>CM028133.1:62692500-63942500 GCA_016271365.2 Neoceratodus forsteri | reverse complement strand
GTTAAAAGTATTTAGGGTACTGCTTAAGACAAGAGAGGAATTGAGCAGATTAGAAAATGAGGAAATAGAAGGCAAATTGAGATTTATAAACCATAAATACGAGGAAGTGGGAGGAAAAGCTACCAAATTACTGGCATACAGATTACAGAAACTCCAAGTGGAGAGAATAGTCACACACACACATTACAAATAAAGAAGATCCAAGTAACCCTTGGACAAAACCTAAGGATATAGCTCAACAGTTCCTAGAATTTTACAAGTTATACTGTGAAGATAAAGAAGAGGAGGTATAAGAAAACACCAAAACATTCCTGCAGGAGCTAAAACTGCCCAAGTTAACTGCTGAAATTGAAGAAAGCTTAAATGCCTTAGTCTTAACCAAGGAAGTAAAAAATGTAATTAAAATGCTACCCACAGAAAAAAAGTCCCAAGGACCGGACGGGTTCAGTTCCGAATTCTACAGGTAAAAAATATTTTGTCCCTCATTTTTAGCCCAGGTCTTTAACGATTGCCTAACAGAGAATAACAGACCGGAGACGTGGGCAGAAGCATTGATCACAGTTCTCCCGAAGCCTGGAAAGCAGGGAGATAGATGTGAGAATTACATGCCCATATCTTTATTAAAGCAAGATATTTTTTTTGATTTAGTTTAACCAGGAGCAAATCAGGATATGAATATTCTAACAAAATTATTAGCCATTAGATTGCAAAAATACATGGAATATTTAGTACATGTAGACAAGACGGGATTTATCCCTAATAGACACTTAACAGATAATATTAGGAAATTATTAAATATTATGATGATTCGTAATCTTTTTGTTTATTTACTGAAATACTAATCCCACTGACACAGCACAATTGGCCATATTTTTAGATGCCGAAAAGGCCTTTGACCACCTGAATTGGACATATTTAATACAAGTATTAGAACAGATGGCTATTAAGGGAAACTTTCTAAAGTGGATAAAACTATGTTATAGATCCCCAAAAGCCAAAATTAGAGTAAACGGCACTATATCTGGAAGCTTCAACATAGAAAGAGGATCCAGGCAGGGATGTCCCCTATTGCCCCTTCTATTTGCCCTAAGTTTGGAACCATTGGCAGAGACTATAAGAACAACACCAAGCATATAGGGAATAGCTATAGGGACAAACATCTGTAAAGCATCTCTGTATGCAGACGACACACTCATATATATGAATAATCCAGAGAACTCCATACCCCCCTTTTTAGAAATACTTGTGCAATATGAAAATATATTAGGGTTTAAGGTAAATAAGGACAAATGTGAGGCATTACCAATAAAAGGGAACATTACTAAAGGGGTGATATTTAATTCCCTTTAAATGGGCATCAAATAAAATTGGATATCTGGGTATTTGGGTTCCAAAAGATCTTCGGAATTTGTTTAAAGACAATTATACCCCACTCCTTTCTCAGATTTTCATGGACTTTGACAGTTGGAATAGTCTTCCCCTCACTTTCTCAAGCAGGATAGATGTCATAAAAATGAACATTCTGCCTAGATGTCTTTTTCTTTTTTCTACTCTTCCATTGTTTGTCCCAGCCATGGAATGGAAAAATCTAAGAAGACGACTCTCCCATTTCGTATGGGCAGGCAAAAAATCAAGAATAAAGTGGACAGTACCACAGGAAGCTAAGCAGAGAGGGGGATGGGGACTGCTGCATCTGTGGAATTACTGTATAGCAGCACAAATTCAAATGATAGCCAAAATGGTACACCCCAGACAAAGGGGGATGGCAGCTCCTAGAAGAGAAAACTCATCCACAAATTCCCTTACACATTTTGCCATGGACAATTTTGTCAGTAGACCTGAAAAATATCAAAAACTGTTGGACCAAATATACATTGTCTGGCTGCAGGCAAGACAGGAAAGAGTGTTGCCCACCAGAGTATGGTCATAGATCCCTCTTAGATATTTACCCGCGTTTCCAACAGAAACGGCACATAAATGTCTGATTAGATGGGTGAATTTGCATCTAAGGCGCTTAAATCGATTACTGGAAGAGGAGGTCATCAAAACATTTGACGCAGTACAAAAAGAATTCAACATTCTTAAACAGGATTTTTACTGTCTGCAATGCAAAAATCATGTACTTAAAAGTCCTGGACCTATTGCAGCAGCAGAAGATCCAGTCCCAGCAATTCAGTCAATTTATAGGAGAGGGACCCCAATCAAATATTAAACATCTAGTTTCACGGGTGTACATATCATTACAAAAAGGGAGAGGAACTCTAGCGATCCAACACATCCAAAATAAGTGGGATTCTGAGTGGGAACGACCAGTTGGAGAGAAGGACTGGGTAATGGTATGGGGGGACATACACAGAACCACAGAAGTGACTACATGGAGAGAGTTTAGGTGGAAGGTGTGTGGGAGGTATTTCATAACACCCTCAATATCAAAACATTACGATAAATCATATTCAGACAAATCTTGGAGAAACTGTGGAGAAAAGGGGACCTTTTATCATGTCTTTTTGGAATGCCAGAATGCACAACCATACTGGATGCAGATAAAACATGCAATACAAAAGATCCTGGACCTAATCTCTTCGCTGACCTTCATTCATCTGGTGTTGGGGAAACCTCCAGATGAGCTGAAGAGGACAACATCCAGATACCTGTTCTATGTGCTGATAGTGGCAGCACAAAAAGTAATTACTCAAAATTGGCTAACAAACAGTGTTCTTACTATGGACCAATGGAAAGCAAATATAATGAAAATAAAAATCCTAGAAGCAGTTACGGCCAGAATTAAGCTGCAGGTAGATAAGTTCAGTACGAGATGGCTGACATTTTTCACATACATTGAGGAGGTGGACGGGCAAGTCATTATGGACCAATTATTGGGGTAGGAATGGGGGGGATAGAAAGTTAATAGATGGGGAGGGCTGGAGGAAAATGAAGAGGGGTATGGAAATCTCCCAAGGCGCACACAACCAAGGAGGTTTTTTAATTTAAGTAAGAATACACCCGATGCTCAAGGGCAAAAAAAAAACAACAACACTTCTTTTTGTTAAATTTTATTTATTCTTATTTTTACTCTTACTTTTATTGTAGTATTATTAAAATTGTACATAGTTATTGAAAGGTTTAATGAACTATTAGGAAAGGAAAATAGCATAAGGAATGAAATCCAAACAGTCAGAAAAAGTGTCAAGGTATAGAGATTTATTTATTTATTAAATTTTGGTGACCGGGTAGGCCCACTGGGCCCCGAAGGTCCCTTTTTCAGGGGCGACCCAGGATAACAATACTAGTTAGATACAGAAAGAACAAAAAAAAAGAGAACTTTTGTATACATTATTTGTTACAACATGAGGAAGTTACAGGAAGCAGTGGATACAGGCTTGGTTATCATCATGACACAGTTTGAGTAGATAATTATTTGCATGTCATTTAATTCAGGAGGTAGCATATGACCCCAGGTGAAAAGAACAGTTTGAGGTGGGTAGTAGGTAGGCTTCTCTAATAGAAGGTGTGTTGGAAGGAGGGGAGTACCTAAAGAGCCTTATGAACCATGACAGTGGCATGCACTTGAGGTCAGCATATGGGACTTGAGCCTGGTGCGGAAGTTCATGAGTGAGGGGGCATCTTGGACAGAAGTAGGGAGCTTGTTCCATTGGCAGGGTGCTTGGGAGGAAAAGGACCCAACGCCGGCATTTATCCTTACCCTAGGGACTTCTAATAGTGTTCTTACTGAAGTCCTTAAGTTCCTTGTGTTGTGCTTGAGAGTTATGGACTTGGCTATACTAGGCGGAGTGTGGGGTTTGAGAAGCTTGTAGGCCTGGACAAGCAGGGGCTATTGGAGATGAGCAACCAATGTAGGCCAGCAGAGCTGGGCTAGAGTGTCGCAGTGGTGACGTCGTGGGTGGTCTTGAGTAGCAAAGCAAGCAATTTTATTATACAGGGTTTGCATCCTGGTTATCTCTTGCTTTTCCATGCCCTGTATTATCGGGGCCGCAAAGGTTAGGGTAGGAAGCAGGACACTAGTAGCAATGGAAAGCCTGGCCTCAGGGATGAGCTGGTCCCTGAGTTGGTACAAGGTGCCGAGTTTGCGATGCAGGGTCTTAGTGACCTGGTCTACATGTTCCTTGTAAGTGATATTCAGGTCCAGCGTTAGGCCTAGGTATTTAAGGGAAGGAACTACATTAATGACTTTGCCAGAGAGTGTAGTTAAGCGGAGGGATGAGGACCTGTCAAGTCCTAGGGATCTTGGCCCGAATAGCATTGCCTTGGTCTTGTCAGCATTGAGTACCATTCTGTTCTCACATAGCCAAGTCTCTAGGGATGTGAGATCCTTTTGGAGGATAGGGCCTAGTGTAGCTACATCGCTCATGGATTGGAAGATGACAGTATCGTCTGCATACTGTACAACTGAGCTCTCCCCGCAGTAGGAGCTTAGGTTGTTGGTAAACAGGGAAAATAGGAGGGGGCCTAGTATTGATCCCTGAGGTACACCCTGTTTTAGGGGTAGTGGGTCAGACATGACGCCTTTCCATGTGACCCTCTGAGCCCAGCCTGATAAGTAGCTCCCAAACCACTTAAGGGCATGAATGTCAAGGCCAACATTTTGCAGCTCTTGTAGTAGCAAGTTGTGGCCTACGAGGTCGAATGCCTTGGATAAGTCAGTAAAGACTGCACCAGTTGGTATCCCTTTGTCAACTGCCCTGAGCACTTCATCCGAGAAGTTGATGAGGGCGGTATCAGTACCATGGTTTGTTCTGAATCCATGGTGGGTGGGGGCAAGGAGCAGATGTGCTTCCAGGTAGTCTCTGAGTTGATTGTAGATTACCCTTTCTTGCACCTTGGCGAGTGAGTAGAGGAGGGAGATAGGCCTATAGTTGTTTAGTTTTTCCCTGAGTCCCCCTTTGTGGATAGGTACGACATTGGCGTGTTTCCACTGGTCAGGGACTGCTCCTTCCCTCAGTGATCTGTTGAGAGGCATGGTTGTTGGCCAGGATAAGGAGGTGGCACCTGCCTTGAGAAGCCGAAGGTTGATCCCATCGGGTCCCCCGACCCTTTGGGTTTCAGGTTCTTTAGGAGGGTAAGTACTTCAATCTGTTTGGCCAATCTCAGGTGAAAAAAAAGGGTCGCTACATATGGGGTGCTTCAGCTGAGCTTGGGGGGGGAGGTTGTGGGGGACTGGCATGTCTTATAGGCCTCAAGATCTGAGACGTGCCTGTTTAGGGCAGCCGATATTTGAGAAGAGTCAGTTATGAGCTGACCATTGATCTCTATGGGGCAGGATTCAGACTTTTTGCTGCCCTTGATCAGATCATTAACATGGTTCCAGAACTGCTTAGGGTTGCCCAGGCTAGATTTCTGGAGGCGTGTTGGGTACTCTCACTTAGCAAGTTTTATGGCTCTCTTGGTTTTGTTTCTTAGGGCTTTGTATTCCGCAAGATCTGCCGGAGAGGAGGACAGCCTAAACTTTTTCCAGGCTTTTTCCCCGAGTAGCCATTAGGGCTTTGAGGGAGGGAGAGATCCACTTGTAGCAGCTGCCTTTTGCCCTCAGTCTCTTAATAGGAGCGAAGAGATTGGCAGCTGTGATTAGTTCACCCTGGAAGTATATCAAGGCCTCGGAAAGAGTTGGGAGAATATTTATGGGGTTCCAGTTCCGGCTACTTAGGTAGTTATTGAATTGCAGTTCTGACAATTTGGAGAAGTCTCGGGCGGAGAGGATTCTTGGCTGGACCTTGAGTGGTCTGTTTTTCCATATACAGAAGATCGGGGAATGCTCACTCAAGGAGTCTGCCATTGTGCCCGCCACTGTATATTAGAGGGCTTTGACGCCAGAGCCCAGTCAAGGGTGGTGTGGTTCCCAGTTTTGTAATTCAGTCTGGTCAGTTCAGAGATGACCTGCATCAGACCTACTTCTTGAGTCAAGGACATCGCAGCCTGGCCAGGGTCCTGAGCCCAATTTATGTTGAAGTCTTCCAAGATAAGCTGCTCCGTAGCTGCCTTGCTAGCGAGTGAGTTAGTGATGGCTTCGAGGGATTGGATGGCTGATTTTGGTGGGTGGCAGACACAGCCAATTGTTAGTTGTTTGGCTTGTCCTAGGGTTATGCGGATATATATACTTTCTCCCTCTGCAGTGAGATTTGTCTGCAGGGTTTGGGGCGACACTGAGAGGTCAACCTTTGTATAGATTTGAACCCCTCCCCCTTTTTTGCATACTCGGTCCGTGCGGAAGCTATTGCAGTCCAGAACATGTATCTCGTGATCCACGATGTGGACTTTAAACCAGGTTTCCGAGATGGCTAGGACATCTGGTTTGTAGAGGTCTAGCCAGGCTTGGACTTCGTGTATTTTAGGTCTGAGGCTGCATATGTTCATGTGTGCAATCTTCAGACCCTTGGTAGCCACCCCAGTGAGGGTCCTGGGGGGATGCTACCAAGGTATTGGGGGTATGCGGGCCAGGGTTGGGTTGGATATCTCCGGACAGGAGTAGTAGCCCAACTAGTAACCTGAGCAGATTAGTGCTGGTTATAGAGATGTGGCGTCTTCGACGCATCCTGCTCATATAGTAATGCAGGTCATAGCATACTCCCTTTTTTACCATCTCATGCCCCTTTAAGTGAGTAGTCATATTTGAGATAGGGTTGCTGCTATAAAAGTCGGGAGGGGGGCCTTGTGCAGATTGCTCAATGGTTCAGGGTGGCATGGGTCAATGAGTCTGTCCACCCAGAGTAGGGTCAGTGAGTAGACTATAGCAAGGAGTATGCCCCTGTTAGGAGGAGGGACACCTTGGTTATGAGCACACAGGGGTGCAAGGGAGGAGGCATATTCTTTGTCAGGCATGATTTGATATCTGGACTGTATCAGTTGGGGTTGGGTGCTCCGAGGTTATTTGACTTAGGTCTGTGCGGGGGGGCAGCAGACACTGGGGGCTTTGGGTTATCTGCAAGCAGAGCAGTCCAAGGTTGAGGTTTAAAGTTTGTCAGCTTGTTAAGGTGTTGCCTCAATGTGTACTAATAACGTAAGGAAACCTTTGGCTACTACCATGCCTTGTGGAAGGACCAAGTATTTTTACTCAAAGGCAGGCAGTCACTGTTTTAAGGTTATGGATAAGCAGTTGTTCAGATTTCATATAACTGTAGCATAGGATTAAGGATTAGCAGTTGTTATGGTAGTATATAGCTGTAGTATAAAACGTAGAGAAAAAACTTAGCCTATTGCAACACTGTATTGAGGCACTTAGCATTGTCGGAGTGAGTAATTAAGTTGGGAGAAATACCTTAATCTACTGAAGCACTGTATAGTATCACCAATAATTCTTATTCTAAGGCAGTCAGCACATTAGTCATGAATTGTTACTTTAAGGCAGTCAGCACATAAATCCTATATGGAGTAACAGGTAATAGAAGAGACAAGCAAGTGCGGCATTCGTGGAGAGAGAGTTATTCACTAGTCAACCGTTTTGGGAGAGATTGGTAGCAAATACAGTTTCTTTAGGTTGAGAGATATAGCATTATCCTCAGTTGTACAGAGAGTTAGTTACTAGGGGTACATTGACATCAGTAGGCATACGGGATGTATCTTGTTACTATTTGGCAGGCATTTCCCCATTAACGCTATGTTGATTGGCTTGGGTGTCTCTATGGGTGTGGCTCTCCCGTATTTAATGGGAGGAGGGAATGGGGTGGGAGAAAACAAAAGGCAATATCTGTGGTGGTCCCCTGCTCCGGTGCAGGGGAGATGTGGGCTTAGGGTAGCACGGGCAGTCCATGCGCTTCTGGGCCTGGGTGTGGAGAGGGGGGCCCTCTAGCAGCAAGGTCTCCCTCGCTTCCCCAGCAGATTCAGTCCTTGCAGTCCTGGATAGTGACCCATGGGGGCTCAGACAGGCCTTTTTTAGTAGCCTGAGTCAAAGCGTCTCAGGAACAGAATATATGGAACCTGTGGAAAGAATAAAGAAATTATTTTTACAAGTAGATAGGATACACTGGAACAATGAGAGTTCTTCTCGAAAAATGTTAGCCTAATATTCTGTATCATTCTTCTTGTTTTGAGGAATTGGGATATATGTATTTTGACCAAACAGACTAAGACCACACCAATCTATGATTAATTTGAATCTGTACTGTTTTGGATATGTATTTTCAAAAGAAAATAATGTCTTGCTTAATAAAAACTAAGTTAAAAAAAAGAACAATAATATGGGTTCAAGGGGTCACCCAGTACAATTGAGGCACAAAAAATTCAATACGACTAAAAGGAAGGCTTTCTACACACAGAGGGTGGTGAACCCCTGAAACAGACTACCACTCGAGGTTATAATCAGTAAAAATAAACAATCCAAAAGAAAGTTAGACAAATACATTTTAGATGAAAATAACCTGTCTTGTTATGGGTAATGTGGCAGGAGCATACATGGGCTTACCACCTCCTTAGCTCCTTGCACCTTAGTAAGCATCAGACAGGAGACTGTTTCCTCCTCCTCGCCAATTTTTCATCCACTGGAACATCAGGCAGGTGTCCCTTGGCAGTTTGGCTGTACTGGCCCCAAGTAGCCTCCAAACAACGTCTCAGAAATAACAGCAGAGATCTGATGTCTCCTGGCTGGGGGCTGTGAAAGCCCAAGGAACACCTCCAAAATTCTTTCGAGCATCACAGCTGTTTCCTCTTCTTTGGAAACTACCACACAATTCCAGCAACTGTACTGTTATTCTGGGAACACTTAAAATCTGATTAATCGCTCAATATTGACTACTGCTGTTATTATTTTAACTACAAATAATTCTTAATATGTGCAAATATAGGCATGGTAAGTGGCGCGCGCAGGGAACGGCATGGGCTGCATGTTGTCATTGCTCTTGCTTGACTCTGAAATTAAAATGTTGATCCCATCCCCAAAAAGGGTGGACATCCCTGACTTATTAGTTGATTCCCCTCTGTCCCTCCCAGTGTGCCTCCCGAACCCCACATATGTTATGGTATCTCCAAGGGGCACACAAAGGGAACCACAGGTCAGTGCTGCCACCGCGGCTTTAACATTTGACTCCATAGTGCTTATGCACAGGTGAGCTGGCAGCCACCAGCTTGCACAGTCAAGCAGGCTCTCTCCCTGCTTAATTGCTCACACACTGAGCAGCGCAACATTCTCGAAACCACCAAGCAGGTAGCTTACTTCTACACACTCCTCCAGTCCCCTACATGGAATCAAGTACACGGGGCTGGCAGAAGCAAAGGAGCCACAGTGAGACCGAGGAGTGGCAGACAAAATGGTCAGGAGGCAGACCAGTGCCTGGGGAGAATATCAAGGTAAGCCCCACCCATGCGGGGGGGGGTTACACTGCAGTATTGCATTACTTGCACCAAGAACTGCAGAAACCTCTCAACTTTTGTTTTTTTCTCTCCTGAGAAGAAGAGCACTCTTGTGTCTAAACAGTGCCTCTCAAAATGGTTGGCACGTTGTATTATATCCTATTATAAGAAGTACAGTAAGAAACTGGAGGCAGTATAGCACAGTGGTTTCAGGCTCTGAGCTGCAAATATGGAGACCTAGGTTTGAATCCCACAGCCCCCACTTGCATACTGTGTGACCCTGAGCAAGTCACTTAACTTCCCTGTGCTCCCAGGTTGCACCTGTAAACAAGCTTTCAGCTTAGTTTGTCTCACCTGGTTAAACAATTGGGGGAAAAAAAAGAAAAAAACTTACTGGTGTTGTCCATCGTCACTCCACTAAGGGTGTATCCACTCCTGTTGCCTGTTTCAAAAATGTCTCTGCTGCTGACAAAATATGTGCTGCAGCCACATGGAGCAAAGTTGGCCAGCTGTCTTGGAGTCAGGTGAGGATTTGTCAACAGACCATGGTCCTGTGTCCTTCGGGGCCATGCTGTGCCTCATCTCAAAATCTGCGGGGATCCAATTGGAGCCCATTCACAAACAGGCTAAGTATTCCCTAACTGAGATCCTCTACTGAATGACTCCCTAGGGGTCGCCATCCCAATGGCTGAGGCTATTCTTGAGCCTATGTTGGAGCTCTGGCAGCATCCAGCCTCCTTCCCTACTCCGACGGAACATATGGCCAGCAAGTATGCGGTCTCTGCGAGTTCCCTCTCTGGGTTCACTGAACACCCCTCAGCCAAGGGCTTTGTTGCTGACTCGGTATTCCACTGGATGGGCAATATCGGGGATGTTGACTTCCCCTTCCCCAACAAGAAATCCAAAAAATTGGATAATACAACCTCATCTCTCGACCTCAGGCAGGCTAGTTTGGCCTTAATGATGGCCCACTTCATTCATGCCTTTTTGGGCACCCTGGATGAGGTGGTGTCAGCGTGGCTTAGTTGGTAGCACATCTGCCTCTGGACCAGAAGGTCGTGGTTTCTTGTCCCACACTGGGATTGGACTTGCACCTAAAAATCGCTGGCATCCAAGTGCAGTATTGCGGGGTGCTGTACTGTTGGGGTGTGCCGTCCTTCGAATGAGATGTTAAACTGAGGTCCCTTCTGCCCATCCTGGCATTGTCCTGGTGGGTGTCCAGGTGGAAGTAAAAGAATCCAGGGCACTATTCACAAAGAGGAGGGAACATTCCCGGTGTCCTGGCCAACATTCCCCTTCCAATAAACCGGTTCATGCAATTATCCAGGCTGTGTGTGGGTGATGATGTGCAATATGGCCGCCACCGCACATTGTCACTTCACTACCAGTCTAGCATTGCTTGTAAAGCGCTTTGGGATACTGTGTATGAAAAGTGCTATATAAATGCTGATTCTTCTTCTTCTTCTTCTTCTCCCTCGGCTCCTGGCCGACCATTTGCTGATGGTCAAGGAAGTCCGGGACCAGGGCCATGCTGTGGCCAAACAGCAGCTCCAAATGGCCATGGAGATAGGCAGTTCCTGCACCTGGTCTGTGACTGCGGCTGTGGCTGTGCACCACCAGGCTTAGCTGCTGATCTCGACCTTTACGGCAGGAACCAAGTAAAAGTTGGTGGATGTCCCTTTCTGGGGCATCAACTTGTTTGGGCCAGGCTGGATAGTCATCTCACTAGGACTGAAAAGTCCAATGCCACCTTGGACTATTGTCACTTTGGCCCAAAAGGATAAGGGATCCAAACCCCAGAAAAAGTCCTTTCGGCCCCTTCCGGCCCCTGCAGTTAAGCCTCCCAAGGCCCTGGCTGGGCACCAGCAACCCTGGCACCCCAGGCATAAGTTAGTTGCTTCTGTTGTCTGGAAGCCTGGCGGTTGATGTCCAGCAGCATCCTCTGCCTTCGCCTCAAAGTCTGCCCAGTGACAGGTTGGGGGGGCACCTCTTCCTGCCCATTCTGTCTCCTGTAGATCCCCCATGGGAGGCCAGCTCCACCACTTTCTTTCCACCTGGTCCAGTGCCACCATGGACAGAGATGATCAGCGGGGGCTTGCCATTTTAGTTCAAGGCTCTCCCTCCCAGCCAAGTCCATGACCCTCGGGAGGACATGATGTCCACAGAGGAGATGTCCACCCTTCAGGAGGACATCACCCTGCTCCTACAAAAGGAGGTTGTGGTTTGCGTCCAGGACCCAGCAGCCAATCCAGGGTTTGTCTCCAGATATTTTCTTGTTCCCAAACAGACAGGGGGCTGGTGCCCCATCTTGGATCTGCACAACTTGAACAGGTTTCTGCAGACACACAGCTTCAGAATGGTCAGTCTGAACCAGATAATTCCATCCCTGGAACAGAACATGTGACTCTGCTCCCTGGACCTGAGGGACACCTTCTTCCATGTCCCTATTCTTCCATCCCACCAGCAGTTCCTGTGGTTCCATGTGGAGGAGGCCCTCTGCGAGTTCCAGACCATGCCCTTTGGCCACTCCTCAGTCACCAGGGTCTTCACCAATGCACAGCAGTGGTTGCAGCCTTTTTGAGGTGCTGATGAGTCTGGGTATACCCGTACCTGGATGACTGGCTGATTTCAGGCCCCTAAAGGATGGAGATGGAGTGGTCCAGGTATCTGGCCTTCCAGACCTGTTTTTGCCTTGGTCTCCTGGTTAATGAGGCCAAGTCAGAACTCTTCCCCTTGCAGGTGATTCATTTCATCAGGGTGCAGCTCAACTCTTGCTAAGCCCGGCTCTCGGTGGATGGGGCAAAGGATCTTTCCTTCTTTGCCTGATCATTTTGGTTTGGGTAATTGTGCCTTGCCACGGACTTCTTGCACCTCCTGGGCTTCATGGCAGCCTGCACCAGCAAGGTCTGTTGGGCCCACTGGAGTGGGGGCTGGCCTGTCAGTGGTCTCAGTATCAGGGCCACCTCAACCAGCCATCATGGTGACCCAGCAGATGTGGGATGCCATCCAGTGGTGGTTGGTCCTGGAACATCTTCAGGAAGGAGTTCTGTTTGTCTGCCTGGAACTGATGGTCACTGTCATGACCGACACCTCCCTGATGGGTGGGGTGCCCACTTCTGGGAACACAGGGTCCACGACCTCTGGTCCTCTGAGGAGTCCCAATGTCGCATCAACCTGCTGTAGCTTAGGGTTGTTTGCCTGGCCCTGACGGTCTTCATTCCACATCTCCGGGGTCAGGTCATCCAGGTCCACATGGACAACAGGATGACCATATACTACCTCAATAAGCAGGTTGGGATGCACTCCTACCTCTGTGCAAGGACACTCTCCACATCTGGACCCTTGTTCTCAGCCTCAAGGCTAACCTACTGGCCATTGATGTGGCTGAAGTGTTCAGTTGACTAGCAGATGCCCTCAGCTACAGTATGTGGGCGAGGCATCTCACGAGTGGTCCCTTCATCACTAGGAAGTGGACAGTCTGTTCTCCCAGTGGGCACCTGTCAGGTGGGCCTGTTTGCCTCCTGGGAGAACACCAAGCTGAGTTTGTTTTACACCCGTCCCCCTCAGTGGAGTACACTGCAGGGGGAATGCCTTTATGAGGCCCTGCACCCTGTGCCTCATTTATCCTTCCCTCCTCTCCCTTTCCTCTGATCGGTCAATGACCCTCAACTACAGGTCAATCTCAAACCTCCCATTTTTAGGGAAGGTTATAGAGTAAGTGGTGGCTTTTCAGCTTGAGACACACCTCACATTTCCATCTGCCTATGAGCCTTTCCAGTCTGGGTTCCAGGCGGACTATAGTATGGAGACTGCCCTGGTAAGAGTGCTTAATGATCTGATGGTGAGGGACAGGAGAGAGCTTGCACCATCCTGGTTCTCCTGGACCTCTCTGCAGCATTTGACACCATGGACCATGAGGTGCTGCTTGACTACCTGCTGTTCTGGTGCAGCTTGTCCGGCAATGTCATCAGCTGGTTCAGGTCATACCTAACGGACAGAGTGCAGAGGGTGAAAATGAGACTTGTCTCATCTAACTCAAAGCCTCTGAGCTGTGGAGTGCCGCAGGGGTTAGTCTTGTCGCCCTTATTGTTCATGGTGTACATGCTGCCATTGGGGGACATTATCAGGTGGTACGGGTTGGGTTTTCACTGCTATGCAGATGATACCCAACTATACTTGTCATGTGCACCTGATGTCCAGGTGTTGGACTCTGTATTTAACAGCAGCCTTGAGGAAATCCAGTCATGGATGACTCAAAACTAGCTTACACTCAACCCAGACAAGACTGAGGTACTGGTGGTGGAGCCAGGTCTTCGTGGAGATGGGGGGATGGGGTTGTCTCCTAATCTAGTATTTGGGGGCGTTCCCCTTGTCCCTTTTAGACAGGTGAAGGATCTGAGTGTAATCCTAGACAGTGACCTGACACTTGATGCTCAGGTGTCATCCGTGGTCAAAAGTGTTTATCATCTCAGGAACATTGCCTGAATCTGAGCCCTGATCCCTCCTGAGGACCTGCTCACAATGGTGCATGCTTTCATAACTTCTAGGCTGGATTACTGTAATGCCCTTTACCTTGGGTTATCTGGAGGCAACCTCCAGAGACTGCAGCTGGTGCAGAATGTGGTGGGCAACACTTGACCAGGGTAAGGAGGTGTGAGTATATTATCCTGGTCCTCCGCGGACTGCACTGGTTGCCAGTCAGGTGGAGGATTGTCTTCAAGATAGGGTTTCTTTCCTATAAGAGCCTGCATGATGGTCCCGCCTGTCTGTAAGATCTCCTTGACCCTTACTGTCTGGCCCGGATGCTCTGTTCCGCAGAGGGGGGCCTCCTGGGGGTTCCCAGGGTTAGGTTGAGGCACTCAGGAGATGGAGCATTTGCAGTGGCTGCACCAACGCTGTGGAACTCCTTGCCTGACTATCTGAGTGGGGCTGTATCAGTGGAAGCCTTTGAAAGGGGCTGGAAACATACTTGTTCGAACTGGCTTTTATAACGTGAGTTTGCTGATGGATAGAAAGAAATTCTGTACCTACATTGATTTTATTATGTATGTTTGGTGATTTTAAATAATACTGTATTGTGATTTTACTGTATAGCGCCCAGAGTCTCAGGAATTGGGCACTTTATAAATAAAAATATCTACCTACCTATCTAAATAAAAAATATCTATCTATCTATCTATCTTTCTATCACAGCTCAGAGGTACAAGACACTGATGATCCTAGTGGCTCCGGAGTGGCTGCGCCATTTCTGGTACCCTGGTTTCCTCAGCCTCAAAAAAACATGTATGAGAGTATGCACAAGGCTATGGTGCTCTCGAATAAAAATTAGCATTCAGCACTGGAAATTTGGGCACTCTCCATCACGCATGATACTGACACCACCGTAAGGTACAAGAGGAGGAAATGTATTGCGTAAAATAACGAAACGCCTGCCTGACGCGTTTCAGGTCCTACCTGGACCCTTTCTCAAAAAGGCTAAAGTATAGAAAATACTGGTGCATTATATACAAGTGCACTTGTATATAATGCACCAGCACTTTCTGTACCTTAGCCTTTTTGAGAAAGGGTCCAGGCAGGACCTGAAACGCGTCAGGCGGGCATTTGGTTATTTTATGCAATAAATTTCCTCCTTTTGTACCTTATGGCGGTGTCAGTATCATATGTGGTGGTGAGTGCCTGAATTTCCAGTGTTGATTGTCTCCTCAGGCTCAGCAGCAGGCTTCCATGGTGTCTGCCACTTCACCTGGACCTACATTCGTGCTCTCTGGAGAAGGTCCTCCTCCTGGACCTTCAGTCCCTGCACCTGACAGTCTGGTTCTTGAGTGGCTGGAGTTCCAGGCACTGGGTTTCTCTGACGAGGTCCTCCATGTGGTGGAGGCCTCTCGGAAGCAGTTAACTCGATGCTATGCCTTCAGATGGAAGAGATTCTCCGTTTTGTGCCAGGGCAAGGAGTGGGACCCCTGGCCTGTCTCGTGGCAAGCATCCTTGACTACCGCTGGTCCCTCTCTCAGTTGGGCCTTCAGTCGATGACCCTCAGGGTGCACCTGGCAGCCATCTCTGCATACTGGGAAATGGGTGGTATGCAGATGGTGGCACAGGAGAAGGTGATCGGGCGCTTCTTTAAGGGCCTTGACTACATTTCTCCTCCAGTGCATGAACCACCACCACCATGTTAAGATTTGTTGCTGGTGTTGGCAGTGCTCATGGGCAAGCCATTCGAATCAATGCACAGGTGTGAGATGTCACACCTGTTGTGGAAGACTGCCTTCTTGGTGGCCATCACATCTGCCAGAAGGATCAGTGAGCTCCAGGTGCTCTTGGTGGCATTTCCTTACCTGGTCTTCCAAAGTGGCAAGATTGTCCTTCTCCCCAACCCAAAGTTCCTTCCAAAGGTTGTCTCAGAGTTTCACCGTAACCAGGTGATCAGTCTCCTGGTGTACTTCACCGACCACACTTTGGAGGTCGAGCACAGCCTCTATACTTTGGACCTGCGGAGAGTGCCCTCCAACTGTAAGGGGTTCATGGCTGGAGTTTGGGGAGAGGTTTACAAGCTGTTTGTCATCTACAGTGAAGCCACATCTGGCAGACCAGCAGCTAAGTCGACGATTGGCAGGTGGTTAGTCTCCTGCATCGACCTTTGTTATAGGTTGGCTGGCAGGGAGCCTCCCATAGGGCTTAGGGCTCATTCCACCAGATAGATTGCTGCCTTGGTGGCTGCTTTCAGGGATGTCCTATGCAGGAGATCTGCAGGGCTGCTACCTGGAAGTCAGCACACACCATCATCTCCTATTATCACATCGACCTTGAGTCACGCCAAGATGCTGGTTTTGGGTCCTTGGTTCTCCAATCTGTTTTATAAACAGGGGGTGTGCACCTTGCTCCTCCTCCTGGAGTCTGTCAGAAGTGTGGCTAGTTCACCATATCCATGCCCCAAGAAAAACAAGTTATTCACCTGTAACTGTAGTTCTAGGAGTGGTATATGGTGTACATTCACCCACCCTCCCCTGGCAAGTGGCATATTGGTCTGGCACCCAGTTGATCAGATCTGATGTCATGGGGCAGTACTGAGGAGGTTACCACCCAGGTGGGTGGCAGGAGCCAGCTAGAAGACCTTCCGGCCTGATTTAAAGGGGAAAGGAATTCTGCCAGAAGTGTGGATATACACCATATTCCATTCCTAGAACTACAGTTGCAGATGAATAACTTGTTTTTTCTCACCCATGGCAAAATGAGCACTACAAAGTGAACGTAGGTCTTGCCTCTGCTTTTCTTATTGTGCAGTGCCTTGTGTAACCCCTAGATTGCGCTATCCCAGGGGCTACTACCCCTGCCTGATTTGCCACTAACAGGTTGAGGGGCCTGGATCCAATGGCGGGTGCCTCCACCCAGAGGTCAGGGTTTGCAATAGTTAAACTAACTTGGTCACAGCCCTCTGGGACACTGCAACCCCCCTTTCTTCCCACTAGTGGCCCACACAATATATCAGAATTACCTTCACAGTATACACTTACCCCCAGGTCTGGTTCCGGCACTGGGACCTCCTGTGAAATGAGATACAGTGCAACAATCACAGTACAGTACTTTAACATAGACAAATACCTCAGGCAGTATAACTTTGCTGAAACAAGCAGCTCTGATTTATTGAGGGATATAACAAGGACGGGGAAATCAGGTTAATTAGCTTATCACTCTAATAATCTACCTATGGCTCTGTGCACAGGCCTATCCCTATCAGTTACTGTCCCTGGGTACCCAAACCCTAGTGGCTAGTCCAAACCGTGGCAGCTGGTAGGGGCCCTTTCACACAGAGAAAAGGAGAATTAAACAGTCAGCAGTACAGTAATTCCATTTGGATTTAATGTGGCAATTCAACAGGAGCGACCCTGAATTAGTACTCACGACCTCCAAATAAGATAGGGTCCTTCAATGTCAGCAGGGCTCACTTGAGGTACACAAACCTCTTCCACATTTATAAAAAAGAAAGCACTATACCAGGCAGGCTGCATCTGTATCCCGATGCAATTACTGCATAATACCGGAGAACACACAGCAGATTCAGTTCCTGACAGACAGAGTGCAATTTTCAGCAATTCCTCCAGTCTTCTACAGGGTGAGCCTGGTTTCTACTCTTCAGATATCCTTTGATTCTCTTCACAGGACGGATTCAGTCCTAACAAGCTGTTACACAAGCTGCAGACCGGAACTCTGGGCCTTACACACGTTTTTTAACTAAAACTGCATACTGAAAAAGCACAGGGCTCCTTCCTTCTTCACTGCCAAAGCTCAACTGAAACTCCAACCGACAAAACCGGGCACTTCCTTTGAGTTCCTCCCAGTTCTTGACTGGATTGGCTGTCACTCACAATAGACTGCTGCTGTTGGTCCAAAAAGGTGCTGAAGTCTAAACTACATCTCCCAGAGTCACTGCTCATACAATCCTCTTGTGGCTGGCTCAGATTATGAGTCCAAGTTCTGATTCGTCCAAGGCACCATTTTAGAGCTAGCTTACCCCACTGATTGGTCCAGTTCAGCAGTTCAAAACTAGAATGGGAACTAGCAGACACAGTTCTGACTGCAAAGAAAGCAGGTTAGACAAACTGTAATTTCATTATTACTCAAAATAATTTCTGGCAAACAGTTACATCTTTCAGATAGGTTCCCTTTGCACTCCTAGTGACTGCAAAAATGAAGTGAATTGGCAGCAGCTCGAGTGGTACTCAGAGAAGCACACAGTCCCCCCATACAAACTAATTATGTCTGCAAGCAGACAGCTCTTAAAGAGACAGTACCAGAGGCTCTAAAAACACTCACTGATAAATGGCTTAAATGCCAAACACCATTCAGGCTTGGAGCATTCAAGCAAGCTCCTGGAAGTATTTTGGGAACCCCCATTTGCAGGGGGGTTACACCTGCATTTGGCTATATTGAATCTGAGAATCCATGAGTTAGATCTATGTCCCAGCTTGTTCAGGATCTCCTGATATGTGTCCCCATTGTCAAGGGAGTCCACCACTCTGGCCAGCTTAGTAGCATCTGTGAAGTGGAGACTTCAACTTCCAGGTAATTGGTGAAGATGTTTAGCAGTAGTTTACATGAGCAGTAAAATGTGATGGGGTATGTATTGTGCTGAGATAACCACACGCTCAGGGGCGTAGTGAGGTACAAGGCTGTAGGCCAAGTGCCTTTAGGCCCCCGGAAGTGCGGATATCTCGGCATAGTGCACATCCCCGGAGAGTCTTATTGTGCTTATAAAATGGGCTTTTATTTTTTAGATATATCTCTTTATTAAACTACACATTTTAAAACATTATAGAAATAATATTTTCACGTTCAGGTTTGCTCATTTGCCTTCAGGGCTCCTCTTTGATTTAACACACTTCACAGTGATGTATCAACCCTACCTTACCTAGGTACTTTCAAACTCATGCTCCACCAACATCTCATCTCTAATAGCTACTGTGACTGTTACGCTTCCTCACGTTTTCACCTCACTACACAGCTACTCCATCTTCTCTCCACTTTGACATGGCCTCTGGCTGCCTCTACCCTGCCCTTCTATGCCTCCTCCCTCCCCCACCCTCTCCCTGCCCCTACTTATAGCTTGACAAGGCCCCTGGCTGCCTCCTCCAACTTTCTTGTTTCCATTGCTTGTTCTTCTCTCTCTGCTGCACCCTGTTTCACCCTTTAGTCATGTTTCTTCTGTATTTATAATTGTTTACTTACTCTGATTGACTGACTGTTTTTGGAAGCTTTGTATTATGGAAACAATGTAATGTATCTTTGCCTTCCCTGTATGTTTGTCTCCCCTCCATATGATGTAGAACCTTTGTAAAAGAGCTGTTTGTGCTCAAAGGTACAGTATTGTAATCTGAGACTATAAATAAATAAAAAGTTTATTTTGACAGTTTTCAGTAAATGGATATATACTGCTTGCGAGAGAGAGCGAGCGCTATGAAAGATGGTGAGAGAGACTTTGAGGGCTAGAGAGACGGGTTCAAGTGTGCATCTATGGAAGGAATCTGTGAGCTGTAAGACCTGGTAACTTTTTTCTTTTTAACTTGTTTTGATCAGAGCTTGTAACTGTATGCAAAGTGCTATGCAATACAAACTCGGAGAAGGCGAGTGAGAGGGGGAGAGAGAGAAAAAAATAGGTGGGGAGTGAGAGAGAGAGAGAGAGAGACGAGTCTGTGTGTGTGGCAAAGCGGCTGCATTATATTGGAGGATACGGTGACGCAAAAGTGACTAATTTCATTGGGAACAGCAGCTCAATGAAAGGCACCTTTGTAATAAAAAATACAGATGAATATATTTATGTTATTATGCAGTATTTCTCTGTGTATTCTGTGAGTTTTTAGTCAGATGCAGAGTGGGGGAGAGAACCCAATCCGTTACTGGAAGCAGAGCGAGGAAGATGCAGCTTTCAAAGGATCCAGGTATGCTGCGTCTTATGCTTCTTTTACGATTTTTAAAATTGTTTCAGTGTTTCAGTTTTAAAAATCATGGAAGACGAGTAAGACCCCTTTCCGGCCATTAGAGCGTTGGCATTTGTGCCCCGGCACATCAGAGATTTCAGGATTTGTGCCCCCTTCCCGAGGTCCTCCCCCCATGGAATTAGAATCTTAAAAAGGGAGGCATGAGGTCTAGCTCCCGCAAAAACTGGGGTCGGCGCTCTCAATGGGTGGAACCCACTAAGACAGGGCTTCAGTGTTTTTTCAGTGATGTGTGTGATGCTTTGATTGACCCTTGTAGATGAGGGTGACATGTGCGGTTGTGGCACTTGTAACGGACTGTTCTGGCTGACACAAAGTTACATTCTTAACCAACGGCCATTTAAAAGAAAATACATGTTGACTCGGGTTCTTTAACTTATTTTAAAAAATTTTATGTAGAACAAGCAGAACGGGGTCACAGAGAGGAAGTGGCGCGAGTGTCTATATACTGTATGTGATAAGTAAATTGGCACGTTGTGAATGTGACGGGAAAAATGGCTGCCGTTCAGTAATTCAACATTCTGATGGCATAGGGATTTGTAAAGAGGCTAAATACCAAGATGACCATGCATTGTGCTGTAGTAGGCCATGGTTTGTGATGTAATACCTTTGCAATCCACTATAAGCAAAAAGCAGAATACAAGTGAAACTAATATGCAGATAGTTTGTACTTGTCCTTGCTTATTTGTGGTAGTTTCTTTCTGGCACAGGGTTTTTGAGATTTTGAGGATTGTTCTATGTTGTAACTGGCACGCAACATAATGACTTACTAAAGATTCTACTGTTAAACTCCACATATACTGTTAATTATGTTGTAACAATATTTCTTTAGAAGTGAATATTTGTATACTGTAACAATCACTTATGATCTACTGCTTTCTAAGTAACTTTGGGTGCAGTGCATTGTGGATGACTGAACAATATTATGTATCCTAGCCTTTTCTTGGTGAATACACAGTGGTAAAGACAAGCATGCACCTTCTATAACCGAAAGCAAAAATAACAGAGGCAGTGAGATAAACAAAGCAAAATCAAAGAAAGAGGCTACTTCTATGGGGAAAATAAAAATAAAGAGAGAGAAACAAAAAGAAATCAAAGAAACAAACTAACAATACTAGTCAAAACAAGTATTGAAGGGTGAAAGCAGAAAACATTATGTTCTATGTCCTGCTGAGTCAGTTAAGAGATGTGTAACCCCCTTGCAAATGGGGGTTCCCAAAAGTCTTCCAGGAGTTTGCTTGCATGCTCCAAGCCTGAATAGTGTTTGGCGTATAAGACATTTATCTGTGAGTGCTTTTATATCCTCTGGTGCTGTCTCTTTAAGAGCTGTCTGCTTGTAGACATAATTAGTTTGTATGGGGGGACTGTGTGTTTTCCTGCTTGAGTCCCACTCGAGCTGCTGTAAATTGGCTCTGTTTTTGCAGTCGCTAAGAGTGCAAGGGGAGCCTATCTGAGAGATGTAACTGTTTGCTAGAAATCATTTAGAGTAATAATGAAAATACAGTTTGTCTAACTTGCTTTCCTTTGTAGTCTGAATTGTTTGCCTAGCCCTCCATTCTAGTTTTGAACTGCTGAGCTGAACCAATCAACGTGGGGGACCTTTTGAAGTGGAGCCTGCTGCTGACGAATCGGAACTTGGACTCTCATTGTGGAGCCAGCCACCTATGTACTGTGTGGCCAGTGCTTTTGGGAAGTGTAGTTTTGACTTTGGCACCTTTTTCCACCAACAGGGGGAGTTTGTTGTGAGTGACAGCCAAACCAGCCAAGAACTGGGAGAAACTCAAAGGAAGTGCCCGGTTTTGTCCACTAGAGTTTGTTTAACTTTGGCAGTGAAGAGTCAAGGAGCCCTGTGCTTCTTCGGTGTGCAGGTCAGCGCAGGAAATGTATGTAAGGCCCCAAGGTTCGGTCTGCAGCATGTGCAAGCGCTTGTTCAGACTGAATCCGACCTATAAAGAGAATAAAGGAGATCTGAAGAGTAGAAACCAGGCTCACCCTGTAGAAGACTGGAGAAATTGCTGAATCACACTTGGTCTGTCAGGAACTGAACCTGCTGTGTGTTCTCCCAGGTATTGTGCAGTAATTGCGATCGGGATAGAGAAGCAGCCTGCCTGGTATAGTACTTTTCTTTTACATATAAATGTGTGTAGTGCTTGTGGGGAATCTCGTTTCAAATCCCCTGTACAGTGAATTGAGTGCATGAAACTGTAAGTAAACCCCAGCTTAATCCAGACTACATCTATTTGCTCCAAACTGCAGTGGGGTCCAGTCACAAGGATCTTGCCCACATGATCTGCTCCTCCTCCTTGCAATCCAGGACAATCTGCCTTCCATCCAGTTCCCAGCATTGAGTTTGTGAGTACAAAGCAGGATAGCTCCCCGCCATCTTTTTTTGGAATTGCAAGTGTGTTATCTAATTGTTGTTTTATTTCTTCACGAACTGAGCCATCTGGCTCTGGATTACAATTGGGTATTGTGCAAGTGTTTTTTCATCACAGGGCCCCAACCAGCTGCACCAAATAGGCTAGCCTTCTATTGCCTGGGTACCCAGAGACAGTGACGTATAGGTTAGGCCTGTGCACAGTGCCCTAGTATATATATAATATATATATATATGACTGGGTTACCAAAGTAGTAGACCAGGGAGGGGCTGTGGACATGGCCTACCTAGATTTTAGCAAGGAATCTGATACAGTCCCACACAAAAGATTAATACACAAGATAGCCAGCCTTGGAGTGGGTCCCAAGGTGGTAGCCTGGATAAAAAATTGGCTAGACAACAGGACTCAAAGGGTAGTAGTAAATGGAGTACACAGTGATGAAAGGAGGGTTACTAGCGGGGTACGGCAGGGTTCAGTACTGGGACCGGTCCTTTTTAATGTCTTGATAAGTGACATTGCAGAGGAACTGGAAGGAAAAGTATGTCTCTTTGCAGATGACACAAAGATCTGCAACAGGGTTGATACACAAGATGGAGTGGAAAGGATGAGAAGGGACTTGGCAAGGTTGGAGGAATGGTCAAATGTATGGCAACTCAGATTCAATGCAAAGAAGTGCAAGGTAATGCACATTGGGAACAAAAACCCTCGGGAAGCATACACAAT
Source organism: Neoceratodus forsteri (assembly GCA_016271365.2). Taxonomy (NCBI): domain Eukaryota; kingdom Metazoa; phylum Chordata; order Ceratodontiformes; family Ceratodontidae; genus Neoceratodus; species Neoceratodus forsteri. Next base: position 63,919,612 of record CM028133.1, on the reverse strand, counting down.
GGGGGGTGAGATACTGACAACAGTAAAAATAGAAAGGGACCTGGTGGTAATTATATCAGATGACCTAAAGGTGGGCAAGCAATGTGAGAAGGCAGTAAGGAAGGCTGGGGGGATACTGGGATGTATAGGAAGAGGCATCAATAGTAGAAAACAGGAAGTTGTTATCCCTCTGTACAGACAGTTGGTGAGACCCCATCTGGAGTACTGCGTGCAGTTCTGGAGACCCCATCTCCGCAAAGACATAGACAGAGTGGAGGCTGTCCAGCGGAGGGCAACCAAAATGATGCAGGGTCTGCACCAGAAGACATACGAAGAAAGACTAAAGGAGCTTAATATGTATACCCTTGAGGAAAGAAGGGAGAGAGGGGACATGATAGAAACTTTCAAGTACCTCAAGGAATTAACAAAGTCCAAGAGGGTAGCATCTTCCAGAAAAAGAGATGTGCAAGAACAAGGGGGCACAATTTGAAGATAGAAGGGGACGGCTCCAGAGGTAATGTGAGGAAGCATTTTTCACTGAGAGGGTTGTGGATGCATGGAACAGCCTCCCTGAAGAGGTCGTGGGGTCAAGAACAGTGGGGGACTTCAAGAATGCATGGGACAGACATAAGGCAGTCCTAGTGGGGGGTAGGAGGAAGTAAGCTGTTGGTTAACTAGGATCTGCAGCTTATCTGTTAGGTAGGAAAATGGGCAGACTAGGTGGGCCAAGCGGTCCTTATCTGCCGTCAAATTCTATGTTTCTATGTTTCTATTAGAGTGGTAAGCTAATTAACCTGATTTCCCCCAGTCCTTATTACCCCCTAAATAAATCAGATCTGTTTGTTTCAGCAAAGTTACACTGCCTAAGATATTCGTCTATGTTAAAGTATTGTACTGTGGTTTTTGCACTGTATCATCTTGTTTTACAGGGGGTCCTCAGAGTCCAGCGGACCGAACCAGTCCTGGGGGTAAGTGTATACTGTGAAGGTAATTCTGATATATTGTGTGGGCCACTAGTGGGAAGAGGGTCGCAGTGTCCCAGGGGGCTGTGACCAAGTTAGTTTTACTATTGCAAACCCTGACCTCTGGATGGAGGCACTCACCATTAGACCTAGGCCCCTCAACCTGTTAGCAGTTAAGCAGGCAGGGGTAGTAGCCCTTGGGATAGCGCCACCTAGGGGTTGCATCTTGGAGGCACCGTTGGGATTAGCATCCTCTAGTGGCCACATTTAAGAATTACTGTTAAAAATAAATGGATATCCCAACAGAAGCAGCTATACACTAGTTGGTGAAGTGGTGTACTGGGCAGGAGATCGACCCCCAAAATGCCATGCTTGTCTTGGATATCCCGCTGGGTACCAATCCGGACACTGTAGAGGGAGTACTCTCCAAGGTCGAATGTTTACGAGACCCTGTGGTAGGGGGGCAACAGGCTGATTTGCTCACCCAAACTTCCATGGCCCTAATAGAGTGTAAGGATCCTGTAGACAGTTCTAAAGTGCCACAGACTATTACCCCAGGGGAATCTCTCACTGTCTGGAGAGTGATAACCAAGGACAGTAAAGACCTGGGGGGGATAACCCCCCCAACTATCTGAAACTTTTGAGGAGAAATTTGCTAAATTGCTGCTGGAGGAGGGAAAAACTGTGGAGGATTTAAAGAAACTATTATTGTCACCGGGGGGCGTTCCTCCTCTAATACCCCCTCCCTCTCCAGCACCCGTTATTGCCCCTCCTTCTGTGCCAGTGGTAACCCCTATGTTTGTACCTGCCATTAGTCATGACTCTTACCGCAAGCTCAAATATTCCCTGGCATCTGCCCTACTCCAAATGGGGAGGTCGAGCTGGAGACCTGAATAGACTCTGCTACCCTTGCGGTACAAGACTGGCAATGCTCTTGAGTCAGAAAAAAGGGCCCACCTGGGGGAGAGCCTCCAGGGACCCGCCCGATGAGCGTTTTGCTCCCTGAGTGACTCTGACCCTGACGTCAAAGCCCAAGAGAACCTAATTGCCCTTGAAAATGTGTTTGGGGGCACCACTAGTGTCGAAGCCTTGAAATGGAAGCTCAAAGATGTTAGACAACAGCCGGGGGAGTTGTTATCTGCCTATATGGATCGATTAGAGGGAATCTTGCAAACCATTTTTCGAAAGGGGGGGTTGGACCTCTAGCGAAGTGGACCGGGTAAGGCTGGATCATATACTCTGCTCTGCCTGGAACTCTAGCTGGGTGTTGCTCAAATTACAGCTGCATCAAAGGAAATCTAGTCCTTTGCCTTTCCATGTGTTGATGAAGGAGGTACGAGAAGTTGAGGAGGAGGAGGAAGGTTTTTCAGAGCCCTGTGCAGTCGTAGCTGCTACATCCCCTGCTTCAGGTGCGGGGTCGGATGCTGATGGTCTGGAATCACTAAAATCACATGACGGAACCCGAGACCCAAAGTTCGGCCAAGGGGGGCCCAGTCAGAGAGGGATGGCTACCGATGTTCTGCCATGGGATGAACTGCTGAGAGAGTGCAGGGAAATAAAAAACAGTCTCTATATGAGGGCCGCTCCTGCAAGTACAGGCCCTGACCCTCATCCAACTGCATCTGCCATGGGGGTGGGGGTACCCACCCATGCATCTCCTACTGACAACAACCCACAACTCGATGTCTTGACCATGGAAGTGGGGAAATTAATATGATGTCTCCAAATGCTTATCACGCCGCAGACGGAGATGGCACCAAGGTTTCCAGTTATTAGTACCCCCGGCCTGGCTCCCAGTGTGATGCCTCGGCCAGCTCAAAATCCAGAAAGTATGTTTTGTTATAATTGTGGGAAGGATGGGCACATGAAGAGAGAATGCCAGTCCCCAAAAGACACAGACAAAGTTGTATATAGGCTACAAGGAGAGCTTCAGAGAACGAATCAGTGGTTAAGAGGTGCACAAAATTATCCCAGTGAGGGTCCTAAAAATGCTAACTCATGTTCCTTTGTGGCAAGGTCAGTTGCCCAGGCCCCTGCTACTGCCTCTCCAGACTGGTCCAGAATAGTGGGTCTCTCCATGGAGACCACTGTAAAGGTGAATGGAGTGTCTACAAGAGCTGTATTAGACAGTGGCTCCCAAGTGACAATTATGTTCCAGGATTTGTATCGGAAGCATTTGTCAGATGAACCCTTACAACCATTTGAAAGACTGCATGTATGGGGGTTAAGTGAGAAGGCCTACCCCTATTCTGGGTATATCCGAATCTGGCTGTCTTTCCCCACCTCTGTGGCTGGAGTGGCTGAACAAGTAGAGACCCTAGCCTTAGTGTGTCCCCCACTGGAGTGTATGATGGTGTCCCTTTGTTGATTGGAACAAATGCTCATATGTTTGGATGGCTGGCACAGTTGTGTTATGAAAAACAGGGGTCAAGGACTAGTAGAGCTTTAAGAATTCCCGGCCTTGATTAAGAAGGCCTATGAGGCCCAGAGAGATGCTGAAAAAGTAGAACCAGAGGAACCGGTTGGAATTGTCTGGAAGAAGGATCCTGAGTCTCTGATCCTGGCGCCAAATGCCCAGTGTACCTTACAGGGAGAGGTCCGTATCAGAAAGGATGTCAAGAATAAAATATTAATGTTGGATGCGCCAGGCGATGGAAAATTGCTGGAGGGACTGCTGGTCAAGCCTAGTATTTTGCCTGCTAGAGCCCATGCTTATGCCAGAAGGGTAATGGTTCAAGTTCATAATGTGTCTGATAAGAGAGATTCGAGTAAATAGATGTTGTACCCTGGCTAATGTGCACTGTGCAGACACTGCAGTGCTATCCAGCAGCAAGAGTTTGGGGAAGAATGACAGAGTAACGCCTGACTTGTTTGATTTCGGTGACTCCCCGTTGCCAGCTGAATGGAAAGTGAGGATCAGTGAGAAGCTTGCCCAGAGAGACCAGGTGTTTTCTTTAAAGGAATGGGACGTAGGATTCGTGCAAGGAGCTGAGCACCATATCCGGCTGCATGATGAAAGACCATTTCGTGAGAGGTCTCGACACCTGGCACCTGCTGACATAGATGATGTGAGACGGCATCTGCAAGAGATGCTAGCTGCTGGCGTAATACAAGAATCCAGAAGCCCCTATGCTTCCCCCCATTGTGGTAGTGAGAAAAAAGAATGGGACAGTAAGGATGTGCATGGATTATCGCACTTTAAATCGGCGGACTATCCCTTATCAGTACACAATGCCCTGCATTCAGGATGCTTTGGACTGCCTAAATGGGAGCAAGTGGTTCTCTGTGCTGGATCTCCGCAGTGGGTACTACCAGATCTCGATGGTCCCAGAGGACCGTGAGAAGACTGCCTTTATCTGTCTGCTTGGATTCTGTGAATTCGTGAGGATGCCTCAAGGGATTTCAGGTGCCCCAGCCACTTTTCAACGATTGATGGAGCGTGCAGTGGGGGACATGAACTTACTAGAGTGCCTGGTATACCTAGATGATGTTATTGTGTTTGGCAGCTCACTGGAGGAACATGAGAACAGATTATTTAAGGTGTTGGACCGACTGGAAGACGTTGGCCTTAAACTGTCCATTGATAAGTGTCAATTCTTTCAAACATCAGTAAAGTATGTGGGACACATAGTATCCACTGAGGGAATAGAGACCGGCCCAAGTAAAGTTGAGGCCTTGACCACCTAGCCACAGCCCAAAAATCTAAAAGAACTGCAAATATTCTTGAGATTCTGTGGTTATTATTGGCGTTTCATCAAGGGCTATTCAAGAGTGATCCACCGTTTACTTAACCTTACTCAAGGGTATCCCCCAACCCACAAAAAATACAAAAAGTCAGCGTCCCTGGAGACTGAAAGAGTGTATTTTTGTCCAAGTGAAGTATTTGGGGCTCGCTGGACTTCTGATTGTGAGACTGCTTTTCATGAGATCATATATCAACCTACCCATGCTCCAGTGTTGGCCTATGCCGATCCAACAAAACGTTATGTCCTGCACACTGATGCTAGCTTGCAAGGATTGGGGGCTGTGTTGTATCAGGAGCACGAGAATGGCCTGAGACCAGTGGCCTTTGCCAGTAGAAGCCTGACCCCATCCGAAAAGAACTATCCTGTGCACAAGTTAGAGTTCCTAGCTTTGAAGTGGGCCATCCTTTGACCTATGTGCAGACTTCAGCAAAGTTGGATGCCACTGGCCATAGGTGGCTTTCTGCATTATCTGCATACGAATATGCTGTTGAATGCAGAGCAGGCGTGAACCACATAGATGCTGATGCTCTCTCCCGGAGGCCTGTTCCCCAGAATGACTGGGTCAGACTGTCAGAACCTGATATTCGAGCACTCTGCCAGAAGTTTGACAGGGAGGAACAAATGTCCACGGACCCAGTGGACTGTATGGTGGATTGTTTGGGACCCTCTGAGAATTACGTACTTGCTGCTTATTGCTACTTTTCTGCAATAGACATCGGTGCACTGCCTCAGCTGGACAATGACAGTATTTGGTGGGCTCAATCCCGCAATCCCATAATGAAATCAGCTTTAGAAGCCCTCTATGCAGGGAAAGATGTGTCCAAATTACTTTCCACTGATTTGAGAAATGCATTATCTAAAGAAGGTCCTAAGTTAAAACTGATCCATAGAATGTTATACAGAGAAACAGTAGACGGGTGGGGGGGGGGCAAGTAGACAAACAACAACTAGTGTTGCCCACTGCCTTTCGAGACTCAGTACTGAGGTCCTTACACAATTACATGGGGCACCTTGGTATAGACAGAAGGCTTGATTTGGTGAGATCTCGATTCTATTGGCCTAAGATGGGGGCTGATGTGGAGCAACACATTCAAACTTGTAGTCGATGCTTACAGAGGTAAGCTTTGCCTCACAGGGCTGCCCCCCTTGTTAACATCACCACCAGTGCACCCATGGAGCTGGTCTGTATTGATTTTCTGAGTTTGGAGTCAGAGCAAAGAAATATTAGTAATGTGCTGGTGGTCACTGACTATTTTACGAGATATGCCCAAGCTTTCCCCACCAAAGACCAGAAAGCATCCACTGTGGCCAAAGTACTTGTAGAAAATTTTTTTGGTCAATATGGGGCTCCACAAAGAATCCATTCTGATCAAGGGAGAGACTTTGAGAGTCGTCTGATCAAAGGGATACTTTCTCTGTGGGTAGTGCGAAAGTCCAGGACCACCCCTTACCACCCCCAAGGGGACCCACAGCCTGAACGTTTCAACCGCACTTTGCTAGATATGCCTAGGCACCCTACACCCGAAGGACAAGCCTAGATGGAGCCAACGAATTAGCACCCTGGTACATGCCTACAACTGCACCAAAAGTGATGCCACTGGGTTCTCCCCCTACTGCCTGATGGTTTGGAAGAGAAGCTTGACTGCCGGTAGATGTATGTTTTGGGGTCTCTCCTGATGGGGTTCAAGCTGACAACTACTTACAGTACGTGCAAAAGTTAAAGGCCCAGCTAAATCATGCATACCAACTGGCTCAAACCATGGCTGCCAAAAGAAATCTGGCCAACAAAGAAAGGTATGATAAAAAGGTGAAAGCACAAGAACTCCAGGAGGAAGACCGGGTATTGCTAAAAAATCTGGAACTGTATGGCAAACATAAGATTGCTGACAGGTGGCACCATCTCCCTCACATTGTAGTGGGCAAACTAGATGATCTGCCTGTGTACAAAGTAAGGCCTGAGAATAATTCAAAAGATGTTTAAACAATGCATAGAAATCATTTACTGCCCATTGGACAAATCTTGGTTGAGTGTGAGCCCCAAGAAAATGCCCCTCTGGACCAGTGACTAGAGCTGCTGCTGAGAAAAAGTCAAGAAAGTCTGCATCTACAGATGCTGAGTTAAAGTGTTCCCCTCTACAGGTCCCAGTCGAACATGACTGTCAGTCCATGTCAGAGGAAAGTGAGTGTGGCTTTGAATACTACCCTTCTTACGAACTGAGTCAGTTGTTTCGGGGCAATCCCCTAGTCAATCCTGGAGATGAAGCTGGACCTTCTGGACTGTCTAAGCCCCCAGCTTTGTCCATGGAGCCAATACTCCCAGAAAGTGAAGTGCAAAGCATCAAGTCAGACTCAAAACTGGGGGTGGTGGTGGATGGGGAGGAGGGGAGGGTTGCCTTACAGGGGGACCTGGAGGCTCTGGAAAGATGGTATAGAAAGTGGAAGCTGAGGTTCAATGCAGGGAAATGCAAGGTACTCCACCTGGGGGCCAGAAACCCAGGCCAAGTGTACACCCGGGGAAGGGGGAAGGCTACAAGTCTCGATGGCTGAGAAGGACCTGGGGGTGGTGGTGGATGTCAAGATGAACAACTCAGAGACTTGTAGGAGGGCAGCAGCGAAGGCCAACAGGATGCTGGGATGCATCGCTAGGGGGATCACACCCAGAAGGAGGGAAGTGATACTCCCTCTGTATAACTGCTTGGTGAGGCCGCACCTTGAGTACTGCGTGCAGTTTTGGAGGCCACACTTAAAGAGGACATTACCCTCCTGGAGAGGGTCAGGAGGGCAACTAAATGATTTGGGGCCTGGGGACAGGACCTATGAGGAGAGGCTCAAAGAGCTAAATATGTACACATTGGAAGAGAGAAGGACCGGGGGACATGATAGAGGTCTTCAGGTACATGAAGAGGGTAAATAGGGGAGGAACAGTCAGGGTGCTTCGAAGGAAGGAGGAGACCACTAGAGGGCATGGGTGGAAGCTGGAGGGGGGAAGATTCAGGGGAGAAAGGAGGAGGTGCTACTTCACTGAGAGGGTGGTGGAGCCATGGAATGCGCTGCCTAGGGGGCTGGTGGAGGCAGAGACAGTGGAGGGGTTCAAGAGGGGGTGGGACAGGTACAGGGGAAGGGTTCTGGAAGCAGAATCCAATGCAGCAAGAATATCCGGAACTGGGAAGGGAGAAGCCAGAGGAGGCGAGGGGGGCAGCAAGGTCAGCACCCAGGGTGGAGGCTGACCAAACAAGCAGACACGAAAGACCGTTAGGCCTATTCTGCTGGCATTTTAGTATGTTAGTATGTTAGATGATATGGAGTCATTGTGTATGGTTGAACTGTTTGAGATTTCAGAGTAGGAAAATGATAGACTGGAACAGACTGGTGACATACTAGAACAAGATGAGTATTTTGAGTGCCCTGACGGTCCACTACCAGTGCCCGATGTGAGCCATGTGTTGTGGACTCAGAGATTGTAACTCCTGGAGCTGAAAGTGCCCCAAGTTCTGGCCTCTCTACCACAATGGAGATTCCCCTGACAAGTGAGGACAGTGCTGAAAATGAGGCTCAGAGTGCAGAGACTGTAACAGTTCCCCCTAGGAAGACCGGTCGAGCTGTAAAGCCTGTGGAGCACCTCAGTTATGATTTCCCGGGTAGGTCTGTGGACTTGCCTCTCAGTGTTGTCCATAAAGGAGTGTATGTGTCCCTGAGCTCATTGCCCAAACTGACTATCAGTGCTAACTCCAAGTTACTTGTGTTGCCCTCTAGGTATGGTGCCCCTACCCCATCCAGCCCCAAGATAGCTGATAGGGAGGGCCCCCTCTCTTCAGGTTTCATGTACAAGAGGTAATAACCTGAGTTATGGCACACTGTTTGTGTAATACTGTGCAAAGAGTGATGTACTGCAAAGTTTCAGAAATGTGTTTCTGGTAAAGTGATATATTGACTGATGATTACATGTATGAGCCTAATGTGATTTTGATGCAAATGTATATGGTTGCAATTGAAACTTATGGGGGTACTTGCTTGATGCGGACGCCAAGCTTTTTCCAAGCCGGGAAGGGTGTAACCCCCTTGCAAATGGGGGTTCCCTAAAGTCTTTCAGGAGCTTGCTTGAGTGTTCCAAGCCTGAATGGTGTTTAGCATTTAAGACATTTATCTGTGAGTGCTTTTAGATCCTCTGGTGCTGTCTCTTTAAGAGCTGTCTGTTTGCAGACATAATTAGTTTGTATGGAGGGACTGTGTGTTTTCCTGCTTGAGTCCCACTCGAGCTGCTGTAAATTCGCTCTGTTTTTGCAGTCGCTAAGAGTGCAAAGGGAGCCTATCTGAGAGATGTAACTGTTTGCCAGAAATCATTTAGAGTAATAATGAAAATACAGTTTGTCTAACTTGCTTTCCTTTGTAGTCTGAATTGTTTGCCTAGCCCTCCATTCTAGTTTTGAACTGCTGAGCTGGGCCTATCAGCATGGGGGACCTTTTGAAGTGGAGCCTGCTGCTGACGAATCAGAACTTGGACTCTCATTGTGGAGCCAGCCACCTATGTACTGTGTGGCCAGTGCTTCTGGGAAGTGTAGTTTTGACTTTGGCACCTTTTTCCACCAGCAGGGGGAGTTTGTTGTGAGTGACAGCCAAACCAGTCAAGAATGGGGAGGAACTCAAAGGAAGTTCCCGGTTTTGTCTACTGGAGTTTCAGTTAAGCTTTGGCAGTGAAGAGTCAAGGAGCCCTGTGTTTCTTCGGTGTGCAGTTCAGTGCGGGAAACGCATGTAAGGCCCCAAGTTTCGGTCTGCAGCTTGTGCAAGCGCTTCTTCGGACTGAATCTGACCTGTGAAGAGAATAAAGAAGATCTGAAGAGTCGAAACCAGGCTCACCCTGTAGAAGACTGAAGAAATTGCTGAATCGCGTTCAATCTGTCAGGAACTGAACCTGCTGTGTGTTCTCCTGGGTATAGTGCAGTAATTGCGATCGGGATAGAGAAGCAGCCTGCCTGGTATAGTACTTTTCTTTTACATATAATTGTGTGTAGTGCTTGTGGGGAATCGTGTTTCAAATCCCCTGTACAGTGAATTGAGTGCATGAAGCTGGAAGTCAACCCCAGCTTAATCCAGACTGCATCCATTCGCTTCAAACTGTAGTGGGGTCCAGTCACAAGGACCTTGCCCACATGGTCTGCTCCTCCTGGCAATCCAGGACAATCTGCCTTCCATCCAGTTCCCAGCATTGAGTTTGTGAGTACAAAGCAGGGTAGCTCCCTGCCATCTGTTTATGAAATTGCAAGTATGTTATTTAATTGTTGTATTTTATTTCTTCACAAACTGAGCCATCCAGCTCCGGATTACAATTGGGTATTGTGCAAGTGTTTTTTCATCACAGGGCCCCAACCAGCTGCACCAAATAGGCTAGCCTTCTATTGCCTGGGTACCCAGAGACAGTGATTTATAGGTTAGACCTGTGCACAGTGCCCTAGTATAGATATATATACAGTGTGTATATATATATATATATATATTAGAGTGGTAAGCTAATTAACCTGATTTCCCCCAGTCCTTGTTATTCCGCCCAAATAAATCAGATGTTTGTTTCAGCAAAGTTACACCGCCTGAGATAATTCGTTTATGTTAAAGTATTGTACTGTGGTTTTTGCACTGTATCATCTTGTTTTACAGGGGGTCCTCAGAGTCCAGCGGACCGAACCAGTCCTGGGGGTAAGTGTATACTGTGGAGGTAATTCTGATATATTGTGTGGGCCACTAGTGGGAAGAGGGTCGCAGTGTCCCAGGGGGCTGTGACCAAGCTAGTTTTACTATTGCAAACCCTGACCTCTGGGTGGAGGCACTCACCGTTAGACCTAGGCCCCTCAACCTGTTAGCAGTTAAGCAGGCAGGGGTACTAGCCCTTGGGATAGCGCCACCTAGGGGTTGGAGATGAAATAAGTGAAGTTAATATTCTGAAAAATAGTTCTTGTTCAATAAAGTTTTTTTCAGATTGACTTAATTCAGTACATTTGGAGAAACAGTGCTTGTGCTGCTGGGATTGTTGGGCAGCCACCTATTTGTCTACAAAGGAACTGCAGGAAGAAAATGAAGATGTACCATAGCACACTCCCATCATGCAGTGTAGCCCATATCTTATAGTACACACAGATGTAAATCAAAGCACCTAGCATAGAAAGTTACTTGCAAGTGTTTGAAAAGTCGTAAAATATGTTTTGATTTTAGAAGCTTAAAGCTTGTAATAAAAGTTATTTTAACAAAAGTGAAATAACAGCCACAATATTTCCAATATGTGTGTTCCAATTGTTTTGAGCTGTATGTACACCATGTTTAACAGCTCAACAAACAGCATTCTGAAAGTAAATCAGTCTGACTATATTCATTTATTCAGAGACTATTAGTCCTACAGCCATTGCCATGTTACAAGAGAATTAAGCCACTTGAAAGGATGGTTCTACTGTGGAATTAATCCATGGTTGGGTCGTTGGAGGCATGAGGCCGAACCCCAACCATGGATTAATTCCACAGTAGACCCATTCTTTCTCATGGCTTAGTCCTTACTTAATGCATGGTCAGGTTACTGGTTTTAGCCAAGGAAGGTTTTTTTTGTGCCCATTTCATATCACTGATTATGAAATGGGTAGAGAAAATACTGAAACCTGTATGGCTGAGGAGCACTGAACCCAGTGCCAATATCCCAACACAGAAGCACTGGATAAATATCTCTCTCCTGTCCTGACCTCTTTGCCAAGTAAATAATTATACTGCAATAGGTTGTTATAAAATGCCCACATTAACAACGGCTGCCATGGCACCAGTTCATTCAATGGCAGCACCTTTTTATAAAGTTCTCCAAACAAAATATTAGAAAAAAACACCTTTGCTCTGTTTTAAATGCCTCAGCTTGAACACCTCAGACATTTTTTTTAATCTAATAATCTCAGCTCCCTCTGCTAAACACATTTTCTTTTTTATTATTTAACCCAGAGTAGCACATTAAGCTGAAAGCTTTTTTTACAGGAGTGACCTGAGAGTACAGGGAAGTTAAGGGACGTGCTCATGGTCACACAGTATGTAAGTGGACGCTGTGGGATTCAAACCCAGGTCTGGTCTGCTGGATGTCATTAGATTTGCAGCTCAGAGCCTTAAACCACTGCGCTATACTGCCTCCCCTTCACATAGCTGTTGTTTAAGCCCAATAGAAAGTTTGCTAACTTGCCACAGTTGACTAATTTTTCTCTCTTCAGTCTGCCTCCATATCAGTGTGTTCCTGCTACATGGGTGGTTTCAGCTGCAAATACCGCAACAGGTGCTGGAACCTATGAGTGCAGGGCCGCTTTTTCCAGTGAGCATTCAGTGTGCCCCACTACTTGTAGAAATGACCTTTTTCGCACTGTGCTGTTTTGAACCTGAGCACCCCCACTTTTCCCCTTGTTCCAGTACCTGTGAATGCCATTGACTGCAGCTCCTCACATTAGCCTTGCTACTGTAGATGGTTGTTGCTCTTGCTGCCGCTGAGCACAGCTTGTCACATCGACCCTGCTACCAGTACCTCGCCTGCAGACTCGATAGAAGGGCTTTGTGGTGATCACCAGGCTGCTGCTAACTGCACTCAAGTTTGCTGCAACAAATAACACCACGCTCACGGGTGCTCACAGCCAACTTCTCTCTACTTTTAAAAATTAAAACTGCTAAAACAAAACTTCAGTTACAGATGTGGGGATTGCATTCTACCTTCCCCATGAAGCCACCGCACACCCCATTGCTATCATTGTGCACAGGGCTGCTGCCCATACTTTCTTTTCCAAATAGAGTATTGGCACCACCTACTGGACTACAAGCAACACTGCAAGCAGAAATGGGACTTTTCACCTTGCTAATTTTATCTTTTTTCACAAATTTACAACATTATGTGTGTGCCTTGTGCTGTTATAACAGCACTTCTTGGGTGGTGGAAGCACTTTTTTTTTTGGCCTCAGGCTTCGTCCCACCTGAAACATGATATCCCAGCAGAATGCAGACCCTGTCACATCTTACTGCTCATTTTGTGATGCACTCCACTGATAACTACTCTCTATTTAGAATAATTCCCATCCACCACCACTGTATGTTTCATGCCCAAGGCCAGTTAGCAAACCACTTTGGGTGTTTTTCTCGTATGTCACACTGGTTTACTTTGCCTCAGAGCTTGTTGTGTGACACAGTATCATAGGTCTTGCTGAAGACCAGATAACTTACTTCCATGGCCCTATAGCTGTTTATTTCCCTGGTCACCCCCAAGAAGTAGGGTCACCTCTCCTCTTATGTTCTTTTTTGGATAACTCTTGTTTTCACACTGCCATCTGAGTTATTAAATATAATATTTCAAACAACATGAAGTCTTGCTGTAGTCTGACAAAATGCAGTTAGCCCCAGCACTTGAACTGCCTGGAGAGAAAAGGGTTAACTGTATACCACAGCATAGAACGTTGAGCTTGAGCGCAGTTTTGAAATTATTAATGACTAATGTAAAATGTGTGACTATAAACTTAATTTAGATAATGCAGTAGTCTTCCCTCTAGATTATAGGACCGACGAACAGAATTTAGTCAATTGGCAAATGGAATAGAAAACTGTCAAATTCAAATATCAGAACACTGAAGTTATCAAAATTAAAACCTCAGCAGTGACCAAATTTAGACAGTTTAATAGAAAATATCTAACGTGATCAGATTAGATTGCCCACATTTTAACCTTAAGAGGAAGTACTATAAAATGCCTATTCTGCAGAGTAGAGTACCTATCTATCCCCTTAGTGTGATGTCAATACCTATGTCCAAATCTTGATATTTAAGAACACACCCCATTATTATTATTTTTTTGGGGGAGGGGGGTGAATACGAGAATATACTTATGAAAATTTCACTGGCCAGAGATGAAATTCTGTTCACCCAGATGTCCAATTATATAATCATACTTTCTAAGCACCTAAATATCTTCATGGCACTGCATTCATATGGTTACATGAGAAGTCCTTTAAAGGTTAGAAATAAACCCTTCTGATTAGCTAACAAGATGCCATGATTTGTATTAATATTTCCATACCAATATTTGTCATGTTGCATTGCTGTTTAAGATTGTGAACAGAAATATGGAGGTAAAATTTATGAGTCACTCATGAGGAACATACTTCATAGCAGAAAAAAACAAACCATTCATACAGAAGTTGGAACAAATGGTTCATGGCTCAAGATCAATGGATGTCAGCCAGCGACTAATTTCCACAACAACATGCTGAAGTCTATAAAATGTGCTAGTACCAATTAAGGAACTTCTGTCACTATTTCTCATAGTATTAAATGAGTAGGTGCATGGACAGCACCAAGAGAAATCCATGGAGTCTAGTGTTTTTGTATAGCATTTCCTCTGATCTTATTTCATAACAAGCTACCCACCTAGCTGCACATATTTCTTGCTTTGTAACATCCATACTCGCTGTCCTGTTCTATTTTCCCAATCATTTGACACTGCCTTTCACAATGACTGTGGGGCGTCAACCGCTGAAGCTTTCTCCCTTGTGGGCTATTGAAGTTGAATGGAGAACTTTGTACATTCTCACACTTAGCATTGTTCATTGCATAGTTTTTATGTGACATCTGTCTGATAGGAACAGGAGCTCAGTCACCACAGCCCTGGAAATATTTGCAGTAACAATAGTGAGAGGGGGCAGCTGGGGTGATTGACTGGATTCATCAGGGTGTTGATATGGATCTATATACTTATATGTCAGCTTGGGAGAGTCGCACAGAAATTCAATCCACAGAGAAAAAACATGAGACTGGACTGGTTCGTAGGTAGCTGCTCGCATCCATAAACAGATTATGCAAGTATTTCATCCATCTTCATCCTCAGGACAGAGCAGAAGTAAAGAATGAATAATGTTTATTTTAAATATATTTGTAATTCTGGGTTGAAGTATATTTTCATCATACTGTGTGTCTGAAGTATATGTAAAATATATCAAAGTGGCCAGTTTGAAATACTGTACCTGACTTGGGGTAAAGCATATCTGATGCATATATTTAATATATGTCATACGTATTTGTTGCAAAAATCTGCATTAATACGCTGATTAGGGTTCAACATACCCCACAAAAATAAGGAAATGTGCTAGGGTTTCCAACCCTAATCTCCAGTTTCCCCCAAAGCAGCAAAAGGACAAGACCACATAAGCAGCCATAGACAGCCATCATCGGGCAAGACAAACATACCACCGTTTCCAGGTGATATACATGCTGTAGCACTGATGTGCTATTTTAATGGATTTGTATGTGTGGCATGCACACTGTAGGACATACACCCTCACTTCTGGCTGTAGATAGAAATCCACAGTACTTAAATCACAACATTACTTTTCTCTGCACAGGCACAGACCCCTACAGCCACAGATGCAAATCTGCAATACCCAAATTACAACAGTTCTTGTGTCTGCAGAAGCACAGGCCCCTATGGGGCCAGTGCTTCTGTAGCCGCAGGTACTACTATGCACTCTAAGACATATACCCACTTATGCAGCCACAAGTGTAAGACAAACACACAACTTCTTGCTGCAGAAGTGCAGGCCCCATGGAATCCATGATACCCAGATTGCAACACTACTTCTGTCTGCAGAACTGCAGACCCCTATGGGGCCAGCGCTTCTATAGCCCCAGGTACTCATGCACACTGTAGACATGCACCAACCTCTGGCTGCAGAAGCATAGGCTCCTGTGGGACCCGCACATCTGTAGCTACAGGTACTCATGCACACTTTAAGACATGCATAGCCTTCTGGCTGCAGAAGCACAGCAGGTGCAAGACATACACACTGACTTCTGTCTGCAGAAGCGCAGGCCCCTGTGTGGACATAGCTTCTGCTTCCACAAGTACTAATGCACACTGTAAGACATACACACACTTCTGGCTACAGAAGCAAAGGCCCTTGTGGGCAGCCGCAAATACAAATCTATGAAGAAAGCACATCAGTGCTGTTATTATTTGTTTAATTTGCAAACAGTTGCATTTTGTTTGTCTTACCTGATGATGATTCTGTGTGGTTGCTTGTGTGGTCTTGTCCTTTTGCTGATGGGGGGGGGTTGTGGAGTTAGGGTTGGTATAAAGGAATCATATCCCCATTCATGCAGGTATATATATAGGACAATAGTGACCAACCCTAGATTCCGGAATACCCTACTTGCAACCATCAGATGTACCCCCCACCCATCCCATGTTTAAGAGTTCCCTCTAGTTGCACCTGAAGTCTGCGTCAGCCTGTAACTGTTCCAGTGCTGCTTGATATCCCCTACCCCTGCTTGGACCCTGTTGTGCACTCTCCACTTCCGTGGTTCCCCTACCCCCTCTGAGCTCTAGTACGGGGAATTATCTACCCTGCATGCCCTTCACCTCAGCACTTACCATCCTCAACATGGGACAAATTGTGCTTGTTTTTGTTTGCTCGTTCTTACCCTTGTTGTATATGCAAGCAATAATACCCGACTGGGTGGGCGGCATTGGGCAATACCAGACCGCCCAGGGGCGTAGTGAGGCCCGACGCCGCAAGTGGAGGGCCTTATAGCTCCTGGGCGGTCCGGTATTGCCCATGCCACCCACCCTGGAGGGTATTATTGCGCTTAGAAAATGGGCACTGTGGAAATTTCCTATGGGATTTAAACAAGTGAAGAAAAATAGTTAAATGATTTATTAATAATACAGGTGAAATGTCTGCATGGTAAAGTAGTCCCTATTTCTGTGCTGTGGCATGTGTTGTCCCCCCCATAATCATGAAGCTAGCTCCCCCAAGATATGAACTTTGTAGTTACTGTCTCAAGAGTAGTGCTTTTTCTTTTTGTTGGGGTTTAAAAATGTATACTGTGTGACTGAATCAAAGTAGCATTATTTCGGTGTGCTTGATGACGTCATATGCTGAAGTAAAATAGACGTTTTGACGAAAAAGTAAATTCTTTTTTTTATTTCTGTTGTAAGTTTTGTTTTGTTTTTGTTTATTGGGAGGACATGTTATGCTCAGCGATTGATGTGTGGGGTTGGAGAGTGCAGGAAGTAGAAATTAGACAAGCGACAGCACGGACTAGCGAGGAGAGATGACTGGTGATCATGGATATGTTTGGAGAGTCGAAACTGGAAGGTACCATTGGAGTTGTGAACCATGGCACAGTGTAGGTATACAGCAGAAAGCTTCATTTATGAGGAGTTTTGTTTTGGTCATCGGAGTTTAATAAAGCAGGGTAATGAATGTGACAGTGAGCGGGCGGGTGTGCAGTCATTTAAGTGAAGCCGAAGTTGAGCATAACGGAATGGAGCAGGGCTTCTATTCAGTTTGAACACAAAAAAAAAATAGTTTAGAGAAACTACAGTAGTGCCTTGCGATATGCTTAGTTTTTAAAAAGAAATGACTGACTGTTGTGTGTGGCAGTGAAGTAGAGTGTTGGGGACCAATTTCTCTCATTAAGCGAGGAAAAAAATGGCGGTTGTTTCAAACTGAGTGTCCAGTGCTTCAGCCAATGGTGAAGCAGGCTGGGCACAATGATATCTGGATGGGCATCAGTCAGGTTTGGGCTGGCACTTCTTATTTCCTGGGCATCTATTGAAAGTTAATGTACTCCCATGAGAAGGGTATTAGCCAATTAGATGCCAGGAAATAGAAGGCCCGTTTTCTAAGCTTATCTGTTCATCCTGTACCTGTTTATTTGTATCACCCTGCTCATTGCTTGTATTTCACATTGTTGTAATTTCCTCGCACTGTTTTATAAATCATACTCTTATAATCTTCCAGGTCATACCGGAAAATAGGCATTCCTTGTCTAGTGTGCTTATCCAGTAAACAAAAGCTAACAAATAAAATCGGCAGCATAGCCATCTTATTATCCTACCTCATGTACCCAGTACAGAAAATGTTCAGACTCCCGCCACAACATAATCCTGCACAACTGCAACACCACAGGTGTGAAAACACATTTTGGCCAAGATTTGAAAAATAACAACTATGACATACATGAGGTAAGGTAATAAGAAGGCTATGTTGAAAATCTGGGGACAAAATATTTAAAGTTTCCCAAGTTACGAGTGTGCACAGTGAAATTGCAACAAATAGCCATAACTTTGCCATGTTTACATATTTTGACCCCACAATTTTCAACATAGCCTTCTCATGACCCCACCTCATGAATGGCATGGGGTCATGTTACTGCAAACAATAACCATGCGGCAATAAATGCAAGGAAAACAGTGGTGTCCCAAACAACGTCGGGTACAAGAGTGACCCAGCAGAAAAGGCACAACCCACAATACCCCCAGACTTAAAATAACCAACTCCAGGGGGTCGTGGACTTCGGGGATGGGGAGAAAATCAAGAGGGGATAACAGTTCTTCTTTTTTTTCTCTTTAAATAAAAATTTCAGCAGGGGGAGACCTAGCCAGACCCTAACCACAGTGCCAGGTCTCCAGCTTCACTGTATGGTAGTGCCCTAGCCACTCCACCATGGGAATGGCTTGGCCTGGCACCACAGCACACTGCTAGTTGATCCCTTCTAGGTGAAGTGCAGGGCGGCAGGGGTAGCAGTAATTCCCTACCAGTATTCTACCCATTACTCTATATCCTTTCGGATTTCACACAACGTGGTTCCTGTAGCACTCTTCATAGTGCGCTGTTTTGACCCGGTACACTCATGAACAAGGGCAGGAAAAATGTTCAAATCCCACCCAAAAGGTGAATTCGCTAAGTAATTGTGAAATCATCTTTTGAGGGTGGGAGTTGCATAATGATAGTCATATTAAAGAGGTGGGGTCCTCAAAAGGCCATGTTAAAGATTTGGAGTCAAAATGTCAAAAAATGGCTAAGTTATGTTTGCATAAAAGTCCCCCCCCCCTTTGAAATACATTGAATCGCATTTACCTTAGTTTCTCATATTGCAGTCACTGGTTCCAGCAGCAAGGCGTGTCTTCAATTGGAAAGTGGGTCTTGAACCTGGGACCTTCAGGTTATCAACAGTGGAATTCTCTAGTGTGCAAACTGTAGCCCAAATGTTCAACCATATAATAACAACATGTATTCCATTTGGCCGATGTGGGCTGCCAGGATGATGGGGTTACTGTTTACCTACTCTAAAGCCTTCCTGATCCTCATTCCCACCTTTTCCAACCAGTCCCACGGGCATCTTTCTTAAATATTTAATTTGAATGTCATTTATTTACTACTTTACTTGGACAGTTCCTCTCCTTTCTTTATGCCAAAACTGCTAGCTTAGCTCAGTCTCCATTGGGATCAGTATAAACCAAGTCTAGTATTATTATTAACACATATTTGACATATAAATATTTTAAAATACTGTATTTAAAAAGTGACCATCTGCAGTGGCCATGTGATTATTTTTCTTTTTTCTCTGATTGTTCCTTTCCTTTGTTTACTGTCCACATTTGACATAATGTTTAGCTTTTCACCCTTCTTATCTTGGCTTCATTTTTTTTTCTGCAGTCTTCCCAGCTTTCTGTCATTCTTTTACTGCTCAACAGTTTTGATCACGTAACTATGATCTTGCTTTGTTTTTTTATTCACCTCCCCCCCCAGCCCTGATACCAGAGCTACCCCTGTCCAGCCGCCCACCTCCTCACCCCATTCACAGACATCTCTGGTACTTGCTTCTTTAACCCTAGAATTCTCCTTTGCCAACTCAGGGATCACTTTTGGATGTGTGCCTCCTCCCACTGGCCTCCAAGAGCCCTGACAACATCATAAACCAAGGGCCATCCGGCACCTCTGAATTTGCTACCACTGGGTGTTATCAGGTCAGCCTGGCAACTTAACACAAGCTTTTTTCTTAACACTTTTTCTTCTACTGCTGTGGTGGCCAGGGCTGGACCTGGCCTGTGATGCACTAAGCTTCCTTACATTCCATATTATGAGGGATGTCCCAGATTTAACACTAAAAATAACTCCATCCCATATGTGCTTTAAAGACGGACTTTTAAAAAGATCTGAAAGCAGCAGAGTTCCCGCCCCCAATCCTGATGGCAGCAAAGCTCCACAAAGTCCCCAACCTAATGGCAGCCAGGCTCCCCCAGGTCCTAAAGGCAGCTAAATTCCCCCATTCCCTGATGTAATGGCAGCAGAGCTCTCTCATTTCCCAGCAGATGGATGGACTGCGGACAGTTATGCTTCTAGCCAAGTGTTTCACTTGATTTTGCATCCCTTCCATCTCCCATTCTGTCCCAACATAGGGTGCACTGTGGCAGCAGAACATGCATCTTCCTTCCCTGGGTTAGAGCTGGTGCCTTGTCATTGCACCAGATCCCACCAGCTCAGGGCAGGGAAGTCAGGACCAAGACAGATTATCAGCAAGGCTCAGTTGGTAGCAGAACCACCTCTGAACCAGAAGGTCATGGGTTCCAGTTCCATTCTGGGATTGGGCTCATACCATAAGTCCTGGTACTCGAGTGCAGTATTAAGGGGATGCTGTACTGTCATGGTGTGCCTTCCTGCAGATGAGATGTTAAACTGAGGTCCTGTCTTCCTTTTCTGGTGGTTATTCAGGTAAATATAAAAAATTCCATGGCACTTCTCAAAAAGAGGAGGGGAATTTCTCCAATGTACTAGCCAGATTTCTCCTGTTCACTAAAATATCACCAACAGTTTCATTTGTTTTCATTTCAGTTGCTTAGTGCCTGTATCTCTCCCTCCCTCCACCCCAACCCCACCCCTTGAACCTGGCTGAAGAAAGGTAGTATTGTTAGTTCTCCTTTCCTGGACACCAACAACTAAATATGTAAATATATATCCTGCCCCCACCCCACCCATGGCATTGCAGCACCAGCTGGTAATACTGGGTAGGGATATACTTTTGTAAAGAAACATAACAAAGACTGCAAAAATATATAATTTGGGCCTGACTGCCCAGTGTTTAAGGGGTTATTTGTCTTCCTAATTGCCTGCCATCCAGGCCAGGAAGGATGTGGAGCCCAGGTCAAGTACTATCTCCTGAACTTGGAAGGGAATGGATACCAGGGAGGGACCAAGACCCCAACCCCCATCCCCCCGACCCCCTGAACACTTGGGTACTAGAGCAGAAATGTTTTGGAGATGGAATTGCAGCTATCCAGTTGTACATCCTCCACCCCTACACACTCACTGATCAAAAATCTAACAGATCCATCTCAGCTTCCCTTCCAATGCCTGTATGTCTTTCTCTGGCCTTTTAATGTAGTCCATTATTGTCTGTCCCGTAACAATAGACACACAGTCACCCATCTCAGCTTTCCCACTGTACTGTAGACAGTCTGTCCCTACCTGTCACAGACATTTGCAGCCAGTCACCTTCCTTGACTACACTTTAGAAAAGCAAGCTGCAACCAGCAAGTGAGCCTGCACCCCTGCCTACCTGTTCTCACTGTCAGCCTAAACTTCCCACCTGGCCCATGAACACCATCACCAAGTACCGAGTACTTGGGTTATTATCCCAGTACTGACACTGTAGTACAGCATGAGAAGGGTGCTGCGCTTCTGAGGTGCTGTCTTTCGAATGAGACGTTAAAACCGAGGTCCCACCTGCCTGGATTGGTGGTAGTTCAGGTGAATGTTAAAGATCCCACGGCACTTATCGAAAAGAGTAGGGGAATTTTCCTGGTGTCCTGGCCAGGTTTCCCTCATTCACTAAAAATACCACGAACAGCTTAATCTGGTTCAAGGTCAGTTGGGATTCATCTGTATCCCCCTCCCCCGAGTCGTGCCTGAAAATAGGCAGGATTTGTTTAGTGCACTTACCCGGTCAACAAAAACTAACTAACTAACTAACTTAATTAAAGTTTTTAACAGGTTCAGTGCTGTGCAATGATCCTGATCCTCTCATCACCTTCAGATCCCACTGCTGACATTCTCGTCCCAGTACTGTGTGTGGTGCACTACTGAGGGAGAATGCTCAATGTCGGAATTGGGGCCTGAGGATAATAGGAGAATCGGGATCATTATATATTGTATAACATATTAAGGACCAGGGTTATCATACAGTTTGGGACCTATTAAAAACTTCACAGGATTAGCTGGCCCGGTGGCACTGAGGGCGGAGACACCAGACGCCATACCTCGCGCCACGCTGGTGACCCATGTTCGGGAACTAGCACGGGTTAACGGGGGTCAGCAGGGGAGGAGAAGGATTGAGCATCCGATGGACTGCTCTCTTTCTCTAGGGAGGTGGGGTCGCCAGTGGTCGGCATTTGACTGGTCCCTAGCGGAGGTTTGGGGGGACAGTGCGCTGATGCTGTAGAAAGGGGGAGGAGATGGGTCAGATGCTAGGAGGGAGCACATGCGGACACGTGCGCACTCTCTCCACAGGCATCATTGCACACCTCATTGCCTGGGGAGAAACCAGGAAAACGGATGCTACGGCGAATGATGGGGGGCACCTTGCAGGCTTCGCTCCTGGCTAGCCATGGCACTGGCCACACTGGATCCAGTCTCCAGTGGGGGTTGGGGAACCACGCCAGCCCTGGGGAGTAAGCCCTGGGTGGGTAAGGGCTAAAGGATGGCAGGATGCCGGGAGACGGGGCTGGGGGCTCCATCTGGCGAAGAGCCACGGCATCAGGAGAAGAAAGAAAACAGCAGCAAAAAAAAACCAAAAACAAAACTTCAACAGGGTGACTGGCTACTGGGTGGTAATGCTGTTCATGATTTGGGTGGGATATTTAGGCTGAGAATAGGCTAGCTACAAAGGGGGTCCCCCTCAAGGGGGTTTACAGCCTGGACCCTGTGAGTGGAAATGCTAAAATAGCTTGGGTGGGTCCCTTAAAGACAAAAGATAATCCCTTGCTGTAGCTCTCTTGGTAGAGCAAAGGCAAACAATCCCCTTCCCCATAGATTAAGAGGAAACAAAAAACATCCCTACCTGGTTTTAGCACCCCGCCAATGTACCGTATATTCAGAGCAAAAAAGAATAGCTTCCCCATTTTAGATTTCGAGAAAATAAAGTCCGGGCTCCATCGCATGCCTGTGTGTGTGTATATATACTATAATATATATATATGTATATATATATATATTTTTTTTTTTTTTTTTTACCGCCATTGTTAAGGCTTACTGCTTACTCGGTCTCTGCACAGAGTTTCGTATCCTGTTCTGGTCACTGCAGAGTCCTGCTTCTGCTTCCCCACTCCTCAAATCATCATGGTCCGAGTGTGTTCAGCCAAGAAAGAGGTGTCCAAATCCAGCACATTGGAACCCGTCCCAGCATTTGATCACTATACTAATGCTATAGCTGGCTGCTCAGACCCAGTCCCATCAGTCAGTCAGGCTGTGTGTGTGTGTGTGTTGGGGGTGGGGGGGAGGTTAGTCGCAGTGCTCTCCAGAGTCCTGTTCAGGCCAGGCGCTCATTTGAAGTCCTGCTGCTGTCCCCATCCTCAGGTCCAAGGTCCGCAGAGGGGAACAGAGAAAGATTCAGGCAGGGGACTTAAACACTGTGGTGGTGGTGGTGGGAATCTGGTGAGTCCAGGCAAAGTGTCACACAAATCTGATGCCCAGATATGTCCCAGCTGTGAACGCTCCAGAGTCCCGACCCTCCCGAAGAGTTTGTATAAGGATTTGCTGATGGAACTTCGCTCTGAGCTCTCTCTGCTTGGTGCCCCACAATGCTCATTTGCCCTTCTCCCATCGAATTCTGACCACTTACACTTCAGACTTCACTCCAGTTGCAGCCGGTCACTGCTTTGGTATGCTGAGCATGAAAAAGAATAGTCTCTCAATCGGGCTTGAGTTGGGCCAGCCACACCAGCTCACAGCCACCTACAGTTCTCAGACACACAGTAAGCCTTAATTTTTGAAGATCTCGCTGGAAGTACTTGACACCTCTCTGTCTCCCCACATCATTGATCCACTGAACTGAACAACCAGCAAATAATTTGAAGGAACTAACTGACAAGTGTTAGCTATTTATGGCTGTAGACAGGTTACCGAAAAGAGTAAAAAAAAAAAAAATCAATGGGGTAAAGTCTCAATGCATCTGTGGATTTTGTTTTTACAATAATCTCAAAAAAGATCACTTTCACTCCATATGTACTTGCTGTAGGAACTCTGACCAGTCTCCCCTGTTAAACAGTAGTTTATTTCTGCAGGATAGCATTATTATTTTTTTTTTTTTATTTTAACTTTATTTCTCTTCCCATCCCTACGTGCATCCTTCGGGTGTACCCACTCGACATCCACCCTACTCCCAGCCTGAACCCTTGCTTCTCCCCTGATCTCCTCCCCGAACTACCCCCAGGCAGGCCTGACCCGCGGTACCATCTCCGGGGCTGATTCCGCCCCCTCGGTGGTGTGCTCCGTAAGTATGAAGTGCCTACTTGACTGGTCATCAGGTCGGGGGATGGAGGATGATCCTGGGTGCATTGGGCCAGCATTTGGGATGTGGGCTGTCACTGGAGGCAACGTCATCTCACCAAAGGGATGAGAGGTCTTTTTCCGTTTTCTTTACTTGTCCCCCCTCAGATTGCGGCAAGCAAGGCAACGTAAAGCCGCAAACTCTGCCCCAGTAGTCTTACTGCGTTGCCACACTAGGCCACACTAGCAACACACGCTCGTGCTTCCTCCTGCTTCTATGACGCTGCCGACTCACACTCTGTCTTCTGAACATAGTCGGCAATTTCTCACAAAGTAAAATGGAATTGCACAGTTTTTTTTTAACTAAATGGGTGCAGAGCTCTTTATTATTAACTACTGTAATGTCCTAAGGGGTCGATCTTCACACTGCTCGGGTCACGCTACTTGGAAGGGGAAAGTGAAAGTAATATGTCTGCTGACTATCACAGTGGCAGGATCAACCAGATAAGTGCTTAAATTACATTTTTAGGAAAAATAATTGGCAGGATCAACCAAATAACATTATTTATATTTTGAAACTGGTAGAATCTACCATACATATGTTTTATTTTTGAGAACATTATCCTTGTGTTCTGGGTTGTGGGTGTGTTTTGATTTGTGTTCAGGAGGGGTTCCATTACAATTCAGCCCAAACATATGTTTGTATAAACAGAATATGACATGGCCTGGTGAAGATATCATATTTATCTTCACTAGAATGATATCAAGATATCTCACTTCGTGGCTTAGCCACTCATGAGATATCATGATATCATTGGCCTCTCGTGAAGATAAATATATCTTCACTCAGGCCATGTCATATCCCCTATATATATACTGTATATGTATAAAATGTATCTCAGAATAAACGTCTCCGAAATATAGAAAATATATGTTTAACATACATTTATTAGAAACTACAGTGTAAAATTACATTTGCATGCAAATGTAAGAATTTTTCTTTAGAATCCATGAAAACATTAAAAGTATAAGACATATCTCATTGAATTCTGCAAATACCTAAAGCAATCTGGAAAAATGAACGTAGATATGAAATATGCTTAAGATACATTTATAGTCTGACACATATTAACACAACATAAAACTGTCTTCGAGGATATCTCTTGCAGTAAGCCACACCTAGGCATCGGGCACTAGGACTACAGAGAAACTTTTTTCAGCAGTACAACTAGGGGCCGACCATGATGACGTCTGATGTTACTACCTTACATAGGCGTGGGCGGCCCCGACTCGCCTCAGTTCTTTTCTTGCCATCGATCCAGACACATTGGACCTGCAGAGACTATGCTTCAGTTTACTTTTCTCCATTCTCTACATTTTTTTACAGCAACCCTGCCATCCACATGACCGCTCACCTAGTTCCCGTTTTCAAAACCTGGCCTATTTCTCTTATGTTCTCAGCTGTTTGAAGGGACGCTTGGTTAGGCCATGTGCACCTCACCCCCAGGCAGAGGGGCCTTCTCGCCGCTCACAGATTCAATCTCTGTGGGACGGCAGCCTTTTTCAGGGTTTTCTTCTGCAAGTTTAAAACAATTCACAGCCTCTGGGCCTCTCTTCCCATCCCCCCCTCCATGAAGGCTATTCAGGAGGAAGTTCCAGGGTCCCGCTATGGTGGGGCCTCTCCAGACTTCTGCCAGTCTGAAACAGCTGGCCCAGGCTCTCTGCAGTGGCACCCCATGCTTACTGCTCCGACTTGGCCTAATGGATGGTGATCCTAATGCCTCTCCCATCCCCCCTCCCTCCCTCCCTGTTGCTCTGGTGGCTGGGATTTGGTGGGTTTTTGCCTTGGCCAGTCATCGGTGCCCAGTGCCTCACCTGTCAGTGTGTTGCTCCCTTCACTTCCTGAAGGCTGGTTGGCTACTTTCTTCTTGGCTAACATGGGCCTGCCACATTCCTGCTGCGGGTGAGTCTGGTGCCTCTCCTGTCATCATGCATCCCTCTCCATTGCATGGCAATGGCTGGATTGCTCAGTCTTGTGGGTGGTGCCTCCTTGCTCTCCTGATAGGTTTACTTGCATCCGTCACCATTTTATGTTGCACTGCCTTAGGGTCTCTAGCTTTGGTCCCCCTTGGTTGGGCCGTGCTCCAGGCTCATCATGCCCCACTGCTGTTCCCATGGCCTTTTGACCATTGGTGTTTTGCGGGCCTATCTGGGGAGCGTTTTGTACCTTCCACTTGCTTTCTGTACCCTGGGACCACTGTGCTGCAAACAATGGTGCCGGGGGGTCCAGACTTTCTGTTACCCACAGATCACACAGCACAGTGGACCTGGTTCTTGGTGGGGGTTCCAGCTGGTTGTTCCCTGGGCTGCCTCTCTGTTGTACTGGCTCTCCCTCCTCCTTCTTCTTCCTCTTTTTCATGGAGGGACCTTCTGTGCATTTCCTGGTTCTGGGGCTCCCAGTGCTGTTGCCCCACCCAGGTGTCTGATGGCCACGCCAACAGACTTTGCCAGGCTTACTTGTCTGCCACCTCTCATATTTCGTGGCTTCTCACCCCGCTCTCTGTCCGTAGTGAGGATGTGGCCTGGGCACCCATTTCTGCTAAACACACTCTGTGCCCCCTGCCTTTCCCGCTGTCTGCTGCAAGGATGACATAGCAGACTTGGCTCTCCCAAGGGGCTCCTGTTGGTCATTTCCTGGGCTACCCATCTGGTGTCTTAGCCCTGTTCTCTTTCCTGGAGGGCTCTCCTGTTTCTCCCCTTGGATTGGGACTTTCTGCTCCATGCACCCATCCAGATTCCTAGAGGTCACATCAACAATACGATGTCAGGGGTGTCACGGCTTTTGTAGGTTGCCTTCACCATTTTCATCATTGTGGCTCTCCAGTTTCCTCTCAACTGCTGTTGAAGAACCCCATCTCCCTTTTCCCCAGCTTAGGTGGCCTATGGGGCACTGGGCTTTGGTCTTCTTTGCCTTATCCTGGCTGCTCCTGATAGGGCAGGTCACCTTTTTCCTCCAGGCATCCCTCCTGAGTTTGCTCGTCCTTCCCCAGAGTGCTGCGGGGGCCTTGGCCAGACCCCTGTGTACTCCCTTCAGCACCCCGCCTCTTCTTGGTTTGATGAGGCTGTGCCACTTGGTGCATGGTCTTCCCCTTAACTAGGGATTTCGCCCTCTGGGCCTCTCTCACCCCCTGCACTCCACTTTCTTTATGTTGGTGGAGGGGACCACTAATCCCAGAGTGGTGGTAGCAGTTTGTATGACCCCTGCCTTGTACCTTACCAGGCCCTATGTGGTCCCCTGTGCCTGGGGTCCGCATTACCTCTGGGATGAGGGTCACAGTGCCAGTTTCCTGGGTACAGGGGCATATAGGGGGTGGGTATTTTCCATTCCTCCCATGCCTGCAGGGGGTGGTCTCTTGGGTCTCACCCATCTTGTGAGTTATGCCCTGTCTTCAGCCGCAGAGCCCTGCGGCTGAAGAGACGCCTCTATATCCCCAAATTGCATGGTTCACTGTGCACAATGTATATAGTTTGTTAATGTGTTCATGTATGTTTGTTTTATGAGACACACACAGATGTTATGTTATTTGTTAGTATAAGGTCATCTGGTAGGGGCAGGGTATATAGGCTTTACCCACTCTCTCCATATCTGGTGGCGCTGTATAGAAATTTGCCTCTTCTGGTTGGGCTTCCCTCACCCCCTATCTGCTGGTTATTCTTGATATATCTCTTAATTAAATATTTGCTTCCTATTACTAACCGGTGATATCACTGGTCTGACATGGAATGTCAGAGGGCTTAACACCCCAAACAAGAGGAAGCAAGTTTTGGGCCACCTTAAGAGACTGGGAGCGAGGGTCGCCTTCCTGCAGGAGACCAAACTTACCAGGGGGATCCTGAGAGATGGGAGAGGGAGTGGGTAGGTCAGGTCATTCATGCCTCGGCCTCCTCTGGAAAGCGAGGGGTGGCGATTCTGCTTCACAAGCAACTACAATGGAAATTGCAGAGGCAAGTGAGCGACCCTGAGGGTAGATGGGTGGTGGTACTCATGGATACTGGGGAGGGCCCTCTGATCCTGGGTAATGTATATGCTCCAAATGAGGACTCGCCCTCCTTCTTTCACAAGTTGGCCCAGGTGCTGGGATCCACAGCTCCAGAAGACACCCCCTTTTTATTAGGGGGCGATTTTAATCTTACTCTGGACCCTTTCCTGGATAGATTCCCTTCCAATACTGAGCCCCACTCCAGAGCTGTAATGGTAGTTGCTCAATTCCAATAAGATTTGGCCCTTACGGACATCTGGAGAATATTTCACCCCTCCCAGCGGGACTACACCTTTCATTCCCCAGTACATAGTTCTCTTAGTAGAATAGACTTCTGGCTCACCTCTCCTACTATTACTAGTAACACTGTTAATACCCTTATTCCTCCCTTAGTTATCTTGGATCATGCCCCAGTGCATCTTGCCTTCACATGGGACCCCCCCCACTCCCTAAGTCTATGGCGTGGAGGCTGGACCCATTGCTACTTCGTGACCCAGACTTTCTCCCTTGGCTTCAAAAGGAAGCAATGGAATTTTTTTGGCATAACCTCATAGCAGATACCTCTGCAGGTACCACATGGGAGGCATTCAGAGCTGCTCTAAGAGGGGTGATAATAGGGTATGCAAGCCGGTGCTGAAAGAGGAGGGAACAACATTTGAGGGGGTTTGAACGACAACTCCGAGAAGCAAAGCTTGCTTTTAAGGCCCTTCATGTGTGTCCCTTTCTTTAGGTCAGAGGCAGGTCACAAGGTCACCTCTCTGAAGATGCAAGTGAATGACCTGGTCTCTAGAAAGGTAGAGATTTCAATCATTAGACTCAAGCATAAATATTGGGAAGGGGGAGAAAAGGGGGGTAAGCTGCTGGCATACCGTCTCAAAAAGCAGCAAGCCGAAAGGCATATAGCGGCTTTAGAGGATGCATGGGGTAGGACCAAGACCTCGACGCAAGGTATTGATCAAATGATGGATTTTTACTCTTCGTTATATAAATCCTCCAGAGCCCCAGACCCCCAGGGTTCTGGAGTCCCTACATCCCTCCCCAAAATCTCGGAAGCCCAAGGTAATGCCCTGGATGCCCCGATCTCAACCCAGGATGTGGCAGACACTATCCTCTCCCTTAAAAAGGGAAAGGCCCCAGGAGGGGACGGTTTCCCCATTGAAGTGTGGCAGCTGTTGCATCCCATAATCTGTCTGGTATTGCAACAAGTATTTACTGAGTCATTGCAAACAGGGTCTCTCCCTTCATCCCTTATGGAGGCGACTATTACTATCCTACCAAAAAAAGGTAAAGACCCCCTTAAAGTGTCCTGCTACTGCCCTATTTCATTATTGAATGCTGATAGCAAGGTGCTAGCTAAGATACTAGCTAATAGACTTAATCCTCTCCTTCCCAGTTTGATCCACCCATCCCAAGTAGGCTTTGTTGAGGGCCGCTTTAGCGTGGACCATATTAGATCGTTGGTAAATTTAATCCATAAAGCCCAAACATTATCTTCCCCCGCTGCTGCCATTGCAATAGATTTCGAAAAGGCCTTTGATTCCCTGGAGTGGGACTATATCCAACAAGTACTTTGCACTGTGGACTTGGGGCGGGGTTTTGGGCCTGGATTGGGGCAATATATTCATCCCCAGCTGCACAGATACTCACCAGTAGGATGCTGTCTCCCCCATTCATACTGGGTAGGGGTATCCATCAGGGCTGCCCACTTTCCCCACTACTTTTTGTATTGGCAGTAGAACCCCCTGGCGGCCACTATTAGGCAAAATCCTCTAATTTCTGGGGTCCAGGTGGGAACAAGGGCATACCCTACTGTTATGTATGTGGATGACCTGTTGCTCCCTATAGCCAATATCATCACCTCCCTCCCTCCCTCTACTGTCCATCTTGTCAGATTTCTCTACATTTTCAGGGCTCAAGATTAACCAGGCCAAGACAGAGGTCCTACCTTTAAACTCTAAGTGTACTTCTCAAATGGTTACTCAGCATGGGCTCCGGAGGGGATTATCTACTTGGGCATTACTGTCTCTCCTAATGTGCATAAAATCTGGGACCTGAATATGAAACCACTTTTCAAACATGAAGTCTTGCTGTATTCTGACAAATTGCAGTGATGTCCAACCTTTGAACTGCCCCGGAGATGAAAGAGTTAACTTTCCATGCCAGGCATGGAACACTGAGCTCGAGCTCGGTTGAGACTCTGTTGCTATTTGAACTCAAACCATCAGATTCTTTACTCCGCCTCACTGAACAAGTCGCTCCGGAGATTTCTCCTTTGCTCGGTTCAAGTTTGTCGGTTAAAGTCCATTTTCTCGGTTTTTGACCAAATTTAATTCGTTAACCTGTCAGTTCAGTCTCTGTCTGTGGTATCGTGAGTACTAGATAGGTTTATTTTATTGTTCTTCTGTGTGGAACTTGTAAACGTGGGATCAGTTTGGTTTGAACCGATCAGGTTGTTCAAAAAAAGTTTATTTTAGTGTTAGAGTGTGGTAATCGGTCCTTATCAGTTCTAAAAAAAACGGATTTCATTACGTTTTTTTCCACAACCTATAACATGGTTAGGAACCAATAAGGGTGTCTTGCCTGACGGATTGCCGAAAAAAGGGTAAGTTTTTGTTAGGACTGGCCATGTCTGAGAAACCCAAAAGGAAAAACCGGGCTCGCTGGGTTTCAACACTGTGGTGTGTGTGGGGAAGCCTTTGCTATGCTGACCCCACACCACCTGTAGTTATGTCTGGTTTGACCCACTTCGATTCAGACTGCCAGATCTGCAAGAATTTTCCTGCAGCTACCCTGGAAGAGAGAGTTGGT
The DNA here is from genome assembly GCA_016271365.2 of Neoceratodus forsteri. Classification (NCBI taxonomy): domain Eukaryota; kingdom Metazoa; phylum Chordata; order Ceratodontiformes; family Ceratodontidae; genus Neoceratodus; species Neoceratodus forsteri. The sequence continues at coordinate 63,888,768 of CM028133.1, read as the reverse complement.
AGGCTCAGGGAAAGGGAGGCCAAGAAGTCCCCTGACCCGGACGGCCAGCCCAGTTCGGTTCCAACTGAACCAGAAGGAGTGCCCTCTGACCAGGGCGAAACTTCTTCGGGCCAAAGGAGAACCCACTCTGAGGAGTCAGTTTCGGTTAAAAGAAAAAGAAGGGATAAATCAGCTGGTGCGGATTCACAAATTCTATCTCCGACCCTGATGGAAGTAGCCATGTGATAGAAGTTGTTCAGTCGACACCCGGTTCCCAATTCCAACGGGCACCATCAGGAAGGGGCTAGTTTGGTCGGTCTCCTGTTCCAGACTATAATTTAGAAGATTTTTGCGAACTGGAGGAGGAGGGAGGAGAGTATGAGGATAGTGATGTTGATACTACGAAAAGTCTGGATGTGCCTCTTGACGGACATCTCCCAGACAGGCGTTCAGGGAGGTTTCTCCTCCTAGGCTTTCTGGTCCCTTCCCATTTTATGTTCTACAAAAAAGTGGTTGAAACTCTTCAGCTTCCTATGGAAGAAGCTGTGACTACAAGGTGGAGCCTGACTAGGTTGAAATGATGGATATCCCAGAGTCTAGGAGGTTGTCTACTCCCCTTCATAAGTCCTTTGGGAAACGGACAGTAAAGATTTTAAAGACTCCTAATTCTATACCTCCTGTGGACAAGAGAATGGACAAGAGGTATACTCTCTCAGGCTCAGATACGGAGTTCCTTACCCAGCAATGCAGCCATGTTGGGGTAGTGCAGGCTGCTGCCTGTAATAAGGCAAATATATCCTTGGCTTCACACCCCCCAGATAAGGACTCCAGGAGGATTGATGACATGGCAAAGAAACAGTACACATGGCAGCATCCTTGGGACTCAGGGAAAGCTAATTATATGGCCTATACAGCTAGATATCAGAAATCCAGATGGGACACTGTAATGGCTTTAGCTAAACAGGTCCCTGGCCAGCTTGCCAGGAGCTGGAGCAGGTGGCTGCGGATGGTATTGAGGCATCCAGGTGCATTCATGCTGCTGCAGTTAACTCCAATGATGTTGCATCTAGAGTCATGGCTACATCTGTGGCCCTTCATAGGATGGCTTGGCTCAGATGTACTAGCCTGTCTCAGGATACCCAGACTAAGGCCATGGATTTTCCTGTTGTGGGTAATTCTCTGTTTGGTGAGCAAACAGAGAACTACATGAAGAAAATGGATGAATATAGGACCACCTACAGGAGTGCGCAGGCTAAGGAAAAAGCAAGCCACTCCCCAGAGGCAGCATTCCAGGGGCAGGGGCAGGCATTTTCATAGGCCTTTCTACCAAGCCCAGGCCTCATCTTCTGCTTATGCTCATGGGGGTTCTTCAGAGGGAGAGGCAGACGGGGTACAAGCAGGCCTGCTTCCACCCCTCAGCCTAAAGCCCCTGCCAAACAGGCACCCTGATGGGTTTGCAGGGCTGATTTCTCCACCACCTGTAGGGCTGGCCTTTTTGTCCAGGACTGGATGTCTTTAACATCAGACAAATGGGTCCTGAGTAGAAGTCAGGGACTGGTTCTCAGCTTTAAAAATTTCCAAGATGAGAACCAGATCCTTTCCACCTGCAAATCCTTCAGAGGCACTTCGCCCTAGAGGCAGAGGTCTCTTCCCTCTTGGCTCTGAGAGCCATAGAGAGGGTTACACCCTTACACAAAGGAAAAGGATTGTACTCCAGGTACTTCCTAACCCCCAAAAAGACAGAAGAATGGCGGCCCATCCTGGATCTCAGATATTTAAACAAGCACCTTTTAAAGTCAAAATTCAAAATGGTGACTCTGGGAATAATTCTACCCTCTCTAAGGCCAGGGGACTGGCTAGTTTCCCTGGACCTCAAGGATGCCTATTTCCATATTCTCATCAGAAGCTCCTACTGAAAGTACCTCAGGTTTGAGCTGCCCTCAGGCCATTACCAATTCGGAGCAATGTCCTTCAGCCTAACTTCTGCTCTAAGGGAGTCACAAAATGCCTGGCAGTAGTAGTTGCCTTTCTAAGGACAAAAAGGATCTCCATCTTTCCATACCTGGACGACTGGCTCACAGTAGGCCAGTCTCCAGACCAAGTCAAGTTACACCTACAGATAACTCAGCAACTGCTCACTTCTCTAGGTTTCCTTCTGAATCTTTCAAAGTCAGTTCTAGAGCCTGGGCAGCTCCTCACCTTCATAGAGGCAGAGCTGGATACAGTAAGGGCAAGAGCCTTCCTTCCCCTGGACAGGGCAACAACCCTTATCTCATTGGCTTCTTCATTCACCCTACAGGTGTCTCAACCAGCAAGGCATTTTCTGCAGCTCGTGAGGCACATGGCTGCTTCTACAGCAGTGGTGCAGGGAGCAAGATTTCAGATGAGGGACATTCAGTTCCACTTGAGAGCCTTCTGGTCTCAGAAAAAGGACCCTCTGACCAAACTGATTCCAGTGACTCGAACCCTGATCCAGGCGTTACAGTGGTGGCAGGCTCAGGACAATCTTAAGACAAGGAGTTCCCTTTGTCACTTAGTCTCATTCTCTAATCCTTACTACAGATGCCTCCCTCTTGGGCTGGGGAGCCCACTTGGGGGATTTGACCACCCAAGGGTTGTGGTCTCCCAGGAATCTGTGCTTCACATCAGTCTATTAGAATCAGAGCAGTGTTTCTAGCACTCAAGCTTTTTTCCAAGTCTGTTCAGAACAAAGTAGTTCAGATCAGGACAGACAATACCACCACAATGTGGTATATCAACAAGCGGGGGGCACTCGGTCTATGGCCTTGCATGCAGAGGCAATGAAGTTATGGTCTCTGGCCTATTCCCCTGAACACCTCTTACAGCAGTCACCTCCCAGGCAGGACAATGTCCTGGCAGATGCTCTCAGTAGGATATCTCAGGGCCATCACGAATGGTCCCTGGATGCCCTGGTTTTGAAGGTGATCTTCTCCAGATGGGGCACTCCACAGATAGATCTTTTTGCAGCCCCAGTCAATCACCAACTTCTTCTCCTTTGCTGCAGACCCCCAGTGTTGGGCTCAGTCCCCCTGGATGCCCTAGTTCTCAATTGGGAAGGGAAGTTCCTCTATGCTTTTCCCCCTTCCCTCTCCTGTTCAAGGTGTTAGTCAAAATCAGGTCTCAACCCTGCAAGGTGATTCTGATTGCTCCAGACTGAGCCAGACAGCTCTGGTACCCTCTCTTGTTGTCCTTAGCAGTCCATCTTCCCCTGTCTCTTCCCAGGAATTACAACCTGTTAACTTGTGCTCAGGGGAGGGTTTGGTATCCGAATCTCAAATCTCTCAACCTCAAGGCCTGGCTCTTAAAGAGTTAGAGTTTGCTGATTTACACTTCTCTCAAGGTGTTCTGGATATCTTAAAGGCTTCTCGTAAGCCTTCCACCAGAAACACTTACAACTCCAAGTGGAAAAGATTTTCTATATGGTGCTCTGTGAAGCATATTTCTCCAGAGCCTGCTGACCTGCTCACAGTCCTTGATTACATGGTTCATCTTAATAGCTTGGGTCTCAGACCAGCTACACTAAGAGTGCATCTGGCAGCAGTCTCTGCCTTCCTTTCAGCAGGCAAACACTCTTCCCTTTCAGCTCATCTTGTATTTTCTAAATTTTTCAAGGGATTGCTTCATACCAATCCTCCATTCAGGGATCCTGCCCCTACTTGGGATCTTAATGTTTGCATTGCTCAGCTTATGCAACCCCCTTTTGAGCCTTTGTCCTCAGCAGAGCTTAAGTACTTGACTTGGAAAACTTTTTTTTTTTTTTTGTAAATATCTTTATTTAGATTTTACAAACTTATATGCAGGTACGTCAGTCAGATTTCATATTTAAATTGAATCAATATAGTATAACAATTCCAGCTTATCTACATTAAATTATAGCCCTGTGCAGTGGGGAGGTATATACAGATTTTAATTTCATTTATTTGTTACTGCAGGGTGAGGCTTCTGATTGCCCATTTCAACATGTGGAGGTAGTGTAGAAAGCATTGCTGGTTCCATGGCATCTTGGCTCACCCAGGTTGTGTCTTTCAGAAGAAGTCCAATCTCCCCATCTTGGGGTCCTCCGCTGTCTCGTTATTCAGTATCCATACTAATTTCCCTTTTCTTAACAACACACTTAGTTATACAGATTCCATTTCAGTTTGCAGTATCATCAGTGGCCCTCAGTCCAACCTGACCCCCCTCCTCCCATGTCATCACCCCTGCTTGGATTTCCTAAGGGGTAAATGTGGGATACTTCAGCACATAATATATTTGCCATCTGGCCCATCTGTCAGCAAACCTTTCTTCCTGATCATTCAGGCTATGGGTGATTTTTTTCCATTGTATAAATTTGTCTTATGACATTCCACCAGTCTTGCATTGTGGGAACTCTAGGAGTCAACCACGCTTCAGTAATTGCTTTCTTAGCTGCAGATAGGAGTATGGATAATAAGTATCTAGTGTTCGGGCCTTGGAGGCTTGCGGGGAAAATGTAAAATAAGTACAGTTCTATTGTCAATTGTAGTTGTGGGTCGAATATTTCTTGCAGTTGGGTCTGTAGATGCGTAACGAATGGTTTCAGATATGGGCATTCCCACATAATGTGAGTATGATTTGCCTTAGATTCCCCACATAGACGCCAGCATGTGGCTGAGTGGGTATGGGAAAAATGTCAGGTAATTACAGGGGTTCTGAAGTACCTGATGAGATTTTTCCATTCAAACTTGCGTCACTGATGTGAGCTCGCCACTCTGGCGATATAGCCCCAGGCCCTGCACCAGTCCTCAGGTGTTATCTGGCGATCCGATTCCCGGATCCATCGTGCATGGACATAATCAATATATGAGTAATTCTGCATGTTCAATGCTTGATAATATAATGATATTAAGTGGTCTTGTTTCAGGGACTTGTTAAGCACGGTTTGACTTTAGATTATGTGGGGGAGTTGCTCGCATTCCCAGATAATCCGCAGTAACTCGTCTACATAATGTCGAAGTTGTAGGTAGCGGTAAAAATCTTGGTGTGGCAAGTTATATTTTCTTTGGATCTCGGCCAACGACCACAGCACTCCCCGAGTCACTATTTGTCCCAGGTATCTCAAGCCACACGCCTCTCATCTCCGAAAACCGGCGTCCAGGGTATTTGGGGGGGAAATTGCTTAAGCTCGCGATCGGGCATATAAGTGGGAGGAAGGGCATCAGCTGGTATGCCTTTTTAATAGTCTGCCAGCCACGGAGCATTGCCCCAAGCCAAGGGCTTGCCAGTTGAGGCAGCTTTAGATTGCCTTCCCCCTGATAGAGGATTCGGTAGTAGGTGTGGTCGTCCAGAGCAGCTCGCTCAATGTCCAGCCAGTACAGGCTGATTGTACCACCTTGGCTGGACATCATTTGTTGCACTACTGTCGCCTGCTGATAGTGCCTTAGGTCCAGGAGCGCCAGTCCCCCCTCCCGACGCGGGAGAGTAAGGATCTTCATACGGACATGAGGTCTATGGCAGGCCCATATGAACTTTGTAATGTGACGATTCAACTCCTGAAATACTTTAACGGGAGGTATACTGGTACATTCTGAAACAAATATAAGGCTCTCGGTAGTATTAGCATTCTAACTATGTCGATCCTCCTGGCAAGACCTAGGGGAAGCGTTGCCCATGAATCAAGGTCTGATTTCAACTGCATGATAAAGGGCGTGTGGTTATATTTATAAAATTCCGTGGCAGCCTGAGGGATATATACACCCAAATATTTGAGTTTTTGTAGGCTCCATTTGCCCGGAAAGCCTCCTTGTGTTTCTAGCAAGAGGGAGTATTGAAAGGTTAACAATTCAGTTTTTGTAAAATTCAGCTTGTACCCCGACACTAATACAAAGGAATCCAAAACTCGCTTGATCATGGGAAGGGATTGTTCAGGGTTCTGAAGGTTACAGAAGGACATCGTCAGCATACAAGGCCACCCGGTGCTCGACCCCATCCACTACCACACCCTCCGCGCCGCGGGTTTCTCTAATTTATTGTGCAAGTGGTTCGATAAATATTGCGAACAGCAAGAGCGAGAAGGGGCATCCCTGTCTCGTTCCTCTAAAAAGTGGGAAGTAGGCCGAATTATGTCCATTCACCTTTACACATGCTTGAGGAGTTGAATAGATATTCTGGAGTACTGTAGAGCAGGGGGGAACCCGAATTTGTACAACGTCGAGTACAGGAAGGGCCAGGCCACTCTGTCGAACGCTTTTTCAGCATCTAGACTGACTAGCACAGCTGACTTTTTGCTGGTTTGCATATGGTGTACCAGATGCAAAGTTCGCCTGATACTGTCCGTAGTGGTACGGGTTTTAACGAATCCTGTTTGGTCCTTGTTGATTCATAGGGGGAGTACCTCATCCACCCGATGTGTCAGTATGTTCATAAACAGTTTGTAATCTTGATTTAGTACCAAGATGGGTCTATATGACATGCATAGTTGTGGGTTCTTATCCGGTTTGGGGATTACAGATATGGTTGCATATTGCCAGGACGGTGGGGGGAGATTCCCCTCTAATACAGAGTTAAAGACGCTAAGTAGATCAGGGGAAATCCGCATCCTAACTGTTTTATAGAATTCAGCCCCATACCCGTCTGGTCCTGGCGATTTCAAGGACTTGGCACATTTAATAGCTTTAAGGGCCTCCCCCTCCGTGATCGGGGAGACCAGGGCCTCTCTATGCTCATCTGTGAGACCGGGAAGGGTGATAGTCTGTAAGTACTCCACTATTTGTTGCGGTGTTGCCTCATTTTCAGGGGTGTATAGGGTTTGATAGTATGACGTGAATGCTTCTGCTATATCTTGTGTTTTAGTGAGGGGGAGACCACTCAACGGGTGTCGGATGGTAAGTATAGTGGACGACTTATTTTGTTTACGGGCCTGATACGCTAATAGCCGAGTGGCTCGTGGGCCCACTTCATAGAACTTCTGGCGTAAAAAGGTCAGAGCTATCTTAGTTTGCTGTTGGATTAGTCTGTCTAGCTCATATCTGACCTGTTGCATTTGAGGAAGTACTGATATATCCCCCTGCTTATGTGCCATTTGTAAGAAGTGCAGGGTGTCCTCCAACTTGAGTCTTCGTGCTCTACGTTGCCCTATCCTGTTCTGCAGTGTATTTTATTATGTGCCCTCGAAGGACAGCTTTGATCGTGTCCCAATAGATTACCGGTGTAGTGTCTGTCGCCTGGTTGTCCGACTTTATTTCCCGAATTTTCTCCACGAGGAACTTGCAAAATTGTTTGGAGCGTAGGTGATAGGGGTTGAGACGCCATTGTGTCTTTCTTGGTTGCAGGCCTAAGTCCTACACGGAGGTTAAGGGAGCGTGATCAGAGATAGATATGTCTCCGAGTTGGACGCTCCGTAGATATCCCAGGTTTTCTACCTGCATATAAATCTGGTCTATTCGGGAGTATGTGTGGTGTACCGGGGAGTAGTATGTATAGTTCCGTGAATGGGGGTACCGCCTTCTCCATGCATCACACCATCCCATTTCAGACACAAACTTTTTGAAGGATTTTTGAGTTGTTGATTGTTTAGGTGGTCGTACGCTGGAGGTGTCTACCGCAGGGTCCACAGTTAAGTTAAAATCGTCAGCCATAATGAGGATTCTCTTGGTCTTTTGAACTATCTTGTCCAGCAGGGGTCTCATATGGGGAATCGAGTTACCTGGTGGGAAATAAATGTTAGCCAAGGTTATCTGCTGGTTATTTACCACACCCTGTACAATTACCAATCGTCCCTCCGGGTCTGCCCAAGATGTCTCTACTTTGAATGGGATGTGTGGTGCAATTATTATAACCACTCCTCTTCATCTCCCGGCCTTTGTCGAGGAATGGAAAACCTGCCCCCGGCTCAGTTTAGCCAGCTTTGCATGCTCCGCAGGTGTCATATGGGTTTCCTGCAAGTATGTTATGTCTGCTTTAGATCGTTTGGCATTGGCAAGGATCTTGGATCTCTTAATTGGTGAAGCCAGACCATTAACATTAAGGGAGAGGAGCCTAATGTCTGAAGTAAGCATTTCTATTACTTAGGATCTTACTCTTATTTCATCTCCCTGCCTCCCCTTCAGGTGTTTCATAATCAGTTTCCCTGAAATATTAGTTAGCTGGTATTCCTGTTCAGATCTGGTGACGTCTACACAACAACGGTCACAACAAAACATTATTTCGACATTCAAATACATATACAAAATAAACCTTACTAAGGCCAACATGGTCCTTTACTATGAACAACAGTGAGTTGGTACTTCCAAAGATCAGGTGGTCCTGATCTTGCGGTAGGGGCCTCCCTTACCTTCAGAGCCCTAAGTAGTTTGCTCTTTCAGCACCTTAGTGCCTAGTGGGAAAAGGGAATTAGGGATTGGTAACTCATGTGGCTGCCTCATGCGATCCCCTCAATACCAGGTGTTCTGGGTGGGAACCATATTACCAAGTGGAGGATCGTTCCCCAGGACTGGAGGGAGGGGTCGCTGGAGGAAGGGGGAACCTCCCGCCCCACCCCAGTCAGGCAGCCCAGTCCTGCGAGGCCCCCGGTTAGCCCCGACCCAGCCGCTGGTTGTATCGCAACCTGCCCAAGGTTCACCTCCAAGGCAGCATATTTCCAGCCCGCTTTCTGTTTTCCTTATCCACCATATCACCATTATTGTTTAACAGCCAGCAGCCCTCCGCAACTCCAGGCTGAGAGCCACTTCATTAGAGAGAAAGTTAGCCTTTTAGGCTTTAACTGAATGTGTCTCCGGACCCAAAGCCCTGGACCCCGCCGGCGCATGGTTTAATTTCCAGGGTAGCTCCGCTTTCTTCTCTCTGCCCCGGCTCGCACCCCCCCGTGTAAAGTGATGATTGGCCGGGAATCATTTAATCAGCCATCAGCCCACGACTCGCCGACACGGACTGAATTTCTGTACGTCCCCCTTGCCCTTCCCTCTCCCGCCCTTCATCTTCCCTCCAAGATTCACAGTGGTAGGGCCATTTAGGGGTTCAAATTATTATCATGCTGCGTTAACTCTCGCAATTTACCTGGGTTAATAACCCGCCTCTTCTAGGTGGGCTACTTTTAAGGTCTGCATCCTGCATCTCTTTAGTGAACTCGCTCAGGCCGGCTCATCTATTCTTCCCCGTTCCTTTTCCGCGTTATGCTGTGCCTAAATTAGAAGAGCTGGAGTGACAGTGACTGCGATGTAACGGCTATTTCCCATGATATCTCTCCTCTCCTTCCTCCGACACCATAGGCACGATTTAGCTTACCATCAGTCCCTCCTTATCCCCCCCCTCCACTGATATCCTTCTCCTAGCCTCCCTGCTCTCCAACTACATCAGGTCCCTCATTAGCTCAGAGGCCCCATCCCTCCCGGCGCCCACCTGACCGTCGTTCATTTGATGAATGCGGATAGGAGCAAGTGCTCCAATCTACATCTACTTGAGAGCTGACCCGAGTTAGGCCACCAAACAGTAGCATCGATTAGCAGACCTGGGCCTCCACCCCCTCCCGTGGTCACCCCACTAATAGTCCAACTGCTCTTCTAACCTCCTCGCCTTCCTCTATATCCCTGCTTATCTCCCAAATACCCATCTCTCCAGCCATATCAGTACATTCTCCAGCTCGGACTCAGGCCCCATCTCTCCTCCTGCGACCGCCTGGCCAGACTTTCATAGTGGGTGTGCACGCAGAGGGAGCACCGACTTCAGCTTCCAATCCACATGGGCCCGGTACTAAAGTGGCCTAACATCAGCAGTGTCCATTAATCTAGTCCCGCTCTCCTCAGTTTATCCAACTACGAGACGAGCTTGCCTCCCATCTTTCTCCAGTGATACCACCACCTCCCGCCCCTCACGGATCCCTTTGGAAATACACCCCTCATTCCACCCTTGATCTCCCCCACCCTCTACAAATCTCGGTCAGTTATTTAAACAGATAAACAACCTCCCTTGCTTCCCTCCATTTCCTCAAAGTCTGGGGTAAGGTTATCGACATAGTACTGCCCGATATACAATAATTAATGCACAGTCTAATTATGTCCCATTTGTGTACTTGCGGTCTCTCAGGTTTTGTGTCTCTGTGCTTCTTGCTTCTGTTCATTTGATGCAGATTGGGTTGCCTTCAGTACTCCCACTATTTTTTGGAGAGCTTCCATTCCCTGTCGGCGTCTTGAGTTCTTATGGCCATTGTTCCACATCTTCTGGGCCAGCTTTGTGGCTATTGTGGTTGCCTGGTTGTCTCGGGCTGGGGGATCTGCAGTTTTCTTCTATGAAGCTCCGCTGTCGCTTCCGTGGCCGTTTCAAACGTAGAGGGGCCATCCTCAAACAGGATTACCATTTTCGATGGGTAGGGCGTGCAGAATTTAATGCCTGCTGTCTTTAAGGCTCTCATTACCGGAATATACGCTCTCCTGCGTGCCATTATTTCCGGAGTGTAATCATTTTCAGAAAAGAGCCTCTGTGACTTGTAGTAGATTTTGCCTTCCCTCCAAGCTGTGTGGAGAACTGCTTCCTTCTCCTAATGTCTCAAAACTTTGATTATGATCGTGCGGGGACGCGAGCCTGGCGGTGGCCTGGGGCCCAAAGTACGGTGGGCCCGCTCCAGTTCCAGAGAGTTTGAGTCGGGTAGGTGAAGAAGCTCTTTTAACATTTCTGAATGAAAGGAATCATCTCTTTGCCTTCGGCCCCCTCCGGAACCCCTGAAAGCCTGATATTGTTGCAGCATCCTCTACTTTTGGCATCTTCAGCTCGGGTTTGCAGGGTCTTAACCTCTTCATGTAATTGTACTATGGCGCGCTCCACTTCCTTGAGCCTCCCTTTAGATTCTACTGTACAGGCCTCATTGTTTTCCTGGCGCTGCTCTAGTTTGCTGAGGTCCGTACGCAGAGCGGTGACCGTGGACTTCATTTCTTTTCGGAAATCTCTTATTTCCGCTAACATCTGTGTCATCTGCCTCTGGAGTATTGTGTGCGGTGCCTGGTCGGGCGCTGCACTGCTCCGCCGTGAGGTCGACGAGGCCCGGGAATCTCCACTCTCTGAGCCCTCGTCTTGCGATCGCTCTTCATCCTGGTGCTTTAGCAGTGTTAAATTTGTTTCCCCACGTTTCTTCGGCATTTTAATTCCTCCCAGTTAGTTAGCGAATAAAATTTAACTTGTATAGTTTCACTAAGGAGGTTATTTTAGGGGATCGCTATGAGAGCCTCTTGTCTAGGCTGCAGCCATGTTCATGACATCACCGGAAGTCCTTGGAAAACTGTTTTCTTGGTGGCCATCACTTCTGCCAGACGCATAAGTGAGTTACAGGCCCTGTCAGTGGAGCCTGATTTTGTCTCTTTCCATAGAGATAAGGTGGTCCTCAGGACTAATAGGAAGTTCTTGCCTAAGGTGGTTTCAGATTTCTACCTTTACCAGTCTGTGTCTCTTCCTGTTTTCTTCACTGACCATTCCTCCTCTGGGGAGAGGAGGCTGCACAGTTTGGATGTGAAAAGGGCCCTTAGCTACTACATAGACTTTTAAAAAGGAATTAAAGACCTGTCTTTGGAGAATGGCCTTTCTTGAAAGTTAAATGCACTGTTTAGTGTGTGTAATTTTATTGTAATTATTATGCTTTTAGAATATATTTTATAATTTTTATGGTTTGTGTTTGTACTATTTGTGGATGTTTTTATGGCCTTGTTCAGCGCCTTGATATTGTGAAAGGTGCTATATAAATAAAATTATTATTATTATTATTATAAGGCGCACCACTGGTCACAGGTTTGACTCTCTCCAACTGTTCCTCACTTATGGCGAGGTTGGTAAGGGAAAACCTGCCACTAAGAGATCTATTGCCAGGTGGATTGTCTCTTGCATTCAATTTTGCTATGAAAAACTAGGTAGGATTCGACCCTCAGGCCTGAGGGCTCACTCTACCAGAGGTACAGTTGCTTCCCTGGCTGCTGCCAGGGATATTCCTATCTTAGAGATTCGTCAAGCAGCCACCTGGAAAACAGTACACACTTTTACCAAGCATTACTCTCTGGATATCCAGGCTAGGAGTGATGCTCGGTTTGGCACACCAGTGCTTCAGAGCCTATTTCCTAAGTAGGTTCTGTCCCTCCTCCATGGAGGTACTGCTTGGTAGTCTGCAATTTGTCAGAATACAGCAAGACTTCATGTTTGAAGAAAAAATTACTCACCTTAGTAATGTTGTTTCTTCTAATGGAGTCTTGCTGTATTCTGACCTCCCCCCCGCCTCCCCTCTCAGAACCTTGGTTTTGAGGATGTGGGTGGGCAGTAGCAGTGGTGGCACTCGGGAGGTGCCCCCACCCCTTCTTTTCTCACCACTTTAGTTTGGGTGTGTGGGTGTTGTGTTTTGTTTTATTTTTTGGGTTTCCTGACTTGAGTCTTTGTTTTGGGACCAAAAAATATTTTTATTATATTTAGTAGCCAGTTGGCTAGTGTAAGTTTACAGTTTCCACACAAGACACTCAGTGAGTATAGCTCGTAAAGATCTGACGGTTTGAGTTCAGACAGCAACAGACAGAGTCTCGACCGAGCTCGAGCTCAGTGATCCATGCCTGGCATGGAAAGTTAACTCTTTCATCTCCGGGGCAGTTCAAAGGTTGGACATCACTGCAATTTGTCAGAATACAGCAAGACTCCATTAGAAGAAACAACATTACTAAGGTGAGTAATTGTTTCTTTGCATCCATTCGTACAGAACTGGACAGATGGAAATTTCTTCGACTGTCGCTTGTAGGTAAAATATCCGCAATTAAAATGGTCACAGCACCAAAAATTATGTATCTTCTCTCCCACATCCCTTTGAAAATACCTTGTTATTGGTTTACTAAGTTAGACTTCCTGTTGGGATCCTTTTTGTGGGAGGGTAAGAAACCTAGGTACAGTAGAAATAAGCTCAGAGGTCATTGGTCGGAAGGGGCCTGGGGTCTTCCGTGGTTAGAGGGGTACAAATGGGCCTTTCAGCTGGCTCAGATGTTAAAATGGTTCCTTTTCCCTGAACACAATGCTCCCTAGTGGCTGGATATGGAGAGAGAGGTATGTCAGCTTACTTACTTGGTATTATTGTTATTTAACAATCCCCCTAGGGGCACTCGTTCTAATCCAACTATAGGTCCCTCTCTGGAATATTGGGCCAAGGTGCATAAGAAGTTGGGCGCCTCCCCATCTCCCCTAAGACTTACCCCACCATAGAGCAATAATGAGATTATCATCAATAAACATCCAGTTGCATGGCCCACATGGGAACGTGGTGGTATCGCATTGCTTCAAGATATGCTCATTCCTGGTACAGATACCCTTAATTCCTTTGAGGGCCTGCGGAGCTCTTATGGGATCTCTCCCAGAGACTTCTGGTGATTCCTTCAAATAAGAAGCGCTATCCTTACGTACAGGCATAAGCAGCACCAAGAGCAGCACATCTCCCAGGTAGAGTCATGGCTGGCCCTAGAAAGAGGACAGTCAAGTCTGGTATATGCGGCCATTCGGAACACCATCCCGTCCCAAGCAGAGGAATCCAAACATAAATGGGAGAAAGCACTGCATGCCCCCATTACAAACCTGGAGTAGAAGTCTTGTCTAGAATTAGCTCACGGGCATATCCTCACACCAGTAGTCAATTAATACAGAACACGATAATTCACTCCTGGTACAAGACTCCTGTAGTCCTCGCCAAGGCAAAGCTGGCTCAGTCTGACCTGTGTTGGAGGTGTCAGGAACTCCTGGGTGGCCTGTTCCATATACTTTGGTCCTGCAGGCTGATCCAGCCCCTGTGGCAGGCCAACTGTGAGATGGGGTCCAAAATACTTAGTAAGCTTGTGCCTCAGTTCCATGAGTTACTGTTATTAGGACTCCGGGCCCCGGCCCCTCACCTTCGTCTCTCCAAGTTGAAACTACTTCTGACACTCAGTATGCGGGTTAAAAGACTCCTACTTTGTAAATGGCGGTCCCAGATAATCCCCTCCCTGGGGGAGGTACTTACCTCCATGGCTCAAGTTGCCAACTGGGCCAGAATATCACATATTGTGACCCTCTTTAAATATACTGCCCTCTGGACTCCTTTCCTTCTGTTTTTGAAACCTCGGGAGGGAATCGGCTGAATAGGCACAACCTATGCTACTATAATAGTCTCCTCTCATGGTGCATTTAGGGGCAAGTGCTGGAGAGATTGTTACTGGGTTATAGGGGACCCTGCTGTACGGATGACATGGTATAATATCAGTAAAGGATAGTATCTTCTCTGACAATGAAGACCTGTTTGCTTTGTGTGTGTGATCTCTTGTATTTTATAGGTGTAAAGTACAGGAGAGACGCCCTGGACCTCTTATAATTTCTGATGCTTTGTCAAATACTGCAGAAACTAGCAGGATGGGGCCAGGTAAGATATGTTTGTATGAGTTAGCCATAATGCAATGCACCAACTGCTGATACTTTCAAAATTAATCTCCAGCTGGATAGGCGTTGTACATCCAGGCAAAGAGTATTATCCTACTGCTTACCTGGCTAGTATATTCAGTTTGTTACTATTTGGCCAGCATGTTCCGTTCTTTGCTTCTACAGACATATGTAATAGTCTGTAAGACCTTTGCAATGTATCCGACTGTTTTAATGTTTGTATCATCTTAATAAGTAAAATCAATAAAACTTATTAACTATAACAACAGCCAGTATGTCATGACCTAGCACATTCCCCAGGCTCTGAGGCCTGATGGATGTAGCCTTTGTTACAGTGCCTCTAGCCAGGTGTCACATGCAGATTCCCCAGTGGACACTGAGGGTCCAGTAGGTCCAACACACCAGTGACCTAGACCAGAAGGTTCTAGTGTCTTTTCCAGTCTAAAAGGTGCTGCTGTGGTGGATGGAACCCAGCAACTGATTAAAAAGGAGTTCCCTTCCTCATTTCTTTTCCTCAGCATATTTTCACCTCAGATGCTTTGGGGTTGGGCTGAGGGGCTCATCTGGGGCCTCATCGGACCTACAGGACATGGTCCACAATGGAGGCTACCCTCTGCATCAGCGTCCTGGAGATGAGGGCTATCCTATATGCTTTACAAGCCTTTCAGACCCTTTTATCCCTGGGCCATCTGCTGGTGTAGTTCCAGATGCACAAGTGGGAGCTGCTGACCTCTGTCAGCATCCCTACTTAATGCAAAACTGCCACTTTTCTGCTCACTTGCTCTAGTGCCTGGAGTTTTCTGGCGAGACGCATCATCTCTCTCCGGGAAAGGGAGGTTTCTCCCCACCTTCCACCCCTTTCCCGCTATACCAGAAGGTATTGATCGAGCCCCAGGTGGAGGAAGCCACTTGGATTCCCATTACTCCCTTCTGGCTCTGACAGAGCTGGTTCCCCTTACTGTTGCATTTGACAGTGGAAGCTGCTATGCCTATGCCCCTGTGCTGTGGCTTACTTTCACAGGAGCAAGGTGCTGTAGTCCATCTGGACCTCATCTTACTCCATCTTCATACATGGCTCCTGAAGACATAGCCATTGTGAGGTTTGGAGTAGCTCAGAATGTGGCTGATGTCCTGGTGGACACTAGAAAACCCTCCATCAGGGTCTCTTATCCATTGAAGTGGAAGCACTTTCTCTGTGAGCTGCTTCCCATCATCTGTATCCCTTTTCTTGTCCAGTGAATCAGATTCTGGAGCACTTGCAGTCTTGGTTTGATGCTGGACTGCAGTACTCTTCTGTTAAGGTTCTGCTGTCAGCCATTTCGGCCTTCTATGTGCCTGTTGCTTGCCATATGGTGGCATGTTGGGTGTGTTCCGTACGTTCTTGAGAGGCTTTCTGCATTTTAAGCCTCCCTCTCGCAATCCAGCCTGACTTTGGAGGATGAATTTTGGGTTAGAAAAATTTAGGTTGGCTTTGTTTGAGCCATTCTGACTCACGAGCTACACTCTCTGTTGTGGAAGGCATTATTTTTGGTTGCTATTACCTCTGCTCAGTGGATTTCCAAGCTTGTGAGCCTCTTCATTTGACTTTTCGCAAAACCAGAGTGTCTTTGTGTACTAGTCCTAAGTTCCTACCTAAGATGGTGTCTGGGTTTCCTTTAAATCAACCCATCCACTTGTTAGTTTCTTTTCTGGAGCATGCCAATCCAGGTGAAGCATTGCTTCATGCTCTAGATGTACATAGAATACTCAGGTATTTTGTTCATCATCTGGAGGACTTTAGGAGGTCCTCACAGCTGGTTGTGTTTTTTGCCCCAGGAATAGGGTGTGCCAGTTTCGAAGCAGTGCTTGTCCAAATGGTTGGCCAATTGTGTTACATTTTTGTTACAGTGAGTATGGTATGGCACGTCCTGGTTCTGTCCGTGCCCACTCTGCTCGAGCCATGGCACTTCTGCTGCCTGCCTCAGGAATGTTTCAGCTGCTAAGATTTATGCAGCTGCTACCTGGCCTACTGTCCACTCTTCCACTAGTCTCTTTGGTCTGGACCTCACCTCTAGAAGCCAGGTAGAATGTGACCTAGTGTTGCTTCTAGGCCTTCTTTCTTCAGCCAGTTGCTTCCAGCCACCCAAACTGTCTTAAAGTCAGAACTGCTTGGGATGCATTCAATAGGTATAGTTTGCTGCAAGAGAGATCTTTGAAGACGGATAGTACAGTTACACGAACTTACCATAACAGTAGATTTTAGACAGAATCTCTTGCAGCAAGTCATGCTGTCCCTCCTTCTTTCCCCCTTGCTTCTCTGTGTCTTTCTATCCCTCTGGGATGGCTACCCTCCTGGCTAATTTCTGCAGTAGCAGGAACCTCTGACCCACCATATGTTCCCAGGAGGAGGTCTTTTCTTCTTTAGCTCTTGCCCTCCTCTCCAGATCATACTGTTTGTTGTGTCAGCTCCTTCTGGTGGCTGGCCCCCTCCTTTCTCTTTCTCCGTACCGGGTGCAACCTTGTTTACTTTTCCTGGTTTTGTGGCTGTGGCCCTCCTGGTCCCCTTTCAACATCCAGGATTTCTCTGCTGGCTTTGCTTCCCTTGTTCAACACAACTTCTCTCTCTATCAGACGCCTGCTGGGCGGCCCTCTGTCTTGCCCTCCTTTTCTTTTTCGGGCTGCTCTGCTGCTTTCTGCCTTTTCCTAATGGACAGAACCATAGTCCCTCTCTTGGTTCCCTATAAGGAGGCCATCCAAGCCGGATCTCTGGCAGGGAACTGAGGTTGGTTGGGGCTGCCACACGAAGTCAGATGTTGTTGTGGGCAGCCCCAAGTGGTGGTGCTGAAACAAGTTTCCATGTAGTCCTAGTGCCTGACGGCTTATGTTCCATAGGTGTGACTTTCTGCAAGAGATTCTCTCGAAGATCTGCTGTTATGGGAAGTGGTTACGTAACTGTACTTTCTTTTCCATGTGGACAGATAGGTGGGTAGGTACATAAATAGGTCGTTTTTATAATTTTCAATAGGATACATTTAATAAATGCAATACATTTCATAATGCATTGTATAAATAAATACAAATAGATATGTGATAGCCTTACTGTGAATATGGTATTTCTGTGCAGGAGTTGCCCTTGACCTCAGTGACCTCGAGTGAGCACAAAAGCAATGACTGCAGATGAATGCAGTATTTGCAGTAAGCCCACCACATGTACTGTTTGGTATCACTACAAAATCCCGACATTGACAATCTCAACATTCGAAATACTGAGAATAACATCCCGACTCACTGATTGCCTGACCGAGCACCATCCCGACAGACAAAAGTCCGACACTACGACTTGCCAGGACTTTGACTTGGTTATATTATTTTAGGGGGATGTGGGTTGCCGAGCCCCCCGCCTACCTACAAATGGAGCATAAGTGCAGTGTCAGGCTTTTGTTTGTCGGGATGGCGCTTAGTCAGGGAGTCGGGATGTTGGACTCGGTATTTCAAATGTCAGGATTGTGAATTTAAGAATTTCATCATATATCTTGCTATTTATATGATATGGCCCTAAAACAGTAATTTTTCTTTGCTGAGTACTTACAAATGAGTAGTGTACCTCGTTTAAATAGGAAAAACACATCTAAGTAGATAGTTTAGATTGGGCTGTGACTTTGCTACTCCACATGTTATGGCTGCTTAGTGGGAGCTTTGCAGTGTATTGCTAACAAGAGGAGAGGGAACAGGCAGACAAGAACAGGAGCTGAAACATTTCACCTTCTGCATGCTTAGTGGATTATGTCATGACATCATTAGTATCCATGAGCTCCCAGCTCCTCTGTGTCTATCTGTGCACCCCATCCCCACTCCTCTTCCTCCTACCAAATCTACTTTTTTTCATGAATACATGATTATGACACTTTATTTCTGTTTTCTGTGCCATCTCTTCAGCTGGAAGAATGCTGCTGAGTGAGTACACAGAGCATAGCAGGGGCAAGTGTTGGTGACTGAAGAACAATTTTGTCTTCACCAATGTTGATCTGACATAGCAGAAACATTTTGTTACCTCCATATGTACTGAGAAAAGTGACCAGTGTTAGAGAAATGAGACAACTCAAGCAGTTATGTTAATGAAAGCTCCAGTTTACAAAGATATACTGAGAGTGGCAATGTAAACTGAAACCTGGGGCTTGATTTTCAAAGACTCCTGAATCGCTGGAAGCCCTGGGAGTGTCAAATACACAGCATACGGGGTCTGCAGCCTAGTGGGAATTTCTATCCAATGCATCAAACTGATGCTCACAAGACCAGCTTCTTTTAGTTTATTGTGCATCATATCTGGGGGCCCCTAACATGCAGCTTGTGGTTGTACTTTTTTGCAAGATGCTGTAAAGTGGGTTGACTGTAGCAGCTGTGCCCTAGATAATAAAATCACATACAGTTGCAATATTCAGCAATGGTGCAGCTACTGCAATCTAAGAGTTTGATGCAGAGCTTGATGTAAGCCCTTCATCACCCTTCAGACATCTGGCCCCAGATCGCTAATTTGGACTGTTCCACTGCTGCCTCTGTCTATCCTTCACAGCAAAATACTCACTGTCTAGTTCAGCTGGTAAAGCTGTAGGTGCAGTATGGATCTGGCAAACCTCTCAAACTTTTAGCACTCAAAGGATGGGACTAGAAGAGAAATATCCCTGATAATGAGGGACACATGCTCAAACATGGGGATACAAGCCTGGTGTACTGTGGAAACTATTGTGTTTACTGGTACAAAGTTTATTTTTGATTTAGCACCTTGGAATATTGTGCATTTCTGCTTTTGAGTCTAAATTTACAACACATTATCTGTGTGGGCACCATCTTTTCCATGAGGGACAGATGAGAGAGAGAACAATTTTCAGTGGGTAAAATGTGGCACGTCCTTCGTAATCAGGGACAGTTGCAAGGCATTGGATCAGCTTCGATCACCAAGGAACTCTAACACTGACTAAGGTTGGTTACTTAGAACTGTAATTGTAGCATGTCAGAGCCCTGGAAAAAGACTGTACCAATTCAAGACCATAATACATGTAATTACTTTGCTTTGCATCAGAACAGATACAAAAAATAAAAGCTGGGCAAAGCCCAGTTTAACCTGTTGCAGGACACCATAATAATTCCTAATATTTAATTAACCTCTTGGAGTAACAGCAGTTAAGTAGCTCTGGTGGGATTTGAACCTGAACTAGCTGGCTTCCAAGCCTGTGATCTAACCATTAGATCCCAATACAATCCCTCTGTCATGTATTTAAGGGTGCTTAGTGAAGCTTAAGCCAGGCAGTAGTGAAAATGTGAAGGAGCACAAATTTTTGATAAGTCCATTGAGGTAAAACTTGGAGTGATTGGGTGGAAAGCACGTTGTTGTTTAGCTAAGAACAGGCACTTTCTTGGTGATGGTGTTAAGTGTGTTATATTAATAGGCATATTTCAGAGAGCTAAAGCATGTTGTTGTGATTCTCTTCAGCATGCATGAAACTGAGAAAATAACCTAAGAAAGACCTCTACCTGTGAGATTACAGGCAAAGCAGCTTTAAGGTATACTTTCTGCATGCCTTTGCAAATATTGTGACAAACAAAAGAAAATACTATGAATGGAAAGGCATATTATAATACAGATCTCTTTTTTAACATTTAGAAAAGATGAAGTAAATCCCCTTGAGAAAGCCTGTAATGGGGTGAAACGTTGGGGTAGAGGCAAAAATAAATACAGTCTATAAACAGAACTACTGTGTGGCCCATTGAAGAAGCCTGTTGGTATCCCGCACCCAGCATACTTTTTTCAAGTCTGTTTACCTTCAGTGGGGTTTGCAAGAGTACGGCTAGAAAGTCCATTTTACACAATAACTATTCATGAAATGTGAGGGAAACTGGTAGAACTTAGTTCCATGAGCAGAGTTAAAAGTCTGATTCAGTTCCAGAAGTAAAATGAGGAAGGACTGCGTCTGCTTCTATGTAAAATGCACACTGCTAAAAGCATAAAACATCTAAATAAAGTATAAAAAATGCCATATAATTTATGATGCAGAAGCATATCCCCAGACCCGTCAGATATATTCAATACTAAATTAAAGCTGATGTGTTCTCTCAGTGAATTCTTTCCATTTCCAGCACTGAAACAGACTTCTTATTTGTAGTCCATTGGGTGTGGCCAAAACCAGGAAAGATAAACTTTGCTGTTTTAACACATCTGAGGGAAAACGTCAGTGGGTTACGAACCACATTGCCAGCTGTAATGCAATACCATAACTTGCATAGGAATCTATACCATTGCATAACAGCTACTTTACTCCCCCCCATCTTATTTCAAGGAGTTCTGGGAAAGTAGCTGAATCCATGCCCCATATACTATTCGTTTTATCCAGTAAATGTGGGATTTTTACATCACGATAATACTGTCTGCAAGTAAATTACAACTAAGCCACATATTATTCTATATCCCTTATCAGGCCAATGCATTACCAGACAAGAACGTCAGACCAAGTGCCCTGAGGTATGGACTATCCCAGAACGTATTGACCATGGAGCCAACTTTTAAAGAGAAACACAGTTGCACATACCCCAATAATGCAAAGTATCCTGGAAAGCATATGCAAATCCCCATGAAGGAATTTGTATTGGCTGAACTTTAAGCAGAATTAATAGTGCCAAAGAGTCTCACAATGTAATCAGCAGAGGCTGAGAACAGCAGACACATACATAGGTTTCATCCTCATTTAGACTCATCAGTGTACCATATCTGTATCTCAGCCCAGTGAGAGGGAGCCAGCCAGCCTTAAGGCTGGTCTTACTTTTTTGAGTCATGGGGAGCCCATAGTAGAGAAAGAGGAGACCTCAGAAGACAAGAACTTCAGAGCAAGTGCCTGCGGGCACATTTTAAAGAGAAACACAATTGCACATACTCCAATATTGCAAAGCATCATGGAAAGCATATGCAAATCCCCAAGAAGGAATTTGAACTGGCTCAGCTTTAAGCAGAATTGCATGGTGCCAAAGGGCCTCACAATGCAATCAGCAAGGGCTGAGAACAGCAGACACAGCCACATGTAAAGTATTAACAGCTGTATTGGCTCTGACCAGATCTTGCTTACGTAAGTATTAAGCCCCAAGAAAGGAGGCTCCTACTAGGGAATTATGCATAGTTGGGGGGGTTGGAGCACAAGGCCAAAGGCTTGTAACATGGCAAATGTGGTTAAAAATTTATATAGTCAAAAAATCACCCAGAAACAGAATTTGACACAGTTTAGATTAAGTATAGTGTATCCATGGAGAGTAAAGTTTGATAACACGTGGTTTTCACTGGAACCACATCTATTAATATTGTGATTAACATTTTAACAATAAAACAAAACATGCATCAATTGTTTTCTAAGTTTCTAAAATGTTTACAGCACTTGTCAGAATTTTGCAACTATTTATTTAACTGTCTTGATGCTACTCGCTAATTCGGTACACAGCGACTTTGAACAGACTGCAGTGATTCCTGGGACTGAAATCTCAGATAATTTGCATATAGACTCTGCTGGTACTTATGCTGGTATTTGTAACAAGCTATCTTTGACCACTCAAGGAACAAACGGAGCTTTGTAAAGAAGGGAAAAACATTTAACAGATGAACGTTTGGGGGAGAAAGTACAACTTCAACTAGATGGGTGGGTGGGAAAGAACAGCTGCTGCTTCTTTGGTGACGAGATCGCAGTGGGAGAAGGGATGTGTACATCGTGCTCTCTTGCAGAGGACACTGACATGTTCTGGCTATATACTCAACGCAGAGAAAAAGTGCTGCTGAATTCATTGATGATGATAGTTTTTTCAAGCACTAACGCAGACGTGGATAATCAGAGTTTAGTCGGGTGGGTGGCAAATGAATATTCTAGCATTTATATCGGCTGCGATCATGGCTGTTATGCAGTGTTTGGAGGTACTACAGCAGTGGACATTATTGTATGCAGTTGGGGTTCAGATGTGGCTGTGACACGTATTACACTAGCGAGCATTACTAGGGAATTAATACCCACTAGTTTGCAGTCACATGTTGTGTTTGGACCAATCATTCTGTTGAATTTTTAGATCTATTAATAGCCATGTTATCAAGTCTTTTTATGCTGGCAAAGAAACACTTATGCTGTCGTAGTGTCATGATATCTTTCATGCTTATTTAGTTAGTCACTCCTCCTGCCCCCTCCCACCCCCCACACCATATGCACACACAGCTCAGGGCTGTTCACCAGTGACCACTCTACCCTCTTTTGTGATCGACTGTGTTTACCACAGCATTGCTTGCACTCCACAAGCAATGTCTACTTGTTTGTTATTATAGTGCTTTTGCAGGCAAAAGAACTCGTAGTTTTTGGTAGAGCGCACACCAAAATGTTTGCAGCATGATTAAGGGCATAAGATGAACGAAAATAAAGTTACAAGCTACACAGTTTGTAATCAAATAATATGTAGTATTAACAAAAGTCAGGGAACAAAATTTGTATAAAACATTTTTATTTTAAAAAAACTGTTTTAGTTTAGTATCGAAATGTACAAGCAGTATCAGCAGAGCTAATTCCTAGCTGCTGGACTCCAAACTTTAAATTAACAACTACAAAAGTTTCTGTCTCCAACTGTTTTAATGTTGGACCTTTCAAACGATAATTTTTTTAAATGGGATTTCTTTGGAACCATTGGGGCTCGAAACTTTTTTAATAAAAACTTGGTTTCATCCGAGTTGATATATCAGTATTAGATATGGCTTCAGTTACCAGCTATCATTGTTTAAAAACATAAAATAGTTCACTAAATTTTTAAAATCTTATCTTTAATAACATATGCCAACATAGATAGACAGGCAGTGACACGAGTACTGTATTGTTAGGATCTATGCATGTTGACTGAATGCTAAGCTTTATTTAAGAAACTTGCAGTACAAACATGTTGTAGCTTTCAAAATATAATTTCTGGTATTATAAAACATCATAAAAGATCATTTTTGGAAATGGCCTGAAAATATTAGTGGTTGTCATGTCTAAGTATAAATAAGTTATTTTCTAGTTTTAAAATGCAGACAACACAGTGTTTACCCAGTGTCTATTTATTTATTTATTTTAATTTTTTTGTCGTGTCACGCTTTCTACTCCTCCGGACAGCCCTCCATCTGACCGACCCCTTCCCCAGCCCAGTCACCTGGAATTACCGGGGCTTACCTTATGCATGGTCTGGGAGTGGCACCTGCGAGGAGTTGGTCTTCATTCTGCCGCTGGTATTTTCTCCTCTGTTTTTTCTCCCAGGGGCCCCAGGAGTAGGAACACATGCGCATGGAGGCGCACATCCGCCTTACAGCCCCGGTCATGACCCCTTTCCCCCACCCCATTGGCCTAGTGCCTTGGCACATTCTAAGCCTGTGCTGCCCCTAGCCTCCACCAGGATGTAGCCGTCAATCGAGGGATGACTCTACACCTCCCCAGAGAGGACAGATGCCTTCCAGAAGCTCCATCCAGCTCCGCCCCCCGTTGCTGACCTCCAATGGTCTGGGCTTGTTCCCAAACCCGGGTCGGCGGGGTGCCACGAGGTAAGGCGTCCAGTGCCTCAGCCCTCAGCACCACCGGGCCGACACTACCTGATATCTATTTATATAAGTGAAACTTACAATCCCAACATTTACCTCACTGAGTATAGTGGCCCGACAGACGCAGCATGCCGACCTTGTATCCTGACAGGATCTGTGTCGGGATTGCTGGGTACATGGTGCTGCGACAGTTAGACCATGTTTGTGGTGGGCAGGGGAGTCGAGGGAATTTATGTGTGTGTAATGGTGTGGTACTCTGATTACTAGGAAGTGTCTGACACCATATAATTGCAGGTGGACTGTATTCTGACAGCTGATCTCATTTAGCACAGTGGGTAGGATAGTGGACTGTTGGGTAAGCAGGCTAGGGATAGGGGTTCGGTTCTCTTAGCCGGTCAGTTACGGTACTGTGATAGTGAAATCTCCGTGGTTGCACCGGCATGCTTCTCTAATTTTTTTTACATCTCTTCCAATACTGTTTAGCAGTTTTCTGTCCGTTTCCGTGTTTTGTTTTGTAGGGCTGATGTTTTGTGCCGTTTGCCTCATTTCAGCCACATGTACTCAGTAACTCGGCTGTCGGGATACTGAGTTTCTGCATTTCATTATATATCCATTTACCTTTTAAGCTAAAACACTGAATCACCATGTTTTTTATCTTTTATAATTAAAGTTAAGTACTGCTCAGTGACAGATGCAGGACCAAAAGAAACAGAAGGACCTGGTATTGGATGAGGATAAAACATATTCATTGCAAGGTACAACAGCGATGATGCCATCCACACACACACTGTTTTGTACTTGAACCACATGTGCAGTCTCAAGGCTTGCATCACTACTAAGTGCCTAATCTTTTATCTTTTACAAAACAGGGAGTATATGAGAGACAGAGTTCTTTTTTTTTATTATATTTTCTAGTTTCCCAAGGTATTTATTCGTGCATGCACACACATTTGTTTTGGACACACTGAGCCACATTATCAAAAGTGGAAGATTTTGATGCATCTGCATTCTGAAATTGCATCCAATTTGTGCCTGAACTCCAAAGGATACAGCTGTGTCCAGTTAATAGATACATGAGAGGGGCTTTTACACGGAGCCTACCTGAAATGCTACAGTCAGTTGGCGTTTCATGCCACTCCCTGTGATGCGTTCTCTACCAGCTTTACAGGGTGACCCCTGCATCGGCTCTCTTGGCCCTTCTGGTGTATTAGTCATGTTTCTGACTAGCCAAGAAAGCCTGATTTGCCAAAATTTACATTTTCAACCCGAGTGCTGTAAACTATATCCTCCTAAGTTACTTGAAAGAAAGCTGAATTTGGGCAGTTAGTTCATTTTCAGTAATGGGGGCTACAAAGTACTTAAAAAGAGCTCCAAAAGTGGAGCCGTGATACTGGACATGCGTTGATGCATATTCATAGCACTTGACCTATGAACGTGCATCAACACATGCCCAGTATCTCGACTCCACTTTCGGAGTACTTTTTAGTACCCGTTACTGAAAATAAACTAGTTGCGCAAGTTCGGTATTCTTTCTAGTAACTTAAAATATAGTTTGCTAAACTCTGGTTGAAGGTCCCACACACAAGCCTCAGGATGGCTGTGGTCATGTTTAACCTGGGAAAAGCACAACAAACCAATCCCAGGTGATTACACCACCACTGAATTTGGTGTAGAATGATACGCTGAAATGGTGAAATCAGAAAAACAGGGCACGCCGTTTGAGCGAACGCTCACTTTGGATGTGGTACCAGGAGCCTCTACATGACAACAAAGGTAATGCTGCAGTTGCTCTGCATCGATAAATGCAGTGCAGAGTCTGTCGTGTAAAGGGCTGTAAACACACATTTCAGCGTTGCAGCAATGTGTGTCCAAGAAAAATAGAATTCCTTTTTGTTTTTGATGCTCATTTCATTTGGTGAGACAGACACATGTTGGACTATCTGAAAGATGTTCTGTTTAATATGTTCAGGGATGCAGACACAAGTTTTAGGTTAAACATAAAGGAATGTGGATTCTGTACAGATTCAGATTTTCAGATCTTTTCAGTATATTTCTAAGCAAAAAGCAAAAAGGCTCCGCTGAATAGTTACCTATTATGCTATTTGTAGATTATTACACAAACTTGCTTTTAGTACAAAATCCTCTTCAATGCATGACTGGATTGGACTGTTGTATCAGTACCTCCAATATAGTTCTCTCTTGGACCACTTCATTCAATGAGAACTGTATTACTTGTGATTGTTTGTGTCCAATCATTGAGGCCCTGTCCATACTACACCACTAGAACCCTTTACTGGTTTCAGACTGTTACAGACAGTAAATGTTACACTATGTCCACACTGCCAGTGAACCGTCATGATAATGGTTTGGAACCGTTACAGCTGGTCCACATTGTGGGTGACGTGTGATCGTTACGGTCGGCACCATGTCCCACGCTGCAGTTTGTGCTGCACTGAGGGCAATGCTGGAGCTACACACTCATGCGTCCATACTAAAGCTGGTAACGTTACAGAGGCAGAACTGTTTCCTTAACCGTTGTTGAAACCACCTCATAAGTGGTTTCAACAAGTTACGAAAATGCCTGCTGTAACATTACAGGTGTAAACGCAAACCATTGCAGTAATGGTTTGGACCCTCTGTAATGTTACAAAAGGGATTTTTCAGTGTAGTGTGGACAGGACCTGAACCTATGTTCCCAGTTCTGTAGGTCTGCAAAGATGCAAACCTGTCTTCCCCCAACCCTTTGTAAGACCCTGAATTTAGCATAGAAAAGTATGGTGTGTGTAACCCCTAAAACTCACTATGCACTATAATCATTCATTTACAAAAATAGTGGCATGACTAAGGGTGGCAACAGCATTACAGTGGAATTATCTATAAGAAATGTGTAATTTCTCCAAGAAAGCTGCAGCCCCCCATCTCAATAGATTTAAATAGATGACTAACAAAAAGCCAAATGATTATTTGGGGACGATTATGGGGCTTCTGTTATTTTTAATTCTGGTGAATGATTTTAATGCCCAGGCGAGTGCATCCTGTATACACACATGATACTACACTGTATAAGCAACCATGTCCACAACAACAAGGTGCTGTGCAAAAGGACTTGGCATGCGTGTTCAGATGGATAGAACTGAACCAGATAGTCATAAAATTGTACAAAACTCCGTTTTTCATGATGTGTGTTTGTTAAACAGTGGTACATTAGTAAAATGTTTCAAATCAGGGATGAACAAATTACTGTAAGATGGTTGACTAAGTAAATATTTAGGATGTGTAGTAGATGTTAGTTGGGATCATAGATACAAAGACGTTGATGGCAGAAAAAGGCTCTTAGTGCATCCAGTCTGCTCGCCCTACCTACCTATTCTGCCTTGCCCTCATGGCAGTCCTTCTCTTTGTTACTGTCCCCTCTAACTAAACCCATATGACTGACTCATCCCTGCTTGAAGCTGTTAATTTATTTGGCCTCTACTACTTCCTTTGTCAGCTTACTCCACTTGCCACCACCCTTTCTGTGAAGAAGTACTTATGGATATCCTTTATCAGCTCCCCCTGCCAGCCTTACTTAATTCCCTCTCATCCCTATCATTAAACACAAGGAGAAGAGTTCCTTGGTGTCCATTCTGTTTATCCCATGCAGGTACTTGTATGTCTCAATCATGTCATCCCTTCCCTACTCTTTTCGAGGGTGTATGTGTGCAAGTCCTGCAGCCTCTCCTCGTCCGTCATTTCCCCAAGGCAATGTACCACGTTAGTTGTCCTGCATTGTACTGCCTCTACCTTGTTGCAGTCTTTCCTCAAGTGTGAGCTTTAGTACTTTGTGCAGTAATACAGTTGTGGTTACACCAGTGACCTGTACAGTGGGGGGGATCACCTCCCAACTTCTGCTTACCCCTTCCTTATTCATACCATTATTCTGTTTGGTTTTCTCAGTGCCCTGCTGCAGTGTGCGGACATTTTTAGAGTCTCTGATATCATTCCTAAATCCTTTTCTTTCACTGTGCTATCCAACACCATCACCCACTTTCATAGTACATTTTTGGGTTCCTTTTTGCTGTGTGCATTACTGTACATTTTTAGTGTCAAGTTGAACTGTTGATTCTTTGACCAGCTCTCCAACATGTTCATTTTTCTTTTCCCTCCTCTGTGTCTACCCTTGCTCAGATCTTTGTGTCATGTGTGATGAGACAGATCTTATCCTTGCTACTGTCATCCATTTCACAGATGAATATATTGAAGAAGACCAGTTCTAGTACTGATCCTTGTGGTACCCGCTCATCACCTGCCTCATCTATAAACTCCCCAAGGATTATCACCCTCTGTGATCTACCCTCTAGCCAACTCTCTGTATCATTTGCCATTGCTTTCTCTAACCCAAGGTCCCCAGTCTTTTTGACTAGTCTCCTTTAGGAGACTAAGTTTAAAGCCTTACAGAAGTCTAGGTATTTTTTATCCACTGCTTGCCTCTTGCCTGTTGCTGTGGTTACCCCATTGAAGAAATTGACCTTATTAATCTGGCAAGAACTTCCCCTTGTGAGCCCATGCTGTCTGGGATCATGCAACCCATTCCTTTCTGGGAAGTGCACCAGATCCTCCCTCAGTGAAGTCTTCATAATGCTCTCCACTATAGACATCAGGCTTACTGGCCTGTAGTTCCCTAGCTCATCCCTCTTCCTACCTTTATGTCGTGGAACCACATCCGTTGTCCTCCACTCCCTAGGGATTACCC
This sequence comes from Neoceratodus forsteri, assembly GCA_016271365.2. Lineage (NCBI taxonomy): Eukaryota > Metazoa > Chordata > Ceratodontiformes > Ceratodontidae > Neoceratodus > Neoceratodus forsteri. Next base: position 63,860,116 of record CM028133.1, on the reverse strand, counting down.
CCGTGGGTAGCAAATGACTAAAAATGTTTAGTAGTGGCCTTGACTCATGCTACCTTCTGTAGCATCCTCCAGTGTAAGCCATCAGATTTTGTAGGTTTATCACCTTTTAACCCTGCTAGCTTTTTCAACACCCTTTTCTGCATTATCTGGCCCATTCCCCGGAGTATTTTCTCCCTCTCTTCCCAATCCCACATTCTGGCAGTTGAGCATCCTTTTTCAGAAATACCAAACAAAAAGAATTGTTCAGTATCTGTGTCTTCCCCGTGTTCTTTTTCTCCCACCCTTCATTGCTATTAAGTCTTGCTATAACCCCTTTGACCATGCACTTTCCAGGATGTACTGGAGGAATGTCTTATCATTTTTTCACATCCATTGCCAACCAGAGCTCCATCTCTTCTTTGACCTCCTTCAGTTTCCTGGTGGTTTCTCTTTATGCTTCCAGATACTTTACCCTGTTTTCCTCCCTTTTTACTACCCATATAGATAGAAAATACCCTCCATTTGGCTCTTACCACCACCTTTACATTGGTTGTGACTCACATTGGCCTCTTGGCCCTTTTTCCTTTACATACCTTTGAAATTAAAGGGAAGGTCCCTTCAGCCTTTTCATTTTTTTTACCTGTATAGCTGGTGGGCATGAACAATGATTACCTCTGTTGTACCCCAGTTTCATCAGGATTTAAATGTGAATGAAGTTACTTAAGTCTAGTGTGAAAATCTTCTTGAATCCATTGCAATGGTCATGACCCAACTCATGTAAGGTGTCCTGGAATTTTATGGTGTTTTATTGCTAAGGCCTGCAGTAGTTATACTGTATCAGTCCGTGTTGTTGCTGTCCTCTGCAGTCCCTATATCCCTGTCATTTGCTAGCTATGAATCTTTTCAAGATATGGTAAGCATCCTACTGTTTTCTGTAGTTTAAAGTGTACCTGAGTTGGAAAATAAATTATTTTAGAAAAAAACAGGGACTTCACAAGATGTGTAACAGAACTGACTGAGATTGCAACTTCTGCTCGCTTATGCAGGTACACATCATCAAGTCACATAATGTCTTGCACGAGTAGGGTCATGACATTTGCAATGGAGTAAAACAGGATCTTACTTCGAAAGTGCTCTTGCAGTTGGCAACACCATAAGGACTGCGCCCTCGGGTGCTAGGACCACAGAAAAATTAGCTAGCAGTAACTGGCGAGGACCACCCGGCATCAGTGGCTAACGTTGGCCAGATGCTGTATAATGGGGTCCTACACACGCCTCCAGTTCTTTCCCGCTGTCGACCTGCACACGTCTGACTTGTTGAAATTTCTTATTTTCTGAAAAGAAAAAAAAAACAAAACAGTATTTTCGACATCAGATCGCATGTCTTCTTATACCGAATTCCACAAGAACAAGTGCGCCAGTGGCAGGCATATCCCGGAGAAAGACGGTCATACCTCATGTCTCCTCTGCCTGGGGCCTGACCATAATACTAAGGACTGTGAGGCCTGTCAGAGCTTCAACCAGGCCACATGAAAATGCCGTCAAAAAGTCCTGGAAGCCCATCTTTTGAAACAGAAATGGACTTTACTGGAAAAGGAACTGTAGCTGGTGCAGAATTCTTCTTCATCTATTGGGGGGGGGGGCTTTTCTAGCTTCCACTCCTCCAAGCAGAAAAAGCACAAACGGGACAAAGACAAGCACCAGGACTGGTACCGGTTTCTCTCCAAGTCGCAGACCTCTTCAGAGACCTTGGCCGACGAGCGGCCCTCTACTAGTAAGGGAGGCGCCACTCTGGCCAAACCCGCTCCTCCTCCTCCTGCTTCAGTGCAGCCTTTGGCCCCCCTTCTTGATCTTCTAACGGTTCTGGCAGGGATCTCTGGGGATTCGGAGGCTACGCCCACCCTTAGGCCCTTCAGATCTCAGCCAGGGCCTAAGTTGGGTGGGTCGGCTGGTAAGTCAGACACCAGCTTTGCTGACATCTGAACAGCCCCGACGCTTACATTGGACCCCAATTTGAGGTTTGATGTCGGTCCTCCAGATCAGCGCCCACTGCTATTCTGGCCAGCAGCCCCAAGGGGAATCCCCCCCCAGCACAACCCTTCATCTCCTCCAGGGGGGCCTGCAGACCCCCCCCACACAGAGCCAGAGGAACTGTTGGCCCGATCACCCAGCCAATACCAGGCTGCCCTACGCCAGACCCTCCCATGGGACTTCCTGCCACTCCTCCTGTGATACCTCTGTCTGGGTCCCCTCCCTCACCCCAGACTTCAGAGACGCCCATTGCCCCATCTGGGGTGATGCTGAATCCACTGTCCCCCCCCCCGTGGGCTGGACGCCAGCTCCACTCATGGGTCCACTGCCGGAGACTCAGCCTGGGCCTTCTGGCATCCCTTCAGGGCCTCAGCCAGGTCCTTCAGCCCTGCTGTGAGGTCGTTCTCCAGGTTACCCGACACTGGGTTACCCTACTCTAGGCCATTCTACGCCACAGCTTCTGACGCCGGCCTACACTGATGCCGGGCTACCCAACACTGGAGTACCTGACGCCAGGGTAGCCAACACTCAAGTACCCAATGCCAGGGTACCCAACACCAGGCTATCCACTATCAGGGTACCCAGTGCCTGTCTATCAGCATCCTCCACTGCCTCCTCCACATCCACCAGTGGATTACGATGTTCTTTTTGCTTCATGGTGGAACAGAGCCAAGCACCAGCTCGTGCCAGAGCTGGACTGATGTCAACTGGCCATGCCTCCCATGCCAGTCTTGCCGACCCCTGTTCTACGTTCCCTCTCACCTATCAAGATATGTCCCTCCACTTCTGGATGCACGTTGGGTGCCTCTGTGGGAGAGGATTAGGGTCGTGAGCAGGGTGATCCTCGAAAGGAGGACCCCTGGCAAAGGTCCCTGTCCTCGGACAGGAGTCCTTCACGGGACTCCAATTCGTACTCTGCCTCTTCTTCCTCGGGCTCTGAGTCCCATCCACTGCAGGATACCAAGCCTATGGAGACCCTTAAGTCTCCCCCATAGGACCCCTCCTTCTTGGATATCCTCCCAGATATTCATGAGGCCAACGACTGGAACACAGAGGAGCAGGATCCTCAGTGTTGGAGGTTGGCAGAGTACCTTGACCTCCCGGAGCTGATCTTCCTTCTCATTCCCCCTTTGACGATTTGTCCACCACAATATGGCAACAACAATCATCTGTCGCAGCCATCTCCAATAAGGTGGACAGATTGTATCATGCCCCTGAGGGGAAGGACCATTTGGTCAACCATCCTAAATCTGATTCAGTGGTTATGAATACACACACGACCACTCAGTTAATCCTAAACATACGAGTACCTGCCCTCCTGACAAGGAGTCAAGGCAACTTGACCAGTTTGGTCTCAGGGTTTATTCCTCCTCTACTATGGCCCTGCAGACTCTGAATTATGTAGCCCACATGGTTTGCTACCAGAAGATTGGTCTGGGTCAACTATAAGCTGAATTTGAGGCCTTGCCAGACTCTCAAGCCAAGACCAAAATTGAGCAGATGGTTAATATGGCAGAGATTACCTGCCACCACACCTACGAGTGACTTATGACTCCATTGATGCCTTTGCCAGGAGCATGGCAATGGCAGTCTGTCTGTGCAGACACTCCTAGCTGTGGGCATCTTGTTTTGGCCAGGATGTTCAAGCATCAGTCCTGGATGCTCCCTTCAGGGGCTCAGTGCTATTTGGAGGGGACCTTCAGGACATCATGATTGACCTGCAGAGTGAGAGAAGGCACTTTAGTCAGTGCAGTCCCTCTATCACACCAATCCCAAGTCTCAGCAGCCATTTTGTTGCCAGTGAAAGCACCAGACTAGGCAGCAGCCTGCCCAAATGTCAGGACAAGTGTCTGGTTACCTCTTCTGCCTCCACTTCCCCGCCAAGTCGCACAAACCTTCTGGGGCTGCCCTTCCCAACCCTCCCTCCACCTCTTGACTTGCGGTCTGCTCCCTGTCCTCCATCCATAGTTCTGGAGGAGCCAGTCGGGGGAGATTCACCAGCCCCCTGTCCTGGTAGGAGGCGATCATGACAGACTCTTTGGGTTCTTCAGCTAATAGCTCAAGGTCACACGATAGAATTCTTACTGAGACCTCCAGAAAATCCTCCAGGTCACTTTCATTACCCACAAGGTCACATTCCACTCATCAGAGAGGAGATTTGAGCTCTGCTTCTAAAGTCCACCATAAAACCCGTTCCTCAGGGCCAAGTCAGAAGAGGGCATTACTCCCACTTCTTCCTGGTCCCAAAAAAGACAGGAGACCTGTGGCCAATACTGGACCTCAGCACACTCAGTCGCTTCACAGAATACAAGAGGTTTCAAATGCTGACCCTCCTGGGACTGTTGCCAGTGCTCCATCAGGGACACTGGCTCTGTGCCCTGGATGTGTAGGATGCATACCCACATATCCCTGTTTTCCCAGCCCATCGCCACTTCCTCAGGTTTACATTCCAGGGGGGAGCATTTCCAATTTAAGGCCCTCCCCTTTGGCCTTTCGTCAACACCCATGCTGTTCACCAAGTGCCTAGCGGTGGTGGCAGCGGTTTTATGGCACCAGGGTCACTGTGTGTTTCCATATCTCGTTGACTGGCTTCAGTTAGCTCCATCAAAGGACAGCCTAGAGACTTCTGTGGCATCCACTCAAGACCTGTTCCACAGGGTGGCAGTCACAGTGTATTACCCCAAGTCTCACCTTACTCTTTCCCAGTGCCTTCAATTTATTGCTGTGGTACTGGATACTACCCAGGGTCAGGCCTTCCTCCCCCCTTGGACAGGGTGAAAATGCTACTTGACTTGTGGCCTCCAGCCATTGGATAATGGCCAGAACGGTCCTTTTCCTCCTGGGTTTCATGCTGGCGGCTATACCCACAGTAACCCTGGCCTGGCTCCACATGTGAGTCATGCAGTGGATGCTCAGGGAACAGTGGGATCAAAGGTCGGACGACCTGGATCACAGGGTTCTGGTGTCCAACCCTACGCAAAGAGATCTTCTTTGGTGGCAGGATCTGGAAACTCTCTTCTGGTGGGTCCCCTTCCAGCTTCCCCTGCCAGCTCAATCCCTGATGATGGATGCATCAGGTCAGGGCTGGGCAGCGCATCTGAAAGATTGGCGAACCCAGGGATCCTGGTCTAAGTGGGAACTCACTGCACGTTAACATGCTCAAGATGTGTGCGGTGCTGTATGCACTCCAGGTATTCCAATCCCTTCTCCTCCCGGGACCCTCCTGATCCAGTCAGACAACAAGTGTGTGGTGTGGTATCTAAACAGGGTGGCACTCGGTCATACCCCTTCTGCAGGGAATTGATGTGAGTGTGATACTGGGCAGTTCAATATCAGCTCCAGCTAATGGCAGTACACGTCCCGTGCATCCAGAACGTCCTGGCTGACAGTCTCAGCTGCATGCAGGCAAAGGTTCACAAGTGGAAACTGTGTTAGTCAGTGGTCGAGGACATCTTTGGCCTCTGGGGTCATCCAGATCGCGATCTCTTTGCCTCCCCATACAATGCAAAACTTCCAAGTTTTTGCTCACTTGTTCCTGGACCTGGTGTCTTTTGGTGTGACGCATTGTCTCTTTGCTGGACAGGGAGGTTCTTGTATGCTTTCCCTCCCTTCTTGCTCTTGCAGAGGGTCCTTCTCAAACTGCAAGTGGAGGGATCTCAGATGATTTTCCTCACTCTGTATTGGCCTCGCCAAATATGGTTCCCTCTGCCCCAGCAGTTGGTGGTGGAGCCTCCGGTTCCTCTTCCCCTCTGCCAGGACCTTCTGACTCGGAAGCTGGGCAGGCTGGTCCATCCAGACCTCAAGTCCCTTCACCTTCATGTGTGATGCCTTTAGACATAGCTGTCACTCACTTTGGGGTCTCCTCCAGAGTAGCTGAAGTCCTTGTAGAGGCCAGAAAGCTATCTACAAGAACCACCTACGCAATGAAGTGAAATAGGTGTCTTCAGTTGGGCAGCCTTCAGGGCTTGGGACCCTTTTTTGTGCCCTGTTCCTCAGGTCTTAGAGTATCTCCTGCACCTCTCTGACCTGGGACTTAGTTATTCCTTGCTGAAGATCCACTTGTCTGCTATATCCGCCTACCATACTGTGGTGGAAGACAAAACTTTAGCTCAGTTGGAGGTCTCCCATACCTTTCTGAAGGGAAATCTCCACATGAAACCCCCAGTTAGGAACTCTGTTCTCTCGTGGGATCTGAACTTTATCCTTGAGGAACTCACTCTTCCTCCTTTTGAACTGGCTGCAAGTTGCAACCTGCGCTATCTGTCTCGGAAAGTGCTAATTTTAGTTGCTATTACTTCTGCTCGCAGGATTTCCGGGCTTCAGGCCCTTATATGTAAGGAGTCCTATTTGATTTTCCACAGAGACCGGATGGCTTTACATACAAATCCTACGATTTTACTGAATGTTGTTTCTGAGTTTATTTTAAATCAGACTATCCACTTGCCGTGTATTATCCTGAACATTCTAATCAAGGAGAGGCAGATCTGCACACTCTGAATGTTCACAGAATTTTGCATTATTACACTAATCGGATGAAGTCAGTCCACAAAACAGATCAGCTTTTCATTTCTTTTGCTCCCAAAAGAGAGGGTGCCGAAGTTTCAAAACAGTGTTTATTCAGATGGTTGGCAAACTACATTCTGTACATGTTAGAAGTACAACAAACCCCTTCCGGAGGAGGTCAAAGGGCATTCAACCAGAGGCACAGCTGCATGTACTGCTTGTTTCAGAAATGTTTCTGCCACAGAGATCGGTGCGGCAGCCACTTGGAGCTCTATCCACACCTTCACTAAACACTACAGTCTGGATATTGCCTCTAGACGCAGGGCAGGCTTTGGACAGGCTGTCCTTCAGGGCCTTCTCTCGTAAGCTCCATGTCTACTGCAGACCTTTTCCTGCCTCCCGTGTTTAGTCTTTTCTTGACTTACACTGCTTGGGACCCAGTTCTTATGGTATTGCCTACTGCAAGAGACCTCTTGAAGTGAGATAGTACAGCTAAGTAAGAATGTACTGTAACAGTAGATCTTCGAGAGAGGCTGTTGTAGTAGGCAAGCATTTCTCTCCCTCCTTCCTCTTGCCGCTGTTCCTTTCTATTCAGCCTTTTCTTCGGGCTCCAAAAGCCCACTCCTTCCCCTGTCGTACCTTTTCATAGGTCTCCGTTGGGAGAACTGGAGGCAAGCACATCGGGCCAACATCAGCCATGTGACGCCAGGTGGATGGTCCCCTGCCAGACACAGCTAGCTAATTTTTCCATGTGGTCTTAATGTCTGATGGCTCAGTCCTTATGATGTTGCCTACTGCAACAGCCTCTCTCAAAGATCTACTGTTACGGTAAGTTCTTGCGTAACTGTACTGTTTCACACCAGGGCAGAACAGAGTGAAGTAATCTTATTTATATTTAAATTAGAATTAAATTAGTGGGATGTAAGAGAGGGAATCATTGTTCGTGCCTACAAACTATACACGTATACAGAAAATAAGCTGAGGGGACTTTCCATTTTAGTTACTGTATCTGCCTCTTCTGTCATTTAAATTTTTGGTTTTAACTTTTATTTATTTATTAGTTGCTCGTCTTATGGTACATCATAGGGGAAGGGTAGTGGGGTATAAAATAATGCATATATAATAACATACATGTAAACATACAATTAGCATAAATTACAAAAGTAGCAGCAGTGCAGTTAACAAGTACAGGAGCAGAATAAGCACACATATGAGCAACAACCTATATAAGCAACAACAACAATAGTGTTAAAGTTACAGTTCCAGGGCTGATAGAGGCAGCATATGTGCTACAGTTGTTGTAGGCTGTCTAGAAGGACAAAAGCTCAAGAGCACTGACTGATGATTTCGACCTTTCATACATAAAGGAGGTACCAGATGGCCAGAGGGAAGGGACTGTGCAGGTTACAACAATGAAGAAGAGGTAGTGAGTCTGGAAAGGAGAGAGTAAGTAGGAATAAAATAGATTTATAGGTAGCAAAAATGAGAGCAGGTCAGGAGGACCAGGGAGATTAGATGCATGAACAATTGACAGAGAAGAAGTTTGTAGGGCAGAGGAGATAGAGGAGGGGGAGGAAGAGTGATGAATCTGAGGAGGAAGTGAATTCCACAGTTTTGGGAAGCAATACGAGAAGACAGCCTGGTCTACGGTGGTAGACTGGCAAGGGACTGCCAAGGAATGTGAGTCAAGAGATCTGGGGGAGTGGACAGTGGAGGGGTGGAACAGATAGTGAGGAAGAGAGGTAGGATGGGAGTGAGCCAGATCAGAATTTAGAGACAAATTTAGCACAATGGTAGAGTCATCTGTTTTCAGTGGAGGGAAAAGCCAGGGAGTGGTAGAGATGACAGTGGTGGTTGAGAGGGGGAAGAGTCCAGAGCAAAGCGGCAGAAGGAACTGAAGAGGTTATCTAATCTGGCTACAGAGGTCTTGGGAGCGGCACTGCAGACTACATCACAGTAGTCAACAAAATCTGGCCAGAGCCAGTAGGGCTGCAGGAGAGGAATCTGGGTTTAAAATATTGAAAATTATTTTTTTTTTTATATTTTTACACCAAATTTTCAACACAGCCTTGTGATGAACCTGCCTTATAAAGAAGGGCATTGAAAATGTTTAATTCATGTCCTAAAGGTGATGTTGTGAAGGGACTGCAAACTCAGATTTTGGGCTGCAAACATGCATATTGGGCAGGAGTTGAAAAATTATAGCTGTCACATTCATGAGTCACTGTTTCAAAATGGCTGTGTTAAAATGTTGTAAAAAATTGAATATTACAAAAGTTTTGAGCCTGCATTTGCAAAATTCAGCATAGCCTCATAAATTAATAGGTGAACATACTAGAATCATAGAATACAAGAATGCACAAAGGGCTGGATATTCAAAAGGGTTGCGCCATGTGCAATAGGGTTGCGCCTGCGCAAGTCTGAAATTGCGCCATTCTGCCATATTCTGCAGGAGGCAGTTGCACCTCCCCAAGTCATGCTGAGCAACTGCGCAATGCTAATGAAGGCATGCTCAATCGGAGGGGGAGGAACCATGCATAAACTGCACAGCCGATATTCAGCCGGGCTGTGCAGAGTTGTGCAGGCGCAACTCGACCTGTTTCTGCACAACTTTGAGCAAAAAAAAGAGAAGTCGAGGGCCACCCACAGGTGAGCTGCCGATGCAGGGCGCAACACAGCAGCTGCCACCTGTGGGTGACCTCGACTTACTCCTGTGCCCCCCTGCAGCCAATCCACAGGCATAATAGTACTCCCCTCCCGACTGGCCCGGTCGCGGGCACGAGCTGTATCGTCCCCCTCCCCCGACTGGCCCGATCGCGGGCACAACTGTATAATCCCCCCCCGACTGGTCGATCAAGGGCACAACGGTATAAATCCCCCTCCCATCGACTGGTCCATCATGGCACAACTGTATAAATCCCTCCCATCGACTGGCCCGATCAAGGGCATAACTGTATAAATCCCTCCCTGATTGGCCCGATCACGGGCATAACTGTATAATCCCTTCCCACCGACTGGCCCAATCACGGGCATAACTGTATAAATCCCTCCTGCTGACTGGCCCGATCGCGGGCATAACTGTATAACTTCCGGCTGGCCCAATCAGGGCATAACTGTATAACTCTTCCCACCGACTGGCCCAATCACGGGCATAACTGTATAAATCCTCCTCCTGACTGGCCTCGACTAGCGGCAAACCGAGTAACCCCTCCCCTACTAACCCGATTAGGGCATTGGAAGTCAACCCCCAAGAACAATATCCCTGGTGGTCCAGTGGACTCTGAAGCTCGATCGCGGGCATTTGAGTCCACCCCCAAGGTCCAAGTAGCCTGGTGATCTAGTGGCCCCCACCCCACCCACCCACGGAGCCTCTACCACCCCGCCTCCCCACCCGCCAACCGCCCCGCCGACTGACTGCTCGGTAGGGCTGCACGCCCATTTATTCAGAGCAAGAACAAGTATTCCTAGGGACGTCTTGGTGATAGGCGATTCCAACATTCGATACACTGATCATATCTTGTGTAAAAATCGTAACCTATACACCATTGTTAGTGCTCTTCCTGGAGCCGGTATTTCCAATATAAAGAACGTTTCCAGGGTTACAGGAGCACACATTATCTCCTCTTACCCTGATTCATGCAGGATTAAACAACCTAGGTAAAAGATCGTTACTACAAATACAAAGGGATTTTGAAGCCATTGGAGACTCTGTAAAACGGCAAGGGGGTAATTTGATTATTTCAGGACTCCTCCCAATGCCTAGGGCATGTACCAACAAATGAAGAGACATCGTGACTTTAAATGGCTGGTTTAAATGATGGTGTTTAAGGGAAGGGTTCTATTTTTTGGAGAATTGGACCAGTTTTTTGAATAAAAATCTATTTGCAGCGGATGGTGTACACTTAAATAGGCAGGGTAGATGTATTTTTGCTACCAGACTACGACATCAGATTGATTACTGTTTAAACTAATAGATGGGGGGATAAAATTCAGTACCCTGATTCAAACAGTATTGGTAACAGAAATATTCTCACGAGTCAACCGGAATGGAATTGTTTAGTCATCAATGCACGTAGTCTAGGGAATAAGTTTGATGAACTTACTGTATTATTAGAACAACTAAATATACATATGTGTGCAGTCACAGAAACATGGTGGCGCGAAAATGGTACTTGGGACAAGAATATTCTTGGCTATACCCTGTTTCACAAAGACCGTAGTATTACTCAGGGTGGAGGGGTGGCATTGTATTTGTCAAGTTTTATAAATGTTGAGAAAATCGAACTGACACAGTGGCCCAGTATAGAGGACATATGGGTCAAAATATTTCCTATATCTACACCCATTGATGTGGGATTAGTGTATAGACCACCAGCAATTACACCGGACGACGAAAATCAGTTGCTAGGCTTCGTAGAGAAGATAACATCTTCCAAAAATGTTTTATTGTTGGGGGATTTTAATCTTCCTGGTATAAGCTGGCAAAACTTGTACACCCACTCTTCCGTTAAAAATAGATATCTGCATCTATTTTTATTGGCAAATATGGAGCAAGAAGTTAATGTTTGCACTAGGGGCAATAACACTCTGGATCTAGTGTTACATAATATGGGTAATTTGATATCAGACTGTTCAGTGCTCCACCCGCTGGGTTCTAGCGACCACTCTATTGTGTATTTTACACTTAGTGCGAATTTAGGACAAGATCCAAGTAATATAATGCTTCATAACTTTAAAAAAGCCGATTTCATAGGTATGACAGCAGAATGTGAATCCTGGGACTGGCAACACTCCTTCTTAGATCTTTCACTCTCTGGTATTTGGCATACTCTGATTACACATTTAACCTCACTAACAAATAAATATGTTTCTACTATTAAAAAAACAGACAAAACTAATACGAAAAGGCCATGGGTAAACAAAACTGTCAAAAAACATATTAAATATAAAAATAGGGCCTATAAAAAAGCCAAATCTAGTGGTACAAAGCAAAATTGGGAAATTTTCAAGTTCCACTTAAAGGTTTCAAATACAGTATCAAAAGTTAAAAAGACTATGAGGTACACTTGGCTAAAAATGTGGGGTGATAATTATAAATCCTTTTATAAATATATTAATAACAAAAGAGGCGACATTCCTACCATTGGCCCATTAAAAAACACCTTAGGTGACCTAGTAGTGGACAAGACAGGTATGGCTGCCATGTGTAATAATCAGTTTTCTTCTGTCTTTAATATTAAATCTGAGCCCATGAAGAAACATAATAATCACTTCACAAAGGGACATTTTACTTTAGAAACTATTACTGTACTCAAATTTCTTCAAAAATTGGACCCCTACAAGTCCCCTTGGCCTGACGGTTTACACCCTCGTATCCTTAAAGAACTCGCAGTCCCCCTATCAGGTCCTGTTACTGCTTTATTTAATAAATCTATAGAGGAAGGTGAAGTCATTGACGTATGGAGACAAGCTATTGTGATACCGATCTTCAAAAAGGGTTCTAAGCAGAATGTGTCGAACTATAGGCCCATCAGCCTTACTTCTGTTTTGGGCAAACTATTAGAAGGAACTATTAAAGAACATCTAAGCTCTATGATTATCCCTGATCCTGCACAGCAAGGTTTTGTCAGGGCTAGATCATGCCAGACAAACCTATTACATTTTTATAATGGTGTAAGTTTGGCACTGGACTGTGGCAAAGCTGTGGACTTTATTTTTCTGGACTTTTCTAAAGCCTTTGACAAGGTTCCGCATGGCCAAATTATAGATGATCTGATACACTTTGGCATTGGTGGTAATATATCCAGATGGGTCGAATCTTGGCTTAAAGGGCGCACTCAGCAAGTGTGCGTTAAGGGCTTTGTTTCTGACTGGGTAGAGGTCACTAGTGGTGTGCCGCAGGGTTCTGTATTGGGTCCGTGCTTGTTTAACTTATATATTGCTTCATTAACTACCAAGACAGATGTTTGGCTGACCAAGTTTGCTGATGACACGCGTATAGGATACCCAATAGTTAACCCTGAAGACAGTAATACACTGCAGTACGCTCTGAACGAGCTATATGAGTGGGCCACCCTTAAGAAACTACCCTTTAATATTGACAAATGTGTTGTTATGCACTTGGGCAAAAAAAATTTACAGAACAAATGTTTTTTAGGTGGAAAACTTCTTAAATTTGTAACTGACGAGAGAGACCTGGGTGTTAGAATTTCTAGTGATCTTAGCCCTAAACTCCACTGTCAGGCTGTTATTAAAAAAGCAGCCAGTGTGCTCCATTGCATTAATAAACATATTAGCAGCACAAGTCGTAATGTTCTACTCCCCTTGTATACATCCTTGGTGAGGCCCCACTTGGAGTACTGTGCGCAGTTTTGGGCACCTGGGGACAAAGGCACTATAAAATTATTAGAAAAAATTCAACATCGGGCAACGAAAAATATTTTAGAAGTAAATGACCTAGAGTATCCAGCTAGACTGGACATTTTGGGATTATACACCTTGGAGTATCGTAGAATGAGAGAAGATCTGTGTCTGGCATTTAAAGCAATGCATGATAACGATTTAAGTAATTTATTAGGTCTAAAAGTCAAGGATAAATCTTATGCAAATAGGGCTCATCCCTGGCAATTGACCATGGAACAATGTAAATCAAAGAAACGGAGTAACTGGTTTACAATAAGAGTTTGCAAGATTTGGAATAAGCTACCTGTGGAAATTGTATCGTGCAACAATATGGATACTTTTAAAAAACATTTGGACAATTACTTAAAACAAAATTGTATAGGAGGTAATAATTATTGGCGAGCATTATGGACAATGGTCTTTTAGCTCTGATTAACCTATGTAACCTATGTAAGAGCCAATGGGCATGCAGCCCATACCGTACAAGGCAGTCCAGATATGTGAATACCATATCTGACTGCCTTAGAGGCCGGTAGCTGCACGCCTACTGGCTCTGCTCGAACCAATGGGCGGCAGCCCTACCAAACAGTCAGTCGACGGGAAGCGGGCGGCAGGCAGGTGGGGTGCTGCCACCCGCTGGCTGATGGTTGGGGGAGCGGGGTGGTGCTCCGTGGTGGGTGGGGTGGGGCCACTAGATCACCAGGCTACTTGGACCTTGGAGGGTGGACTCTAATGCCCGCAATCGGGCTTCGAGTCCACTGGACCACCAGGGATATTGTTCTCGGGTGGGGGACTCTAATGCCCGTGATGGGGCTTCGGTCCTCTGGACAACCAAGGATATTGTTCTTGGGGGGTTGGCCTCTAATGCCCGTGATTGGGCTAGTGGGGGAGGTGGGGTTACTACGGTTTGCCCACGATCAGGCCAGTCGGGGAGGGATTTATACAGTTATGCCCGCGATCGACCAGTCGGGGAGGGACTACAGTTATGCCCGCGATCGGGCTGCAGGGGGCATCAGTCCCTGACGGCTGCTGCCTGGCAGGGCACCAGGTGCAAGTCGTTGGGGGTCAGCGCACCTGCATGCTAATGGCATGCAAATGTGGCCATAAATAGATACAGATGGCCCCCCCTGCGCCTTTCATGAATTATGGCCCCATTTGCATGTCACTTTTTGAATATCGGAAATTTGTGCATGGTGCAATGGATCTTGTGCCACCGCATCTTGAATGCTCCACTCTGACCACTTGCGGTTGCGCAGGTTCCACTGTGCCATGTACAGTGGCTGTGGCTGGGGGGTGATATTCAAAGGAGTTGCTTAATAGCACAACTCTGTTGAATATCGCCTCGGCCACACCCCAGCGCAACTATTTTGAGCAGCGCAAGGGCTTGCGTCACAGAATGGCGCAGTTTGAATATCTAGCCGAAAGTATAATACTACCCCATATTACATTTATTTAAAGCCATGGAATGCATTGCTAGTCTTTTTTTGGCATTGAAAAAGTTTAACTTGGTCCATGGGGAGGAACTTTGGAAACAGCTTGACTTAATCAAGTCCTAAATATCATATCAGGGCAGAAAGTAGGTCAGGGTGCATTCAGATGAAAGTGAGGATAAGATAAAGAAAATGTATTGTGGTACTGTACTCTGTGAAGACCCTGCTGAAAGAATGCAGCATAGAACCTGGCATGGTTGCTAAATTCTTTTGTGTGGTCTTATAGTGCAGCAAGTTGGTGTCTGTATTCTTTTTTGAGTGGGGGATTGTGAAAAATGTCAGTTACTTCCAACCCACCTTTTGTCTTCTTCTTCGATAACAAAATTGCTGCATTAAGAAAATGGGCTCTGTAGATCATTATGATCCATCATGTTTTCAATAACCTCAACTTTTTACATCCTGTAGATCACTGTCCCACATAGGAAAACTGATATTCTCACTCAAGGAGTGCAGACCAAGGCCCCTTTTTGTGGTGACAAATCCCCCCACACACACCATCTGCCACTTACTTGGTGGCAGTGAATTTATGTAATATTTTTTAGTTCTGCATATTCCACTCAGACAGACATGGCCACGCTGGGCTAGCCACTTTCTACTGCTCTGTTCTGTTTCGTTTCGCCTTGCCCGTTCTAGTTTATCCTTTCATTTATCTTTTGCTGCTTCTGTAATTCTGTTATGGGTGTTATGTTTTATTGATATCGCTACCTGTTTTATCGTTATTTTTATCCGCTTTGCTACCTGCCTTTATTCTGCGTTAGTATACTCTGCTCGCTTATGCTTTGTTTCCCGTTTTTGGTTTGGCCCGTTTTTGTTTTGTTTTACGGGCTGGGACCTAGTGTGTTGTCTGAACACCTGGAGATTTGGGCAGAGTCATGGTGTTTTAATGGTGAAGACCTGGGGAGACCTGGTGATACTCTGAGAAGCATTCCGGAGTCTCCGTTTACTCGATCTTAGTGCTTGGATCGAGTCCTTGTATGCGGACTGAGTTATTTATTTGTCCAGGGAGTGGACCGGTCGGTTAATGGCTTTCTAGCCGAATTTAAACACTGTTGAACTGTCACCCTGTTACTCCGTATGTGGATTTGAACCTGTGGCTGTTTTTTTTTATTATCCCTGGATTTATTTATGTTCGGCCAGTTGGATCGTGGGGAGCAGTGATCTGGCGGAGTTGTTTTGAAGAGCCTTCAAGATAAGTGGATTTGAAGTCTTTAGTGACATCTTTGATGGACTAAACGCTGTTTGACATTGATTGACATTTCTGGGATTAATAATTGGGCTTGCAGAGTTCTGGGGGGCCCCGGGTCAGTGTCACACACAGAGGTGGGGAGTGAGGTAGGCTGGAGGGCTTGTCCTTAATCTCCCCTTCCTCTAGACTCCTGGGGTAGCCGGCTGGGGGGTTGACTCCTCTTGGAGTGGAAGTAGTGGGCCACTGATTTTCTGGGCTGGCTAGAACCTGCGGCCCGCTAGTGGCCTTTCTACGATCCAAATCGGATTGGATTTTGAAGCCCTGTGTTTTTGAAGACTGAATTATATTGTTTGCTGCTCCTATTGACGTTTGGGCAGGTTGTATGATATTTGTATCCTGTTGCATATAGACAGGATTCTTGTTGTCTGCAATTATATTTTGTTGTCTGCAATTATATTTTGTTTGAGAAAATAATATGAGCAGTGAGAGTGCTATATAATATCTTTTAGCCCACCTGTATCCGGTATTGTGAGAGAGTCCCGGAGGGTGGCTTTTAAATTATTTCCTCTGTTTATTACTTTTTATTATTTTCATGATTTAATTATTATTATTTGTTTATTCTTGTGAGAGTGTTTAATTTGTTTTTAAGTACCAGGTAGTGAGAGGACCTGGGAATAATTTAAAATTGTTTTGGTTAATTTCTGGTTGACCCCCAGGCTGTGAGAGGACCTGTGGGTTAAATCAATTAATTAGGTTTTGTGTTAGAGAGTTGGTTAAGTCTTTTTACTCTAGTTAGTTTCTTAATTTGTAGTTGTATAATTTTAGTTGCAGGAAGTTTGCAGGTAGTTTTTATTATATTTATTGTTTTAAATTGAGCAGCTAGATGTGCCTACTTGCTTCTCCTGTCTTATGCTATTCGGCCTCCGCTCTCCATGCCCTCCGCCCCTTCTCTTTGCCCCCCCGCCTGCTCATATTTATCATCATTGTTGGGCATTAGGGATTGCTCAAGGGGGTGGGGGCGGGGGGTCATGGACAGCGGAGTGGCGGACCTTCCCACAGGTGTGGTCAGGCCCAGAAGACGCCCTGAGCGAAATGGCTACTTGAACACAGTGACTCTGTTCTGGTTCCCATACCCAAGGGCACCTCCAGTTCGGGAGGGCAAGTAGTTGGGACAACTCGCCAATCTCGTCCAACTCTGGCGTTGTTGTGCAATGCCAGATCTGTCTGCAACAAGACTGGTCTTATTGCAGATTTTGTTGCAAGGGCAGCTCTGGCTTGCATTACCGAGACCTGGTTGGATGGGAATGCGGCCCCCTTTTTAGAGGCCGCTGTTCCCAACGGGTACTCGGTTATACATCTCCTGAGATTGGATCGCGGGGGGGTGGCGGTCTGTTTTAAGACTGAATTGGGCCTAACTGGTGTACCAGTTGAGGAGGCCAGGTCATTTGAGTGTATTGTGGTAGCTGGTGTAGGGTGCAGGATTGCCCTCATTTATCATCCACCAGGTGATGAGAAGCTTTTTCTGCAGGAAATAGCAGATTTTGCCGCCCAGATTGATGGTTCTGGGCGAATTCAGTGCTTGGGTTGACGACGAATCTTCGCTTTTTGGTCAACATTTCCTCCAGGAGATGACATCTCTGGGCTTTACACTGGTTGTCTCCTCAGCTACACACAAGGGAGGTTACTTTCTTGACCTGGTCTTCCTCCTGGGGATCAAGGCTTCCGATTTGGTGGTGGAACCAGTCGGTTGGTCCGATCACTATTCAGTTGGGTTCAATTTTGAGGCCCTCCTGGGTAGGTCGGCCCCTGTGGAGTTGGTCAGGTACCGCCTATTGCGGGACGTCGTCCCTAAAGACCTGATGGCAGTTATTGACCTCTCTTTGTTTGACGAGTTCTACACTGATCCTGAGCAGCTGTTAGTGGCCTATAATAGGGCCATATCGGTAGCACTCGATCAGATTGCGCCAGTCTGTGTTCACCCCCTTCCATGTCATCCCGCTGCCCCATGGTTTGATGGGGCTCTGAGAGGGTTGCGGAGGATGGGACATAGGTTGGAGCATCATTGGAGGAAGACCACCACTGATGCCGACCACCTTATTTTGCTAGAGCATTATAAACTCTACCAAACAGCAGTTTCCCATAAGAAGGCAGAATTCCTGTCCAGGGAAATTTCTGTCGCACGGAATAGACCAGCTCTGCTCTTCAGAACTATTGACAGACTCTGCAACCCAGCCTGTCAGCAGATCCATCGAGTCTTTACTCAAACTGATTGTTAGGAGATCGCTCGATTCTTTGCGAATAAGGTTGAAGACAGGAGGGAGTGCCTCCAACCTCATTTCCAAGGCTGTTGCAGTTGATCGGTGTCCTGTCACAGAGCCTGGAGTTTCCTGGAGTACCTTTGACCTGCTGGATCTCATAGACACTATGAGGATTGTCCAGGAGATGCGTCCCACATGCTGTAGTTTAGACTCTGGCCCTGCCTCCCTGATTTTGGGTTGTAGTGAGATCATTGGCCTGGTTTTAGCTCGGATTATCCAGTATTCTTTAGATATGGGAGTTTTTCCTAGCTCTCTGAAGGAAGGGGTGGTGACTCCCCTTCTGAAGAAAGCTTCTTTAGACCCGGATGACCTAGCAAACTACAGGCCAATCTCTAACCTCCCTTTCATGGGTAAGGTTATTGAGAAAGTTGTGGCAGCTCAATTGGATAACCATTTGACCATCCATAGTTTATACGAACCTCTCCAGTCTGGTTTTTGCAAGAGGCATAGTACCGAGACTGCTCTGGTTCGGGTGCTCAATGATATCCTGATGGCAAGAGATCGGAGACACCGTTCTGTCTTGGTTCTCCTTGGTCTATCATCAGTTTTTGATACTGTGGATCATGGGGTTCTGCTTGAACGCCTGAGGTCCATTTGTGGACTATCGAGTACAGTCCTCAGATGGTTTTTATCGTTCCTTGAAGGGAGAACGCAGAGAGTGGTCTCGGCTTTGTTTTCATCCTGGGCCATCTCTCTGCCTTGTGGGGTGCCTCAGGGCTGGGTGCTTTCCACCATGTTATTTGCAGTATATATGCTACCCCTCAGAGACATTGTAAGACTGTATGAGCTGAGGTTTCATTGCTATGCTGATGATACCCCGCTCTACCTGTCTTTTGCACCTGACCAGGTTAGTGCTATCTTGGTACTGAACAACTGCCTCGCAGACATCCAAGACTGGATGAATTCCAGCGGTTTAAAGTTGAATCCAGGAAAGACTGAGGTTATGGTTGTGGACCTGGGTCACAGGGTAGAGGGTTTGAGGACTGGTCTCCCCTCTGGATTAATCCTGGGGGTGGACCAGATCCTCCCCTCTGAACGGGTGCGTAACCTGGGAGTGGAGCTTGATGCTGGTTTGACCCTCCGTTATCAGGTGTCTGCAGTAGTCAAGCTGGCATTTTTCCATCTTAGGAACATTGCCAGGATTAGGCATCTTGTTCCGCCCAGTGACCTGCCAGTCTTGGTCCATGCCTTTGTGACATCTCACCTTGATTACTGTAACTCCCTTTACCTAGGACTTCCTGGGGTTGATATCCGCTGCTTGCAGCTAGTGCAGAACACGGCAGCCCGCTTGTTGACTGGGGCCTCTAGAAGTTCTCATATTACCCCTGTGCTGCGTGCTCTGCACTGGCTGCCAATACAGTGGTGGATCACCTTTAAAGTGGGTCTTTTTGACCTACAAAGCCCTACACGGTATGGGTCCCGACTACTTGAAAGAACTCCTGGTGCCTTACACCCCTCTGAGACAGCTCTGCTCGGCTGATGAGGGGTTGCTGGAGATACCGAAGGTAAATTTGAATTCATCTGGTGCCCGTGCATTTGGATTTGCTACACCTACCCTCTGGAATTCTCTGCCCCTTCAGCTCCGGGAGTGTAGGACGGTGGGGAGCTTTAAGCAGGCACTAAAGACTTTGTTATGGGAAAAGGTGTTTCCTTCTTTGTTCTGATTTTATATTGCAGTACTGGAATATATGTTCATATTTGATTTTATTGAATGTATCGAATATGTTTTATGTTCGTTCTTGATGTGCAGCGCCTTGAAATTTTGAAAGGCGCGCAATTAAATAAATGTTATTATTATATTATATATTTTTGCAGTCCCATATGGTAAAATGCCAACTGACACCCTTTGTAAACATTCTTCTCTCAGTTTCTTCATATTTCCTCCAGTGTTTACATTTTCTGCAGCGTTAAAGAGAGTGTATTCAGTACTAAAAAGAAAAATAAATTTGCTGGTGGGCTTTCTGTTTAGATACCTTTGTTAAGGGGAAGCTGCATTTTCAAAACATGAATACCTGGAAGGGTCTAACAGACAACATCCACATTTATGTTTAATAGTAGTTATTACTGTCCTCTCCATGTAGAACAAAGTAAAAATGGATCTGGAGTGGCAGAACAAGTAACATGGTGCTTAGTATGAAAAAACTGAAACAAGCAAAAGGATGAGGAGTACCCGCATGTGCAGAAAGCACCCGGATCACAGAAATATTCAGAGTTCTTCATTTAAGTAAAGTGCATCACAGTGAGCATAGAAAAAGTGACGGCTGAGCCACTCTGAAAGTAATGCTTCTCATGACCCCTGCCAGGCATCATCGGACTGAATCACTCTGATGACACCTGCAGGAGTCAGGAGAAATGACAGTTTCAGAAAGGCTTAGCCGCCACTTTTTTATGCTCACTATGCGTGGGTACACTATGCACTTTAGTTAAAGGACTTTGAATAATATTTTTGTGGTTCTGGTGCTTTCTACATGCATGGGTGCTCCTCATCCCTTTGCTTGTCCCTGTGGAACAGCAGACTGAGATGGGACATGAGCTGTCTTCCCAGTCTCAGGGATATTGAAAGGACTGAACATATGGATATGTTCTTCAGCAGGACACAGGGACATGCTCTGAAGGTAACAGGTGGCAAGTTTAGGGGTAACATTAGGAAGCATATTTTGTTCCAGAAGGTGGTGGCCTTCTGAAATGACCTGCCAATAGAGCCAGTGGACATGAAGCCAGTTGAGTGGTCCCCAGTGTTACCCATCCATTAGCCTTTGCCAGCATTGAGCCAATACAGCTGTGGAGAGCTTTTAGGAGCGGCAAGAGTGTTGAAAAGAATATACCATGCTCTTGCCACACCAAAGTCAGATGTAACAGATACTGCTGTGATTACAGAACTGCACATGATTGATACTCACACATGTGCAGTTTGCTCCGGAGTCAGCCGTATAATGGCTGGCAGCACTAACAAGACTACATGTGGGTGATACTTGCATATGCATAGTTTAAGTCAGCACCGCCATGTTGCACACAGCGGCCATTGGTATCTCAGCAAATCTGTCCTGTGTCAGTACATTGCACACAGATGTAAACATGGGTAAAAGTAAGACCCCACTGGAAATGAGATACTGCATCTCAGCTAGGCTCAGCTGTATCAGTACATTGTAAAAATTGGTAAAATTAAGACCCCCCTGAAAATGAGATACTGTATCTCAGCAAACCTGACCTGTGTCAGTACTATGCCAGAATGGATAAAAGCATGAGCCCACTGAATATGACATACTGCATCTCAGCCAGGGTATCTTATGTCAGTACATTCTAAGAGGACTAAAGAGCACATTACAAAACCATAACATTTCTTATAGCAGTTTTACTGACAGGCATAATGAAGTTAGTTGTGTGCATGTATTGATTTGAGCATACAGGAAAATGTACAGGAGTTTTGTCCCAGGTTTACATGGGAAAACACAAGGAAAGTGAAGTTGCCCTATAGGGAAATGCTTTGTTCAGTCTGGGAATGCTGCAGTTGACACCCCTCTGATTTATGTGTAATCCCCTATGATGCCCCTTGCAACCTCTGAAACCCCCTAAAACATTAGCTGCCTAGCATTTTTATCCTTCCTACAAATATAAAACCATAGGAGTTCCAATGCCACTAATTAAATAGGTTCCTGAAAGGGTTAACATAAATCAGCTCTTCAGAGGAAATACTGTAAATCATTGCTACACAAATACGCACAATGGAAGAGATGGCCAAGGATGTAATTTGTAACTGCTCTACAGTTAGATGCTGTATGCTCTGTTGGAACTCAAACATGGGTAGAAGTAAGACCCCACTGAAAATGAGATATTGCATCTTGGCCAGGCTAACCTGTATCAGTACATTATAGAAATGTGTCAAATTAGGACCCCTCTGAAAATGAGAGCCTGCATCTCATCAGTGCTATCCTGTGTCAGTATATTGCCAAAATAGATAAAAGTATGACCCCACTGAATATGACATACTGCATCTCAGCCAGGCTATCCGGCTGTGCCAGTATATTGCAACAATGCTATAATACCATCAAGAGGTTCTGGAGATATAAGAACATTGAGAGCAAAGCTTGAGAGATTCCAACAGTTTTACATGGGAAATACAGGGAGCGGGAGGCTGCCTTACAGGGAAATGCTTTGTCCAATCTGAGAGCACTGCAGCTGATAATATGATTCTTTGCAATTCCCTAGGATGCCCCTTGCAACCTCAGAAAACACCTAAAACATTAGCTGCCTAGCATTTATTTACCTTTCCTACAAGTATAAAACCATAGCAGTTCCAATGCCATTAATTACATCGGTCCTGAAAAGGTTACTATAAATCAACTCTTCAATTCCTTTGGGTAAATATTGCAAATATTGGTGTGAATGATGATGTATTAGGACTCGTGCACATATATCTCATTCCTACTATATATATATATATAAAGTGCATGCCGGTTTAGGCGGACATTTCCGTGTATTACTTGTTTGTCTGCTGAAGCCGATGACCGCAGAAGCCGGAGTGTAATATTTTTTTTTTGAAGTGCGATCGAGGACATTTTCAGCGCCTTTCACGCAAAAGTCTGCATTTCTTTTCTTAATTTAATTTTGTGTGTAGTTGTGTGCTGTTTTGTTCTGTTTATGAAGACATCAGTGTTGGGTTGGAGGGTAGAAGGGTTGGGGGGTGTGCTTTTAAACTTTATAGATGCTTTGTGACTTTGTGACTTTAAAAAGGTTCCTTTAATTCTCAGGGAACAAGCTGTAGAGTGCTGGTTAAAACGTGGTGAACTATACATTGTTATTGTTTTGGTTCTCTGGTAAAAAAACTGGTGATCTTAGTCTGGTGTTCCGGTGCAGTCATGTACTTTTTCCAGCTTTTCTCTGGGAAATGCTGAGACAATCAGTCAAGTTTAATGCCCACTCACTGAGCCATGGCAAAGTTAAGGATACTGAGGGTGTTTTGCACATCAGAAGTGGAGACAGTTGGAATTTCTGTTTCCTCGGTGTCCTCTGTATCATCAGCTGATGCTGTTGGAGTTGGAATGACTGGTCTAAGTGTTTGCATAACTCGTGTCACTTCATCCAAACTGCTTTTGGGTTCTGGATCATCGTTTCTGAGGTGAGCAAGGCTTTCAAACTCATTGGGTGTGAGGCCTTTTGGTGGCTGGATGGGGGACATCTGTGGGGTCATCTATTGCGACATCATCATGTTCTGGATTGGGGTTTGGTGTCTTGAAGCCGCATTTTTTAAAGCAGTCTAAAATGGTCTGACTCATTATGGAATCCCATGCACTTTTTAGCAGCATAACTTTATCCAGTAGGGTGATCCGTTTGACACAGTCAACAGCTGTTAGTTCAACCCTGCTTCATTTCTGCTAGAACACGACCTTGCATCTCCCCCACATAATGCTACTTTAAAAAGTAGATCACCCCTTGATCTAGCGACTGAATAATGGAGGTCGTGTTCGGCAGGAGAAAAATCAATTTAATGTTTATCAGGCCTCTAACATCTGGATGACCACTGAAATTGTCCAAGAGAAGGACGATCTCTCGCCTGCGCAGTTTTCGGTCCCATCCCCTGACCCTATCTGTGAAAATTTCCCCTGTCATCCATGTGGTCCAATTATGCTTGTAGACAACGGGCAAGTGGCTAACACCCCTGAAACATCTGGGCTGGGCAGACTTCCCAGCAACTAGGAGCTTGCACTTCTCAGTTCCTGTCATGTTGCAGCAAACCATGACAGAAACACGCTCCTTGGCTTTTTTTCTGACCTTGCAGCATTTCATTTTTGAAATGACAGTGTGCTGCTGCTGACATACCTGAAGAACAGGCCTGTCTCATCGGGATTAAAAATGTAATTCAGCCCATAGCCTTCTAGCAAATCTGGCAAGATATCTCTGACCAAAGAGACAGCCCCCTCCCCATCGGCATTTTGCTTTTTGCCGTGCGTGCAGCAAAAGCAAATGATGTTGTTCCTGACTTTCCAGCGCTGAAGCCATCCATCAGTTGGATTGAAGTCAGGTTTTCCCAGAGCGACTGCAAGCTGTTTAGCTTTTTGCAGCAACAAAGTTCCACTGACCATAGCGTCTCTGTTATGAACCTCAGCAAACCACAGCAGTAAGCCCTCTTCTATTTCCTGGTCCTTACCATCTCTCTTTAGCTTCCTTTTCGGATTTTGGTTGCCGTGCCATTCTGCCTGAAGTCTTTCTTTTTGTTGAATTAAATTTGACATGGTTGTTTTGGGGAGAGAGAGATGAGCAGCAAGTTCATGAATGCTTATGCGTGGAAGACTCTCAATCTGCCGTAGCAGTTCAATTTTTCTTGCAAGAGGAATGCCAGGGCGCTTTGAAGCAGCCGTTGCACACAGATAGGATAACACCTATGAAATGAGGTGTAACGGCAGTGACAGATTAAGTGACAGCTCCAGTTAACACCGGCAGAGCTTATGGAGACAGGGTACGATTAGACCGAATGCTGTAATTAACTGTCCACATTACACAGCGTGCATAGTCCTCCTTAAAGCATGGATTTTACTTGCTTCATATAGATGTAGGTTTGGGCAGACCAGTTTTGTCCACGCAAAGCGATTGTTTGCAGTATCAGCATCCGTCTAATGTGGAGTCGACTGTATATAGCTATAGATATATGTATAATTTTATTTTAATTTCAGCTTGCAATTAGGCCTCATTTCAACATCTTGCCTTTCATTGACTGTGCTCTTTAAAACACAGGGACACTTGTAATAAAAGTTTTAAGCTTATCTTACATGTATTAGGGAGAATAGTATCCCATGGTTTTTCTATCAGTAGAATGCTTTTTTGAAACTTACTGAGACAGTTTAAAATTTATGTGAGAAGAGCTGTCTACTTGTTGATAATTCTTGATAAACTTTGCCCTTCAGGGGCTTCTCAGCTAAAAGCATACTGGTGTTAATTAGCTTCTCTGAAGTAATCTTCTGTTATGTTTCAAAAGTACCATAAATCATTGCTACACACACGCACACACACACACACACACACACACTGGTAGAGATGACCTAGCTTGTCATTTGAGATTGCTCTGCAGTTAGGTGCTGTTATCTGTCTAGCAGTAGTTCTACGAATGTTGCATACCAAGTTGCACTGAAAAGAAAAGGTGTTTCTTGTAGTCACTGAAGAACCAGAAGGCTGCCCAGAGAACTAGAATTAATCTATTTGACTGAGCTCTGCACAGATGTTTAGTCTGCAGCACTGCAAGGGTTAAATTGAAGAGCTGCAAAGTAGTGTAAAGATCATTTGAAAACTCCAAAGGAAGTGTTCTATGGCCTGAATCCTGTAGCTCGTTTTTAGAGCTGACGCAAAGGGGCTGCAGGCTTCGCCTACCTGCAGCCCTGAAAATTGGGAGGATCATCTTCTGGGCAAGTTCACACCTAGCTGGGAGAGGGGGGCAGTTCCAGTTCCTGTATAAAGCACTGAGCTTGGGGCGCAGCTTTTTTAGGATGGCATCCACATGACTGGAGAAGTTGAAGTGTTGGTCAAGCCATACACCCAGGTATCTAAATGAGGAGGTGTCCTCAAGGACTGCCCTGTCGAGGGTGTGGAAGGAGGGCATGGAGGGGAGCCTAGAGAGTCTCTGCCTTGTGCTGAAGGTCATGGAGACTGTCTTCTTGGCATTAAGGAAAAAGTTGATGTGAGCAGAACCAGTGCTGAACATTATTGAAGTTGTGTTGAAGCCTGTTTACAACATCGGTGGGGGAGTGGGGGAGGTAAAGAGGACCGTATAATCCACGTACATTTGTATTGAGGTAGATAGATGTATAAACAGATGGGAAGTTGTTTAGAAATATGGAGAAGAGTATTGGACCCAGTGTGGAGCCTTGAGGTACTTCAGTGTTGATGGGGTGGGGAGGGTGGGGATGTGGAGTCAGCTGTTCTGACTGACTGGGTCCTACCTACCAGGTAGGCTCTAAACCAGTTTGTTGCTGTCAGTCAAGCCAGTTGAGGAGAGAGTTCTTAGAAGAAGGGTGTGGGATACTGTGTCGAAAGCCTTGGATAAG
This sequence comes from Neoceratodus forsteri, assembly GCA_016271365.2. Taxonomy (NCBI): domain Eukaryota; kingdom Metazoa; phylum Chordata; order Ceratodontiformes; family Ceratodontidae; genus Neoceratodus; species Neoceratodus forsteri. The sequence goes on along the minus strand of CM028133.1, from coordinate 63,834,174 downwards.
TCGACAAAGATGTCAGATGTGATTTAGCTGCTCTCCATCCCTGAGAGGATGGAGTCAGGAAGTCTAATCAGGGAGGAGGTGGTGGAGTGGTTTTTCTGAAAGCCAGATTGGAAGGGAGTGAAGAAGCTGGAGTTAGAAAGATAAGAGAGTTGGGCAAGAGTTGTAGTTCATTTGCATCACCAGGTAAGGAAAAAGGTCTGGCTCCCCATACGACATGCAGGGGAAAAGCCAGACCTCACCCAACAAGTGACGCACCAAAATCTGGACAATGGAAGATCATGTACACAAATGCCTGCAGTCTGGGAAACAAGATCCCAGACGTGGAAGCAACAATGACAGAGGCTAAACTGGACATAGTAGCCATTAGCGAGACATGGTTCACCAGTAACCACACTTGGGAGATTTCAGTACCTGGCTATGTACTGTTCAGAAAAAAATGAGGTGCAAAAGAGGGGGGTGGAGTGGCCCTTTATGTCAATGGAAATATCAAAGCTACAGAAATTCAGAATACACATAAGGAGTCAGAAGAACTATGGATCACCATGGAAACAGGAAATGTGGCAACTGTACGGACTGGGGTTGTCTACAGGCCTCCAGACCAGGGGAAGTACATAGACACATTACTGTTAGAAGATATACAAAACATGACAGCTAATGGGGAGGTTCTGCTAATGGGAGACTTCAACATGCCAGATACAGATTGGTCAATACAAGCAGGAATATCCACCAGAACTAGACACATAGTGGGTTCCCTGCAGGGGGAGGGCCTCAAACACATATAGGAGACTCACTTGTCAGCTGACGAACATAAAAAATTGCTGGTCAGCGGTTTCACTCAGGTCTTCTCCTCGGCAGTTGGTGGTGGAAGAAGGAGAGTGGTCGCCATACTGATACCCAGTCACACACCCTTTCAGGCCACTAAGGAGTGGGTTAACCCGAAGGGCCATCTGGTCATTGTATGGGGCAGTTACAGGACCAAGAGGTCACCCTAGCAAATTTATATCTTCCCCTGGTGCCAGTGTCCCGACAGTTCGTCACCTCATGAATAAGATTGTGGAACTGACTAAGGGGACGTTGATCCTGATGGGGGACTTTAATATATTCCCAGTCTCCAGCTTAGACTCCACAAACTCCTCCAAGGGTAAACAACCAGCCCCCCACAAATTCTTTAAAAGTTTCTTCCAAGAGGTGCACTGGCTGGATGTGTGGCGATCCCTCTACCCTAGGGGTAAAGGATATACTTTGTGTTTGGCAGTACGTGGCACCTATACCGGTATTGACCACTGCTATACTCGGAAGGAGTGCCTGGGAACAATAGTAGATGCCTCAATGGGGGATATTTCTCACTCTAACCACGCCCCCCCTGAGTATTGCATGGGATTTGGGGTTAGAGAGGCGTAACACCTTCTGGAGGCTTAATCCGATCTGTTTGAGGAATGAATCCTTTTGGGAATTCCTGAGTGACAAGATTGAAGAGATTCTGGAGGAAAATGCAGACCCTAAAATCTCCCCTTCCATTCTATGGGACACCCTCAAGGCAGTCTTAAGGAGACACTTAATCAAACAAACAGCCTCCCTGGTGATGATCCGAAAGGGGAGGCGTGAACACTTAATACAGACTCTGCACTTCCAACATCAGCAGGTGGACCATTCGGTAACCGCACAGCTCATGCAGACTCTGCATGACCTGGATATCCTCTGCACCCGTCGGACTGAGATAGCACTAACTTTTTTAAGACAGAGATATGGGGAAATAGGCCCACGAGCCTCCTGCCTGTTATCCTACTGGCTACGTAGTCAGTGTAAACACTCAACCATAGCGGTAATAAAAGACCCTAGCACAGGTACCCTTCATACGAAACTCGGTCATATCTCTCAGGTGTTTTGTGACTTCTACAAAACCCTTTACACCCCAGAACAACCTGCAGACCAGGTCACCATTAATGCTTTCCTGACAACCATCCATCTTCCCGATCTGATCCTGGGCCAACAAGAGAATCTGATATCCCCTATCACCCCAGAGGAGCTGGCTGCTGCCATTTCTAGATCCAAAACCATGAAAGCCCCGGGCCCTGATGGCTATGGGGCAGAGTTCTATAAAAACACGGCTCAAAAAATCAGCTCCCTCTTACTCCAAGTCTATAATGAGTTCTTACAGGAGAACTCCACCCCCCCACTCCAAGCTGGTTGTATGCTGCTGTTTCTCTCCTCCCCAAGCAGGGCAGGATCCCCTATCATGCAGCTCCTGTAGACCTAGTTGAGTCCTCAGCATGAACTACAAATATCTCATGTCCATCTAGGCACGTCAGCTCGACACGGTCCTCCCCACCCTGATCAACCTCAACCAGACTGGTTTTTTGAGTTCTAGATCTACCACAGATAATGCCTGAAGAGCTCTTCACCTAGTGCACGAAATGCAGACCCAAAAAGATCCCTCTGTCCTTCTCAGCCTAGATGCTGAGAAGGTTTTTGACAGGGTCTCCTGGCCCTTTCTCTTCACTACCATGACTAGGATGGGTCCCCGCCTTTCATTGCTATAATAAAAGCATTACATGCTTCCCCACAGGCATGTGTCAAGGTCTTGGGTCATCACTCTGGCTATTGTCCCCTCTTCCGAGGGACGAGACAGGGTTGTCCACTGTCACCCAGACTGTTTGCCATCTTTGTTGAACCAATGGCCCAGGCAATAAGACTCTCCTCCCAAATATTAGGGGCCCAGCTGGGAGGGATGGAACACCATATCACCCTGTACGCTGATGACATCCTACTCTTCTTCTCAAATCCATCACAGTCCATCCCAGCAGTCTTTAAAATTCTTGAAACCTTTGGGTCATGTTCAGGATATAAGCTTAAAATGGATACCCTTTGCCTTTCATTATACCCCCCCCCAATACTCCGGCAAGCCTACCCATTTCAGTGGAATCTTGGCAAACTGAAATACTTGGGCATCTATTTATCCCATGATGCACATAATGCACTGTGAAATAATTATGACCCTTTCTACACCCAACTCCAGCAAGATCTGGCCAAATGGAATGTCCTACGTCTGAACCGATACCAAAGAACAGAGGTAATTTGGATGGTAGTTCTGCCCAGGGCCCTTTACCTCTTCCAGAATGTACCACTGCACCTTCCAACAAAATTATTTTGTATCTGGAATAAGGCAATTCTGGAATTTATCTGGTCGGGAAAGTGCCCAAGAGTGAAGTTCTCCATACTTTCACTCCCAAAAAACAGGAAGGTCTCGCTCACCCCAGCTTGAGGTTATACAATTGGGCCTCCCGCCTATCTTTCATAGCTACTAGGTTCATGAGGACCTCCTTCACAATTTGGAGGGAGATAGAAGGGGGCTCTTTCCTATGATGACATGATTAGGGCCACCCTATACACGACCACCCCATACACTCACCGGGCCCCCTCTAACCCCTTGATACAACACCAAGTCAGAACTTGGAAAGTGATCCGTAGGCACCTTTCCCTCCAGCCATACCTGGTGCTACTCTGCCCAATTGCCATGTTAGAAAACTTTCCCCCTGCCCGAATGGACCATACATACTGTAATTGGGGACCACCTGGGTCTCTTCTTTCTCTTACAGTTTCTAAATGGCCCCATCTTTGACATTTCAGGAAATGCTCAGCTCTTATGAGCTACGCCAGACAGATTTCTTTAAGTATCTCCAAATGAGACATTATTTTCACTCCCTCCCCACTCTGGCCCCCCACCTTGATGAATACCTGCCCCGATCACGCTCCTTTGGGGTCTTCTCTTCTGCACGGAGCTGCCACATGTAATTTCCATGCTATATAAGGCCCTCACGGACACACCAGGAGTGAACTTGGGGTAGATCCTTGACAAATAGAACGATGAACTAGGAACGAGTGTAACTTCTCAACAATAGGATGCCAGCTGCCTTGCTATTTCTAAACTTACATTCCCTCATACTTGGCATCTCTTCTCCTGGCAACTCCTCATTAGATACTTTTGAACACCGGCCATCACATCCCATTACCTCACTACTAGATCAGCACAATGCTGGCACCAGTGTGGTGACTCTACTGCACATCACTCACATGTGTTTTGGTTGTACCCTAGGGTGCAATCCTTTCTGACATCCTTGGAACAGGCATTGGAGACCCTGTTTGACCAGCCAGTTCCCCTCACTGAGGAATTTTTCTTGTTGCATATTATCCCTCTGGAATTCAGAGACTCCCACACAAGTTACCTCCTGGGGATAGCCCATCTGGTGACCAAGAAGGCCATAGCACGGTGCTGGCTCACACCTCCAACTCCCACAGTCCCCAACTGGAGGGACATAGTCAATCTCATATATAAATATGAAAAAACTTTTTCCCCCTGAACGACAGATTCGGACTACGCCCACTGAGGTGAAACAGATGGATCTTGTATATCATGTCCAAAGACCCAAATTTTGTCCCCTGAAGATTCAAGCTTGTTGCTGGGTTCTGGGGTTGGGAGCTTCCCCGATTGGGTGGGATGGTGCGGGGTCCCAGGATTGGGAAAACACAGTTGTGAACACTTGAACTCTCCTGTATAATATGCTGCCTTACACATGGTTTGATTTCTAGCATGTACCTGTATTAATTTTACCTGTCTGTAACACCTATGCCAGAGATACCCATGAAATGTATAATTATATATACATTTGAACTATGTTGATGAATTGGTGACTGCTTGTACCTGCTGTAATAAGAAGAAAAAAGTTTAATAAAGATTATACTTACAAAAAAAAATAATTCCCTGAGATCTGGAAGCAGGCCCTTGTGACACCTGTGCACAATAACAGAGATAAGACATATAGCCAATTATTGACCAATTTCCATCCTCTTCCCCCCTTTGTCAGGCATTGGAAAAGATAGTGGTGGAACAACTCACTGAATACCTCAACAAATACCAACTACTATGCCCTAACCAGCACGGCTTCAGGCAGAATCATTAGTACCACCACTGCCCTGATTGAGTACATGGACTTGGTGCACAGGGCACTGGACGTAGGCAAATTGGTGGGGTCAGTGTTTATTGACCTCACCAAAGCATTCAACACTGTTAATCACTCCCTTCTCCTGGGACAGCTGCAGAACCTGGGTGTGGCGGCCAATGCTGCATGCTGGTTCCAGGACTACCTGACCAATAGACGCCGACATGTCAAAGTTGGACAGAGAGTGTCAAGCTCCCGAGAAGCATCTTTAGGGGTCCCCCAGGGATCAATACTGAGGCGCCTTCTGTTCAGCCTTTTTCTGAACAATCTGCCTAAAGCATGTGATACTAAAATGATCCTATACGCAGACTATGCGGTACTTCTCAACTGCAATACACACCTTGACGCCCTCCAATCTGAACTTCAGAACTCTTTCAACAAACTACAGGCCTGGTTCTGAAGGCACAAACTCCTGTTATATTATATAAAGACCAAGGCCATGCTCCTACCCAGTCCCCAGCACAAAAAGAAGCTCCCTGTCCTTGTCATCTCTGACAAAATAAGCGAACCTCTGGAACAAGTGCGAGCGTTCAAGTACCTGCGGGTCACCCTTGATGACACCCTCACTTTCACCCAATTCATCGCTCAGTGGTTAAGGCTGTAAATACCAAGCAGGGTGTCCTCTATAGACACAGGAAATATCTCACTTCTGAGGCCCTCCACCTCTGTTGCCAGCTCCATCCTTTCAATGATTGACTATGGCCTGGTGGTCTACGGAGCAGCAATGAATACAGTGCTAAAGAGGGTTCACATTGCTCTCAACAAAGGCTGCAGGCTCACCCTGGGGGCAGATCAACATATGCACACCTGTTCCTTGTATGAACGGGTTAATTGGCTGCCGCTAAAGAACAGGATCAAGTTCCAAACCTGTCTCCTTGGCAAGAAGATGTTAATGGGCAAAGCAGCCTCAGTGTATCCAGTATCCTCTCACTGATTGCCTCCATCTACGACACAAGAGGCAGGATGAGGGAGGCCCTATCAATACCCTACCGTTGAACTGCGCTTGGACAATGCACCTTCACCGATAGGGCCCCCCAGTGGCTCAATGAAATCCCTGTGCCCATTCAAACCTCCAAAGGCCTTTCTTACTTCATAAATGGTCTACCGCAGCACCTTAAATCAAGCACAGAATGAGACTGCTTCTGATGGCATGTCCTTCCATCTCCTCCGCTACCCGAGTTGCTCATATGGCAGCCCTGCTGCACTCCACTCCTCTGTATGGCCAGTGACCACTCGCCATAGATTCTCCCTTCTCTCCCTAGTCCTCTTCCCCACCTGTACCTTCACCGCCTCCTAACTCCCATCTTGCCTCTGGGCTTGCATTAGGCATCCCACCTGTCCCCCTCCCCCCCAAAACCCACATTATATCCCCTCCCATTTGTTCCCTCCTACCCCCACCGTCTCGGTCATGACAAGTGCCAATGTACCCCCTTCTGGCTGTCAGCATGCTGCCCCAGCTGCCCCTCTGAGAACCCCCTCTCACATCATACCAGCAACCCCTCACCACCTCCTGCCCTTTTCCTGTGACCACTTTCAGTCCAGTACACATCCCCTCCTGTGCCTTGTCCCCCCCAAAAAAATCCCCAGCCATTATTTCACCCTGCTTCTGACAAAGCCCCTACTTGAGGCTGCATACTGTTTTCTTTCCTATGCTGACATTGTACTAACCCCTAGTACTAGAAATGACATTGAATTACTGTTAACCTAATGTTCTGTTTACAGTTTTGCTATATGCTTGATGTACTCCTGTTGTTTGTCAGCTGACATGGGACCTTTGTAAAAGAGCTTATGATCAAAGGTCTTCTCCAAATCCTTAAATAAGAAATAAATAAATGAAGGGACAACAGGGTAGCCATAAATAGACTATTAGACCTTTTCTTTCCGTTACCATTCATGAATCTGTTTATCTTTGTCAATGTGCATACCACTGTAGAAGAGAACTGTACTGTTAGATAATGACTGCATGACAAAAATCCTTGTGCAAACTAAGAATGTCATTATCAGTTTCATTTTATTTCTTTCTTTCTAGGTATTCATAATACTCTGCTAGTATATCCCAGGTCCTAACAGCTGCGATGGCACCATTCCGAACTACTAAACTCACTCCAGGTAGGAACATAGGAAATACTAGATGAAAAAAGCACAGGTGCCCATTATGTTCTCCTGCTGCCATCTAGGTAGCTGCAGCATTCAATGTTATGAGAAGCTGGTGTAGCTATTGTTTTTTTTTTGTCTTATCTGTTTATGCTGCTCCCCTGGCAGTCCTGTTGGCCACTCCTTCAGAGTCCCTGTGCCTTACCACACCACACCACCACCTCGACCTCGCACCACCAACTCCCGACCCTGTCTTGTGACCTTACCCAGGGTAACCTGACATATTCCTGTGTCGGGAGGGTCCCTCTCTTCTGAGGGGGCAGTGCTGGTAGGCGCAATGTCATATCCCTGGAGGTCACCGTTGGGTTGGACTGGGCTGTCCGGGGCTTTGTGGCGGTGTGGGCCAGGCACTCGTCATCCAGTTGGCAGGGGGCCCATTTTTTCATGTTTTCTGTAGCCCACCCACACAGTAGTCTGCATGGAGATGGCATCCTGAGGTGGGGATGTACAGGAGGGCAGGCACGTTGAAGCTACACGCTCCCCAAGCTCATCTCCAGTCCACCTCCAGGAGCCCATATTTGACCCCCTTCCCGGTAGGTAAATGTTCAGTGGACTTGTGTGAAACCCCTCCCTTCTGGTCTCCGCTCTTGGTCACCAGTGTGCCAAATGAACCCCTTCACTCAGTGCCACAGAGCTGGCTTTTAGTTATTGTTTAATGGAATATAGTACTAAGTAATTTTATGTTGTTTGTGCTGATGGTGAGGAAATCCACCAGTGGCAGAAATCCAAGGTCAAATATTTGCCTGTGCCTCGCAACATACCAGTTCTAGAATATGCTGGATGCATGTCTTCTGAACTGTGGGCTCTCAGTAGGATTTTTTTTGTTTGGGGGGTCCTGGACTTTCTAAAAAAAAAATGGGTGTCCTCGGCTAAAATCTCTGAGTCCCCCTAAAATTTTTGGGAGTCCCCGATAAAGGGACACTGTCAACCCCCTTAGGTCTCAAAGTGTCCCTAGTTTAAAAAACACATTTTATGATTGCCAGCATTCTGTAATGATTGCTGATGTAGCTGGTAGTTTGATTCTTACTCTCTTTTTTTTTCTTTAAAAAAGTGAAAATTAGACTGCCCACCATACTAGTGTTACTACACAAACACAGGTTTGTTTACATTTCTTGATCAGCTCCAGCTGCATCTTTCCTGGACTTGGAAACACCCACAACGCAGTCTAGCCCCTCATGATGCAGTGGAAATTTAGTAGGCTACTGCCTCATGAATGACTGCGCTGTCTGGGGGTGTTTATAATGATCAGGAAGTATGCAGTAAGAACAGATCCAGGACTGTAAACCAATCAATCTAAATCTTTATCCAGGCGAACATCATTGAGCAAGCTTATTTAGAAGATGGACCCGGTTAGCTCCGGGTCAAATGGTGCAATGCATACAGAGCTATTTACAATAGAGCCAAATAACACAAGTAAAAAACAATTAATGCAGTTAATGCAAGCAAATACTCAATGTTACATCAGTCATATCAGTTCAGAGTGCTTCTGTAATATTTAAGGGGGACATAAGATGAGGCTTTGTAGGAACTTCAGTAGGGAGAAGTGATTGACCACTTGTGTAGGGAGCTGACGCAAGCACAGAATTTCAAAAGTAGTGTAATCACACATTATCCCTAAATGTAACACTCTAAACAGAAGGATAAGGGTCTTAACAGTCAAGAAGAAAAGTAATTACAGCTCTTTTTATGGCAAATTTCGGCATGGAAATCAGATTTATGTTTGGTTTAGAATGGACACAGAAGCAGACTGCAGGAATCAGTCGGAAGCCAACACCAAAGAGCACTCTCGTTCCAATTGGCTGGCTGCTAATTCCATGCTTTGTTAATGGAGAGTCCGAGCTTAGGTTCTTAGGCGGCGGTAGAGGCAGCGCAGTTCCCGGGTTTTCCACACCTGTGGGCAGGGAGCCCGTGGAGAGCATATCCTTGGCAGGGGATGGAGGAAGGGGTTGGTATTAGGTACTGGGCCATGGACAGTGGAACATCTGAACCAGTGGGAGGACCAAAACAGCAGGACAACAGAATTGACTATTCCTTGATGCCTAAAGACTGGCCCAACCACAGAAATTTAGAAAGGAGTGTAATCAAACAGAGTCCCAACTCTTGACACTCTAAACAGAAAAAAATAGAGGTCATAACCGTTAGGCAATAAGTAAGTACAGCTCTTTTTTGTGCAAGTTTTAGACAGACAATTAGACTTTAGTTTAGTATTAAGGGAGACACAGGAGCAGACTGCAGGAGCCAGTCGGACACCAGAGCAGAAAAATGCTCATGTTCTGATTGCATATCAGCAATTCTGCACCTTTTTAGTAAGGAGTCCGGTCTAGGTGTCTCAGTCAGCAGCTATGGAAGTGACAACCGCCCGGTATCTGCATTTCTCCCACCTGAGGGGCAGGGAGCCCCTGAAGGGCAAGTCTACGGCAGGGAAGAGAGTTAGAGGACAGAGGAAAGAGATAGTAAGAGTGGAATGCAGTGAAAAGGGAATACGAAGATTAAATAGGGCAGTTAAATGGTACAAGGTAGGGGAGTAAGAGCCACAGATTAAGCAGTATGTAAAAGACAGCAGGGTGACTAAGGTGTAGTGGCCACAAAAGCCTTGAAGAGATAATGACCCTACAGGGATTTCTAGAGGCAAAAAACATTTAAGGCATAAGACGCTTACAGCGGTAAGGTCACTAAAGGTTACAAGCGATCATAAATTCAACTACTCTCAGAGGGCAGCAGCCTGATGCTTAGGACTAACATTGTGAGCTGGGATAGCAGTTCAAGTTCAAGTTTATTGCAGGAAAACTCCATTGAGCAAGCTCATTCACAAGGAGGTCCTGTGACATATAGACTAAACAATGAAGAACATAACAGGTAATAACAGTAAAAACATGAAATGCACATTACATGGTAGAGGCTGAATATACATACAAGAGCACCACAAGGGAAGACCACAGGTGGTAAACACTAGTCTAACACAGGGTAGACTTACAGGTTGCATATTGATAATGAAACATGAAGCCTGGTGTATACAATACATATAATTTTGGCAGATAGAGAAAACAGAATACAACTGATAAGGGGGGTAGGAGAGATTTAATAGTATAGCATTAGAGCTTAAACATAGGTAAAGCCAGGAGTAGATGGGGAGGGAGGGAGAGCAATTAATATAATAAGGCAATTATACCTTACCCGTGGATAAATTTGGAACAAGTGGGGAAGGGAGAGACTTAATGACAGTTACAGATGTCTTTCATTTTGGCTGAACTTAGCAATTTGTAAAAGTTTATCGAAACTGAGCCAGTTAGTTTCAGTACGGCTTGTAATTGGTTCCAGGTCTAGGGAAGGACATATGCAATAGCACGTTTACCAAAGGAGGTCCACGCCCTGGTATATCAAGCATAATAAAGTCAGATTTTCTTAACGAGTATGCACTATATGAGATACTAATGAGGGATGAGAGATAGCTTGGCAATTTCTGCAGGAGCAGTTTGAGAGTCCATAGGCCAGCATGGAGCAGGCGTCTAGTAGTAAGGGATGTCCAACCAACAGCTGCATATAAGTCACAGTGATGTGAACGGTAAGGGGAGTTGGTAATGAACCTTAACGCACGGTGATAGAGGATGTCCAGTTGCATGGCTCACACACATACTGAGCATATGGAAAGGGAAAGGGGAAATTGTTTAACCAGGAAAGGCACACTAAGCTGAAGCTTGTTTCCATGTGCGACCTGGGAGCACAAGGAAGTTAAGTGACTTGCTCAGGGTCACATAGTATGCAAGTGGGGGCTATGAGATTCAAACCCAGGCCTCCAGGTCTGTAGCTCAGAGCCTTAAACCACTGCACTATACTGCCTCCTATATAAATATAGAGAGAGATTTAAAGGCATTCATACTGCGGAGGCAGCTTAATTTCAATAATTTTTGTACTTTGTTCCATTATGTTGGCAACAGGAAACTAATGGCCACTCTGCCATATCAAGAGGAAACCTTGGGGATACATAATGTGATGTAGGATGCGCTTCTTAAGGCATATGTTCCTGGCTCACTTAGTGGGAGACAGTCTATTATATATTGTGAAAGTCACTTCAGGAAGACTCTATAAGTCCAAAGGACTGCGTTTCTATTATGCCTAAACATGAGAGAGGACCATCCTATGACTTTGTACAAGGAACAATGATGGATAGAGATGGAGAGACCAGTAATAAACCGGATGGCCCTGTGGTAAAGCGTGTCCAACTTTGCAAGTGAGGTTTTGGGACATTGACTATAAAGGAAATGTGCATAATTGATCAGCCAAACAAAAGTAATTTGGACAAGGTGCACTTTTGCATCTGTAGTAAGGAACTGGTTAATTCTAAAGAATAGCCCCAGCCTCTGCCTTAACTTCTTTACAAGGTCCTCGACGTGCTCAGTGAATAATAGATTATGATCTAACCACACACCAAGATATTTAAATTTTGAGACAAACTCTAGTTTCTCGAATAATTGTGGTAATCTGAGGTAGTGCTCCAGAGCTGGCTGGATTCATCACACGGCTATAGGGCGAGAACAACATTGCTTTTGTTTTTCCAGCATTTAGAACAAGTTTTTTATGGAGGAGCTGGTTCTGGAGCTGGTTAAATTCCTCCTGGACATCAGCACAAGCGGCTTCAGGTGTCGAACGACTTGTATATACAACCGTATCAGTAGCAAACAGGTGTATGGTGGCAATGTTAACACTCTCATCAATGTTATTAACATAGATAACGAATAGTAAGGGACCAAGTATGGATCCTTGCGGTACTCCCCTCAGTAGAGGTTTGAGTGGGGATAGCTCACCCTCAGCCTTAATTTGTTGATGCTGTCCTACAAGGTACTTAGTTTCTTTGCATTGGTTTACTAAGTCCAGGCCTATACTCTTCAAAGAAGAGAGACGCAGGCTATGATCCACTCTATCAAAAGCCTTACTAAGGTCTAGAAATACAGCACAGACAAAGTTTCTGCTGTCCAGTTTTTGGTACCAATCATCTGTTACTTTGGCAAGGGCTGAAATAGTGCTGTGTTTAGTTCTAACGCCAGACTGCATAGGGTTTAGTAGGTTATTGAATTTGGGGTAGTCCCTAAATTGGTTGCTGACAATCTTTTCCAGAGGTTTCGACAAAGTTGGGAGGAGGGAAATTGGTCTATAATTGTTAAGGTCACAGGGATCTCCTGATTTAAACAAGGGGATGACATGAGCAATTTTCCAGATCTCGGGAATAAGCCCTTGGGACAATGATAAGTTAAATAAGTCAGTGATAGGAACAGCTAGGACATGATTGGCAGTTTTAAGGAAATAAGGATCCGAAGAATCAGCACCAGCACTTTTCTTAATATCCAGTTGGAACATGAGGTCTTCAGTCTCTTTCAGAGAGACCAGGTGGAACGAGAAGCCAGGTACCGGGGCAGGACAGTCTGAGCATGGGACACTTAATTGGGAGCGGACCAGGGATGCAGGGGAATTGTCGAAAGCTAGACCAGTTGTGGCAAAATGATTGTTAAATGCATCTAGGATTCCCGGTTTATCATTGATAGTAGTACTCCCAGTTGTAATCTTAGGTGGCAAGGAATTACCAGGCGTATATCCGAACATGTCCTTGATTGTCCTCCAGAATTTGGAGGAGCATTTACTGCAGAATCCAATTTGGTAAGATAAAATGCTGCCTTAGCATCCCTGACCATTTTCGTACCAGCATTGCGTGCCCTTCTGAATTGACACCAGTCTGAGTCAAGCTTAGTCTAGCAAGCTTTTTTCCACAACTTATCCCTACCAAGCAATGCATCTTTTAGCTCGGCAGAGAACCAATGACACGGTTTGTATTTTATACAAATTTTTACCATAGGGCATACATATTTAGGGCCCCAACAAGTATATTATGGAAAATATCAAATGCAGAGTTAACCGTGTTAGCTAAGTAGAAGTCTTGCCAACGTGGCGAGTGTTCCAACTCATAGACATAGGCAGCCACATCAGAGTTATGATGGGACCTTTTTGTAAGAAATTTAGCTGTAGGTTCTGTATGATGCAGTGATCTGACCACAGCAATGAAGCAATGGTCACTGACATCAGCAAAGAAGGTTCCTGCATGTGAGAAGAGATGAGGCTTATCAACTAAAATAACATCCAGCAATGTGCTGTTGCTCATGTTCTTTTTGTTTGGACATGTGGGTTCGTGAATTAGTTGCACCAACCCACGGGAACTGCAGAAAGTGTTTAAGGGTGAAGCAGTCTTTGATAACCAGTCAAAATTAAGGTCTCCTAGGATGATAGTTTCAAGGTTCTCTTTCTCCATAATAGAACCAAGATGTGTAAGAAGGAGTGTACCAGCATATGGGGGTCTATAGCAACCAATCACTCTGAGGGCAAGGGAAGTAGATAAATCCATCTTCAGGGTCAAACACTCAAATTCATGTTTGACAGAAGTAGAATCCTGGTAGGATGTTGTAAACCTTTCCTTAATGTACACCACCACACCACCTCCCCCAGTAGGCCTGTCCATTCTGAATAACTGGTAGGAAGGAATACTAATCTCCCTGTCCTGAGAGGCTGTCCTAAGCCAAGATTCGGAGATTACCAGAACATCTGGCTGAGTATGGCTGACCCATGCCTGAACCATGGAGAACTTTTTTAAGAGGCTGCAGACATTAACATGCCAGAAACCCATGCCTTTAAGACCAGCAGCATCTGAAGGGGATGTAATGGTAGCGATAGGACCAGGGTTTAGCTTAATGTTACCCGAGCATAACAGTAATAGAAGTAATATCTGTGATAGGGCGGTGATAGTTAGTTTAAGAATTCTGGTCCTAGTAGGTCTATAAGGCTTGCCAGGTTAGATAAGCCAGTCACCACCCTTGAAGGTGTACCACCAGTGAGCCAGTGTTGAGAATGGGAACAGGCGAACATACACCACCCAATCATGGTTCATCGGGTGTTGCCAGGCATCCTCAGAGGAGAATGGGGGAGTATAGACAAGCTCAGTTGGAAGGGTACCAGAGTGGGTGTAGATAAGGTCAATCCTGTAGCCTAGAGGAAGAGAGGGATATCTAGCTCCAGGTAGGAAAAACAGCAGAAGCAGGGAGCAAGAGAGAATGAGATGAAGAGGCAGAAGGGGCAGAGCCATAGTGCTTAGAGGATGTGTAGAGAATAACCGAGAGGGTCAATATGGCAAGAGCCAGCCCGTAGAGGTGAAGCAAGGAGAGGAATGGGAGTGGTGGGGGGTGGGGGGTCCCAGTAAGTGAGCCCAATGAGGTTAAAGCAGGGTGGATACCAAGGTCGAGAGGGTGGAGCCAAAGCCTATTTAATAACAGGAGGTGGGGGTGCAGGGACTGGAACAAATGTTCAACAAAAGTCAATGCAAAGCAGTGGGCGCCAAAGCCCAGAGACTGAAAATCCAGCCAATCAGTGGCAGTGCGGAGAGCAGCGGTCCAATTAGAGGAGGGTGGCAGCAGGTGACAGCCCATCAGAGCTGCGCAGTGCTACCCTGTAGCAGCTGGGACTCTTAACCAACTTTGAAAGTGTCCTGGTCATCCAGAGGATGGAGGTGTGGGCGGCTGTCAGGATTAGCCGCAGCAGCTCACTGGGAGCCTGATCAGGGGCAGTTGATCTAATTTAAGATATAAAACGTAGGTTAAAATAGGGTGTTTTAGCTAGCGCAGGGGGTACCAAGGCAATATGAAGAATACTGGGGCTGTGTTGAGGGTAGCAAGGGCGGAAGCTCAGGTATGGAACTGTAAAGTAGACAGCAGAGAAGGTGCTAAACAAAGCTGATAGACAAGCATATGGTGAAATTAGGAAGATGTCTTTAAAGGGAGGACAGGACAAGTGTTAGGGCTAATAGCTGCACTCTGTATCTTTAAGTTGAGTTGCAATATTAGTGAGCGGGGAGGATGAAGATTGCCTAGGGGCGGTGCCAAAGGGGAAGGTGAGTATTTAATAAAGACTGGAGGTGGGGAATGGGAGGGTGAGTGCAAAAATTCAAGCAGACAGGAGACGGAGAGAAAGTGAAAGAGAAATTGGATTATTTGCAGGGCAAAGCTTACAACTGTGACCCAAATGGAATCTGGTCTAACCAGAAAAAACTGTATCACTTTAAACTTAGTTTCTGATCCAGGGTAGATTACCACTGGGCCTTAAAACAAAGAGAGCTGTAATACTTTAAAAATCTACAAACCTGCAGCCTAAAAGAACTTGCACTTCAGACTACCCTTGGAGTGCAAAATTGCTGTAAACAGGCTTAGGCTCAAGTTTAAATTAGGATTCACAGAACAATTTGGAGAGACTTAACCAGTGCCACAATCAGTATGTAACATTAGCTTAAAGTCCAGAAGAAGCAGCAGTAGCAAATAATTAAAGAACTACAGCAGCCCGTCAGCAGGCAGAGCCAATGGTTCAGGCCAGTCAGGTTTCAACAGTGAACCTTTGGTCTGGTGATCAGCGGGCAGTGCAGCGAGGAAGGTAGCCGGCGGACAGAAGGGGCCGCTTGCAGCAGCAGAGGCACCCTTGTTAAGGGTAAAGCTTTGGTCTGCTGGTTGGTGGGCAGTACAGTGAGGAAGGCAGCCGGCAGACAGAAGGGGACCACGTGACTGCTTGCAGCAGTATAGGCCCCCGTGTCAAGGTTGTTTATAAATATACATTAGCATGCAATTCAGTTCTACAAAACAAAGAGACAGACAAAACAAACAGCAATCTCAATGAATTTTAGAGAGGGTACGGTGGACAGGAGGGGCCGACCGGCTGCTTGCAGCAGCGGAGGCACCCGTGTCAAGGTTGTTTATAAATATACATTAGATTGCATTTCAGTTCAACAAAACAAAGAGCAACATCAATGAATTTTAGAGAGGGTAAGCAATCACAAAATGTAGTTTTTTTTAACTAGAAATAATATAATGAAAAACAGATTGACAGTGTCCCTTTAAAATGAATACAGTAAGTCTGACTGCAGTGTCCCACAGCCATACCTCTCAGGGATGTCCCTGATACTGCTTCATTATTTTCCTTTGTCCCTCCTAAACTTTGCATTTCCATGACTGGTGGGGATTATAAGCGTAAAATAATGTTAAGTATTAGAGTTACAGACTTGTTCTTCAGAAAATGCATTCTACTCTATGCCCCTTATTCTACCAGCTTCCTAACTATATATCACCATGTTTCAAGATCTGTCCCTTATTTTGGTCCTTTGTCAGATTTTTTTAAGCCCTGTGACTTCTATTTGATTTATGAGGCAGGAGTTTGAGCGGTGTGCAAGGCTGTTTCTGAACATAACAGCAACTGAGCCAGTTGCCATTAAAAGAGCTCCCCTGCCATTAGTTTTACCTTCCTCTGACTGGATTACCTAAGCCATCTCTTTTGAGGTTTCATATAAGAGGATCAGGCAGCAGTAACCCTGTAGTCAGGAATCCAGCAGTATCCCCGTAGTCAGGAATCCAGCAGTATGCCTGTAGTCAGGAATCCAGCAGTATGCAACTGCTGCCTGATTAACACTGCACTGGCTGCTGTTTTCAAGTCTGAAAACGGCATGAAATCAGAGCTGATAGCAGAAGAGAAGGGTGTGATGTATGCAGATTACATACACCCCTTCTCTTCTGCTAATGGCTCTGATTTCAGCACTGTGAATCACAGCATCACTCACTACGGAGCTCCGTCCCACATGCCCCTCCTCCGAATACTTCACAGCAGAGCTGTGCTGAAAGAAAGGATTTACAGGGCATGCTGTTTCCATAGAAACATAGAATTTAATGGCAGATAAGGGCCGCTTGGCCCACCTAGTCTGCCCATTTCCCTACTTAATGGATAAGCTGCAGATCCTAGTCAAGCAACAGCCTACTTCCTCTTACCTACCACTAGAATTGCTTTCAGACTTCAAAGCAGCAGCCGAGGAACTCCTGGGCCATGTAGTGTGTGTGTCTCTAAGACTTGCTGCTGAAATTTCAGAGAGTCCCAAGGGTCAAAATGTGCTTAAAGGGTGCGGGTACCTGTGTCCCCGAGAGCCCTGACACGAGATAGTAACCTTGGATCTTCATTAGCGGTATCTCACTCATCAGTTCACTTATATGGAACTTCACCATTAGTGAAGCAGGATCCACATGGAAGATTTTCAGCAGGACAGCTGGGGCTGCCCATGCCAACATCATCTGCCAATGTCACCAAGCCTTTAAAGACGTGAGTAGCCTCACTCCCTTCTCAGTTCTTTCCTGCTGTCGACTCTATTCGCAAGGGTCTCTGCGGAGCTCTGACACAGTTTTATAACATTTTTGCCTTCAGCTTTTTTATACTTAGCCTTTTAGAATTTCTTTTTCCAAAAAGATTCTTTTTCTTTGTTTATGTTGAGAGTTAATCCTTCGAATGCTCTCTTCTGTTGCTGCCGCTGCAGAAAGAAGATTGTCTCTACAGACAAACACTCTCTCTATGTCTTCTGTTTTGGACCTGACCACGACATCTGGGACTGTTAGCTCTGCTAGATATTTAATCAAACCACCCTCAGGTGACACAAAAAGGCTCTCAAAAAGTTCTTAATGGATCAACAGGTAGGCAGTTCTGGGCAGGGGTCCTTGGGGGTCCCTCCTTCCCAGTGGGTTCGTCGAGCTACCAGGCCGCTAAGGCCCAAGACTAGTCCGGAGGGGTGGTCATAGAAAGGACTGATATTGGGCCTGCTTCCCCTGATGGGGTTCCCACTCCCCGACAGCCTCCTCTTTTTCATACTGGTGTATTCCATTGGGTGCAGCTATACTGACGCCTGCTGCTGTCCAGATCTCTGTACCTGCCATACCCCTACCGACAGCTCTGCTGCCCACGGCTCATGGTGGCCAGTCATTGACCTCTGGGTTGTTGGCCCCAACTCTGTAGACTATGGGTTCATCATCGACTGACCTCCCGTCAAAGGCTGATGCTTCACCAGGCTCTCTGGTGTCTAGCTCTTTCGGCTCTCAAGGCCCGCTGGATAGGTTGTCACACCCTGTGCAGTCGACTCCACCTTCATCGACGCAGCATTCCACTGTTGTCGACCATTATGACTTTTTGATCAAGTTTACTACAGTCTTGGTCCATCAGTTGGGCGCATACAGGCCTGCATTGCCTATGTCATCGATGGCACCACCACCATCATCAACAACAACACTATTTCGACCCTCATGGGCTGCCCCTTGTGCACCGTCGATGGTCCCTTGTTCATCGGCCCTTGAGCTGGAACAGTTCGACATCAAGGAGGAGGACCATCCTGACCTCACCTTGTCAGAGGAAGAGTAAGAGCCTCCCTTTTCTAACAGGTTCACTGCCTCATCAGTGAGTGAGGACTCTATCAAACATACTCCTCAGTCTCCTTCAGAGGGCCCTACCTTTTTTAATGTAATGAAGCAGCTGTCTTCAGCCATGGTTTTCCATACTGAGGAGGAGGAGGAGGATGCCACCAGAAGGGATTTGGCAGATTTCATGGAGATCCGAGAGTCTCCTCCCAAGGTCATTCCTTCCAACTCTCAGGAATGCCACTACAGCAGCCTCACACAGGCCTTATATGGTGCCAACCATGCCCCACAGGGCTGATGAGTTGTATCGTGCTCCCTAGGATCTGCCGCATTATGCTGCCCAGCCTGAAACCGATTCTGTGGTTACCAAGGCTGCTCATGATAGGTCAAAGGTGCCCAAGCACCTCAGTTCCCTCCCCCCCCCCGACAGGGAATCCCATAGGATTGATCTCTGGGGTGAGAGGGTTTATGCCTCCTTCACCCTAGGGCTGAGGATTGCCAACTACCTCTCACACATGGTTAAGTACCAGAATACTATCTGGAAGAAGTGCAAGGCCACAGCCCAGGGCCTGATTGATTGTTCCCAGAAACAGGAGGTTCTTAAATGCTTGCAGAATGCTGAGCACATTAGCAGGGCCCTCTAGAATATTTTGGATACTGTTGCTAGGGATGCTGCCATAGGCATTTACCTTCATAGGCACTCCTGGCTCAGGGTCTCTGGTTTCCTGGTTGATGTCCCGCAAAAGGTGCTTAATGCCCTTTTTAATGACTCCAAACTGTTTGGTCCAGATGTGCAGGATATCATAAATGGGTTGCAGGCATCTGGTAGGGCCATTAAGTCTGTCCACTCACTCTTATCACACCCAGCCTAAGAGTAGACCATGCTCTGATTTTTGCAAGGTGTCCTACAAGGCTGGAGTAGCCTTCTGCCCTCAAGGCAAGAGAAGACCCTCCTCTGCCCTTCCCTCACCCTTCTCCTCTGGCACTGCAGCAAAGCACCCTAGGGTTGATGGATCAGGTCCGACTACTGGTTCCACCTCAGCTTGACTCCTTGCCAGCCCCCGCCTTCCGGTCTCCTACCAAAAGGTGGTGGTCAGAGGTCGTTTTTCCCTCCATCTCAATCGGTGGAGAGCTATTACTTCAGATGCCTGGCTGGATTCTTCAGCTCATAGAGAGCGGTCACCCTGTGGAACTCATCAAGATTCCCCCAGAGACTCCCCTGTTACCCTCCACCTACCGCCCCCAGCCCATATGTCTGTTCTCCGGGAGGAGGTACAGTCCCTTCTGGTGATTAGGCCATCAAGCCAGTGCCCAGGCACCAAAGAAACAGGGGATTTTATTCCAGGTTCTTACTGGTTCTCAAGAGGACCAGAGATCTGAGGCCCATATTAGATCTCAAGGACCTCACTCTGTATGTCCAGTAAAAAATATTATGTTTGGTAGCCCTGCCAGGCCTGATGCCTTTTCTCAAGCAGGGTGACTGACTATGCTCCCTGGGCAGGCAGAATGCTTACCTGCAAATCTTGGTGTTTCCACCACACAAGAGATTTCTCCAGTTTCTCTTTCAGGGTGATCACTACCAATTCAGAGTATTGTCCTTTGGCTTATGCTTTGCGCTGCATGTCTTTACCAAGTGCTTAAGCAGCAGTAGATCTTTTCTTAAATCTGTTGCAACAGTTCTCCTATTTTTTAACTTAATTTATCCTTTACTGTTTCTAGTCCATAAGATTGGCCACCTATGGGCACCCCCCTCCCCTTTCTTGACTATGCTATAGTGTCCTCTTTAATTTTCCTTTTCCTTCTCAGGTCCTCGTACAAGGACATTATTGTGGTGACCTCTGAGCTGATGTAAAACAGGCTGTGTTCCTTGTTGGATTTAGTATGCAACAGCACTATGTCCTAAACTACCTTGAGGTATACTCCTTATGTGTATGAAACCTGTAAATGTTGAAAATACCACAGCACTAGGTGTTTTTGATAACAGTAAAAAATTACTAGGGGATTGTATTATAAAAATTAAGTTAGTTGTGTTCTTTAAAATACATGTAAATTACAGATTGTTTGAGAGGCCCTTTGGCATCATGCATTCCTGCTTTGAGCAGAACAAGCCTAAAATTTCATGATTTGCATATAGTGCCCATTGCATTATGGAGGTATGTGTCTTTGAAACTGGGCTTTATTGGCATTGCCCTTTGGGGTAACCCTTGCTTCAGTGCTTTTGCACTGATGTTGTTTGTCTTATGCTTATTTTGGGTTTTTCCTTTTTCCAACTCCCCATAACCCAAACACACAAGACCGACATAGGGGAATAGTTGGTTTTAACTAAATAGATAGATCAGTAGATCAGAGGGTCAGTAGGTGCTGACTAAGTGCAGAGGCAGGACATGCATAGTCTGTTGCTGCAAACTGATGTATTGAAGAAAGAATATGTCATTGCTTAAGATTATTCCCTGTATTTTAAATAAACATCACACAGAGATTGTGTGTTGAACTTGAAGTTCTATGTCTGGTCCATCTTTTATCCCACAACCCCTTCACACTGCCTCAGAACAGAGCAGAGTGCCTTATCACCCAGGCTCAGCAGGTTGCCCAGAGCTATTATGTTACAGCCAGGGTATACTTGAGGCTGTTGGGGTTGATGGCCGTGGCAACTCCCATAGTTCCACTGGCCTGACAGCACATGCGAGTCCTCCAGTGGACACTCTGGGTGCAATGGGACCAATGCAGGGATGAGTTAGAACAGTTAGTGCTGGTCTCCTCCTCAGTTCGAAGCGTACTCCAATGGTGGATGGACCCTCTGAACCTGTTGCAAGGGGTGTCATTCCAGATTTCCTCCCCCCAGCAGATCCTCACAACGGATGCCTCCGGTTTGGGCTGTTGGTCCCAGCCTCCCTGCATATCAATGTCCTGGAGATGCGATCGGTCCTGTACTTCTCCGCAGACTGCAGCTGGTGCAAAACGCAGCTGCCCGGTTATTGACTGGGCAGAAAAAATTCTGCCATATTACACTGGTACTGCGTGAATTGCACTGGCTGCCAGTCAGGTGGAGAGTCCTCTTTAAGGTGGGTCTTCTCACCTTTAAGGCCCTACATGGACAGGGCCCTGGTTATCTGTCAGCCCTCCTGACACCTACTCCCTCTGTCCGCCCTCTCCGATCCTCCAGCGGTGGCCTCCTGACCGTTCCTAGAGCGAGGTTGAAATCAGCTGGCGACAGAGCCTTTAGCGTTGCGGCTCCCGCTGTATGGAACTTATTACCAGCTGCGGTCAGAGAGGCCCCAATTGTAGATGTTTTTACGGTTCGCTTGAAGACATTATTATTTTCTCAAGCATTTGATGTTTAGATTATGATTTATTTTATAATTTGTGATTCTATTTACTTGTTTATATTCATGTATTATGTTTTTTAAAAAATTTGTATGGCGCCTAGAGCCTCCGGGATTGGGCGTCTTTTAAATAAACTTGACTTGACTTGACTTGACTGTATGTCATGCAGTCTTTTCAGAATCATCCTTTCCTGGGTCAGCTGTTGATCCAGTCCAACAACCTCAGTGTTTACTTTATCAACAAATGGGGGGACACATTCATATCCCCTGTGCAGGGAGGCCATGAGAGTTTGGTACTGGGCACTAGACCACAATTTAGTTTTGTCAGCAGTCCATGACCCAGGTGTGCTAAACACCCTGGCAAATAGCCTCAGTTGGACTCAGTCCAGCATGCATGAATGAGAACTTCTCTTATCCATCAACGAAGATATGTTCTTCACAGGCATCCTGCTCAGAATGGGTGACTGCCTTCTCCTGCAAGCTGTGGGAGCTGCTCTGACCCCGGTGGCTGTTTTGTGCTGACCCACCTACCTCACAGCCTACAACCAGGTACGAATTTTGAAGAGCAGCCCAGAGCCACCGATGGGATTGAACTTAGCACTTTTTGCCTTTCTGGCTGATAGGCTGCACTACTGCTGCCCCTGAGCTCTGATTGGGCGCAACACTATTCCCCCTTCTCTTATTGGCTCTTGCCTCTACCCTTTCTAAGCTGTCTTTTTAATACAAAAAATTATAATGCCGTGTTTTCCACTACCGATTGTTTAGTAGAACAGGATTGTTAAAGTTATAGCTTGTCGATTTTTACTGTATAGAATTGTTAATAACTTCAGCTTGTAGATTTTACCTGCAGAGTATTAGATTGTTTGCATTCTTCTTCCTCTATCCAACTCTAAACACATGCATTCTTTTCCCCCTATCCTAATCTGAAAACCTGTCTGTGTCTAAAATGGGCTGTGAAGCACCCTAAGGACTCCCCTGCTTAAACTCATAGCCCAGATCTTTACTGCTTTAGTCCCTGTTCCCAATACTGTTTTTCTTGTTGAAGATTGTTAAAGTCATAGTTGTTTTTTTAAGTGTCTAGTTGTTGTTTTTTTTAAAAGTCTGTTTTCCCATTTGCAAATTATACTGCAAAGCCACTGAAGGGCAACAACTCACGGGGTTGCAATCCTCTTCCCACTGCTCTCCCCCTAACACTTCTAGTCCTGGGTCCATCAAAATCTTGATTGCTCCGCGGTAGCTGTATGCTCCAGTTTTAACTGAACTTTCCTCAGATCATTGGAATATCGTTCTCAGCCTAAATTCACGCTGTACTATTGGTGACGAGAACTGTGCGATCACTGCAATGCCCCTCAAGCAAGGGGATTTCTGTGAGCCTTGTCCTGCTCACTATAATATCACTTACAGGTCCACCAAGCGAACTGTGCCCTCAACCCACACAATGGATCGCCCAACTAGCAGTGCTAAATGCTTATGGGACCATCACGTCCCATGGCATTGGAGTCTCCAAGTACACCTCACATGGGCGTTTTATGCCCTAGTCACGAGAATCAATCAGTCAATCAGACTTTTTTTAATCAGGCAGATACATCATTGAGCAAGCTCATTTTCAAGATGGTCCTGGACACAGAGGACACTTTTGCTTACAGTAGAGAACACCTCATACAAAAGTAGACATTGGTACAGGCAGTTACAATATACAAACTCAGTACTTGGATGAATCAGACATGTAAAGCAAGTGCAAATATAGGCATTTAAAGTGCAGTGTATACAGGTTGTAGCTTATAGAGTACAAGTGAGAAGGGCAGTGGGAAGAAAGGGTATGTGACACATAGTAGAGAGGGAAGAATAGGGCAGCCTAATAGAAAGAGGCCCCCTGCAAAGCTAATTGATGAGAAGGGGGGGAGGTAGGAGGGGGGAGATGGTTGCCCTAAAGGGATGCTGGCCGACACGGGAAATACCAACTTAATGGTCCATACATGCTGTCACTCTTCCCTAGTATGGTGGCACAACTCAACACTATGAAAGAGTGACCCTCTAGAAGAAGGAAATGAGGAAGGAATCTAAAACTCCTACTGTGCCATCTTACTCGCCTGCTTATACTCCTATTGTCAGGCAATGTGCACCCCAACCCAGGTCCACCACCACAACAGGTGAATCGAATGACCAAGCCAGCTGGTCTTACTCTTGTCTCAATTAACATATGTAGCCTGCTCCCTAAATTGGATAACCTGAAAGAATGGGTTACCCAACATAGTCCAGATGTTCTCTCAGTGGTGGAGTCTTGGCTCGCTCCTAAAGTACCAGATTCTGCTATCCTTTTACAGGTTACACCTCGTTCAGACAGGACCATCACTCAAAAAGAGGTGGGGGCTGTGTCCGGTACATCAGGGATTTCCTTCAGGGGCACGTCTTCCCCTTCCCCAGTAATAACATGCAGGTCCTGACCGTAAAACTCCTTCAGGGGTCACATAGCAAGGCTGTCACCGTACTCTCTGTCTACATCCCACCCATACTCACTGGGGCTGGTACCAGGGACCTGATGGACTATGTGAGCACCCTGAGTCCTAATACTGAAATCGTGATAGTGGGAGATTTCAGCATCAACTGGCTGTCCTCTACTACCACGTCAATCAAAGATGCCTTAACAGCCGTCCATTTCTCACAAGTGGTTGAGACTCCAACCCATATCAACTACAAAACTGGGCCAGCAAACCCCTTGACTGGGTTCTATCCAATCGGCCTGCCTCCATCCACAACACTACTGTTCTCCCTGATTGCTTGAGCGACCACTCTCCGGTTACACGTACCTGGTCCTTCAACTATTGTAAATCACCCACCAGAACAGTTACAAACTGAGTCTTGCTAAAAGGGCACCAGGAGCTGCTAAAAATGGACCTCAAGAGCACAGAATGGACAGCACTCAATAATGCCAATAATGTGGACACAGCCCTGGACCACTTCATAAAAACCTTCAACGCCATCTGTGACAAGCATGTCCCGATAAAAACCAGAACAATAAGAGGGCACAGTAACCCCGGATCACCCCTAACCTCCTAGATCAACTACAAGCCAGAGATCACTTATGGCAGATAGTAAGAGCAGCGCCAACATACAAAGGTATAAAAAAAGCTTGGAATGAGTGCACTAAAGTCATCTGACTCACCAAAAGCAAATACTGCAAGGAAGCCCTCTCCAGCACCTGGAATGACAGCAAGTCATTCTGGGATAATCTCAATGACATAACCGGCAAGGACCCCAGATCTGCACCAGCTATGCTCTTGATCAACAACGTACCATCCTTGGGCCACATGCACATTGCCAACACACTAATCACATTCACAGATCTAAGCAGTATGCTACCAGCAGACTACTTCATCCTTCCATCTCTGACTGATCCTAATATGGCCAAACAACCGTCACTTAACCACCCGCTCTTCTACTTTAAAGCAGTCTCTCAAGCTGATGCTAAAAAGTACCAGGAGAAGGCGCTGGGGAAATCTAGACATAGCAGGGACACTCTGGACCTAAGATTCATCTAGCTTGCCCTGGCTGAAGTCTTAGGGCCACTCACCAAATTAATCAACCTCTCCCTCTGTCTCTCACAGTTCCCCCAGAGGTGGAAGTCAGCCACAGTAACTCCAGTGCACAATGGTGGTAACAGGACCCCACATAACAACTACAGACCTAGCTCCATACTTCCCCCTCATGCCAAAGCCCTTGAGCAGATAGTGGTGGTTCAGTTAGTCGAACATCTGAACCAATATCAACTTTTCTGTCCGGATCAACATGGCTTCCAGTCGGGTCACAGTGCTATCATTGCTTTGCTTGAATTTACTGGACACATTCACTGTTCAGTTGATCAAGGTCTCTTGGTTGGGGCAACTTTCATTGACCTGTCAGAAGCATTTGATACAGTGCATCACGAGCTCCTGCTGGACCAACTGTCAACTATGGGACTCTCCTCTGAATCAGTAAGCTAGTTTAGCAGCTACCTTCACAGTCACTCACAAAAGGTCAAAATAGGGGGGATCACCTCTGATAACAGACCAGTCCACTCAGAGAACCCACAAGGATCAATTCTGGGACCCCTCCTGTTCAGTTTATTCCTAAACAAACTGCCATCTGCATGCCTGGGCCGAATGCTCCTATACACAGACGACATGGTCATATTCAGCAGCAACCATAATCCCAAACAACTGGTGATGGCTCTACAGAAGGGGTACTCAGCCACTGAAAAATTATTTACGGATCACAGACTAGTCATGAACTGCAAAAAAAACTAAGACTGTGATGTTCACCAGCACACAGAGCAAGCATAAGGCCTCCCCCCTTGCAATCAGGGACACCAGTGGAAACCCACTGGCACATGTCCAGCAGTTCAGGTACCTGGGCATCACATTTGACTCTACACTTTCGTATGCCCAACACGTCGACAACACAGCAGGGGTGATTAATTCAAGAACAGGGATCTTATACAGGCATAGACATCACCTAACACATGATATTGAACCTGGCCATCAACAGCTTCATAGTCTCCCTCATCGACTATGACCTGGCAATCTATGGGTCAGTGACAGACATAGCTCTAAACTGCATCACCATTGCACTAAACAAGGTGGGCCAACTGCTCACAGATGCGAAAAGACTAACACATACCTGTGAGCTCTACACCCGGGCAGGTTGGCTGCAACTGAAAGACAGAATAAACTAGTAAATCTGCCTCACCACCAAAAAATGCTCCCTCAACCAACTACCCACAGGGGTCAAGAACCTCCTAACTCCACACTCAAGCACCCGACCAACAAGGAACTCCTCCACTCAGACCTACAAAGTTCTCAGATGCCGCACAGACCTGGCACCATGTCCCTTTTTACTATCATGCTCTACTATGGACCAATACCTTACCTCGTGATGTTATCAATACCACATCTATTGGATCGTTCAAATGCAGACTCCGGCACCATCTAGTAAAATCTAGTAAATGTGACTGCTGTCACAAATGCACTCCAGGGGTTGGGCCCTCTGCTCCCACGGTGCCCAACCTTGAAGTGCAATATGTGAACAGGAGACAAACAGGGGACACCCTCCTATCTGTTTTGGGTCTGATCAACTACCAGTCTCGAGTCTTGGGGTCAAATATGAACCTTTTTTCACTAGCACGCCCAGGTAACCGGTCCAAATATCACACCATCTTTGGGGAGTGCAGTGCAGTACTTAACCCATGGGGCACACAACCTGGTTCACAGTCCCCCTTCTGACTCAGTTGAGACCTGGGTATTTCCTTACCTTGGTGTGTATGATGACACACTATCAGCACTTTAGCAATTCTGTCAGAATTATCAACACTGCCTCATCATTCACCCTTAAAATGAGAAAAAGGCTCAGGCAAGGTTTCAAGGAAAACAGACTTTACTAGAATTAACAATAGTAAATAAAATACATAACACAGAACATATAACATTAATGGTACAGTCAAATAAAAGAAATGGAAATTACAAAACCAAATGCCTTTTTATTGAGTAACTGATCCTATCCCAGTTTCATTTAGTAAATAGTGGTGCTGAAATTACCTGACTTTGGTAGAGGTGCTTCATAAGCATCCAGAACACAAGTGTCTTTTGAAAGTCGAAACACACATACGGTTGGAACAAGTGTGTGTCCTTTTCGGAGTCCAAAGTAAAAAGAGTACAATGTTCCCTCAGCCTTGACAATATCATAAGGGGAATAGGGACCCACCCAGTGTGTGAGGTCATAGCTCTGTGGTGATACTGGCTGTGAGGTCACTCTCATTCCTGCATACTGAATTAGTCACATACATCTGCACATTGCTAAACATCCCACTTACAAAATATATATATATATATATATACAGTAATGGATGGGGAGTAATGTAATGATAAATTAATGGTTGCCGGGTGTGGGATGCTACACGCCAAATCCCAAGGGGTTGTGTAATGCATCCACACTGAGGACAATCATTAATTTTGAATTTATGCAAACTTCCCCATCTTTTATTATTTATACAGTGGTAGCAACAGACATTGCTAGCTATTTCCAGATATTTCGTGAAATTTCTGAACAGTTTCTCTCTGCTGCCCCTACTGTTTAAATGCACAAAGCATCAGATTTTTCTGGAAATATCACAGACATTTCGGGAAATAGCTGTCAGTGTCTGTGGCTACTACTGTAATTGCTGGACAGCAGTTTTTTTCTAGCCTTCATGTAGTGTCTGTGAGTCCTGACTATACACACACACACACACACACAGTGTCTCCCTACTTTTTTTTCTTTTGTACAGTTTGTTTTTTTAAACTTAGTCTCATACCACTGTTGCAATGATTGTGCAGTTCCCAGTCTGCTCGTGCTGCGTCTCTGTGTGGCGCCATGGGTCCGTTTCATTTTAAGAGCAGGATCAACCAGATAACAGAGAAAAAAAGAAACCGGCAGGATCAACCCGATTAGTTTTAATAAAGTAGAACTCTGCAGAGTTCAGAGATGGTGTGCTGGGTTCTAGCAGCTCCTCGGTAAGCGAGTGATGGAGCCACCATTTTTTTTAAATGTTAAGTCCACCCATGGATGGCACATTAGCCAATGAGAGTGCATTTTTTCTTTAACTGACATGGCTTGTGCTCGCCGTTATAACCCGCGGGTTATAACAGCAAATTATGACTCGGTCAGGCAATGGAAAAAATTGCTGACCAATTATTATATACTTTTAATTAGTGAGCCACAGAACATCAGTTATGACAGGACAGAATTACCCCTTTGATCTTTAGAAGAATATCCTGAAAGACGCTTCTCTTAGCTGTATGAAGATTTTCACAAGTATCTGTCAGAGTTTGCTTTCCTTCTGACAGGTCATAAAATGCAGTCTGTTATGGCCAGTTTCCTGGTTTCAAAGCAGTAGTTGTGGTGTCAAAAGGAAGCTCTCAATTAGATTATCCACTAGGCCTGGGAAAAGGACAGACTTTTTTTTATATTCAAAATCCCATGTTCCATGAGGCTTTGCTGCTTGGCCTGTTTTTCTAAGCAGAAGTCTAAAATACATATTTATATCAAAAATATAATTCAAATAATAACAAGCAGTTGGCTATCATCACAATCCTCCCTCCTAGACTGAATTTGGTGGAATCTATTCCTAGGTATGGGATGAGTTTCCCAAATTCAGTTCACTGCTTTGATGCGATAGCCCATTTGCATTTGCTGCCCCTGCCGTGTGAGTCACAGTTGTGTCATACCACTGCAAGGCAAGGCTCCATCTCAAAAGCCTGCCATTCTTTTTACTCATCTGTGCCAGCCAAACCAGGGGATTATGATCTATTTGTACCTCAGAGTGCCGCCCGTGTAGGTATGGCTTTAATTTCTTTTGTGCCCACACCATTGCAAGGCATTCTTTCTCTACTGTAGAATAAGCCTGCTCCCTGGGAAGTTCTTTCTTACTGAAGTACACTATTGGGTGATCATTCTCTTGGTTAGCAGTCTGGCTAAGTACTGCCCCAATACCTACATCTGAATCATCTGTCTAGAATACAAATGGTTTACTGTAGTCTGGACTGGCTAATACAGGAGCACTGTACAGTACCTCCTTTAGCCATGTAAAGGCTTGTTCATAGGCTGGTTCCCATTTTACCTTTTTAGGCATTCTTTTATTTAGCAGGCCAAATGGGCGAGCTACCAGGGCACTGTAGTGTGATACAAATTTTCTATAGTACCCTGCAGTCCCTAGAAAACTCTGAACCTGCTTCTGTGTTTCAGGTCTGAGCCACACCTCGATTGCCTCAGTCTTTGCTTGATTAGGAAGGAGCTGTTCCCACCCTACTATATGCCTTTGGTATGCCACCTGACATTTTTCAGCACTCACAGTGAGCCTGGCCCTCTGTGTCCTGCCCAACACTTCCTTAAGGTGGGACAGGTGTTCCTTCCACCTGGTGCTGAAGATGGCTATGTCATCCAGGTACACCATGGTGTACTCTTCAGTACCATGTAGCACCTGGTTAGCATCAACCTTTGAAAGGTGGCGGGGCGGTCTTCATTCCAAAAGGCATAACCTTAAACTCAAATAACCCAATCGGAGTGATGAAGGCTGATGTCTCCCTAGCTCTGGCAGTTAACTCCACTTGCCGATACCCTTTCATCAGGTCAGTAGATGTAAGGTATGTCGCCCCTCCCAACTTGTCCAATAGTTCATCCATGGCATTGGGTGAGCATCCGACTTCATGACTGTATTGAGTCCATGACTATCCACGCAAAAATGAGTAGAGCCATCTGGCTTGGGAACGAGGACTATGGGTGAGGCTCAGGGGCTGTGGGATTTCTGGATTACACCAAAATCCAGTATTTCCTTCGCCTCCCTCTTAATATCCTTTTGGATGGCCTCCGACACATGATATGCTGTCCATCCACTTGCATCCCCATGTCTACATCATGCATCGCTAAAGGGCTTAGACAAGGCTTGGCACTAGACAAAGGGGCAAAGTCTGCTAATGCCTCCCTTACTTCCTGGGTCTGTTCTGGGGTCAACTGGGGTGACATTTTGATTGCCTCCACAGAGGACTCCTTCTTGCTTTCTTCCAGCAAGTCCAGAACGGGGTCTTCCTTGTCTGTCCCCTTCCCAGGACTACACACTGCAAAGACCATGTCAACCGTAGTTGCATGTAGCTTCATCATGTTGACATGATACATCCTTTTGGTATGTCTCCAGTCAGGCAGTTCTACAATGTAATTTACGTCATTCACCTGTTTGAGTACTTTGTATGGTCCTGCCCGCTTGGCCTGCAGCTTATCTTTCTGGACTGGGATTAGGACCATGACCTCCTGATCCATAGTGTATGAGTGAGCTCTGACTCTGCGATCGTACCATACCTTTTGCTTTTGCTGTGCAGCTGCCAGATTGCTCTGGACTGTTCCCATCAGGTCCCTCAGCTTTTCCCTAAATTTAAAGATATAATCCACTATGGGAGTTCTCTGGGTGGCGTGCTTGCATTCCCAGCCCTCCCGGATCAAGTCTAGGGGCCGACGCACCCTGCATCCATAAAAGAGCTCAAAAGGGGAAAACCCTGTTGTCTCTTGGGTCACCTCTCTGTATACAAACAGGTGGGGAAGATATTTCTTCCAGTACCTCCCATGCTGTTCAGCAAACGCTTGGATTATTGGTTTAAGGGTACCAGTAAACCTTTCCACAAGCTCATTGACTTTTGGGTGATAAGGTGTCATCCATCTCTGCACCACCCAACACTTCTCCCACAAACACATCATCAGGTCCAACATGAAGGAACCTCCTCAATTGGTCATAACCTCCTGCAGGAACCCGACATGGGAGAAAATCCCTAGCAAGGCATCTGCCAATTTGTCTGTCCTCAGTGAGAATAGGGCGACTGCCTCTGGGTACTGGGTGGTGTAATCCACCACTGTTAGGATAAACCTCTTCCCAGAGGAGATGGGGGTATTCAAAGGTCCCACAATATCTATTCATACCCTCTGAAATGGCTCCTCCACTATGGGCAAGGGCATTAGGGCGGCTTGGGATTTACTACCTGCCTTCCCTATTTCTTGGCACCGGTGACAAGACCTGCAATATTTCTTCACTTGCTGGATGAAGTTGGGCCAATAGAAATTCTGGGGCCAATCATTGCTTAGTGTGCACGATTCCCAGATTTCCAGACATGGGGATATCATGAGCAATCTTGAGCAACCGCTCATGGTACCCCTGGGGAATGACAAACTGCCTGCCCATCACCCCTCCGTCTGTCCTTAAGTCCTGCGTATACAACGGTCCGTATTCCCAGTACGCTCTTCGTCTCCCATCACCTCCCTGTGTCCCATCAGAGTTTGCCCAAGCCCTCAGCCTCTCTAAACTAGGGTAATTTTTCTGAGCAGCTCCAAAATCTTTCTGTTTCCCAAGGCATGGGACAGGTCCCCTTCAGTTCCTAAACTAGGGTCCCTAGCTTTCTGACAGTTGGCTACCCCTGCCTCCTCAGAGTAACCTTCTGTAGCTGTTTTGTTAACTGCTACCTGGGGAATTTCTACCCCTCTTTCACTAATCTCCATATCACGAGACACAAGCTGGAGGACCAGCCTCCCAGTGTTTTCCATAGGGGCTTCTACGGGGTGCAGGGAACCACAATTTGCCTTTGCCACCTGACTGTGGGTAACTGCGCACACCACACCCTCTTGGAGATTGTTCCCTATAATCACATCCAGGGCCAGATTTTTTGCCACTGCCCCTTTTTGCACCGTCTCTTCTGTCTCACCCCAGTCCACGAGAACACTAGAAAGTGGCAGACTTTTCTCCTCCCTAGTGAATCCCCGTACTGTAACAAACTGAGTGGGTATAAGCTGTTCAGGCTCAACCAGATCCCCTTTTACTAAAGTAAGGGACGCCCCCCCATGTCCCTTAACCCATGGGTTTAGACACCATTCGCAGTAACTGGGTGTATATGTTCCCTTATGTTTACTAACATGCTTTCAGGGACTTACAAAAAAAACACTTTCCCAGCACCACTTTGTGTGCTCTGTGCCTTTTTAGGACACTGTCTTGCAATGTGGTCAGGTTGTTTGCAAAACCAATAATCATTTCTTCTTTCATGCAACTCTTTTCTTTGTAACCTGGGGTCCACCTGCTTTTTGGGGACACAGCGAGGGTTTTAGCTGCCCTGAAGACAAGCTTTTCCATGTTTTGTGCTGCCACGCTTGCCCTACTACCTCTCAGAGCAGGCCTGCTCCTGGCATAGCAGTCCGAGAGCTCGGCCGCCTCCTGTATTGTTTTTGGATCTCGGTCCTCTAGCCAGGTTTTCAGCTCTACTGGGCAAGCCCAAAAGAACTGCTCCAAAAGTACAACAGCCTCTGTTTTCTCTACAGAGTCTATTTTAACCCCTTCCCACCAACAATTCAAAAACTGACATTGTTTTGTAGCTAGTACCTTGTAGCTCATGTCAGGGCGTCTCCTGAGCTTATGAAACTTAATTGTACGCTTCAGCTGTTAAGTCATGCATTTTAACAAAGCAGCTTTAAGATTGCCATAATCATTGCTGTCTTAATTGTCCATTTGATCCGGTGCATCATGAGCTTTCCCGGTAAGCAGCGGGATTAGCTGGAAGCTCCAGGACTCTCTGGGAATTTTTGCTTGAATGTATACCTTTTCAAAATGCTTCCATATCCTCCCCTTCTTTAAATTCAAATATCAATTTAGAATTGAACTTGTAAGCTAATTCTGGAGTCCCAGGTTCACCCATGCCACTTATCTGCTCTGGCACTGGTCTTTGGAGTTGTAGCTTCTCCAGTTCAGATTTCCTCTGACACTCTCTCTTCTCTCGCTCAGCCTCTGTCTGAAGCTGTCGCTCTTTTTCCTCTGCCTCTCTCCGGCCTTGGTTTTCTTTTACCATGGCCTCTCACTTCTCCTGTCTCTCTCTCTCTCTCTCTCTCTCTCACCGTCTCCATCTGGAACTTCTTCTGCTCAAATTCCAGCTCCATTCTCCTCAACTCCATCTGCAGCCTGATCCCTTCTGGCTCCAGCATTGGTGGTTACCTTCCCCTGTTGCTGTGGTTCTCGGTTCACACTGGTCTTGCTGTCCTCCTTCCCTGAAACCAGACACTGCGGTGGACCCTGGCCCCTCCATGCCCAAGGTCTGGTTCCTTTCAGTCACCGACTGTGGCTCAAGGTCTTGGGCAGTCACTCTTGCATCAGCTGCCACAAGAGCCTCCATGAGGTGCTGTTTGTTTTGTCCCTTGCAAAGGACTCCTCTCTTCTGGCACACTGCCTCGGTATTTTGCAGCATGTTCGCCTTAGGTGGAAGTCATCTTCTTCCCTAATCTACGGCTACACTAGCTTAAACCAGAAAAAAAAATGAAACAGGTAGGGAACTTTAACTGTAAACAGAATGATATATTTCTTTTTAAAATCACTGCCTTCTTGTGTGTGAACTGTTGCAGTTTATCAATCTGACACACTGGAGTGTTAATGCTTGTGTTACCAAATAATTTTACGGTATGTAAATAAATATTTTTGATTGCAGCACTGCAAACCAGATCTTTTAGATCGCACCGTTGCCAACCAGATCTGTCACAAACACACTCCGGGGGTCAGGCCCTTTGCTCCCACAGTGCCCAACCTCAAAGTGCAATATGTGAACAGGAGACAAACAGGGACACCCTCCTGTCTGTTTTGGATCTGATCAACTACCAGTCTTGAGTCCTGGGGTCAAATATGAACCCTTTTTTGCTAACAGGTCCAAATATCACACCCTCTTCAAGGAATGCAGTGCAATACTTAACCCAGCGGACACACAACCTGGTTTACAATCCACCTTCTGACTTAACTGAGACTTAGATATTTCCTTATCTTGGTGCATATGGTGACACACTATCAGCATTTTAGCAGTTCTGTCAGAATTATCAACAGTGTCCCAGCATTCACACTTGAAATGAGAAAAAAGCTCAGGCAGAATTTCAAGGAAAACAGACTTTACTAGAATTTAAAAATAGTAAATAAAATACAAAACACAGAACATATAACCTTAATGGCACAGTCAACTAAAAGAAATGGAAATTACAAAACCAAATGCCTTTTTACTAAGTGACTGATCCTACCCCAGTTGCAGTTAGTAAACAGTGATACTGAAGTTACCTAACTTTGGTAGATACGCTTCTTAAGCATTCAGAACACAAGTGTCTCTTGAAAGTCCAAACACACGTATGCTAAGTGTTGCAAGGTTGGAACAAGAGTGTGTCCTCTCAGGAGTCCAAAGTAAAAAGAGTACAATATTCCCTCAGCCTTGACACTATCATGAGTGGAAAAGGGTCCCTCCTAGTTTTTGAGGTCACAGCTCTGTGGTGATGCTGGCTGTGAGGTCACTCTCATGCTTGCATACTGAATTAGTCACATGAATCTACACATTGCTAAACAACCCACTTAAAAAAATATATATACTTTTTTTTTAATTAGTGAGCCACAGAGCATGAATTATGACAGGACAGAATTACCCCTTTGGTCTTCAGAAGAACATCCTGAAAGACATTACTCTTAGCTATGTGAAGATTTTCACAGGTATCTGTCTGCGTTTGCTTTCCTCCTGATAGGTCGTAAAATACAGTCTGTTATGGCCCGTTTCCTAGGTTCAAAGCAGTAGTTGTTTTACAGCCAGGTGTCAAAAGGAAGCTCTTAATTAGATTATCCACTAGGTCAGGGAAAAGGACAGACCCTTTTTTTCTGTTCAAAATCCCATGTTCCATGAGGCTTTGCTGCTTGGCCTGTTTTTCTAAGTGGAAGTCTAAACATGTATTTATATCAGAAATATAATACAAATAATAACAAGCAGACAGCTGTCATCACAGCTGCTACCATTAGCACCCTCCTGGAGCATCAGTCAACCACCTGCATGTACCTCCTGACAACTCATTGAGTTGAGGGACCCCAGTTCCAGCACTTTAGGTTACACCTACCCCACTTAATCATGACATTGCTCCCACTTCCCTACCCCCTTAGATGCTCCCAACTACCTTACTCCTTCCACCCTTGTTTGTAATCCCTCCATCTTCTCACCTCTGAGAACTTCCAAGTAGGGTGTTATTAACCTCTGATGCCGGCTGGCTGTTATGCTGCCTAAGCTGTTTAATGCTGTTGTACCCTGTAACTTACCTGTACCATATGTAACCCTGTCATCTGTATTGTATTGTCTGTGTAACTGAGATGGAACCTATAAATGAGCATCTGCTCACTGGTTTAATCCAAGATCTAAATAAATAAATAAAATAAATAGATGGATCATCCAGAATTTGACCTTTTTGCATCCCTACTCAGAGCAAAACTGCCCAGTTTCTGCAGGCTAGATTCAGGGCCTGGAGTTTTCTGGCAAGACGCATTGACCCTCTCCTAGAGCGGGAGTTTCCTTTATGACTTCCCTCCATGTCCTCTGATTCAGGGGTACTAATAAAGCTACTGATGGAAGGGGCCAGCATGATCCTGGTAGCACCATTCTGGCCACGGCAGATATGGTTTCCATTACTGCAGCAGTTAGTAGAGGAACCTCCGGTCCCTCTGCCCCTTTGCAGGAATCTGCTGATGCAGGCTCAGGGGACCCTGGTCCATCCCAATCTCAAGTCACTTCTTCTGCATGCCTGACTCCTGAGGACATAGCCATCACCTGGTTTGGGGTATCCCAGAAAGTGGCAGGTGTCCTCGTGGCCACTTGGAAGCCTTCCACTGGTGCCACATATGTCATGAAGTGGAAGAGGTTTATCATCGGGGCAGCAAGCTCCATCTGGACCCTTTCACTTGTCCAGTGAGTCAGATCCTGGAAAACCTGATGTCCCTGTCAGATTCAGGCCTCTAGTAATCCTCCTTCAAGGTGCACCTTTTGGTTTCCTCAGCCTTTCGCAAGCCTGTGGGTGGCTGTACTGTGTCCGAACTGGATGTCTCCTGTACCTTTCTCAGGGGCATCCTGCATCTGAAACCTCCAACTGTTTCCCTTGTCCTGGCTTGAGATTTTAATTTTGTTTTGGAGACATTAACCCTGTCTCCTTTTGAGCCAGCCATGACTTGCGAACTATGCTTTCTTTCCTGTAAAGTGTTATTTATGGTTGTATTACTTTTGCTCAAAGGTTTTCTGAGCTTTATACCCTCTGGTGCGAGGAGTCTCAATTTGATTTTTCACAAAGACAGGGTGTCTTTACAGACAAATCAGTTTCTTCCTCAGGTGGTGTCTGAGTTTAACAAAATCCAAAGGTAGAACTGCCACAACTTACTGGGACAGGATAGTGCATACACAAAAGGGCAGCCAGCCCTCAAACATTATAGTACAAGGTCCAAAGTAGTGTTGCACCATACACTGAAAAAGATGGTAATCCAGTCGTCATCCAGTGAATGCAGTGGCAACCAAGTTGAAGTAAATGTCTTACAGCAGCCCAAAGTAAGGCTCTCTGCCCCTGCAGTTTGGCTATCCCAGCCTTCTTTAGGGGGTACCAGAGAGTAATTCATTGAGCCTTAAAAAGTCACGTTCAGATGACATCAGAGCATTCGTTCATTTTGTTTTACATTTGACCTTTTGACCTTCCTATTCAGAATTTCTCTAAAGTTCTCTTTTTGTTTTTTTTCACATCCAAAATAATTTCTAAATGTTAAGTCAAATGCCTTTCATTTGGTATAGCATAAAAAAGCATTTATGTATTATGAAAACGTAATGAATTATAAAAGAAATCAAACTAATTTAATCTGTTATTTAAAGTAAAAAAAATATATATTCTTGAGTATAACAAATTACAGTATTTAAACAAAGTAGTGAATATCAAATTCTGAATTATATGGGTACCAATGCCCTGGAAGACAGAGTCATAACTTAATAATGTTTAAGGACTGGATTTCAGAAAATACAAAGCAGAAGCTGAAGAGATCCTGAGTTACAAGCGATCACCCGTAGTGCACTGGCCTTATTCCAAACTGGGGATCCACCATGTAGCATCCAGAAGCTGTCACAGTTTCCAAGACAAGGCATCAGGGATTTCTCTGTGGAACAAGAGAATAAAAAGAGAAAAAAGTCAGTTCCTATTATGTTTTAACAAAATAGGTTTTAAGTCCCATTGTTCATTTAGGCACTTAGGTTTCGCATGCTCCAGTGCATAAATCCAATAACTTTCCCTTATCAAAAGCATGCTCTGTCTTTCTCCCCCATATGTAGGTATGGTCACATGATCAATGCCCATAAATCTAAGGCCAACAGAGCTCGAGTTGTGTGATTTATGGAAGTTTGCACCCACTGGCTTGTCTACCCTTTGATTCCCAATGTCCCTCACATATACAGTAGTAGCCACAGACATTGGCAGCTATTTCCAGATATTTCACGAAATACTAAAGTGTTTTTCCCTGCTGCCCTTACTGTAGACATGGAGTAAGCATTAGATATATCTGGAAATATCACAGAAATTTCAGGAAATAGCTGGCAGTGTCTGTGGCTGTCACTGTACTTGTATCCTGGTCTTGAGAGGTCTAATGGCGCGTTCCACATAGGTAATGCCACATTGGCACCAAAGGTCATGCACTAAAAAATTTAGTGTCACGTGTGATACATTCCTTGATCAGTACTTTCTTGCTTCTAACCTTCAGGTGGATGTACTCCCTATTCTGTTCTGAGTGCTCACAGACGTTACACCCATGGCGCTTGGAGTTTCCCATTGATCTTGTGGATAACCAATAGGTCTGTTTCATCTGTTTGCAGGGATTTATTTAACTCTAAAAATTGATTAGCGTTTTGCTCATAAAAGTGCTAAATCTTTGTGAAAATGCACAGCTCTTGCCACACTGCGTTTAACAAACACAGTACTTCTAGAAAATCTATGTAAATACTTTCTGTACAGTTAATATAGTCCCAAGAAAAAAACTGCTAATCAGTTATTTAAAACCATGTGTTTGTTCTGTTTCATCCTACTGTGTACCAGTTTGTCCTTCAGGTTAGGTGCCCTCCTGAATGTGATGCGTGGTTTCTGTCCCTCCTAAATGTGATGCGTGGTTTCTGTCCCTCCTGAATGCGATGCGTGGTTTCTGTCCCACTACCCTATTAATCTCAAGGTACCCCATTAGTATGTTCCATGACCAATCTTACCTGCAACGCTGTTATATTCGGTTACAAATGTGACTAGATTCGTTTTGTCAGCACTTTGTTTTCTATTCTCCTGTAATAATGAATCCCTCTCACAATTCAATACACTGGCCTTAGGTTTTTCCAAAATGTCCCTGCTATAGCCCCTGATAGCAAACCTGTTTTCTGGTTCTTTGGCATGAATTGCAAAGTTACTACAGTTTGTTTGCAGTCATAAGAACTGACTATAAGGTACTGAGTCTTTAAATGTCTTAGGATGGGCACTTTTCACATGTAGTACTGAACTGCTGGCAGTTTTTTTCGTAAAGCATTTTGTCCTAATATCCTTAAGGTGAGTAGTGTCTGTACATGAGATGGCAATGTTTAAAAAAAGTCCAATGTTTTTCTATCTGCCACATGTGTAAATTTCAGATTCAGGTCATTATTTTGCTACCAGTCTACAAAATTCTGAACCTCTGTCACATCCCCTTCCCAGATACACGTGACATTGTCAATAAAACATTTCCATAGTATTATGTTACCGAAATACCGTTTTCTTCCTGAGTTGCAAACAGGTGGCTCCTCCCACATGCCAAGAAGTAAATTAGCATTTGAGGGAGTCACTGATGCCCCCATGGCAATGCCACATTGTTGTAGGTAATGTTCCACTTTGATTTCAAACATGTGTGTGAGAACAGATCCAGTGCTGTAGTTATAAAATATTTTGGTATATTACCATCATCAGCATCCTTCTCTGGAAAGTACTTGCATGCCCCGACACACTGTCGGTGAATTATAGATGTATAGAGACTCTCAATATCTATGCCCACCCACACATAATCTTTTTCCCGGATAGCATATTAACAATTTACACAATAAGTTTGTGTTATTCCTAATATAAGAGCCTAGTTTTACCACATGTTTCTGCAGAAGGAAATCTACAAATTTTCCTAGTTTCTCAGTAAGGTTCCCCACCCCAGAATACTATTATGCTTGTATGTACGTGTGTATTTATTTATTTATTTGAATGTTGGTTACGGGGTAAGCTCACTGAGACAGAATGTTCCTTTTTTGAGGGGGTGACCCAGGGAAAAGGGTTACAAAGGGAGGAACAGTGATGCAATAAATAATAGCACATGGTAAGTGTACGCAGACACTTTTACAAAAACATACATAACAAACAAAGCAAAATGTCACACTGGCAGTAAATTAAGTTGCATTTTCAAAACTGGTACAGGGATAAAAGTCAGAGAATGATAACTAAACAAAGCATATGTACAATTAGGTATAACTGAATATAAAGAGTATATAGGCACAGTGAGAAATTATTTACAGCTGAGACCAACCAGACAATCAAAGCGCTACTTGCACAGCACCAGAGCACAGCGTAGTAAATAAAGGGAAGATAAGCAGGCTCAGATAAAGAACTCAGAAAGAGGGCAAAAGAGGGGAGAGTGATGCGAGCTAAGGAGAGGGATCAGCAGGAGCAGGTCCACAGCTGAGTGGAGACAAGGTGAGATTTGAGAGAATGCTTAAACAGGCGAATAGAGGTACAGGTCATGACAGTGGAGGAAAAAGAGTTCCAGAGAGAGGGACCCGAGAAGGTGAAAGCACGCTGATCCACCGCTAGACGGGGTTTAGGGATAGAGAGCAAAGGTAAGCTGGTAGACTGTAAAGAGCTAGTTACAGGTGTACATTGAATGATGGGCAGGAGGCAAGGAGGAGTGCAAGCATGCACAAGTTTGGAAGTCAGGCAGAGGGTGGAGAATTGCAGCCTGGCTTCAAAAGAAGCCCATCCCAATGAGCCAAGGATAGTGCAGGAGTGATCTCTGGCATTAGCGCCAAGGACAAATCGAGCTATCCTGTGGTAAGACTGTTTTAGCTTGTTAATGGGGAGACCTGGGCAGAGTGGCGGATTAGGGCACTGTAGGAGATAATCAGAAATAGGGAGGAGGAGGTAATGACAAGGCGGGAGGCAGGTGTAAGATAGGGCCTGAGCTTCTGATGGAGGATCTTGACCTCTGAGGAAACCTCAGGAGGCTGTTGCATACCTATTGGGAGGGAGATGAAAAAGTCAGCAAACTTCTGGCCTATTGTCTCAAATGTAGACAAGCAAACAGAACGATCCCTGGATTGAAAGATGACAAGGGGGTATAGACCTGCTCTCAACAGGTGATCAACAGGATAATGGCCCAGTTTTTATGAATGCCTATGCTCCTCCCCATCCCTCCCTGACTCCACCACAGTGGAGACCTTCCTGGCCACACTCCCTATCCAATGCCTAGGCCCCTCCATGACCTTCACTTTGAATGAGCCCCTGATGGAAGCAGAGATCTCAAAAGCTATTCAGTCTATGAATCCACATAAATGCCCAAGTAAGGATGGGCTACCCTTTGACTTTTACCAACTGTCAGGTATCCAGCTGTC
Source organism: Neoceratodus forsteri (assembly GCA_016271365.2). Classification (NCBI taxonomy): domain Eukaryota; kingdom Metazoa; phylum Chordata; order Ceratodontiformes; family Ceratodontidae; genus Neoceratodus; species Neoceratodus forsteri. The sequence continues at coordinate 63,793,468 of CM028133.1, read as the reverse complement.
TGGATGTCTGCTGCGGACCTTCAGAGAAGCATAGACTTTGACAGCAGATAAGGACAGCTTGGCCCACCTAGCCTGCCCATTTCCCTACCTACAGGATAAGCTACAGATCCTAGTTAACCAACTGCCTATTTCTTCCTACCCCAACAAAAATTGCTTTATGTCTCTCCCATGCATTCTTGAGAGACTCACTGATGCAAGGGATACTTCCTCCCACTATGAGGGCTGTCGTAGTAGCGGTATTCCCCAAAAAGGGCAAGGACCTGTCAAGCCTGGATAGCTACCATCCTATCTCCCTTATAAATACCAATGCCAAAATCTTGGCTAAAGTTCTTGCAGGTCACCTGGAGAAGCTCCTACCAAGTTTAATCCACCCCGGGCCAGGCTGGGTTCATTAAAGGCAGGCTAGGTTCAGACCATCACAGGACCCTGATCATGCTGATGCATGAGGTGCGGGCCTGCAGTACTCCCATACTTGCACTCATGGTGGATTTCGAGAAGGCCTTCGACTCGGTTGAATAGTCCTACTTGATGCTCACCCTAGAGAGAAAGGGTATAGGCCCCTCATTTAGGGAGTGGGTTAAACTACTATATTCCTCTCCGAGGGCCACTGTCCAAACCAGTAAAAGTATGTACCCACCCTTTGCCCTACATAAGTGCACGAGGTAAGAGTGCCCCTTGCCCCCACCCTTGTTTGTTCTGGCGATCGAACCATTGGCCATAGCTATTGGAGAGTCATGGGGTATTCCAGCAGTAACAGCGGAAATCTCTGCATTTAAAACGCTTTTTTTTTTTTTTTTTTTTTGAGTGTTCTCTTTTTTTACCCCAATGTGCATCCATGCCAGCCTCTCCTTCAGGCGAGCCAGTGCTACTTCCGACTCGTCCAGTCCCCTGAGTCCTCTGCTCTCACATGACAGCCATTCTCCCCCCCCGGGTAACCTGGCGTAACCCTTCGCCGGATGGGTCTCCCTCTTCTGAGAGGGAAGGCACCAGCCAGAGGGGACGCAGACCAGCACAACATCTTGGCCCAGAGGGTGCTGCTGAGGTGGAAGTCTTTAGAGGCATTGACTGGCTTGGAGAGCCAGGCAGCCGTCATCTGGTGTGACGTGGAGCATTTTCACGTTTTTCTAGTGGACGTCCCTCCTGCGCCGTCGTGCAGTGCTCCTAGTCTCCACCAGAGGCCCGCTGTCTACCGACACCTTTCCCTAGCCCGCCCCCGAGAAAGGAGAGCAGTCCTATGGAATGGATGCTCAGTCCTCTCCCACCCCAGCCAGCCCCTGGCATCCCAAGTCTGTTCCCGCACCCAGGTCGCTGGCATGGGTCTAGGTAAGGCACCCGCACCTCAACCCTCCATGCCACCGAGCTGGCTAAAATATTTCTATATGCAGATGACCTTCTCGCCACCACAGGCAATTCAGACTGTCCTGGACACCTTGGCTAGGTTTGCCCAAGTGTCAGGCCTGAAGGTGAACCAGGCAAAGATGAAGGTCCTCCCCCTGAATAAGGCCTGTTCCAGCCAAGCCGTTGACTTGCCAGGACTGAAGTGGTCCCCAGATGGTATAAATGCCTAGGTATCACCATCCACCCCAATATCTCCAAAATGATAGCAATTAACTTTTTGCGACCCTCCTGGAAGGGCTCAAGGGGGATATAGACAGATGGAAATCTTTGAAGCTATTCCTGGCATGGAAAATAGATTTGGTAAAGATGATGATTGCTCCCAGAGTGTTATACCTCCTAGCTCACCTCCCCATTCATATTCCTCCCAAATGGTTCCAGAAAGTGGTGGGGAAATTTTTATGGGAAGGGAAACCACCTAGGTACAGGAGACAGAAGTTGTGCCAACACTGGAATAGAGGAGGGTGGGGATTCCCCTGGTTCCAGGGTTACCGTATGGCCTTTTTACACACAAACAACTAACTGGTTTACACCAGTGGGTAACTTCTCCAACCTGGGTCTCGCTCTATGCAGTACTGATGAGGTCCCCTTCTCAGGTCACACTGTTATACGCTGTTAAGAGGCTTCTCAAGGCACAGGCATCACCTGTCCTGCTATCAATAAAATCTTGGCACAAAGTGTACTCATTATTGCACTCTTCCCCCCCACCCTAGATCATATATGCCCCTGTGGAATAACCCACATCTGACAGTGGATAGGAAAGTCATTCACTGGCGGATATGGGAGACACAGGGCATTAAACTAGTACATGACCTACTTGTCCTGGGTGCCAACATGCTGGATACCTTTGAGGCCTTGAGAGAGAAGTATCTTCTCCCTTCAAATCACTTTTGAAGATATCTGCAGCTCGGGGATGCCATCAACAGGCCAGTGTCCCCCCTTCTCTCCCCAAGCCAATCCCTTCTGCCTCTTCACTGAAAGTCTGGATAAAACGGGTGAGAGGCCGGGCTAGCTTGATTTATAAAGCCCTCCGTGAGGCCGCCCCTGACCCGACCCTTTCCGCCAAGGCCCAATGCGAGCAAGAGATGGGCATCCACATCTTGGAGAAACAGTGGGCACACTGCTGGGTCAGGATGCACCAGGCCTGCAGAGATGTCAGAACAAGGCTGATCTGATTAACAAAACCCTTTTAAAATGGTATTATACCCCAGCCAAGCCCACACAACTGGGCCTTCTCCAGGAGGATACTTGCTGGCGGTGTGGACAAGTTGGGGCTCATTTATACCATGTACTCATTTGAACACATCATAATCTCGATTACTCTAGGTCAAGTCACGAAGTTAATGGTCGGGTGTGTCTGCCTGCCCCTGGACCTTGTTTCCTCAGCCCGTTTGGAATTCCTAACCAGTCTAGACAGATTACCCTACGGTGACCTAATCCTAACGGGGGTAATCTGAACTGGTTTAGTGCCAAAAGGACAAACTACGTCTCCATTCTAGAGGATGCAAAGATAGTACAATTAATCCACCCCCCCCAAGACTAATCAGGTAATCACAGTCTCCTAGACTGAATTTTAACAAATAACAGCCAGTAATTAAAAATCGCAGGAGTACTCCCCTGATGCTCTTAGTGATTATTGCCCTTCCTGCTGTGTCTGGAGAAATAATATTCAGAAACCCCATCCTAAACTCATTAAAACGCGTGACCTAAGGAGGTTTAGCATTGAGGCCTTCTTGACCGTCTTAAGTCAGTAGACTGGACTCCCATCAACCGCCTCCCTGATGTCAGCTAGGCATTAGACTACTTTATAAACTCTTTCTCAATCATCTTAGACTCCATAGCCCCTATTAGTTCTCGAAGAGCTAAGTGAATAAACTCCCCCTGGCTGTCTCACGATCTTAGAGCACTGATGCGTTCCTGGACAAAGCTTGGAAGGAGTTTAAAAAAACAAGACAGGTGTTTGACTGGCAGTCCTATTGACAACTGCGTAATGCTTGCAAAACCCAGGCCATAATGGCCAAATGGACTTACCTCCGCTCCCTACAGGAAAAAAATGTTGCCAACCCAAAGACTTTCTGGACCCAAATAAACTCTCTCCTTAAAGGAAAGGACAGAAACATTCCCTAGTCCATAGTCGCAAATGGTGCCATACTATTGAGTCCCGCAGGCATAGCTACTGGTATAAATCACTTTTTCACTGCCTGGACAAATACAAAAAAAAACTCTCTCTCATTCCAGCTGACTCGACATCGCTCGACCCCGACTGTACCCTCCCTCACCTTCCACCTAAAACTGGCCACAAGGCTAGAGGTCCTTAAACTACTCAAGGGTCTCAACCCAGACAGTGCCCCTGGATTCGATACTCTTCATCCAAAATTCCTTAGGAGAGGAGCACCTGCCATCGATCGCCTACCTGGTAATGCTATTAATAAACAAATATTTCCTTTCTCAAACAATCCCAGACAAATGGAAAACTGCAGTTGTAGTCCCTATATTGAAAAGTGGCCCCATAAACGTGGTAGAAAACTACAGGCCTATATCTATGCAGTTTACCTATAGCGCTGCGACATCCACAGTGCCAACATCCCCGTCAGCGACAGCCGTAATGCCAGGAGAGAATTCTTTATCAACTCTACTCACATCTCGAACTCAACATGCCTTAGCTATCTATCAGCATGGATTTCGTAAACTGCATGGCACAGAATCAGCACTGCTGTACGTAACCCCGGACATTTTCAAGGCAATGGATCAGGATGAGGCTACAGGTGCCAACTTTGTGGACCTGACCAAAGCCTTTGACCTTGTCAGCCACCAGCGTCTCCTCACTAAACTCCATCAACTAGATCTTGACCAGGCAATCCCACTCTTGGCTATCCAACTACTTAACTAATAGACTCCAGTGTGTAAAATGGTCTGGTGCCATGTCCTCTCTTGCTTCCATAACTGACAGTGTTCCACAGGGCTCCATATTAGGACCACTCCTATTCTCCATTTTCGTTAATGAACTACCACTCAACTGTGGGGCTGCAGCAGTTTAATTATATGCTGATGATTCTGTTTCATACAGGTCTGCTAAAGATATCAGTGTCATAAACGCCAACCTTGAGAGTGATTTTCAGGCTTAAGAGGTCTGGTTCAAAGCCAATCTGTTAGTACTTAACACTAAAAAGACTCAAACCATGTTATTCCACCACACCTCCTATAAACTTGATAACCAACTGCCTTTGGTTTTTAAAACATCAGCGGGAGTAATGCTGGAATGTGTCAAAAGCTTTAAATACCTGGTTGTCACCTTAGACGAAAACCTATGCTTCGAGATCCATCCTAATGAAATTATAAAATCAACTCACCAGAAACTAGGGTTACTATACCATATTTCCCCTACCTCACTTCCCAATCCAGAAAGACCATCTCTACTGCAACCCTACTCCCAGGTCTCCTCTATGGTGCATCCTTGCTTTCCACAGTGAAGCCATCTATTCTGAACAGACTTAGGCAAACATATCGCCATATTGCCAGATTTGCCGCTTCAGCCCCGACCCAAACTCACCACTGTGCTGTGCGCAGTACCTTAAATTGGCCAGGTTTTGAGGTGAAGTTGGACTACTCCTTGCTGTGTACCACCTTCAAATTAATTCACCTCCCCTTCAAGCCTGTCTAACCTACTGACCCGGAAACCATTCACCAAGTTCTTTAGAATATCTCACCAACCATTACTAGGTATACCTAAAACTCATTTAACAGCTGGAAAGAGATCTTTCTCATATGCAGCTACACATAAATGGAACAATCTTCCAATAGAACTTCTAACCCTGCACATCCCTCTCACAGTTTGAAAAACAGTACAAAGACCTATTTCTTGCCACTGGAACGTGTAACTGTATATAACCCCCTGCCAAGCAGGCAGTGTTTAATCCTATGTCATGCTCTCAAGGTTTCTTTGAATCCTGTGTAACCAATGAGTCTGAAAGTTGTTTATGCCCTAAAGTGTTTGATGTTTCTTTATCTTATTTACTTACTGCATCAAACTGTTGAATATTTTTACTTGTTAATGTTACTACTGTTTGTACCACTGTTGGTACTATGCTTAATGTCCATCTACTATGTTTAATGTCTGTCATTTGTGGAATGCTTAGATTTCCTGGGTCGCCACTGCAGAAGGGACGGTCTTGTCTCAGTGGGCCTACCCGGTCATCAAAATTCAAGTAAATAAAATAAATAAATACTGCGGACATGCCCAGTGATCAAGCCCTTTGGACATCAGCCATGAACATGTGTAGGAAGGTGATGCCACGGATTGGTTTTGATGCCCCTTACCTTCTGCTGGGCTGTGTGCCTGAAACCCTCCCTAAACACGACCCTGTAGCCCAGTGTGTTACAGTAGTAGGGGCAGCAGCAAAACCGCTTCTGTTGTTGAGATGGCAGTCCCCAGAGCCCCCCTCTTTGACCCACTGTTGCTGTCCTTGGCCTAGGTGGCCTCTTATGAGAAGCCGTCCAACTTCGCTGCCAGCACACTGCCCATGTTTCATCTTTGTTGGCAGCCCTTCCTGGAGTCTGCATATTGCAGTAAAGCCCAGACTGACCCAGACAGAGGATAGCAATCCCATTGCATACCGTAATTCTACTCTGACCTTACTAGCCACCTGCCAATAACCTGAAGTACTCCATGTTCACAGTGAATGCCAAGATGTATATAGTTATTGTTTGTTTAGATAAGTTTTAGGAGAAATACTCATCAGCCATAGTACATACTTGACAATACAGGGCACTGGGTTGAGGCAGATACCTACTGCCTGGTAGTCGGGCCATTCGGGTCTGCAGCATGGCAGACGAAAGACGCTGGTTATTCAAGGACCCAAACTTGCAGCACGGTGGTAATGCAACAAAAGTAACTGAAAAGTGTCTGAGCTCACCTGTGTATATTTCCTTGAGCAAAGAGCATCCTCTGTACAGGCCTGCATGAATATGGGTTGTTCTCAACCAGTACATTGCTACTCTGTTTGCTTTTGATGTAATGTATGTTGTGGTATTGTCTCAATAAAATTTTTCAACCTCAAGAAAACATGGATTTTGCAAACCTGGCTTTTTCAACATCACTTACTGTTGGGATGGGAGCTGTAGTTGAAAATGTGGAGGGGTGGAAGGGATTGCAGGAGGACCTGACTAAACTGCAGGAGTGGGCAGAAACATGGCAGTTGGGGTTCAATGCCAATAAGTGCAAGGTTCTACACTTTGGAGCCCGGAACCAGGGAAGGGATTATCACTTGAATGGGGTTACAGTTGGGGAGCTCACCAGAGGAGAAGGTCCTAGGAGTGATCATTACAGGGAGCATGAATAACTCTGCTCAGTGCAGGAGGGCAGCAGCAAAAACCAACAAAATGCTGGGGTGTATTGCAAGACGGATCTCCTCCAGAAGGAGGGAGGTTATCTTGCCCCTGTATAGGTCATTGTTCAGGCCCCACCTGGATTTGTGCAGTACTGGCACCCATTCCTGAAGAAGGATATCAGATTGTTAGAAGGGGTGCAGCAAAAAGCAACAAAGATGATCCAGGGATTAGAGAGCAAGCCCTACGAGGACAGGCTGGGAGAGTTGAATATGTATTCTCTGGAGGAGGGATGGGGGGATATGATCGAGATCTTTAAGTATCTGAAGGGGATAAACAAGACCAACACAGAAGGGATTTTCCAGATGAGAAGGGGGAAGGACACAAGAGGGCATGGACTGAGATTGGAGGTGGGAAGATTCAGGAGGGCGATGAGGAGACATTTGTCTCTGAAAGAGTGGTGGACAAATGGAACACCTTACCAGATGAGATAGTGTCCTGTAAGATGGTGGGCAGTTTCAAGAGGAGTTGGTACAGGTTAAGGGGAAGGGATACTGGGAAGAGGGGGGCGGGACAGGAAGCTGCAAGATGAGATACTAGCTGCACACTCAAGCAGACTCGATAGACTGTGAGGCCTCTTTCTGCTGGCAATTTTGTATGTTCGTACTGCAGAATTGTAAAAACACTAAGTGTGTGCTTTTTGGCTGAAGACCGAAAATGGTCAAAATGGTTCAGGACTTAAGATTTTCACCCCTAGTGGCACGCTTTTGAAGCAAGTGGAATTTTTTTAAAATATTTAGGCATTTCATTTAGACTTCCACTTGACTTTTTCACATCATGTAAATAAAATCTGCAGAAAGGGTTAATCAGAAACTGGGTATCTATACAAACTTAAAAATTGTCGTCACGTTGAAACGGTTAAGAACTGGTGTTTTGTTCCCTACTCTGACCTAAAGTTTTTTTAAATATTCCATAATCTGATTTGTTATGTTTAAATTGTACCTTTAGTATTATTTTTTATTTATTTATTGAGCATATCGGACATACATTTGAGTTTGAGACTCATTTACAAAGGTTCCATGTCAGAAAAGGCACAATCAGACAAGATAGTACATGGAATGATATACAGAGAGGCTACAATGTGGCAGGAAGACATCACAGTAGTGCAAAATCGTGTAACTAGGTCACACTATAATACATAAAATGATGTACAGAGAAGGTACAATGGGCACGAAAACATAACAGTAGTGCAAAAATCATGAATAACAAGATTGGGTACACAGGCTTTAAAGATAAGTAAAATACTAAGCAGCCAAGCTTCGATTTTGACACTAAGGTACTGGGGAGGGCGTCTGACCAGAGAGGGGCTCTGTAGGTGAAGGTTCAGGACAGAGAATTGTATCAGTTAAAGCAAAAGGAAGCTGGGAAGGCAGTTAGAACAGCAAAGGCCCAAACCGAGGAAAAAATAGCCAACTCAGTTAAGAAGGGGGATAAAACCTTTTATAGGTACATCAGGGAGCGTAGGAAGACCGAGGGAGGGATAGTGAGGCTTAATAAGGGGGTGGGGGTGGGCAGAGGGTGACGGTGAAAAGGCAGAGCTACTAAACAAATATTTTTGCCCAGTATTTACAAATGAAGAGGGAGAGGTACCTAAACCAAACAACAGAAATACTCTGGATACAGAAGTTGATACCAGCCCATTTACAGAAGAAAGGGTTCTGAAAGAACTCTTAAAACTGAAGGTGGACAAAGCAATGGGGCCTGATGGGATTCATCCCAGAATTCTAAAAGAACTAAGGGTAGAACTAGTGACACCACTGACTACCCTCTTTAACAAATCATGGGAAGATGGGGTGGTACCTGAGGACTGGAGGAGGGCAGATGTGATTCTACTTCACAAAAGTGGGAGCAAGGCAGAAGCGGGAAACTACAGACCTGTTAGTTTAACCTCAGTGATAAGGAAAATGATGGAATCACTTCTGAAGGAAAGAATTGTCGAGTACCTAGAGGCCAGAGGGGCATAGGACCCAAGGCAGCATGGATTCACAGCAGGAAGGTCATGCCAGACGAATCTAATAGAGTTCTTTGGGTGACCAAAGTAGTAGATCAGGGAGGGGCTGTGGACATGGCCTACCTAGACTTTAGCAAGGCATTTGACACAGTCCACACAAAAGATTAATATACAAGTTAGCCAGCCTGGGAGTGGGTCCCAAGATGATAGCCTGGGTAAAGAATTGGCTGGAGAATAGGACACAGAGGGTAATAGTAAATGGAGTCCACTTTGAAGAAAGGGGGGTTACTTGTGGGGTACCGCAGGGTTCAGTATTAGGACCGGTCCTCTTCAGTGTCTTTATAAGCGACATTGCAGAGGGACTGGAAGGAAAAGTATGTCTCTTTGCAGATGACACTAAGATCTGCAACAGAGTTGATGCACAAGGTAATGTGGAAAGGATGAGAAGGGACTTGGCAAGGTTAGAGGAATGGTCAAATGTATGGCAGCTTAGATTTAATGCTAAGAAGTGCAAGGTAATGATGCACCTGGGAAACAAAAACCCAAGGGAAGAGTACACAATGGGAGGTGAGATACTAACAACAACAAAAATGGAAAGAGACCTGGGGGTAGTCATATCAGATTACCTAAAATGGGCAAGCAATGTGAGAGGGCAGTAAGGAGAGCTGGGGGGATACTGGGATGCATAGGAAGAGGCATCAGCAGTAGAAAACAAGAAGTTGTTATCCCTCTGTACAGACAGCTGGTGAGACCCCATCTGGAGTACTGTGTGCAGTTCTGGAGACCCAGTCTCCGCAAAGATATAGACAGGATGGAAGCTGTCCAGAGGAGGACAACTAAAATGGTGCAGGGTCTGCACCAGAAGACATATGAAGAGAGACTTAAGGAGCTTAATATGTATAGCCTCCAGGAAAGGAGGGAGAGGGGGGCACATGATAGAAACTTTCAAGTACCTCAAGGGAATCAACAAAGTCCAAGAGGGTAGCATCTTTCAGAAAAAGAGGTGTGCAAGAACAAGGGGGCACAATTTGAAGATGGGGGAGGGCGGCTCAGAGGCAATGTAAGGAAGTATTGTTTCACAGAGAGGGTTGTGGATGCATGGCCTTCCTGAAGAGGTCGTGGAGTCAAAAACAGTGGTGGAATTCAAGCATGCATGGGACAGTCATAAGGCAATTCTAGGGGGTGGGGGTAGGAAAAAGTAGGCTACTAGTTAACTAGGATCTGCAGCTTATCCATTAGGTCGGGAAATGGGCAGACTGGGTGGCCGAGTGGTCCTTATCTGCTGTCAAATTCTAAGTTTCTATGTTAGACTGGCAGGGCAAACAGTAGATGGATAGGATAAAATCCATTGTCAGGAGAGGAGGGAGATTGGTGGGGAAGGGTAGGGATGGAGTAAGGGGAGGACAGCAGAGTTAAAAGCAGTCACAGGTACTAGAAGTGGGATTTAGATGACCTGCAGGTGGTTTTTGGGATAGTGGAAGGATGAAGCAGGGTGGAGAGACCGGGGGGGGGGGGGTAGATAGCCCTAAGTAGATGTTTCTGGCGAGGAGGTAACTTTGATACTTAAGCCTGTCATCAAAGTTGAGCCTGCTGGATAGACTGTAGAGGGAGCTGGTGTGTGTGGAGTGGTCACAGCCCAGTACTAAGCAACAGGCTTTATTCAGGGCAACTGTTATTTGAACTAGAGAGGCACTGTCCACCGTGCCATAGAGCAGAATACTATAATCAACAAGGGAGAGAATAGAGGAGGAGATAGCCAGACGGAGGGCCTCAATGGTCAGGCAGCGCTTGTGCCGGTGAAGAAGACCGATTTTGCTGTTGACGGCCGAGCTGAGGAGATGGATGTGCTCGTTGAGGGAGGAGTCCACGGTAATACCTAGGCATTTAAAGGTATCTACCTAAACAAGGGGCTGTAACTGGAAGTTAATGATATGCAGGGGATGGTTTTTGTGTTTGTTCTGATGGTGAGCGAACATCATGACCTTTGTTTTCTTATAGTTCAGAACTAGGCGGTGTTGTGAAAACCAATATTCAGCAGCAGAGAAAGCATTCTGGAGGGATAACTGAAGCTCAGTGGGGTCTGAGTATGATGAGAAAAGGACTGCATCATCCGTATAAAGGAGTACGGTCCCTGGGCAAGCTCTGGGGAGGGTATTTAAAAACAGGCTAACGAGAAGGGGCCAGAGTATTGAGCCCTGAGCACACCTGATCTGACTGGAAGACAGGAGGAGAGGGTGTTGCCAATCTTAACTTGTTGAGATCTGTCAGTAAGGTAGTGAGCGAACCAGCTGGTGACATCATGGGAGAGACCAGAGCAGGAGATAATGGACGAGAGGAGGGAGTGGTTCACGGTGTTGAAGGTTTTCGACAAGTCAACAAAGACTGCCCCGGCTAGGTGTCCTTTATCAAGGGCTGAGTGCAAAGCTGAGGAGAATTCCAGCAGGACTGATGTGTTGCTGTGAGTTTTGCGGAAGCCCTGCTGTTCTTGACCTAGGATATTGTACTTGGTGAGGTGCTTGGTGAGTTGGTCCAAGGCCTGGGGGAGGGGATGGAGATGGGGCAGTAGCTCCCAGCTGTGGTGCGGTCGGCATCTTTGTGGGTGGGGTGACGATGATGGCTTTCCATTTAGCAGGGAATTGGCTAAGGTAGAGGGAGCGGATTAGTAGGATGGGTAGGGGGACGAGGAGTTCATCGAGGGTCAGGTGAAGAAGTTTAAGGTCCACGGTGTCGCTGCTGAACCAGGAATTCCCAAGAGCTTTTAGAAGCTGTTTTTCCTTGTAGTTCCTTTAGATTGTCCCAGAACTTTCTACCAGAGCCCCAGGATGAGTTGAGGGACGCCCTGTAGTGCTCTGCCTTGGCTGTCCATATTTTCCATGTTCATTTGTTCCTGGCAGCACGGTAACATTGTCTGTCAGCTGATTTGCCTGTGTCAGTAGCTATTTGTCAGAGGGAGTCACGGTGGTGCATCAGTTCTAGGATAGATTGGGAGAGCCAGGGGGAGGAGTGGCCCTTGACAAGGTGTTTAGAGGAGAGGGTATATTGGTCACAGGCGTGGATAAAGTAGTCGAGCACTGAGTCAATGTCGGGTGCATACTTGATGGGCGACCAGTCCCAGAGGGAGAAGTGGCGTTTTAAATGCTTAAAGACTACCAGGTTTTAGGCTGCAAAGGTTGATGAATTTGGGAGGCATTTTTGGAACCCTGCAAGACCATGTGCAAGTTACAGGAGAGTGGTCGCTCAGGGCATTGGGAAGTACAGAGATGCTAGTGAAATAAGTAGGGCGATTGGTAATAACCAGGTCCAGGCGGGAGGCAGACCAGTTTTGGGATTGCGTCGAGTAGGTGTGGTGACAACTTGTGTGAGTTCTAAGGTGGTAATAGAGTGTCATGAAGGTAGAAGGCACAGCCACCACCACGTTTACTGATCCTACCCGCACGGGAGAGGGAGTACCCGGGGATGGAGACGGCAGAGTCTGGGGTTGCTTTGGAGAGCCAGGTTTCCACAAGGGAGAGTAGATCAGGTTGGTGTTGGACCATCCAACCCTGGAAGCAGTCAAATTTTTTTCTGCAGACTACAGATATTGATGGAGGCAATGCGCAGTCCATCTGAAGCATTAACGTATGGGTGGAATGAGGAGATAGGGCCCGGGTTAGGGTGCGTGTTACCCGATAAGAGGAGTAGTAGGAGAAGGAGAGCCCTCAGAAAGGTTTGCAGGTAGTGTTTGCTGTGCCTGGATCTAAGAGGGGAGATGTGGTAGTGGTTGGAAGTGACAGCCAGAATGGGAAGGGCAAGGACTAGGGGGTCTGTGAGGTGGAGAGGGTGTATGCTCAAGGGAAGAAGGGGGTAGTCAGTCGGGGTGGAGGGGTAGAGGGGAGGCTGTGGTGGTAGTTGAGCTTTAGAGATGGGGATGGCCGGGAAGGGAATAGGTCCAGCTCAGGTTGGGGTGTGCCAGTGAGGGGTAAGAGTCGGGGGGTGAGTGAGAGGAAAGATATAAGAAACAGCTTGAGGACCTCCAAGGAAGTCATGGAACTGGGAGGGGATAGTTTTACACAAGTGTTTATGGGCAGGAAGGTGGACTAGAGGAGATGGCAGAGACAGGTGGGAGTAATAAACAGAATCTAGAGGGCTGCCAGAATAGTGCACAGGTAGCATCACGGACTAAGGTGCAGAAGGTGCAGGGTCCTAGTCTAGGGGCCGGAAGCTAATAAAGAGGGAAGAGAAAGGACAGGGAAGGAGAGATGAGTATGGAGAGAGAGAGAGGGCAAAACTAGGGCTCTGAGGAGGGAAACAGTGACTCCTAGTGGCTGCTAAGTAGAACGAGCTAATGGAAAAGTGGGCACTTAGAAATAGGAGTGTAGGAGGGTGTGGGAATAGACAACACAACACAGTGGTTTGAGTGTAAAACACACAAGTCTTTTGTGTGATATTTATTTTTCTTTAAAGATTGTATTCTTAACTTCAGAATAAATCCAAAAATAAATCAGAATTAAGAAAAATAGCTATAAAATTGTAAATAAAGTAAATACTAGCTCTCCCGAGCTCCAGCAATGTTCTTCCCAACAAAGCTGCCACAGAGTGAAAAATAAATACTAACAAGTAAATTTCACTATCTTCTGTGCTCTTTGTATGCTAGCTATACATTCTCTCAGCATAACTCTCCCAGCTCTGCTACTTGATCTGTGTTGGAGAGGTTTATTTAGTGAGACCTGATGACATCATGAGGTCAGCTGACCCACTCTAATTCTAATACAAAAGATATCTAGCCTAGTGCAAGCATTTGGGGGTTCAGCTTAACCATAAACATTTATATCCATTCTGAGGCATTGTTCCATCTTCCTGCCATAATCTAGAGGCTCTACAACCTCAATATCAGGGTTATAAAGTTAAAGTGCCACTTAAGAGCCTAAGCCCCTCCCTCTTCTGGTGACAACACACATGATAATTACTATAAGTAGGGCTTGGTTTGGGCCCGCTGGCTCTAAAGAACTTTCCAGTTAATGAATGGAGTTACAAGTTCTGCCCTTGTTTCACAAGCTGCCTTTATTTTAAAGTTTATAAGGGCAGGGGTGCCAAGTTTTGACAAATTTTGTGGGTGCTCAGGGCAGTTATAAAAGGCTGGTGATTTGGAGGCCGCCTAGGCCCCCAGAAGCTACAGGATTTTTCATGCTTTGTGGTGCATTTTGGGGGTTATTTTAATACATTTTAGAATGTTTATGCACCACCACCACCTCTACTCTACTGCAGAGGATGTAAGAGTGCCTTTGTGGGCTCTTTGATGCCTGGCAAGGTGCTAAGACCCATAGCAGGGTGCTCTGGAGATGTTTGATGCCTCCAGGTGTTGCAAGCATGCCGATTTAGATTTCAGGTAACAGTGCCACCACCTCATGAGATATAAGCATTCCCTGGAGCACTCCATACACTGTCTCGAGAAATTGTACCAGTTATTATGAAAGAAAATAATGCCTGTGCAAGATTTGGGCTACGGAGATTTTTCACACACCCTAGGTGTGTGATAATCTAATAGACCCCTCAAGCGAGGTTTTTGTGCTTATCACACACCTCAGAGGTGTGTGAAAATCCTCCTAACACACACCTGCACTACATACCTCTCAACTGTTATGAAAGTCACATAGCACTATTGTTATTTCAGTCACATTTTTGAATTAAATTGATAAAACATTCCTAACACTAAACATTTGAGGCCCACAATTCTTAGAGATATTATTCTTTAAAATTAGAAAGCGATTCACATTCTGGCCATTTCCTCTGGATTTGGAAGGTCAGTGCTATGCATTTCAGTGATGAAACACTAAGAGGTATGCTGCATGGACATGTTTCTCTAAGTATTCCAAAGTGTAAACACACACACACACACACACACACACACTTCATAGTGCAATGTTTCTTTTTTGTCCTGCCATGACACTCAAGCTCTTGCCTCAGAAATTAGGGACAAAGTGCCAGAATCAGGGACACATCTTAAAATGTAATGTTATTTACTAAGAAAGCTGGTAGAATAAGGGAATTTGTGTAAGATGCATTTTCTGAAGAACAAGTTTGTAATTTTAATGTTTAACATTATTTTGTGCTTACTATCCCCACAGTTCAGTCACAAACACACAAATTTTATAAGGGACGGGAACATTTTGAAGCAAAAATCAGGGACATCCCTGAAAATAAGGGACAGTTGAGAGGTTATATTTTCAATGGATCAAAGAGAAGGGAAGCTGAATGGAGTCATTTGCAATTAGAAGAATGTTTATCATCCCTGATCTTTCAGCGCTGATCAGACGAGGAGCTTATATCCCAATACCGTCTTCTCACAGAGGGGGAGGGTGTAGTGGCCCTGCTCCCTTGGGCTAAATCACGCTAACCAACAGCAGAAGCTGCAACAAATCAGATTAAATTAAGCCATCAAAAACCAGCCTTGAATATTAACCCTACTCTTAGTACCAACGCATCAGTGGCACAAAAATGCATGTATCACACTTTAAAGAACCTGCACCTCTTTAATCAGATTACCTGTGGTGCTGCTCCTTAAGCATCTGAGTCAATACTGTGGCAAACCATGATGTGTCTTTGACCACTAATAAGCTCTTCACAGCAGGGCCAGGTCACAGGGACTGAAACAGTGAACACAGAACTGGGGGTACAGGGCTTGGGTCCTGGGACCAGTGTTGAAATTACAGGGGGCTTGTCAGGGCTCACCCCCAACCCCAGCTCTGAAGACAGCCCTGGTAGCTCATGATCCATTGCCACTGACTTATAATAATAGGAATGGGGCTCAATTTACAGATATGGACCTCTGTGTCCCTCTCCCAGCTCCCAGAACTCAAAGTTTAATTCCAACACAGCTTGGGACTGGGCCCTGGAGATAGGGTTTGGGAACAGCGGGACCCAGTGCCAGTAAGTAGAGTAGGGATGGTGAAAAGGGGACATGGGGCTAAGGATAGGGAGACACCTAGTCTGGGGGCATGGAGGTCGAGGACACAGGGCTAGGAACTGGATATGCAGAACCTGGGACAAAGAGCAGAAATCCTGAGGGTAAGGTACACAACTTGAGACAGAGCACAAATCTGAGGGCAAGATACACAGACCTTGGGACAAAGAGCACAAATCTGACGGTAGGGTACACATAATGGGACAAGAGCACAATATAAGGACAGGGTACACAGGACGTGTGACCAAGAGCACAAGCCTGAGGGCAGAGTAGAGGGGACACAAGACTGGGGACAAGGGGACACATAACATTGGGGCTGGGGCACCAACAATATCTGGATAAACCGGAGAGGACTCATACGCACAGACACACAGTGTAAAATCTAATTGCAGTGTCTCTTCTTCTTGTATCCTGTTACAGTAACCAGATTACAACACTTATTTCCATATTTTTATGTTAGTCCATATCCATTCACATTCAATCAAGCCAAGCAGAAATCAAAAACTGGGGAACTATTTACTCAGCTGTGCATCTCTGCTGGCTTAATTTACTGTCTCCAAAACAGACCCTTTTTTTATTTTTTATTAGCTTATTCAGGCAGGAAGTGGAACAAAAATAAGAAATGAGTGATTTCTGAATCCTCCTTCTGCTGTGCAACAACACATCTACTTTGCTCTCCAGTTTTCAACACACACATTCACCATCCCTATTCCTTACAGAAACACTCAACTACTCTCTCCCTGTGACCTGCTCTGTGCAGATTTTTTTCCCTTTTAGTTTAGTTTCTAAATTGTCCGTTCCAGACGAGAGTGAGACAGACAGTTTCAAATTCTCACTGACCTTCTGCAGCGCGGGAGGGAAGGCTCACTCAAGTAGTGTAGCTGAGATTGTGAGACCGTAAATCGTAGCCACGGCACGTCTCTGAGACTCTCAGGGACAGGATCATGTGATGCAGAACAGTAAGACTTTTAAAGGAGTATACACACCCGAACATAGACTGCTCGCTGCCAGACTGAAGTGGAACGGGACAGCCGATGTGTTCACAGTTAAAGGAGCAGCAGTGCAAGAAGTACTGTAATGTAAAATACAGAAATGGGCCACTGCACTGCTGCTTTCGGCTGTTTTACGGTGGAATGGAATAAATTAAAATCGGACCGCTCATATTCTCATCTAATATGATGAACAGCCCGTTTTTTGCGGGTGCCCAGTTTAACTTTGTGGGTGCTCAAGCACTTGAGCACCCACGCTGTCGGCGCCCCTGTATAAGGGTTTACTATTTTCACCCTGTACAATTGCCCTGTGAATCATGTTCCAGTGTACTTAGAAAAAAAGGGTTTGTTTTCTAACATTTAAAATATAAAAAGGCAACACTTTTCTGCTTCTCCCCAAGTCACACACTATCCTTGTGTGCTTAGGTGCGTGGCGACTCTTAGAGACTTCATTCTCTGTATTTGGGGTAGAAAGGGGAAGTTCTTTCTCTGTTTACATTCTCGACTGAAAACGTCAGCCGACAGGAAACATTGCACTGGATCACTTTCCCTTTCTAACCCTTCCTTACTCACTTGTTTCCACTTCAGAGACCCACTTTAGTTTTAAAAGGGCCCTGCGCCTTGCTAGAGCTAAGCGCTACACAGAATGCTTGGAGTGTTTTAAAACACACTACAGAGTGAGTGATCCGAAGCAGTCTGCGTGGGGGGGTCTTATTACTTTGCATCCTGGGCTTCCTGCATGATCGTTTCAGGGTATAACTCCTCAGTGCACCCAAGGGGGTGCTTCGGTGCATTCGGCCATCCTCCATTTAAAAACTATTTATCTTTTGCAAATCGGAGGGGCGGGCGTATGTGGAACAACCGAAAACAATTTCTTAGGACTGCATTAAGCGGTAGCATTTGCTCCTTTCTCTGTCGACATATACGTGCTCATTTCTCCCTCGGAGAAACATTTGGGAAACATCCGCTTTCAGAATTCTATGGGGCACCTTCCACATTACTGTACCTGGCACCTCATTTTCCTAACATCTCGGGGGGGGGGGGTCATTCAGTCTTTTCATACAGGCATCCCTGTATTACTACTACTACTACCCCTCTCATACCAACACATATGTATACTATCAAGCCCTTTTCCATCATAATGGGGTTATCAACAACTTATAACCTCCCCATGTTTTACAGGCTTTGTGGACCATAAGACCGAAGTCCTTTTCTGTACACCATCAGGCAGAAATGAGAACGACAGTGGTGTAGAATAGTAGAGGACTACAAAGGGAGGCCACCCCCTTGTAGCTGAAAAGGGTCAAGGAAGATCCCAAAGTGGAGATTGCTACTGCAGTAGACTAGAAGAAAAAAGAGGTTAGAGTAGAGGGTCCTGTGGTGCACATTGAGTTTACAAAAGGGGGTTAGCAAAGTGGACAAACTGCCAGACACCCCCAACATTAAATGAAAACCAGTTGAAAAGAACCAGAAACAGGTTTTTGAGACAACCTACCCAAATACCTACTGGGTAGGATTGAGCTTCTGCCCTCCCTCACTTGGAATCTCCACCCCAGGGTCCCTTAAATACTGAAGCACAACATTACAACATCTTGTTGTGCTTAAATGTACTTCATACATCATAACGTAACTTCTGACCCTGGGGTGTCTGTGTGCACCTGCTGGTTAGCTCCATGTCGTGACAAAAAATCTACGTTAAGATGTAAATTTCTGCCCTATGCCTTACATCAAATTTATAGGGCTGTAGAGCCAGGTACCACCGCATAATGCGGTTGTTCTTGTCCTTCATCTGGGAGATGAAACAGAGCGCATTGTGGTCAGTCACAAGAGTGAATGGAGCGCCCCATGAATAAAACCTTAAAGGGAAATGTCCATCTAGGATTAAATTAACCAATATTGTTACCAATGGAAAGCTGCTTTACATAAGCTATTGACCGAACCTGTAACACTTTTAGGGCCAGAAACTTAACCCGTTCAGTTGCCCCTCCTTTATAGCTGCAGGCATCCATTTTCTAAATCACAGGCACAGGAAATGACGTCACATCAGGGGAAACACATATAGACAATAAATATTTTAACCAGGAGAGAGAGAGACTAAGCTGAAGCTTGAGTCCAGGTGCAACACAAGAGAGCACAAGAACGTTAAGTGACTTTCTCAGAGCCATACAGTAATGCACATAGGGATTTGGGGATTCAAACCCAGATCTCCAGGATTGCAGCTCAAAGCCTTAAATCACTGTGCTATGTTGCCTCTTTCAAGATAAGAGGAAAAGAAGAGTTAGGCCTATTGATGAGCTGTGACAACCAGCCACTTAATAGTTTAGTGATTGCACCTGGAAGCATCAGAGAAGTGAAAAGGTTTTATCTCAAAAAGAAGGGGCTACTGGAGATTTCCTGCTGGAAAGACCGAGTGAAATGGTTTGAATCATGAAATGGAAAAAAAAAATGCCGTGTTTTTTTTTTCTTTTACTTTGTTGAAGGGAAACCTATTTCTGGATGGTGTTCAAATAAATTTAGCTGCCAAACACTCTTGTTCAATGATAGAATACCATTTCTCTCAGTCATGTAACTTCCGGGATATATAAATCACAGGGTATTCTTTACCCCTTATGGTCTGGCACAGCACTTGGTTTGTTTTCTAGGGTTATCAACAACTTATAACCTCCCCATGTTTTACAGGCTTTGTGGGCCATAAGACCTAGGTCCTTTTCTGTACACCATCAGGCAGAAATGAGAAAGATAGCAGGGTAGAATAGTAGAGGACTACAAAGGGAGGCCACCCCCTTGTAGCTGAAAAGGGTCAAGGAAGACCCCAAAGTGGAGACTGCTACTGCAGTAGACTAGAAGAAAAAAAGGGGTTAGAGTAGAGGGTCCTGTGGTGCACATTGAGTTTACAAAAGGGGGGGAGGTGGCAAAGTGGACAAACTGCCACAAGGAGTGGGTGGAAGCCACGTGCCCAGGTGGGGCTAATAAATTGAGGGACACCCTGGGTGGGCGGGTGGCGCAGTCGACATAAAGCATTGATGGGCTAACACCCCGTGGAGAAATGTAGGAGATCCATGTAATTACCTTTAGGCGCTCCCCTGATGTGCACGCTGGATGCAGGGCTTGTGAGTGAGGGGTGTTCCACGGCAGCCTAAGTGAATGGAGAACAAAAACACATTATGCAGCGGGACCAAGGTGATGGTACTGCGCATGCGCAAGCACTCGGGGGGGGGGGGGTGGCCACGATGGAGACAGGCAGGATACCAGGAAAGCACTTCCACTGAGCAGGAGGCCTCTCACAGATCCGCGGGGCAGCAGGCAGGTAAGAGTCACAGGGAGTTACAGCACCCATGCTCTGAAGCAGTAACCTAGCCAGCCCCCCACTGAGACCCACTAGTAGCAACAAGCTCCAAGTTTCGGTAACAGAGCAAACTTGCTGAACACATTAACACCACTCAGGCCTAGTACAGCTGTGCAGTAAATAATATATTACAGAGCATAGAGCGGTTGCCGGAGGCACAATAACAGTGGCAGGAAAATCGGATTAAAATCCCTGTAAATGGAGTCACAATACATTCAAAGCAGGGCTCTTAAAGTGTCTGGCTGAAACAGCTTGGAGGCCACAGTCTGAGAGACAGAACAATCAGTCTATGTCGGAGGTCAGTTAAAACATGGGAACATCACACGGAGAAATGTAGGAGATCCGTGTAATTACCTTTAGGCACTCACCTAATGTGCACGCTGGATGCAGAGCCTGTGAATGAGGAGGGAGGGGGTTCCACAGCGGCCTTTAGGCACTCCCCCAAAGTGCACGCTGGATGCAGGGCTTGTGAGTGAGGGGGGGGTTCCACAGTGGTCTTTAGGCTGTTCCCCAATGTGCATGCTGGGTGCAGGGCATGTGAGTGAGAAGGGGGGTCCACAGTGGCCTTTAGGCTCTTCCCCAATGTGCACGCTGGATGCAGGGCTTGCAAGTTTTTGGCAGTTTTTATAGAATGCATCTGTAACCCCCCCTTACAAATGAGGGTTCCTGAAAAGTCTTCTTGAGCTTGCCTAAATGCTCACTGCCAGGCTGGTGTCCTGTGTTTTAGCAGTTTAAATGTATTGCCAGAGAGTGCCTGTATAGCCTCTGTGTACTGTCTCTTTAAGAGCTGCCTGGATTGCAGTCATAATTAATCTGGGAGGGGGGCTGAGTGTTTTTATGCTCGAGTCCTGCCCAGGCTGCCAAATAATCGCTTCGTTCTGCCATCGCTATTAACGCAGAGGGAGCTCTGTTAGAAGATGTACTTGTTTGCTGATAATTTATTAGAATAGTATAATATTGAAGCTTGTCTAACCTGCCTTCTTTGCAGCATGGACATTTCTGTTTATCTCCACTATCTTGGTCCTGGACTGCTGAAATGGGCCAATCAGTACCTTTGGGGACTCTAAAATGGAGCCTGTCCCCTGGGGCTGTGTGGGAGCAAAATTCTGTAGGAATTGTAGTTTGGGCTTTTGGCACCTAAATGAACCTGGAGGGGGAGCCCTTGTTGTGACTAACAGAGGAATCGGCCAACTGAACCTTTTGGATCCTGGGGAAAGTCCCAGGCTGCTTACAGCTACTTTCAGTTTGAGTCGGGAAGTGAGAGAAGTAACAGCTCAAGACAGTTGAGCAGTAATCCTGCATAGATTCGCATGGGAGAACTGTGAAAGGGCTGAGTTTTGGCCTGCCTGTCTGCCTGCTGTGCCTGAGAGGGACATTGAAGTTTATTCGGGCTGAATCCGAATTGTGAGGATGATTTAAGCCACAGAACTATGACCAGGCTTTAACCTGAAAGAGACTGAAGATTTGCTGAATGCGATCGGCCTGTCAGGATTTCCAGCCACTTTTGAACTCCTGGTTTTGCAGAGACTCTGTAATTGCAACCGGATAGCAATCTGCCTGGTACAGTAGAATTTCTTATATGTAAATGTACTCCGTGCTGTTAGTGGGTCGTGATTTGGTTCCTCACTGTGTGCTGAACTGTGTTCTGCTTGCTGGAGGCTGCATCCAGCAGTAACGGACTAAATCCGTTTGCATCTCCATTTGGACTGGGTCTTGCCACACTGGCCCAGCCATACTACCCGCTACACAGAGAAAGCCATCGATGAAAGACCTGCCTGGGGATCAGCCCCCTGCTCAACACCTTGAACAGGAACGATGCCTTGGTGATTCGTGTGGGCCCTGCTTCTCCTGGCACTCCAGCTCAACAACCTGCAGTCTCGATTTCATCCTGCCTGTGTCCTGTATTGGGTATCGTGAGTAAACATCAGGGTAGTTCCCTGCAACAACAGCTAAATTTAAAGTGTTGTCATCTGATTGCTTTGTTGTCTTTTCCTTCACGAACTGAGCCCTCCGGCTCCGGATTACAAATAGTGTGTGTTGTGCATGTTGCTTTCTTCCATCACAGGGACCCAACCAGCTGCGACGCCGGCCTACCCCAGGCAATGGTCCTGGCTAGTCCACCTTTTCCTACCTGGGTACCCAGAGTGTGTGACTGTGTAGGGACTCTGAAGTGCATGCATAACTGTCTGATTGATTTAGCCTTTAAGCCAATCAACTTGATTATGCTCCTCCCTTGTTCAATTCCCCTGAATAAATCAGATCGAACACTTTTTCCATTTAACCTGACTGTGGTTCCAGTTTGTGCCAAGAGTACTGTTGCTATTTGCTGTGCATAACCTTGTTTTATAGGGGTCCCCAGGGTCGAGCAAGAGGAACCAGCCCTGGTGGTAAGTGCAAACAGTGTGGGTAATTGCATGGTGAATAAGGGTCATTGTGAAAGTGATTATTGTATATTGTTCAGGCCACTAGAAGGGAAAGAGGGGGTTACAGTGTCTCAGAGAGTTGTTCCCAGGTTAGCTTGACCACTAACAACCCTGACCTCCAGGTGGAGGCACCTGTTTCCGTACCCAGGCCCCTTAACCTGCTGCTAGCCAAGCAGGCAGGGGTAGTATCCCTTGGGATAGTGCCACCTAGGGGTTACATGTTGGATGCTCACCGCTGGGATTTTGTGTCTTCTACTGGCCAAAATGATGAATTATTGTCAAACATAAATGACTACCCCAACAGAAGTGGCTGTGCACCAGTTGATGGGGGTGGTGTATGGGGCAAGAGATTGACCCTCATAATGCTTTGCTAATACTGGATATACCTATGGGGATTAGTAAGGACACTGTTGAAGGGGCACTTTCTAAAGTTGACTATTTGAAAAAAGCTGTAGTGGTGGGTCGACAGTCTGATTTAACTGCCCAAACTCTCATGGCCTTGGTGCAGTGTAGTGACCCCCTGGACCATTCAAAGGTGCCCCAGACTATCACTCCAGAAGGGTTCCCAGCCGCCTGGAGGGTGATAACGAAAGATAGCAAGGATCCCTTAGAGTATGAGCCCCCACCACTATCTGAGTCTTTTGAGGAGAAGTTTTCCAAGTTGTTACTGGAGGAGGCAAAACTGTGGAGGAGTTAAAAAAAATTATTCCTGCCACCTGGGAGTGTCATCTCCCCACTGTCCACACCTGCCCCAGCACCTGTTCTTTCACCCACTTCTGTATCTGCCTCTGAGCCAGCAAGTAGGTGTAACCCCCTTGCAAATGGGGGGTTCCTAAAAGCTTCCCCGGAGCTTGCCTAAGTGCCCCCTGCCAGGCTGGTGTCCTGCTTTTCAGCAACTTAACTGTGATCACCAGGAGCGCTATCAAAGCCTCCGTGCCTGTCTTTTAAGGGCTGCCTAACTCGCAGTCATGATTAATCTGGGAAGGGGTTTGAGTGTGGCCATGCTTGAGTCCTGCCCGGGCTGCCGGATAATTGCTCCGTTTCTGCCATCGCTAAATTGTGCAGAGGGAGCCCCTTCGAAAGGTGTAGCTGCTTGCTGGGAATAACTTAGGGTAATAAATAATAACATAGTGTTCTAACCTGCTTTTCTTTGCAGCAAGGACTGTTCTGATCCTCCCCTCCATTTTGGTCCCGAACTGGCGATTTGGACCAATCAGTACGCTGGAACTTTAAGGGAGCTGCCTGACCAATCGAGGGGCTGTTTGTACTTTGGGAAAGGTATTATGGGCTATGGCGGGTTTTGCACCACTGAGATCCAGAGCAGTTGACTGGCAGGTGCCGCCGGCCAATAGGAGTGGGTTGCACCCGAACTAAAGGAAGAGCCCCTTGCTGTTGGGGGTAGATGCGTTGTGGCTGGTGAGTCGAGAGGAGCTGTGTGTTTCTGCGCCTGTGGAGTGTAAGCGCAGGAAGCGTGTGAAGTCCTGCATCGGCCGTTTGTTCTGCCGTTTAAGGAGTCTGATTAAATCTGCTGCGTGCGGACAGAGGAGGCTGGTGCCAGCCCAGTTACCCACCAGGCTTGACCTGATCGGAGGATTGGAGAATCTGCTGAATCGCGCTTGGTCCTCGAGAAAGCTGAAACTGCCGTTGCAGTCCCTCAGAAAGTTGAGAGTTTGCGCAAACCTTGGAGGCTGTGGCCTGGTGTGGTACTCCTCTGGAGCTGCCATATAAATATGTGAGGAGGCTGGTGAAACTAGGGCTTAGTCCTGCGAGTGGTGCAGAAACTGTTGCTTGCTGAAGTCATGAGTACTGACCCCGGGTAGCTCCCTGATAAGGCAACACTGGTCTCAAGTTGTTTTATTCTACAGTTGACTGCCTAGCCATATCTTCTTTCCATTTTGACTTTTATCAGTATTGTAAAGGCTGCCTGTGTCAGGGCCCCAACCAACTGCCACGTTGGACTAGCCAATAGGACTTGGGTACCCAGGGACAGTAAACATTAGGGTCAGGCCTGTGCACAGAGCCCTAGGTAGATAAGTATAGTGATAAGCAAATCAACTTGATCCCCCCTTGTCCTTGTTATTTCTCCCCTCCAATAAATCAGATTGCTTGTTTCGCAACTACACCCTGGCTAGTCTGTACATTTATGGTGAACTACTGTATAGTGACTGCGATATAACTGTATCTTATTTTACAGGGGGTCTCCGGGGCGAGCTGGGAGATACCAGCCTGGGGGCAAGTGTACTGGGGAGAAGTAGTTCTGGTACCTGATGTGAGTCACTAGTGGGACGAAAGGGGGTTTGCAGTCACCCAGAGGGCTGTGACCGAGGCAATCTAAACAACATCAACCCCGACCTCTGGGTGGAGGCACCCGCCAATGGATCTGGGCCCCCTTATCCTGTCTCCGTTGAGACAGGCCGGGGTAGTAGCCCTAAGGGTAGCGCCCCCTTGGGGTTACATAGTCATGGCCCCTACCAGAAGCTCAAGGTATTCTCTGGCATCCACCCTACTCCTAATGGGGAAGTCGACCTGGAGACCTGGATAGACTCTGCTACTCTTGCTACAAGACTGGCAGTGCTTAGAGGCCGAAAAAAAGGTCCACCTGGGGAAAGCCTCCAGGGACCCACCCTATGTACTTTTCACTCCCTGAGGTCCTCTGACCCTGACGTCTACGACCAAGAGTACATAGTCACCCTTGAAAATGTGTTTGGGGGCACGCACCACTAGTGTTGAAGCCTTGAAATGGAAACTTAAAGATGTTAGACTACAGCCGGAGGCATTGTTATCTACCTGCATGGATCGATTAGAGGGAATCCTGCAAACCATTTTTCGGAAAAGAGGCTGGGCCTCTAGTGAAGTGGACTGGGTAAGACTGGATCATATACTCTGCTCTGTCTGGCACTCCAGCTGGGTGTTGCTCAAAGTGCAACTGCATCAAAGGAAATCTGGTCCCTTGCCCTTCCATGTGTTGATGAAGGAGGTACGGGAAGTTGAGGAGGAGGAGAAAGGTTTTTCAGAGCCCTGTGCAGTCGTAGCTGCTGCAACCTCTGCTCCAGGCGCGGGGTCGGTCACTGATGGCCTGGAATCACCGCATTCACATGACTGAATCCCAGAACTGTCAGCCCCAGGGGGCCCAGCAAGAAAGAGACTGCTACGAATGCTCCGCCGTGGGATGAACTGCTGAGGAAGTTCAGAGAAACAAAAAACAGTCTCTTTATGAAAGCCGCTTCTGCGAGTACAGGCTCAGATCCCTTATCCAACTGCATCTGTTATGGGGGTTGGGGTGCACACCCAGGCATCTCCTGCTGACAGCAGCTCAGAAATTTGTCTTAACTGTGGAAGTGAGAGAATTGACTAGATGTCTCCAAATGCTCGCCACACCGCAGACAGAGGTTGAACCAAGGTTTTTTGTTGGTAGTGCCCCCGCCTCAGCTCCCAATGTGATGTCTCAACCACACCAGACCCCAGAAAGCATATTTTGCCATAATTGTGGGAAGGATGGGCACATGAAGAGAGAATGCCGGTCCCCAAAAGACCTAGATAAAGTTGTATACAGACTTCAAGGGGAGCTTTGGAAAGCGAGACCATGGCCGAGGAGCGCCCGAAATGACCACAGTGCAGGACTGAGAAATCCTAACTCAGATTTCTTTGTGGCTAAATCATCTGCCCAGGCCTCTGCTACTACCTCTCCAGACTGGTCCAGAATAATAGATGGAGACTTCTGTGATTGTCAGTGGTAGCCATGCTTGGGCTGTGTTCGATAGTGGGTCACAAGTGACCATTGTATTCCAGGACTGGTATGATAAACACTGATCTGATGTGCCATTACAATCTTTGGAAGGTTTGCATGTGTGGCGCCTGAGCGACAAGTCTTATCCCTACCCAGGATATCTCAGGCTCTGGTTGTCTTTCCCTGCGACTGTAACTGGTGTAGATGAACAAGTAGAGACCCTAGCCCTGGTGTGCTCTCCTATGGGATTGTATGATGGGATTCCCTTGCTTGTTGGAACCAGCGCCCACGTTTGGAAGACTAGCGCAGTTGTGTCAAGAGAAACCAGGGAAACGGACTGTGCGGGCACTGGGAATCCCAGCCCTGATAGAGAGCCTATGATCTGAAAAAACAGACTACCAAAGTAGATGGAGATGAGCCAGTGGGGATGGTGTGGAAGAGAGATCCTGATTCTCTGGTACTACCTCCCAATGCTCAGTATACCATTCATGGAGAGGTTCGCATTAGAAAAGATGTAAAGAACAAAATATTAATGTTGGATGCACCAGGCGATGGAAAGTTGCCAGAAGGATTATTGGTTAAGCCCAACATTTTGCCTGCCCCTGCACACGCCTATGCACAACGAGTGATGGTCCAGATTCAGAATGTGTCAGATCGGGAGATCTGGGTGAACAGAGGGTGCACCCTAGCTACAGTACACTGCACAGACACTGCAATATTACCCACTAACAAGTACTTCGGCGAGAAGGAGAGAGTGACCCTGGACTTATTTGACTTTGGTGATTCCCCGTTGCCAGCTGAATAGAATGGCCAGAATTAGCAAGAAACTTGCCCAGAGAGACCAAGTGTTTTCGTTAAAAGAATGGGACGTGGGGTGTGTCCAGGGTGCAGAGCATCACATATGTCTGCATGATGACCGGCCATTTCAAGAGAGATCCCGATGCATCACCCCAGTGGACATAGATGATGATAGGAGACACCTGCAAGAAATGCTCGCTGCTGGCATGATACAAGAATCAAGGAGCCCATATGCCTCTCCCATTGTGGTTGTGTGCAAGAATGCAAGAAGAATGAGTCCATGAGGATGTGTGTTGATTATCGAACCCTCAACCAACGGACCATCCCAGATCAGTACACCATGCCCCGTATACAAGATGCCCTGGATTGCTTGAATGGGAGCAAATGGCTCTCAGTATTGGATCTTCGCAGCGGATATTACCGGATTCTGATGGCCCCGGAGGACCATGAGAAAACAGCCTTCATCTGTCTTTTGGGGTTCTACGAATTCCTGAGAATGCCACAGGGGATTTCGGGCGGTGAGAGATACGATGGAACGTGCGGTGAGAGATATGAACTTGCTGGAATGTCTAGTGTACCTAGATGATGTCATTGTGTTCGGACGCACGTTAGAGGAGCATGAGACCAGACTGTTTAAAGTGCTGGACCGATTGGAAGACTTCAGCCTCAAGCTGTCCATCGAAAAGTGCCAGTTTTTTCAAACCTCCGTGAAGTATGTGGGGCACATAGTATCTGCAGAAGGGATAGAGACCGATCCCAGTAAGGTTGAGTCACTGACTACTTGGCCCCAGCCCCATAACTTGAAAGAACTACAACATTTTCTGGGGTTCTGTGGCTACTACTGCAGGTTCATAAGACTATTCAAAGGTGATATGCTTGCTCCTGAATCTTACCCAGGGTTACCCCCCTGCGAACCATAAATACAAGAAAGCGGCTGTCAAAGAACCGGAGAAAGTGTACTTCTGCACAGGTAAACCTTTTGGGCCCCGCTGGACACACGAATGTGAAGCAGCCTTCCACAAAGTCGTATACCAGCTCACCCATGCCCCCATCCTCATCTACGCTGACCCTACCAAGCCCCATGTGCTGTATACGGACGCTAGTCTGCAGGGCCTAGGAGCTGTGTTGTATCAAGACCATGAGGATGGTTTGAGACCGGTAGCTTTCGCCAGCAGGAGTTTGACCCTGTCTGAGCAAAACTATCCTGTGCACAGGCTGGAGTTCCTTGCCCTAAAATGGGCCATCGTTGATCAGTTCCATGAGTACCTCTATGGTGCAAAGATATTGGTGAAGGCCGACAATAACCTGTTGACCTATGTACAGACTTCAGCTAAGTTAGATGCCACTGGGCACTGGTGGCTCTCTGCCTTATCAACTTATGATTATGCTGTTGAATACAGACCGGGACTGAACCATATTGATGCTAATGCCCTGTCACGAAGGCCTGCTTCAAGAGTGATTGGGTCAGGCTGTCTGAACCTGACATTCGAGCATTGTGCCAAAAGTTTGACAGAGATGAATAGATGTCTGCAGACACAGTGGACTATCTAGTAGATTGATTGGGCCCTCCTGATACTTGCATACCGGCTGCCTATTGCCATTACTCTGCTCTAGATATTAGTGCTCTACCTCAACTTGACAATGACAGTATTCAGTGGGCTTAATCTCAAGATCCTATGATTCAACCCGCACTTGATGCCCTGCGTCCGGGGAAAGATGTGTCTACGTGGGGTTCCCCTGACTTGCAAACTACCCTATTGTTTAAAGAAGGCTCCAGGTTGAAGTTACTCAGTCAGTTGTTGTACAGAGAGACAGTGGATCATAGTGGTCAAGTAGACAAGCAGCAATTAGTCCTGCCCATAGCCTTTAAACACTTGGTACTGAGGTCCCTCCACAGTCACATGAGGCACCTTGGTATTGACAGGACTTTCGACCTGGTACGATCTTGATTCTACTGGCCCAAGATGGGGGCCGATATTGAGCACCATGTAAAGACCTGTAGTCATTGTCTTCAGAGAAAAACCCTGCCTCAGAGGACTGCCCCCTTGTCAATATCACTACCAGCGCGTGCCCCCCCCCCAGGAACTGGTCTGCATAGATTTTTTGTGCTTAGAACATGATCAACAGAATATTGGCAATGTGTTAGTGGTTATGGATCATCTCACATGGTATGCACAGGCTTTTCCAACTAAAGATCAAAGGCTTCTACCGTGGCCAAAGTGCTAGTGGAAAAATTCTTTATCCACTATGGTGCCCCCCCCAGCGGATCTACTCTGATCAAGGCAGAGACTTTGAAAGTAGGCTAATCAAAGAAATGCTCTCTCTGTGGGGGGTGCGGAGGTCAAGAAGCACCCCGTATCACCCGCAGGGGGAGCCTCAACCAGAACATTTTAACAGCACCCTTCTAGACATGATGGGGCACCCTCCATCCAAAAGACAAGCATAAGTGGAGCCAGCAGAATAGCACCTTGGTACACGTGTACAATTGCACTAAAAATGATGCTACTGGGTTCTCCCCCTACCGTCTCATGTTTGGGAGGGAGGCCCACCTGCCAGTTGATGTGTGCTTTGGGTTCTCCCCAGACGGGGTCCGAGCTGAAAACTACCTGCAGTATGTACAGAAACTGAAAGCTCAATTGAACCATGCATATCAACTGGCCCAGACAATGGCCAACAAAGAGTAGCATGATAGGAAAGTAAAGGATCAAGAGCTACGGCCTGGAGATCATGTGTTGTTACACAATTTGGGACTACATGGCAAGCACAAAATTGCTGATAGGTGGCACCATCTTCCTCATGTAGTAGTTGGAATGTTGGATGATCTACCAGCGTACAAGGTACGCCCAGAGAATAACTCCAAAGTTGTCAAGACCATGTACCATATCCGCTTGCTGCCTATCAGCCAAGTTATTATTGAAGCTGAGCCAGCAGACATTGCCTCCCCTGGGCCGGTGACTCATGCTTCGGCAAAAAAAAAAAAAAGACAGAGTCGACCTACCCCAGTAATTACAGATTTAAGGTTTCCCCCGCAGCAGGCCCAGAATGATAGTGACTGTCAGTCCCCCTCTGATGAAAGTGATTGTGACAATGCCTATTACCCCTCCTATGAACTGAGTCAGCTGTTTCGAGGTTAACCCTATGACAAACTGTGGAGATGTTGCTGGGCCTTCAGGACTGCATAACACCCTAGTTTCTTCTTTGGATCCAGTGGCCCCGAAAGTGAGATGCAAAGCATCACATCTGAGACTGTGGATGCTCTGTGTTTTGTGGAACTGTGTGAATTGCCTGAAGAAAGGTCTGATAGTCTGAGTCTCCCTGGTGACACACCAGAACCTGAAGAACAATGTGAGAGTGTTGACCGTCCCCCCTTCAGTGCCGCAAAGCCTAAATGTGCCAGAGCCTCCTCAAGATGAGCAACCTGGGCCTTTGTCAGAAGATAATAATGAGCAATGTGTTGTGGGAACAGAGCATACAGAGCAAGGAGCTGACAGTGCTCCCAGTTTGGACATTTCCATCCATGCAGAGGCACCCCTCATGAATGATGAAAGCTCCAAAGTTCGTCCTGAAAGTACAGAGACTGTGGCTGCTCCCAACAGAAAGACTGGCCGAGCTGTCAAGCCAGTGCTACGCTTTAGTTATGATTCCCCTGGGAGGCCAGTGGATTTGCCTCTCAGTGTGGTTCACAAAGGGGTTTATGTCTCGCCAAGCCCACTGCCCAAATTGAGCCTGACAGCCAACTCCAGGTTACTTGTTCTTACCTCTCACGATAGTGCCCCTTCTCCATCCAGCCCCAAGTTAGCTGATAGGGAAGGGCCCCCTCTTACACTGTTTAATGTACAAGAAGTTATTACATTAATTAGTATAGTGATGTTCAAAGTATGCTAATCATAGTGAAATCAGTATTACCTGTATGAAACATGCATCGTCAGTGTCAGTAGGTCAGTAGGTAGCACACTTGCCTCTGAAGCCGGGAGATCAGAGGGCTATGGGTTCAGTTCTCACATCTGGCACTTGGGTTAATATCCCAGTACTGACACTGTAGTGCAGCATGAGAAGGGTGCTGCACTTCTGAGGTGCTGTCTTTCGGATGAGTCATTAAACCAAGGTCCCATCTGCCTGGATTGGTGATAGTTCAGATGGCTGTTAAAGATCCCATGGCACTTATCGAAAAGAGTAGGGGAATTTCCCCGGTGTCCTGGCTAAATTTCCCTCATTCACTAAAAATACCACCAACAGCTTAATCTGGTTTAAGGTCAGTTGACATTCATCTGTATCCCCCTCCCCCAGGTCTTGCCTGAAAATAGGCAGGATTTGTCTAGTGCACTTACCAGGCCAACAAAAACTAAATAAAATAAATAAAAATAAGTATTGTCAGTACAGATATAGTATGGTGAAGTATGTTGA
Organism: Neoceratodus forsteri; assembly: GCA_016271365.2. Taxonomy (NCBI): domain Eukaryota; kingdom Metazoa; phylum Chordata; order Ceratodontiformes; family Ceratodontidae; genus Neoceratodus; species Neoceratodus forsteri. The sequence continues at coordinate 63,762,110 of CM028133.1, read as the reverse complement.
AATGTATAGTAATGTGACAAGTTTGTTAACTATGTATCAGATATATATGACATTAGCATGCTATGCAGATACTGTCTCGTTTATATTGTATTTTCATTACTGTGATGGTACAGATGTGACGTGGATGCCAGGTTTTCTCCAGGCAGGGAAGGGTGTAACCCCCTCCTACAAATGTGGGTTCCCGAAAAGTCTTCCTTGAGCTTGCCTAAATGCTCACTGCCAGGCTGGTGTTTTGTGTTTTAGCAGTTTAAATGTATTGCCATAGAGTGCCTGTATAGCCTCTGTGTACTGTCTCTTTAAGAGCTGCCTGGATTGCAGTCATAATTAATCTGGGAGGGGGGCTGAGTGTTTCTATGCTCAAGTCCTACCTGGGCTGCCAAATAATCACTCCATTCTGCCATCGCTATTAGTGCAGAGGGAGCTCTGTTAGAAGATATACTTGTTTGCTGATCATTTATTAGAATAGTAATAATATTGCAGTTTTTCTAACCTGCCTTCTTTGCAGCATGGACATTTCTGTTTATCTCCACCATCTTGGTCCTGGAGTGCTGAAATGGGTCAGTCAGTACCTTTGGGGACTCTAAAATGGAGCCTGTCCCCAGGAGCTGTGTGGGAGCGAACTTCTGTAGGAATTGTAGTTTTGGGCATTTGGCGCCTAAATGAACCTGGAAGGGGAGCCCTTGTTGTGACTGACAGAGGAATCAGCTAACTGAACCTTTTGGATCCTGGGGAAAATCCCAGGCTGCTTGCAGCTACTTTCAGTTTGAGTTGGGAAGTGAAAGAAGTAACAGCTCGAGATAGTCGAGCAGTAATCCTGCACAGATTCGCATGGGAGAACTGTGAAAGGGCTGAGTTTTGGCCTGCTTGTCTGCCTGTTGTCCCTGAGGGGGAAATTGAAGTTTATTCAGGCTGAATCCGAATTATGAGGATGATTTAAGCTACAGAACTGTGACCAGGCTTTAACCTGAAGAAGACCGAAGATTTGCTGAATGCGATCAGCCTGTCAGGATTTCCAGCCACCTTTGAACTCACGGTTTGTGCAGCGACTCTGTAATTGCAACTGGATAGCAATCTGCCTGGTACAGTAGAATTTCTTACATGTAAATGTGCTGTTAGCGGGTCATGATTTGGTTCCCCACTGTGTGCTGAACTGTGTTCTGCTTTCTGGAGGCTGCATCCAGCTCCAACGGACTAAATCCATTTGCATCTCCATTTGGCCTTGGCCTTGCCAGACTACCTGCTACACAGAGAAAGCCATCGATGAGAGCCCTGCCTGGGGATCAGCCCCCTGCTCAACGCCTTGAACAGGAACGGCGCCTCTGTGATTCATGTGGGCCGTGCCTCTCCTGGCACTCCAGCTCAACAACCTGCAGTTTCGATTTGTCCTGCCTGTGTCCTGTATTGGGCAGTGGTGCAAGTGTTACACAAGACGTACAGGAACTCAAGCATTGGCAAATGTGAAATGCAGAATGAGGATTTTCAATCTGAAGGTTAGCTGTGCCAAGACGCATCTATCTGTTTAGACATTAGTAGATTCAGTTAGAGATACTGAAGTAGTACTAGCAAAATAGCAGTGTTGTACAAGTCAGATGTTGTTATGGAAACCCTGATTTCAGGTCACAGGGCCAGAAACTGTCATTATGTTGCTGGTTTAAGAATTTCAGTTCCAGTGTCAGTGGGAAGAAGTACAGGAACTCTGTTCCTGCTGCAAAAAAGGTACAGGACCTGAGTACCTGTGCGTCCCTGTTCACTTTCATCACTGGTATTGGGTATCGTGAGTAAACATCGAGGGAGCTCCCTGCAACAGCAGCTAAATCTAAAGTGCTGTCATCTGATTGCTTTGTTGTCTTTTTCTTCACGAATTGAGCCCTCCAGCTCCGGATTACAAATAGTATGTGTTGTGCATGTTGCTTTCTTCCATCACAGGGCCCCAACCAGCTGCGACGCCGGCCTACCCGGGCAACTGTCCTGGCTAGCCCATCTTTTTCTACCTGGGTACTCAGGGTGTGTGACTGTGTAGGGACTCTGAAGTGCATGCATAACTGTCTGACTGATTTAGCCTTTATGCCAATCAACCTGATTACGCCCCTTCCCTGTTCAAGTCCCCTGAATAAATCAGATCCAGCTATTTTTGCATTTAACCTGACACTGGTTCCAGTTTGTGCCAAGAGTACTGTTGCTATTTGCTGTGCATAACCTTGTTTTATAGGGGGTCCCCAGGGTCGAGCAAGAGGAACCAGCCCTGGTGGTAAGTGCAAACAGTGATGATAATTGCATGGTGAATAAGGGTCATTGTGAAAGTGATTATTGTATATTGTTCAGGCCACTAGAAGGAAAAGAGGGGGTTACAGTGTCCCAGAGGGCTGTACCCAGGTTAGCTTGACAACTAACAACACTGACTTCTAGGTAGAGGCACCCGGTTCAGTACTCAGGCCCTTTAACCTGCTACTAGCCAAGCAGGCAGGGGTAGTAGCCCTTTGGATAGAGCCACCTAGGGGTTACACATCACTAGATACTTTATATCACAGAGGAAAGGGTATTGGGGGAACAGGATGACCTAACTAAACTGTAGTAATTGTCAGAAAGGTGGCAGCTGGGGTTCAGTGCCAAGAAGTGCAAGGTAATGCACTTTGGAGCAAAGAACTAGGGGAGAGACGATCAGCTGGGAGGGGTACAGTTGGGTAGCACCGTGGAGGAAAAGGACCTAGGGGTACTTATAATGGGGAGCATGAACAAGTCTGCTCAGTGTAGGAAGGTGGCAGCGAAGGTCAACAAGATGCTGGGTGTGCACAGCGAGGGAATCTCCTCCTGAGTTAGGGAGGTAATCCTCCCCCTGTACAGGTCTCTGGTCAGGTCGCACCTGGAGTACTGCATGCAGTTCTGGCACCCATACCTGATGGAGGATGTCAGATTGTTGGAGGGGTGCTGCATAGAGCGACAAAGATGATCCTAAGATTTGAGGACAAGCCCTATGAGGAAGGGCTGAGTGAGCTAGGTATTTATTCTTTGGAGGAGAGGAGGGATGGGGGACATGATTGAGACCTTTAAGTACTTGAAAGGGATAAACAAGACTTGAACAGAGGGGATCTTCCAGTTAAGAAGAGGAAGGAACACAAGAGGGCACAGTCTCAGACTGGAAGGGGGAAGATTCAGGAGGGAGGGAGGTAAAGAGACCATTCTTTCTGGAAAAGGTGGTGGGATAGTGGAACACGCTACCAGAGGAGGTGGTGGCCTTTAAGACGGTGGGCAGTTTCAAGAATGATGGGACAGGGTGAGGGGGAGGATAGATCTAAGTGGGGAGGAGTGGGAGGGGCTAGCTGTACAATCGAGCAGACTGGACAGATCATGAGGACTATTTCTGCTGGCTTTTCATATATTCATAACCCGAGCAGGAAGAGGGAGGTGATGCTGCCCATGCAAAGATTGCTGGTAAGACCCTACCTTGAGTACTGTGGCCAGTTCTAGAGACCACATATCAGGAAGGACATACACTGAGTGCAGACAGTCCAGAGGAGGGCTACTGAAATGGTGCATGGTCTGCATTAGGAACCCTACAAGGAGAGGCTAAAGGAGCTAAATATGTACACTTTGGAGGAGAGGATGGAGAGGGGGGATATGATAGAGACCTTTAAGTAACTCATGGGGGTTAATAAGGTACAGGAGTCCCCCCCCCCGAGAAAAAGGTACTCTAGAACAAGGGGGAATGCTATGAAGTCGGGGGGGGGTTAATTTATTTATTTATTGAAATTTGTTGACCAGGTGAGCCCACTGAGACAACAGAGTCCCTTTTTCAGGGGCGACCCGAAATTAATTAAAGATGAAAGGTACATTAGCATACAAGAGACAAAGGTAGGGCAATTAATCACATTAGTTCATACATAAGGAGCATACAGTACACAAAAGAAAACGGGTAGCAGTAGAGGTAGCCAGAATATACAGGGTAGGTGTACAGGTGGCCTGCCACTAATCAATATAAAGATAGATAGAAACAGAACAATACAGGTCAAAACTCAGGAATGTAAGGGCACCAACATTTCAAGTGCAACAGCATTGATTTACTACCAGCAAGTGAGATTTTAGGGCATTTTTAAATGAGTACCAAGTGGAGCAGTTTGTCACAGCTGAGGGTAGACTGTTCCAGAGTGACGGGGCAGAGCTGGCAAAGGACCTGTCACCGGTGTGGGTTCGTGTCCTAGGGAGTTCCAGGACTGGGTGGGCAGCAGATCTCAGGTCACGTTTAGCAGTCTTGAATAGAAATACGTTTAGGCTGGGAGGGGGGGCTGGTAGTTTGGCTGTTCTGAACGTCAGACAGAGTGTAGGGTATGCAAGCCTGGCCTCAAGTGATGGCCAGCTCAGAGAGGTAAGAACATTGCAGTGGTGATCTCGGGGATGAGCAGCAGCAGCAAAGCGGGCAATTTTGTGATAAAGGACTCTGAGTTTGTTGAGTTCAGGGCCCCGAAGAAGTTGTAATAGGGGAGCACCATAGAGAAGCACTGGAAGAATGGTACCTGTGGTGACTGCCATACGAGCTTTCCTGGAGAGGAATCCGCCAAGTCTGTATAAGAGGCCAATTCTTTGATGGAGGATCTTGGTGGTTGCCTCAACGTCCGGGCCCAGGGTTAGCTCCTGATTCAGGTGTACTCCAAGATATTTTGTGGATGCACAGACCTTAAGTGTAGTCCCATTGGACTATGAGCTCTGTAGGAGGTTTGATCTATTGGCTCCCAAGTGTTTGGGACTGAAAAGCATGGCCATGGATTTATTGAGGTTGAGGACAAGTTTCATATCCACTAGCCACTTTTCCAACACTCTGAAGTCCATATTGAGGTACTGGTTTGGTTGATTTAAGTCTTTCGAACTCCTATAAATAATAGCATCATCGGCATACAACTGAATGTTGGCACCTTTGCAATGCTTTGGCATGCCGTTGACGAAGATAGTAAATAGCAGGGGTCCGAGGATGGTTCCTTGGGGGACTCCTTGGTGCACTGGCCTAATTATGGAAGTCGTACTCTTCCATTTTACCAGCTGCTTTCTCCCACTTAGGTAATGTTGAAAACAAGAAGAGGCAAGTGGGTCAAGACCTAGGTTCTGAAGGCAGGTAACAAGGAGATTATGGTTCACCAAGTTGATAGCTTTTGTTAGATCCAGGAATAGGGCATCAGTGGCTAGACCTTAATCCATAGCCCCTAGTACATCCGAGGTGAACTTGACAAGGGCTGTGTCTGTGCCGTGGTTTTTCCTGAATCCATGTTGCACCTCTGTAAGTAGATTATGGGTTTCAGTGTAGTCAAGAATCTGTCTAAGGAAGTACTTTTTATTAGAAAGGGTAGCTGATTCCTGGAACAGCCTTCCAGTGGGAGTGAAAACACTGGTGGGGTTCAAAAATGTGTGGGAATTGTAGGGATAAAGAATGTGTGTGGGGGCGGGGGAGAGATTGTGCCATACATCAAATAGGGTCTGAAACAAAAAATGAAGGTTAAAAAAATGGGCAAACTGGGTGGGCCCAACAGCCTTTATCACTTTTTTTTTAAAATTTCAAACAAATGTTAGAAATTTGAGATCTGATGAAAACAGTTTGCTTTCAACACCTAAGGTAAACTCACTAATGGGCCAGCATGTATTCTCGTTTTCTGCTCCCAAATATTGGAATGATCTTCCTAATACTATTCGAGATGTCAATACCTATGTGATTTTTTTTCCAACTAGACTGTGACACTTATTTGCCAAGTCTGTATGTAACCATTGAATGTGTTTAACACTATGAAGTATATTGAAATTATTTCATTATATTTATACCTGCATATTGCAAGTGCATTTTCCATAATTGTAGTTTTATTATGACTGTCCTCTTAGCTGCCTTTTGTCAGCTCCGGACAGCTCCTGAAAAAGGGTCTTTGGCTCAGTGTGCTAACCTGGTCAACAAATTAAAAAAAATAATAAAATAAACAAGGCAGACAGTTGTAGACCCATTCAGACAAGATAAAACAGTGACAGAAGTTCAGGGGGGCTTTAAAAGGGAGAAGAGGAAGTTCTTTACCCAAAGGGTGGTGGAACAGTGGAATAGATTGCCAAGGAAGTGGTAGAGTTGGGTCTATAATAGGAGTAAGCTGGGGCAGTTCTAGTGAGCTGGTAGTCGGGGGGGGCAGTGGAGTGACACATTGTAGGGAGGCAGCAGGGTACAATCTAGTTATACGCCAGAAGGGAACAGCTGTTTTCCTTGGGCAGCCTGGATGGACCTTGGGTCTTTTTCTGCCATCATTTTTTTCTTTTGTTCTGTGTTCTTTAAAGTTGTCATTATAGAGAACCAGAGCGAGTGTCTTGAGCCTCTAATCTTTTGCTTGTCTGGTGCAACCCAATACTTTCTAACCTTTTTTTGGATGTATTTTTTGTACTGAAAACTTAAAGCAATGTTCAAATTGAAGTATTTCTTTAGAGACTTCAGGTTATATTTTTCTGATAGTTCATATATGTTTAGAAGCCATGGGGATCTGAAACATTCCATAGCTTGCCATTTAACGTTATCCAAAGAGACAATTTGGTAATTCTTTCAGGGGCTAGTCTAGTGAGTCTAAGCCAAAAATTTAGATTTTTTGTATTCATTACAGTGTTAATGTTTTCAAGGCCCAATTCTGCCCACATGTAGGCTGATGGAAATGAACAAGCGGCTGACATAGTTTTCCTCAGCACTTTATGTATAGGCACCATAAGTTTTTCTCTGTTTTTATTGTCCCATATTTCACTACCGAAGTCAATCTAGGATAGATATTTTGCCCTTATTGCATCTAGTGATGGTTTTATAGCCATTCCACTATAGAAATAAATGAATAGTGAAACCAGGATCCATTTATAAACACTAATCCCAATACTTTTTCAGTAACTAGACAGGAAATTTATGTTGCACTGAAAGTACAAAAAAAGAACAAAGCCCCCAGGGCCTGACCTTATTCCAGTGGAATTCTATCTGGTAAATTCAGTGGTATGCATAGACCTCTACTATATTTTTTAATAAGTTAATTATTGAACATTATATTCCTCTATCTTGGAAGGGGGCTATTATAGTCCCTGTCCATAAAAAGGGTAATATATAGACTTACAAGCCTTCTCGACGTTAGTCTAAAGATCTTTTCTAAAATAATTTTGGATAAATTGTTAGTAGTTAGATAGGCTAGGAGGTCTTAGCAAGTTTCAGGCAGGATTTAGAGCTGTATCTTTTCTCATCTCCTAGAAAAATATAACTTATTACGCAAACAAAAACTTTTTGTAATGTATGTCAATTTTAAATCTGTATTCGACACTGTAAATGGATCTATACTTTGGAAATTGCTTGATGGAAAAGAAATAGATAAGCAGCTTATATCCATCATAAGTAGACTATACGAAGGAACCTTGGCCAAAATAAGAATTGGAGTTAATGGCCAGCTATCGCAGCCAATAAAAATAAATAGAGGTGTAATACAGGGGTGCGTTCTGGCACCCACCCTCTTTTCAGTATACGTAGGTGTATTGCTTGGAGCCATAGAAGGCCTGGAGTCTGACTCTCCTAAAATTATGGCTCAAAGATGCCCTCTTATGGCATTCACAGACAATGTAATTTTGTTCTCTTTCTCTAGTAAAGGCTTATAAAGGAAGATTGATCTGTTGGATCATAAAACAAGGGAGTTAAAACTTCAGGTTAATATCGAAAAAACTAAAATATCAGTCTTTGGCAAGCCTAGAGATACTGGAAGGTGGAAACTAGGCCCAGAAATGCTGCTAATAACAAATATCTGTTCATCTGGGCCTTTGTTTTTTTGCAAAAAATAACTGGAATAATCATGTGGAAAAATTCCTGATTACAGCAAAAAAACAGGAGTTGCCCTAGGGAAATTCAACTATTCCTATGTATTTATTTATTGAAAATGTTTCACCAGGAAAGGCACACTGAGCAAAAAGATGCTCGTCTCATGGTGCGACCGGGTGTTACAGAGGAGACAGATATACATACAGTAGTTGAACTTACAGCAGCACAATATGGATAATGCACATAGTTGGGAGGGATTACATTTGAGTATGATACATGGCAAAGCAGTACAGCACAGCAAATACAGGTTGTACAAATTGTGGTTACCCGGGCAGGGTAAGAGCAGTACAGAACATGATTGTAGGGCATAGTATACAAAGCATGGGTACACATCGAGGCAACACAAGAAATACATAAGTGCCAGTTTATAGAACAGAGGTAGTAGTAGCAGAACTTGGGAGCCAGTGGCTGAAGTTGAGCTACAGGGAGAAGCAATCAAGTAGAAAGGAAGGATTTGGAGAGCAAGAGGGGGGTAGAGAAGGAGGGTGAGGAAGTGTAGATGTATAGGGGAGAGGTTAGGTGAGGAGGGAGGGGGCTGGGGAGCTTAGGTAGAGGGGAGAGGGAGAAATTGAGAGTGGGGAGAGTAGGTAATAGAGAAGGAATAGTGCGTAGGGTAGTATATAAGCCAGACAATTAGGCGTGGCCAGGCCGCTGGTCAGGCGCGGGGGGGAGCAGGGGAGGAGGAGCTAACGGGAGGGTGGTCAGGGGCAGTAGCAATTTGGTGCAAGGAAGTTAGCGAGGGCATAGGAAAGGGAGAGTTTGGATGAAGCGTGACGGATCTGGGTGGGCAGGCCATTCCAGAGTTTAGGGAAGAGGTAAGAGAATGCAGATTGGCCAGTGGTGGTCCTACAGTGAGGGATGAATAGTAATCTAGGGTCAGCGGACCTGAGGGCGTGTGAGGAGGTAGGTAGGGGGGGATAGGGCGGATGCGAGATAGGGCGGGAGGGAGCCGAGCCAGAAGTTAGAAGTGAATTTTGCGATATGAATTACACGGCGGTTACTCAGAGAAGGTAGGGACAGGGAACGATAAAGCAAGCAGTGATGTGATCGTGGGGGGGGCATCGAGGGCAAAGCGGCAGAAAGCATTGAAGAGGGGGTCTAGTCTGGCTAGGATGGTCTGTGCGGCGGAACTGTAAACTACATCACAGTAATCGAAGGAAGGTAGAATCATTTTCTGAACAATTTCACCGCCTGACAGGAGGTGGGAGACTAGTCGGTTTCTATAGAGGGCACCCAGTTTGGGGCGTAATTTGGAAATGATGGCATCGACATGAGTGGTAAAGGAGAGGGGCGGTCCAAGCCAAACCCCGAGATACCTGAAGGAGGGAATCTCTTCGAGGACGGTGTTATTTAGGGTGTGGAATCTCAGAGGGAGGAGAGTTTGGATAGGCGCTGTCTGGTGCCAAAAGTCATAGAGTTGGTTTTCTTAGCATTTAGGGAGAGTTGGTTGCTATTGAACCAGTGTTGGATTTTGCAGAAGTCAGTTTGAAGTTTGGAGGTGACTTCTTCCGGGGTCCGGCCGGAGGTGAAGAGGACTGTGTCATCTGCATACATGTGGATGGCGGAGGAGGAGCAGGAATTTGGCAGGTCATTTAGTAGGATGGAGAAGAGGATGGGGCCGAGCACTGAGCCTTGGGGTACACCAGTGGTGATGGGGGGGGGGAGATGTGGTCAGCTATTTTAGTTGATTGGGTTCTATTTAGCAGGTAGGCACTGAACCAGTTTATGGCGGATTCAGCTAAACCAGCTCCCGAAAGGCAGGATAGTAGGAGAGAATGGGATACGGTGTCGAATGCTTTTGCGAGGTCAATGAAGATAGCAGCAGTGATAAGCCCTTTGTCCATCCCAGTGAGGATGTGGTCTGTGAGTCTGAGCAGGGAGGAGGTAGTGGAGTGGTGTTTTCTGAACCCGGACTGGAAAGGGGTGAAGAAGTTAGTTTCAGCGAGGAAATGGGAGAGTTGGGATAGCACAAGGTGTTCTGGAGTTTTGCGCGAGGGTGGGGAGGAGGGAGATGGGGTGGTAGTAGGATGTGGAGGTAGCGTCGCCGCCTTTAGGGAGGGGTAGAACAGTGGCATGCTTCCATTCGGAGGGGAGTGACTCGGTACTGAAGGAAAGGTTTAGTAGGGCTGCGAGGGGGGGTAGTGATGGCGGGAGCAGATAGGAAGAGGAGTTTGTTGTCAAGGCCATCAGGGGATTTACCTTTGGAGGGGTTTAGGGCATGAAGGGCATCTTAGGTATCAGTGGGGGAAATGTGTCTAAAGGAGAAGGAGTTAAAGCCGGATGGTTGGGAGTTAGGGGGCTGAGGAGATGGAGTGATAGCAGGTGGGAGGGCTTCAAGGAGGGCCTGGGCACAGGTAGTGAAATAGGAATTAAACTCGGAGGCGACTTCCAGGGGATCAAAAAAGAAAGTCCCATGGGCAAGGAGAAGAGGAGGAGGGTTAGCTGTTTGGGGGGAGAAATTGGAGTTAATGGCCAGCTATCGCAGCCAATAAAAAGAAATAGAGGTGTAATACAGGGGTGCGTTCTGGCACCCACCCTCTTTTCAGTATACGTAGGTGTATGGTGGAGTGGCCCCTTGTTCATTTCCATCAGCCTACATGCGTGCAGAATTAGGCCTTGAAAACATTAACACAGTAATAATGGATACAAAAAAAAGCTAAACTTTGGGCTTAGACTCACTAGACTAACCCCCTACAGAATTAAGCAATATACCCTGACAGGGAGTGGGTATACTGGTGGATTTACCACGACTGGTATGGTTCGGTCATGAGGCACAGCCTTAGTGCCTCCCCGCCAAAGAATCTAGACAGCTGGACCAGTATGGCTGGAAAGTCTGTTCTTCCACCACCTGTGCCATCAGATCCCTTAACTACGTTTCCCACATGGTGGCCTTTCAGAAGTTCTCCTTGTCAGAGCTGGAAAAAGATCTCTAGGACATTCCTGATGAACAGCTCAGGAACAAGCTCCTGGACAAAGTGAGGATGAATAAGTCATCCTGCCACCATGCTCTACGCGCCACGCACAACTCAGTTGATTCGGTGGCCCGGGCTGCGGTGACCAGGATCTGCTGTAGGTGTCTGGCTTGGCTTCGCAGGATTGGCACAAGATGTCCGGTCTACTGTTTTGTACACTCCTTTCAGGGGTCCAGTTCTGTTTGGCGGTGATATCAAAGACATTATTACTGAGCTTCAGGAGAGCGGCAAATCCCTCAGGGATATCCACTCTGTGTATTGTGCTGGGCAGAAACAATGACAGCAGTCTTTTCATCGCCAGCGGAAATGGAACAAGCAGAACCAGGGTAGATGACAAGGCAAATGTTGTGCCCCGGCTTCTGGCACCAAAACCTCCCAGACTAAGTTTGCCAAAGCTGCCTCTGGGGGAAATATGCCCCATCCCTCCATGTCATGACTCCCTTGTCCCCCTTCCACTCTCTCTGACTGTCTCGGAGGAACCAGTGGGAAGAAGATTCGGCCTCCACCTGGATGGGTGGAAGGCTAACACTGCGTTTGGGTGGGTTCTTCAACTTCATAGAAAGAGGTTACTCGATAGAGTTCCTGGAAAGGCCTCCCCCCAATCCACCGGAAAGGTCCTTCAACCCATCCAACCATCTAGAAATGTTCTCACAGGAAATATAGGCACTGCTGCAAAAAGCAGCTATGGAGTGTATGCGTCCAAAACAAACAGGGAAGGAGTTTTACTCCCACTTCTTCCTGGTTCCAAAGAAGACGAAAGATCTAAGACCCATCTTAGAAATCAGATTGCTCAACCTCTTTGTTATCTACAAGAGATTTTGCATGCTGACACTCCAGGGACTGTTGCCCCTGCTCCTTCCCAACACATGGCTATGCTCCCTGGATATGCAGGATGCCTACCTCCATATCCCCATTTTACCTGCCCACCGCCGCTTTCTGAGGTTCTCCTTTTTGGAGGGTTGCTTTCAGTTCACAGCCCTTCTGTTTGGCCTCTCTTCAGCACCTTGGGTCTTTACCAAGTGCCTCACAGTGGTGGTGGTGTTTCTACATCGCAGGGGCATTTATGTGTTCCCATACGTGGACGATTGTTTGGATAGGGGGCTGAAAAGAGCTCTCTTCCATTCTGGGCATTTCCATTAACCTGCCAAAGTCCCAGCTGATTCCCTCCCAACACCTCCAGTTCATTAGAGTGGTTCTGGATATGGTCCAGAGTAAGGCCTTCCTCCTAGCCAACTGCTTGGAGACATTAATCTCTCAAGCCCAGCTCGTGGCCTCCTCCGGGTGGACCACGGCACAGTCAGTCCTCCGACTTTTGGGTCTAATGGCGGCCATACCTACAGTCCCCTTGGCCAGACTTCATATGAGGGTCACCCAGTGGTCTCTGCAAGTCCAGTGGGACCAGCATTTGGATGATATGGATCACAAGATCCTTATCTCCAACAGTCTCAAAAAGGATCTCCTATGATGGCAGAATCCAGCCAACCTTTCGGTGGGGGTTCTATTCCTCCTCCTCCTCCTTCTCCCTCTCAGATCCTTACAATGGATGCCTTGAAATTGGCACTCAATTTTACCCTCTATGTAGAGAGGCGATGTGGGTGTGGTACTGGGCGATTCAACATGGCCTGTCTTTGACAGCAGTCCACATGCCAGGGGTTCACAACATTCTGGCGGACAGTTTCAGACGATCAGTCGCCAGGGCTTACTAGTGGGAACTAAAGCAGGAGGTGGTGGAAGACCTGTTTTTACCTTGGGGCCGAGCAGACCTAGCTCTGTTCGGCTCCCCATACAATGCAAAACTTTCCAGCTCTTGCTTGCTCATTCCCGGGCATGGTGCTTTTTGGTTAGACGCTGTCCTGGACAGGGACATTTCTTTTTTCTAACTTTCTTTATTTTCCTTTTTTTAATGCAACAGGACATACTGTATATTGTAACCATACATATGATACATACAACAATTGTGACAAAAAGCAAACATAACAGGTAAAAAATAAATAAATAAATAGACATATACAGCTGTGCAGTCTATTTAAAAGTAAATCAATCCATTGAGTTGGGTTCCCCAAAATCTAATTCAGCGAAAGTTTTCCAAATAAATATTAAAATATATTCAGACAGACTGGATAAGGCTAGGTCCATGTCAGGATCAATATTATAATTCATGTCTTCAAAAATTACCCCATTCTCTTACAAACCCTATACCCTTTCCTGCGCCTCAGACTTGGGTATCTACTTCTTATGGCAATTCTACTCTCTGGTGACATATAGCTAAACCCTGGGCCAGTTAACCTCACACCTAACCCTACGAGCAATGCAAAAGGCCTAAAAAAATTGCTCACCATGATATCAGGAGCCTTGAGCACTATTTTTCTGAACTGGAAGCTTGGACCTCCCTCTACAAGCCTGACATCATTTGCCTAACTGAAACTTGGCTCAAACCTTCCGCCCCTGACACTGTATGCTCCCTCCCATCCTACAATCCTCTAAGACAGGACTGACCTGCAGCCAAGAGGGGTGGTGGCACAGCTATTTATTTTAAAAATCACCTTCAGCTTTCTGCTATTAACTCGTCTCCCCTTCTGCACTGTGACATGCTTCATGCCCATCTCACTCTTGGGACCAAACTACTTCATATTGTCTGTGTTTACAACCCCCCTAAAGGTGGCAAAAGAGGCCTGAATGAACTACTGGCTCAAACCTCACTCCAATCTGGATGAAATTAAGTTTTCATACTCTGAGACCTAAACATAAACTGGCTGAGAAGCTCCCAAGCCTTATCCCTATCCAAATTACAAAGTTCATACCTGCATCAACTGATCTCTGAACTTACAAGTAACTTCCCCCACTCCAACACCAGTACGTTACTGGACTGGGTAATGACTAATCACCTGGAACACATAGTCTACTCAGGCGTACTAGCCGACGCTATAACTGACCACTCCCCCACTTTCTGTATCTGGGGTAAAGGGAAAACAGAACCTACTCAGCCCAGGTACATCTCCTTTCGTAACTGTGCCCATTTTGACTCTCAGATGTTCTTACTGGACATTGCTAGCATTGACTAGTCCTCTCTCTATGAGACTAGTGATACTCAATCTGCTCTTGGTCTCTTTCTGACCCAATTTCTAGCGCTACAGGACAAGCACTGTCATATAGTAGTGCGTCAGGTGAAAAACAGGCAAACCCAATGGCTAAAATCTGATCTACTCAGTAAACTTCGTCAAAGAGATAAAAGCTGGCTCAGTTTCAGATGCACTGGCCTAGTTACTGACCTTATCACATACAGGACTCTGCATAATGCCTGAAAAAAGGAGATCATACAGGTCAAAAACTCCTACTGCAAAGACCTCTTAATGAACTCCTATGGTGACTCCAGAAAATTCTGGTCCCACATTGTTTTTCCTTGGCTCAAACTTACCCTCCACCCCTAATGAAATGGTACTAAATGGAGTCCATTGTAACAATCTACGCACTATTGCCAACTTTTTCAATGACAAATTCTCTGACCTAACTATACCTGCACCTTCCCCTCCAACCCAACCTTAGCATATCCAACAAATGCCACTGGCCCAAACTTTTCTTTAAATCTATCTCCAGACTTGATGTACTGAAATTGCTTAAAAATATCTCTGAGCATACGGTTACCGGTTCTGACAATCTTGAACCCAAACTTCTTTAACTAGCTGCGCCATTCATAGCTGCTCCTTTAGCCAAAATCTTTACCCTCTCCTTATGCCAGGGTCACATCCCAGATATCTGGAAGATGGCAAGGATTACCACTGTTTTTAAAAAAAGGTGACCCAAAGGATCCCTCAAATTACAGACTAATTGCTATCTTGTCTGTTCTTAGGAAAATCCTTGAAAAGCTTGTAGCTACCCAAATTATCGAATTCCTCCAGAAAAATGACCTATTAACTTCTTCCCCGTGTGGCTTCCAAAAGGGTCATAGTACTGCCACTGCTCTACTCAAATTCACATCCGATGCCCTGATGGCCATGGACTGTGCTTCTCTCACAGGGGCCATTTTCATTGATATGACCAAGGCATTTGACCTAGTTGACCACCCCATCCTCATTGCCACACTTTGATCACTATTTTTCTCACCCAGTGTTATGAACTGGTTCAGAAGCTACCTGACTGACAGAACACAAATTGTGAAGTACAACTCCACCCTCTCTGACAAAGCTACAACTAACATTGGAGTGCCCCAGGGGTCCATACTTGGCCTTTTGCTTTTCTCTATCTTTATAAAGAGCATCACCTCAAACCTCATGAAAACCAGCTCCCTGTTGTATGCGGATGACATAGTGCTGTACTTTAGTGCTAAATGTATTGAGGATATAAATCTGAGGCTTTCCCATGACTTCCAACTACTCCAGCAGTAGCTGGTTGGACACAAACTAGTCCTAAACGAAGCAAAGACCGAAGCTATGCCCTTCAGCTCCAATTTTAAACATAAACACTCCCAGCACAAGTTTAAAGTCTTCACGGTTGGTGGCACCTCAGTAGAAGTTGTTAACTCTTTTAAGTACCTGGGGGTCACACTGGATCCACTACTAAACTATGATCTCCATATTCAGAGGACCTGCAAATCTGTAAACTTAAAACTAGGAGTTGCCTATTGAATCAGCTATGCCCTCACCCCATCTCCCAGGCTTGCTGTAGCCCATGGGATACTCTTACCATCACTCAACTATGGGGCAGCTACCTATATTTCTGCAAGCAAATCAAGTCTGCACAAGTGGGATGTTACCTACAATAATATATGTCGCTATGCATCCTCCTCTCATCGGCTGAAACATGATTGCCTCCTTTACTCTGACCTTGGTTGGCTTCCTCCTCAGGCGTCAAGGTTTTATTCTTTTGGCTCCATCATTGACAATATAATTAGGTCTCAAATACCTAAACCCCTAGCGGAACTCTTCCAAAACCAGGCCTCCTGCTATGACCTTCGCTCTGCAGACAATGCCCATCTGTATCCCTAAATATGCTACCACTAAGGGCTCTAGTGCTTTTGCCTATCAGGCCCCCCCAGTAGTGGAACTCACTCCCTCTAACCATTCGTCAAGCCTCTTCCCACACCTCCTTTAACAAAGCACTGCACCACCATCTCATATCTTCCTGTATTTGCTCCTGTTTCAAACCTCCATAGACGTAAGACTTTATTCTGACTCCCCTACGCCTCCTTTTAGTTTTGACCACATTTCTGCCTCAGCACTTTCTCTCAGTCCGACAGGTTTACTCCAATACCCTGCTGTTTTGCACTTAATAATCCTATTCCCTTCACACTCCCCTCTATTTTTCCTCCACTGCAACTTGCTACTATTTACTTCCCTAAATTTCTTCTTTCTCTCAGACCTGCTCTGGTCGTTGAAAGATTACTTTCTTCATTCTTTTCTCTCAAATCTACCCAGTTATTGCCTGCTTAAAGTGACACTGCATTTTCTGTAATTTGTTCCTCCTCATGTTAGTATAAGCCCTAATTGTTCTTGCAATTGTCTGTGTTGTTTACACATACCTGTGATACTGTATTACCTATGTTGCTACCTGCTTGTATGTACCCATTACTTTGACAACTTCTAAAAATGTACTGTTACTGTTAGTTCCATAAGTTTGTTTTGTATTCTCCCGGGTCGTGCCTGAAAATAGTCATTGTTATGGCTAGTGCACCTACCCGGTAAACAAAAACGAAATAAAATAAATAGGTACTCGGGGAATAAATTCTAGTCTTAGTGGAGAGATGTATAATACCCATCTTCTCCATATGATTTCAAATTTTTCCTTTTTGTTATTTAGTAATGCCATTAAAGATTCCATCTGGTAAATGGCTATCATCACATCCTGCCACTGTGTTAAAGTTATCTTTTCCTGTGTAAGCCATTTTGGGTAACTGCCTTCTGGACTGCCAATATGCAGATTTTAAGTAGCTTTCTTGTGTTTCCATCTCTTCAATCCGGGGGCAGCACCGACAAAAAGAACAGCACTGGGGAAAGAATGAATGACTAGGAAAATGTATTCCTCACCTCCCCCCTGCAGCGCGTCCAGAAAAACTTTTAGTTTGGGACAGGACCGCATGACATGGGCCAAGGCAGCAGAAGCTTCTCCACAACCTCTCTAGCACTCTGGAGTTATCCCTGGTTGGAATTTTGCCTGGATCCTGGGGGTCCTGAAGAATCTCAAAGCCATTTTCCATGAATATTCCTTCCAACTGGGGGCACCGATTCCCGTGTGTATCTGGGCCACATGCCTGTCCCAAATTTCCCCTTGGGGATCTATGTATCTAATTCTAATTCCCATATCAGTCTAATTGTATCCAGCAGGTCACCCTGCAAAGAAGCTGAGACAGAGAGAGTGAGAAAGCAGCCACAGCTTCCTTGAATCAAGGAGGTTATTTTCTAGACTACGCTGAACTGAATTGTTACTCTTTGGACCTGTGTAAGTAACTAGTATTGCTTTTGTTTTTGGGGTGGACTTTTGTTAGTTTTAACTTTGATTTGCCAGGGAGGAACTGTAGCTGGGAGATATTTGCATTCATTTGTGACTAGACCTGTTACTTAGCCTTTGTGAAATAGGTGTCTGAAAGGAAGGAAGGCACTCCCCAGGGTGGAGGGTAAGAGTTGTAGGTCATTGTTTCTGGACAGCATACCTGTGTATGGCATGGATGATGCTAGGGTACTCCACACCATGGGATTCAGTGACTGGTTGAAAAGCTGGTGCAGAGTTCAGGGATTTGGCTTCATTGGGGACTGGGGCTCCACCTGGAGGGATGCAGGCCTATACAGGCGTGATGGTCTGCATCTGTCTGGGAGGGGAACCAGGATCCTAGGTGATAGGTTTAAATGCTTCAATGGCAAGCATTTAAACTAGTCAAGGGGGGGCACTGAAAAGAAGGAAAATCATAGCCCCCCCCCAAAAAAATGAGGGTAATTAGTGAGGAAAACACCAAGATAGAGCAGTCGATAGGGAAAAGGGCAGGAGTAAATGGAGAAAAAAACAAAGGCAGTAGGGACAGGGATGGGGCAAAAAGAAATAAAGCTATAAAAAAATGGAGGGTAATGAGTACCAATGCCCGTAGTCTAGGTAAAAAGCTCCCCAAAATGGTGGCCTTGATGGAGGAGGGATGCCTGGATATTGTGGCAGTCACAGAAACATTGTACACAGGGAACCATGACTGGGATGTCAACATACCAGGGTACAAAATCTACAGGAGGGACAGGGAGGGAAGAAGAGGAGGAGGAGGAGCTCTCTATGTAAGGGAATGGATCAAAGCAACAGAACTAAAGGGTAAACAGGGAGGAGAGGAGGTACTGTGGGTCACCGTGGAGACTGGAAATGGATCCACAATCCGCACAAGGGTTGTATACAGACCCCCATCTCGGGGGGAGGAAATGGACAAGGAAATGATAGAAGGCATCCTTGGGATGGCAGAGAAAGAGGAGATATTGCTGATGGGAGACCTGAATATGCCAGATGTTGACTGGAGCACCTTTGCTGCAGCCACATCCAAGAGCAGGGCCATTCTCGATGCCCTTCAGGGGGCATGCCTCAGACAGCTAGTTTTGGAACCCACTCGGGAGAGAGCAATCTTAGACCTGGTACTCTCAAATGGGGACGGAGAGAGGATCTCTGCTCTTGAAGTGGGTAGACATCTGGGAACAAGCGACCACCAAACAGTGTGGTTCATGATAAACTTAGCTGTAGAGTCAAGCCACACAAAAGTGAAGATACTGGACTTCAGGAGGGCTGATTTTGTCAAAATGGGAGAGTGCCTCAGAAAAGCACTAGCAAACAGGCAAGAAGGTGGGGTGGAACAACAATGGGGAAACATCAAAACCGCCATCACAGAGGCAACAAACCTTTGTGTGAAGCAAATAAACAAATCAAAACAAAAGAAAAACCCACTATGGTTCTCAAAAGAAGTGGCGGGGAAGGTAAGGAAGAAAAAGATTGCATTCAGGAAGTATAAGGAAACACAGAAGGAGCAGGACAGAGAACTGTACCAGTTAAAGCAGAAGGAAACGAGTAAGGCAGTCAGAATAGCAAAGGCCCAAACTGAGAAAAAGACAGCCAACTCGATTAAGAAGGGGGATAAAACCTTTTATAGGTATATTAGGGAGCAAAGAAAGATGAAGGCAGGGATACTGAGGCTGAACAAAGAGGAAGGTGGTTGGGCAGTGAGCGACAGTGAAAAAGCAGGGATACTGAACGAATACTTCTGCCCAGTATTTACAATGGAAAAGCAGGGGGACATACCTAATCCAGTCAATAGAAGCATTCTGGATAGGTGGTTGATATTAGTCCTTTCACAGAAGAAAGGGTTCTGAAAGAACTCTTAAAACTGAAGGTGGATAAAGCAATGGGGCCTGATGGGATTCACCCCAGAATTCTAAAAGAACTAAGGGAAGAACTAGTAACACCACTGACTACTCTTTTTAATAAATCATGGGAGGATGGTGTGGTACCTGAGGACTGGAGGAGGGCAGATGTGATACCCCTTCACAAAAGTGGGAGCAAGATAGAGGCAGGAAACTACAGACCTGTCAGTTTGACCTCAGTGGTAGGGAAAATGATGGAATCACTTCTGAAGGAAAGAATTGTTGAGTACGAGAGGCCAGTGGAGCACAGGACCCAAGACAGCATGGATTCACAGTGGGAAGGTCATGTCAGACAAATCTAATTGATTTCTTTGACTGGGTGACCAAAGCAGTAGACTAGGGAGGAGCTGTGGACATGGCCTACCTAGACTTTAGTAAGGCATTTGACAGTCCCACACAAAAGATTAATAAACAAATTAGCCAGCCTGGGAGTGGGTCCCAGGGTGGTAGCCTGGGTAAAACACTGGTTGAACAACAGGACAAGGTGGGTAATAGTAAATGGAATCCACAGAGAAGAAAGGAGGGTTACTACTGGGGTACCACAGGGTTCAGTACTGCGGTCAGTCCTTTTTAATGTCTTTTTAAGTGACATTGCAGAGGGACTAGAAGGGAAAGTATGTCTCTTTGCAGATGACACAAAGATTTGCAACAGGGTTGATACACAAGGTGGGGTGGAAAGGATGAAAAGGGACTTGGCAAGGTTGGAGGAATGGTCAAATGTATGGCAGCTTAGATTTAATGCAAAGAAGTGCAAAGTAATGCACCTGGGAAACAAAAACCCAGGGGAAGAGTACACAATGGTGGTGGTGGGGGGGGGGTTGAGATACTGACAACAACAAAAATGGAAAGGAACCTGGGGGTAGTCATATGAGACAACCTAAAGGTGGGCCAGCAATGTGAGAAGGCAGTAAGGAGGCCTGGGGGGATACCGGAATGCATAGGGAGAGGCATCACCAGTAGAAAACGGGAAGTTCTTGGCCATCTGTACAGTTGGTAAGATCATTTCTGGAGTACTGTGTAGAGTTCTGGAGACCCCATCTCCGCAAAGACATAGACAGGGTGGAGACTGTCCAGAGGAGGGCAACCCAAATGATGCAGGGTCTGCATCAGAAGACATATGAAGAAAGACTAAAGCAACTTAAGATGTATAGCCTCAAGGAAAGGAGGGAGAGGGGGGACATGATAGAAACTTTCAAATACCTCAAGGGAATCAACAAAGTCCAAGTGGGTAGCATCTTTCAGAAAAAGAGATGTGCAAGAACAAGGGGGCACAATTTGAAGATAGGGGATAGCTCAGAGGTAATATGAGGAAGTATTTCTTCACAGAGAGGGTTGTGGATACATGGAACAGCCTTCCTGAGGAGGTTGTAGAGTCAAAAACAGTGGGGGAACTCAAGAATGCATACGAACATACGAAATTTGCCAGCAGATAAAGGCCTAGAGGTCTATCAAGTCTGCTCGAATGTGCAGCTAGCACCCCTTATTCTGCAGCTGCCCCTCCCTTCCACCATTCCCCTTCATTAACACTCCCCCTTGTCCTGTCCCATCCTAGGTTGAAGCAGTCCACTGTTCTACTGCATACCACTTCAGCAGGTAACGCATTCCACCCAGCCACCACCCTCTCTGTAAAAAAGTGTCTCCTCATCTCCCTCCTGAACCTTCCTCGCTCCAGTCTCATATCATGGCCCCTGGTGGCCCTCCCCTCCCTTACTTTGAACAGCCCCTCTGTACCCGTCTTGTTTATTCCTTTCATGTATTTAAAGGTTTGAGTCATGTCACCCCTGTCTCTCCTCTCCTCCAGTGAGTACATGTTCAACTCCTTCAACCTCCTCTCGTATGATAAGTCCCCCAGCCCCTTGATCATCTTTGTCGCTCTGCGCTGCACCCTCCAGTAACTTAATGTCCCTCTTCAGATACGGATGCCAGTACTGCACGCAGTACTCCAGGTGTGGTCTAACTAATGACCTATACAGTGGCAGAATCACCTCCTCCCTCCTCGAGGATATACCCCTTGCAATACAACCCAGCATTTTGTTGGCCTTTGCAACTGCCTTCCTACATTGTGCCGAGTTGTTCATTGACCCTGTAATGAGCACACCCAGATCCTTCTCCTCCTCTGTCTGGGCTAGCTGCACTCCTCCTAGCTGGTAACGCCTCCTTGGGTTCTTCATCCCAAAATGCAGCACCTTGCACTTTTGACATTAAAGCCCAGTTGCCAGGTGTCTGACCAGGTTTCAAGCTTTGCCAGATCATCCTGCAACCCCTGCCATCCCCCTAGGTCATCCACCACCACGCCTACCTTGGTATCATCAGCAAACAGACTGATCTTGCTCTTGATGTCCCATGATATGTCTGCAATGAATATCCCAAACAACGCTGGTCCCAACACTGAGCCCAGTGGAACACCGCTCGTCACTGCCCTTGGGTGTGAGAGCTCCCCACCCACCACCCTCTGTTGCCTTCCCTGCAGCCAGTTTCCTACCCATCTCACCAGCTTTGCACCTGCCCCTGTGCCTACTAACTTCCTTCCCAGCCTTCCATGTGGCACTGAGTCGAATGCCTTACTGAAGTCCAGATACAGGACATCCACTGCATGGCCCCTGTCCAGTTGCCTAGTTACCCAGTCATAGAACTCAACCAGGTTGGTTTGGCAGGATCTGCCATGTATGAAGCCATGCTGTCTGCTTTGGCCTCTAGGAGGGCCACCAGCCTCTCCTTCAGGATAGTCTCCATTAGCTTACCCACGATGGATGTGAGGCTCACTGGTCTGTAGTTTCCCGGTTCATCCTTGGGGCCACTCTTGTGGAGGGGCACCACATGAGACATACTCCAGTCCTGAGGTACACACCCCGAATGTAGTGAGGCATTAAATAGGTCTGCCACAGGTCCTGTAAGGACCTCTGCCAGCTCCTTCAGTACCCTGGGGTGGATGCCATCTGGGCCTGGCGCCTTGTCTGCCCTCAGTGCCTTCAAACCCTCTCGAACTAAGCTCTCCATGATTTCCCCATCTGTCACCACTTCACCTCTGCTTCTGCCATTTCTCCCACCTTGGGTGTCACCCCCTCTTCTCTTTAGTAAATACTGAGCAGAAGTACTCATTTAGTGCTTCCGCCTTATCGCACCCTGCTTCCCACCCAACCCCCTCCTTCCTAATCCTTACTATGTGATCCTTACAGCTCCTTTTCTCCCTGATGTACTTAAAGAAGTCCTTCTCCCCCTTCTTAATGCCTTGTGCCAGTCTGAGTTCCGTAGATGCTTTGGCTCCCCTTACTGCCCTTGTCACCTCCTTCAATTCTGTCAAGTATTCCTCCCTGTCCTCCCCCCTCCCTGTTTTCTTGTACTTCCTAAAGGCAGCTCCTTTCCTCCTTACCTTTTCCATGACCTCCTTGTTCAACCAGATCAGTTTCTTAGCCCTAGCCTTCTTGCTCTGGGCTTTGCAGCAGGTTTTGGTTGCCTCCACTATCCCCAGCTTTATGAGCTTCCACCTCTGGTTAGTGTCCATACTAGATTGAATTCTGGCCAGGTACCCTTTTACCACTTCCTCCATCCTCCCAAGTCAGCCCTCCTGAAGTCCAGCACTATTGTGCCAGATTCCCTCCTTCCTTGCCCATATCCAATGTGAGCCATACTGAGCGGTGGTCACTCCTGACAGCGTTCCACCACTGTAAGTTCTCTCACAAAGTCCCCATTTGCCAGCACAAGGTCAAGGGTATTTCCTAACCTGGTTGGTTCACTGACCATTTGCAGCAGGAAGCTGTCCTGGAAGGCATCCAGCAGTACCTGCTCCCTTCTGTTCCTGGTTGTTGGGGTGCTCCAGTCCACTCCTGGCATGTTGAAGTCCCCCACAATCACCACACTACCCTTCTTGCAGGTCCTCCTAATCTGTCCCGCTAGTTCCCTGTCTAACTCCTCCGTCTGAGATGGTGGCCTGTACACCACTCCCGTTCTAAGAATCCTATTCTTGGAATCCTGGATTTGCATCCAAAGTGACTCCATACTACCCTCTTCCCTTCCTCCCTTACACACTTCAGTCCTTCCTTCACATATAGTGCCACCCCCTTCTCAATCACCCTGTCCCTACGAAATAACCTGTACCCTGGTACAGACAGGTCCCAGTCATTGTATTGGTGGCCCATGTTTCCATGATGACTGCAATGTCCACCTCTCCTCTGCCACGAGAACCTGTAACTCTGCAGTTTTCCTCCCAGGCTCCTAGCATTAAGGGTAACCACCTTCCCCTTTCCCCCCCATCCTGCCTCCTTTCCTAGCATCACCAACAGTACTGCCATTTGTCCTTTGTCACTGTTATGGGGGTAGCTCATATGGATTCCCAACCTGTGGTCTCTGCATATCTCTTCCCAACTGCCACCCCCACTCCTACTTTAAATTCCCAACTTCTCTATGTACTCCCTCCATCCTCTGTTTCAACACTTTCTTTCCCTCCTCACTCAAGTGTAGTCTGTCCTTGGCATAGAGACTACTGTCCTCCCAGGTCCCTCCCAACCCCCCAACAGCCCATACCCTTTAGCACAACAATAGGATCTTAGCCATCCGTTAAATTCTCTATTCTCAGCTTTCTATTGTGCTTGCTTTGGCACGGGAAGTATCTCTGAAAATGTTA
Organism: Neoceratodus forsteri; assembly: GCA_016271365.2. Taxonomy (NCBI): domain Eukaryota; kingdom Metazoa; phylum Chordata; order Ceratodontiformes; family Ceratodontidae; genus Neoceratodus; species Neoceratodus forsteri. Next base: position 63,738,302 of record CM028133.1, on the reverse strand, counting down.
CTGATCTTCCTGCCCCCTCACATAATTGTGCTAGTTCTCAAACCTCCTCTGGACTGTATCTACTGTCTTGTCAGCCGTCGTTTGTCCCAAGATGTATAATTAAATGAGGCTTGTCCCTACCCCTTCTAGCATATTTCAGAACAGACTGTCCCACCCTTTCCGCTGTCATTCCTGGCATGGCCTCCACCCAAATGCGACTATGCCTCTCCCCCTTGCTACCCCACCTAACTCCTATTAGTATTGAGTCCCCCAGCATTAAGATTCCACCCCTTACTCCCTACTTGCTTCCATTCATCTCCCTCTCTCATTTCCAGCTCCTCTTCTTCCTCCTGCACATTATTTCCCCCTTTTACCCCTGTTGCAATTCTCCCAGCAGAACTTCCCCCTGCTCCAGTTTGGTCCAGTTTGGTCCAATCAATTACTCCTCTAATTTCATCATTTCCCTCCTCCACCTTCTTCCTCTCTAGCAGTGCATAACTAGCATGGGACAGACATAAGGCAGTTGTAGTGGGGGGTAGGAGGAAGTAGGCTGTTGGTTAACTAGGGTCTGCAGCTTATCCGTTAGGTAGGGAAATGGGCAGACTAGGTGGGCCATGCGGTCCTTATCTGCCATCAAATTCTATGTTTCTATATAAATATGAAATAACATGCTCTAAACTGGCCTTACCATCTATAATAGCTATAAGCATAGAGATTATTACTGGGGTGGAGGACAAAACCCAGGAGCCAGGCAAAAGGTAGTTGATGAAGTCCCTCACTTGAAAATACCTAAATATGTCATGAGGGAGAAGCCCATATTGTTCTGTCAATTCCGAGAAAGACGACATCCTACCCGCCCTAATAAAATGTGCCACTAAATGGAGCCCTGCCCTCTCCCATCTTTTAAAACTTAAATCCATCTTCGCCAGAGTGAAGGCTTCCGTGTATGAGATAGAACTGAGGAGGTGTCTCCAATGAGCTAATTTCTTCGCTGATAGGATTTCCCTCCAAATCTGGAGGGTAAGTCCTGTGTAAGGGTTGGGCCTCCCCTCCTGGTCGCAAGCGTTAAGTGGTGACAACAGAATTTTATTTGTTTGGAGGAGGTCCTCCTCCCTCATCTCCAGATCCTCCCATTGTGCAGTATAGTTGTTTTGGGACCAATGGACAACTGTCCTCAGCTGGGCGGCCCTGTAATATTGGCTGAAGTCTGGGTGGGCAAGCCCTCCTTGAGACTTGGGTAGTTGGAGAACTGAATGCTTAATCCTTGGCCTGTGGTGCTGCCATAGAAAAGCAGAGATCCTCCTGTTTAGGTCCCTGAAAAATTCCCGTGGAACCCAAAGGGAGGGTCTGTGCAAAGTGCAGAAACCTTGGGAGGAGCACCATACGAACTGCCTCCACTCTTTGTAGGAATGGAATGGGCACCAAGGCCCAGTCTTCTAGATCTCTGCTCAGGCTCTCCAGCATTGGAATGTAATTATTTTTAAACATTTCTGAATTATTATTATTAGTTAAATTAACCCCTAAGTATTTCAAACTTGGAAGGTCCCATTTAAATGGGAAATCAGCTCTGATTCGGGGGGAAGGAGTATAATTTAAATTAAGAACCTCTGTTTTGTTACAGTTCAGTTTGTATCCTGCCACGGATCCAAATTCCTCAAGAGTTTGCCACAGGGGTCCTACAGAATCCTCAGGACTTGACAAATAAATAAGCAGGTCCTCTGCATATAAGGCCAGCTTATGGGTCTCCCCCATCCCACCCAATCTCCAGTCCCACAGTGGCTCCGTTCTGTCTTAGAGTCTGAGCCAGTAGCTCCAAATACAAGGCAAACAGGAGCGGGGACGGGGGCGGCACCCAGTCTCGTACTCCTTCGCAAAGGGAGGGCAGCCGAGATGCCCCCGGTTATTTTAATATAAACAGAAAGGGACGTGTATATACTATTAATAATCTAAACACAATTTTCAGAAAACCCCAACTTATGAAGAACTGCTCCCAAATAGGGCCATGCCACCTGGTCGAAGTCCTTCTCTGCATCCAGGCTCAGCATTAGGAAAGAGGCCCCCGACCGGGCGACATAATGCAATAAATGAAGGGATCTTTTTATATTATCCTGAATTTGTCTCCCTGGCACAAAGCCCGTTTGATCCTGGGCAACCAGTAAGGGTAGTATCATTTTTAGCCTACCAGCCGAGATGGAGGTAGAAATTTTATAATCTATAATACCGAAATTGGATGGTTGGCAGCACAGTTAGTTATATCCCTACCCGGTTTGGGGATGCTGGTAATGGTAGCATAATTCCAGCTTAATGGCACCGGATTCCCTGCTTGCACTTCCCTGCATACCTCCAGCAAAGGTCCCTGTAGGTGCTTCCTAAAGAATTTAAAAAATCTGTTGTGACCCCATCCGGGCCTGGACTCTTCCCAGACTTCACTGCTGATAATAGCTTGATGAAGTTCTTGATTTGTGATGGGTTTATCTAAACACTGCTGGAGGGACCGAGGCAGAGATGGAAGCTGGAGGGGAGACATATATGTCCTAATTAGCTCAAGCTCTGATGTTTGTCCTGGGGTGTAAATGACTTGGTAGAATTTCAAGAAGGCTTTCATAATCTCCTTCGGAGAACAAACCATTTGTCTGGATTCCGGGTCGCTAATTTGATTAATTGTTGATTGGGCCACTTTACACCTTAATCTGTGTGCCAGCAGGCGGGTGGCTCTTGGACTGTCCTCATAGTATTTTTGTTTTAAATATTGCAATGCTTGTTCTGTGCAAATGTCCCGCAAGCATTGTATCCATTGTTTCGTGGCTAACAGTGATGGAGCTACTCCCCTGTCCCCCACTGCATGTTGTTCTTATAGGGTCTTAAGTTGTTGCAGCAGGGTGGCAAGCTGCTGATCCTGCCTCCTCCTATAATTACAGACAAATTTGATTATGTCTCCCCAAAGGACAACTTTAATAGTATCCCATGAGATGGATCTGCCTGTCTCTGGGGAATCGTTCTCCTGCATGATCTGGGGTAACCTGGTGTTTACCATTTCTTTAAAATCTGGTAGGTTCAACAAAAAATTGTTGAATCTCCAGCTCTTCGGGGACCTGTCCATCGACCAGTCCAATTCAAGAGTCACCTGAGAGTGATCTGACAGGACAGAAGGGGTGTACTTACATTCTGTCACTAGATGCAGATACTCTCCAGAAATGTAAAAGGAGTCTGTTCTAGTGTAGACCCTGTGAGGGGCCGAATAATGAGTATATTCTTTTCCCATTGGGTGGAGGGCTCTCCATACATCTACCCATTGAACTTCCTTGATGTATCTCTTGGTTAACTTTTGAGCTGCCAAGCTTCTCACCGCCTCTGGGGTTAGTGGTGTCTTCTTGACTATCAATCTGGTTGTGGCCCCCCCCCCATAATTAAGGTCCCCTTCTGCAATTCTGTTATATTTTGACATAATTTCCGTATAGTTGTCCCCATGGATCCTGGTGGAATGTATAGGGAGACGATAGATACCGATTTGCCCTCCATTTGTCCTACCACTATGGTCAGTCTGCCTTCTGAGTCCATGTAGAAAGTCTCCTGTTCAAATTGGGTATACCTCAGTATTAATGTAGCTGTGCCTCTGCATTTCCCTCCCCTAAAGGAGGAGGCTACCACTGCAGCAAACCCAAATTTAATCAATTTTTGATGTTCCGATTCGCACAAGTGAGTCTCTTGAAGCATCACAAATACTGTTTTTTGATTCTTGATAATGGAAATGACCCAGTACCTCTTTATGGGGTTATTTAGGCCATTTACATTATGTGAAATACATGTAACATGAGAGTTATTAGCCATAATCTTGTGTAATTTTGTCTAGGCTTCTACCATAACCCCCCGGTCAACCAACTCCAATTCCAACTCTAACTCTGCCCTTAAGAATTTACGGTATCTCTGAACCATCAGCCCCTCTTGTAATTCAGGAATAAAGCCATCCAGAATTGCTGGGGGAACCAACCCATAAAATGAACACCTCTGTTGAAGCTTTTTGGTCAAAAACATACAAACCCTTAACAGAATAACTCATGTAACCCAACCATTCTGCAAGAAACTATTTACACCTAGGCTTCCAAGGGAGGGGGGTATAGAACATGGCCCCCTATAAGCACAGGTGGAGGGGGTGTTCGAACCAGCCGACCCCCTTATGGGAGGAAGAGTGGATGCACTCTGTGCCAGGTCCTCCTGAGTCTAAGTAGCGGGGTCTAGAGGGATGATGTTGGAATCCTGAAAAACTGCCATCCACCCAAAGTGAGGGCTGTCCTGTCCCCAGTGATGAACAGATAAAGAAAATCATGCTGCCACAAAATCCAGTGATATGGATTGTAAGATCCTTGTTTCCCCCTTTAAAAAGCTAGCATTTTTTTTGGGGGGGGAGGGGGTCTAAATCTGTTGAACCTTCATGGAAGAGCTGTATAGTAAATGGGGGTAAACTTCCCATTTAACATTGCCCAGCATGAGTATTGAAAATTATTTAACTGACCACCTAATGTTATTTCACAGCATTGTGCTATCTTTATGCAGTTAACATCAGACACAACCATCGCCCACTGTGTAAGAGGTAAATATCCCCTTCTAGTTAAAACAACGGGGCCGGGATATTCAAAGGGGTTGCGCCTGGCGCAGTGGAGTTGCACCGACGCAACCCCGTATTGTGCCTCGGTGGGATATTAAGAAGGTTGCCTGGTGCAGAGCAAGTCCTGATGCGCCCGGGTGCAATGTAATCGTATGCAGCGCAGATGCAAGGAGCGTGCCCATGCATATGCGGCACATCCCGATATTCAGCCCGGGATGTGCGGCACATATGCCGGTGCACCCCTGCATTGCACCGCATTGGGGGCTCAAAGTTGAGCCCGTGCAGAATAGGAACAAATCCTGGCCACCCACAGGTGGGCTGCTCAATTACAGAACGCAACACAGCAGCCCAGCCATGGGTGGCCACCCACCCAACCAGAACACCGTCCACAAGCACTCACAACCCTGATGGTCTAGTGGAACCCTTCTGACCGTTGCCGCGATTGCGGTATATGCATGTACAGTAATCCCTGGTAGTCTAGTGGCCCATCCCCGATACCCCGATGAATTAAATACAAGACCAGCCCTGGTGGTCTAGTGTTCCCCACCCACGAATCCCTGATATATGTCAAATGAAGCGTCCCTGGTGGCTAGTGGCCCCTCCGCCCATTGCCATAATCGCGGTGATCCGCCGTAAAGATATGCCCTGGTGATCCAGTGACACCTCTCCCACCCACACCGAACCCCTGCTCGCCCCACTCACCCCATCATCGGCAGGCGGCTGCAACTTGCCCACATACCGCCAGGCTGCCCTCCGAATGACAGGTACAGTATGAGCTATAAGCCCATTGGTCCCCATTGAGGACCAGTGGGCTTGCAGGGCATACTGTACTAGACAGTCCCAAATATGTGAATGACTTCAGTCACATATTTGGGACTATCTAATACAATATGCCCTGCAAGCCCATAGTCCCACACTGAGAACCAGTGGCTTCCACAGCCTACTGTATCTGTCATTGGCAAGCGACTGGGTGGTATGCAGGGCGGTTGCAGCCGCCTGATGAGTGGGGAGGCGGGGTGGGCAGGGTTCGGTGTGGGTGGGAAGGAAGGGTGTGCCACTGGATCACCAGGGCATATCTTCTGGCCGATCACTGCGTATATGGCAACGGCGGGTGGGGAGCCACTAGCCACCAGGGATGTTCATTGACATATAATGGAGACTCAGGTGGGGGGGAAACTAGACCAACAGGGCTGGTCTTGTATTTAATTCATTGTTTATCGGGGATGGGGGGGCACTTTACTACCAGGGATTACTGTACATGCGTATACCGCAATCGCAGCAATGGGCGGGGGAGCCACTAGCCACCAGGGAGGTTCATTATTACACATATCGGGTGGGAGGGAGGACCACTGGACCACCAGGGTTGGTCTTTCATCACAGTTATCAGGTTCCCGGGGACGGGGGAGGGGTGGACCACTAGACCACCAGGGATTGCGTGGTTTATAGTTATGCAATCGTGGCTATGGGGCAGGGGATGCCCCGGGATCCCCACTGTACACGTCATGCCATGCACGGTGCAAGTCGCTGGGCTGCCCTGCGCAAGGCTTGCCAGTGGGGCCATAATGACATGCAAATGGCCCCATTTGTGCCTTGCAAATATTATGGCCTCATTGTTATGCCCCCTGCTGAATATCGCGGGTGATGCGCCTACTGCAACTGCACTTGCACTTGCGCATCCCCATCTTGCCAATATTATGGTGCAGCACCATTGAATATCACCTGACCCTGGCACCGGCACATCCCAGTTGCGCTGCACCTAGGCTTGCGCCACTGCTTGGCGCAGTCTGAATATCCCAGCCCCTGTATATAATAAAACAGAGGCAAAGGAATACAACATAAACTGTCTCTCTCTTTCTTTTCTGCCACTTGCAGTAGTAGTCTCTGTGATAGCGGGACTCAAAAAAGTCTCGGTGAGACAGTACTTATAAGCCGCTTATTGCTGCATGTGCTGAAAAAAAAATCAGAGTCACGGTGAGCACTGTGGCAGTCTCTGAAAGTTAGAATACATTGAGAAGAAAGTCTCCAGCTAAGTTCACCAGGTCAAGTGTTCCCATTTCCTGCAGTCTGTAGCTCACCTTCGTTAGGAATACAAGTGTTCAGCTGCTCGAAGCATTTTAATGTCCCCCATCATTTTTGGAGCGATCGCTTGAGCTGCATGTCTTTGAGCATATTTACTGGAAGTGCACCATTCTACTCTGCTCGGGCGGACACACTGTTCCATCAGTTGATCCGAGTCAGAATACCATCGTCTATTCTTAAGTTCCTTCTGAATTTCCAAGGGGGGGTTATACACCAAGGGGCCCTTTTCCCAGAGAACCCTCAACTTAGCAGGATATGGAGTTTGGAACTTGATCACGTGTTCCCGCAAGACCCTCAGTATCGGTGAGTACGCGCTTGTTGTTTAGCAATGTTCACAGGGTAATCATTATGAAAGAAAAGCCTTGTTGCCTTTTATTTAACAACTTCCTGTGCCCAGGCTGTACGTAACAATCTTTTTATCCTGGTAGCTAGAGAGTTTCAAAACAATAGACTGTGGAAGGGCTTGTGGGCTGGGTGGCTTGGGGGATAATGCCCGATGCGCCCTCTCTATTGTAAACTGGAAGTCAGCAGGCAACTCCAAAAGCTTACGGAGAAGACCTTCCAGATATTCTTCCATACGGCCCGATTCTACTCCCTCAGGAAAATCATATATCCTGATGTTGTCACGCCTAGATCTGGCTTCAAGATCAGTTAACTTTTCTTTTAGTGCCCCTTTGTGGGATAGCAATATGGTTACTGCCACTTGCAAGCTGCGTGATCCGTCCTCAGGGTCCGAGATCCGCTGTTCAGATGCCTTGGCTCTCGTGTCCACCTTAGTGAGATGAATTTGTAGGCGCTAAATTCTTGTTTAGTTTCAGAATGAAAAGCTCTTATCTCTCCTGATAGAATTTCAAAACGAGATCTGGAGAGAATCTTTGCTTCCTGGTCTGTATCCATTTCGTTAGCCTCAAGGCCTGCTGGTGAGGAGCCCTGGCTCGGTTGATCTTGCCCAGCAATCTTTCGCCATCCTGCTCCCCATTATCTGATCTGCCCCTGGATTTGTTTGCTTTCTGACCTCCTTTATCTTTGGTAGTAATTTTGGTAAATTTTGCGTTGGTTAGTGCCTGTAAGACTGAGGTTTTGTTCCTGTGGAAAGGAGATCTTTACAGATATGCGGCCATTAGGGGATGACATAACCAGAAGTCCAACAGGGAAATTTCTATACGCTTTCCCTCCCTTTCCTCTTTTGCAGAAGATTCTGCTGAAGCTTCAAGCAGAGGGGGCTCACATGATTCTAATCACCCCCCCCCCATAGCCTTGGCAGATATGGTTCCTGTTGCTTACAGTTGACAATGGAACCCTCAGTACCTCTCCCTCTTTCACAGGACCTTCTGTCTCAGGAGCAGGGCACCCTGGTACATCTGAGCCTTAGGTCTCCACCTCCATGTGTGGCACCTGTGGACCTAGTGATTTTGCTTTGGGGTCACCATGGGAATGACTCGGGACCTAGTGGAAGCTAGGAAGCCTTCCACTAGGTTCATGTACGCCATGAAATGGAAGAGATTTTCTCTCTGGGCCTCCGCTGAAGGTCTAGACCCCTTTTCCTGCTCGGCCTCCCAGGTGTTGGAGTACCTCTTATATCTGTCAGGCTTGGGCCTCAGTTATTCCTCACTGAAGGTCCATCTCTCTGCGGTGTCTGCCTACCACCTTCCGATGGAAGGCAGATCTCTGGCCCAGTTAGAGGTCTCTAAGAAATTATTGAAGGGCATTCTGCATATTAAACCTCCAGTATGGAACCCTGTTCCTCCTTGGGGCCTCAGCTTTATGTTAGAGAAGCTTACTTTGCCCCCCTTTGAACCGGCAGCAAGCTGTGACATACTTTTTCTGGGTTGGAAAATGCTCTTTTTAGTTGCAGTTACTTCAACTTGAAGAATTTCAGAGCTTCAGGCTCTAGTCTTATTTAATTTTTCACAGGGACCAGGTGGTCCTGAGGACTAACCCATCATTCCTTCTGAAAGTGGTATCAGAAATGACGCTTAACCAGAGTGTTGAATTGCCGGTATTTTTCCCAAAGCACTCCAGCGTGGGGAACACCTCCTGCACATTCTTGATATGCACAGCATTCTGAGGTACTACACCTCTCAGATTAAGAAGGTTCAAAAATCGAACCAACTCTTTGTCACCTTTGCCTCCCAGTGTCCAGGCAAGGCGATTACGAAACAGACTTTGTCTAGGTGGCTGGCTAACTGTATTCACTACACTTACCAGAAGTATGAAAAACCCCTTCTGGGGTGGTCAAGGGCCACTCCACCAGGAGCGTGGCCACCTCCACTGCCTGCCTCAGGAATGTGTGTACTACTGACATATGTGCAGCAGCCATTTGGTCTTCCGTGCACACCTTCACTAAACATTACCAGTCTGAACATTGCCTCTAGGCATCAAGTTCCCTTTGGCCTTGCAGTTCTGCAAGGTCTTCTGTCTTGAACAGACCTTTAGTTGGCAGACATTTCCCTCCTCCCAGAACCTCGTCTCTGACTCCTTTGTTTTTTTGGTTAGACTGCTTGATATTCAGTCCTGTTTGTGAAGACCTACTGCAGGAACCCTCTCGAAGTAAGATATAGCAGTTACATAAGAACTTACCATAACAGTAGATCTTTGAGAGAGGTTCTGGCAGTAGGTCTGGTTTCCCCACCCACCTTTTTCCCAGCTCCTGCATGTCACCTCTTTCCTTGCCCAGGACCGTGTCTCTTTCAGGGCATAGGGCTTCAGGAGTCTTATCACTCCTCTTTTTCTGCTTACCTTCTACCGGTCTCTGGTGGAAAAGAACTGGAGGGTGGGGGTGCCCCCCCCTTATAGTCAGACTAACTTCGCATCACCTGATTGGGGGGGGCAATCCCTGCTGATGATTATGAGCTATAAGTTTGCCGTACGGTCTTGATGCCAGGGGGCGCAGTCCTATATGTGAAGACCTACTGCAGGAACCTTCTCGAAGTAAGATATAGCAGTTACATAAGAACTTACCATAACAGTAGATCTTTGAGAGAGGTTCTGGCAGTAGGTCTAGTTTCCCCACCCACCTTTTTCCCAGCTCCTGCATGTCACCTCTTTCCTTGCCCAGGACTATGTCCCTTTCAGGGCATAGGGCTTCAGGAGTCCATCACTCCTTTTTTTCTGCTTACCTTCTGCAGGTCTCCAGTGGAAAAGAACTGGAGGGTGGGGGTGCCCCCCCCCATAGTCAGGCTAACTTCGCATCACCTAATGACCGGGGGCAATCCCTGCTGATGATTACTAGCTACAAGTTTGCTGTGCGGTCTTGATGCCAGGGGGTGCAGTCTTATATGTGAAGACCTACCGCAGGAACCTCTCTCAAAGATCTACTGTTACGGTAAGTGCTTATGTAACTGCTATCCCCCCCTCCCACGTCACAGATTGCACTTTGGGGTGGGCACTGTGAGCTCGGTGGACCTGACCCTCAGGAGTGGGTTCGTGACAGATCTGGTATGCAGTGGTGGGATCTGACAGATCTGGTAGCATAGTGTTGCAATTTGAGAGATATTTGTGGCACAGGCATAACAGTTGGATTCGAAGCCAGTGTATCAGATTGATGAACTGAAAACAAGCCACACACAATCAAGGCAGACATTTGAAGAAAAAAACAAATTTGGTTACAGTATAAAGTTCCCTACCTGTTTTTATTTTTTCAGTGTAAGATAGTGTAGTAGTAGTAGTTAGGGAAGACGATGGCTTCCAACTATAGTGAGTACACTGCAGACTACCTAAGGCAGTTGTCATCGGAAAGAGGGGTCCAGTATGAGGGGCGAACCAAAAGGAACCTTGTGGAGGCTCTCATGGCAGCCGATGAGCTAGCCCAGAACCTCGAGTTATGGCCAATGACTGAAAAGGACCAGAACCTGGGCATAGGGTGCCAGGGGCCATCACAAAGTCTAGTCCCAGGGAGGAGGACAGCGACACTAGAGGGCAACCAGAGCCATGGCACCAGGGGAAGGTCACCACAGAGCTGGGGCTGTAAAGGATCAGGCTGCAGCTGGAGTTGAGGAAATTTGATCTGGAGCAGGGAAAGTTTGAAGCCTAGTAGCAGAGGGAATCTGAGCAGAGAAAGTTCGAAGTCCAGCAGCAGAATGAAGTCGTGCAGAGAGAATTTGAACTGGAGTTGCAGGAAAAACAGCGCCAGAGAGAGATAGAGAGGCAGAGGAAAAGGAAAAGCAGCTTCAGAAAGAGGCTGAGAGGCAAGAAAGACAGCGCCAGAGGGAGTTTGAACTGGAGAAGCTAAGACTTCAATGACCAGCACCAGAGGAGGTAAGTGGCAGGGGTGGACCTGAAACTCTAGGGCTGGGGTATACATTAATTAGAGGAATTTAAAGAGGGGGAGGAAATGGATACATTTTTGAATTTGTTTGAAAAGGTCTGTATCCAGGCCAAGGTACACAGGGAGTCGTGGAACTTCCAGCTATCTCCGCTGCTTACTGGTAAAGGATGTGAGGCGCTAGGCCAAATGAACAACCAGGACAGTCAGAACTATGAGAAACTTAAAGCTGCCTTACTTAAAAAGTATGAACTAACTCCTGAAGCATGCAGGGTGAAATTCCGTAAGATCCAAATGTAACCCCCCCCCCCACCGGCCCCCCTTGTTCAACTAGTAGGGCTGCTTCTCTCCCCACCTAGCATCTAGGGGAAAACAAGAGGGGTTGGGGTTTTACAGAACAGATTATCTACACACTTCTCTCTGAGCCTGCTATTATAGACAGGCAACGCAAGTGTGGCAACTACCTGGCACACTCCTGGTGGGACCATTTACGATGGCCAGCAACCCAGGTCCCTGGGAGAAAACATTTGCTCACAATTATACTAGGTTGGCACCTCTGGTCAGGGGCACCCAGGTAAATCCAGACACAATGGAAGCAATAACAGTACTGTCCAAACCAGGTTGGGATTCTAGTGTGTGGCTTTTATTCACGTAACAAAGTAGGAATAATCACAAAGTGAAGATGGACCCCCACAGGGCTACACATACTGGTATTGCAGATTACTGAGGTACAGAAATTCCTGAATTCCCATTTAGCATAGGCATAATAAACACACACACAGCGAACTCTCAGGTTCTGAAATGGAGATTGGCACACATGGCCAGAACTGGTACATTTCCTCTCGACTAGGCACACACGGCCAGTACTAGGACACTTTTCCATCCACTAGGCACACACGGCCAGTACTAGGACACTCTCCCGTATATCATGAGGAATAATGGTGGCACACACGACCACCAAAGAGCACATGCAGACTCAAAATCTTCCAGCACCCACTACTCTGAGGTGAACTGAAAACAGAGAATCCAAATCCCACATCTGGATAACTATTTCCATCAGGCACTGGCCAAATGCACGGACTGAAAATTGAACTGGTGCCCAAACTGAACCCAGATAAGTAAACTGGTTACTTGACATGGGGGTCTCCCACCTTTTGCTTCCAAGTTTCTACTTGGCCATTCATCTGGTTAATAACACCCTCACAGAAAACTTGTAGATGCTACCTTGAAATGTTTTTCACACTTAACATACTACTTGACTAAAAGTTCTGCGCTTGGACAGTCTCTCTCTCTCTCTCTCTCTCTCTCTCTCTCTCTCTAGATTCCACGTTGGCAGACACTTTTAAAAAACAGTCTAGGTGGCAGGGTCCATTTGTCAGAGAAAATTCACCAAGATATGCAGGTGTCCCTCCTGGGCTGAACATAAAACTGCTCACAGTTTCTGAAGTTGTCACAGGCAGCTTCACTAGACAGTCTGGGTGAGAGGATTGCCCCTGAAACCTGAAGATCGCCCCATCCCCCCTGGGATGGGGCAAAGAAAAATCCACTTGGAACGGTTTCCACCACTTCAATCTCTGTCTTCTGAGTTCTTCCTCTAGGGTGAGAACAAACTACCCAAAACACAGTGCTAGCTCTCTGTCAGAGCTAAAACTGAGGAGCCGCACTGCAAGCTGCAGCCCCCTCCTGGAACGCTTACTCAGGACTGACTGAACATTCTAAAGCTATCTCCCTTCAGCTAGCTCAAGTGTGGCTTATGCTGCTGCGACAGTTCTAAGATTACATCATCACTCCAGCTCAGCTGAGATCGAAAGACAGAGTGTGACACAGTGAAATCCATTTACCTGGCATTTCACAAGCTGCCACTGGTTTTGATGGGATTCTAGTAACCCTTGGGAACAAGGGGGTTACACAAAGAAGCCCTGACGTGAGCTATGAGGAACTCGCCACAAAGGAACATCGGTTTTTGAAACGGCGGAGGGAGTAGAAGCAAATTCTGTGAAAAAAATTGAGGTGGGTATGTTGCTAGAGCAGTTCTTTAGTGCTTGCCCAGCAGAGCTGAAAACCTGGTTAGAGGACCGGGATCCAAACACAGAACAGCAAGTTGCTGAGCTCTCTAACTGCTATACCAGGAGCAGGCCTGCTGTGAAAGGAAGTGGGGGAGCAGGTACTGCAGGGCCAAAAGGGAAGCGCGCACCTTCAGGGCAGCTAAAACCCTTACAACAGGACTTCTGGTGACGTCACGCTCCTGCTGGTGACCTGTTTCTCATTTCCAGAGCTCCGGGTCTAACAACCTATTCTATTGATTGCCATCTGCCTCCTTAACAAGTCTAAAGAACTACTCTGTACATTAGATACCAGTTACAGACGTGGGGAAAATGAAAAGAGAGAATCTTCCTTCCTCAAACAAGAATTCCGACACCCATGCTGAGATGCGGCCTGCAAGCCCTTCCTTGTCCCAGTCATCGGCCCTGACTGCATCCGCAGATGAAGAGGAAGATTCAGGTTCAGATACTGTTTCTGCCTTTACCAAAGCAGATGGTCACCGCATGCTATGGATTCTACATCGGATCAATTCTAAAATCACAGGCCTACAAAACTATTTCAAAAAACTTGAATCTCGTACTTCAGTTGTAGAGGCACAACTAGACACAGTCCAGAATGAGCATATGGCCTTCGGGTGTTCACTGGCTTAGCTATATAAAGAGGAGAGAGACCTTACCCTGAGAGCTGAAGACGTGGAGGCTAGGGCCAGAAGGGGTGGAACAAGATGTTATGGTTGCCTATATTGATTCCTGGTTGCACCAGGAACTATCTTTAAGTGAAGATCTCCAGCTTGAAATTGAGAGAGCCCACCGGGCAGTTGCTCCCAAGCCTAAACCTGGGCCCCTCCTAAATCAGTGCTGATAAAATTCTTGCGCTATCCGAGCAATGAAAAAATCCTGTGACTAGCCTGGAACAAAAAAGATCTAAACTTTGACCAAGACTACCCCCAATGCTAGCCAAAAGGAAAAAGGTACTGCTGGTGGTAAAGGCATTAAAAAAAAGGGACTTAGAGCATTCCTTCGCTACCCAGCAAAACTTTGAGTCCAGGACAAGGAGGGGATTCATGTGTACGACTCTCTTTTACAAGCTACTCCCATGCTGAATACCTTGGGGATCCAGACACTAGATACCAGCGGGGAGCAGGAAGAACATGATATTGAGGACCTCTTGTGGGCTGTAGCTCCAGGAAGCAGGCGATCGACCAGGAGAAGGATAGACTCATTACTTCCCTTGCATGCAGACATCGCTAGATGGATCACTCCCAAAAATGCCACAACATGATTTTATTACCTGGGTACAGAAGAAGTGACTGGTTTCCTTTTGCCGGCTGGGCCTGATGCTTGTGTAACCCCTAGATGGCGCTATCCCAGGGGCTACTACCCCTGCCTGATTTGCCACTAACAGGTTTAGGGGCCTGGATCCAATGGCGGGTGCCTCCACCCAGAGATCAGGGTTTGCAATAGTTAAACTAACTTGGTCACAGCCCTCTAGGACACTGCAACCCCCCTTTCTTCCCACTAGTGGCCCACACAATATATCAGAATTACCTTCACAGTATACACTTACCCCCAGGTCTGGTTCCGCACTGGGACCTCCTGTAAAATGAGATACAGTGCAACAATCACAGTACAGTACTTTAACATAGACAAATACCTCAGGCAGTATAACTTTGCTGAAACAAGCAGCTCTGATTTATTTAGGGGATATAACAAGGACAGGGAAATCAGGTTAATTAACTTATCACTCTAATAATCTACCTATGGCTCTGTGCACAGGCCTATCCTATCAGTTACTGTCCCTGGGTACCCAAGCCCTAGTGGCTAGTCCAACCGTGGCAGCTGGTAGGGACCCTTTCACACAGAAAGGAGAATTAAACAGTCAGCAGTACAGTAATTCCATTTGGATTTAATGTGGCAATTCAACAGGAGCGACCCTGAATTAGTACTCCGACCTCCAAATAAGATAGGGTCCTTCAATGTCAGCAGGGCTCACTTGAGGTACACAAACCTCTTCACATATCCATATAAAGAAAGCACTATACCAGGCAGGCTGCATCTGTATCCCGTCGCAATTACTGCACAATACCGGGAGAACACACAGCAGATTCAGTTCCTGACAGACCGAGTGCAATTTTCAGCAATTCCTCCAGTCTTCTACAGGGTGAGCCTGGTTTCTACTCTTCAGAGATCCTTTGATTCTTTCACAGGACGGATTCAGTCCTAACAAGCTGTTACACAAGCTGCAGACCGGAACTCTGGGCCTTACACGTTTTTTGACTAAAACTGCACACTGAAAAAGCACAGGCTCCTTCCTTCTTCACTGCCAAAGCTCAACTGAAACTCCAACCGACAAAACCGGGCACTTCCTTTGAGTTCCTCCCAGTTCTTGACTGGATTGGCTGTCACTCACAATAGACTGCTGCTGTTGGTCCAAAAGGCACTGAAGTCTAAACTACATCTCCCAGAGTCACTGCCCACACAATCCTCTTGTGGCTGGCTCAGATTATGAGTCCAAGTTCTGATTCGTCCAAGGCACCATTTTAGAGCTAGCTTACCCCACACTGATTGGTCCAGTTCAGCAGTTCAAAACTAGAATGGGGAACTAGCAGACACAGTTCTGACTGCAAAAGCAGGTTAGACAAACTGTAATTTCATTATTACTCTAAATAATTTCTGGCAAACAGTTACATCTTTCAGATAGGTTCTCTTTGCACCCTAGTGACTGCAAAAATGAAGTGAACTGGCAGCAGCTTGAGTGGTACTCAATCAAAGAAACACACAGTCCCCCATACAAACTAATTATGTCTGCAAGCAGACAGCTCTTAAAGAGACAGTACCAGAGGTTCTAAAAACACTCACTGATAAATGGCTTAAATGCCAAACACCATTCAGGCTTGGAGCATTCAAGCAAGCTCCTGGAAGTCTTTTGGGAACCCCCATTTGCAGGGGGGTTACACCCTTCCTGGCCTGGGAAAGCTTGACGTCGCGTCAAGCAAGTACCCATAAGTTTCAACTGCAACCATATACATTTGCATTAGGCTCGACATGTAATCATCAGTCAATATATCATTTTACCAAGAACACATTTCTGAAACATTGCAGTACGTCCTCTTTACACAGTATTACATACACATTGTACCATAACTCAAGTTATTACCTCTTGTACATGAAACCTGAAGAGAGGGGCCTTCCCTATCAGTTACCTTGGGGCTGGATGGGGCAGGGCACCATATGAAAGGGCAACACAAGTAACTTGGAGTTAGCACTGATGCTCAGTTTGGGCAATGAGCTCGGGACACATACACTCCTTTATGGACAACATTGAGAGGCAAGTCACAGGCCTCCCAAGTGAATCATAACTGAGGTGCACCACAGGCTTTACAGCTCGACCAGTCTTTCTAGGGGAACTGTTATAGTCTCTGCACTCTGAGCCTCATTTTCAGCATTGTCCTCACTTGTCAGGGGAGTCTCCATGGGGGTGGAGAGGCTAGAACTTGGGGCACTTTCAGCTCCAGGAGTTACAGTTTCTGAGTCCACAACATTTGGCTCGCAAGGAGAGCTTTCGGACACTGGCAGTGGACTGTCAGGGCACTCAAAATACTCTTCTTGTTCGGTGTATCACCAGTCTGCCCCAATCTATCATTTTCCTCCCTGAAAGCTCAAACAGTTCAACCATGCACAATGATTCCATTTCATCTGATCTGATGCTTTGCACTTCACTTTCTGGGAGTATTGGCTCCAGGGATGAAGCTGGGGGCTTAGACAGTCCAGAAGGCCCAGCTTCATCTCCAGTATTGACTAGGGATTGCCCGAAACAATTGACTCAGTTCAGTAAGAAGGATAGTATTCAAAGTCACTCTCACTTTCTTCCGATATGGACTGACAGTCATGCTCAACTGGGACTTGTGGAGGGAACACTTAACTTTGCTTCTGTAGGTGCAGACTTTCTTGATCTTTTCTTAGCAGCAGCTCTAGTCACTGGTCCAGAGGGCATCTTCTAGGGCTCAGACTCAATTAAGATTTGTCCAATGGGCAGTAAATGATTTCTATGCATTGTTTTTACATCTTTTGAATTATTCTCAGGCCTTACTTTGTACACTGGCAGATCATCTAGTTTGCCCACTACAATGTGAGGGAGATGGTGCCATCTGTCAGCAATCTTGTGCTTGCCATGCAGTCCCAGATTTCTTAGCAATACCCGATCTCCTCCTGGAGTTCCTGTGCTTTCACCTTTTATCATACCTTTCTTTGTTGGCCAGATTTCTTTTGGCAGCCATGGTTTGAGCCAGTTGGTACGCATGAGTTAGCTGGGCCTTTAACTTTTGCACATACTGTAAATAGTTGTCAGCTTGAACCCCATCAGGAGAGACCCCAAAACACACATCTACTGGTAGTCGAGCTTCTCTTCCAAACATCAGCGGTAGGGGAGAATCCAGTGGCATCACTTTGGTGCAGTTATAAGCATGTACCAGGGTGCTAATTTGTTGGCTCCATCTAGGCTTGTCCTTTGGGTGCAGGGTGCCTAGCATATCTAGCAAAGTGCGTTGAAACGTTCAGGCTGTGGGTCCCCTGGGGGTGGTAAGGAGTGGTTCTGGACTTTCGCACTCCCCACAGAGAAAGCATCTCTTTGATCAGGCGACTCTCAAAGTCTCTCCCTTGATCAGAATGGATTCTTTGTGGAGCCCCATAGTGAACAAAAAGTTTTCTACAAGTACTTTGGCCACAGTGGATGCTTTCTGGTCTTTGGTGGGAAAGCTTGGGCATATCTCGTGAAATGGTCAGTGACCACCAGCACATTACTGATATTTCTTTGATCTGACTCCAAACTCAGAAAATCAATACAGACCAGCTCCATGGGTGCACTGGTGGTGATGTTAACAAAGGGGCAGCCCTCTGGGGCAAAGCTTTCCTCTGTAAGCAGCGACTACAAGTTCGAATGTGTTGCTCCACATCAGCCCCATCTTAGGCCAATAGAATCTGGATCTCACCAAGTCAAGTGTTCTGTCTATACCAAGGTGCCCCATGTGGTTGTGCAAGGACCTCAGTACTGAGTCTCGAAAAGCAGTGGGCAGCACTAGTTGTTGTTTGTCTACTTGTCCCCTCTGTCTACTGTTTCTCTGTATAACAGTTTATTGATCAGTTTCAACTTAGGACCTTCTTTGTATAACAGTGCAGTTCTCAAATCAGTGGAGCGTAATTTGGACACATCTTTTCCTGCATAGAGGGCTTCAAAGCTGCTTTGATCATGGGATCAGGGATTGAGCCGCCCAATACTGTCATTGTCCAGCTGAGGCAGTGCACCAATGTCTATTGCAGAAAAGTGGCAATAAGCAGCAGGTATGCAATTCTCAGAGGCTCCCAAAGCAATCCACCATGCAGTCCACTCGTCCGTGGACATTTGTTCCTCCCTGTCAAACTTCCGGCAGAGTGCCCGAATGTCAGGTTCTGCCAATCGGACCCAATCATTCTGGGGAACAGGCCTCCGGGAGAGCATCAGCATCTATGTGGTTCAGACCTGCTCGGTATTGAGAGCATAGTCATATGTAGATAATGCAGAAAGCCACCTATGGCCAGTGGCATCCAACTTAGCTGAGGTCTGCACATAGGTCAAAGGATTATTGTCAGTTTTACTAGTATTTTAGCCCCATACAAGTACTCATGGAATTGGTCAACAATAGCCCACTTCAAAGCTAGGAACTCTAACTTATGTACAGGATAGTTCTTTTCGGATGGGGTCAGGCTTCTACTGGCAAAGGCCACTGGTCTCAGGCCATTCTCGTGCTCTTGGTACAACACAGCTCCCAACCCTTGCAAGCTAGCATCAGTGTGCAGGGGCGTAAGGTTTTCTTGGATCGGCATAGGCCAGCACTGGAGCATGGGTAAGTTGATATGATCTCATGAAAAGCAGTCTCACAATCAGGAGTCCAGCGGGCCCCAAATACTTCACTCGGATGAAAATACACTCTTTCAGTCTTGAGGGACGCTGACTTTTGGTATTTTTGTGGGTTGGGGATACCCTTGAGTAAGGTTAAGTAAAGGCGGATCACTCTTGAATAGTCCTTGATGAGCGCCGATAATAACCACAGAATCCCAGGAATCTTTGCAGTTCTTTTAGATTTTTGGGCTGTGGCCAGGTGGTCAAGGCCTCAACTTTACTTGGGTCGGTCTCTATTCCTCGGTGGATACTATGTGTCCCACATACTTTACTGATGTTTGAAAGAATTGACACTTATCAATGGACAGTTTAAGGCCAAAGTCCTCCAGTCGGTCCAATACCTTAAATAATCTGCTCTCATGTTCCTCCAGTGAGCTGCCAAACACAATAACATCATCTAGGTATACCAGGCACTCTAGTAAGTTCATGTCCCCACTGCACGCTCCATCAATCGTTGAAAAGTGGCTGGGGCACCTGAAATCCCTTGAGGCATCCTCATGAATTCACAGAGCCAAGCGGACAGATAAAGGCCGTCTTCTCACGGTCCTCTGGGCCATCGGGATCTGGTAGTACCCTGCGGAGATCCAGCACAGAGAACCACTTGCTCCCGTTTAGGCAGTCCAAAGCATCCTGAATGCGGGGCATTGTGTACTGATCAGGGATAGTCTGCGGTTTAAGTGCGATAATCCACACAATCCTTACTGTTCCATTCTTTTCCTCACTACCACAATGGGGAAGCATAAGGGCTTCTGGATTCTTGTATTACACCAGCAGCTAACATCTCTTGCAGATGCCGTCTCCACATCATCTATGTCAGCAGGTGCCAGGCGTCGAGACCTCTCACGAAATGGTCTTTCGTCATGCAGCCGGATATTGTGCTCAGCTCCTTGCACGCATCCTACATCCCATTCCTTTAAAGAAAACACCTGGTCTCTCTGGGCAAGCTTCTCACTGATCCTCCCTTTCCATTCAGCTGGCAGCGGGGAGTCGCCGAAATCAAACAAGTCAGGCGTTACTCTGTCATTCTTCCTTGAACTCTTGCTGCTGGGTAGCACTGCAGTGTCTGCACAATGCACATTAGCCAGGATGCAACCTCTGTTTACTCGAATGTCTCTTTCAGACACATTATGAACTTGGACCATTACCCTTCTGGCATAAGCATGGGCTCTAGCGGGCAAAATACTAGGCTTGACCAGCAGTCCCTCTGGCAATTTTCCATCGCCTGGTGCATCCAACATTAATATTTTATTCTTAACATCCTTTCTGATACGGACCTCTCCTGTAAGGTACACTGGGCATTTGGCGCTAGGATCAGAGATTCAGGATCCTTCTTCCATACAATTCGACCGGTTCCTCTGGTTCTGTTTTTTCAGCATCTCTCTGTGCCTCATAGGCCTTCTTAATTAAAGCCGAACTCTTAAAGCTCTACTAGTCTTTGACCCTGTTTTTCATAACACAACTGTGCCAGCCTTCGAACATATGAGCATTTGTTCCAATCAACAAAGGGACACCATCATACAGTCCAGTGGGGGACACACTAAGGCTAGGGTCTCTACTTGTTCGCCACTCCAGCCACGGAGGTGGGGAAAGACAGCCAAATTCGGATATACCCGGAATAGGGTAGGCCTTCTCACTTAACCCCATACATGCAGTCCTTCTAATGGTTGTGAAGGGTACGTCTGACAAATGCTTCTGATACCAATCCTGGAACATAATTGTCACTTGGGAGCCACTGTCTAATACAGCTCTTGTAGACACTCCATTCACCTTTACAGTGGTCTCCATGGAGGGACCCACTATTCTGGACCAGTCTGGAGAGGCGGTGAGTGGGGCCTGGGCAACTGACCTTGCCACAAAAGGACTGAATTAGCATTTTGGTGCCCTCACTGGGATCATGTCGTGCACCTCTTAACCACTGATTTCTTCCCAAGCTCTCCTTGTAGCCTATATGCAACTTTGTCAGTGTCTTTTGGGGACTGGCATTCCCTTTCATGTGCCCATCTTTCCCACAATTATAGCAAAACATACTTTCTGGAGTTTGAGCTGGCCGGGCGCCACACTGGGAGCCAGGGCGGGTATTACTAACTGGAAACCTGGGTGCCATCTCTGTCTGCAGCGTGATAAGCATTTGGAGCATCTCGTCAGTTTCTCCACTTCCATGGTCAAGGAATTGAGTTTGGAGCTGTTATCAGCAGGAGATACATGGTGGGTACCCCACCCCATAACAGATGCAGTCGGATATAGGTCAGGGCCCGTACTTGCAGGCGTGGCCTTCATAAAGGACTGTTTTGAATTCCCAGATCTCTCTCAACAGTTAGCCCCATTGTGGCATATCTTTTTCCTTGTCAGAGCACTCATTGACTGTCAACCTCTGCCCTGAACTTCACTTGATGGGTCACCCTCAGTCACTCGGTCGTAGCCACAGCTGTTGGTGCAGGTACCTCCCGAGGTCACCTTTTCTCAACTCCTCGAATTTCTCTCATTAACTCATCATAGGAGGTGGGATTCCAGTCAATTTGCCAGGCGTAACTGGAAGCAACAGCAGTTCTGAGAGAGGGGCAGACTTAAGGATTCTGTCCAGTCTGGTTCGGTCCAGTTCAATCGCTGGCAAACTACCCTTTCTGAGGCATTCTTGCAACAATTTTTCCAGCCGAGAGACATACACAGACAACAACTCCCTTGGTACTGTTGTGCATTTCTTACTCTCCACCATAGGTCCTCATCAGAATCTTGGCTCCATACACATTCTCCAAGGCCTCAAGATAGAGCCTGTGCAGTCGCTTCAGGGTTACTGGCCCATTTAGCACGGATGGTAGCCAGGGCAGGACCTCGGAGGCTCTCACTAACCCTCATTCGCTTTTCGCCTTCCGAGCATTGCCATTCTAGCAGTTGGAGGGCAACATAGTCTATCCAGGTCTCCCAGTCATCCTCCCCTTGGGGGGTTGGGAGGGTGCCAGAGAAGATCCTCAACCTTCGGTAAGAGTCGTGACTAATGGCAGGTGCAGAAATAGGAGTCTGCATTGGTTCAGCCACCATTACGGGCACTGGAGCAGGAGAGGGTGTTGGGGGAGGAACACCCCCAGGTGGCAAGAATAGTTTCTTCAAGTCTTCCACAGTTTTCCCCTCTCCCAGCAACCATTCAGCAAATTTCTCCTCAAAAGTTTCAGATAGTGGTGGGGGCTGATTCCCCCCCGGGTCTTTACTGTCCTTAGTTATCACTCTCCAAGCAGTGAGGGCTCCCTCTGGGGTAATGGTCTGTGGCACTTTGGAGCTATCTATGGGATCCTTAAACTTTACTAGGGCCAGGAAAGTGTGGGTGAGTAGATTAGCATGCCGACCCACCACCACAGGGGTTTTGTAAACCTTCCACCTTGGAAAGTACTCCCTGCACAGTGTCGTGTTATTGATACCCAGGGGATGTCCAGGATAAGCATAGCATTTTGGGGGTCGATCTCCTCCCAGTACACCACTCCACCAGCGGTGCACAGCCACTTCTGTCGGGGTACCCATTTTTCTTAACAGTGGTTCGTGGTATGGCCACTAGAGGACACACAATCCCAGCGGTGAGCCTCCAAGATGTAACCCTAGATGGCGCTATCCCAGGGCTACTACCCCTGCCTGATTTGCCACTAACAGGTTGAGGGGCCTGGATCCAATGGCGGGTGCCTCCACCCAGAGGTCAGGGTTGCAATAGTTAAACTAACTTGGTCACAGCCCTCTGGGACACTGCAACCCCCTTTCTTCCCACTAGTGGCCCACACAATATATCAAATTACCTTCACAGTATACACTTACCCCCAGGTCTGGTTCCGGCACTGGGACCTCCTGTGAAATGAGATACAGTGCAACAATCACAGTACAGTACTTTAACATAGACAAATACCTCAGGCAGTATAACTTTGCTGAAACAAGCAGCTCTGATTTATTTAGGGGGATATAACAAGGACAGGGGGAAATCAGGTTAATTAGCTTATCACTATAATAATCTACCTATGGCTCTGTGCACAGGCCTATCCCTATCAGTTACTGTCCCTGGGTACCCAAGCCCTAGTGGCTAGTCCAAACCGTGGCAGCTGGTAGGGGCCCTTTCACAAGAAAAGGAGAATTAAACAGTCAGCAGTACAGTAATTCCATTTGGATTTAATGTGGCAATTCAACAGAGGCGACTCTGAATTAGTACTCACGACCTCCAAATAAGATAGGGTCCTTCAATGTCAGCAGGGCTCACTTGAGGTACACAAACCTCTTCACACATCCATATAAAAGAAAGCACTTACCAGGCAGGCTGCATCTGTATCCCGATCGCACTACTGCACAATACCGGGAGAACACACAGCAGATTCAGTTCCTGACAGACCGAGTGCAATTTTCAGCAATTCCTCCAGTCTTCTACAGGGTGAGCCTGGTTTCTACTCTTCAGAGATCCTTTGATTCTTTTCACAGGAGGATTCAGTCCTAACAAGCTGTTACACAAGCTGCAGACTGGAACTCTGGGCCTTACACACGTTTTTTGACTAAAACTGCACACTGAAAAGCACAGGGCCCTTCCTTCTTCACTGCCAAAGCTCAACTGAAACTCCAACCGACAAAACCGGCACTTCCTTTGAGTTCCTCCCAGTTCTTGACTGGATTGGCTGTCACTCACAATAGACTGCTGCTGTTGGTCAAAAAGGCACTGAAGTCTAAACTACATCTCCCAGAGTCACTGCCCATACAATCCTCTTGTGGCTGGCTCAGATTATGAGTCCAAGTTCTGATTCGTCCAAGGCACCATTTTAGAGCTAGCTTACCCCACACTGATTGGTCCAGTTCAGCAGTTCAAAACTAGAATGGGAACTAGCAGACACAGTTCTGACTGCAAAAGCAGGTTAGACAAACTGTAATTTCATTATTACTCTAAATAATTTCTGGCAAACAGTTACATCTTTCAGATAGGTTCTCTTTGCACTCCTAGTGACTGCAAAATGAAGTGAATTGGCAGCAGCTTGAGTGGTACTCAATCAAAGAAACACACAGTCCCCATACAAACTAATTATGTCTGCAAGCAGACAGCTCTTAAAGAGACAGTACCAGAGGTTCTAAAAACACTCACTGATAAATGGCTTAAATGCCAAACACCATTCAGGCTTGGAGCATTCAAACAAGCTCCTGGAAGTCTTTTGGGAACCCCCATTTGCAGGGCGGTTACACTTGTGAGCCGCTCTATGCCTCTTTTGACTGGAGGGAGTGGGTCCGGATTGTAGTGAGACATGGGGCTGGGGTTTTTGAGTCGCTGTGGTGCTGTGTGGCCCAGGTGTGCTGGAGGGACCTTTTGACCATAGGGCGTATTTCCAGAAGCCGCTTGTGCAGAAGGAATCTCAATGAGGTGCACCAATATTATGCTGCCCCATATGATCAGCTCGAATGTTCCATGCTGACAACAGCTGCCTAGCCCTGTCTTCAACAGTATGCAAGTACATTTTCCTCTTGCTTGGAGCTTTATTACCTATTACAGATTCCTGTTTGCTGTAATCCCTTGGTTCAGTTAAAATGGAGTATAATTCTCTTCCCTGCTTTGAAAAATTCACCTCCTTTTTGTCCTATTTAAGTTCCTTTTGGCAGACTTCTTACATTCCGGGTGAGATTGAGCCATTGCCAAGGGACCCAAAGTAAGGCTAGCACTTTATTTGTATAGGAATCCTGTTACTTAGTCATAGTACTCCACATTATATATTGTACGCCTGTATTATCCTAAGGGCAGGGGAAGACTTATTGCCCAGACTGGTTAAAGGGCTCATGGACAATCTGGCATGTTTGACCTTTAACAATTGGGGGGGGGGGGGAGAGGATTTTAAAGTTCACATGAAGACACTTAATACCTACTTCTTATTGATATACAGATTTGATGTCTTCTTCTCCAGTGCCCATTAACCCGGATTATGGGTCTTTTGGGGGAATGGGGCTTGACATCCAGAATATTGATATTT
This sequence comes from Neoceratodus forsteri, assembly GCA_016271365.2. Lineage (NCBI taxonomy): Eukaryota > Metazoa > Chordata > Ceratodontiformes > Ceratodontidae > Neoceratodus > Neoceratodus forsteri. The sequence goes on along the minus strand of CM028133.1, from coordinate 63,713,434 downwards.
ATAGATGGCTGTTAAGTTATAATAGTAGGCCTGGGACCTGTTGGTTTGTTGGACCACCATGTCACTTGAAGTATTCGCAGGAGGAGGAGGTGTACACTTGTTGATGGCGGTTGGCAAGTTTGCCCTTGGCACACAGTGTGCTATACTTCTCCACATTCTTCTTGTTTTTTTTGTTTTTTTTTTGTCTCGCTAGGCCTACCCCCTTGGGGTGTTGGTCCTGTTAGGCTGCCACATTGCTCTGTAGGCGCCGAGTGAGGAAATCCTCACTTCGAGTTTCTCTTTTGAACCTTTCTCCCCAGTTGGGACTTACACTATGTGTTTTCTGCGTCTGTGTGTTATTTTTAATTTACATTTTGAATTTGTGCTGGCATCCGGGCTTGGTAGGGGATGGGGGTGGGGACAGAGGTCTGGTTACTATATGGTTTGCATGATGGGATCCCTCAACATTGTTCTATAAATGTAAAGGGAATCAGTAATGTCATTAAGCATGCCAGAATCTTACAGGAACTGCGTAGAGCACATTGTGATATAGCCTGTATACAGGAGACTAAATTGTCGAAGGTAGAACATGATAAATTAAGGAGAATGTGGGTGGGAGTGGTGTATTTGAATTCCCCGCTAAAGCAGGAACTGCTATCCTGATAAGAAGGGAATTGACTTATAAAGTTACAAAGGTACAAATGGAGGGTAGTAGACGATGGGTTCTTCTCTCAGGCGAACTTAGGGGGAAGCCCCTCCACATACTATCAGTCTATGCTTCAATCCCACCATCAGGGATTTTTTTTCGCTCATTATTTCACACATTAGCTTCCTTGCCTTCTGGGAAGTTACTTAAAGTGGGGGACTAGAATTGTAATTTGGATAAATCCCCCCCCCCCAAATCAGTGGGGCATAACTGGTAGTTCCAAGCTTCTGAAAACATTAGTCTTCGCGATTGGACTGGTGGATGTGTGGAGGTGGCAGAACCCTGCTGAGGGATTTTACCTTTTATGCCCCAGCTTCAGATTCTTACTCTAGAATAGATAAAATATACATCTGGAAAAAGGAGGTACACCACTTTCAGGAAGTGGTCATTCATCCAGTTACCTTTTCTGATCACGCCATGGTCCAGGTGGTAGAGTTTGGTGGGATCCTGAAATAAAGAGGGGCTCCTGGAGGTTTGATCCTGGGTTATTAACAGATAAAACCTTTATTAAAACACTGAAGGAAACTATAAAATTAGACTTAGAAGAGAACAAACAGACCGATAGGGTGCTGAAATATATTTGAGATGGTTTCAAAGTGGTCTTAAAGGGTAAAATTATTAGCTATTCGGAGTATTTAAACAAATTACACCAGTCAAAGATAACTGAAAGTCTAGAGGAGATAGCTGCTCTGGAAAAAAAGCACATAAAAATACCAGAGATCAAGCTTTGTTAGGAAAGCTTTGAGAGGCTAGGGAGATGTATGATATCCTGATGACCGTCATAAAATTAATTCCTTGAGGTTTACAAACCAGAAGTACTATGGGGTTGGGGGGTGGGAGCAGGTAAACTTTTGGCCTTAAGGCTCAAAAAACAAGACGCAGACAGGTATATTTCCAAAATCCATGTTAGTCAAGCTCCCTGGACTATGGTCACTCAGCCACAGGATATAGCTAAAGAATGTGTGTCTTTTTACACCCAGTTTTACACTAAACAAAGAGGGGCAAATCATATCCAGAAAATTATACTATTTTTAGAATGTGTAGGGGTTCCCTCATTATCAGAATCTCAGAAAAATGAGTTGGAGAGACCATTCACTGAGGACGAAGTCTGGACGGGTGGCACCTGGCCCCGAGTGGATTTACAGCCAAATTTTTTTCCAAAATTTGCCCCAGACCTTCCCCCCCCTTCTGGTTAAAGTTTACAATGAAGCCCACATTTCTGGTGCTACCTTTGATTCTTGGGGAGAAGCTATGATTTTGATAATTCCCAAACCTGGGAACGATCCCTTAGACTGTGTGAATTATCACCTTATATTGCTTCTTAACCAGGATGCAGAAATATTTGCCTAACTCCTGAGCACACGTTTACAACCCTTAATCCCACTGCTAGTGCACCCTGACCAGACTGGGTTTATCCTGGGTCGCCATATTCAGGATAATATCTGTTTTTAAATACTCTTTCAGCAGCTAAATCTTTCCCACCAAATGAATTAAATGCAGTAATCTCACTTGAAGCTGAAAAGGCCTTCGATCGTCTGGATTGGCTTTTTCTAGATCATACTCTAGCTAGATTTGGCTTCGGGGATAAATTCCGGAAATGGATTGATAAAATGTACAGGAACCCTAGGGCCCAGGTGAAAGTAGATGGGTTCCTATCAGAAATGTTTAATATTGAAAGAGGGACTAGGCAGGGATGACCGCTCTCTCCCCTACTTTTTGCGATCAGTATGGAGCCTCTAGCGGCCCTGAACAGACAATTAGTAGATTGTCGGGGAATTACAGTAGAGGGAATGGAACTGCGTATTTCCTTATATGCAGACGATACCCTTCTATATGTGTCGGATCCTGTGTTCTTTACCACTCTTAGATTCTATCCTGCAACAGTTTGGTTCCATATCTGGGTTTAAGGTCAATGAAACTAAAACAGAGAGGCTTTATTGCCTCTGTTATTAAGACCCCCATGCCCAGGGTTGGTCAGTTCAAATGGGTGAAGGATAGTGTCCTGTATTTAGGGGTTTGGATATCAAATGATATGAATAAGCTATATACCACTAACCATCTCAAACTTTTGCAACAGGTCCAAGCAGATCTTAACAGATGGAATCAGCTCCCTCCCTCCCTCATTGTCAGGTTGTATTGAGTGTATTCGAATGAATATCCTTCCCCTCTTCCTTTTTAATTTTTCAACCCTGCCCTTGAGACCCCTGAACTCCTTTTGGAAAACTCTAAAATCTTCCATCTTCAAGTTTGTTTGGAAGAATCGACCCCCAAGAATCAAGTGGTGAGTTCTCCAGAGTCCTAAAGTGGATGGGGGCCTGGTTTTATCAGATTTTATTATATATTTTTATGCTGCCCAATTACAGGCAGTTGCCACTTGACAGATTGTCAGATCCCCCCCCCCATGGGTAGAGTTAGAGAGACCTCTCTCTCTCTTCCTCTGCCAGAATTGCAGACCTGCTCCTCATGGATACAGATGGGCTACTCAAATTCGATATTAACAGTCCATGGTCTCTAACCTTAAAACAAGTATGGCTAGCAGACTGTATGAAATTTGGTGTACAGCTGAGACTGTCCACTCATACTCCATTGAGGGCCTGTGTGGATTTTATGCTGCTCCGAATGGATATGGGATTCTTCCAAGTGGGCTAGGTTGGGTCTGACTAATATTGGGCATCTTTATGAGGGAGAAGCCCTTAAATCTTTTTAGCAACTCGCTGGGGAGTTTGATCTCCCTCCACAAGACTTGTTTAGATTCCTCCAAATAGGACACTTTTTGCTATGTAAAAATTTAAATACCCTAACAGAGGAGAGCAACAATACACTTCTAGATTTCCTACTCTGACTTTTTGAACAAGAAAATCAGAGAGGTTTGGTCTCCAAGATTGCTGATTTTCTGAACTCCCAGGAACCCTCTTATTCTGGGGAGCTAGAGGAAAAGTGGTTTACAGAGGCTGGCATTAATTTGGAGAAGGAGGACTGGGCTCATATCTGGAGGGGAGTACATCTCATCTCGGCCTCTCCCACTTGGAGAGAGAATTTAAGTGGAGGATAGTCATTAGATATTTTCACATGCCGCCCTTAAAGCCATTACTAGGCACTGGCTCACCGCATTAATTCCTACCCTGGACTCCTGGTATGCTATCAGTAATAAACTATTGGAGATAGAGAAGATAACAGCTAAGTTGAGAACCCAATTAGAGAAATTTAAAGCCAGTGGTTGCCATTTTTCTATTATCAGGCAAAAAAAGGAGTAAAAGGATATTCTGCAAATATTGGCAGAGCATTCTTAAGTTCCCGTGCGAATCCCATGCTGTGGATGTGGTGCCCAGTTTGACTGGCTCAAGTATATGCTTATGACTATGTAGTTCATTTCTCAACGGTGTGCTGAACCTCTCCCTACCCCCTCCCTCTTTCCTTCCACCTGCGGTATCAGTTGCTCGGCCTTAAATTTCCGGGTCGCTCCTGAAAAAGGGACCTCTGGTCTCCGTGAACTTACCCGGTTATCAAAATGTAAATAAACAAATAAATAAATGAAATGTCTTGGTTTTATTCATCATTTTATATTGTCTTGTATTTTTGTTGTACATTGGATTACGTCTGATATACTAGCTTCTTGGTCATTCTTCTTTGCTGCTGTGGGTCATAACTGATGCTTATAATCTAATTTGATAATAATTCATGTGCAGTAACCTGATTGAAGTATTTCTCCCAGAAAACTTCTTGCGGACTCATAGAAACTTTGTCTCAGCTGGATATGACCAGAAGTCATTTACTGAAACTCATTGTACCTCATTGTAATTTATTTGTGTAGTTGATTCTCGTGAGTGTGTCTGTATGTGGTGTTTGTCGTTTGTATGGATAAAAAAAACTCCAATAAAACTGCTGTTTCAAAAAAAAAAAACACTCACAGCCTCTTCAGAAAGGTTGAAACCCCAGGTTACCAAAAAGGGATTTCTTGGGGGGGAAAAAAGAATTATGAATGTTGGTTTTATAAACAGCTAAGGCATCTTGCTAGTCAGTGTCTTAAAAGGTGCAAAGTACCCTTGAAAAGAGTTGGATTGTTTGTGTATCCCTGAAAGCATGCCTGTAAACATTAGGGAACACATACATCCAGTTACTGTAAATGGGCTGCAAACCCATGGGTTAAGGGAGACGAGACATCTCTTACCCTATTAAAAGGGGATTTGGTTGGGCCTGACCATCTTATACCCAATCAGTTTATCACTGTGAGGGGATTCACTGGGGAGGAGAAAACTCTACCACTTACTAGTGTTCTCTTGGACTGGGTGAGACAGGAGAGACGGTGCAGAAAGTGGCAGTTGCAGACAACCTCGCTCTGGATGTGATTACAGGAAACAATCTCCAGAAGGGGGTGGTGTGTGTGGTTACCCACAGTCAGATGGCAAAGGCCACTTGTAGTTCCCTGAACCCCATAGAAGTCCCTGTGGGAAAAATGGGAGGCTGGTTCCCCAGCCTGTGTCTCCTGAAATGGAAGGTAGTGAAAGGGAGGTGGGACGTCCCCAAGTAGCCATGCACCAGACAGCTACAGAAGGTTACTCCGAGGAGGGCGGGGTTAACAAATGGTGAGAAGGTTAGGGATGGCAGTGACCCAGAAAGCCCTAATGCTAGAGCTATGGATACCAGTTTAGGAACTGAAGGGGACATGTCCCATGCCTTGGGAAAATGTGAAGACTTTTGCTGCTCCTCAGAGGACTGATCCTAGTTTGGAGAGGTTAAGGGCTTGTGCAGAATCTGATTGGAGACAGGGGGTGACATTGAGACATAGGGCATTTTGGGACAATGGACTGTTGTATACACAGGACGTGAGGACAGAAGGAAGGGTGATGGACAGGCAGCTTGTCGTTCCCCAGGGGTACCATGAGCGGTTACTCAACGTCACTCATGATATCCCCATGAGGGTATCCCTGGCACAGATTGCACTTAGGGGTGGGCGCTATGAGCTCAGTGGACCTGACCCTCAGGAGTGGGTTCATTACAATTTATACAGTTAAGTCTTTGGCTATTTTTTTTACTAATATAGCAAAAATAAGGAAACAGAAATGTGTGCAATAAATATGAACTTAGGAAACTTCTGGTATGGAGAAATGAAAATTGCTATTATGCACCACTGATGTCTTGAATGCATTTTTACTGCTGCGGTGGGTGAAGCCTGCAGATGTTTGGTGTAACCCCCCTGCAAATGGGGGTTCCCAAAAGACTTCCAGGAGCTTGCTTGAATGCTCCAAGCCTGAATGGTGTTTGGCGTTTAAGCCATTTATCAGTGAGTGTTTTAGAACCTCTGGTACTGTCTCTTTAAGAGCTGTCTGCTTGCAGACATAATTAGTTTGTATGGGGACTGTGTGTTTCTTTGATTGAGTACCACTCAAGCTGCTGCCAATTCACCCCATTTTGCAGTCACTAGAGTGCAAAGGGAACCTGTCTGAAAGATGTAACTGATTGCCAGAAATCATTTACAGTAATAATAAAATTACAGTTTGTCTAACCTGCTTTCTTTGCAGTCAGAACTGTCTGCCTAGTTCCCATTCTGGTTTTGAACTGCTGAACTGGACCAATCAGTGTGGGTAAACTAGCTCTAAAATGATGCCTTGGACGAATCAGAACTTGGGACTCATAATCTGAGCCAGCCACAAGAGGATTGTATGGGCAGTGACTCTGGGAGATGTAGTTTAGACTTCGGTGCCTTTTTGGACCAACAGCAGCAGTCTATTGTGAGTGACAGCCAATCCAGTCAAGAACTGGGAGGAACTCAAAGGAAGTGCCCGGTTTTTGTCTGTTGGGAGTTTCAGTTTGAGATCTGAAAGTGAAGGGGAAAGAAACCCTGTGCTCCTTCAGTGCACAGTTTCAGTCAAAAAACGTGTGCAAGGCCCAGAGTTCCGGTCTACAACTTGTGTAACTGCTTGTTAGGACTGAATCCGTCCTGTGAAAAGAATCAAAGGATCTCTGAAGAGTAGAAACCAGGCTCACCCTGTAGAAGACTGGAAGAAATTGTTGAATTACACTCGGTCTGTCAGGAACTGAATCTGCTGTGTGTTCTCCTGGTTATTGTGCAGTAATTGCGATTGGGATACAGATGCAGCCTGCCTGGTATAGTGCTTTTTTTACCATATAAATGTGTGAGGAGTCTCTTGAGATCAAAAGTAGCCCTGCTGACATTGAAGGACCATATCTTCTTTGGAGGTCGTGAGTACTAATTCGGGGTCGCTCCCTGTTGAATTGCCACATTAAATCCAAATGGAATTACTGTACTGCTGACTGTTTAATTTTCCTTTCTCTGTGTGAAAGGGCCCCACCAGCTGCCACGGTTTGGACTAGCCACTAGGGCCTGGGTACCCAGGGACAGTAACTGGTAGGGATAGGCCTGTGCACAGAGCCATAGGTAGATAGTAAAGTGATAAGCTAATTAACCTGATTTCCCCTGTCCTTGTTATATCCCCAAATAAATCAGAGCTGTTTGTTTCAACAAAGTTATACTGCCTGAGGTATTTGTCTATGTTAAAGTACTGTACTGTGATTGTTGCACTGTATCTTATTTTACAGGATGTCCCAGTGCCGAACCAGCCTTGGGGTAAGTGTATACTGTGAAGGTAATTCTGCTATATTGTGTGGGCCACTAGTGGGAAGAAAGGGGTTGCAGTGTCCCAGAGGGCTGTGACCAAGTAAGTTTAACTATTGCAAACCCTGACCTCTGGGTGGAGGCACCCGCCATTGGATCCAGGCCCCTCAACCTGTTAGTGGCAAATCAGGCAGGGGTAGTAGCCCTGGGATAGCGCCATCTAGGGTTACATCTTGGAGGCTCACCGCTGGGATTGTGTGTCCTCTAGTGGCCATATTTACAACCACTGTGGGAAAAATAATAAATAAATAAATGGGTACCCGACAGAAGTGGCTGTGCACCGCTGGTGGAGTGGTGTACTGGGAGGAGATCGACCCCAAAATGCTATGCTTATCCTGGACATCCCCTGGTATCAATACGGACACTGTGCAGGGAGTACTTTCCAAGGTGGAAGGTTTACAAACCCTGTGGTGGTGGGTCGGCATGCTAATCTGCTCACCCACACTTTCCTGGCCCTAGTAGAGTTTAAGGATCCCATAGATAGCTCCAAAGTGCCACAGACCATTACCCCAGAGGGAGCCCTCACTGCTTGGAGAGTGATAACTAAGGACAGTAAAGACCCGGGGGGGAATGAGCCCCCACCACTATCTGAAACTTTTGAGGAGAAATTTGCTAAATGGTTGCTGGGAGAAGGGAAAACTGTGGAGGACTTGAAGAAACTATTCTTGCCACCTGGGGGTGTTCCTCCCCCAACACCCTCTCCTGCTCCAGTACCCGTAATGGTGGCTGAACCAATGCAGACTCCTATTTCTGCACCTGCCATTAGTCACGACTCTTACCGAAGGTTGAGGATCTTCTGGCACCTCCCACCCCCAAGGGGGATGACTGGGAGACCTGGATAGACTATGTTGCCCCCAAGTGCTAGAATGGCAATGCTCGGAAGGTAAAAGCTAAAGAGGGTTAGTGAGAGCCTCCGAGGTCCTGCCCTGGCTACCATCCGTAGCAAACGGGCCAGTAACCCTGAAGCGACTGCACAGGCCTATCTTGAGGCCTTGGAGAATGTGTATGGGAGCCCAGATTCTGATGAGGACCTATGGTGGAGAGTAAGAAATGCACAACAGTACCAAGGGAGTAGTTGTCTGTGTATGTTCTCGGCTGGAAAAATTGTTGCAAGAATGCCTCAGAAAGGGTAGTTTGCCAGCGATTGAACTGGACCGAACCAGACTGGACAGAATCCTAAGTCTGCCCCTTCTCAGAACTGCTGTTGCTTCAGTTACGCCTGGCAAATCGACTGAATCCCCACCTCCCATGATGAGTTAATGAGAGAAATTGAGGAGTTGAGAAAAGGCGACTCGGGAGGACCTGCACCAATAGCTGTGGCTATGACCCGAGTGACTGAGGGTGGCCCATCAAGTGAAGTTCAGGGGCAGAGGTTGGCAGTCAATGAGTGCTCTGATAAGGAAAAGATATGCCACAATGGGGCGAACTGTTGAGAGAGATCCGGAATTCAAAACAGTCCCTTTATGAAGGCCACGCCTGCAAATGCAGGCCCGACCTATATCCGACTGCATCTGCTATGGGGTGGGGATACCCACCATGTATCTCCTGCTGATAACAGCTCCGAACTCGATTCCTTGACCATGGAAGTGGAGAAACTGACGAGATGTCTCAAATGCTTATCACGCCGCAGACAGAGATGGCACCAAGGTTTCCAGTTAGTAATACCCCGCCCTGGCTCCCAGTGTGGCACCTCGGCCAGCTCAAACTCCAAAAGTATGTTTTGCTATAATTGTGGGAAGGATGGGCACATGAAAAGGAATGCCAGTCCCAAAAGACACTGACAAAGTTGCATATAGGCTACAAGGAGAGCTTGGAGAACAAATCAGTGGTTAAGAGGTGACGACATGATCCCAGTGAGGGCACCAAAATGCTAATTCACGTCCTTTTGTGGCAAGGTCAGTTGCCCAGGCCCCCACTACCGCCTCTCCAGACTGGTCCAGAATAGTGGGTCCCTCCATGGAGACCACTGTAAAGGTGAATGGAGTGTCTACAAGAGCTGTATTAGACAGTGGCTCCCAAGTGACAATTATGTTTCAAGATTGGTATCAGAAGCATTTGTCAGACGTACCCTTACAACCATTAGAAGGACTGCATGTATGGGGGTTAAGTGAGAAGGCCTACCCTATTCTGGGTATATCCGAATTTGGCTGTCTTTCCCCACCTCCGTGGCTGGAGTGGCCGAACAAGTAGAGACCCTAGCCTTAGTGTGTCCCCCACTGGACTGTATGATGGTGTCCCTTGTTGATTGGAACAAATGCTCATATGTTCAGAAGGCTGGCACATTTGTGTTATGAAAACAGGGTCAAAGACTAGTAGAGCTTTAAGAGTTCCGGCTTTAATTAAGAAGGCCTATGAGGCACAGAGAGATGCTGAAAATATAGAACCAGAGGAACCGGTCGGAATTGTATGGAAGAAGGATCCTGAGTCTCTGATCCTGGCACCAAATGCCCAGTGTACCTTACAGGAGAGGTCCTATCAGAAAGGATGTTAAGAATAAAATATTAATGTTGGATGCACCAGGCGATGGAAAATTGCCAGAGGGACTGCTGGTCAAGCCTAGTATTTTGCCCGCTAGAGCCCATGCTTATGCCAGAAGGGTAATGGTCCAAGTTCATAATGTGTCTGAAAGAGACATTCGAGTAAACAGAGGTTGCATCCTGGCTAATGTGCATTGTGCAGACACTGCAGTGCTACCCAGCAGCAAGAGTTCAAGGAAGAATGACAGAGTAACGCCTGACTTGTTTGATTTCGGCACTCCCGCTGCCAGCTGAATGGAAAGTGAGGATCAGTGAGAAGCTTGCCCAGAGAGACCAGGTTTCTTTAAAGGAATGGGACGTAGGATGCGTAAAGGAGCTGAGCACAATATCCGCTGCATGACGAAGACCATTTCGTGAGAGGTCTCGACGCCTGGCACCTGCTGACATAGATGATGTGAGACGCATCTGCAAGAGATGTTAGCGGCTGGTGTAATACAAGAATCCAGAAGCCCTTATGCTTCCCCATTGTGGTAGTGAGGAAAAGAATGGGACAGTAAGGATGTGCGTGGATTATCGCACCTTAAACGGCGGACTATCCTGATCAGTACACAATGCCCGCATTCAGGATGCTTTGGACTGCCTAAGCGGAGCAAGTGGTTCTCTGTGCTGGATCTCCGCGGTGGGTACTACCAGATCCCGATGGCCCCAGAGGACCGTGAGAAGACAGCCTTTATCTGTCCGCTTGGCTTCTATGAATTCATGAGGATGCCTCAAGGATTTCAGGTGCCCCAGCCACTTTTCAACGATTGATGGAGCGTGCAGTGGGGGACATGAACTTACTAGAGTGCCTGGTATACCTAGATGATGTTATTGTGTTTGGCAGCTCACTGGAGGAACATGAGAGCAGATTATTTAAGGTATTGGATCGACTGGAGGACTTTGGCCTTAAACTGTCCATTGATAAGTGTCAATTCTTTCAAACATCAGTAAAGTATGTGGGACACATAGTATCCACCGAGGGAATAGAGACCGACCCAAGTAAAGTTGAGGCCTTGACCACCTGGCCACAGCCCAAAAATCTAAAAAGAACTGCAAAGATTCCTGGATTCTGTGGTTATTATCGGCGCTCATCAAGGACTATTCAAGAGTGATCCGCCTTTACTTAACCTTACTCAAGGGTATCCCCAACCCACAAAAATACCAAAAGTCAGCGTCCCTCAAGACTGAAAGAGTGTATTTTCATCCGAGGAAGTATTTTAGGCTCGCTGGACTCTGATTGTGAGACTGCTTTTCATGAGATCATATATCAACTTACCCATGCTCCAGTGCTGGCCTATGCCGATCCAAGAAAACCTTACGTCCTGCACACTGATGCTAGCTTGCAAGGGTTGGGGCTGTGTTGTACCAAGAGCACGAGAATGGCCTGAGACCAGTGGCCTTTGCCAGTAGAAGCCTGACCCCATCCGAAAAGAACTATCCTGTACATAAGTTAGAGTTCCTAGCTTTGAAGTGGGCTATTGTTGACCAATTCCATGAGTACTTGTATGGGGCTAAAATACTAGTAAAACTGACAATAATCCTTTGACCTATGTGCAGACCTCAGCTAAGTTGGATGCCACTGGCCACAGGTGGCTTTCTGCATTATCTACATATGACTATGCTCTGAATCCGAGCAGGTCTGAACCACATAGATGCTGATGCTCTCTCCGAGGCCTGTTCCCAGAATGATTGGGTCCGATTGGCAGAACCTGACATTCGGGCACTCTGCCGAAGTTTGACAGGGAGGAACAAATGTCCACGGACGAGTGGACTGCATGGTGGATTGCTTGGGACCCTCTGAGAATTGCATACCTGCTGCTTATTGCCACTTTTCTGCAATAGACATTGGTGCACTGCCTCAGCTGGACAATGACAGTATTCGGCGGGCTCAACTCACGATCCCATGATCAAAGCAGCTTTAGAAGCCCTCTATGCAGGAAAAGATGTGTCCAAATTACGCTCCACTGATTTGAGAACTGCACTGTTATACAAAGAAGGTCCTAAGTTGAAACTGATCAATAAACTGTTATATAGAGAAACAGTAGACAGAGGGGGACAAGTAGACAAACAACAACTAGTGCTGCCCACTGCCTTTCGAGACTCAGTATTGAGGTCCTTGCACAACCAATGGGGCACCTTGGTATAGACAGAACACTTGACTTGGTGAGATCCAGATTCTATTGGCCTAAGATGGGGGCTGATGTGGAGCAACACATACGAACTTGTAGTCGCTGATCACAGAGGAAAGCTTTGCTCCAGAGGGCTGCCCCTTGTTAACATCACCACCAGTGCACCCATGGAGCTGGTCTGTGTTGATTTTCTGAGTTTGGAGTCAGATCAAAGAAATATCAGTAATGTGCTGGTGGTCACTGACCATTTCACGAGATATGCCCAAGCTTTCCCCACCAAAGACCAGAAAGCATCCACTGTAGCCAAAGTACTTGTAGAAAACTTTTTGTTCACTATGGGGCTCCACAAAGAATCCATTCTGATCAAGGGAGAGACTTTGAGAGTCGTCTGATCAAAGAGATGCTTTCTCTGTGGGAGTGAGAAAGTCCAGAACCACTCCTCACCACCCCAGGGGACCCACAGCCTGAACGTTTCAACCGCACTTTGCTAGATATGCTAGGCACCCTGCACCCAAAGGACAAGCCTAGATGGAGCCAACAAATTAGCACCCTGGTACATGCTTATAACTGCACCAAAAGTGATGCCACTGGATTCTCCCCTACCGCCTGATGTTTGGAAAGAGAAGCTCGACTACCGTAGATGTGTGTTTTGGGGTCTCTCCTGATGGGGTTCAAGCTGACAACTATTTACAGTATGTGCAAAGTTAAAGGCCCAGCTAACTCATGCGTACCAACTGGCTCAAACCATGGCTGCCAAAGAAATCTGGCCAACAAAGAAAGGTATGATAAAAAGGTGAAAGCACAGGAACTCCAGGAGGAGATCGGGTATTGCTAAGAAATCTGGGACTGCATGGCAAACACAAGATTGCTGACAGATGGCACCATCTCCCTCACATTGTAGTGGGCAAACTAGATGATCTGCCAGTGTACAAAGTAAGGCCTGAGAATAATTCAAAAGATGTAAAACAATGCATAGAAATCATTTACTACCCATTGGACAAATCTGATTGAGTCTGAGCCCCAGAAGATGCCCCTCTGGACCAGTGACTAGAGCTGCTGCTAAGAAAGATCAAGAGTCTGCACCTACAGAAGCAGAGTTAAAGTGTTCCCCTGCACAAGTCCCAGTTGAGCATGACTGTCAGTCCATATCAGAAGAAAGTGAGAGTGACTTTGAATACTATCCTTCTTACGAACTGAGTCAATTGTTTCGGGGCAATCCCCTAGTCAATACTGGAGACAAAGCTGGGCCTTCTGGACTGTCTATGCCCCCAGCTTCATCCCTGGAGCCAATGCTCCCAGAAAGTGAAGTGCAAAGCATCAGATCAGATGAAATGGAATCATTGTGCATGGTTGAACTGTTTGAGCTTTCAGGGAGAAAATGATAGATTGGGGCAGACTGGTGATACACCCGAACAAGAAGAGTATTTTGAGTGCCCTGACAGTCCACTGCCAGTGTCCGAAAGCTCTCCATGCGAGCCAAATGTTGTGGACTCAGAAACTGTAACTCCTGGAGCTGAAAGTGCCCCAAGTTCTAGCTCTCTACCCCATGGAGACTCCCCTGACAAGTGTGGACAATGCTGAAAATGAGGCTCAGAGTGCAGAGACTGTAACAGTTCCCCCTAGAAAGACTGGTCGAGCTGTAAAGCCTGTGGTGCACCTCAGTTATGATTCCCTTGGGAGGCCTGTGGATTTGCCTCTCAATGTTGTCCATAAAGGAGTGTATGTGTCCCCGAGCTCATTGCCCAAACTGAGCATCAGTGCTAACTCCAAGTTACTTGTGTTGCCCTCTAAGTATGGTGCCCTTGCCCCATCCAGCCCCAAGGTAACTGATAGGAAGGTCCTCTTCAGGTTTCATGTACAAGAGGTAATAACTTGAGTTATGGTACAATGTGTGTGTTATACTGTGTAAAGAGTGACGACTGCAATGTTTCAGAAATGGTTCTTGGTAAAATGATGTATTGACTGATGATTACATGTGTGAGCCTAATGCAAATGTATATGGTTGCAGTTGAAACTTATGGGTACTTGCTTGACGCGGACGCCAAGCTTTCCCAGGCCAGGAAGGGTGTAACCCCTGCAAATGGGGTTCTCAAAAGACTTCCAGGAGCTTGCTTGAATGCTCCAAGCCTGAATGGTGTTTGGCATTTAAGCCATTTATCAGTGAGTGTTTTAGAACCTCTGGTACTGTCTCTTTAAGAGCTGTCTGCTTGCAGACATAATTAGTTGTATGGGGGACTGTGTGTTTCTTTGATTGAGTACCACTCAAGCTGCTGCCAATTCACCCCATTTTTGCAGTCACTAGGAGTGCAAAGGGAACCTGTCTGAAAGATGTAACTGATTGCCAGAAATCATTTACAGTAATAATAAAATTACAGTTTGTCTAACCTGCTTTCTTTGCAGTCAGAACTGTCTGCCTAGTTCCCCATTCTGGTTTTGAACTGCTGAACTGGACCAATCAGTGTGGGGTAACTAGCTCTAAAATGATGCCTTGGACGAATCAGAACTTGGGACTCATAATCTGAGCCAGCCACAAGAGGATTGTATGGGCAGTGACTCTGGGAGATGTAGTTTAGACTTCGGTGCCTTTTTGGACCAACAGCAGCAGTCTATTGTGAGTGACAGCCAATCCAGTCAAGAACTGGGAGGAACTCAAAGGAAGTGCCCGGTTTTGTCTGTTGGGAGTTTCAGTTTGAGATCTGAAAGTGAAGGGAAGAAACCCTGTGCTCCTTCAGTGCACAGTTTCAGTCAAAAACGTGTACAGGCCCAGAGTTCCGGTCTGCAACTTGTGTAACTGCTTGTTAGGACTGAATCCGTCCTGTGAAAAGAATCAAAGGATCTCTGAAGAGTAGAAACCAGGCTCACCCTGTAGGAGACTGAAGAAATTGTTGAATTACACTCGGTCTGTCAGGAACTGAATCTGCTGTGTGTTCTCTGGTTATTGTGCAGTAATTGCGATTGGGATACAGATGCAGCCTGCCTGGTATAGTGCTTTCTTTTTTTACCATATAAATGTGTGAGAGTCTCTTGGAGATCAAAGTAGCCCTGCTGACATTGAAGGACCATATCTTATTTGGAGGTCGTGAGTACTAATTCAGGGTCGCCTCTGTTGAATTGCCACATTAAATCCAAATGGAATTACTGTACTGCTGACTGTTTAATTCTCCTTTTCTCTGTGTGAAGGGCCCCTACCAGCTGCCACGGTTTGGACTAGCCACTAGGGCTTGGGTACCCAGGGACAGTAACTGATAGGGATAGGCCTGTGCACAGAGCCATAGGTAGATAGTAAAGTGATAAGCTAATTAACCTGATTTCCCTGTCCTTGTTATATCCCCTAAATAAATCAGAGCTGTTTGTTTCAACAAAGTTATACTGCCTGAGGTATTTGTCTATGTTAAAGTACTGTACTGTGATTGTTGCACTGTATCTCATTTTACAGGATGTCCCGGTGCCTGAACCAGCCTTGGGGTAAGTGTATACGAAGGTAATTCTGCTATATTGTGTGGCCACTAGTGGGAAGAAAGGGGGGTTGCAGTGTCCCAGAGGGCTGTGACCAAGTAAGTTTAACTATTGCAAACCCTGACCTCTGGGTGGAGGCACCCGCCATTGGATCCAGGCCCCTCAACCTGTTAGTGGCAAATCAGGCAGGGGTAGTAGCCCCTGGGATAGCGCCATCTAGGGGTTACATTTGCATGTACAAAAGGGCTGATGTCATATTTTCTGTCCGTGGAACTGGCTGAAGGTGTAAATAGTCTCTTCCGCCTTACCCTCCTCCAAGAAATGCTGTCCGGCCTCAAATAAATACGCTTTCATGTTAGTCAATGGTTGCAGGGCACTATTTTCTTTCTTAAAGGGGAGGTACAAGAACTGGAACCTGAGCAGTGGGAGGCAGCATTAGTTTTATTTTTTGGGGGGGGGGGTAAGATCCACCCCTGCCTCCACCTGAGAAGCTCCTAAAGATCCACTCCCACCCCTTTTTTTTTTGGTTCATGTGGGAGGGGCATGAAGTGGATCTGTCATGTTGGAACAACTGACTATCAGAGCTGTCTGGGGCATCAGAGCTTAAGGTTCAGAAGAAAAGAAAAAGTAATTAAGGAGTGCCTGAAATTGCATCTTTATACAGCTTTTGTGAAACTCCATCCTGAAATTACAGCACTTGAAAGCAAGCACTTGCAACACAAGAATGACAATTAAGGTATAAACCCACAAAGGAGTAAAATATGTTGCGCAAAGAAAACTATCCCATATTGGATACTAGAGTGTCTGTTTCTTAAAAGCTTGTTATAACCCCCCCCCACACACATACACCCACAGCTGAAGCACCCGCCCAAATAATTAGGGGAAGCTCTACATTTTTATCTCTCTGGGACTTGAAGTTTAGCAGTAATGTTTGAAGAGAATAAAGTCTTGTGTTTTATGCATTGAATAGGTTAGTGCTTTGAAGTTAAAATATATAAATATATATACATAGTGTTATGGGCACCTGAAAAGGAAGGAGATACTACTGAAATAAATGTTATTGTGATGATTTATTTATTTATGTGTAAGACTGTAAGTGTAGTTCTGCCTAGGTCACAGACACATGAGCTATAAAAAGTACATTTAAGGATGGATGTATTAGTCAAAGCTTGTAGTAGCAAAATAAAGCAAGAAAAATTATATATATATATTTATATATATATATATATATTTTTTTTTTCCTTTTAATTGTTTAACCAGGAGTGGCACACTAAGCTGAAAACTTGTTTACAGAGGCAACCTGGGAGCACGTGGAAGTTAAGTGACTTGCTCAGGGTCACCCAGTATGCAAGTGGGGGCTGTGGGATTCAAACCCAGATCTCCAGATTTGCAGCTCAGAGCCTTAAACCACTGTGCTATACTGCCTCCCTAGTTATGGCAGTTATCTGTTTTATGGTTCATGATGTTGGTGTAGTAAGCAGCAGTATGTTGTATAGCAGATGTAAAATGTCAATAAGTAGGTCATGCAACAGATGTGCTGAACAGTTACTAAAGCAAGAAATGTATTTAGGATAGTAAAACATTCCTGTTAGAAAACTGATAAATGTGTGATATTTGCATCTCAGTTTTAAGGAGGTCCTTATGGGGTGTCAATGTACAATATAAAGTAGTTATAGTTTTCAAGATGTGTGGGTAATTGCTTTGTACTACCACTGTTACCAAATTTAAATTTATTCTATGACGAACATTAAGTTTATGTAACTGTCTGTAAAAGTATTAAAAACATTTAGTTGTCCTTATAATGTAATGCATTAAATGCTGTTGCTAAATTAAGAAGTCACATAACACCACCCAGGACATTAGGGTTTCTGACCATAACACCCTGCCCTGTAGGGACTGACAGGCATCAGGGGTGTGACTTGGGATTGTCAACAGTAATGTTCATGCCATTCCACCCTCATTCCCACCCTGCAGCCAGTGACAGGTATCGAGGTGTGCCTTTGACTCTTCACCCTCAAAGTTCACTCCATTTTGTTATACAGTACTGTACCCATTTCAGCATATTTCCTTATGGAATGGGGTGAGTGTAAAGCTTGGGTGAGTGTAAAGCTTGAACACCTCAAGGTACACCTTGACACTTGTCTGTGTCCGCAGGGTAGGATGAGATGAAATGGCATGAGCGTTATGGGCAACAACCCAAAGACACACTCCAGATCTGTCCATCTCTGAATGGTGGGGGTGGGGTTGGCGTCACTTCAATACTTCACTGCCATTCCTGTTCTGCCTGTCTGTGTGTGTGTGTGTGTCTGTCTCTCTATCTATATGTCTATGTAATTATCTTTCTGTCAATTGCATGTATCACTATTTTTACCTATTTCTAAAACAAACCATCATATCACATTTGCCTGCACTCTGAGCATATACTTATGAAACTGTGTATATTTGTACTCCACTTCTGCATATACCTCATACTTTCCTAATATTCCCATTATCACAGGCATAACTACCTTACCCTTATCAAAAGCAACCCCATCTGAAAGTTACTATCACATTTTCTTTGCTCACAGTCCATCATTACACCTGACTTCCTGACATTAACACATTGCTTAAATATAACTTACATTACCTCATGGACAAAAACCCTGTTTCTCTAAAAAAAAAATATATATATATAAATAAATAAAAAATTGTGTAAATAATCCCAAGGCTGAACATATGCCAGCCATTACTTTTTCATGTACTGCCACCTTCTGTACCATCATGGGGATTTGCATATGTTTCCCATGATGCTTTGCATTATTGGGGTATTTGAAATTGTGTTTTCTTTAAAATTTGGCTGTCTAGCCAACATCATCCAGGATAACACATACATCAGTAGCATTTGCTATGGGGTTTTGTTGTAGACCTATATTGCTTCCTATTCCATCCATTAAAATGTACACCTCCATATATTTTATTCTAATAATGTGTATGCCTTCCTTAGAACAGAATCTAAAACAAATCTTACTACTTACAAATCATTGTGTTGTTTCTCCATACCTTCTTAACAATTCCACATAACTTCACTAACTTCATTATGCAGCCGTGGTGGATCTGACCAGAATTTGTTCATACTTGTAACTACTTATTGTGCTTGTATTCATACTTGGTTGTATTTTATTTTATCTGAAAAGTGATGCAAATTTGCAACGACTTTTTTTGGTCGAACAGGTAAATATACCACTACTACTACTTATAATGTCCGTATCCTCTAATGCTCTTTAACACATTGTTTTAATACAGTGTAATGTATAGCTTGCTATCATTTTTTGACATACTGTAACAAGCAATGTTCTCAACAGATTCGAACATCAAAGATATCTTAAACTGTCTGTTTTGTTTTTATTAGAGGAGAAAGAAGCATTCAGTAAGAAACTGCATGAGTATACTCCGAGTGAACTGACAATCTTGACAGAGTACTTTCTCTCAGACATGACATTTGTTGTGCAGCATGACATCGTTACCTTCCTCCAGAAACTTGTCAAGCGCAAGCTTATCGTTCATCAGAATGCACAGGTTGGTATAATAGCTTCTTCGAGACTATCAATGTGTACATTAGAAGGAAGTATTTAACTGATTCCAGCAGAAGTTGTTTTTCACGAGTTGTGGTTCAGGTGCTCGGAAGGTATGAAGGGTGAGGAGTCAGCAGTACTGAGAGTATAGAGAAAGGATGAGCCAGTGATGACTCTACATTCAGTAAATGTGCTGAAATCTGGTGTTTTGGACTTTGGAGTAGCAGATCTGAAGGAACTCGAGTGTCCCTTCAACAGGTCAGCACCTCGCCATCATGATTGTTCCCTTATTATAACAGCACACACTGAGTATATCTAAGTTGCTGGCAAGCAACATGACCAGCAGCAGCCAATCAGTGATGCTGGATATTGAGAATTTCCCACACGGGAAGATGGTATCTCTAGACTACCAGTTATGGACTGCATTTAATTGGGGATCGAGAGTACAGTAGAAGGGTGGTACCAAAAGATTTCCAGAGAAGTATTACATTTAATCAGGGATTGAGAGTTGAGGGGGTATCACATTTAATCAGGGATTGGATGTGGGGGGAGGGGTTACCGCTAGACTGCCAGGGTAGTATGACATTTAATAAGGGATTGGATGGGAGGGGTTACCACTTGACTACCAGGGAATATTACATCTACTCAGGGATCAGGCAGTGGGGGGCAGCACTGGACTACCAGGGATTTACACAATTCCAGTGGGGACAATTCAAAGGGGCATTTTCTTGCCGTATTACAGGCCACAGTGCTGCTGGGGGGGGGCCTCAGTTATCACTGTGGCTATTGATAAGGGTGACGTTCATTCTCTCAACACATAGTAGTAACAGCGGTCAATAATAGGCTGGATGTCCTATATAGACACAAACAACATCTTACTCCTTCTGCCCTCTGTCTCTCAATCTCCAGCTCCATGCTGACTCTCATTGACTATGGCCTGATTGTCTATGCAGCAGCATCTGAAACTGCTCTCAAACATGTCACAACTGCCCTTAATAGAGCTTGTAAGCTGGCTCTTGGGGCAGATAAGCTAACCCACATGTGCTCTCACATGTGCAAACTAATTGGTTGAACCTTAATTGTAGAATAAAGTTCCAAACGTGCATGCTGGGAAAAAAGTCACTTCAGGGTAAGGCTTCTCCCAGTATTGTGGAGATCATGTAGGCAAATCAGTCCAGCTATCAGACAAGGGGCATGAATTGAACCCCTTTGGCTGTTCCTTTCAAAAGAACTTCCCTTGGACAAAATCTTTCACCTACAGAGCCCTGCTTTGGCTGAACAAGTTGCCCACACATATACTTAACATGGAGAGCCTCCCTTCCTTCAAAAAGGAACTTACGCTCCACCTCACTGACAGTAGCAGGTGTGTATGTAGGGCAATCACATGACCCTGTTCCCCTCAACTCTTGCCCATCTACACACTCTAAATAAAGCTAGCAATGGACGATGGTTGCCTGCCCCCCCCGTCCCATACTTGCTGTTATACCTTGGTCAATTTATCCTCCTCATTCCCTCGCCTGACCCTCCATTCACTCCCCCTACTCAGCTCCCTACTCAGCTCCCTCCTCAGACCCTCTTCTTATCCAATTCCAATCATTCCACACATCACTCCCCTCCCTTCCCTCTACCTGTGCTATCCTCCCACATGGTTGTCCAATCCACTCTTAGCGCTCCACCCCCTCTTTTTTGGCAAACTCGACCTGCCTCATTGCCTTTCATTACCTGACAAAGCCTACTCTCTTGGCTGCTGCCCCTTTGTGTAAAGCTAGGTCTTCTCTCTACATCTCGCATCTTTTCTATTTATTCTCACCTTGTTTTTACCTTCCTGTAACCATTGTAATTATTTGAAAATGCCATGTACACTGAGTCTACCACCTCCTTCTATGTATTGCTATGCAAACAATGTTATGTTATTGTCTGTTGAATATTGTGTTCTCTGAATGTATGTCACCCTCTTATGCTGATGTGGAACCATTGAGAAAGAGCACGTTGCTCAAAGGTTATTTCTGAATAAGTAACTAAATAAATAAAAATAACAATTATGTTTTGGAAGTATTGAACAGCACTGCCCCATAGCAGTCTTTTTGTGCTCAAAAATCTCTGAATATGCTGCTGCACATTTTGTGCAAGACGGCTCCCTCATTTGCATAGGCGAAGTAATGTGTTTAGTATGACCATACTGTCCATTGTGTGCAGCAGTGAGTCCCTTTGAATATGGCTCTGCCCATTCAGGTGTGCTATGTCTAGTTAGCATGGTACTATGCTTATTAACATCACACTTACCTTCTGAATATTGTACCTCTGGTCTCTCAGTGAGGGTGAGGAGGAGTGGTGTTAGAGAAACCAATGCACATGTGATTGCGGGTGTCTGCTGTTGTGTCATGTAGAAGCCATCAGGAAAAGAAATGGTGGAGAAAGGGATGTGGGAGGGAGGAAAAGATCAGAGAAAGGTTCTACCATTCTAGTTCCACCAACTACCAGATCGTCATTGAGGATATCTCCTTCAGTGGGCCACAGTTCTGGAACTGTAAGCCATCAGCATCATAACCATTTGGAGACTTTTTGCTAGCTGAGGTCCACTCACAGTGATGTGCAGCATTGGAGTAGGGGGCAGGTCAGCGACAAAGTTGAGGTGGAGGGTGGTGTCTCTGAACACCAGAAGCCTGCAAAACAAAATGGCTGAATTGTAGGTGCTTGCGGCCAGGGGAGAGGTGGCCATCACAGAGGCATGGACTACACCAAACCACCACAGGGACCTCACAGTTCCGAGGTATAAAATGTATAGGAATGATAGGGAGGGTGGCTCTGTATCTGAAGGGGGGGATAAACTGTACAGAGAGAAAGGAGCAGAAGGAAAGGCAGAAGTACTGTGGGCACAGGTACAATCCACTAAGGGGAGGAAACTAATGATGAGGGTGGTCTACAGACCACCATCACAGGATGAGGAGTTGGACAGGGTACTTGGGTCCCAAAACATGGAAATAGCAAACAAGAACGAGGTAGTAGTAGTAATAATGGGGGGTTTCAGTCTGCCTGAGGTGGATTGGAAAATCCCAACAACCTCCAGCACCAGGGAGCAAGTATTGCTGGATGCATTCCAGAGTGGGTTTCTGACATAAGATATTATGGAGCCCACGGGGATAGAACCATACTGAACCTAGTCCTGTCCCCAACTGTATGCATGATCAAGATGAATAGGTGGAGGTGCCACTTGTAGGAAGTGAACACTGTGCAGTGTGGTTCCACCTGGACATGGACAGAGGGATAGCCAGGACCAAGATGATAGTTTTGGACTTTAGGAACGCTTAATTTAGTAGGATTAGAGAAATTCTGGAAGATCAGAAAGGAGATGGAGGTGGAACAAAAATGGGCCATAATAGAGGAGGGACTGAGAGAGGCCACTAGCAAGTGTGCCAGAATCAAAAACAAAAAATCTAAAGGCAAAAGGCCCAGCTGGTTTAGAAAGGAGGTAGCAAATGTGGTAAGAGAACAAGAAGGCAACCTTCTAGAAGTACTAACGTATTCAGAAAGAGGAGGATAGGGAGAATTATTGTGAAAAATCAAGGGTGGCCAGCAGAGCAATTAGAGTCCCAAAGGCTACACATTACACATGAAGTGCATCAGACTAGCACAGGGAGAAAAATTGGGTGAGAAGGCCCTCTTCAAATATATAAGGGAGAAGAGGGACTTGGAAGATGAGATTGTCATATTAAAAAGGAGGGGGATTGGACAGAGGTACAGTAAGTGAAGAGAAAACTGAGATACTTTACAAGTACTTCTGCTTTGTCTTCACTAGAGAGAAGGACAGAGCAGTGTCACAAGGGAGCAGGGTGGTGGGAACGGGGAACAGGGGAGCCATGTATGGGTAGTACAAGTGCAGGGGGTACATAAGGGCCTAAGTCCTAAAGATGGATGAATCCCCAGGACCAGATGGTGTGTGCACAAAGGTCTTAAGAGAGCAGAGGTACCAGCAGGCCCCCTGGCAGACCTGTTTAACACCTCTCTGGAGTTTGACTGTGTGTCCTGGGACTGGAGGACTGCACTAAAAGTGGGCCAAGAGATGAACCAGGGAACTATAGGCTAGTCCGTCTGACGTTAATAGTGGGGAAGTGGATCAGACTATGCTGGAGGAAAGACTGGTGAGCTTTCTGGAGGAAAAAGGACTTAAGGGCAACATGCAACATGGGTTTGTGGCAGGGATTTCTTTCAATACTAACCTAATTTGCTTTTGCATCTGGGTGACCAGGACAGTTGATAGGAGCTAAACAGTTGATGTCCTGTATCTGTACTTCAGCAAGGCCTTTGACTCTGAGCCTCCTAAGAGACAGTTCAGGAAGTTGGAAGACTTGGGGTGGATGCCAAGCTTGCTAGATGGACCAAAAGCTGGTTGCTGGATGGAAACCAAAAGGAGGTGGTGGTAGGGGGGGGAAATTCTCAGAAGTTAAGCCAGTGACCAGTGGGGTTCCACAGGGCTCCTTGCTAGATCCAGTGTTGACATAGCTGATTTGATCAAAGGTAAAACCTGACTGTTCACAGACAACACAAAGCTCTGTGGGAGGCTGGACATGGAGTAGGGTGAGAGGAACACAGGCAAGACCTGGATAGGTTAGAGAAGTGGTCGGGCATTTGGCAACTGGGGTTTAAGGTTAAAAAATGTAAAGTTGTGCACTTACTAACATACGAAAATGCCATCAGATTAGGCCCCGAGGTCTGTCACAGCTTACACTTTGATAACTGCTGCTACCCCCACTTCCCTCTTCCTTCAGTGCTTTCCCTAATTTCCATGGTGTTTACCCTCCCCTACCTGAACCCTTCCCATAAAACTATCCCATCCCTTCTTAAAACCTCACACTGATTCCTTGATACAAACTCCTCAGGTAACGCATTCCAAGGCATCACTACCCTTTCCTTGAAGTAATGCTTTCTCAGGTCTCTGTTGTACTTCTCGCCAACCAGTTTCAGTCTATGCCCCCTTGTGGGCTCTTCCCCCTTCAGTCTGAACATCCCCTCAGTGTTTACCTTATTTATTCTCTTTAAGTATTTAGAGGTCTCTATCATGTCCCCTCTGTCGTCCAGGGAGTCAATGTTTAGCTCCTTAAGTGTCTCCTCATAGTGCTTATTCTCCAATCCAAGTGTAACCCCTAGATGGCGCTATCCCAGGGGCTACTACCCCTGCCTGATTTGCCACTAACAGGTTGAGGGGCCTGGATCCAATGGCGGGTGCCTCCACCCAGAGGTCAGGGTTTGCAATAGTTAAACTAACTTGGTCACAGCCCTCTGGGACACTGCAACCCCCCTTTCTTCCCACTAGTGGCCCACACAATATATCAGAATTACCTTCACAGTATACACTTACCCCAGGTCTGGTTCCGCACTGGGACCTCCTGTGAAATGAGATACAGTGCAACAATCACAGTACAGTACTTTAACATAGACAAATACCTCAGGCAGTATAACTTTGCTGAAACAAGCAGCTCTGATTTATTTAGGGGATATAACAAGGACAGGGGAAATCAGGTTAATTAGCTTATCACTCTAATAATCTACCTATGGCTCTGTGCACAGGCTATCCCTATCAGATTACTGTCCCTGGGTACCCAAGCCCTAGGTAGCTAGTCAAACCGTGGCAGCTGGTAGGGCCCTTTCACACAGAGAAAAGGAGAATTAAACAGTCAGCAGTACAGTAATTCCATTTGGATTTAATGTGGCAATTCAACAGGGAGCAACCCTGAATTAGTACTCACGACCTCCAAATAAGATAGGGTCCTTCAATGTCAGCAGGGCTCACTTGAGGTACACAAACCTCTTCACACATCCATATAAAAGAAAGTACTATACCAGGCAGGCTGCATCTGTATCCCGATCGCAATTACTGCACAATACCCGGGAGAACACACAGCAGATTCAGTTCCTGACAGACCGAGTGCAATTTTCAGCAATTCTTCCAGTCTTCTACAGGGTGAGCCTGGTTTCTACTCTTCAGAGATCCTTTGATTCTTTTCACAGGACGGATTCAGTCCTAACAAGCTGTTACACAAGCTGCAGACCGGAACTCTGGGCCTTACACACGTTTTTTGACTAAAACTGCACACTGAAAAAGCACAGGGCTCCTTCCTTCTTCACTGCCAAAGCTCAACTGAACTCCAACTGACAAAACCGGGCACTTCCTTTGAGTTCCTCCCAGTTCTTGACTGGATTGGCTGTCACTCACAATAGACTGCTGCTGTTGGTCCAAAAAGGCACTGAAGTCTAAACTACATCTCCCAGAGTCACTGCCCATACAATCCTCTTGTGGCTGGCTCAGATTATGAGTCCAAGTTCTGATTCGTCCAGGCATCATTTTAGAGCTAGCTTACCCCACACTGATTGGTCCAGTTCAGCAGTTCAAAACTAGAATGGGGAACTAGCAGACACAGTTCTGACTGCAAAGAAAGCAGGTTAGACAAACTGTAATTTCATTATTACTCTAAATAATTTCTGGCAAACAGTTACATCTTTCAGATAGGTTCCTTTGCACTCCTAGTGACTGCAAAAATGAAGTGAATTGGCAGCAGCTCGAGTGGTACTCAGAGAAGCACACAGTCCCCCATACAACTAATTATGTCTGCAAGCAGACAGCTCTTAAAGAGACAGTACCAGAGGCTCTAAAAACACTCACTGATAAATGGCTTAAATGCCAAACACCATTCAGGCTTGGAGCATTCAAGCAAGCTCCTGGAAGTCTTTTGGGAACCCCCATTTGCAGGGGGGTTACACCCTTCCTGGCCTGGGAGAGCTTGACGTCCGCATCAAGCAAGTACCCCCATAAGTTTCAACTGCAACCATATACATTTGCATTAGGCTCGCACATGTAATCATCAGTCAATATATCATTTTACCAAGAACACATTTCTGAAACATTGCAGTCGTCACTCTTTACACAGTATTACATACACATTGTACCATAACTCAGTTATTACCTCTTGTACATGAAACCTGGAAGAGAGGGGGCCTTCCTATCAGTTACCTTGGGGCTGGATGGGGCAAGGGCACCATACTTAGAGGGCAACACAAGTAACTTGGAGTTAGCACTGATGCTCAGTTTGGGCAATGAGCTCGGGACACATACACTCCTTTATGGACAACATTGAGAGGCAAGTCCACAGGCCTCCCAAGTGAATCATAACTGAGGTGCACCACAGGCTTTACAGCTCGACCAGTCTTTCTAGGGGAACTGTTATAGTCTCTGCACTCTGAGCCTCATTTTCAGCATTGTCCTCATTTGTCAGGGAGTCTCCATGGGGGTAGAGAGGCTAGAACTTGGGGCACTTTCAGCTCCAGGAGTTACAGTTTCTGAGTCCACAACATTTGGCTCGCATGGAGAGCTTTTGACACTGGCAGTGGACTGTCAGGGCACTCAAAATACTCTTCTTGTTCG
Source organism: Neoceratodus forsteri (assembly GCA_016271365.2). Classification (NCBI taxonomy): domain Eukaryota; kingdom Metazoa; phylum Chordata; order Ceratodontiformes; family Ceratodontidae; genus Neoceratodus; species Neoceratodus forsteri. The sequence goes on along the minus strand of CM028133.1, from coordinate 63,687,046 downwards.
GTGTATCACCAGTCTGCCCCAATCTATCATTTTCTCCCTGAAAGCTCAAACAGTTCAACCATGCACAATGATTCCATTTCATCTGATCTGATGCTTTGCACTTCACTTTCTGGGAGCATTGGCTCCAGGGATGAAGCTGGGGCTTGACAGTCCAGAAGGCCCAGCTTCATCTCCAGTATTGACTAGGGATTGCCCAGAACAATTGACTCAGTTCGTAGAAGGATAGTATTCAAAGTCACTCTCACTTTCTTCTGATATGGACTGACAGTCATGCTCAACTGGGACTTGTGCAGGGGAACACTTTAACTTCTGCTTCTGTAGGTGCAGACTTCTTGATCTTTTCTTAGCAGCAGCTCTAGTCACTGGTCCAGAGGGGCATCTTCTGGGGCTCAGACTCAATCAGGATTTGTCCAATGGGCAGTAAATGATTTCTATGCATTGTTTTTACATCTTTTGAATTATTCTCAGGCCTTACTTTGTACACTGGCAGATCATCTAGTTTGCCCACTACAATGTGAGGGAGATGGTGCCATCTGTCAGCAATCTTGTGCTTGCCATGCAGTCCCAGATTTCTTAGCAACACCGATCTCCTCCTGGAGTTCCTGTGCTTTCACCTTTTATCATACCTTTCTTTGTTGGCCAGATTTCTTTTGGCAGCCATGGTTTGAGCCAGTTGGTACGCATGAGTTAGCTGGGCCTTTAACTTTTGCACATACTGTAAATAGTTGTCAGCTTGAACCCCATCAGGAGAGACCCCAAAACACACATCTACTGGTAGTCGAGCTTCTCTTCCAAACATCAGGCGGTAGGGGAGAATCCAGTGGCATCACTTTGGTGCAGTTATAAGCATGTACCAGGGTGCTAATTTGTTGGCTCCATCTAGGCTTGTCCTTTGGTGCCTAGCATATCTAGCAAAGTGCTGTTGAAACGCTCAGGCTGTGGATCCCCTGGGGGTGGTAAGGAGTGGTTCTGGACTTTCGACTCCCACAGAGAAAGCATCTCTTTGATCAGACGACTCTCAAAGTCTCTCCCTTGATCAGAATGGATTCTTTGTGAGCCCCATAGTGAACAAAAAGTTTTCAAGTACTTTGGCCACAGTGGATGCTTTCTGGTCTTTGGTGGGGAAGCTTGGGCATATCTCGTGAAATGGTCAGTGACCACCAGCACATTACTGATATTTCTTTGATCTGACTCCAAACTTAGAAAATCAATACAGACCAGCTCCATGGGTGCACTGGTGGTTATGTTAACAAGGGGCAGCCCTCTGGGAGAAGCTTTCCTCTGTAAGCTAGCGACCATGAGTTCGAATGTGTTGCTCCACATCAGCCCCCATCTTAGGCCAATAGAATCTGGATCTCACCAAGTCAAGTGTTCTGTCTATACCAAGGTGCCCCCATGTGGTTGTGCAAGGACCTCAGTACTGAGTCTCGAAAGGCAGTGGGCAGCACTAGTTGTTGTTTGTCTACTTGTCCCTCTGTCTACTGTTTCTCTGTATAACAGTTTATTGATCAGTTTCAACTTAGGACCTTCTTTGTATAACAGTGCAGTTCTCAAATCAGTGGGCGAATTTGGACACATCTTTTCCTGCATAGAGGGCTTCTAAAGCTGCTTTGATCATGGGATCGCGGGATTGAGCCCGCCGAATACTGTCATTGTCCAGCTGAGGCAGTGCACCAATGTCTATTGCAGAAAAGTGGCAACAAGCAGGTATGCAATTCCTCAGAGGCTCCCAAGCAATCCACCATGCAGTCCACTGCGTCCGTGGACATTTGTTCCTCCCTGTCAAACTTCGGCAGAGTGCCCGAATGTCAGGTTCTGCCAATCGGACCCAATCCATTCTGGGGAACAGGCCTCCGGGAGAAACATCAGCATCTATGTGGTTCAGACCTGCTCGGTATTCGAGAGCATAGTCATATGTAGATAATGCAGAAAGCCACCTATGGCCAGTGGCATCCAACTTAGCTGAGGTCACACATAGGTCAAAGGATTATTGTCAGTTTTACTAGTATTTTAGCCCCATACAAGTACTCATGGAATTGGTCAACAATAGCCTACTTCAAAGCTAGGAACTTAACTTATGTACAGGATAGTTCTTTTCGGATGGGTCAGGCTTCTACTGGCAAGGCCACTGGTCTCAGGCCATTCTCGTGCTCTTGGTACAACACAGCCCCAACCTTGCAAGCTAGCATCAGTGTGCAGGACGTAAGGTTTTCTTGGATCGTAATAGGCCAGCACTGGAGCATGGGTAAGTTGATATATGATCTCATGAAAAGCAGTCTCACAATCAGGAGTCCAGCTGGCCCCAAATACTTCACTCGGATGAAAATACACTCTTTCAGTCTTGAGGGACACTGACTTTTGGTATTTTTTGTGGGTTGGGGATACCCTTGAGTAAGGTTAAATAAAGGCGGATCACTCTTGAATAGTCCTTGATGAGCGCCGATATATACAGAGTCAGGGAATCTTTGCGGTTCTTTTTAGATTTTTTGAGGCTGTGGCCGAGGTGGTCAAGGCCTCAACTTTACTTGGGTCGGTCTCTATTCCTCGGTGGATACTATGTGTCCCATATACTTTACTGATGTTTGAAAGAATTGACACTTATCAATGGACAGTTTAAGGCCAAAGTCCTCCAGTGGGTCAATACCTTAAATAATCTGCTCTCATGTTCCTCCAGTAGGCTGCCAAACACAATAACATCATCTAGGTATACCAGGCACTCTAGTAAGTTCATGTCCCCCACTGCACGCTCCATCAATCGTTGAAAAGTGGCTGGGCACTGAAATCCCTTGAGGCATCCTCATGAATTCATAGAATCAAGCGGACAGATAAAGGCCGTCTTCTCACGGTCCTCTGGGGCCATCGGGATCTGGTAGTACCCACTGCGGAGATCCAGCACAGAGAACCACTTGCCTTCTTAGGCAGTCCAAAGCATCCTGGACAAGGGGCATTGTGTACTGATCAGGGATAGTCCGCCGGTTTAAGGTGCGATAATCCACACACATCCTTACTGTTCCATTCTTTTCCTCACTACCACAATGGGGAAGCATAAGGGCTTCTGGTTCTTGTATTACACCAGCAGCTAACATCTCTTGCAGATGCCGTCTCATCATCTATGTGTCAGCGGTGCCCAGGCGTGAGACCTCTCTCGAAATGGTCTTTACGTCATGCAGGCGGATATTGTGCTCAGCTCTGCCGCATCCTACATCCCATTCCTTTAGAAAACACCTGGTCTCTCTGGGCAAGCTTCTCACTGATCCTCACTTTCCATTCAGCTGGGCGAGGTCGCGAAATCAAACAAGTCAGGCGTTACTCTGTCATTCTTCCTTGAACTCTTGCTGCTGGGTAGCACTGCAGTGTCTGCACAATGCACATTAGCAGATGCAACCTCTGTTTACTGAATGTCTCTTTCAGACACATTATGAACTTGGACCATTACCCTTCTGGCATAAGCATGGGCTCTAGCGGGCAAAATACTAAGCTTGACCAGCAGTCCCTCTGGCAATTTTCCATGTCTGGTTGCATCCAACATTAATATTTTATTCTTAACATCGCTTTCTGATAAGGACCTCTCCTGTAAGGTACACTGGGCATTTGGCGCTAGGATCAGAGACTCAGGATCCTTCTTCCATACAATTCCGACCGGTTCCTCTGGTTCTGTTTTTTCAGCATCTCTCTGTGCCTCATAGGCCTTCTTAATTAAAGCCGGAACTCTTAAGCTCTGACTAGTCTTTGACCCTGTTTTCATAACACAACTGTGCCAGCCTTCCGAACATATGAGCATTGTTCCAATCAACAAAGGACACCATCGCCTACAGTCAGTGGGGACACACACACAAAGGCTAGGGTCTCTGCTTGTTGGCCACTCAGCCGGAGGTGGAAGAACAGCCAAGTCGGATATACCGGAATAGGGGTGAGCCTTCTCCTTAACCCCATACATGCAGTCCTTCTAATGGTTTGTGGTACGTCTGACAAATGCTTCTGATACCAATCCTGGAACATAATTGTCACTTGGAGCCACTGTCTAATACAGCTCTTGTAGACACTCCATTCACTTTACAGTGGTCTCCATGGAGGACCCACTATTCTGGACCAGTCTGGAGAGGCTGTAGTGGGGCCTGGGCAACTGACCTTGCCACAAGGGCGTGAGATTAGCATTTTGGTGCCCTCACTGGGATCATGGTGCACCTCTTAACCACTGATTTCTTCTCCGAAGCTCTCCTTGTAGCCTATATGCAACTTTGTCAGTGTCTTTTGGGGACTGGCATTCCTTTTCATGTGCCATCTCCACAATTATAGCATACATACTTTCTGGAGTTTGAGCTGGCGGGCGCCACACTGGGAACCAGGAGGCGGTATTACTAGCTGGAAACCTGGGTGCCATCTCTGTCTGCAGTGATAAGCATTTGGAGACATCTACGTCAGTTTCTGCACTTCCATGGTCAAGGAATCGAGTTCGGAGCTGTTATCAGCAGGAGATACATGGGTGGGTACCCCCACCCCCATATCAGATCTGATCGGATATAGGTCAGGGCCCATACTTGCAGGCGTGGCCTTTCATAAAAGGGACTGTTTTTGAATTCTCGATTTCTCTCAACAGTTCGCCCCATTGTGGCATATCATTTTTCTTGTCAGAGCACTCATTGACTGCCAACCTCTGCTCCTGAACTTCACTTGATGGGTCCACCTCAGTCACTCGGGTCGTCGCCCAGCTATTGGTGCAGGTCCTCCAGTCAAATCTTTCTCAACTCCTCAATTTCTCTCATTAACTCATCATAGGAGGTAGAGTTCAGTCGATCCTTGGCGTAACTGAAGCTTAACAGCAGCGCGGTTCTGAGAAGGAGACAGACTTAAGGATCCTGTCCAGCCTGGTTCGGTCCAGTTCAATCGCTGGCAAACTACCTTTTCTGAGGCATTCTTGCAACAATTTTCCATGCCAGATACATGCACAGACAACAACTCCCTTGGTACTGTTGTGCATCTCTTACTCTCCACCATAGGTCCTCATCAGAATCTGGGCTCCCTACACATTCTCCAAGGCCTCAAGATAGGCCTGCTGCAGTCGCCTTCAGGGTTGCCTGGCCCGTTTAGTACGGATGGTAGCCAGGGCAGGACCTCGGAGGCTCTCTTCTATTCCTCTTTTAAGCTTTCACCTTCCGAGCATTGCCATTCTAGCACCCGGGGGCAACACATGGTCTCAGGTCTCTGATCATCACTCCTTGGGGGTGGGGAGGAGTGCCAGAAGATCCTCAACCTTGGTGGAGTCGTGACTAATGGCAGGTGCAGAAATAGGAGTCTGCATTGGTTCAGCCACCATTACGGGCACTGGAGCAGGAGAGGGTGTTGGGAGGAACACCCCAGGTGGCAAGAATAGTTTCTTCAAGTCCTCCACAGTTTTCCCCTCTCCCAGCAACCATTCAGCAAATTTCTCCTCAAAGTTTCAGATAGTGGTGGTGTTGATTCCCCGGGTCTTTGCTGTCCTTAGTTATCACTCTCTCCAAGCAGTGAGGGCTCCCTCTGGGGGTAATGGTCTGTGGCACTTTGGAGCTATCTATTGGATCCTTAAGCTCTGGGGCCAGGGAAGTGTGCGGGTGAGCAGATTAGCATGAAGCCCCACCACCACAGGGTTTTGTAAACCTTCCACCTTGGAAAGTACTCCCTGCACAGTGTCCGTATTGATACCCAGGGATGTCCAGGATAAGCATAGCATTTTGGGGTCGATCTCCTCCGAGTACACCACTCCACCAGCAGTTGCACAGCCACTTCTGTCGGGGTACCCATTTTTTTCTTAACAGTGGTTCGTAAATATGGCCACTAGAGGACACACAATCCCAGGTGAGCCTCAAGATGTAACCCCTAGATGGGCTATCCCAGGGGCTACTACCCTGCCTGATTTGCCACTAACAGGTTGAGGGCCTGGATCCAATGGCGGGTGCCTCCACCCAGAGGTCAGGGTTTGCAATAGTTAAACTAACTTGGTCACAGCCCTCTGGGACACTGCAACCCTTTCTTCCCACTAGTGGCCCACACAATATATCAGAATTACCTTCACAGTATACACTTACCCCCAGGTCTGGTTCCGGCACTGGGACCTCCTGTGAAATGAGATACAGTGCAACAATCACAGTACAGTACTTTAACATAGACAAATACCTCAGGCAGTATAACTTGCTGAAACAAGCAGCTCTGATTTATTTAGGGATATAACAAGGACAGGGGAAATCAGGTTAATTAGCTTATCACTCTAATAATCTACCTATGGCTCTGTGCACAGGCCTATCCCTATCAGTTACTGTCCCTGGGTACCCCAAGCCCTAGTGGCTAGTCAAACCGTGGCAGCTGGTAGGGGCCCTTTCACACAGAGAAAAGGAGAATTAAACAGTCAGCAGTACAGTAATTCCATTTGGATTTAATGTGGCAATTCAACAAGGAGCAACCCTGAATTAGTACTCACGACCTCCAAATAAGATAGGGTCCTTCAATGTCAGCAGGGCTCACTTGAGGTACACAAACCTCTTCACACATCCATATAAAAGAAAGTACTATACCAGGCAGGCTGCATCTGTATCCGATCGCAATTACTGCACAATACCGGGAGAACACACAGCAGATTCAGTTCCTGACAGACCGAGTGCAATTTTCAGCAATTCTTCCAGTCTTCTACAGGGTGAGCCTGGTTTCTACTCTTCAGAGATCCTTTGATTCTTTTCACAGGACAGATTCAGTCCTAACAAGCTGTTACACAAGCTGCAGACCGGAACTCTGGGCCTTACACACGTTTTTGACTAAAACTGCACACTGAAAAAGCACAGGGCTCCTTCCTTCTTCACTGCCAAAGCTCAACTGAACTCCAACTGACGAAACAGGCACTTCCTTTGAGTTCCTCCCAGTTCTTGACTGGATTGGCTGTCACTCACAATAGACTGCTGCTGTTGGTCCAAAAGGCACTGAAGTCTAAACTACATCTCCCAGAGTCACTGCCCATACAATCCTCTTGTGGCTGGCTCAGATTATGAGTCAAGTTCTGATTCGTCCAAGGCATCATTTTAGAGCTAGCTTACCCCACACTGATTGGTCCAGTTCAGCAGTTCAAAACTAGAATGGGGAACTAGCAGACACAGTTCTGACTGCAAAAAAGCAGGTTAGACAAACTGTAATTTCATTATTACTCTAAATAATTTCTGGCAAACAGTTACATCTTTCAGATAGGTTCCCTTTACTCCTAGTGACTGCAAAATGAAGTGAATTGGCAGCAGCTCGAGTGGTACTCAGAGAAGCACACAGTCCCCCATACAAACTAATTATGTCTGCAAGCAGACAGCTCTTAAAGAGACAGTACCAGAGGCTCTAAAAACACTCACTGATAAATGGCTTAAATGCCAAACACCATTCAGGCTTGGAGCATTCAAGCAAGCTCCTGGAAGTCTTTTGGGAACCCCCATTTGCAGGGGGGTTACACAAGGGTCATCTTCGACACCCTCCTCTGAGCTCTCTCCAGTAACATAACGTCCTTCCTTAAGTAAGGGCACCAGAACTGCACACAGTACTCCAAGTGCAGCCTCACCAAGGACCTGTACAGTGGCATAATTACCTCCTCCCTTCTAGCAGTAATCCCCTTAGCAATGCACCCCAGCATTTTGTTTGCCTTAGCCGTAGCCTTCTTGCATTGTTGTGAGTGATTCATTTTACCAGTGACCACTATTCCCAGATTTTTTTCTTCCTCAGAGATTCACCATACCACCCCCTTCAAATTATAGTTGTACCCAGGTTTCTAGCTCCCAAGCGAAGTACACTGCACTTCCTAACATTAAACCCTAGTTGCCATATGACTGACCACTGTTCTAATCTTTCAAGATCTTCCTGGAGTACCCTCCTTCCCTCTTCACTCTCCACCACCTCCCCTAGTTTGGAATCATCAGCAAAGAGGCTTATTTTATTCCTAATTCCCATCGCAATGTCTAAAATAAAAATATTGAACAACAATAGACGCAAAACTGAACCCTGTGGTGAACCCTTTGTACACGTGAGGGTGAAGAACCCAGAGACCAGATACTAGTTGGGTGGTATGTAGGTAACCAAGTCAGGAGAAGAAAACACCTGAGTGTAATCATTTCGAGTGCCTGAAACACTTGGTATACTGCAGGAGAGCACCAGCAAAGCAAATAAGATGCTGGGCTGCATAACTAGGAGGGGGATTACCAGCAGGAAGGTGGAGGTCATACTGCTGCTGTACAGGTCACTGATGAGACCACACCTGGAGTTCAGTGCCCAGTATTGCTGTCCTTATCTTAAGAAAGAGTTAATTTGCTGGTGATGATTCAGAGAAGGGAAACCAAAATGTTCCAGGGCCAGCAGGGCAACACCTATGAAGAGAGGCTCAAGGAGCTCAACATGTACTGTCTGAAGAACTGGAGGGAGAGGTGGGCCATGATAGAGACCTTCAAGTACCCTAAAGGCATTAGCAGCGTGAGCACTGAGGGCCTCTTTAGCCATTTTGTCCAATTATATACATTTTATGTATCTTCCTTAGTCATTGCCATAGTCATTATCAGGATGTAAGACCCTTTGTAACACGTAGCTTCTCTGAGAAGAGACTGCATTGCTTAGGTAAGGAACACTGGTTGTTCTCCCAGTGATTGACTGTAATGGTAGTAAACCTGTATTACTGATCTGTAATAAATTGCTTTTATAACATGAGCATCACTTGTGTGTTGTCTCTTCCTTTTGTGCCATTCCACCAAGAACCTGAGAGGGTGATTTATTACCCAGTTACAGTATATTATCTATGTTTTTTCCCTCTATTAATGTGCATTAAGTATGTGGCTAGGGCTTATTGTGTATACAGTTCAGTGGCACTTAAAAAGTTGTGCACAGCTGAAAAGTTGCTGTGCATGTTCTAAAGAGGATGTTTTGCATGTTCTGTCACTGATTGCTTCCTACTCACTCCGAGTCCTGCCTAGCATCTCACTCTCATTTTCACTGAGCACTCTGTCTCTAGCTCACTGTATCAGTACTTGGTGCCACTCGCAGCTCCCGTTTGCTACTTCTCTCTACAAAACCATATTCTGTAAAAAAAAAAAAAAAAAAACATGGGTGACCAAACACAATTCACTTTATCTTTTCATTTTGGGACTGAGGTAACAGCATGGACCTTTCAAGTTTCTCTTTCATGGTCTAAATGCTGTTAGAAAATGTGGAGTCTGAAATGTCCATTTTGACTGGCCGAAAGCACCAGGTAGCCAGTTTGGTATGAGGTGACAGAGACCAGGAACTAATGAGTCCCAGTATCTGTTTAGCTCATTTTGTGCAAAGGTTACTCTACCCGTGGAATTTTAAAAAAAAAATCCAGTTATGTTTTTAAGCTCACTTAGTGAGCAGAGCCCCCGACTCAAAGTGTCACGGACACAAGTACTGTCACAGCAGTCGCCAAACTCGAGGGCCTTGAAGGTATGCAGCACAATTTTGTAAAGCAGCTCAGGAAAACATAATCTTCTAAGCGATTAGTCTCTGCTTACCCATTTCAGCACCATAACTACACAGATTGTACAATTTCGGTAAACTCACCGTCCTAACCGTGAGCTATCTATTCAGAATAACACATAAAATTAACTAATACAAATAACGAGCATGAAAAGTCTACACTGTTGCACTGAGTAAAGTACGGAAGCAGTGCCAGGGTTGGTGCGGGGAAATGGAAGTGTGAGCCTGCACAGTAAAGTGCCTCGCTCACACAGAAAAATATCAAACAGATGCATTTCTTTTTATGGCTGCAGTGGGCGGAGCCTGCAGTCATCTTGCGATCGCCAAAAAATGAATGACTGGATCCGACCCAACAACAAAGCTGGAGTCACATCACAATCACTACACAAGTTGGAGCACTCCGCTCCGTAGTTGGCAATTTGGTTTGCACCCCCCTTCCCCACAGGCGCACGACTTTGTATTTTTGTCACGTCTGATACAGCCTTCCGTGCCCAAGATGGCTGCTGGAGCTCAGTGTGCATGCACTGGCGGCCATCTGGGGAATGTCGAACTCTTCTGCCATGAGCTCAGCTAGTGCTCTTATAGCACAGCTGCAGCCATGTTGGCTCTGGCTAGACTATGTTTTAACAGAGCCCCAACCAAAGACATAATGTCAGAATACCTTCCAGTTAACCTCAGCTTTCTGTAGCATTCAACTGTTGAAAAAATGTTCTCTGCAAGTAGGGATCCACAAAGAGAGGTACAACCTTCTAAGAAAATTAAAACTGATTCACCTAGAGCTAGCAGACATGTGAAACTGTCAGAAGGTCACACTGGGCAGTCAGTGATCTTACTTTGAGGAAGCTCTTGCAGCAGGCAACACCGTTAGGACTAAGCCACCAGACGCTAGGACCACATGGAAACTTTAGCTATCAGTGTACCACGGGGGACCGCCCACCCTGAGGGCATATCCCGACGCTGGCCTATGGTATATAAGGTAGGCAGTCCCCATGCCCACCTCACTTCTTTCCTGCCATCAACCTGAGCTTATCAGACCTTGCAGATTCCGCTGCTACAGTCAACCACCATTTTTCTTCAAAACATTCTTATAGTGTTGTGAGAAATGGGAAAATTTCGCCCAGTGAAATATTTTGTGGAATTTGTGCATTTCACAAAATATTTTACTGGGCGAAATGCGAAATTCAGTAAATGAGCGTGTGGTTATACAAAGCACGCGTTCATTCACTGAGTGCTCAGACGGGCTGCTGGCAGTGGAGGTGAGTGGAGGGCTGTGCTGGCATCCAGTCGGGGGGAAGGGTGGGCTCTGACTTAAGACAGGGTGGCTGGGTTGGGGTCTACTAGACACTAGGGACGGGAGAGGATTGCTTTTTTTATTTTGAAGATTGGGGTTGGGGTCATGGCTGGGGATGAGGGGAAGATAACTGGGATTGACTGGGTAGGTGGGAGGGTTCTTTATTTTAATTTGGTTGGTAATCGGCCAAGGAGGGGTCCACTAGACACCAGGGACAGGGAATGGGACTGCTTGTTTTTACAGAGATTTGGAGCCAGAGGCCCGAGGATGACTGGCAGGGCTCTTGAATTCGGCTGGTGATTGGCTGGGGGGAGGGAATAGACACCAGTGATGGGAAGGAGTTTTTTTTTTTTAAAGATTGGGGCAGGGATGGGGTCCAAGGATAACACAGAGTGACTGGGGTGAGAGGGTTCTTGAATTTGGCCGGGGGAAGAGGGACCACTAGACACCAGGGAGGGAAAAAATAAAATAAAATGATGGGGCATATGGGGGCAAAATTTCACAATTTCGTTGCAATGTCACAAAACATTTTGTGGGGTGAAATTACCTATTTCGTGGCAATTTTGAGTGCGAAATAACATTTCTCAACTGCTCTACTTTCTTATTTTTGTGTTTTACTGTACAAATGAAACATTGTTTTTTGGTGTTTTTTACGTTGTTTGTATGTCTTCACCTACTCCATTGACAGATTCCCACAAATCTAAATGTGCCTGTGGAAAACAGCTTCCTGAGAAGGACAGCAATACTCCTGCAGTATCTGCCTAGGCCCGGCCTATGACACTGAAGCCTACCAGGTATGCCAGAAATTAAATCAGGCCATACGAAGATGACGCCTGAAGGCCCCAGAAGTCCAACTCTTTCATCAAAAATTGGCCGCCATGGAAAAGGAGCTGTAAGCCCAAAGCACTTTGTCCTCTCCCCTGGAGCCTTCTCTTCTTCCACAGCACTGGAAGAAGTTGTCCATGAACAAGCACAAGCAGCACAAACACCAGGACCGGGATCAACCCTCCACCAGGTCGTGGTTACCCCATAAGACCGTGACCGCTCATGGGTCTTCCTCCATCGGGGGATCAACCTCTTCGGCCACACCAGCCCTTTCCTCCTCCGGGCTACCTCTTGCCCTGCCACCTGCTCTTCGCACTATCACGGGCGGCACCACTGCAGGGTCGAGGATTCTTCCTCTGTCCCACTGCCCCTGTCATTCAGGCCTTTAACCCCACAGGGCCCTCAGCCAGGTGACCCAGTTGGTATTTCAGACAGCGGTCTTTAGACTGACACCAGCCCAGCCCCTGGGCTCCCTTCATCTGATCCTATTTTGGGGTCTGATGCCAGTCTCTTGGACCAGCACCAGCCTACGCTCACTCCAGTGATTCATCTGCCTTCTCCCGGGGGGATTCTCCCCAGCCAACACCAGTGGACCCTACTCGGGTGCCTTCCCACCTGGCACCAGCAGGGCTGATGCTAGGCCGCCTCATGCTGGATCCTTCTCCGGCACCCTCAAGCATTCCAGTGCCGCCAACTGGCCCTGTTATGGTTCCTACCCTGCTCCTTTCCTGACCTCCACAGGCCCCTCCACCTACATTAGGCCTGCCTCCAGGCTATTAGATGCCACCGTACTGGCTGTCACTTAGCCCCTGGGGACTGATGCCTGATTTATATCTGGGCTACATGACGCCTCCCCCTCTGTTTTACCCGACGCTGAGGTACCAGTATCCACCATCTAGGAAGCCAGATTCTATGGGTAAGAAATCTTACACCACATCCTCCTTGCTGCTTCACTGCTCTACTTACTTGGCCTATTCAGCACAGTACCAGAAGGCTCTCTGGAACTCTTTGCTATCTGTTAGCCAACAAGCTGCTGACAGAATAGCTCAGGATTTTGCAGAAACTGTTAAGACTGCCTTAGAAACTACAAAATATCAATTTCATATGGCTGTGGACACTAATGACACTGCCTCCAGAGCCATGGCCCAGGCCATATCGCTCAGACACTGTGCCTGGCTGAGAACAACCAACCTCTCCCAGGATACTCAAACAGAAGCTATGGATTTCCCCTGTGAGAATAACTCGCCCTTGGGGATAAAACAGAAGCTTACATGAGAAAGGTGGAGGAATACAAAACCACCTGTCAAAGCGATGCAACTAAAGAAAAAGCCTGTACCTCACAGAGACCCCAGGGTAAGGGCAACAGAGGCAGAGGTTACTATCCAAGAGCCTTTTATCCTGTGCCAGTGCCTACATCCCTAGACTACTGTCAGATGAAAGGTTACTTTAGGGGAAGAGGAAGGAGAGCACAGAGAAGAACTGACCCCTCTCCTTCCCCAAAGGCTTAGGGTAAACAAACCTCCTTACTGCAATGTCCAGGTCACCTCCCCTCCCCCAGTAGGAGGAAGGCTGACCGCCTGCCTCCACCATTGGCTCCAAATCACCACAGACAAATGGGTTCTAGAGGTGGTGGGTCAGGGACTTACTCAGCAGTTCAAAAAGTTTCCCTCCTTACAGAGTCACCTTGGAATCTGTAGCCCCAACAGGAATACTGTTGTTGGAGTTAGAGGTAAAGGCTCTTTTGTCTGCAAAAGCAGTGGAAAGAGTTCCCTTCCCAAGTGGAGAAAAGGCCTGTATTCCAGAGATTTGCTCACACAGACGACAAATGGAGATTGGTGGCGTATTCTGGACCCAAGATACTTGAACAAACACTTGCTCAAACTCAATTTCAAAATGGTGACCCTGTCAGTGGTGATCCCATCCTTGCAACAGGGAGACTGGCTAGCCTCTCTAGACCCCAAGGACGCATATTTTCACATACCAATCGGGCCATCCCACAGAAAGTGCCTCAGATTGAGGTTTTCTTCAGACCATTACCAATTTTCAGCCCTGCCATTCAGCCTTACTTCAGCCCCCAGGGTCTTCATGAAGTGCTTGGCAGTGGTGGCGGCTCACCTGAGAAGACAGCGGGTGTCTGTCTTTCTTTATCTGGACAATTAGCTAATTTGTTTATTTATTTGTATTCCGGATGACACCTTTGAGCTAAGGGCTCTTTTACAAAGGTTCCATGTCAAGGCAATAAGGTACAAAAAAATAACATGATCATTACAATGAAACTTACATAAAAAAAAAAAAGACAAGGTTACAATAATAGCAGCCAAGGAATTGTGTTGCGAGTTGATTATACAGTACAAGTCATAGGCGGCTCAGTGAAGCTTTGTTAGGAGTGGGTTAGTGGGAAAAGAGGAAGAAGAGTGGTGGTGAGGGGGCGGTATGGGAGAGAGAGAGGGAGGAGGGGAGAAATAGGGAGGGCTTTGCGTTGGGTGTGTGGTAGATGGGAAATAGCAAGGGAGGAGGAATGGGGTGATGAAAAGGAAGAGGAGACAGGTTCATCTTATACCCAGTAATGGGGGGTGGGAGAGGAGGAGCTGAGACAGTGAGGAGGGATGCTTGAGGGTAGTATGCCTGAAGGGATTATAAGAAGTAATCACAGAAGGCACTAGCCACGAAGTGTTGGCATAGTTTACACTTAAAAGCACCAGTCGTGGCAATGTTGGAGATTTCTGTAGGAAGCAAGTTGAAGCAGGTGGAGGCTCTGACAAGGTAAGAACGCTGAGCTTGAGAGATCCGGCAGCTAGGTATTGTAAAGGTTAGACTGTCTGATCTTCTAGTTAGGCGGCAGACACTAACAGTATGCAAGTCACTACAGAAGGTCATAGACTCACTCAGCCTCACACTAACCCTGGAGTCCCTGGGTTTTATCAACAGAGAAAAGTCCCACTTCAAACCAGTTCGGGTACTGGAGTTCATTGGGGCAGAATTGGACACCCAGCAAGAAAAAGCCCTGCTACCTTGGGACAGGTTGCACAGCCTCCTAGACCTGGCAAACTCCTTCTTTGTCCTGAGCCAGCCAAGGCCTGCTGGATACTTTCTCAGGCTTCTGGGTCACATGGCCTCCACTACAACAGTAGTTCCAGGTGCCGGATTCCAGATGGGGGACATTTAGTATCACCTGAGGGCTCACTGGTCCCAGAAAAGGGACTGTTAAAACTCATATCAGTTACAAGGACCTTTCTGCAGGCCCTGGATTGGTGGATGGAAAAGGAAAACCTCTGAGAAGGAGTACCTTTTCAACAAAGGCAGCCCTTCAAGATTCTGACCACAGATGCCTCCCTCCTGGGATGGGGTGCTCATCTGGCAGTCCAGTCCATAAGTGGAACTTGGTCTTCCAGGGAATCCAGGTACCACATAAACCTTCTTGAACTCAGAGCTGTGTACCTAGTTATCAAAGTCTTTGCTTCCTAGCTGAGTAGTCAGTCGGTACAGATTAGAACAGACAATACCATTGCCATGTTCTGCATCAATGAATAAGAGCGCACCAGGTCCACCAAACTTTGCACAGAGGCCATGAGGATATGGTCTCTGGCTTATTCCCTGGGTATACAGCTGTCTGCCATCCATCTCTCAGGCAAGGACAATGTGGTGGCGGACGCTCTAAGTCACATTAGAGCCACTATGAGTTTACCCTAAACAAACAAATGCTGCACACAGTTTTCAGGAGGTGGGACACTCCAGAGATAGATCTCTTTGCCTCTAGCATCAACCAGCAGCTCCCACTTCACTATTGCAGACCCCCAGCACTGGGCACAGTGCCAGTGGATGCTTTAGCTCTGCAATGAATAGGGAAGTTCCTGTATGCCTTCCCCCCATTTCCTCTAAACCTCAGAGTTCTTTTAAAGCAAAGGGATCAGCCAGCCACCGTCATCCTGGTGGTTCTAGACTGGACAAGGCAGCCTTAGTACTCTCTGCCCCTTGCCCTGTCAGTCAAGAGGCCAATGTTCGCCTACCCCCAAACAACAGTGCCCTGTCTGTTACTCAGAAGGGGATAACATACCCCAGCTTAGAGTCTTTTTACCTCAAAGCTTAATACTTGAAGAGTTAGAATTTCCAGATACTCAGTACTCAGAACAAATCCTTTGTCTGGCCAAGAGAAACCCAGTAGTAACAGAACCTATGCCTCTAAGTGGAAAAGATTCTCTGTATGGTGCAGAGACAGGCATATCAACCCTTTGAGTGCCACTGTGCCTTCCCTTCTGGATTACCTAGTGCATTCACAGGCCTCAGGCCTTAGAGCCTCATCCCTCAAGGTTCACTTTGCAGCCATTTCGGTTTACCTTCCAGTTGGCAAGGAGAAATCTATAATTTCCCATTCCATCTTTCAAAGGTTTTTCAAAGGCCTGCTGCAACTTCATCCCCCACTTAGGAAGCCTGTCCCTCCCTGGGATTTAAAACTCATGGAGCCCCACCTGAGCCAGTAGCTACTGTAGATTTGAAGTATATCACTTGGAAAACTGTTTTCTGATTAGCTATCACTTTAGCCAAAAGGATTTCTGAGCTGCAAGCTCTTTGTACGAACCTAACTACATTATCTCCCACAAGGATAAAAGATTTTCAGAACCAACAGGAAATTCCTTCCTATGGTTGTCTCTGAATTTCACCTCAACCGGTCTGTAACCTTTTTTACAGCCAAATACACTCCTTGTGAGCGTAAACTCCACAGTTTGAATGTAAAAAAGAGCTCTGGCCTACTACCTGGAACATACCAAGCAGCTCAGAACCTCCCATACCCAACTTTTTTCACCTTCGGTGAGGTGGGCAGGGGCAGAACAGCCACTAAGAGAACCATCTCCCAATGGATAGTCTGTTGTATTCATTTCTGTTACAGTAAAGCTGACAAGCAGCCGCCTTAGGGCCTCAGAGCCCACTCCACTAGGGGCACTGCAGCTTTAGTGGCAGCTGCAAGGGACATCCCCTTGCTTGATATCCACAAAGCACCTACCTGGAAGACTGTACACACCTTCACTAAGCATTACTGTTTGGATATACAGTCTATATCAGATGCCAGATTTGGCGCAGCAGTCCTGCAAAACCTGTTTCCAAAGTAGGTTCTGTACCCTCCTCCCAACTGCACTGCTTTGTAATCTGCAATAGTCAAACATACCGAAGGACCCCTGGGGTGAGAAGAAGAAAATTACTCACCGTAATATTGTTTCTTCCAAGGTGTCCTTCAGTATGACTGACCTCCCACCCATCCTCCCCTTACATAACCTGAGTATGGTCCTGCAGTCCTTTCCTTTGCCAAATTTTTAACTAATTAGATCAGATAGGTGGTTTTCACAGTTATGCATGTTTTATTGTTTTTCTTACTTGTTCTTGTTGATGGTTTTTACATATTTTTCTGATAGTTTAGGTTGTTGGGGCATTTTTTACCCTTTTTACAGCTAAGAAATGAATCTGAGCCTCCTCTGGCGCAAGCTGCAGACAGCACAACCTCTCTAGCATCTGACTGATTAATTTCTTAAGTTCATTAGCATTAACTCCACCTCGAGGGCAGCTGAACCCAGCTGGCATACTGCAATAGTCAAGCATACTGAAGGACACCTTGAAAGAATCAGTATTACTAGGTGAGTAATTTTTTCGTCACCTCATTAAAAAAAAATGTTTAAGTGCTTACTGCATCTGTATCCCCCTGTTAAGGAACCAGTACCTCAATGGGATTTGAACCCGTGCATATCAAAGCTCATGGAACCTCCCATTGAGCCCATGGCTACTGCTGACTTGAAGTACCCTACTCTCCCAGGCCTCCTTTAAATACACTCATGATCCGCCTGTAACCCCCCTGCAAATGGGGGTTCCCAAAAGACTTCCAGGAGCTTGCTTGAATGCTCCAAGCCTGAATGGTGTTTGGCGTTTAAGCCATTTATCAGTGAGTGTTTTTAGAGCCTCTGGTACTGTCTCTTTAAGAGCTGTCTGCTTGCAGACATAATTAGTTTGTATGGGGGACTGTATGCTTCTCTGTGAGTACCACTCGAGCTGCTGCCAATTACTCCATTTTGCAGTCACTAGGAGTGCAAAGGGAACCTATCTGAAAGATGTAACTGTTTGCCAGAAATCATTTAGAGTAATAATGAAAATACAGTTTGTCTAACCTGCTTTCTTTGCAGTCAGAACTGTGTTTGCCTAGTTCCCATTCTAGTTTTGAACTGCTGAACTGGACCAATCAGTGTGGGTTAAGGTAGCTCTAAAATGGTGCCTTGGACGAATCAGAACTTGGGCTGTAATCTGAGCCAGCCACAAGAGGATTGTATGGGCAGTGACTCTGGGAGATGTAGTTTGGACTTGAGCGCCTTTTGGACCAACAGGAGCAGTCTATTGTGAGTGACAGCCAATCCAGCCAAGAACTGGGAGGAACTCAAAGGAAGTGCCGGTTTGTCTGCTGGAGTTTCAGTTGAGCTCTGGCAGTGTAGAGGGAAGGAGCCCTGTGCTTTTTCGGTGTGCAGTTTAAGTCGGGAAACGTGTGTAAGGCCCAGAGTTCCGGTCTGCAGCTTGTGTAACTGCTTGTTAGGACTGAATCCGTCCTGTGAAGAGAATCAAAGGATATCTGAAGAGTAGAAACCAGGCTCACCCTGTAGAAGACTGGAGAAATTGCTGAATTGCACTCGGTCTGTCAGGAACTGAATCTGCTGTGTGTTCTCCCGGGTATTGTGCAGTAATTGCGATCGGGATAGAAGCAGCCTGCCTGGTATAGTACTTTCTTTTTACCATATAAATGTGTGAGGAGGCTTGTGCAGCTCGGTGAATCCTGCTGCCATTAAAGGACTTTGCCTGTTACTGTTCACCATATAAATGTGTGAGGAGGCTTGTGTAGCTCAAGTGACTCCTGCTGCCATTAAAGGACTTTTGCCTGTTGCAGTTTGCCATATAAATGCGTGAGGAGTCTCGTGGAGCTCAAGAGTAGTCCTGCTGACATTGAAGGACCCTATCTTGTTTGGAGATCGTGAGTACTAATTCAGAGTCGCTCCCTGTTGAATTGCCACATTGAATCCAAATGGAATTACTGTACTGCTGACTGTTTATCTAATTTTTCTTTTCTCTGTGTGAAAGGGCCTACCAGCTGCCACGGTTTGGACTAGCCACTAGGGCTTGGGTACCCAGGGACAGTAACTGGTAGAGATAGGCCTGTGCACAGAGCCATAGGTAGATGAGTAAAGTGATAAGCTAATTAACCTGATTTCCCCCTGTCCTTGTTATATCCCCCTAAATAAATCAGAGCTGCTTGTTTCAGCAAAGTTATGCTGCCTGAGGTGTCTGTCTATGTTAAAGTATTGTACCATGATTGTTGCACTGTGTCTTATTTTACAGGGGGTCCCAGTGCCCGAACCAGTCCTGGAGGTAAGTGTATACTGTGAAGGTAATTCTGATATACTGTGTGGGCCACTAGTGGGAAGAAAGGGGGTTGCAGTGTCCCAGAGGGCTGTGACTAAGTAAGTTTAACTATTGCAAACCCTGGCCTCTGGGTGGAGGCACCCGCCATTGGATCCAGGCCCCTCAACCTGTTAGTGGCAAATCAGGCAGGGGTAGTAGCCCCTGGGATAGCACCATCTAGGGGTTACACGCCTCCTATATCATATTACTGCTTCATTGGCCTAGTTTCGACTGCTGCCAACCTATGATTGGTATCTGAGTGTGGCCAATAAGACTGCCCTGTGTGAATATCTCTTGAGCCCTGCCACTAACTAAGCTGCTCCTGCTCTCCTTGTTCCCCTTTCTGCTGTATTTTCTCAACTAGGTTTTAAGTGAGTACCTAGGTGGGCAAATTACTTGCCTAGAAAATATTGCACTAATACAAATCACGAGACCACTCAATCTGGGACCATGGCTCTCCTTACTGTGTTTTTATTGCTCCTAAGGTGCAGAGTTCTCAGCAATACAGTGCAATTTGAAGTACCTCAATGCAATTCAGTTCTCCAATGTACCTTATCAATACCTAATGTTATAACGGTCTACTGTGCAGACACTGTGTCATTCTCCTCTCCCCTTTTAGCCTATTCCCCCCGGTTAGCCTACACCCCCTTGCTACTGTCCTCACCTATGTCTGTTCAAGCACTTACATTGATCATGATAAACTGTCATTACAGTGGTGCCGATATGGGTTACAGCGAAGAAATAAAAAGCAGTCTCCATTCTTATAAGCTCCTTAAAAGAAAGTTATACTTCTGCTTCTTCTCTGCTCAGAGGAAATGTGGAGCTCAACCCTGGCGCCCCACAACTTACCTCACCTATCGATTTTGCTGAGGCCACAGGTCTCAAAATGATGATGGTCAACATTTTAAGCCTGCCTAAAAAACTTGTATAGCTGCAAGCCTGGGCTGCACACGTTAACCCTGACCTTATCATAATTACTGAGTCGTGGTTAAAAAAGACGAACACTAATCAACAAATATCACTGCAGGGCTACAATTTATTTAGAGCAGATAGAGAGTCTAGAGGCGGGGGTGTGGTTATCTACGCCAAATCTAAGTACTCGGTCACCAATGTTAGTTGCAAATCTCTAGCCAAGGAATTTGAGTAGTTTCGCTGAGCCTTCATCTCCCCTCCTTGGAATGTATCACTATCCTAGGTGGCTATAGACCCCCGTCTGGTGGTGATGAAGTCCTTAATGTTTTGAAATCCATGTTCGTAGATGCAAAAACTGAAACAATATTTCTAGGAGATCTAAATATGAACTGGCTGTTACCTAAGTCACACGGCCTCAAATCCCTTTGTGACGAGCTAGGTCTTGGGCAATTAGGCAGTGAACCCACTAGGAACAACACTCTAAATACTGCCAACAGTTCCATTCTAGATGTGGTACTAACCACCCATCAATACAAAATATCTCATTCGGCAGTGTTTCATAACGACATGAGCGATCATGGAATTGTTGCTTGCATAAGATCTCAAATTAAGGCCGGCCGCAACCCATCTTTATAACAAAAGATCCTTTCATAATTCAGTGCAGTAAACTTCCTATCTGACCTGAGCATGATCAGATGGCAAGATCTCTACCTAGCCAAAGATGTCAACAAGGCAGCTTACATCCTTAATGACAAACTCACTACAATAATAATAAGCATGCCTTTCATCAAAGTAAGGGCACGGAACAATTCCAACCCCTGGTTCACCTCAGATCTCAAGGCAGCCCTTATAGCTTGAGATAAGCTCTGGGCTAAAGCTAGACATTCCAAAGAATCTTAGGATTGGCAGGCCTTTAGAACAGCTAGGAATAACTGTGTGAAAAAACTTCGCTCTGCTAAAGCTAACTATTATATTTCTACTCTCGAACAAGCTAAAGGTAATCCTCATAAAATATGGAAGACTATCAAAGCTATAGAAGGACGGCCCATGGCCCCCTCTGTCCCAACAAAGATAGTTGCAAGTGGCAAGATTGTGGAAAAAAAGTCCCTAATCCTGGAGGAACTTAACTCCCACTTTGCCATAGCTGGATTAGCTGTTGACTCATCACCTTATGCTGGTGCTGCAGTGAGCCAGCATACCCCTCCCCTTACATCTAGTCCTGCACCCAGCCCCTTCCAACTGCGTGAGATAACTTATAATGAAGTAGAAGATTCTCTTTTTAACGTAGACACCAAAAAAAGCGCAGGGGACGATGGCTTGGAACCCTTTTTCCTAAGGTCAGGCTACGCCCATCTCACTGCCCCAATTCTCCACATCTTCAATCTTTCCATTACATCTGATACTGTGCCGTCCTGCTGGAAATCAGCACATATCCTCCCTCTATTTAAATCTGGTGACCCACGCGATGTAAACAACTATAGGCCTATCTCCATATTGCCTATCCTTTCTAAAGTTCTCAAAAAACTGATCCATATTGGGATCCTTGGGATTACATCACAGAGCTGCTGCTGTTTGGTTTCAATTTAGGATTCTCTTTACAGAGAGTGGGCTGCTGCTCTGACCTTGGGATTACATCACAGAGCTGCTGCTGTTTGGTTTCAATTCAGGATTCTCTTTACAGAGAGTGGACTGCTGCTCTGACCTTGGGATTACATCACAGAGCTGCTGCTGTTTGGTTTCAATTCAGGATTCTCTTTACAGAGAGTGGACTGCTGCTCTGATCTTGGGATTACATCACAGAGCTGCTGCTGTTTGGTTTCAATTTAGGAGCTAAACACTGGGTATAGTAAGGGGTGTTGAGTAGGAGAGGCATACCAGGAAAGGAACAGCAGTAAGTGAAGAGGTGACTGCTCTCTCAGTGGAAGGGAAGTAAATGCCAATCTATTACTTCTTCGCATTGATATTGCATTGGGGAAAGGAGGAGTAGGAGTTTGAAGAAGGTTGTGCAATGGCTACTTAAAGCCTGTTTTTGAGTGTGGATAGGAAGGATAGGAATATAAAAAGCAGTTGCTCAATATATCTAAACGTGTGCAACAAAGGAGGTAAGGGAAATAAAATGTTTTGCACTGATAGAGGAGGGAGAGGGGAGACTTGGGGGAGTGTTTGGTATCCTGCATCTGGAAGGGTGGGGGGTCGCTGGTGGGCAACGACAGCAATGGGTAGGGTGGTAGGCTGCAACAACTGCGGTGTACCAATCTTTCTAAAAATTGCCTGGAGTGTGGGAGGATGTTTAGTGTGCAACCACATAGAAAAACTTAGAAAGGAGATTGAGGGTCTGCAGGAGGAACTAAGACGGGCAAGGCAGATTTGGGGTGGGTTTAGCCCAATACTGGAGGGAGGAAGAAGGGGAGATGAGGGAGGGCGATTTAAGCCAACAGTGGTGAGGAGAGGGTCAGAAGAAGGGAAGCAGAGACAAAGGGGCCCAGGCCAGGAAGAACAATTGCTGGGGAAACCAGGTCAGGAGACAAAAGACAAATGGAAGGAGGAGATAGGGACTTGTGAGGGGAGGCGAAGAAGTGGCAAAAGTCATGGAGTGGAAAGGAGAGAACAGGTTACTATGAGAGAGAGGGCGGGCATTTGTGAAGGGCCTTTGAAAATAGTTGTGCACTGCTAGAGAGGAAGAAGAAGGTGGAGGAGGAAATGATGAAATTAGAGGAGTAATTGATAAATGCCTGGACCAAACTGGAGCTGGGGAAGTTCTGCTGGGAGAATTGCAACAGGGGTAAAAGGGGAAATAATGTGGAGGAAGAAGAGCTGGAAATGAGAGGAGATGAATGGAAGCAAGCAGGGAGTAAGAGGGGTGGAATCTTAGTGCTGGGGGACTCAATACTAAGAGGAGTTAGGGGGGGTAGCAAGGGAGAGGCATAGTCGCGCATTTGGGTGGAGGAGCCATGCCAGGAATGACAGCGGAAAGGGTGGGACAGTCTGTTCCTGAAATATGCTAGAAGGGGTAGGGACAAGCCTCATTTAATTATACATCTTGGGACAAACGACCTGGCTGACAAGACAGTAGATACAGTCAGAGGAGGTTTGAGAACTAGCACAATTATGTGAGGGGCAGGAAGATCAGTAACTTTTCAGAGATACTTCCGATTGCCAAAGGCAAGACAACAAGGAAGCTGAGAATAGAGGAATTTAACGGATGACTAAGAACCTGGTGTTGTGCTAAAGGGAAAGAGTTGTTGGGGGTGTGTGGAGGACCTGGGAGGACAGTAGTCTCTATGCCAAGGACAGACTACACTTGCGTGAGGAGGAAAGAAAGTGTTGAAACAGAGGATGGAGGGTACATAGAGGAAGTTGGGAATTTAAACTAGGAGTGGGGGTGGCAGTTGGGAAGAGATATGCAGAGACCACAGGTTGGGAAATCATATGAGCTACCCCATAACAGTGACAAAGGACAAATGGCAAATGCTGTTGGTGATGCTAGGAAAAGGAGGGCAGGATGGGAGGGGAAGGGTGGAAGGTGGTTACCCTTACTGCTGGAGCCTTGGGAGGAAAACTGCAGAGTTACAGGTTCTCATGGCAGAGGAGGTGGACATTGCAGCCATCACGGAAACATGGGCCACCCAATACAATGACTGGGACCTGTCTGTACCAGGGTACAGGTTATTTCGTAGGGACAGGGTGATTGGGAAAGGAGGGTGGCACTATATGTGAAGGAAGGACTGAAGTGTGTAAGGGAGGAAGGGAGGAGGGTAGTATGGAGTCACTTTGGATGCAAATCCAGGATTCCAAGAATAGATTCTTAGAATGGGAGTGGTGTACAGGCCACCATCTCAGACGGAGGAGTTAGACAGGGAACTAGCAGGACAGATCAGGGAGGACCTGCGAAAGGGTAGTGTGGTGATTGTGGGGACTTCAGCATGCCAGGAGAGGACTGGAACACCCCAACAACCAGGAACAGAAGGAGCAGGTACTGCTGGATGCCTTCAGGACAGCTTCCTGCTGCAAATGGTCAGTGAACCAACCAGGTTAAGGAATACCCTTGACCTTGTGCTGGCAAATGGGGACTTGTGAGAGAACTTAAAGTGAAGAGGAACGCTGTCAGGAGTGACCACCACTCAGTATGGCTCACATTGGATATGGGCAAGGGCAGGAAGGAGTGGAATCTGGCACAATAGTGCTGGACTTCAGGAGGGCCAACTTTGGGAGGATGGGGGAAGTGGTAAAAGGGTACCTGGCCAGAATTCAGTCTAGTATGGACACTAACCAGAGGTGGGAGCTCATAAAGCTGGGGATAGTGAAGGCAACCAAAACCTGCTGCAAAGCCCAGAGCAAGAAGGCTAGGGCTAAGAAACCGATCTAGTTGAGCAAGGAGGTCATGGAAAAGGTAAGGGGAAAAGAGCTGCCTTTAGGAAGTACAAGAAATCAGGGAGGGGGTAGGACAGGGAGGAGTACTTGACAGAATTGAAGGGGTGACAAAGGGCAATAAGGGGCAAAAGCATCTCCGGAGCTCAGGCTGGCACAAAGAATTAAGAAGGGGGAGAAGGGACTTTATAAGTACATCAGGAGAAAAAGGAGCTGTAAGGACCACATAGTAAGGATTAGGAAGGAAGGGATTGGGGTGAAGCAGGGTGTGATAAAGGCGGAAGCACTAAATGAGTACTGCTGCTCAGTATTTACTAAAGAGAAGAGGGGGGTGACACCCAAGGTGGGAGAACTGGCAGAAGCAGGGTGGGAAGTGGTGACAGATGGGGAAATCATGGAGAGCAGAGTTCGAGAGGGTTTGAAGGCACTGAGGGTGGACAAGGCGCCATGCCCAGATGGCATCCACCCCAGGGTACTGAAGGAGCAGGCAGAGGTCCTTGCAGGATCTTTGGCAGACCTATTTAGTGCCTCACTACATTCGGGGTGTGTACCTCAGGACTGGAGGATGGCTCATGTGGTGCCCCTCCACAAGAGTGGCCCCAAGGATGAACTGGGAAACTACAGACCAGTGAGCCTGACATCCATCATGGGTAAGCTAATGGAGACCATCCTGAAGGAGAGGCTGGTGGCCCTCCTAGAGGCCAAAGGACTGCAGGACAGCAGACAGCATGGCTTCATACCTGGTAGATCCTGCCAAACCAACCTGGTCGAGTTCTATGACTGGGTAACTAGGCGACTGGACAGGGGCCATGCAGTGGATGTCCTGTATCTAGACTTCAGTAAGGCATTCGACTCAGTGCCACATGGAAGGCTGGGAAGGAAGTTAGTAGGCACAGGGGCGGATGCAAAGCTGGTGAGATGGGTAGGAAACTGGCTGCAGGGAAAGCAGCAGAGGCTGGTGGTGGGTGGGGAGCTCTCACACCCAAGGGCAGTGATGAGTGGTGTTCCACAGGGCTCGGTGTTGGGACCAGTGTTGTTTGGGATATTCATTTCAGACATATCATGGGACATCAAGAGCAAGATCAGTCTGTTTGCTGATGATACCAAGTTAGGTGCGGTGGTGGATGACCTAGGGGGATGGCAGGGGTTGCAGGATGATCTGGCAGAGCCTGAAACCTGGTCAGACACCTGGCAACTGGGCTTCAATGCCAAAAAGTGCAAGGTGCTGCATTTTGGGATGAAGAACCCAAGGAGGAGTTACCAGCTAGGGGAGTGCAGCCAGCCCAGACAGAGGAGGAGAAGGATCTGGGTGTGCTCATTGCAGGTCAATGAACAACTCGGCACAATGTAGGAAGGCAGCTGCAGAGGCCAACAAAATGCTGGGTTGTATTGCAAGGGGTATATCCTCGGGGAAGGAGGAGGTGATTCTGCCACTGTATAGGTCGTTAGACCACACCTGGAGTACTGCGTGCAGTACTGGCGTCCGTATCGAAGGAGGAACATTAAGTTACTGGAGGGTGCAGCATGAAGCGACAAAAGATGATCAAGGGGGCTGGGGACTATCCTACGAGAGGAGGTTGAAGGAGTTGAACATGTACTCACTGGAGGAGAGAGGAGAGACGGGTGACATTGTTGAAACCTTTAAATACATGAAAGGAATAAACAGGACAAGTACAGAGGGCTGTTCAAAGTAAGGGAGGGAGGGAGGGACAGGGGCCATGGATATGAGACTGGAGCGAGGAAGGTTCAGGAGGGAGATGAGGAGACACTTTTTTACAGAGAGGGTGGTGGCTGGATGGAATGCATTACCTCCTGAAGTGGTATGCAGTAGAACAGTGGACTGCTTCAAACGAGGATGGGACAGGACAAGGGGGAGGGTTAATGAAGAGGAAGGGTGGAGAGGCAAGAGAGAGCATAGGAGTGCATGCACCAGGAACTTTAACTCATGGTTGAAGAACTGGTGCTGTGAGGAAGGGTTTGGATTCATTGGTGACTGGGGACCCACCTGGAGGGATGGAGGTTTGTTCAAGCCTGACGGCCTGCATCCATCCTGGAGGGGAATCCAAGCCCTCAATGATAAGTTTAAATGCTACATTGACAAGCATTTAGACTAGCAAAGGGGGGTGAGCGCCAGCAAGGAGGGTACCACTTGCTCACCCCCATAGCTAGCAGTGGAACCAGTGAACCAGAGGAGGGCTATCTCTGCAAAGCAGTGTGCAAAAGATGGAGATTAGTGCCCAAGAGGTGGATAAGCAGAAAGGGGCAAATTCAGCAGAAGGGCAGACAGCAAGGAGAACCAGGGATAAATGACAACCAAGGAAGGGGCTGAGTAGAACAGTGAAACAGTCTAGGGAGGTCAAATCATGAGAAAGCCATGTGCAAATGCCAGGAGCCTTAGCAACAAGATGGAAGATCTGGAGGCTGTCATGGGTACAGTCAGACCTGGACATTGTGGCCATCACTGAAACCTGGTGTAATGATAACCACGACTGGGAGATGGCGCCACCTGGCTACAACATATTCAGAAGAGACAGGCAGGCAGGAAGGGAGGAGGGTGGCACTGTGTGAAAATGACATAAGGGCCACAGAGATCAGGGAACAAAATGGAGATACTGTGGGTTAAGCTGGAAAGGAAAATGGGGATAGCTATACGCACAGTGTGGTCTATGTGACCACCAGCCCAGGAGGAAGAAACAGATAGGAGTTGATGCTAGCCATCCAGGATGGTGACAAGGTGAGGTGTACTGGTTGGAACTTCAGTATTCAGGCGTGGACTGGAGCATCCCAGCAGCAGCATCAACTAGAGTAGAATTTATCCTGGACTCCTTCAGGGGTGCCTTCCTCAAGCAACTGGTCATGGAACCAACTTGGCAGAAGGCAATACTGGACCTGGCTCACAAACAGGGACAGTGTGATGGGGTAACAGGGGTACTTAAAACAGTGACCACCAGTCATTGTGGTTTGAAATCACAGAAAGAGCAGAACCAAACCACACAAAACACGTATCCTGGATTTTAGGGGCAGACTTTGGGAAAATTGGGAGATACTTGAAAGAGGCATTAAGGGAATGGGACAGGAATCAGGGGTTGAGGAACATGGGCAGTATTTAAAATGGGGATTACAAGAACAACAGAATTATGCATTAAGCAGGTTAGCAAGAGGAAAAGGAAGAGAGACCATTATGGTTTTCCAAAGAGGTAGCAAAGAAAGTGAACGCCAAAAGATTGCATTCAGGCAATACAAAAGACACAGGCAGAGGGGATAGGGAGAAGTACCAGGAGAAGCAAAGGGAGGCAGGAGGTCAGTAAGGGAAGCCAAAGCTCAGACAGAAGAACACATTGCAAAATCAGTGGGTAGAGGGACAAAACCCTTTACAGGTCATAAGGAAAAAAGAAAGACAAAGGAGGGATAGTGAGACTGAAGGGGAGGATGGGGCCGCGTGGAGGATGACAGCAGTAAAGCTGACACATTGAACAGGTATTTCTGCTCAGTCTTTACTGAGGAAGAGGAGGGTAATGGGTCTGAAGGGAGTACAAGGGGTGAGAATGGTTTAGAAATGGACACAAGTCCCTTTACACGAGAAAGGGTCCTGAAGGAACTGGAAGTAATAAGAGTTGATAAAGCAATGGGGCCAGATGGGGTGCACCCCAGGGTCCTTAAAGAACTAAGAGAGGTGGTGGCTGAACCTCTGGCTATCCTGTTTAGCCGATGACTGGAAACAGGGAGGTACCCAAAGACTGAGGACAGCAGATGTAGTTCCTTATACAAAAGTGGGAACAAAGAGGAAGCAGGGAACTACAGACCAGTCAGCCTCACCTCGTAGTGGGAAGATCATGGAAGCACTACTGAAGGAGAGATTGGTGGAACATCTGATTGTCAATGGACTACAGGGACCCAGGCAGCATGGTTTCACCAGGGGAGGCCATGTCAGACCAACCTCATTGAATTTTTTTGACTTGTGGACTAGGAGGTGGATCAGGAGGGCAGTGGACATGGCCTATCTGGACTTCATAAGGCCTTGGACACTGTGCCACATAGAAGACTATTAAACAAACTGGGGAATATGGGTGTGGGCAGGACAGTAGTGTGGTGGGTAGGTAACTGGCTGGGTGGCAGGACACAGAGGTGGTGGTAAATGGCTGTCACTCCACAGAGGAAGAGTGACCAGTACCACAGGGATCAGTGCTGGGACCGGTCCTATTCAACATCTTCACAGTGACATTGCAGGACCTAGAAGGCTAGAATTTCACTGTTCGCTGATGACACAAAGCTCTGTAATAGAGTCAGACACACCAGAGGGTGTAGACAGAATGAGAAGCGACCTGCAGAAACTTGAAGAATGGTCAGGGTTTGCAGTTGAAATTCAATGCAAAGAAGTGCAAGATAATGCATATGGGACAAAACCCATGCACAATATATCAGTTGGGGTGAGGATATAGCATGCACCAAGTAGGAAGGGATCTCTGAGGTTGTCATCTCTGATGACCCTGGTAGGGAAACAGTGTGACAAGGCAGCAGGTAAAGCAACAGGATGCTGGGATGTATAGGCAGGGGGGCATCACCAGCAGGAAAAGGAGGTCATAATTCCGCTATACAAGACACTAGTGAGGTCCCACCTGGAGTACAGTGTACAGTCTCTGGGAGACCATACCTCACGTAAGGACACAGACAGGGTAGAGAAGGTTCAGAGGAGGGAACAAGATGATGCATGGATTGCATCTAAGTCCTCCTATGAAGACAGGTTGAAGGAACTGAACATGTACTCCCTGGAGGAGAGGAGGAGAGAGGATATGATAGAGACATACAAGTATCTTACAGGGAGGAACTAGGGCAGAAAACACTATTTTAAGCAAAAAGATGTTCCAGGACAAGAGGGCATGGGATGAAGTTGAGGGAGGATGATTCAGAGGAAACATGAGAAGATTTTCACAGAACGGGTTGGTGGACAAGTGGAACACCCTGTCAGAGGAAGTGGTGGGGCTGAAACAATCACGGGATTTAAGAATGCATGGGATAGATATAAAGGAATTTGAGTCAGGTATGGGGCAACAGACTTAGGAAACCAAACTGAACTCAGTCTGTTCAGAGGACTGGGGCATAGGTCTCATTCACACACTGTTTATATCTAAGGTTCCTATGTATGTATGGAAGAGGGGCAGTTGCAAGTGGCTGTACTGTCTGAGCAGACTTGATAGACCCTAGCCTTTATCTGCTGGCAAATTTCGTATGTTCGTATATTCAGTTAAAATCTCACTTGGAAACCTTCTCTCATTAACCCATCTCAATCCGGCTTCCGGCTAATCAATAGCACAATCACTGTACTAGCAAAAGTAACCAATGATTGGATCTCTGCTATAGATACATAGAAGGTAACTGGCACAGTCTTTTGGACCTCAGCAAGCTTTTGATACTGTTGATCACAAACTACTAGTCAGTTGCCTTGCAAAGTTGGGTGCCACATACCATACCACCCTATGGTTCTCTAGCTACCTAACTGGAAGATTCCAAAATGTAAAGGGGAAGGCTTTTTTCTGCTGGCTTGCCAGTTGCAAGAGGAGTCCCCAAGGATCCATCTTAGGCCCTATCTTGTTTCTTTGTACATTAATGACTCAGATGCTAACATATCGTCCAATCTGCACTTTTTGCGGATGATACTGTGTTGTATACTTCTGGCTCATCGTTATCTGAAGTCAACGGAGTGCTTCAAGTGGACGTGACTTTACACTTGAGCTGTAATCTAATTAAGGCAAAGCTTCTGCTCAATGCTAAGAAGACTAAAGCGATGATATTCTCCCACAGTGCTGTCATGGGCCCCAATACCCTTGCCCAAGACTTCATTGTCACCACGCTAAACGAGCCTCTGGAAGTTGTAACCAATTTAAATATCTGGGTATCTGATCGACAATAAATAATCTTTCAATGACCATGTCAAGATGTCTCTAGAAGGTTAAAAGCAAGGTTAGGTTTCTTCTACAGAAATAGGCCCTTTTCCCCTTGAAACTCGAAACAAGCTTGTACAGGCCACTTTTCTCCCCTACTCGACTATGGCGATGTAATCTATTCCTCCACCACTCTTGCAAATCTAAGTAAACTGGACATCCTTTATCACCGTGCGTTACGGTTCATTACCAACTCCTTACGTTAGCATCACTGTGACTTACATGCAGCTGTTGGTTGGACATCCTTACTACTAGGCGCCTGCTCCATGCTGGGCTATGGACTCTTGAACTGCTCCTGCAGAAATTGCCAAGCTATCTCTCTTCCCTTATTAGTATCTCATAGTGCATACTCGTTAAGAAAATCTGACTTTATTATGCTTGACATACCAAGGACGCGGACCTCCTTTGTAAACGGCATATTGCATATGCCCTTTCCTCCATTTGGAACCAATTACAAGTCGACTGAAACTAACTAGCACAGTT
The DNA here is from genome assembly GCA_016271365.2 of Neoceratodus forsteri. Taxonomy (NCBI): domain Eukaryota; kingdom Metazoa; phylum Chordata; order Ceratodontiformes; family Ceratodontidae; genus Neoceratodus; species Neoceratodus forsteri. The sequence continues at coordinate 63,656,326 of CM028133.1, read as the reverse complement.
TCAATAAACTTCTACAGATCGCTAAGTTCAGCCAAAATAAGACACCTGTAACTGTCATTAAGTCTCTTCCTTCCCCATGTGTGCCATATTTATCCACTGGTAAGGTATAATTGCTTTGTCATATTAACTGCTTTCCCCTCCCCTTCTACTCCTGGTTTTATCTATGCTTACGCTCCACTGCTACTCTATCAAATCACTCCTCCCCCCATATCAGTTGTAGTCTGTTGTTTGTTCTAGCTACCAGAATATTATGTATTGCACACACCAGTCATCATGTTCCATTTATCAGTATGCAACCTGTAAGTCGCCCTGTCTCTATATTAATGCTTACCACCTGCGTCACCCTATGTAGTACCGCTAGATGTATATCCAGCCTGTATCATGTAACATGCATTTTGTATATACTGTTATTACCTATCTATGTTTGTACTTTAAGTGTTTATGTCACAGGACCTCCTTGTGAATGAGCTTGCTCAATGGAGTTTTCCTGCAATAAACTCGAACTTGAACTAAGGATGTCACCTGGAAGTCAGTCTTCCTGGTGTCCATAATCTCTGCCAGGAAAGTGTACATTATCTTCCACAGAGGCAAGGTAGTTATTAGGACTGACAGGAAATTCCTTTCTAAGGTGGTGTGCAAGTTTCATTTAAACCAATCCATCAATCTCCTAGGTTCCTTCACAGCAAGGTTCAGCTCGGGAGAGTGGAAGCTTCACAGTCTGGATGTTAAAAGGGCACTTAGATGCTATCTGGACTGCACAACAGTAGGTAGATAGGTAGGTAGGTAAACTTTATATATATGGTGCCCAATCCTGGAGGCTCTGGGTTTCTTACAAAGGTCAAAACAGGACCTCTGATCTCACCACTTACAGCTTTCCTATTACATATGGTGAAGTGGGCAAGGGAAGGCCGGCTTCTAAGAAGACCATTGCCCACTGAATAGTCTCTTGCATCCAGTTATGCTACACTAAATCTGGCAAGCAGCTACCACAAGGCCTCAGGGCACACTCCACACATGGCAGCTGCAAGGGATATCTTGTTGCTAGAAATGTGTAAAGCAGCTACCTGGAAAACTGTACATACCTTTGCAAAACACTGTTGCCTGGACATGCAATCCAGAAGGGATGCCACATTTGGCACGGCTGTCTTACAGAACCTATTCTCCAAATAGGTTCTGTACCCAGTCTCCCAAGGTACTGCTTTGAGTTCATATTATTAGCATAGTGAGGGATTCCTGGGTTTGAAGAAAAAATTACTTACTATGCTAATATTGTTTCTTCCAGGGGATCCCTCACTATGCTTAAATCACCCACCCTGTCTCCCTTTTAGAACCTGGGAAAGGTTCTGCGAGAATCAGTGTTGGTCTAGTGTTTAATTACTTCAGCATTACATGTTGTTTATTCACAATCAGTTTGCTGTAGTTTTTGTGTTAATCTGCCATGACCAGGCCTGGCAAGCTAGTCATTTGTTTTTCTGTTAGTATTTACTCAGTTTAGCTATTTAGTATAGGATAGGTTAATAGGTTCATAGCTATTGCTTAGTAAGCCTTCAAAATAGATCTGCCGTTGAGCAACAGAGCACAGAGCCGCTGTGAGGAAGAAGTTTGAATAAGGTTCCAAGTTCCACTATTTACATATGTTCTACAGTGTCCAGGGCAGCAAGACCTTGCTGGCCAACTGCATTAGTAAGCACAGTGAGGGATCCACTGGAAGAAACAATATTACTGTGGTAAGAGATTTTTAATTTTTTTTCCCTATTTTGGAACCTAGTTGAATTGGGTTTGCCATGACTGGTATGTCTGACAGACCCAAAAAGAAGACAGGACCTACGGGCTTCAGAATTGTAAAAAATATTTTAACCTCCTGGCTAAGGTGTACTGCTATATGAGTTGTGTTTGAAGTGCATGGGTCTAGACCTTTTCTCTGATTGTGAGCTTCATAAAGTTTTGCCCCTAAAACTATTTAAAAAGGCTAAAAACTTTGAAGACATCATGGCTTCTCAGTCTGCCTCTGCGCTACCAAAGCACTCAGAAGAGGACCCAGCCTTTCATAGTAAGCAGTAGAAGAAGTGTTTTGCTGAACCAATGAATCCATTTCTTATGAACTGATTTGTGAAAATGTTTTATCAATTATGTGATAATGATTTAGATGAGATCAAGGGCAGAATTAGATGAACTTGTGCATTTCTTAGACTCTACCATTTCAAATTTGAGGTTCAAAACAAGATCACATCTACAGTTTATTTACTTCTTGAATCTGACCATTCACAAAAAAACGTGATGGTTCCTTAGAAACAGATTTGTGTAAGAAGCCATCTGATCATCATAACTTGTTGTTAGCAAGTTGTTGCTACCCTGCACATACAGTTAGGAACTTACCAAAAGGTCAGTACATGAAATTAAAGAGGAATTGTGGGACAGCAGATTTGTATAGAAAAAGAGCTAGCGAATTTTCTGACAGACTTAGGAAGGGTGAATATAGGGAATCAGATAGCAATGGAGTCTGAATCTTATGGAAGGAGACTTACTTACACCTAAGATTCAAAATAGGACAGATGACAAAAAAACTCCTGTTTGTTACTGTTTTGGGGGGAGGTGCAAAAGAAGTTGCAAACATTGTAGAAAAAACTGAGCATTTTAGAGGTATTACACAATTGAAAAATTACCTCAGCAATCCCTCAGGGTCTCATATGCAAGCAATATTACTCGACAGGGTAGGCAATATTGGCTGTACCCATGAGCTCAGGGGCTGCAGGTGGAGGGTCTGAAGGGTGGATATAGCCTAATACTGCCCACCCTGGAGGGTATTATTGTGCTTAGAAAATGCAGTGTTGCTGAATATTAGAAAAACCTGCTCCATTCATTAAAATAATTTTGAGAACAGTAAATTTTTATGGATACAAGTTGTTTCATGCAGTAGTCCCTGCAGTAGAGGATTTTGTCTGACTAATTTGTGCCACTGGCATGTGACCCTACATGACCTTGGTGTATAAAACCTGAAGGCAGAGACCCCGACGCGTAAAACTGATGAGATCGCACTTATTGTGTGTTTTAACATTTGTGTTGCTTCTGGTGTGCTTTTCTGTTATTTTAAATGTATCTGTTCAGCCTGTATAATTTTTTATTTGTATTTTTTATCAAGCAATGTAGAGATGACCAGTGATACTGCACTTGCAGGTACATTCTGTTTCTTAGTCAGCGCCTCGTGTTTGTTGCTGGATTGGGAGTCGGGATGTCTCATCTGCAGCAGCAGGAGATGGAGTTCATATTTCATAGAGCTGCTCGAAAGAGAAGGCAGTTTTCAAATTATTTGTATTTGATTTTTAAAATGTAAATCGAGACCGACTTGCGGGAGGGTTTGGTTGACTGGCAACTCACTAACTTGCCAACTCGTCACAAGTGGGGAGATAAAATGGCATCAGATATACTTTCAGAATACTGGCACTATGATTTCGTAATGAGGTCCATTGGCAGAGGTACTTTGTTTAGGTGGGCATTGTTGTCTGATAAATACCCACCTAGACAAGTCCCTCAGCCAAGCAGAAGCCTCAAACAGTTTTACCCATTTTCTAAAGAAGAGGTAACAACCTGTGAGATATTTTTGTACACAGCTATCAACCCAGGCCTGAACATAATGTACCTGTACAGAAAAATCGGATGTAAACTATGTGGAAAATGTTGTGTGTGCCACATGGTAAAGGATGTCTCCTTTTGAATCCAATGACAGGTTCTGTGGAGAAGGCTAAAACTTAACATAACCTGTGATAGTAAAGGTGTCGTTTATCTCCTTACATGTTCTTGTGGGGGCTATTATGTGAGCCGTACTAAGAGACAACTTAGAATGAGACTTAACGAGCATTTTTTGGCTAGTAGAAATACAAATTTAGAGTATGTTATGGCTGCACATATACACAGTGTTCAGGATCAGGTGAACCATATTGTAAAAGTCATAGGGACTGAACTTGTTAAAAAGATGTTAGAGGTGTGGTTTTGAGAACCCCTTTAAATAGAAAAGAACAGGAATGATTCTAAAGATTGGGAGTGCATGAGGAGATTTGGCTCATATGGGAAGTTTGCATTACTTCCTTTTTGATTAAATGATAAACTACATATATCTGTAATGTTTCTCTTGAGCCCACCCTTTCATATAATTGAATTCTTCCCACCCCACCCCTAACCACCCTCCTCTAAATAACCTGTTTGAGTTATGCAGTAGTCTGTGTCTGTATACTATGGCTTAGCCAGCTGGTTATGATTGTTCTGTGATATTTGTAATATAGAATGTGGTATGTGAGTGTCTCACATGAGACATCCTGTGCTCCTGAGTGACAACCCCCCCAACAAGGTTTTAGTAAGAATAACAGAATATATTAAACCAGGAGGTCTCTGTAATGTAATTAATTAACTTCCTTGAGAAGTTGCATTTTGTAGCTTTTTTATGACCTCCTGTCTCTGAAGCTGGGAAACTAAAATATACATTTTATGACTTCAGATAAGCTGATTCCTGTTAAGCTATATTGCACCTAAGTGAAGTATGGCAGAATTGTACAAAGCCTTTGATGTCCTTGGGAAAATAGGAAGCCAGCCTCGCACTGTAGAGGTAATACATTACATAGAAAATGTCTAACTGTATGTTGGTAGGAGTTTGTCTGTAGTTTTCTTTTCTTTTCTTTTACGTGAGTGTATGCTTTGTGATGTAGTGTTCTGTGTTTACATTTTACATATTTTTATCCATTTTAGTAAAAATATTATTTTGAAAGACTGCCTGGGTGTGTCTTCAAATTTCTTTTTGCATGTGACATATAGAGGGTTAAGACTGACAAAAACTGTTCAAAACTTGATGGTGTTACTAAACTGGGAAAAGGTAAGAATATACCTAAGGTCTTTTATAGAGTTTTAAGGGTTCATTTGGATACCTGGTTATGTGCCTTTTGGCGAAAGATGTATTGATCCTCCAAGAGAATTTATCTGAGCTTGTACATTTGGGTGCGTAGCATAAGGTTCTACAGTTTGAATCCCCCAGAACTTGAGACTAAAGGTGATACAGGCTCACAAGCAGACAGGAGGGCTACCCTGTCTGTTACCTGTTCAAAATACTGTGCTCAGAGGTTGGCACTGTGGGAGCAGAGGGCCTGACCTGCTGAGTGCATTTGTGACAGATTTGGTTGGCAGCGGTGCGGATAAATTTGATAACACAAGGTTAAATTGTTCAGTGCATCAGCTTAATACTGTACAGCTCACTTGCAAAATAAGGCAGTGATTTATTTTTTAAAAAAGAAACAGAACTTTAGCATTTTGCTTACAGTCAAGTTCCTACCTGTTTTATTTTATTTTTTTCTAAAGTGCAAGTTAGAGTAGCCATAGTTAGGGAAGAAGATGGCTTCCAGCTTCAGTGGGCACACTGTAGACTACTTGAGGCAGTTGTGCCAGGACAAAGGAGTCCTGTATGAGGGGAGAGCCACCAAGCAGAATCTCATGGATGCCCTGATGGCAGCAGAAGCCCAGAGCATCGAGTCACAGACTGTGAGTGTAAAGGACCAAACCTTGAGCATGGAGGGACCAGCAGCCAGTGCAGTGTCCAGATCCAGTGAGGATGACAGAAGGGCCAGTGCCAGCAAAGGGTCACAGCAGCAGGAGAAGGTCACCACCATTCTGGAGCCACAAGCAATCAGGCTGCAGATTGTGTTGCGCAGAATGGAGCTGGAGTTCCAGAGAGAGGAGAAGTGAGAACAGCGAGCCGCAGAGGAGAAGAGGGAGCGAGAACAGCGAGCCATAGAGGAGAAGAGGGAGCGAGAACAGTGAGCTCCACAGGAGAAGAGGGAGCAAGAACGGCGAGAGGCGGACCATGAGGAGCGTGAGCGCCAGAGGCGACATGAACTGGAAAAGCTACAACTCCAACCACCAGCACCAGAGCAGGTAAGTGGCTTGGGTTTAACTGGAACTACAGGACTGGGTTACAAATTGAATTCCAAATTGATAGCTGAATTTAAAGAGGGGGAGGATATGGATGCCTTTTTAAATTCCTTTGAAAAAGTTTGTATTCAGGCTAAAATTCCTAGAGGGTCCTGGAGCTTCCAGCTATCCCTGCTACTTACCGGTAAAGCTTGGGATGCATTGGGTCAAATGGACAATGAAGACAGTAAAGATTACAGCAAACTTAAAGCTGCACTTTTAAAAAAAAAGTTTGATTTCACTGCTGAAGCATACAGAGCTAAATTCTGTAAGCTCAGAAGAAGCCCTGACATGAGCTACGAGGAGCTAGCCACAAAACATCAGTTTTTAAAATGTTGGTGGGAAGGAATTGAAGCAAACTCTATAGATAAAATTGAAAATGCTATTTTGTTAGAACAGTTTTTTTGGGCATGCCCAGCAGAGCTGAAAACCTGGCTAGAGGACCGAGATCCCAAAACAGTGAAAGAGGCTGCTGAACTCTCAGACCGCTATGCCAAGAGCAGACCTGCTCTGAGAGTGAATGGGATGGGTGTGGTAGTGCAGAAAGGGAAAAGCGCACCTTCAGGGCAGCTAAAACCTCACTACCTCCACGAAACCAGTTAGCCCCAGATTTCAGAGAAAAGATTTCTCTGAGAAAATATTGCCAGACAGTGTCCCAAAAGGATGAGCAATACGCAGAATGGGGCTAGGAAAGAAGTGGGTTGTTTGTGTGTCCCTGGAAGCATGCCTGTGAACATGAGGGAACACATGCACCCAAGTACAGATACAAGGGTTAAGGGACACAGGGCATCCTGACATTGGTAAAGGGGATCTGGTAGAGCCTGGTCAGCTTATATCCAATGAATTTGTAACTGTACAAGACTTTACTGGCGAGGAGAAACATTGCCCCTCGCTAGTGTTCTCTTAGATGGGGGTGAAACAGGGGGAACTGTGTAACAGGTGGCTGTAGCCAAAACATTAGCAGTTGACGTCATCCTTGGCAACTATCTTGAACGGGATGGTGTGTGCTGTTACCCGTAGCCAAGTAGCAAGGGAAAATTGTAGATCTTACTTCGAGAGTGCTCTTGCAGTAGGTAATTACATATCGGACTGACGTCAACAGGCGGCAGGACCCCATGGAAAAACTTCCGAAAAGGGGGTAGACATTTCCCCAGTAGCATTTAACTACACAGCTACGGAGGATTACTCCGAAGAAGGAGGGGTGACCCATTGTCAGAGAGTTAAGGATGACCATGATCATGAGTGCCCTGACGCTAGTGCTAGGGACCCTAGTTTAGAGACTGAAGGGGACCTGTCCCATGCCTTGGGAATGTGTAAGGAGTTTGCAGCTGCTCAGAAAAGTGACCCTAGTCTAGAGAAGCTGAGGGCTTGGGCAGACTCTGATGGAGCACAGGGAGGTGACAGTAAACATAAAGTTTATTGGGAAAATGGACTGATGTATACTCAGGCTATGAAGACAGAGGGAGGGGTGATGGGCAGTTTGTCGTTCCCCAGTGGTATCATGAGCAGTTGCTCAAGACTGCACATAATATTCCCTTGTCTGGTCATCTGGGAATCGCGACGCACTATACAGCTGTTGGCCCAGAATTTCTGTTGGCCCAACTTCACCCAGCAGGTGAAGGAGATTACAGGTCTTGTCACCAGTGCCAAGAAATAAGGAAGGCAGGTAAGAAACCCAAGCCACCATAATTCCATTTCCCATAGTGGAGGAGCCATTCCAGAGGGTGGGAATGGATATTGTGGGGCCTTTAAATACCCCCAGCTCCTCCGGGAAGAGGTTTATCGTGACTGTGGTGGATTATGCCACCTGGTACCCAGAGGTAGTCGCCCTATCCTCACAGAGGACAGAGTGGCTGATGCCTTACTTGGGATTTTCTCTTGTGTTGGGTTTCTGCAGGAGGTTATCACCGATTGAGGGGGTTCCTTCATGTCGGACCTGATGAAATGTTTGTGGGAGAAGTGTGGGGTGGTGTAGAGGCACACGAAACCTTATCACCCACAAGCCAATGGGCTTGTGGAAAGATTTAACGGTACCCTGAAGTCAATGCTCCAAGCATTTGCTGAACAGCATGGGAGGGACTGGGAGAAATACCTTCCCCACTTGTTGTTTGCATACAGGGAGGTGCCCCAAGAGTCGAGAGGATTTTCCCCCTTCAAGCTCTTATATGGACGCTGGGTACATGGGCCCCTAGACTTGATCTGGGAGGACTGGGAAGGCAAGCACACCACCCAGGGAACTCCCATAGTGTATTACATCCTGAGGTTTAGGGAAAGGCTGAAGGAGCTTATGGGGACAGCCAAGAGCAACTTGGCAGCTGCCCAATAGAAACAAAAAGTGTGGTACAACTGCAGAGCCAGAGCTCACTCGTACACTGTGGGTCAAGAAGTCATGGTCCTTATTCCGGTCTGGAAAAACAAGCTGCAGGCTGAGTGGGCAGGACCGTACAAAGTAGTTGGGATGGTAAATGACGTGAACTATATCATAGAGTTACTGGACAGAAGACAGACAGAATGTACCATGTCGAAGCCATATGCTAATAGTGGTGACATGGTGTTTGCAGTATGTAGTCCCAGGGAGGGATGGACGAAGAGACCCTCTCTGGACTTGCTGGAAGAAAGCAAGTGGAATCCTCTGTGGAGGCAGTTAAATTGTCTCAGCTGGCCCCGGACAAGATCCAGGAAGTAAGGGAGGTTCTAGCAGACTTTGCCCCACTGTTTAGTGTCAAGCCTGGATTAACCCCCTTAGCAATGCACGATGTAGAGACAGGGACACAGACGCCCATACGGTGGACAGCATGTCGGGTGTCGGAGGCTGACCAAAAGGACATTAGGAGGGAGGTGGAGGAAATGCTGGATTTAGGAGTAATCCAGAGATCCCACATCCTCTGGGCTTCACCCATAGTCCTTGTGCCCAAGTCAGATGTGTCTACTCATTTCTGTGTGGACTATTGTGGACTGAATGCAGTCACAAAGTCAGACGCCCACCCAGTGCTCCAGATGCATGTAGTCCTGGACAAGTTGGGAGGGGTGACATACCTTATGACTACTGACCTGACAAAGGGGTATTGACAGGTAGAGTTAACTGACAGAGCTAGGGAGAGGTTGGCCTTCATCACTCCGATAAGCTTATGTGAATTTAAAATGATGCCTTTCAGAATGAAGAATGCCCCGGCCACTTTCCAAAGGTTGGTGAACCAGGTGTTAAATGGTGCTAAGGAGTGCACCGTGGGCACCTGGATGACATTGCCATCTTTAATGCCAGCTGGGAGGAACACCTTTCCCCCCTTAGGGAAGTGCTGGGCAGGATAGAGAGGGCCGGGATCACTGTCAAAGCTGAGAAGTGCCAGGTGGCCATGGCTGAAGTGGCATACCTTGGGCATGTTGTAAGCCGAGGACAGCTTCATCGTAACCAAGCAGAAATAGAGGTGATCAAGGCGTGGCCCAGACCAGAAACGCAGAAGCAGATCAGGAGTTTCTCTGGACAGCAGGGTACTATAGGAAATTTATACCCAATTACAGTGCCCTGGCTGCTCCCCTATCTGATCTGGTAAAGTCAAAGATGCCTAAAAATTACCTGGGAACCAGCCTGTGAAAAGCCTTTACTAGACTGAAGGAGGCACTGTGCAGTGCTCCTGTATTGACAAGTCGTGACTATAGCAGACCCTTTGTGGGTATTGGGGCAGTACTGAGTCAGACATCCAACCAAGGGAAGATCACCCGGTAGTGTGCCTGCGTAAAAGTTACTTCCTCATTGAGCAGGCTTACTCTACTGTGGAAAAAGTGTCTCTTGCCGTAGTGTGGGCCCATAAGAAGTTAGAGTGATACTGATATGGGCAGCATTTTGAGGTACAAACAGACCACGACCCCCTGGTTTGGCTGACCCAAATGGGACCAACTAATGGTAGACTGCTAAGATGGAGTCTTGCCTTGCAAGGTATTATATGATGATCTTACATAGGGCTGAAGCGACCAATCAAAACGATGGCGCCTGTCGCGGTATATGAGGAATGAACTGACTTGGGAAGCTCATCCCATGCAGGGGATAGAGCCCCCAAATTCAGTCTAGGTGGGGAGGACTGTGATGCTTTGCCAGCTGGTTATGATTGTTCTTTGATATTTGTAATATAGAATGTGGTATGTGAGTGTCTCATGTGAGACATCCTGTGCTCCTGGGTGACAACCCCCCCAACCAGGTTTTAGTGAGAATAAAAGGATAAACCAGGAGGGCTCTGTAATGTAATTAACTTCCTTGAGAAGTTGCATTTTATAGCTTTTTTATGACCTCCTACCTCTGAAGCTGGGAAACTAAATATCGCTTTTATGACTTAAGATAAGCTGATTCCTGAAAGCTATATTGTACCTAAGTGAGGTATGTGCAGAGTTGTACAAAACCTTTGATGTCCTTGGGAAAATAGGAAGCCAGCCTCCAGTTCAAAGGAAAGGGCTTGATTAAAGACTGTCATAATTTGGGAAATTAGTTTTTGCTGAAGTCACAATATTTAATATACCCCCTGATAGGACATCTTGTTTTGTATATTTTTGATATTCAACAAGGAGGAGCTAGATGACACACAAAAGGGGTGGGAGAGAGAGACAGTTTAAACTAGGACTTGCGTCTGATCTTTGTGACATATCTTTTTGGGCTCTTAAGAAACAAGATCTAACTTTAAGCACTATAGAGATACTACATTAGATAGAAAAAGTCTAACTGTATGTTGGTATGAGTTTGTGTGTTACTTTGCTTTTCTTTTAAGTGATTGTATGCTTTGTGATATAGTGTTCTGTGTTTACATTTTACATATTTGTATCCATTTTAGTAAAAAATAATTGGTTGTGTCTTCGAAGTTCTTTTTGCATGTGACGTATAGAGGGTTAAGACTGACAAAAACTGTTAAAAGCTTGATGGTGTTACTAAACTGGGAAAAGGTAAGAATATACCTAAGGTCTTTTATAGAGTTTTAAGGGTTCATTTTGGATACCTGGTTAGGTACCCTTTGGCAAAAGATATATTGCATCCCTTGAAGAGAATTTATCTGAGCCTGTACATTTGGGTACGCTAGCATAAGGTTCACAGTTTGACCCCCCCCCAGAACTTGAGACTAAAGGTGATTTGGATCCACAAGCAGACAGGAGTGTTTCCCTGTCTGTTACCTGTTCACAATACTGCGCTCGGAGGTTGGCACTGTGGGAGCAGAGGGCCTGATCTGCTGAGTGCGTTTGTGACGGTTGCCTCTGGAATCGGATAGTCTTTTGATGTACAGTGGCGTGAAAAAGTATTTGCCCCCTTCCTGATTTTCTCAATTATTGCATATTTGTCACACTGGATGTTTTCAGGTCTTTAGACAAAATGTAATATTAGATAAAGGGAACCTGAGTGAACAAATAACACTTGTTTTTTTTTTTATTTCACTTATTTAATGAAAAAAAGTTAACCAACACCAATTGGCACTGTGTGAAAAAGTAATTGCCCCCTTACACTTAATAACTGGTTACGCCACATTTAGCTGCAATGACTGCAACCAAACACTTCCTATAATTCAATATCAGTCTTTCACATCGCTGTGGAGGAATTTAACCCACTCTTCCTCACAGAACTGCTTTAATTCAGTAACATTTGGTAGGTTTTCGAGCATGAACTGCTCGTTTCAGGTCCTGCCACAGCATCTCTATTGGGTTTAAGTCTGGACTTTGACTAGGCCACTCCAAAACTTTAATTTTACTTCTTTTCAGCCATTCTGATGTGGACTTGCTTTTGTGTTTTGGATCATTGTCTTGCTGCATGACCCAACTACGCTTCAGCTTCAGCTGACGGAAGGATGACTGGACATTCTCCTTAAGAATTTTCTGGTACAGAGCAGAATTCATGATTCCTTTAATTATGGCAAGTCATCCAGGTCCTTAGGCAGCAAAGCATCCCCACACCATCACACTACCACCACCATATTTGACTGTTGGTATGGTGTTCTTATTGTGGAATGCTGTGTTTGCTTTACGCAAGACATTATGGGATCCATGTTGTCCAAAAAAGTTCCACTTTGGACTCATCTGTCCATAGAACATTTTCCCAAAAGGCTTGTGGATCATCCAGGTGCTTCTTGGCAAATGAGAGATGATCATTTATGTTCTTCTTGGTTAGCAGTGGTTTCCGCCTTGCTACTCTCACATGAAGCCCATTTTTTGCCCAGTCTCTTTCTGATTGTGGAGTCATGAACACTGACCTTAGCTGAGGCAAGAGAAGCCTGCAGTTCTTTGGATGTTGTTTTAGGATCCTTTGAGACTTCTTGGATGATTTTACACTGCGCCCTTGGAGTAATTTTGGCAGGCCGCCCACTCCTGGGAAGGTTCACTACTGTTTCAAGTGTTCTCCATTTGGAGATTATGGCTCTCACTGTGGTTCAATGGAGTCCCAGAGCCTTAGAAATAGCTTTGTAACCCTTTCCAGACTGATAGAGGGCAACAAAATGTTTTTCTGATCTTTTCAGGAACTTCCTTTGATCATGGCATAATGTGCTTGTTGAATCTTTGTGCTGGCAATGTGACTCTGATGGTAAGGACCAAAATAAGTGAGGTTTATATTGAGCAGGGCTGGCTGTAATCAAGCCTGGCTGTGTTCAATCAGCTGACTCTAATTATCCCTTTAATTGGGTTGATTTAACTAGGGGCAATTACTTTTCACACAGTGCCAGTTGGTGTTGGTTAACTTTTTCATTAAATAAATGAAATAAGTAAAAAAAAAGTGTTATTTGTCCACTTAGGTTCCTTTATCTAATATTATATTTTGTCTAAGGACCTGAAAACATCCAGTGTGACAAATATGCAATAATAGAGAAAATCAGGAAGGGGCAAATACTTTTCACGCCACTGTATATAGTGGTTCCTCTATTTCTGTTTCTCTAAAATGCTAATTTGAGAGACAGGATGAATCGGATAAATGTTCTGGATTCAGGGACAGGTAGCCCGAAGGATAATGGAACATGGACTTTAAACAGACTGCAACTTTTATTATTTTGTGCATTGGGGATTGATTTGAAAGTGTATTGGGTGGTTCACTTTGCTTGTATTTGTGGGTACTTGTACATACCTGTGAATTGTGTTTTGTATCCTCTTTTGAAATGCTCTGTCAGCCAGTTGCTGCCACCAGCTCACGAATATGTATTAGACTGGCATTTAAATAATGAAACTTATAAGGCTGACATTACCTCTGACAAAGCCCTTGATTGACTGAGTTGAAATGTTAGGTCAGTGGATGCCTCAGCACCCGGTGTTCCAAACATCTGATTGCTGTTTTTTGTTTTCACTGGTATATGAATTAAAAATAAGTTTATTGCACTTCTAAAAATGTAACTTTTCTGTGACTACCATGTTTTTTTTTATTATATATTTTGTGTTTTTTCCTGTTCTTCACCCACCCTCAGTCCTAGATGCGCATGCACGTGCCACATTTCGAGATGCCCTCCTGACTTGCTGCCCCCTCCTGCCTGTGTTGCCACCGGATCTCCACTCAGTGGCAGCAGAACTACAGGGGGCAACCACCCCAGGAGGAAAACTGCCAGTAAGTGCTCAATCCTGCTCCTCCCCCATGCCGGCACCCCAAAGACCCAAGGTCGTTACCAAACCTGGGTTGCCAGCATGGCGTGAGGTGTGGTGTTCAGCCCCTTAACCCTCCCTACAACCATGTCGGCTTCTTCGTCTTCCTGAGCAAGTGGTGAGTGCCATTCTGTTATTCTAATGCTTGTTAGTATTGGAGTTGGTACCACCGCCCCTGTGCTGACCTTTACCTGTACCTGCTTGTGAGATAAGCAGGACAAGTCTGCTAAAGGTAGTTCAGAAGCCAATATCTGAATGCAGGAACCCTGAAACCAGTAAACACAAGAGACCCTCTGAGCAGATACCGGAAACGGTGTGTAACTCCTAGGTGGCGCTATCCCAAGGGCTACTACCCCTGCGTGCTTGGCTAATAGCAGGTTAAGGGGCCTGAGTTCTGAAACGGGTGCCTCCACCTGGTGGTCAGGGTTGGTAGTGGTCAAGCTAACCTGGGCACAGCCCTCCGGGACCCTGTATTACTTGGTATGGAAGAACAGAAGAGGCCAGAGCCCATCGAGACTGTTCCCCACACTGTGTGGGACATTATTTATCTATTATCCCTCAAACAAACATCTAATTTGTTTTTAAAGACAGTGGCACTAGTTGCCTCTACCAGTTCTTGTGGCAAGGTGTTCCATATAATGGATGCTCATATTGGAAAAAAGTTTCCCCTTTTGCTGGTTTTATAAGTTTTTACTTCAAGCTGTTTATTATGCAGTCTCGGAACATGTCTCCTTTTGGAGAGTGTTAGACCACATTTTTCCATTAGATCTGGTGAATTTATTAAATTAAAACCATAAGCATATCACCTCTTAATCTTCTAGTTTGAAGAGGAGAGACCAGTAGCTTTTAATCTGTTCTGATAATCCAAGTTTGTTAATCTTGGAATCATTCTAGTTACTCTCCTTTGAACCTGTTCAAGAATTGCTATGTCCTTTTTTTTGATTTGGATTCCAGAAAGGGGAGCCATAGTCTAGATACGGTCTAATGTATGCCCTATACAATGGAATAAGGCATTGTTCAGTGCGATTAACAGAAGTGCGTTTTTATTGGCCTCAAAAGTCTGTTGGTTATACAGGCAGTTCTAACACAGTGATCATTTGATGCAAGTTTATTATTAAGATATATCCCTAAATCTTTTTCACAATTTGATGAGTGAAGTGGTAGTCCGTTTAGTTTTTGGATTATTTACTGTACACCAAAATGCACTACTAAACATTTGCCTTGATTAAATTGTGTATGATTTTCATTTGGCCAAAGTGTTAATTTTTCCAAATCCTTCTTTAATGCAGAAATATTTTCTTGATTATTAACCTTGCCCCCCAATTTAGTATCGTCTGCAAATTTAACTATGAAGTTATTTGGCCCAGTTTGTAAATCACTGATAAAGAGGTTAAACAATGTTGGTCTCAAGACCGACCCCTGTGGTACACCACTTGTCACACTACCCAAATCAGACAAGATATCATTAATTCTGACTCTCTGAGAATGATTTGTCAACCAGTTTAAAGTCCAGATGACAATATCAGGTAACCCCCTCTTTCCTTACTAGTGGCTGGAACAATACACAATAATCGCTTTCACAATACCCCTGATATACCACACAAGTACCCATACTGTTTGCACTTACCACCAGGGCTTTCCTCTGGACCGCCCTGGGGACCCCTGTAAACAAGGTTATACACAGCAAATAACGGCAGTACAGTACTCTTGCACAAACTGGAACCACAGTCAGGGTAAATGGAAAAAAGTGTTAGATCTGATTTATTTTAGGGGCTTGAACAAATGAGGGGCGTAATCAGGTTAATTTGCTTAAAGGCTCTATCAAACAGTTATGCATGCAGTTCAGGGTCCATAAACAGTCACACACTCTTGATGCCCAGATGGAGAATGGTGGGCTAGCCAGGAACATTGCAGCTGACTGGGGCCCTGTGATGGAAGAAAACAATATGCACAACACACACTATTTGTAATCCAGAGGGCTCAGTTCGTGAAAAGAAAACAACAAGACAATCAGAAGACACACGTTTAGATTAGGCTGTTGTTACAGGAGTTACCCTGATTATGTCATCTGTTAGTACCCTTTGCAAACCGTAGAGGCCTTTCGGCACCATACAATTCTGCTTAAAGTTGGACCAGTATAATATTCTGTGGTGATTTGCATATGCAGCCCATGATGCTTTGCATTGTGTGAGCATGTTTGATTTTGTATTACCCTGATTATTACTCACGATACCCAAGACTGGACACAGGCTGGACAAAAATCAAGATAGCAGGTGGTTAGTCTGGAGTGCCTGGAGAAGTAGGGCCCACACGATTTGTGAGGCGTTGTTCCTGTTCAAGCGGGAACAGGGGCTGATCCTCAGGCAGGTCTCTATTGGTGGCTTTCTCTGTGCTGTGGTATCTGGCAGGGCCAGTATGGCATGGCCCAGGCTGAATGGATGAACGCGGATTAAGTCCGATTAGGCTGATAAAGCTTCCAGCAAGCAGAACACAGTTCACACAGTGGGGAACCAAATCACAACCCACTTTCAATACACAGCACATTTACATAGGTTTCATAGGTTTTCAGAGTTTATAAAGACTGTAGTCCATATACTCGCCATTGATTTATGTATATCCAAGAATATTATTTTTGATCATATATTGATCAATTAGCTTCTTAAAGGATTTCATTGTTCTGCTAACTATTATTTCAATTGGAAGCCTATTCCAGATCTTAACTACTCTCACCGTTAAGCAGTACTTTCTTCTGAGGGTTTAAAACCTATCTAATTTAATCTGTAATGGATGAGCTCTAGTGCCATAGGGTTGATCCCTTAATACCAGATTTAGCTGTTCCCAAAGTGTGGGGTCATTTAGTGCCCTATATATTAAACATAGGTCACCATGCATTCTTCGATATTCCAAGGTATACAGGCCCAAAGCTGTCAGTCTCTGTTCATACTCCTGCCCCTGGACCCCAGCTATCCTCTTTGTGACTCTCCTTTGTGCCCTCTCCAAAGATCTTATATCACCCTTGCCCCCTGGTGCCCAAAACTGGGCACAGTATTCCATATGGGGGCGCACCAAAGATGTGTAGAGTGGTAAGAGAACTTCTTTATTATTGCTCTTTATGTGTTTATTTATGCAATATTGTATGTTGCTAGCCTTTTTTATTATTTGATTGTAATGTGCCCTGAAGCTTAGGTTATTACATATTTTAACTCCCAGGTCTCTTTCTTCGGTAACAACCTTTAATAATTCATTCCCAACCTGTACTGATACTGCATATTATTTTTGCCAATATGCATAACTGTACATTTCGTTACATTGAAAGTTGACCCTTGCTTTTGTACCCATTCTTCCAAGCTGTTTAAGGTGGTCTGGAGAATATTAGCATCTTCTATACCATTTATCACCCTACCCACTGTGGTATCATCGGCAAATTTTGATAGCCATACCTCCGGTGCAGAATGCATAGACCCAATATAAATGCTAAACAGACATCTCCCCAACACGGAGCCCTGTGGGACACCACTAGTCACATCTATCCATTCTGAATATTCTTCCTTTACACAATCCCTCTGCTGTCTTCCCATAAACCATGACCTAATCCAGTGAATAATATCAGAATGTATCCCCATATTACTAAGTGCATCAATCAGTTTGTCATGTGGCACTTTATCAAAGGCCTTGGTAAGTCCAGGAAAATCACATCCACAGGACTCCCATCGTCCACGGCCTTGCTTACTTACCATAAAATTCAAGGAGATTAATCTGACATGATCTGCCCTTTACGAGCCATGTTGTGCATTTAAGCAATAAACCACGACAGGGTGTTGGTGATGCTGGTTTTACCCATGCCTGGCGTGGTTCGGTCATGAGGCCGAGGTCGAGTGAGTAAACCTCGCCAGGCGTGGTAAACCAGCATCACCAACACCCTGGAGGTGGTTTATTGCTATTATACTAATGTGTCCCTTAATTTTTGTTCAAAAAGAATAGAAAATAATTATTTTGTATTTTTTATAGCTTTGTAATGAATTTGTTCTTACACTACAAAAATAGTGCAGTGTAAAAAAGTGTAGATTGGTGGAGGCATGGTCCTATTACAAAGGCTGTATCATTAAAACATCCTAGTACTAAAAGAGAGATTTGTACTTAAAAAAGAGTGCATAACAAAGACCCTCTGAGAGGAGCACGTCACTTTTCTTTCTCTCTCTCTCTTTCCCCGGAGAAAGAGAAGCCGGCCCCTCTCTCCAAAGACTACATATCCCAGGATGCCCCACTGCACTGACCCTAGCAACAGCTGAGAAGACGCACTAGAAAGGGGAAACCGAATGAGTACTAGTTGGCTGCTGTCAAACCCAGAGTTCAGTTTTCTGTAACCCGTGGAGTCTTTACTGCTCATTTGAAAACAACTTGTTTAATTATTGCATCGGTGCTCGGGCTTCTGTCAAGCAGCCCGATCAAAGGCGCCGGGTCCCAGCTTGAACATGGTCGAGAGCGAAGAGGTTGTGCGGAATTCAGCCTCTTCATGTCGCTTCCGTGGGCAGTCAGGATCCCTGGTCTGTAGTTTTATCTTTTTGTTGTGGTTGAGAAGTAGAGGCCGAATTGGTGTAGGAATGGTGCTGGTGCCACAGTAATGTTTAGCGAGAAAACAACATGGCGGCTCGGAGTGATTTTTACTTTTTTTTTTTGCAGTTAATGAGATGCAGCTGGCTGGCACTTGTTCCTGTTGGTGATGCTAGATTTTACAACAGGGTGATAGTGCCAGCTGGCCAATGAGAAGTGGGTATTTGTTTGCCATTGTATAATATCTGTTTTTCCAGTTTACTGTTGAAGGTCCATAATGTGATCTTTAATAATACCCTCCAGTACTTTACCAAGACCAAGTCAGGCTAATTGGCCTGTAATTTTCACATTCTGTGTAGATCCTTTTATGTATAGGGACAACCTCTGCCTGTTTCCATGCTTCTGGTACATCTCCTCTCTTATGGATTGTTGAAACACATAAGTGATAGGACCTGCCAGTTGGTCTGCCAGTTCTTTAATACCCTAGGATGCAATTTATCGGGACCTTGGGCTTTGTTCTGGTTCAGTGACTTTAGTCTTTTTTGTACATCACATTCCATAAGGGTAATAATTGGCTTCTAGATGGCAACTAATATGGGGTATAGTAATTGTAGGAGGATTTAAAACTGAAGCAAAGTAGTTATTATAGTGTTCTGCCATCACCTGGTTATCCATTATAAAAGTTCCATCTTGCTTTCTTAGGGGCCAATGTTCTTTATATTACCCCTTTTATTGTTAATCTAAGAATAAAAATATTTATAATTATCCTTTACCCTGGTAGCCAGTCTATATTCATAATTTTTTTTGCTTGTTCGATGTGTTTTTTAGTAACCTTTAGACATTCTTTATATCTTGCCCAACTACCCTCATCCCCACTTAATTTAGCTGTTCTAAACATTCTATTTTTTTTCTTTATTTCCTTTTTAATTTTTGCTGTCATCCATACAGGGAGAGATTTCTTTACTGCATCATATTTATTTGAGGATGGAACATGAGATTTAACTAGGCCCTGCAGTTTATTTTGTAATTTGTCCCACATTACTGAAAGTGAGGCATCCTTAAATTCGTTCTTCCAGTTCCATTTTAGCAAATCCGTTTTCATGCCCCCAAAATTTGCTCTATCGCACTCTACATATGGATGTTTTGCACAAATTAACACTTATCTGCTGTGTATACTTAAACTTAACTATGAAGTGGTCACTAGTACCTAATGGTGGCAAACATACAATCCTGTATCTTGTCATTTAAATTACTCAAAACTAGGTCCAAGATGTGATTCCCTCTAGTATTAGGTGTATTAGATTACATGTAAGGAAATTCTACTGTACCAGGCAAACCGCTCTCCGGTCAAGATCGCAAAGTCTCTGCACTAACCGGGGATTCAAAAGCAGCTGGAAATCCTGGCAGGCCGATTGCATTCAGCAAATCTTTGGTCTTCTTCAGGTTAAAGCCTGGTCACAGTCCAGTGGCTTAAATAGTCCTCACAAGTCGGATTCAGTCCAAATAAACTCCATTTTCCCTCTCAGGGACAGCAGGCAGACAGGCAGGCCAAAACTCAGGCCTTTCACAGTTGTCCCGTGCAAAACTACACAGAACTGCTGCTCAAAATCACATGAGCTGTTACTTCTTCACTTCTCAGCTCAAAACTGAAACTAGCTGTAGCAGCCTGGGAATCTCCCCAATATCCAGAAGGTTTGGTTGGCTGATCTGTCAGTCAGTCACAACAAAGTCTCCCCCTTCAGGTGCAAAAAAGGTTCCAAAAGCCCCAAACCACAATTCCTACATATTTTGACTTCAGACAGCGTCTGTAGTCCGGCTCGATTTTAGGTCCCAACAGAACTGATTGGTCTAGTTCGCAGTCCTGGGCCAAATGGTGGGGATAAACAAGATAGTCCTTGCTGCAAAGAAGGCAGGTTAGACAAACTACATTTATCGTTATCACTGTAAATGATTTTCAGCAAATAGTTACATCTTTCAACAGAGCTCCCTCTCAGATTACTTATGACTGCAATCCAGGCAGCTCTTAAAGAGACAGTGCAATGAGGCATACAGGTACTCTCTGGCAATCACATTTTAAACTGCTAAAATGCAGGACACCGCCTGGCAGTGAGCATTTAGGCAAGCTCAAGGAAGACTTTTCGGGGACCCCTATTTGTAGGGGTGGGGGGTTACAGCCTTCCCTGCCTCGAGAAAACTTGGCGTCCGCGTCAAGTCTGTACCATCATGCATCAGTTAACATAAACTTATTACTTTACTATACATATTTACTACACTTCATGATACTATATCCATTCTGACAACACATTGTGCATATTTCACACAGGAAAACTGAACATCAATATACTGAATCCGGTAATAACTTCTTGTACCTTAAACAATGCAAGAGGGGGCCCTTCCCTATTAGCTAACTTGGGGCTAGAGGAAGCAGGGGCACCGTGGTGAGAGGGAAAGACAAGTAACCTGAAATTGGCTGTCAAGCTCAATTTGGGCAGTGAGCTTGGTGAGACATAAACGCCTTTGTGCAGCACATTGAGAGGCAAATGCACTGGTCTCCCGGGAGAATCATAACTGAGGCATACTACTGGCTTGACAGCTCAGCCAGTCTTTCTGAGGGGGGCAAGTACAGTCTCTGTACTCTTAGCACTGGTCTGGGGACTCTGTCACTTGTGAGAGGTGCCTCTGCCCGATGGGAATGTCCAAATGTGGCGCACTGTCGGAAGCCCTTGCTCTGCAGGCTCTGTTTCTACAACACTTGACTTATTGTGCTAAGGCTCAGGCACAATGAGCTTTGAGGCACTGGAAGGGGTGATCAGCATTCTCATAGTGTTCAAGTTCTGGTATGTCACCAGAAAGACTCAGACCTCAGCCCCTTTTCAGGCAAATCATACAGTTCCACAATACACAGAGACTCAACATCTTCAGACGTGATACTTTGCACTTCACTTTCTGGGAGCTTTGACTCAAAGGACGAAGCTGGGGGGTAAGGCAGTCCAGAAGGCCCAGCTTCATCCCCACTGTTTATCAGTTGGTTACCTCAAAACAGCTAACTCAGTTCATAAGCGGAGTAATAGGCATGGCCATATTCACTTTCATCAGAAGTGGACTGACAGTCACTATCATTCTGGGCCTGCTGCAGAGGAAACCTTAAATCTGTGACCACTGGGGTAGGTTGACTCTGTCTCTTTCTTGCAGCAGCAAGAATCACCAGCCCAAGGGGCTCAGTTTCTGGGGGTTCAGCCTCAATCATGACTTGGCTGATAGGTAGCAAGTGGTTACGGTGCATGGTCTTGACAGATTTGGAGTTGTTCTCTGGGTGCACCTTGTACGCAGGTAAATCATCCAACTTTGCAACTACTACATGGGGAAGATGGTGCCACCGATCACCAATCTTGTGTTTACCATGCAGTCCAAAATTGCGTAACACACGGTCTCCAGGTCGAAGCTCTTGAGCCTTTACTTTTTTTTATCATGCCTCTCTTTGTTAGCTAGATTTGTCTTGGCAGCCATTGTTTGGGCCAGTTGATAGGCATGGTTCAATTAAGCTTTCAGTTTTGTACATATTGCAAGTTGTTTTGGCTTGGACCCCATCAGGAGAGACCCCAAAACAGACATCAACTGGCAGCCGGCCTCTCTCCCAAACATGAGGCAGTAGGGGGAGAACCCAGTAGCATTATTTTTCACGCAATTGTATGCGTGTACCAAGATACTAATCTGCGGGCTCCATTTATGCTTGTCATTTGGGTGGAGGGTGCCCAGCATGTCTAGAAGAGTGCAGTGAAAATGTTCTGGTTGAGGGTCTCCTTGCAGGTGATGGTTGATTCTTGACTTTTGCACAACCCATAGAGAGAGCATTTCTTTGATTACCCAACTCTCAAAGTCTCTGCCTTGATCAGAATGAATCCACTGGGGGGCACCATAGTGGACGAAGAAATTTTCCACTAGCACCTTGGCCACAGTAGATGCCTTTTGATCTTTGGTGGGAAAAGCTTGTGCATACCATGTGAAATGATCCGTAACCACTAACTCATTGCCAATGTTCTGCTGATCAGGTTCTAAACACAAGAAGTCTATGCAGACTAGTTCCATGGGGGCGCTGGTAGTAATATTAACAAGAGGGCAGCCCTCTGAGGTAGGGCTTTTCTTTGCAGGCAGCGACTACAAGTCTTTACATGGTGCTCAACATTGGCCCCCATTTTGGACCAGTAGAGGCGAGATTGTACCAGGTCAAGGGTTCTGTCAATACTGAGGTGCCCCATGTGATTGTGGAGGGACCTCAGTACCAAATCTTTAAAGGCCATGGGCAGGACCAATTGTTGCTTGTCTACTTTGCCACTACAATCTACTGTCTCTCTATACAACAACTGATTGAGCAACTTCAATCTGGGGCCTTCTTTAAACAATAAAGCAGTTCGCAAGTCAGTGAAACGTAACTTAGACCCATCTTTCCCTACACGCAGGGCATCAAGTGCTGGCTGAGTCATAGGATCTTGGGATTGAGCCCACTGAATGCTGTCATTGTCAAATTGAGGTAGTGCACTAATATCTAGAGCAGAGAAGTGGCAATAAGCAGCTGGTATGCAGGTGTCAGAAGGGTCCAAGCAATCTACTAAACAGTCCACTGTGTCCGCAGACATCTGTTCATCTCTAACAAACTTTTGGCACAATGTTTGAATGTCAGGTTCAGACAGCCTGACCCAATCACTCTTGGAAGTGGGCCTTCATGATAGGACGTCAGCATTAATGTGGTTCAAGTCCAGTCTATATTCGACAGCATAATCATAGGTTCATATGCAGAAAGCCACCGTGCCCAGTGGCATCTAACTTAGCTGAAGTCTGTACATAGGTCAAACGGTTATTGTCAGTCTCGACCAATATCTTTGCCCCATAGAGGTAGGTATTCATGAAACTGGTCAATGATTACCCATTTTAGCACAAGGAACTCCAACTTATGCATAAGATAGTTTAGTTCGGATGGGGTCAAGTTCCTACTGGTGAAAGCTACCAGTCTCAGGCCATCCTCATGGTCTTGATACAGCACTGCTTCTAGAGCCTGCAGACTAGCGTCTATATGCAGCACATAAGGTTTGGTGGGATCAGCATAGGCGAGGATGGGGGTGTGGGTGAGCTGGTATATGATCTCATGGAAGGCTGCTTGGACGCCCGAAGAGTTAACCTGGGCAGAAGTATACTTTTTCTGGTTCTTTAACGGGCCCTTTTTTGTATTTATGATTAGGAGTGCAACCCTGAGCAAGGTTCAAGAGTGGGCGAATCACTTTGGAATAGTCTTTTATGAACCTGCGGTAGTAGCCACAGAACCCCAGGAAACATTGTTGTTCTTTCAGATTATGGGGCTGGGATCAAGTAGTCAGTGCTTCAGCCTTACTGGGATCAGTCTCTATCCCTTTTGTAGATACTATGTGCCCCACATACTTCACAGAGGTTTGGAAAAACTGGCACTTGTCAATAGACAGCTTGAGGCCAGAGTCTTCCAGTTGGTCTAGGACTTTAAACAGTTGGTTCTCATTCTCCTCTAAGGTGCTCCCAAACACAATTACATCAGGGCCAAGGGCAGTTATAAGTAAAGTAAAGGGAAAGGTGTTTCTGAGGTTGTGCTTAAAGGAAGCAGTAGAGGTACACTGGATTAGAGCTTGGCGAGATTGTTAAAAAGTTTGGTACCCTTGTAGGAGAGGGTGTTCTGGCCTTAAGTGGTGCGACAGAAAGGGAGAGGGAAGGAAAGGGTGGAGGACCGTCTAGTGGTCCAGGAACAGGCTTTTTTCCCTCTCCTTTTCTGCTGAGTTCAGTGCTTTCTGGTGATTTTATGACATTTTTTTTTCCTTCTTGCTGACTACATTTTCCTGTGAGGGTGGACAGTTAGATTTACCCTGCTTCCTTCCTCTACCCCCCCTTCACTAGTTTAAATGCTCACCAGTGAAGCATTTAAACCATTCATTAAAGACAATGGTTCCCTTTCCCGGAAGGATGCAGGCCATCACCCCTGTACAGGTTGGCATCCACCCAGGTGGGGTCCCCAATCCCAAATGAAGCCAAAACCCTGCTCTCTGCACCAGCTCTCCAACCAAGCATTGAAGTCCTTGGTGTAGATATCCCTATCCTACCCCTTGCCATGGATAGACAGCATCTCTAAAAGGGTCACAGAGTTTGCTACCTTCTACAGGCCCCTCTCCAGTTTTCTGAAATCCTTCTGCACTACTGCAATATCTGCCTTGTCCCCAGCTAGGTCATTTGTCCCCAGATGGACAATGACATCCATTTTCCCCACTTTGGCTACTGCTCCAGCAATCCTCTGAATTTGCTTTCCAGTGTCAGTGGCTCAGCAGATAGCACACTTGCCTCTGAGGCCAGGAGATCAGAAGGCTGTGGGTTCTATCCCCACACCTGGCACTTGGGTTAATATCCCAGTACTAACACTGTAGTACAGCATAAGGGGGGTGCTGCACTCCTGAGGTGCCACCTTTCAGACGAGACGTTAAACCGGGGTCCCATCTGCCTGTTCTGGTGGTAGTTCAGATGGATGTTAAGGATCCCATGGCACTTCTCGAAAAGAGTAGGGAACATTTTTATTAAGATTCAAAAACAAAATACATGAAATATCAACACTGAAATTATGATACAGATGCAGTTGAACAAAAATGACCCACCACACAATTCTATCTTCAGCACCAAAAATACACCTGTTGTAGTGCACATACAACAGCAATCCCACACTAAAAAAGAACCTGTGGCATTTTTTTTTACGAATAGAAATTCCCATCACCAAACTCCATAACCAAATTCCCTTCAACATAGACATCCCACTTCCAATGTTCTAGTATTAAGAAAAAGGAGTCAAAATTACACTAGTTACTAACTCACCCACCCATTTTCCCATAATTTTAAACCAACAGCATGTCCTAAAGTACGAAATTTGTATTCATATACCTTATCGTGTTCTCCCCGAATGTTAAACAATACTTCCTGCTGCTGGATCACTTTATCTTGTAGGGGTGTTTGGTATCTTGCCTACCATAATAACCATTTTAAGCAAGCCAAAATCACATTAACTGAGCTCTTTTGCCATTTCTTCCATTGTGTGGGAATCTGTCCTAAAATCAAAATATCATAAGACATATGTCTAAACAAATCGTCCCTCACCATCCTGCCAATTCTTCCCTAAACCCCTGAACATGCACACAATTGAAAAACATGTTGCATAGTTTCTATTTGACCTTGGCAAAGTAGCTCCCCACAGCCCCGATCTTTCTACTTATGCTTCTGATTTACTTTCACATTTAGTTTTTGGTGACCACATAACTAAACCAAATCTTGCATTTTAAGAGGTATCCATGGTTCCGCCATACTTTCCAACATCATCTCTGTATTTATTGTAGTAGAGGATACCTGGAACAAGGGTTCCTCAAAATACCATTTTTCCATAATCACCTTATAAAAAAATTCTTCTCGTGACTTAAAAACCAACTAAGCTATATTTTCCAAGTTCTAATATACTTTGGTGTAGTCTGCAAATACACAGGAAGGGATTTCTCTGAAGGATGCCATTTTCCCCTACCCCATACTTGCAGAAAAGGGGTCCCCCACAACTGCATACATGACAGACCCATACCTACTGATTCTAAAACTAGGGGTTGTATCGAGCTAAAAAAGAAGTTCCCAAAGAAATACACCAGGGGCTGTATCATATTCAAACCCCCTGCCTTCCAAGTCTTATAAGTATGCACCCTCTTCACAGGGTTCAATCTACTACCCCATAAGAAAGAAAGAAAAAAGAGACCCATCACTTTTGTATGCATAGCAAAAGGCAAAGGAAATATGTGAGAAACATATAAAAAAATAGGAGCTATATATACTCTTAGTAAATAATCCCTTTTTTTCCTAGTCATTTTCTAGGAATGCCATGAGGTAAATTTCTGATGAGCCACATCATATACATTTTTCCAATTCAACCCTTCTGCTTCTCTTGTCCATAATATAACCCCACAATCTTAACATTCTCCTTCGTCACAGATATTGGAAAATCCTCTTATTTCCTGTGCAGCACCAAGACCTTACTCTTCCCTATATTAACCTTAATCCCTCTAGTGTTATGTACATTTTCTATAACTCGTAAAATATTTTTACCAGACTCCAAATCAGCAACAGTAAAAACACAATCATCTGCATAAGCAGTAACCTTCTGAAGGACAACCCTTTCCTTATTTCTTGTAGGTCGAATATCCTCAGCAACTTCTGTAACCCTTAGTATGGGATCTAGCCCGAACACACAGAGCAAAGGACTGATTGGACATCCCTGCCAAACACCATTTTTCAGATAAACAGGAATACCCAAATGTCCATTCACCAATGGAGTGACCTGTACTTCAGTATATAAGGTCTGCAACAATACTAAGAACTGCTCTGGGACACCATAATGCTGCAGCATTGTTCAAATATGCTCTTACCTTACTGCATCAAACACAGTCTCTTGATCAATAGTTAACAGATAACCATCTAAATTCATATTCAAACCTTGTTCCACCACTTCTCTAATAAAAATCTAATTTTGAATAATGTTCCTACCTGGAATTGCACAGGTCTGTACAGAACTAATCAACTGCTGAGCAATCTTAGCCAACCTGACTAAGATTTTTGTTAGAATTTTATAATCCGAAGTTAGGAGACTCAAAGGCCTCCAATTCCTAACCTCTTGAGGATCCCCCTTTTTATATAAGAAAATCATAACTCCCTCTTTCATACTAGGTACCAGTCTGTTTTCCACCCAAATAGCCTCATAAATGACTTGCAACCAAGGTGCCAAGATATCAATAAAACATTTGTAAAAATCATTAGGTATGCCATCTGTGCCAGGGGTTGTACGCTGTGTAAGCTTAGTAATAGCATCTCTAATTTCCACCTCTGATATGGGAGCTACCAACCTCCACTCATCCTCTTCTCCCAACTGAGGCATTTCTATCTGCTGGAAAAATAATTTTTGCTGCCCTACCCTTTCTTTCTGAAATGTGGTCTTGACATGATTTTGAATTACCTGCAGAAGTCCACTATAATCATCTACTAAACACCCCATATCATCCTTGAATGCAGTTACCACCAGTCTTTTTGCCCCATGCAACCCTAAATCATAAGTATTCACTTGCACTTTTGTTCATTAGTCTGATATTTCTGTTGTGTAGCCAGCCTATCCTCTGTTTCCTTCAAATACCCATACATTTTATCCTTTATTACTTGCAACTGTAGCTGCACATCATTCCTCTTATCAGTTGCCTGAGTTAACAACTGCATATACTTAGCTGTGAACCCCAAATACTTAATGTATTTACATTTAGCTCTGTCACTAGTAATGCGTATAAACAACTCCTTCAAATCTCTCTTGGTGTCCTCCCACCACTCCATGGGGCTACCATACAAGAAACATATCAGCTCTCAAAGCCAAATATTCCTTCATAGAATGTTGTATAAAAGCCTCCTGTAGGACAGAAATGTTCATCTTCCAGTATCCCCTCCCCATAGGAACCTTCTGCAATAGTCCTATCTGAATTTTAACTGCCACATGATCTGACGTTTCCAAAGGCACTACCAATACTTCCTGACACGTAATTCTATCTGATAGAAACCAAAAGTCTATCCTTGTGGACAATCTCCCTTTAAAGAAAGTATGAGTTGGCTCAAGTTTCATAATGTCATGTACATCTCTCAAGTTATTCAGTTTCAAGATGCGTAGCAATGTATTAGTATCAATATATACCTTCTGTGTTGCACTCCCCCAGTCTCTACATGACAGGCCACAATTACCCCCATAACACTAACTTTGAAATATGCAGGTAGGGCTCTAATCTCTTAAAAAGAGAAGTTCTTTCTGATTTCACTTGAGGGGCATAAACGTTCACAATCCTGTACGCAATATCATATAAAACCACATCCATTATCATAGGCCTCCCTGGTTGAATATCAAAAATTTGTAAGACTGTCACATCAAGCCCAGAAAATTAAAAAACCTAATCCTGAGCATGATTCTTCTCCTAATGACCAAAAGGAGACACCCCATCTCCAATCTCTCTGTGCCTCCCTAACCTTTGTCAAAGAATGCAACCTGGTATCCTGCAATAAAAGTACTTGCCCACACCTCCCTGAGACTAGCAAATGTAACCCATCTCTTCTCTAAAGCCTTAATGCTATTCACATTAATTGTGAGAAGGGAAATGCCTGCATCCATAAGAAGAGAGGTAACAAAAACACTAATGCCAAAAACATTCTAAGGTAGTCACTTTCTCTTTTTATGTTTCTTAGGCTTTGGCTTATCACCAGTCCCAACATCAGTGACTACTTCAGCCTGTGAAGAGGTAACCGAAGAAATGTCCGAGTCAAGACCTCCTTCTTCCCCTTCCTGTTCAAACAATGAGGCATAGGAGTTTTGTAAAGGAAGGCCATCTGATTCCCTAGGCACTGATTCAGCATCTACCAAGCATTTCCCAGCCTTTGATCTTGTAACTCTCTGAAAGACAAGCTCCTGCTGAGTACCTGGAGGGGGCATACAACTCACTTCCACCGAATGCTCCGTACCCTGCTCAGATTCTATTAAGTCATCATGTTCATGCTGCTCTAGTACAGGTTGAGATGAGGGGTCACACAGGCTTTCCTCATCCATGACTTCTGAATCATGCCTGATTTCTATCACTGCAGCTTCCACTCCTTGTACAGCAGATTATTGTTCAGGGACTATCTCCTGTCCCTGTCTTACCTCCTCTGCAGAGACCTCCTTTCATGGCCTAGTCACTTTTTGAGGTTTAGGATCCACAGTATGCACAGTCATTAATAAGTCATGCATTTACATTTTCTCTTTTTGGGCTGTAGCTACATAAGCATCTTGTTCAGCCCGTATGGCCTGGTCTCGACCATTGTGGGACGCCCAGGAACAGCTACGGAATGTGTGCCCTTGCTCTTCACACAGATTGCACCTCATGGGCTGGTGACACTGTGCTCCAAAATGACCCCACTTCCCCACATAGGCAACATTTTTGCTTATCGCAAACATTGCTTAAGTGACCTACATCTCTATATTTGGAACAAGCCCTGGGCTGCCCCAAACAGAAAATCACTCCATGGCCCCCCCCAAAAAAAAAACAGGCAAGTGTTTAGTCAAGCCCTGCTCCAAATTCAGTATGATCTGATATTTCCAACTGCCAGTCCACAGATGCTCATCATCTAGTATAGGCTCCGAATATCCCTTAACAGTGCAATGTTGCTGCAACCAATAGGTAATATCCACAACATTCACCCCCTCATTTCGAAACAGAACAGTTATTTTTTTTGTCAGGGGTTTCGTCAAGGGGATAGCCAGAAATGGCTTCCATAAAGGAGTATGTTTCAACATCTGATACTGTTTCCAAAATCTCTCAAGGCCTATAGGGTGTTTAAAGCTTACATCAAACACAGAACCCCAGGCACATGTATCAAGGCATACACCTCATATACATAATACTTCATACTTCCTTTCAATAATGCTCATCCTACAAAATGCCTATCTGGAACATCAGAGATATTTCCCCGAAATTTCAAGCGCACAGCATTTCTTCTCATAGCAAGTTCAGATAAAAGCCTTGAGTCAGTTGGAAAAAGCTGATCCCAAACTGTATTATGCCATATATTAACAGGGGCCTGCAAGGTTTCTTCAGGTACTGCTTGTGGTATGTTAATAGCAACCTGCCTCAAAGGGACCCTATCTGCTAAATCCTCCAAAGGAGTTAACAAGGGTGAGGGGGAAGGGGGATCTGGCAGTCCAGGTAAGGAAACTTCACCTTCTAACTCTTTAATTGCAGACATTAAGGAAACACCATCATTATTCGGTGTGACCAGGTCCCTTAATAAAGGGAATTTTTGCCCTGGTGTCAACAAGGGAATAGGCTCATCACCTAATGCAGAGGACTGAGCACTATCCTTTGAGGGAGTTTTAGGGATAGAACAGCCTTCCTGAGAATCTGGAAGGTTATCTCACGCTGTGCCAGTAAAATTTGTTATCCACCCAGCAGCCTCCAATGGAGACGTAACCCAGCCTGCAGGAGTAGTGGAAGGCCCAGCCGGAGGCATGACAACAGAACTCTGGTCTAGAGGAAGGGGTCTGGTGCTAATGTCAGGGACCTGGTAACGGGTTTCCTTTTCCAGTACCATCTTTCCCTAAATTTTTCTTCTCCCCCCACCCCCTGACGGGACGTCAATAGAGAATGTAATCTGAGTTATAAGTCCGATTCCTCCACCTTCTAACTGCCCAGAAGGTTCACCTGGCACATCTTTCTGCAGCTCCAAATTCCCTTCATGCTGAGAATCCAATTCATTACTCACTGTCTGCTCTACTCTCCCATTGTTTCCATCTGATGTAGATACCACCATAACTTCAGTTACCTGCATAGTCAGAGAGCCAGGGACAGTGATCTCAGATCTCAAAAACAGCAGTCCAGCATCTGTCAAATGCTCCTGATGCGGTCCAGTTCCAGTATCTCCTCGTGCATTATCCAGTTCCTGTGTCACCGACTGCTCTTTCTGCAGCTGCCTCCTCCAGTCTGGTCCGGGTCTCCAAGAATTGTAATTCAGCCAACTCTAGCCATTTCTGAATATCAGCAGCCTTGTCTTCTGAGACTACCTTCTGTACGGCTTCCTGAGCCCTGATTCCTGACTCAACCCTTGGACGTAAGTCATTTTCTTTCACCTAACATCTAACATCTCCTCTGGTACAAGATCCACATCCATGTTAGCCTCTGTAGAAGGAAGGCCGAGGATGAGAACAGCTCCTCAGCCGCCCACACATCCTGCATCTCCGACAACACCAACACCCTGCTCACTCTCTCACAGCAACGCAGTGCCTCTGAGTGAAAGAGTAGAGATTTCCTAGTGCCCGGCCAAACCCCATCTTAAAAATACCACTAACAGCTTAATCTGGTTCAAAGTCAGTTGGCATTGATCTATATCCCCTTCCCCTGGGTCGTGCCTGAAAATAGGCAGAATTTGTCTAGCGCACTTACCCGGCCAACAAAAACTAAAATTGAAAAAAAAAAAATCCTTCCAAGCTATGCCTCCTGGTAGGCACTTTACCTCCCTCCAGGAGTAGCTTCCTCTTCTTTTGGGGTTCTCTGCCACTCACCCTTGGAGCTCCACTGTGGAGGTGTCGCTCATCCTCCCTGGGTGCAACTTTGGGTGACCCTGTGGGGCCTTCCCATTCCTCCAACACAATGTAGGAGTTCTTCAGTTGCATCAGCAGGGGATGTGCCTCTGACCACTTCCCTCTACCTGAGCCCACCTTCCTAGTCCAACCACTCCACATGCCTAGCAGCCTTTGAGGCAGTGGGTGCGTTAGTGGCTCCTGGGTGGGAGTAGGCCTGAATCTTAGCCAACTTGACCCAGAGACTGGCAACCGCTACCCTTAGCCCAGAGAGGTACCTGCAGCTTTGGCAGCATTCAGAAGGTTTTCCTGAAGACTGCCATCCCACAGCCTCTGCACAGTACAACTCCCAACATCTTCCCCCTTTGTTTGCTGCCTTTTGCTACACTAACTGTTCTAAGGATACCCCTCTTCTGCCACTACTGTTCCCACTAACCTTAGTACCTCCTGATGTATTATTCACTTTCTAGCCTCTACACCTAATCTTATTCTAGACTCCAACAAATCGACTATTAATTTGTTTTTATGCTTCCTCTCTTACATATTTCCTTCTTGAATGAATGCTTTGCACAGTTTAAGGGCCCCAATCACAAGATTATCCAGTTTGCTTTGCTGTGATGTTAGGGTGTTACTGCCTTTACCTGTGTTCAAACAAGAAGTAGCCTAATGCTGACTGGGTGCATCCCTATAAAGGGGACAAACCCAGGGTGGGTCCTCCCTTACATCTGCAGGCTGCACAAAAAACAATCAGAAAAACTATCTACACAGGGTATGGATTAGTTCCCAATTTGCAGTGTGTCCTGTAACAAAAAAACAAAAAAAAATCTGGTCAGAAGCTGCCCATTTCTCTATCTGCTGTCCTTACACCCACAGTGCAGACTTTCCTCAGTCCGGAAAAGGAAAGACCTTGTGTCCTGAAAAAAAAAAGATCAAAGAAATTAAATGATAAAGCTGCCCACAGTTAGTTCAACAGCTAGTAGAAAGCTAAATCATAAAACAGCCCACAGATTAGAACAAGCAGAGCCTCCTCTTTAACTCCACCCTACCAGCTTGCACCAGAAGTTGCTCGGCCGAGGCTGCTAACAGTCCTGGTGTTTTAATAGCTCCCAGCTGAAGGATTCAAAATGTGGCACCCTCAGATCTCTCCCTGCCGATTGGCATCCTTTTTGTCCTCTGGCTTCGAGTGGCTGGCTACCAGCCTACTCCCTCATGTCTGCAGGCTGCACAAAAAACAATCAGAAAAACTATCCTCACAGAGTATGACTTAGTTCCCCTTTTACAGCATGTCCTGTAACAAAGAAAAAATCTGGTCAGAAGCTGTCTGTTTCTCTATCTGCCATCCTGACATCCGCCACTTGGACTTTTCTCGGTCGCTGTTCCCTCAGTCTCTAAAAGGAAAGACCTTATGTCCTGAAAATAAAACAGATCGAAGAAATTAAATAAAGCCATCCACAGTTAATCCAACAGATAGTAAAAAGTTAAATCATAAAACAGCCCACAGAATAGAACAAGCTTACTCCACCCTACTGACTTGTACCAGAAGGCACTCTGCTGTAGCTAACAGTCCTGGTGCTTTAATAGTTTCCAGTTGAAGGATACAAAACTTGTTCAGAATATCTGCCCTATTCAGGTCCTCATCTACACACCGGCCCCCTCCTTCCCTTCTTTATCTTAGAATCCCTCCCCTGGTTTTCCTCTTTTTACTTACCTAAAAAATGTATTGTCCCCTTTCATTACAACCTGAACTATTCTCTCCTGCTTGTGCCTTCATGCTCCTTATTGCTTTTCTTGCTTCCCTCTGTTTCCTGTGATACAACTCCCTATCTGTCTCCCTCTGTGTCTCCTTATACCATCTGAATGCTACCGTTTTAGACTTTACCTTTTTAGCCACTTCTTTCAAGAACATTAGTGGTCTCTCTTTCCTCTTGCTTTTGCTCACTTGCTTGGTAGAGAGATTTGTTGCCTTCACTAAGAGCAACTTTAGTTTCATCCCGTTCCTTGATCCCACTCAGGTCATCCCTGAGGCATTCACCCATCATTTTAACATCTGGCCTCCTGAAGTCCAGGACCCTCGCCCTTGTGTGGTTTGAGCTAAAGCTGCAGCTGGGAGGCTCCAATCTACATCCAGCAGACCGAAGTCCCCAACCAGCAGCATATTCCCCTTTTCTGCCATCTTGTTAGTGGATTCCACCAGTACCATGTCTAAATCCACCTCCTGTGCTGGGGGTCTGTAGATCATGCCAGTGCAAATCATAGCTCTGTTTTCTGTCTCCAGTCTAAAACATAGAAACACAGAAGTTAATGGAAGATAAGGACCAAATGTCCCACCTACAGTAGTTTACCCATTATTCCATATCTACAGTATTACCACAGGCCTACAGTACCTCCACCCCCCAAATTCCCTGCATCTCTATCACTTTTATGCCCTCCCTCACATAAAGCACCACACCTATTCCTTTTTCCTCACCCTGTCCTTCCTGAACAGAGTATAGCCTGGTATGGCCATGTGCCAATCATGGTTTTCAGTGCACCATGACTTGGCAGTGGCTACAATACCCATGCCAGTTTCTGCCATGATGGCCTCTAGGTCCAGAATTTTATTTCTTAGACATCTAGCATTAACACATGTGGTCTTCCAGATTTTGTTACCACTCTGCTTGCTAACCCCCCTTTTTTCCC
This sequence comes from Neoceratodus forsteri, assembly GCA_016271365.2. NCBI lineage: Eukaryota > Metazoa > Chordata > Ceratodontiformes > Ceratodontidae > Neoceratodus > Neoceratodus forsteri. The sequence continues at coordinate 63,622,398 of CM028133.1, read as the reverse complement.
TCCCTCCTTCCGTTGACATTTTTAATGGTCTCATTCCCATCTACCTTCATTTCTACCACCATGCCTCTTTTATTAATTTGCACCACTGGGGATTCATCTCCCTTTAGGTCCTTCCAACTCTCTATTGCAGTCTGGAGAGGGGCAGTTTATACCTCCCAGATTACTTTCTCAGCCCCCTCAGCTAGTTTAAATGTTCTTTAATGTAACATTTAAACCATATCCCCGAGGACTGTGGTTCTCCTCCCGGACAGACACAGGACATCACACTTGTCTAGGCCCTTATCCCTTGAGGTAGATCCCCAGTCCCCAATGCAGCTGAATCTCTCCTCTCTACACCATTCTTTCAACCATGAGTTGAAGCTCAAGGTGTGAAGAACCCTTTCATCCCCATCATGGACAGGCAGCACCTCAGCAAAAGCCATGGAGTGTGTTACTTAAGACCCCTCCCCAGATCCCCATGCACTATCCCAGACCCATCCCTAGCCAGGACAGTAGTCTCCAGTTGGACACTGACATCTGCCTCCAGGCTCTCCCTCCTGCCCTGCCATCCTAGCAATCCTCATGATCTGCTTCCCATCTCTCTGGGCCACAAAGCTGTGTAGTCATCTTACCTCCCTCTCCCCAAATCTATCCCACTCACAATTGAGTACCCCTCCAGAAGTTGCTTCTTCCTCCTCCTCTTCCTTTGGGCCCTCTACCACCCTTCTTGGGGCCTCCATTACAGAGGACCCCACATCCTCCCTGCCTACTACCATGGGTACCTCCCCCTGGCAGTCTTGCCCTGGCAGAGTGGTGTAGGAATTGTGCAGTGGTACCAGTTGAGGAATGTGCCCCTGACCAACCCCCTTCTAGAACCCACCATAATCCAGCCACTCCTCCTCCCTGGCATTCTCTGAAGTAACTGTAGCATACTTGGTGGCCCCTTGGTGGGGGACAAGGTCCCCTGAATGCTAGCCAACTTGACCTGGAACCGAGAAACCTCCTCTCTTAGTCTAGAGAGGTGTGTGCAGATGGAACAACACTGCAGTCTCCAGAAGCTCTCTGTAAAAACTGCCACCCCACAACCACTGTACTGTATCACTTGCCGCATTCTCAATTCCTACTCTCCCTGTGCCACCTGGAAATACTTTTGTACCCTTACCTCAGATAGGGTGTTTCTAGTTTCACCTTTATTTGCTTGCTTCACTTCTTTATACCCTTACCCTAGGAAGGGTTTCCCCTTCTACTCCACTCAACAAGCAGTCCCCTCTTGTATAAAGTATTTTCCTCCTTCATTTATCCCTTTACCTTTCTCTGCTTTTTCCTGCTGAGGCAGCAGCCCTCTCACCTTCATCTAACCCTTTGCTACTTGCCCCTTGACAGACTGCTATTAGTGTTTCCCTAAACCGTCCTTAAATCCCTTTATAATCCTATTCCCAGTTGTGGTCTACCATTTGCCCTCCACCTTTCCCTGCAGTTAGTTTTACAATGGGAGTGACCAGGAGCCTTACCTCAGCTGACTGGCAGAGCTCTGCTTTTGTTCTTCCTCCTGGGACAATTTGCACCTTTTCTCCCACCTACTGTTTCAGTGTTTATGGCAACAAAAACGTCTTCTGATATTCTGCTTTAACACATATGTTATAGAGCAGCTCTCTACTATAACGTAAAGCTTAAAAACATTAGACTTACAACAGTTATGCTTTAACATTATTATTTTCTAGTTAAGTGTTTGTTTTGTTACTTTTCCTATGTTGGTCTTCTAAATAATATAGATAATGCAGTACTTCTTTCATTGAATCTTTCAAAATGTATTTGTTTCTCCCCTGTTCACCACATAAGCGCCATTTATGACATCAAAGTCTGTTGTTATGGTGAGCAATATGATGCCATCAACAAAGGCACTGTGAGGTTAACTGGAGAGAGCAAAATGTTTTTTATACATACTTTTTAGAGAGACTACGATGTGCTGCAAACCTCGGAAAAGAACACTGAAAATAAAAACACAAGTATTCTCAAATAAATTGTAATAACTGAAACATCTTATTCATGAAAGTACATGCTAAACTGCAGAGTTGCTCTTTAAGGGACAGATATGCAAAGGTTAGTGCCCCATGCTAACATGGTTAAGGTGGGCACTAACCTGGGTTTGCACAAGCACTCCTGGTGGGGCCATATTCAGAGGCCTTGGGAGCACCCTCCAAAATTGGCAGCACCTAGATGCTAAAATACCACTGCACCTATGCAAATGAGGGGGATCCCCTCATGAATGCCATGATATTGAAAGATTTGCAGCAGTAGTAAACAGCCCCCCAAGTGATGCTGCTTATAGCTGAGGAAAACCACCTCTTAAATTAGTGCTAGGCCCATGCACACCCATAGGCTAGGTGACTGCACTGCAGTTGCCCACCCCAGTATCCTGGTTCCACTATATTAAATAGTCCCTAGTGGCCCAGTGGTTTCACCACAATCACCCACTCTCTACTGTTGTATTAATCTCTGGTGGTCCAGTTGCCCCCTGACCACCCATTTGTAATGCTGTATTAACCCCTGGTGGGCCAGTGGTTCCCCCATTGCCCATTTTCTAATGAGCACTAATCCCTGTTGGTGTGGTTGTCCTCCCATTGACTATTCTCTATGTTGTATTAATCTCTGGTAGTACAGTGGTACCCCTACCCCTGATAACCCAGTATGCCTTATGACAGCACTTTCTGGTGGTCAACTGGCCACACCCTCATACAGCCCCCCCACCTGACCTGCCTGCTGACATCCCACCTCCCAGCTCCCTGCACTCCCCTTACCCTGTTTACTGTTGCTCCTAATGGCTACATACAGTGATCTGCATGGCCCTCATCTAATTTTCATGGCCAGACACCATCAGTGAATGTGTATGTTGTAGAAACAGCTGTTTCTACAGTATGCATGCTCACTGGCAGCTATAATCCATGCTCAGCTGGTAGCATCAGGAGATGAGATATCTCAGCTGTGGCACTGGCTCAGCTGAGGTCTACCCTCCCAAGCCTTACACCCATTGGCCCAAGGGGGCTGAAGGGTGGCAGGAATAGTCACAAAGGGTTCAATCAGTCTCACACCATACAGACAGTAACTCTCTTTCCATCCCTGGAGGAGGATTATGTACCCGACTCTGTCTAGGGACTCTAAATCAGTAGGGAGAAATGGGGAAGATGACTTGGTATTGTGATGATAGCAGTCTGCTTGTTATTATTTGTATTATATTTTTGATATAAATATATGTCTTAGACTTCCATTTAGAAAACAGGCCAAACAAAAGCATAATGGAACATGGGATTTGAACAGAAAAAAGGAGTCTGTCCTTTTCCCTGACCTAGTGGATAAACTAATTAAGAGCTTCCTTCTAAAACCTGTCAGAAACCTGTAGCAGCAGCTATACACCAGGTTGTAAAACTACTTCATTGAACCTAAGAAACTGGCCATAACAGACTGCATTTTATAACCTATCAGGAGGAAAGCAAACTCTTACAGCTAACTCTGAAAATCTTCACATGGCTAAGAGAAGTGTCTTTCAGGATGTTCTTCTAAAGATTAAAGGGGTAATTCTAACCTGTCATAATTCATGCTCTGTGGCTCATTAATTAAAAAAAAAATACATATTTTTTAAGTGGAATGTGTAGCAGTGTGCAGATGCATATGACTAATTCAGTATGCAGGAATGAGAATGACCTCACAGCCAGCATCACCACAGAGCTGTGACCTCACAAGCTGGGTAGGACCCTTTTCCCCTCATGATATTGTCAAGGCTGAGGGAACACTGTACTCTTTTACTTTTGGACTCCTGAGAGAACACTCTCTTGTTCCAATTTTGCAAGACTTGGCATATTTGTGTTTGGACTTTCAAGAGACACTTGTGTTCTGGACTCTTAAGAAGCACTGCTACCAAAATTAGATAATTTTAGTACCACTATTTACTAACTGAAACTGGGGTAGGATCAGTTACTCAGTAAAAAGACGTTTGGTTTTGCAATTTCCATTTCTTTTTTATGACTGTACCATTAATGTTATATGTTCTGTGTTTTGTATTTTAGTTACTATTTTTAATTCTAGTAAACTCTGATTTCCTTGAAATCCTGCCTGAGCCTTTTTCTCATTTTGAGTGTGAATGCTGGAACAGTGTTGATAATTCTGACACAACTGTTAAGTGCTTATAGTGTGTTACCATATGTACCAAGGTAAGGAAATACCTAGGTCTCAGTTGAGTCAGAAGGGGGATTGTGAACCAGGTTCTATGCCCGCTGGGTTAAGTATTACACTGCATTCCCCAAAGAGGGTGTGATATTTGGACCTGTTACCTGGGCATGCTAGCAAAAAAAAAGGCTCATATTTGACCCCAGGACTTGAGACTGGTAGTTGATCGGACTCAAAACAGACAGGAGTGTGTCCCTGTTTGTCTCTTGTTCACATATTGCACTTCAAGGTTGGGCACCATGGGAGCAGAGGACCTGACCCATGGAGTGCGTTTGTGACAGATCTGGTTGGCAGTGGTACAATCTAAAAGATTTGGTTTGCAGGGCTGCAATTAAACAGATTTATTTGCATACTGTGAAATTATTTGGTGACACAAGCATTAACAGTCCAGTGTGTCAGATTGATAAACTGTAACACTTCTCACACAAAACAAGGCAGTGATTTAAAAAAGAAACATATCATTGTGGTTACAGTCTAAGTTCCCTACCGGTTTTATGTTTTTTTTGGGTACAAGCTAGTTTAGCCATAGATTAGGGAAGAAGATGACTTCCACCTACAGTGAGTACACTGCAGAATACCTAAGGCAGTTGTGCATGGAGAGAGGAGTCCGTTGCAAGGGGTGAAACAACACCACATGGAGGCTCTTGTGGCAGCTGATGCACGAGCGACTGCGTAAGACTTCGAGTCATAGTCGGTAAGTGAAAGGGACTAGACCTTTGGTGTGGAGGGGCCAGGGTCCACCGCAGTGTCCAGTCCCAAGGAGGAGGACAGCGGGACCAGTGTGAACAGAGAGCCACGGCACCAGGAGAGGGTCACCAACATACTGGAGCCAGAAGGGATCAGGCTGCAGATAGAGTTGAGGAGAATGGAGATGGAATTCGAGCAGAGGAAGTTCTAGATGGAGAGAGAGGAGAAGTGAGAACAGTGAGAGGCAGAGCAAAAAAGAGTGGCAGCTTCAGAGAGAGGCTGACGGAGAAGAGAGAGAGAGAGCGTCAGAGGAAATTTGAACTGGAGAAGCTACAACTCTAAAGACCAGCGCCAGAGCAAGTAAATGGCATGGGTGAACCTGGAACTCCAGGACTGGGTTACAAATTAACTTCTAAATTGGTAGCTGAATTTAAAGACGGGCAGGATATGAATGCATTTTTAAATTCATTTGGAAAGGTATGCATTGAGGCAAAAATTCCCAGAGAGTCCTGAGCTTTCCAGCTATCCCCACTGCTTACCAGGAAAGCTTGTGATGCATTGGGTCAAATGGACAATCAGTACAGTAATGATTATGGCAAACTTAAAGCTGCATTGTTAAAAAAGTATGACTTGACAGCTGAAGAGTACAGAGTTAAGATCCGTAAGCTCAGGAGAAGCCCAGACATGAGCTATGAGGAACTAGACACAAAACGCCAGTTTTTGAAACATTGGTGGGAGGGGATAAAAATAGACCCTGTAGAGAAAACTGAGCATGTTGTACTTTTGGAGTAGTTCTTTTGGGCTTGCCCAGCACAGCTGAAAACCTGGCTAGAGGACCGAGATCCAAAAACAGCGCAGGAGGCTGCCGAGTTCTCAGACCACTATGCCAGGAGTAGACCTGCTCTGAGAGGGAGTGGGGTGGGCATGGCAGCTAAAACCCTCACTGCCTCCCCAAAGAGCGGGCAACCCCAGGTTACAAAGAAAAGATCTGCCTGATAAAAGAAATGATTGTTGGTTTTGCAAACAACCTGGGCATATTGCAAGACAGTGTCCTAAAAAGGCAGAGAGTGCACAAAGTGCTGCTGGGAAAGAGGTGTTTTTTGTATATCCCTGAAAGCATGCCAGTAAACATGAGAGAGCACATACACCCAGTTACTGTGAACAGGGTGCAAACCCATGGGTTAAGGGATTTGGTTGAGCCTGAACAGCTTATACCCAATCAGTCTGTTACAGTACGGAGAGTCACTTGGGAGAAGAAAACTCTGCCACTTAGTGTTCTTCTGGACTGGGGTGAGACATGAGAGACTGTGCAAAAAGTTGCAGTGGCAGAAAATCTGGCCCTGGATGCGATTATAGGGAACAATCTCCAAAAGGGGGTGGTGTGTGCAGTTACCCGCAGTCAGGCGGGAAAGGCAGATTGTAGTTCCCTGGACCCCATAGAAGCCCCAGTGGAAAATAGTGGGAGGCTGGTTCCCCAGCTTGTGTCTCCTGATATGGAGAACAGTGAAAGGGGGGTTGAAATTCCCCAGGTAGCAGTTAACAGAGCAGCTACAGAAGGTTACTCTGAGGAGGGAAACATAGAATTTGATGGCGGATAAGGACCGCTTGGCCCACCTAGTCTGCCCATTGGGAGCGGCAGCCAATTGTCAGAGAGCTAGGGACCTTAGTTTAGGAACTGAAGGGGACATGTCCCATATTTTGGGAATGTGTAAAGATTTTGCAGCTGCTCAGAAAAATGACCCTAGTTTAGAGAGGTTGAGGGCTTGGACAGAATCTGGCAGGACACAGGGAGGTGATGGGAGACATAGAGTGCATTGGGAGAATGGACTGCTGTATACGCAGGATGTAAGAACAGAGGGAGGGGTGATGGGCAGGCAGCTTGTCATCCCCCAGGGGTACTGTGAGCAGTTGCTCAAGATTGCTTATGATATCTCCATGTCTGCACCCCTGAAAATCACATGCACTACACAGCAACTGGCCCAGAATTTCTATTGGCCCAACTTCACCAAGCAAGTGAAGGAATACTGCAGATCTTGTCACCGGTGCCAAGAAATAAGGAAGGTGGGTAGTAAAACCCAAGCCACCCTAATTCTCTTGCCCATAGTGGAGGAGCCATTCCAGAGGGTAGGAATGGATATTGTGGGGCCTTTGAATAACCCCAGCTCTTCCGGGAAGAGATTTATCCTAACGGAGGCAGTCACCCTATTCTCATTGAGGACAGACAAAATGGCAGATGCCTTGCTAGGGATTTCCTCCCGTGTTGGGTTCCTGCAGGAGGTTATCATCAATTGAGGGGGTTCCTTCTTGTCAGACCTGATGAAGTGTTGGTGGGAGAAGTGTGGGATGGTGCAGAGACACATAACACCTTATCATCCACAAGCAAATGGGCTTATGGAAAGGTTTAATGGTACCCTAAAAATGATGCTCCAAGCATTTGCTGAATAACATGGGAGGGACAGGGAGAAATACCTTCCCCACCTGTTGTTCACATATAGGGAGGTGCTCCAAGAGTCAACAGGGTTCCCCCCTTCGAGCTCTTATATGGATGCAGGGTGCATGGGCCCCTACACTTGATCTGAGAGGACTGGGAAGGCAAGCATGCCACCCAGGGAACTCCCATAGTGGACTACGTCCTTAAGTTTAGGGAAAAGCCGAAGGAGCTTATGGGAACAGCCCAGAGCAACCCGACAGCTGCCCAACAAAAGGTATGGTATGTCCGCAGAGCCAGAGCTCAGCTGTACACTGTGGGTCAGGAGGTCATGGTCCTAATCCCAGTCTGGAAAGATAAGCTGCAGGCTGAGTGGGCAGGACCGTAGAAAGTAGTCAGACAGGTGAATGATGTAAATTACATTGTAGAACTGCCTGACAGGAGACATACCCAAAGGATGTACCACGTAAACATGATGAAGCCATATGCAAATAGGGCTGACATGGTCCTTGCAATGTGTAGTCCTGGGGAGGGGACGGCTGAGAAAGATCCCCTTCTGGACTTGCTGGAAGAAAGCAGGTGGGAGTCCTCTGTGGAGGCAATCAAAATGTCACCCCAGTTGACCCCAGACCATATCCAGGAAGTAAGAGAGTTTTTAGCAGACTTTGCCCCATTGTTTAACGCCAAGCCAGGACTAATTCCCATAGCGACGCATGATGTAGATACGGGGATGCAAGCACCCCTATGGCGGACAGCATATCGGGTGTCAGAGGCTGTTCAAAAGGACATTAGGAGGGAGGTGGAGGAAATGCTGGATTTAGGAGTAATCCAGAAATCTCACAGCCCTTGGGCCTCACCCATGGTCCTCGTTCCCAAACCAGATGGCTCTACTCATTTTTGTGTGGATTATCGTGGACTCAATGCAGTCACAAATTGAGATGCCCACACAATGCCATGGACGGACGAACTACTGGACAAGTTGGGAGGGGCGACATACCTTACCACTACTGACCTGACAAAAGGGTATTGGCAGGTGGAGTTAACTGCCAGAGCAAGGGAGAGGTCGGCCTTCATCACTCCGATAGGGTTATCTGAGTTTAAGGTAATGCCTTTTGGAATGAAGAACAGCCCTGCCACCTTCCAAAGGTTGGTGAACCAGGTGTTACATGGTACTGAGGAGTACGCTGTGGTGTACCTGGACGATATTGCCATCTTCAGTGCCAGCTGGAAGGAACACCTGTCCCACCTTAGGGAAGTGTCACAACCCCACTCAGTAGGTCAGTCCCTCTGCTTCTATAGTGCCAACCTCCGAGCGCAGTATTGTGAACAGGAAAAGAAACAGGATAACCCTCCTGTCTGTTTTGTGAGTTCGAATCACCTTTGGTCTCAAGTTCTGGAGGGATTCAAACTGTGAATCTCTTGCTAGTGTACCCAATGTACAGGCTCAGATAATTCTGCTCTTTGGGGAAATGCCAGATATCTTTCACCTATGGGCACCTAACCAGGTGTACAAAATGAACCCTAAAAATACTCTATTAAAGACCGCAGATAAACTCTTACCTTTTCCCAGTTTGGTAAACCAGTAAGCTTTGCACAGTGTCAACTTTAACCATATATGCTTCACCTGTCAAAGAAAGAATTTTGAAGGCACACCAAATGAGATGTTTACTTAAAAACAGTTAAAAATGTAAAACACAGAACAATATATCGCAAAACATACACTCACTTAAAAGAATAAGGTTTAAAAGTGCAAATTCCTGCCAACCATAAACTTAGACTTGTCTATCTAATGTATTCTTATCTCCTTACAGTGCTGATAGATGTTGTAGCTTCAGAGTCCAAACATGAATAGCTCTAAAGGTCAGTCACAGCATAATTAAAAAACTGTCTTGAACCTGCCATCTCCATGATGTCACCCAGCTCCTCCTCTGTTTATTAAAAATCATACAACCAGGATGTCTCATCAATCAGGATGTAAATTAATTAAGGTGACCTCAGCAAAACAAAAACTAATTTCCCCATAACCCTTTTGATCTAGTGTGTCTTCCTGCCCTTCACAGACATCAAAAGAGCATTTATGACTTAGCACTAAAGTGACATAACCTGTTTTCTTCCTCTAAACATCATAATATTTACTATTTCTATCCTAGCAGCTGGCAGCTACAATTAAGCCAGATAAACAGGACAGCCTTAATATATGTCTCTTCTAGTCTTTAATTATCTTGTAGCTGAAACCTGGGGGGAGGGGGGGTCATCCCACAGGCTGTCTCAGCATGTCTCATGAGAGACATTCAATAACACATTTTTATATTACAAAAAGCAAAGAGTAAGAACCAGCTGTCCAAGTGTCACAATCCTCCCCACCTAGACTGAATTTGGGGGCTCTATCCCCTGCATGGGATGAGCTTTCCAAATCAGTTCACTCCTCATAGACACGAGACAACCCATCTGAGTTCTGATTTTTCACTCCAGCCCTATGTAGAATTGTCATGTCATACCCTTGCAAAGCAAGACTCCATCTTAGCAATCTACTATTGTTTTTTCCCATCTGCGTCAGCCAAACCAGGGGGTTGTGGTCAGTCTGTACCACAGAATGTTGCCCATATAAGTATGGCTCTAACTTCGTTAGGGCCCACACTATGGCAAGACACTCCTTTTCCACAGTGAAGTAAGCTGGCTCCTTGGGAAGTAACTTTTTACTCAGATACGCTACCATGTGATCTTTCCCTTGGCTGGATGTCTGACTCAGTACTGCCCCAACACCCATGTCTGAGGTGTCAGTCTGAACTATAAAGGGTTTGCAATAGTTAGGACTTGTCAAAACAGGAGCACTGCACAGTGCCTCCTTCAGTCTGGTAAAGGCTTTCTCGCAGGCTGGGTCCCAGGTAATTTTCCTTGCATCCTTTTCTTTATCAGGTCAGATGGGGAGCAGCCAGGGCACTGTAATTGGGTACAAATGTTCTATAGTACCCTGCTATCCCTAGAAAACTCCTGACCTGCCTTTGCGTTTCTGGTCTGGGCCACGCCTGGATCACCTCTAGTTTTAGTTGGTTAGGACGGAGCTGTCCCCGGCCTACCACATGCCCGAGGTATGCCACTTCTCCCATGGCCACCTAGCACTTCCCGGCTTTGACAGTGAGCCTGGCCCTCTGTATCCTGCCCAGCACTTCCCTAAGGTGGGACAGGTGTTCCTCCCAGCTGGCACTAAAGATGGCAATGTCATCCAGGTATGCCACGGCGTACTTCTCAGCACCATTTAACACCTGGTTCACCAACCTTTGTAAAGTGGCCGTGGTGTTCTTCATTCTGAAAGGCATTACTTTAAATTCAAATAAGCATATCGGAGTGATGAAGACCAACCTTTCCCTAGCTCTGTCTGTTAACTCTACTTGCCAATACCCCTTGGTCAGGTCAATGGTCGTAAGGTAAGTCATCCCTCCCAACTTGTCCAGGAGTTCATCCGTCTGGGGCATTGGGTGGACGTCTGATTTCGTGACTGCATTCAGTCCATGATAGTCCACACAAAAATGAGTAGAGCCATCTGGCTTGGGCACAAGGACTATGGGTGAGGTCCAGGGGCTGTGGGATCTGTGGCGTACCCCTAAATCCAGCATCTCCTCCACTTCCCTCCTAATGTCCTTTTGGACAGCCTCCGACACCCGATATGCTGTCCACTGTATGGGCGTCTGTGTCCCTGTTTCCACATCATGCATTGCTAAGGAAGTTAGTCCAGGCTTGGTGTTAAACAATGGGGCAAAGTCTGCTAAAACCTCCCTTACTTCCTGGATCTAGTCCAGGGCCAACTGGGGTGACAATTTAATCATCTCCACAGAGAACTCATGCTTGCTTTCTTCCAGCAAGTCCAGAAGGGGGTCTCCTTCATCCTTCCCTTCCCCAGGACTACACACTGCAAACACCATGTCAGCCCTATTAGCATATGGCTTCATCATGTTGACATGGTACTTCCTTTCTGTCTGTCTTCTGTCAGGTAACTCTATAATATAGTTCACGTCATTTACCTTCCTAACTGCTGTGTACGGTCCTGCCCACTCAGCCTGCAGCTTGTCTTTCTGGACCGGAATAAGGACCATGACTTCCTGACCCACTATGTATGTGCGAGCTCTGGCTCTGTGGTCATACCACACCTTTTGTTTCTGTTGGGCAGCTGCCAGGTTGCTCTGGGCTGTCCCCATAAGCTCCTTCAGCCTTTCCCTAAACCTAAGGACATAATCCACTATGGGAGTTCCCTGGGTGGCATGCTTGCCTTCCCAGTCCTCCCGGATCAAGTCTAGGGGCCCACGTACCCGGCGTCCATATAAGAGTTCGAAGGGGAAAATCCTGTCGACTCTTGGGGCACCTCCCTGTATGCAAACAACAGGTGGGGAAGGTATTTCTCCCAGTCCCTCCCATGCTGTTCAGCAAATGCCCAGGACATATACTTTAGGGTACCATTAAATCTTTCCACAAGTCACTGGCTTGTGGGTGATACGATGTCGTGCATCTCTGCACCACTCCACACTTCTCCCATAAACATTTCATCAGGTCTGACAAGAAAGAACCCCCTCGATCGGTGATTACCTCCTGTGGAAACCCAACACAGGAGAAAATCCCAAGTAAGGCATCTGCCACTTTGTCTGTCCTTAGTGAGGATAGGGTGACTGCCTCTGGGTACCGGGTGGCATAATCCACCAGTCAGGATGACTCTCTTCCCTGAGGAGCTGGGGGTATTTAAATGCCCCACAATATCCATTCCCACCCTGTGGAATGGCTCCTCCACTATGGGCAATGGAATCAGGGTGGCTTGGGTTTTCTTGCCCGCCTTCCCTATTTCTTGGTACTGGTGACAAGACCTACAATAATCCTTCACCTGCTGGGTGAAGTTAGGCCAATAGAAATTCTGGGCCAACCGCTGTGTAGTGCATGCGATTCCCAGATGACCAGACAAGGGAATATCATGTGCAATCTTGAGCAACTGCTCACGATACCCCTGAGGAACGACAAGCTGCCTGCCTAGCACCTCCCCTCTGCACAGCATGAGTATACATCAGTCCATTTCCCCAATAAACCTTATGTCTGCCATCACCTCCCTGTGCTCCATCAGAGTTTGCCCAAGCCCTAAGCTTCTCTAGACTAGGGTCACTTCTCTGAGCAGCTGCAAACTCCTCACACATTCCCAAGGCATGGGACAGGTCCCCTTCTGTCTCTAAACTACGGTCCCTAGCACTAGCATCAGGGCACTCAGGATCACTGTCGTTCCTAACCCTCTGACAATGGGTCACCCTTCCCTCCTCAGAGCAACCCTCATTAGCTGTGTGGTTAACTGCTACTGGGGAAATTTCTACCCCCTTTTCATTAGTCTCCATATCAGGAAACACAGGCTGGGGAGCCAGCCTCCCAATGGTTTCCAGAATGGCTTCTGTGGGGTTCAGGGAACTGCAATTTTCCCTTGCTGCTTGGCTACGGGAAACTGCACATACCATCCCCTGTTGCAGACTGTTGCCAAGGATGACATCCACTGCTAACGTTTTGGCTACAGCCACCTGTTGCACAGTCCCTGCTGTTTCACCCCAGTCTAGGAGAACACTAGCGAGGGGCAATGTTTTCTCCCCACCAGTAAAGTCTTGTACAGTGACATATTTATTGGGTATGATCTGACCAGGCTCTACTAGATTCCTTTTTACCAATGTCAAGGATGCTCCTGTGTCCCATAACCCTTGCGCCTGTACACCATTCACCATGACTGGGTGCATGTATTCCCTCATGTTCATAGACATGCTTCCAGGAACACACAAACAACCCACGTCCTTCCTAGCACCAGGTTGTGTACTGCTTGCCCTTGTGGGACACTGTCTGGCATTATGCCCAGTTTCTTTACACAACCAACATTCACTTCTTTTCTCAGAGAAATCTTTTCTCTGAAACCTGGGGCTAACTGGGTTTGGTGGAGGCAGTGAGGGTTTCAGCTGCCCTGAAGGTGCACTTTTCCCTTTCTGCGCTGCCACACCTGCCCCATTCGCTTTCAGAGCAGGTCTGCTCTTGGGATAGCGGTTCGAGAGTTCAGCAGCCTCTTGCACTGTTTTGGGATCTTGGTCCTCCAGCCAGGTTTTCAGCTCTGTTGGGCATGCCCAGAAAAACTGTTCTAACAAAATTACATCTTCAATTTTATCAACAGAGTTTGCTTTAATTCCTTCCCACCAACGTTTTAAAAACTGACGTTGTTTCATGGCTAGCTCCTCGTAGCTCATATCGGGGCTTCTCCTGAGCTTACGGAATTTAGCTCTGTATGATTCACCACTTAATTCAAACTTTTTTAACAGTGCAGCTTTAAGTTTGCTGTAATCATTACTGTCCTCATTGTCCATTTGACCCAATGCATCCTGAGCTTTCCCGGTAAGTAGCGGGTATAGATGGAAGCTCCAGGACTCTCTCGGAATTTTAGCCTGAATACAAACTTTTTCAAAAGTATTTAAAAAGGCATCCATATCCTCCCCCTCTTTAAATTCGGCTATCAATTTGGAATTCAATTTGTAACCCAGACCTGTAGTCCCAGTTAAACCCAAGACACTTACCTGCTCTGGTGCTGCTGGTTGGAGTCGTAGCTTCTCCAGTTCATGTTGCCTGTGGTGCTCTTGCTCCTCTCACTGTTCATGCTTCTCTTCTCTCTGGAACTCCAGCTCCATTCTGCGCAATTCAATCTGCAGCTTGAGTACTTCTGGATCCATAATGCTGGTGACCTTCCCCTGCTGCTGTGGCCCTTCACTGGCACTGGCCCCGCTGCCATCCTCATCGGATCTGGACACTGCAATGGCTGCTATCCCTTCCACACTCAAGGTCTGGTGCTTTACAGTCACTGCCTGTGACTCGATGCTCCTGGGTATCTGCTACCATCAGGGTATCCATGAGGTTCTGCTTGGTGGCTTTCACCATGAACAGGAGTCTTCTGTCCCTGCACAACTACTTTAAGTAGTCTACAGTGTGCCCACTGTAGTTGGAAGCCATCTTTTTCCCTAACTACGGCTACTCTAGTTGCACTTAGAAAAGAAAAATAAAATAGGTAGGAACTTGACTGTAAGCCAAGTGATATAGTTCTGTTTCCTTTTTTAAAAATAAATCACTGCCTTTTCTTTTTTTGCAAGTGAGCTGACAGTATCAAGCTGATGCACTGAACAATAAAAGCTTGCAATACCAAACTTATGCACACTGCTGCCAACCAATCTGTCACAACCCAACTCAGCAGGTCAGGCTCTCTGCTCCCACAATACCAACCTCTGAGTGCAGTATTGTGAACAGGAACAGAAACAGGGTAACCCTCCTGTCTGTTTTGTGGGTTTGAATCACCTTTGGTCTCAAGTTCTGGAGGGATTCAAACTGTGAACCTCTTGCTAGCGTACCAAATGTGCAGGATCAGATAATTCTGCTCTTCGGGGAAATGCCAGATATATTTTGCCTACGGGCACCTAACCAGGTGTACAAAATGAACCCTAAAAAAAAACTCTATGAAAGACCTCAGATAAACTCTTACCTTTTTCCCAGTTTGGTAAACCAGTAAGCTTTGCACAGTGTCAACTTTAACCATATATGCTTCACCTGTCAAAGAAAGAATTTTGAAGGCACACCAAATGAGATGTTTACTTAAAACAGTTAAAATGTAAAATGTAAAACCCAGAACAATATATACATGAAACATACACTCACTAAAAGAATAAGGTTTAAAGTGCAAATTCCTGCCAACCATAAACTTAGACTTGTCTATCTAATGTATTCTTATCTCCTTACAGTGCTGATAGATGTTGTAGCTTCAGAGTCCAAACATGAATATCTCTAAAGGTCAGTCACAGCATAATTAAAAAAACTGTCTTGAACCTGCCTTCTCCATGATGTCACCCAGCTCCTCCTCTGTTTATTAAAAATCATACAATCAGGATGTCCCATCAATCAGGATGTAAATTAATTAAGGTGACCTTAGCAAAAAAACACAAAAAAACTTGTTTCCCCATAACCTTTTTGATCTAGTGTGTCTTCCTGCCCTTCACAGACATCAAAAGAGCATTAATGACTTAGCACCAAAGTGACATAACCTGTTTTCTTCCTCTAAATGTCATAAAAGTTTATGATTTCTATCCTAGCAGCTGGCAGCTACATTTAAGCCAGATAAACAGGAGAGCCTTAATTTATGTCTCTTCTAGTCTTTAATTATCGTGTAGCTGAAACCTGTGTGTGTGTGTGTGGGGGGGGGGTGTCATCCCACAGGCTGTCTCAGCATGTCTCATGAGAGACACTCAATACTACATTTTTATATTACAAAAAGCGTACAGTAATCAGAACCAGCTGTCCAAGTGTCACAGGCAGGATACAGAGGGCTGGGCTTACTGTGACTGCTGAAAAGTGCCAAATGGCCATGGTGGAGGTGGCATACCTAGGGCATGTACAGTAGTAGGGTGGGGACAGCTCCATCCTAATCAAGCAAAGATTGAGGCAATCAAGGCATGGCCCAGACCTGAAACACAGAAGCAGGTTCAGAGTTTTCTAGGGACTGCAGGGTATGACAGAAAATTTGTATCCAACTACAGTACCCTGGTAGTTCCCCAATCTGGCCTGCTAAAGAAAAGAATGCCTAAAAAGGTAACATGGGAACCAGCCTGTGAGCGAGCCTTTACGGCTAAGGAGGTACTGTGCGGTGCTCCTATATTAGCTAGTCCAGACTGCAGTAAACCATTTGTAGTCCAGACAGATGCCTCAGATGTGGATATTGGGGCAGTACTTAGCCAGACTTCTAACCAAGGGCAAGATCACCCAATAGTGTACCTCAGTGGGAAATTACTTCTCAGGGAGCAGGCTTATTCTACAGTGGAGAAAGAATACCTTACTGTGCTGTCAGCACTAAAGAAATTGGAGCCATACCTATACAGGCGGGACTTTGAGGTACAAACAGATCATAACCCCCTAGTTTGGCTGGCACTGATGGGTAAAACAAACAGTAAGTTTTTAAGATGGAGCCTTGCCTTGCAGGGTTATGACCATGACTGTCACTCAGAGCAGGGGCAGCAAATGCAAACGCCAACGGTCTATCATGTCAGAGCAGTGAACTGAATTTGGAAACTCATCCCATACCTAGGAATAGATTCCCCCAAATTCAGTCTAGGAGGGAGGATTGTGAGGATAGCCATCTGCTTGTTATTATTTGTATTATAGTTTTGATATAAATATATGTTTTAGACTTCTGCTTAGAAAACAGGCCAAGCAGAAAAGCATCATGGAATATGGGATTTGGAACAGAAAAAAAGGGGTCTGTCCTTTTCCCTGACCCAGTGGATAAACTAATTAAGAGTTTCCTTCTGACACCTACCTGTCCAAAGGCTATAGTAGCAGCTATGCACCAGGTTGTAAAATGACTACTGCTTTGAACCTAGGAAACTGGCCATAACATACTGCATTTTATGACCTATCAGAGGAAAGCACATTCTGACAGTCACCTGTGAACATTTTCACATAGCTAAGAGGAGTGTCTTTCAGGATGTTTTCTGAAGATCAAGGGGTAATTCTGACCTGTCATAGTTAGTGCTCTGTGGCTCACTAATTTAAAAAGAATGTATATTTTTTAAGTGGAATGTGTAGCAGTGTACAGATGCATGTGACTAATTCAGCATGCAGGAATGAGAGTGACCTCACAGCCAGCATCACCACAGAGCTGTGACCTCACAAGCTGGGTGGGACCCTTTTCCCCTCATGATATTATCAACGCTGAGGGAACATTGGATTCTTTTATTTTTGGACTCCTGAGAGAGCACACTCTTGTTCCAACTTTGCAAGACTTTGCATACTTTCGTTTGGACTTTCAAGAGACACTTGTGTTCTGGATTCTTAAGAAACACTTCTACCAAAATTAGGTAATTTCAGCACCACTATTTACTACTTGAAATTGGGGTAGAATCAGTTACTCAGTAAAAAGACATTGGGTTTTGTAATTTCCATTTCTTTTTTATGACTGTACCATTAATGTTATATGTTCTGTGTTTTGTATTTTATTTACTATTTTTAATTCTAGTAAACTCTTTTTTCCTTGAAATCCTGCCTGCGCCTTTTTCTCATTTTGAGTGTGAATGCTGGGACAGTGTTGATAATTCTGACAGAACTGTTAAGTATTTATAGTATGTTACCATATGCACCAAGGTAAGGAAATACCTAGGTCTCAATTAAGTCAGTAGGGGGATTGTGAACCAGGTTGTGCACCCGATGGGTTAAGTATTGCACTGCATTCCCTGAAGACGGTGTGATATTTGGACTTGTTACCTGGGCGTGCTATCAAAAGAGGGTTAATATTTGACCCCAAGACTGAGACTGGTAGTTGATTGGACCCAAAACAGACAGGTGGGTGTCCCTGTTTGTCTCCTGTTCACATATTGCACTTCAAGGTTGGGCACTGAGGGAGCAGAGGGCCTGACCCCCACAGTGTGTTTGTGACAGGTATCACCTGAAAAGGTGAGCAGGAGGAAGTCAGCAAAGACAGTCTTAGTAATTGATAATTTAATGATAATGGGAATAGAGACGGTGGTGGGTGGGGAAGGGTAGTGAACTGGTCAGATGCCTTCCTGGTGCATTACCCATCCACAATATAGATAGATTAGGGAGGAAGGCAGAGAACAAAGAGGGGGAACCTGGGGTGCTGGTAAACTTGGGTATCACTATCTGGTCAACCAGCCTGTGGAGACAGTGAAGTGAACTCTTAAGAGGCTTGGGGACAGACTGAAGGTGCACTCAGCTTTCTAGGCTTTTTATGAGGTCCCACCTGTGTGAAATAGGAAAATGAGAGTGATGGCATAAGAAAGGAAGAGACTGAGGAGTTTAAAGGGTGATTGAAGGGATGGTGTCAGGAGGAGAGATAGCATTATGTGGGGGACTGGGGGGAGCTTCTTGGACAGGAGGTTCTTAAATGGTGATTGCCTTCACCTGGTGAGAGAGGAGGGTCAGTGCTCTTGGGCAACAGCTTGATGTCTGCATTGGGCAGTTAAACTGACTGGAGGGGAGATGGAGGCTAGAGGGAACCATTGAGAAGAGACGGCAGGAGGGGACCCTATCTAAAACTATCCCTCAACAGGGAACCAGTAGCAGCAAAGGTGGGTAACATTTAGGTTGAAGTTCAAATTAGGTTAGGGAAGAGCCAATGAGAAAGAGCTGAAAATCCTACATTCAGAATAAAAATAAAAAAATTAAAGAGACTAAAAAATTATAATGGAGAAGGAATAACAAGAAGCAGGAGGAGAGCAGGAGAAAGATGTAGAGGGTCTGCCTTAATGCCAGGAGTCTGTGAAATAAAATTAGTGAGATCCAGACAATAGTGACAGACACTGCAATGGACCTAGCAGCCACAGAGAATAATGATTGGGACCTGACAGTATGCTACACAATGTTTAGACATGGACAGAGGAACAAGAAAAGCAGGAAGTGTAGTTATATGTCAGGGCAGGCACAGAGGCAGTGGATGATGGAAACACTAGGGCAGTGATGGGAAACAGAATCACTGTGGGTTTAGCTCCCAGTATCCTCAGAAAATAAACCATGGATAGGGTAATCTGTAAACCTCTAGTAAGGAGGAGAGAGAAAGGAGCTAGAGTAGACCTAATAAGGGGGTGGTGGTGGAGATCTATATCTGCCTGATATTGATTGGGTCATTCCAGCAGCCTGAAGGTTCGGAAGTCAGGCCTCCTGGATAAATTGCAAGACTGCCTGCTGTTGCAGCTGGGTAAGAAACCCACTAGGAAGGCTGCCAGTTTGATATTTAAAACATTAAGGTTTTCACATGTTATTAAAGGGAATTGTTCATCAGGAGTTACTTTTATGTGAAACACTGAGTTCTGTAATTCATAATTACATTAATACAAGCTTTCATTTGCCAGCATCTGAAATGGAACATGTACAGTAAGTGTCATCTTGAAAACTGCTATAGTAGTCTCACACCATGTTTAAGCAGTTCTTAGAATGCTGACATGACTGATAATCCATCTGTCTTGGTAATGTCATTGTGGATCAATGTAGCATGGGCAGACACTGCAATTTTAAACCCTTTAAAGTTGTCAGATAATTATCCTTATACATTAAAAATGTGCTTGATGTTTCTTTTTTTAATTATTATAATTTCTGTTATTTGATGTAGTGTGAATTCTATCTGTTTTACATGACTGAGCTGCTGGAAACAGTGTACACAGATGACGATCCTGCCTAAATGACAGGCTCTTCTATGTATGCTTAACAGAGTGTTTAAAATGTTTAATTTAAAAAAAAAGACCCTGTCATGTAATTGTGATCTTAATGCCATGAAAACTGTTATCTACTTTGAGGGACTAGTGGTAAGGGATTGGGGCCGAGAGCAGTAGTGTAAAAATAGGATCAGAGGTAATGTAAACATGCCTGATTAAACGCTTGTCTTCCCACATCTCAGCCTCCCATATAGTAATCTTAACAGTTTGGTTCAGTGAATATCAGTTTTAATTACTACATTTGCAATGATATCAACTATCTATTCATCATAGTTTTTTTTTTTCCTGCAACAGTTTCTCCAGGTCCCACACAAGGCAGATTAGTGTGGTATCTCCATGATTGGAGGGTGGAGGGAATCCGGGAGCTAACATGGTGTACATACTACACATTATCTAAAGGCCTTCTTTATTCTGGATGGAGAGGAGGGGGCAGTAGGGCCAAGGCCACATAGCAGTTTATTCCCCACCCGGTACTGGCAGTCCTGTGATACATCTCTAGGCCAGCATGGTTTACATGCTCCTCTGTGGTTGGTGTCAGCCAGGAGCTGAGCCACTCAGCTCAACAAGTACATCTCCCAGGATCCTGGTAATAGGAACAGTACCTGCTCCTAGCAGGTTGGACTTCCTCAGGTTTCAGCGGATGTGATGACACTGGATGGCCACCCTAGGTGATGCAAACCCCACAACAGTTGCTCAAAGTCCAGTATACCAATAGCAGAGATACGTGACATCCCTACCACCTCAACTGTGGCTACATCTTGGGCTCACCAATCCTCCACAGAACACAGATCAGCTGGACACTCACAACCAAGCCCAACACACCTCTGCTCCATACAGCCACCTAGGTGGGCCATTCTCAGCAGTTCATCTGCTGTATATACCAACAACAAGACCACTCTCAGTCCTCATTTCCCAAGTGCATGGTCCACAGCAATGGGCCAGGATAACTACCTAATGCCACCATGCCCCTGAAACCACAGATTAGCAGGACAGGATGATTACAACTATCACCCACAAAGAACCCTAAACAACATCACACAAGATACCTGCATCAATCAGGCAACAGGCAGAGAGCAAAAGGAGTGCTCATCCCTCACATAAATTGGAGGTGGGAGGCAGAAATTGTGGCCAAAGAATGACATAACCAGGCCTCATTAAGGTGGTAAGGTCCCTACTCACACCACCCCTCAGACACGGGTGACTGAGGAACACAGGGGACAGCAATCAGACACAACAATCGCTGAACAGTTGATCCATATACACTCACCTTAGCACTGGCCATGCCCTCATATTTTTGAAGCAGACTGGGTAACATGCTCCCCTGAGGACTTCAGCATATGCATGAGATATCTGAGAGGGTCCAGGGATAAAAGGATGGGACAAAATGCACTAAACAGGGCAGCCAACCCAGATAGGTGGGAACACATGAAACACCCACAACTTACATATACTATCTCCCCCCCCCCCAAGGGCATTGATCCTATGCCCATTCCATCCCAGTTGCTATAGGGAATGGAGCCACACAGTGATGACCTAATCTCTATGTTAGCTGGTTCCCCCAGCCAAACACAAGGCAGATACTGAACACATCCCCTAGGTCCAACATACCAACCTAAACAAAAAAGCAGCTGCAAGATGACTACAGGCATCTGATTCAGAGCTGTAGGCATGGCAACTGGTTACAGTTCAAATGCGCGCAGGGCTATTGCCTGGGCAGATACTGGGAGGTGCTCCTCACCTGACTTGCCCACTGATACCCTAAGAAATGGAATTTTACTCTACTTTTCAGAAAGAAATTCAGATAGTTTAATAAGCTGTGAGTCCTGGCTCTAGCAAATAATAAGGAAACTTGAGCCCCATAGTATTTAATGAAAATGGAAGACCCTGTCATGTAAGTTTGGTCTGTAATTCCAAGAAAATTGTGATTTATGGTGAGGGATTAGTGGTAAGGGATTGGGGTGACTGACAGCGATAGTGTGAAATATAGGATCAGAGGTAATGTAAAACACCTGGTGAAATGCTTGTCTTCTCACATCTCAGCCTCCCATATAGTAATCCTAACAGTTTGGGTCAGTGAGTATTGTAATTTTAATCATTAACTGTGCAATGATAGCAACTATCTGTTTAGCATAGTTTGTTTGTTTCCTCTTTGTGACAGTCTCCCTCCAGGTCCCACCAGAAAGATTAGTACGGTATATCCGTGATTGATTCTGACAGTATATAGGGCTGTGACCCCCCACCCCTCTTAGAAATGGCACAACTTCTCACTCTTTAGTTTTGATTTTTGCACTTTCTGCATAAGTCTCCCACATTCATTTGATTAAAAGAAAATCAATGCTGAAATGCTGAATCAGTGTTTTGCCATTCTAAAATTAACAAGCAAAGCTCAAAATGAAGAATGCTCAAAATGAAATGTGGAGCTAGATTTCGTTTGCTTGCAATAAAACTAACAGAATGTGTTATATTATACAGTATGTGTAAAAAATGATTTATTTCTACTCCTGGGAGGGTGGTGGGGGTAAGCAAATAAGAGAAAGAGAGTATTGTTTTAATCAAAGAATGTGGGGACATAAGCAGACAGTGCAAAAATCAAAACTAAAGAGTAAGAAGTTGTGCCATTTTAAGAGGTCAGGGTCACTGTTATGCAGCAGCGCTATGCACTGTCAGAATCAATCATGTAGATACCACACTAATCTGTTTCATGTGGGACCTGGAGAAACTGTCACAGAAAGAAAATAAAACTATGCGAAACAGATCACTGACATCATTGTGAATGTAATGATTAAAATTAGGATATTCACTGAACCAAACTGTTAAGATTACTAAAATGGAGTCTGAGATGTGAGAAGACAAGCATTTAACCAGGTGTTTTACATTACCTTTGATCCTATTTTCACACTGTTGCTCTCAGCCACCCCCGATCCCTTACCACTAGTCCCTCACCAGAGATCACAATTTTCATGAAAATACAGACCAAAATTATATGAGAGTCTTTAAATGAAATATTTTAAACACTCTGCCAAGCAAGCATACATAGAAGAGCCTGTCATTTAGTGTGACTGTCATCTATTTACACTGTTCCCAGCAGTTCAGTCATGTAAAACAGATAGAATTCACACTACATCAAATAACAGAAATTATAATAATTAGAAACAAAAAAAAAACATCATGCACATTTTTAATGTACAAGGATGATTACTAGACAACTTGGCAGGTTTAATATTGTAGTGACTGTCACAAACGCACTCCGCAGGTCAGGCCCTCTGCTCCCACAGTGCCAACCTCAGAGCGTAATAGTGTGAACAGATAACAGACAGGGTAACCCGCCTGCCTGCTTTGGGTACAAATCACCGTTAGCCTCAAATTCTGAAGGGATTCAAACTGTGAACCTTATGCTAGCATACCCAAATGTACAGGCTCAGATATGTACCCTCTTCCGGACTGCAGTACAATCTTTGGCCAAGGGCACCCAGCCAGGTCTCCAAAATGAACCTTTAAAACTCTATAAGATCTTTAGGTATATTCTTACCTTGTTATACAAGCTCAGTACACAACCAAGCTTTTCAACAGCTGTCAGACTTAAATACAGGCACTTCACATACAAAAGAACTGAAAGACACCAGGCAGTATTTCAAAGAAAATGTTGTTTACTAAAATATGATAAAAAACCCCAAAAACTCCAGGTACAATAAAATACAGAACAAATAGCACGCAGCCACAGTCACAAAAGAAAATGGGAAAATTACAGAAACAAACTCCTACCACAGTACTTAAAAGAGCCCCTGACACCATTGTGACAACTTTGAGAAAATGTAATGTTTAGCATAAGTGAGCTTATATTTTAATATTATTTCTGTATTTCTCATACTTCTTTATTACCAATGATACTTGCATGTAAACAGGATCACTGCCCTGTCTGTTCTGGCTGCTTGCCTACATATGACATCACAGCCTGTTGCTGTGGGGATTATGATGCCATAAACGGAGGGTAATTTATTTTTTTATTTAAAAGTTGGTAACTGGGAAAAGCACCATGACCAGAAGCTCATTTCCAGCTGCAACCCGGATTATGATGTCGTATGTAGGATAACAGAAAGAGTAGATAAAGTCTAAGGGACAGTAAGTCTCTTTCATATAGCTGTCCTCGGTAATAAAGAAAAAAGGTAAATATTTATAGAAAATACATAAAATATAAACTGAACTGTGTAAATCTCACACTTTTTCTAAGTTTTTCTAATGGTGTCAGGGGCTCTTTAAGAGCTTTACTATCTAAGTATTACCTTTTTAAGTGTATTTAAGTTAGAGAACTTTCTGTCTCAGAGCCAAGATGATATGACACATTCCCCAGATACAATATTTCATTTCAGGGGTATCTCCATCCTCTTCTGTGGCGTCAGTTAGACCCTTGCTTGGAGTTAAATCATAACAAAATTATCTACAATGATGTATTTTGAATAATGTGAACATCAGCAAAAACATTTCCACATATGACATCCTTTGATCAAGCACCTCTCTTTGATGTCCCTCTGCTGATTTCCTGTTGCTAGTGTGATGTCAGGTTTTATGACTCATGACAAAGTTCTTTGACCAAATTGGCCTTTTCCTGCAGGAACCATAAGCGTTTACAAGGCTTATATCCTGGCAGCTGGTCCGAAAGTTCTAATTAAGACAAAAATAGGAAACCTTTAATCAGGTTTCTCTGGTCTGTTTAATGACATCCTCACTGACACTTTGAAAGTTAAAGGCCAAGACTCACACACTGCTGACTAGGGGGTTGGGGGACAATTTCATACACAGACCATTTATTTATTTTACAGATAATGTACAGTAATTATAAGCAAGGGGGCAGAGCATCACACTCCTCCCAACTTAGACTGAATTTGGGGGCTCTATCCCCTGCATGGGATGAGCTCCTTAAGTCAGTTCATTCCTCAAACAGACGCGACAAGCCATCTGCGTTCTGATTGGTTGCTTCAGCCCTATGTGAGATCGTCATGTCATACCCTTGCAAGGCAAGACTCCATCTTAATAATCTACCATTCATCTTACCCATTTGTGTCAGCCAAACCAGGGGGTGGTGGTCAGTTTGTACCTCAAAATGCTGCCCGTATAAATATGGCTTTAACTTCTTTAGGGCCCACACCATGGCAAGACACTCTTTTTCCACAGTAGAGAATGCCTGCTACCCGGGAAGTAACTTTTACCTAGGTACATGATGGGTGATCCTTTCCTTGGTTGGATGTCTGACTCAGCATTGCCCCAATACCCACATCTGAGGTGTCAGTCTGGACTATAAAGGGTCTGCTATAGTCAGGACTTGTCAACACAGGAGCACTGCACAGCGCCTCCTTCAGTCTGGTAAAGGCAGCTTCACAGGCTGGTTTCCAGGTAACTTTCATAGGCATCCTTTTCTTTACCAGGGCAGATAGGGGAGCAGCCAGGGCACTGTAATTGTGTACAAATGTCCTATAGTACCCAGCTGCTCCTAGAAAACTCCTGACCTGCTTCTGTGTTTTGGGTCTGTGCCATGCCTTGATCGCCACTATTTTCACTTGGTTAGGGACGGAGCTGTCCCCAGCCTACAACATGCCTCGAGGTATGCCACTTCAGCCATGGCCACCTGACACTTCTCAGCTTTGACAGTGAGCCCAGCCCTCTGTATCCTGCCCAGCACTTCCCTAAAGTGGGACAGGTGTTCCTTCCAGCTGGCAATGTCATCCAGGTACGCCACAGTGTACTCCTCAGCACCATTTAACACCTGGTTCACCAAACTTTGGAAAGTGGTCGGGGCGTTCCTCATTCCAAAAGGTATTACTTTGAATTCAAATAACCCTATCAGAGTGATGAAGGCTGGCCTCTCCCTGGCTCTGGCAGTTAACTCTACCTGCCAATACCCCTTTGTCAGGTCAATAGTTGTAAGGTATGTCATCCCTCCAAACTTGTCCAGGAGTTCATCTGTCTATGGCATCAGGTGGGCGTCTGACTTCGTGACTGCATTCAGGTCATGATAGTTCACACAAAAATGAGTAGAGCCATCTGGCTTGGGAACAATGACTACGGGTGAGGCCCAGAGGCTGTGGGATTTCTGGATTACCCCTAAATCCAGCATTTCCTCCACCTCCCTCCTAATGTCCTTTTGGACAGCCTCTGACACCCGATATGCTGTCCATCATATGGGTGTCTGTGTCCCTGTCTCCACATCATGCGTCGCTAAGGGGGTTAGTCCAGGCTTGGCACTAAACAGTGGGACAAAGTCTGCTAAAACCTCCTTTACTTCCTGGATCTGGTCCAGGGCCAGCTGGGGTGACAATTTAATTGTCTCCACTGAGGACTCACACTTGCTTTCTTCCAGCAAGTCCAGAAGGGGGTCTCCTTAGTCTGTCCCCTCCCCAGGACTACATACAGCAAACACCATGTCAGCCCTATTAGCATATGGCTTCATCATGTTGACATGGTACATTCTTTGTGTCTGTCATCTGTCAGGTAATTCTACAATATAGTTTACATCATTTACCTTTCTGACTACTTTGTACCGGTCCTGCCCACTCAGCCTGCAGCTTGTCCTTCTGGTCTGGAATGAGGACCATGACTTCCTGACCCACTGTGTATGAGTGAGCTCTGGCCCTGTGATTGTACTACACTTTTTGTTTCTGTTGGGCAGCTGCCAGGTTGCTCTGGGCTGTCCCCATAAGCTCCTTCAGCCTTTCCCTAAACCTAAGGGCATAATCTACTATGGGAGTTCCTTGGGTGGCATACTTGCCTTCCCAGTCCTCCCGGATCAAGTCTAGGGGCCCACGTACCCGGCATCCACATAACAGCTCTAAGGGGGACAACCCGATTGACTCTTGGGGTACCTCCCTGTATGCAAACAACAAGTGGGGAAGGTATTTCTCCCAGTCCCTCCCATGCTGTTCGGCAAATGCTTGGAGCATTGACTTAAGGGTACCATTAAATCTTTCCACAAGCCCGTTGGCTTGTGGGTGATAAGGTGTTGTGCATCTCTGCACCACCCCACACTTCTCCCAAAAACATTTCATCAGGTCCGACATGAAGGAACCCCCTCAATCGGTGACAACCTCCTGTGGAAACCCAACACGGGAGAAAATCCTTATTAAGTAATCAACCTCAGTGAGGATAGAGCGACTCCTCTGGATACCAGGTGGCATAATCCATCACAGTCAGGATGAACCTCTTCCTGGAGGAGCTGGGGGTATTAAAGGCCCACAATATCCATTCCCACCCTCTGGAATGGCTCCTCCACTATGGGCAAAGGAATTAGGGTGGCTTGGGTTTTCTTACCCGCCTTCCCTATTTCTTGGCACCAGTGACAAGATCTGCAATACTCCTTCACCTGCTGGGTGATGTTGGACCAATAGAAAATCTGGTCCAACTGCTGCATAGTACGCGTGATTCCCAGATGACCAGACAAGGGAATATCATGTAATCTTGAGCAACTGCTCACGGTACCCCTGGGGAACGACAAGCTGCTTGCCTATCACCCCTCCCTCTGTCTTAGCATCCTGCTTATACAGCAGTCCGTTGTCCCAATAAACATTATGTTTCCCGTCACCTCCTTGTACTCCATCAGAGTCTACCCAAGCCCTCAGCTTCTCTAGACTAGGGTCACTTTCTGAGCAGCTGCTAAGATCCTTACACATTCCCAAGGCATGGGACAGGTCCCCTTCAGTCTCTAAACTAGGATCCCTAGCTCTAGTGTCATGGCACTCAGGATCACTACCATCCCTAACTCTCTGACAATGGGTCACCCTCCTCCTTTGAAGTAACAGTCCATAGCTGTTTGGTTAACTGCTGCCAGGAAATTTCTACACCCTTTCATTAGTCGCCATATCAGGGAGACCCAGGCTGGGAACCAGCCTCCCAGTGGTTTCCACAGGGGCTTCTATGGGGTCCAGGGAAAGTACAGTTATGTAAGAACTTACCGTAACAGTAGATCTTTGAGAGAGGCTCTTGCAGTAGGTAATTACATATAGGACTGAAGCTGGCCGGCGTTAGGACCCATGGAAAATTTCTAGCTAGCAGTCTCTGGTGGGGACCGCTTCCGTCAGGTGACCGGCATTAGGTGGCGTGTATAAAGGGCGGTCCCCACACCCACCTTCCAGTTCTTTCCCGCCAAAGGCCAAAAAGGTGAGATGAGAGAGAAGCGGATATTTCCTTCCTGGAAAAGGAGCTGAAAAACTAAGGGGGATGGAGGGCGGGAAGGTATTACCTACTGCAAGAGCTTCTCTCGAAGATCTACTGTTACTGTAAGTTCTTACGTAACTGTACTATCTTACTTTGAGAGGGCTCTTGCAGTAGGTAATTACATATAGGACTGAGTCCCAACCAGTCTGGAACAAAGAGAAGCACACGGGAGGAGGAAACTACTCATACAGAGATCCTCAGGCTGAAGAGGACTTAAGAAAGAAGCCCTTGCAGAACAGCCAACCCGAAGCCGGCTCTACGGTGAGAGGCAATGTCCAAACTGTAGTGTTTCATAAAGGTATGGATAGAAGTCCAAGTTGCAGCTGCGCAAATGTCGGCCACTGACACATTCTTGAAACAAGCAGGAGAGACCATGACACTCCTGGTGGAGTGACTCCTGACCTGACCTGGCAAGGTCTTGTGATACTTGTCGTAGCAGAAAGTGATACAATGAGCCAACCATTTGGACAAACATTGTTTGGAAACAGCGTTGCCCTCTCTTTTGCTGGCAAAAGAAACAAATAGTTGGTCAGTCTTTCTGAGATCCTTTGTCCTGTTGGTGGTGTATCTCACAATCCGATGAGCGTCCAGAGTATGTAAAGATACTCCCGTGATGGGAGTGCTGTGTGAAAGCATGAGCAGTTCAATGGACTGGTTCAATGTAGATTCCGCTACCACCTTAGGGAGAAACTTAGGATTGGTGTGCAGAGCCACACGTTCCTTATGGAAAATCAAATATGAAATTTTGCACATCAAGGCCTGAAGCTAGGAAATTCTTGTGGAATGTAGCCACTAGGAAGAGTCTTCCATGAAAGGATCTTAAGGTCTGCTGAGGCTGCGGCTCAAAGGAGGCAGCGTAAGCTTCTTGAGAATGAAATTCAAATCCCAAGGGGAAGCAGGAACCCGAATGGGGGGTCTCAGATGGGGAACCCTTCGCAGGAAGGTCTACGCGACCTCCAGAGTTCTGTCCCCAAAGGGAATATGATAAGCAGCCAGAGCCGCTATGTGAACTTTCAAAGAGGAATGACTGAGACCCAGGTAGAAGAGATAACGCATGTAGTCCAGTAGTTGCCCGACAGGATAGGAGAATGGCTCCAGATCTTTGGACAAAGCCCAAATGGAGAACCGTTTCCATTTCATGGCATAAGTGGAACGAGTGGACGGCTTCCTGGCTTCCATCAAAATCTCTGCCACTTGTGGGGAAACCCCAAAGCGGGCTTGTGCTATGTTTGTAGGAGCCAAGCATGCAGCTGAAGGGACTTGAGGCTGGGATGGACCAGGGATCCCCGATCCTGGGTCAACAGTAGTCGTGAAAGTGGAAGAGGAATTGGAGGTACCTCTGAGTACTTTTGCAGAAGAGAGAGAATCAAACTTGCCTAGGCCAGAAAGGAGCGATGATAATCATATGGGCCCCTCTGAGCTGAGCTTGTGCAGGATCCTCGGAATCAACAGAACTGGGGGAAAAGCATAGGCGAATCTGCCCTTCCAGTCTAGAGAAGATCATCTCTCCAGAGCTGCCCGTGCGCCAGGACAGGCGAGCAAAGGTGGGCAGTTTTGCGTTTAGAGGGGACGCGAACAGGTCGACCTGAGGGGTTCCCCAACATAGGAAGATGTCGTCTGCTATTTTCTGATCCAATTCCCACTCGTGAGGTTGTGCTGAGGATCGGCTCAAGTGATCTTCCAACAAATTCTCTACCCCCGGGATGTGGACTGCTGTGAGGTGAAGGTTGTGGAGGATCGCACATTCCCAGACCTGCACTGCTTCCTGACAAAGAAGGTAGGAATGGGTCTTCCCCTGTTTGTTGAGGTACCAGACTATGCTCATGTTGTCGGTCTGGGCCCAGATGATTGGGAAGCATAAAAGGGTGCAGTGCTTGAAGAGCGTACAACACCGCTCTGAGCTTGAGTGCGTTGATGTGAAGCATCTCTCGAGTCTGGACCAAGAGCCCTAGATCTGCTGGGATCCCAAATGGGTTCCCCAACCTTCGCCCGAGGTGTCCGTTGTCAGTGTTTGGGAGGGAGGAAGAAGATAAAGGGGAACTCCCAGACAAAGATTCTCCTGAACCAACCACCAGTGCAAATCCCGAAGCATCGGGGTCGAGACTAGCACCTCTTGGTCCAGTTCATCGACCAATTGATCCCACTGAGACCGAAGAGTCCACTGAGAGATTCTCATATGGAGCTGCACGCTCGGTATTGTCGGAATTGCAGTCACCATGAGCCCCAGGAGGCAAAGGACTGACCTGGCGGTAACCTGCCTTTGAGAGGACAAGTTGCTTACCTGAGCCTGGAGGGTGGCCATCCTGTCTGGGGGCAGAAGACCATACCAGTGGTCGTGTCCAGAATTGCCCCAATAAACTGGAGGTGTTGTGATGGGATCAAATGCGATTTTGCATGGTTGATGGTAATACCTAGGCTGGTAAAACCTGCCTGGTAAGACAAAGGAACACAGGAGTTCCTCCCTGGGCCGGGGCCGCCAGGAGCCAATCATCCAGGTACGGGAAAACCTGAACTCCCTGAGTACGCAGGTGGGCTGCCACCACAGACAGGCATTTGGTGAATACTCGGGGGGGGGGGCTGAGGAAAGACCAAATGGGAGGGCCTTGAACTGGTAGTGGTCCTCCTGGAAAGCAAACCGGAGGTATTTGCAGTGGGAAGGGCGGATAAGGATATGTAGGTATGCATCCTGCATGTCCAGAGCACACAGCCACTGTCCCAGCTGAAGGAGGGGCAGGAGACTCTGCAGGGAGAGCATCCTGAACCTTTTGTACTCCATGAACTGATTCAAGGAGCTGAGGTCTAGAATGGGCCTTATGTCTCCTGTCTTTTTGGGGACCAGGAAGAAATGGGAGTAGAAACCTGTCCCCAGAGGAGGGGAGGGACGGGTTCTATTGCCTCCTTCAACAGAAGGAAGGAGAGTTCTTCCTGAACCCTGAGAAGGTGTTCTGGGGAGTAAGACGACCTGGGGGGGGTTCTGGGAGGTTTCTGAAGAAACTCTATGGTGTGGCCCTCTGCTATGAGCTGGAGGACCCAAGAGTCGGAAGTGATCCTCTCCCTACCCGGTAGATGTAGGGAGAATCTCCTGCCTACCGGTTCCTCTGGATCGACCAGAGGCTGTGGGAGAGGGAGGGAGGGAGTCAGGAGGTGTGAGGCAGTGCCGCGGCTGGAGGTCCCACAGCCTGTTTGGGTGTGGGGGGGTCTCGCAGCCGGAGGGGCCTGGCATTTGTTGACCTGCTTTCCTTGTGGTTTCGCCTTAGGCCGTGCACGATGGCAAAAGAAATGGTGCTGCACTTGAGGGGCTCTGTGCATGGAGTCAACCTCCTTGAGAGCAGTGCCCTTCTCTCTCAGTCTGGTAATGATGTCCTTGACATCAACACCGAACCTTGGAAGGGGGCGTCCTGGATGGCGGATTGTACTTCGAGGCTAAACCCCGGCACCCAAAGCCAGGCATGTCACCGCGGGCTCACGCAGCTGAGCTTCATCCAGAAGCATCCACTGCATCGTAAGTAGTGCGCAGCATGTGCCTACTGGCGAACATGTGGAGCGGACCAGGTCTGCCACTTCCTGTTTAGTCTGTGACTGAGGAAGGGAGTCCAACATGCTTCCACCTCGCTAAGGATAGCCTCTGGTAATCCCCATGTGAGCCACATAGTTCAAGGCTCTAATGCCCAGAGTGGAAGAATAGACCTTCTTGCCATACTGGTCCAAAAGGTGGGATTCCTTATCAGGTGGGGACGAGCTCAGGTGTTTGAGGTTAGCCGAATGGCTCGGGCGGTGCTGATCATGACCGAATCAGCCTTGTGGTGTGACGTGAGAAAGTCAACCCCCTCGGGAGCCTGACACAGCCTGTCTGCCTTCCGAGGAAGGGGGACTAAAGCTGACAGTTGTTTCCAGATAGTGGAAACAAGGTCGGTGTGAGGCTTGATCCAGGGTGGAACTAACGTGGGAGCGACCTCGGGCAAATCCAAATAAGCAGCTAGCTTCTGCCTCTGTGGATCTGGCTCCAGAGATTTCCATTGATGAAGAGCCTGGATTTTGCTTAGCAACTCCGTAAATGAGGGATCCTCTGGAGGGGACTTTGGAGGAGTCATGAGCCTGGACTTGTCAGGAGTGCGAGGCTCGTCTGGATTGGAGCTGTCATCGGAGTCCTCCGATGAGTCCTAAGAAGAAGAAGATGAAGAACCTTCCCCACTCGGGGGAGGAACATGGCCCCTAGGGGGCAAGGTGCCACCCCAGCCTTAGACACCATGGCGGTGTCTCTGGGGTGGGGGGGTCTCTCGCCCCCGGCGACGGGGGTCCGGGATCGGGTCCATCATCGGGAGGTGGCTCTCCACCTCCCTGGTGAGCTGAGCCTTGGCCTCAGCCCACCAAGAAGCCAGAGTCTCCCTCAGATCCACTGGCGGCTAAGGGGGTGGTGGAGAGGGGGATATGGATACTGGGGGTATCCATAGGGTGAGTATCCATAGCCCGACGGTGGGAAGTCTGGCATCGGGTACTGGGGCAACAGGTACTGCGGCATCAGATACTGCGGTGCCGGATACTGCGGAGCTGGATAAGAGGGCGTCGGATAAGACGGCGTAAGATGCGGCACCAGGGGCATCTGACCGGCGGGATCTGGGCGGGTGTTGGAGGAGCCGACGTCCGACTGATCGGACCCAGCACTTTCCGAAGAAGACCTTGGCGCAGGTGGGCGAGATTGATCAAGTGACAGCGGCTGTCGCTGCGAAGGGTCGGGTGGCTTAGCGCCCGGCTCTGGGCGGATGTCGGAGGAGCCAACGCCGACTTCACGAGAGGCTCGAATCCAGAAGGCCGCGCAGGGGCGGCCTTACTGGGAGCCGATGCCTCCTTTGTCCTGGAGGCTCCCGACTGGCCTGAGCTCGAACCAGCTGGGGGGACTGACGCCATCTCAAACATCACCAAGACAGCCGTTGGGGAACGGTCCCCCAGAGGGACATTACCTGAAGTGCGCAACCCCAGCCGAAGTCACTGCAGCTGCAGATGAGGAGTCCCGGTCCTGGTGCTTCTCTTTCTTCTTCTTCTTCTAAGGCACCGGGGAGGTGGAAGCCTGTTGGAGCTTTTTCAGCTCCTTTTCCATGGGGACATCTTCTTCTTTAGTATGTGGGCCTCCAGTGACTGCTGCCTTCTTCTGCGGGTAGCGCGTTGAACTTCAGGCAGTGCTGACAGGAATCCATGGGGTGGTCTGGGCCTAGGCAGATAAGACACCAAGAATGGCCATCCTGTGTGGAGTTAGGCGCTGCACGTGTCGCACTTGTTTTGTGCTCAGATGTGGTAGGGGACGACATACACAGCAGGTAAAAGAATCCTTGATGAATATCTTAGAAATAAATAAAAACATCGGTATAACTACCAGCGATGGACTGATGAGCACTGGAACTTAACACGAGCGCTGTCGAAAGCAAATGAGAAAGAACTGGAAGGTGGGCATGGGGAACGTCCCTTTATACCGGACGTCACCTGACGCGCCGGCACCTGACGGGGTCAGTCCTCGCCAGAGACTGCTAGCTAGAAATTTTTTCTGTGGGGTCCTGACGCCCGCCGGCTTCAGTCCTATATGTAATTACCTACTGCAAGAGCCTCTCAAGTAAGATCTAGTTTTCCCCAGCTGCTTGGTACAGGTAACTGCACACACCATTCCCTGTTTGAGATTGTTGCAGAGAATGACATCAACTGCTAAAATTTCAGCTACAGCCACCTGTTGCACAGTTACCCCCATTTCACCCCAGCCTAGGAGAACACTAGCGAGTGGCAATGTTTTCTCCTCCCCAGTGAACCTTTGTACAGTTACAAATTTATTGGGTATAAGCTGACTAGACTATACTATACTATACCAGATCCGTTTTACCAAAGTCAGGGATGCCCCCGTGTCTCTTAACCCTTGTGTCTGTACACCATTCACAGTGACTGGGTGCATGTGTTCCCTCATGTTTACTGGCATGCTTTCAGGGACACACAAGCAACCTACTTCTTTTCTAGCACTACTTTGTGCACTATTGGTCCTTTTGGGACACTGCCTGGCAATATGACCAGTTTCCTTGCAAACCCAGCACTCATTTCTTTTCTCAGTTAAGTCTTTTTTTGGTAACCTGGGGCTACCTGGTTTTGGTGGAGGCAGGGAGGGTTTCAGCTGCCCTGAAGGTGCTCTTTTCCCTTTCTGTGCTGCCATGCCAGCCCATTCTCTCTCTCTCTCTCAGAGCAGGTCTGCTCCTGGCATAGTGGTCCGAGTTCAGCAGCCTCTTGCACTGTTTTGGATCTTGGTCCTCCAGCCAGGTTTTCAGCTCTGCTAGGCATGCCCAGAAATAGTACAGCATTTTCAATTTTTTCAACAGAGTCTGCTTCAATTCCTTCCCACCAACATTTTAAAAACTGATGTTATTTTGTGGCTAGCTCCTCATGGCTCATGTCAGAGCTTCTCCTGAGCTTACAGAATTTAGCTCTGCATGCGTCTGCAGTTCATTCATACTTTTTTAAAAGTGCAGCTTTAAGTTTGCTGTAATCATTGCTATCCACATTGTCCATTTGACCCAATGCATTCCTGAGCTTTCCCGGTAAGTAGTGGAGACAGCTGGAAGCTCCAGGATCCTCTAGGAATATTTGCCTGAATGCAAACTTTTTCAAAGGAATTTAAAAAGGCATCCATATCTTCCCCCTCTTTAAATTCGGCTATCAATTTAGAATTTAATTTGTAACCTAGTTCTGGAGTTCCAGTTAAACCCAGGCCACTTACCTACTCTGGTGCTGGGGTTTGGAGTCGTAGCTTCTCCATTTCATGTTGCCTCTGGCCCTCATGCTCGTCACACTCAGCTTCTCACTGTTCTCGCTCCGGTTCTTGCTGAAGTTGCTCCCTCTTCTCCTCTGCTGCTTGCTTCTCCCGCTCCTCTTCTCGCCGTTCTCGTTCAGCTTCTCTCTGGAACTCCAGCTCCATTCTGCGCAACTTAATCTGTAGCCCGATTGCTTCTGGCTCCAGAATGCTGGTGACCTTCCCCTGCTGCTGTGGCCCTTGGCTTGCACTGGCCCTGCTGTCCTTCTCACTGGATCTGGACACTGCACTGGCCCTTCCACACCCAAGGTTTGGTCCTTTTCAGTCACAGTGACTCGAAGCTCTGGGCATCTGCTGCCATCAAAGCTTCCATGAGGTTCTGCTTGTTGGCTCTCCCCTCGTGCAGGACTCCTCTCTCCTTGCACAACTGCCTCAGGTAGTCTACAGTGTGCTCGTTGTAGTTGGAAGTCATCTTCTTCCCTAACTATGGCTACTCTAACTTTGCACCTGAAAAAAATAAAACAGTTAGGAACTTTGACTGTAAACAAAATTATATAGTTCTGTTTCTTTTTTAAAAATCACTGCCTTATTTTGCAGTGAGCTGTACAGTATTAAGCTGACACACTGAACTGTTAAAAGCATGATGCAAATACTTTAAATCATACCGCAAACCAAATCTGTCACTAACATTCACACAGGTCAAGCTCTCTGCTCCCACAGTGCCAACCTCAGAGCACAATAGTGTGAATAGGTAACAGACAGGGTAACCCTCCTGTCTGCTTTGGGTCCAAATCACCTTTAGCCTCAAGTTCTGGAGGGATTCAAACTGTGAACTTTATGCTAGCATACCCAAATGTACAGGCTCAGATATGTACCTTCTTCGGGACGGCAGTACAATCTTTTGCCAAGGGCACCCAGCCAGGTCTCCAAAATGAACCCTTAAAACTCTATAAGAGACCGTAGGCATATTCTTACCTTATTATACAAGCTCAGTACACAATCAAGCTTTTCAACAGCTGTCAGACTTAAATACAGGCACTTCACATGCAAAAAGGAACTGAAAGACACCCAGGCAGAATTTCAAAGATAATGTTGTTTACTAAAAATATGGTAAAAAACAACAACAAAAAAATAGGTAAAATAAAATACAGAACAAATAGCATGAGCTCACAGACACAAAAGAAAATGGGGAAATTATAGAACAAAACTCATACCACAGTACTTAAGATCTTTCTTTGATGTCTTTCTGCTGATTTCCTGTTGCTAGTGTGATCTCAGGTCTTATGACTTATGACAATGTTCTGTGACTAAATTGGCCTTTTCATGCAGGAAACATAAAAGTTTACGAGGCTATATCCTGGCAGCTGGTCTGAAAATTCTAATTAAGACAAAAACAGGAAACCTTTAATCAGGAATCTCTGGTCTGTTTAATGACATCCTCACTGACATTTTGAAAGTTAAAGGCCAAGTCTCACACACTGCTGACTGGGGGACAATTTCATACACAGACCATTTATTTATTTTACAGCTATCATACAGTAATCATAAGCAAGGGGGCAGAGCATCACAGTGACTGACAATGCCACACTCATCCACAAGGACATTGCAGAGGCAGACTGACAGGCACGTCAGCGTCTGACACAGCCATGCACGAGAGCAGTAACATGGAGATCACAGGTGAAAAAACACAACAGACATTGTTTTTAGTATTTATTTATTTTCTATCCACAGTTTGAGGCTTCACTGTTTGATATGCCAATGTACATATTAGTTTAACTGAAGCATGTGAACAAATCCCTTTAACTTCATGCCTTTGAGAAGATTAGGGATTGGTTTTAGCCCACCTTTTGGGCAGGCCTATATTTGCACCTTCTCTAAAAAGTCTTTTTAGTTGTCTTGGTATTGCATATTTTCTAGTTAATGGTTATTCTCAGAGGTTCAATCATAAAGATGGTGTACAAAACAAATATTTAGTACAACTTCTACACAGATAATGATTGTATCCATGCTTATGTTGACAGTTAATTTATCTTGTACATTTATTATGGTAATGATAATTACAAATGTGATGGCACCAAACACCAGCATGACAGAATACACAGGGCTCTCGGATCCTGCACCAAGCAAACAGTCCCTCTGGCTGTGGGTGAGTAGGCCCTCTGGGACCTGCACCACGGTAACAGTTGATATGGACCCATGGGCTGTGTGCTCACATGCATGTGTGGCTATATTGGGGGATGTACTGTATGTACACAGCCAACAACAGCTGCTTCTGCATCATCTTGACTCTTAAGGTTCTTTTTTTCTATTAGTATGATGCAAGTCTGTAATTTTTAATATCACAATAACATAACACACAAATTAAAACCAACCCACACTTTAATTCTACATCTCATCAGGTAATGTGTTCTGTCAAAAGTTTGCCGATGCATTAAGGATGTATTTGAATCTCAATTTAATTGTAACTGTTTTTTATGAATTTTTTTTATGAATTTTATACGTAACAAAGACATTTTTGTCTGCAATTTGCTGCATTGTATATGTATGTTTGATTATGTATTGTCTGTATGCAATATATGTGGGTCGCACCTGTAAAAGGAACTTGTTTCCAGTGTGCTTACCCGTTAAGTGAATAAACAAACAAACAAACAAACAATGCATTAGCAGCCATTTTGTGTCTGGCTAGATCCGATTTTCTATGCAGTTGGTGAATCACATTGTGCGTAGTCCTCCTTCTTGGGCTGCCAGTAGCAACCTTTCCTCTCGTGGCTTGGATTCTACTTTTGCAACCATTAATGTGGCAGTTCTTGGTCAACATGGGGTTGCTGAAACAGATCCACATATTTTCCATTGTAGCTATGGTCTATCCATATATTTTTCCTCATTGTTGGTTTTTTCTCTTTAAAGGGTTTCTTCTGTTCTTTTGCAGATTCTCTCCCCTATGTAAAACACTGATGCCTTATGATGTCACTGTGTGCTGGAAAACTCTTGTCACATTCAGCACACTTACATGATCTTGTCCTGATGTGACCCCTAATATATTACTGTATCAGTTAATTTATCTGGACAAAAGTCATGCTCCATGCAGTACATTTATATGGTCTCCCCCTTGGTTAATGTCTCCAAATGTTCAGGGATTTTTAATACTGTGATGAAAATGGACCCCATTCTTAAGCCAGGGCATATTCAAAAATCAGGAACTCAGTACTGTATTAGTCTTTGATTTTTTGTGGAGTGCTCTTAACAGCACACGCAGTGTCCCCAGGACAGCTTCCTTTTGCAGTTCATAAGGTGTCACAAATACTGGTAGCATATTTAGATGTGCCTGAAAGTTCTTTTTGATTAGCCCCATTGCTCTGAGCACTACTGGAATGATTTGTGTGTCCTTATTCCATATCAGTTTAGTTTCTGTTTGCATATCTTGGTATTTCATTATTTTGTGTCTCTCTGTATGCAGGACACTATAATCACTAGGGGTGGCTATTTCGATCAGCAATGCTACCTTTTTTTTTCTTGTATTACAATATCTGGTTTACTTGATTCCACTTTCTTAGCAGTTGGTAGCGGGTGATTCCATGTGATCATTACTTCTTCATTCTCTGTGATTCTTTGTGGTTAATGTTTCCAGTGTTTCTCTGCTACCT
Organism: Neoceratodus forsteri; assembly: GCA_016271365.2. Classification (NCBI taxonomy): domain Eukaryota; kingdom Metazoa; phylum Chordata; order Ceratodontiformes; family Ceratodontidae; genus Neoceratodus; species Neoceratodus forsteri. The sequence goes on along the minus strand of CM028133.1, from coordinate 63,584,205 downwards.
GTATAATATAGTGTTTGCATAGGTTCCAGTGGATCAGTCTTGCTATGTTGTTGTGTCTTGCAGTATACAGGCCTTCTGCCATGAGTATTTCACATCCAGCTACAAGATGTGCAACTGTTTTTAATTCTGTACTGCAGAACATGCACCTGTCTGTTTTTCCTGATTTTTCTACGGGTTTCGTAAACCATCTTGTGCATAGTCCACTGTCTTGGGTTGTCATTATCAGTCTCTCATCTTGTGGCTTAAATTCACCTCTTTTTAACCACTCGTGGGTCAGATCTTGATTGACCTGTGGTTGTTCCAGCAGATCCATGCATTTTCTGCTGTAGTTATGGGTTTTCCAGTTGTCCTTTCTTCTCTTTTGATCTTTGTGCTTATATTCTTTTTTATGCTTCTTTGCACTTTCTGTTGCTAGTTGTTCCTTGTCTACTGGTGGCTTAACATCCATCTCTGTTATTCTCCTGAAAGCTCCTCCTGATTTGATGATGGAAGTCATCTTACGGTTATTTTCTTCATGATGTAGGACCTTGACTATGTTTGGATCCAAGGATGTCTGTATGCAACCCCACTATTGTGGACCTGTATGTATACTCAATCTTAAGGAGGCTCATGCCTCTCTTTACAGTGTCTCCCTGTAAAAAATTGCTGATATCTCATGAGGCTACTCTGTAAGGTAGAACTCTTGTAACACTCAGCACAGTCATATGAACTCTCTGCCATGTGAACCTACTAATTTATTATCAGGTAATTCTTCTGGGCAAAACTCATGTTACACATGGCACATTTATATGGTCTTTCTCTTGTGTGAATTCATTTATGTTTGATGAGGCTACTCTGTGATGAAAACTCTTATTTTGTTTGTAGCAATAACCCACAACAACATGGATTTTAGAGAATCAATCCATGCCTTGGCTGAATTGATGATACAAGGCCAATAGTCAAGTGACTTTCATTGTACCTGGGAAGTGCATTCATTCTCAAGAAACTCATGCATTAAAGTGGGTTATTATACTTATAAAATATTTTTTTTTGCAATGAAAATGGTTTTGTGTTCCATGTTACTAGGTAGAATATGTGAGTTTGGTAACAAAGGCAGTGTGACACTGAATGAACCAACTGCATTAATTATAAAGAAACCTATGCCTGGTGTGGGTTTTGTGATTAAAAACGGGAAAATGTATTTTAATGGAAAAGGATTTTTTTTATTTAGCTAGGTAGTTGCTAGGTAGATTAGAGCAAGTGGATTATGAATGGTGAAGTTTGTAGGTAAGCATTCAGTGGTTAGGTGCTGTATTTTAACCAATGAAATAGTTCAATTTGGGGTTTTTTTGTACATGTTATAAAGCATATGTATATGATGATGTCTACCCTGTTGTGTGTTCACTGATGTATCAGTTCACACTTCTAGACAACGATTTTGTCACATTGACCATATCTACATGGCCCCCCCCATATGAACTCGCTGATGTTTTATAAGGTTACCTTTCAGTCCAAAGTTCTTGTTATATTCAGCACATTTATATGGTCTCTCCCCTATATGAATCTGCAGATGGGTTATAAGGTTACTGTGTGATTTGAAAGTCTTGTTGCAAGCAGCACACTTGTGTGTTATGAGGCTACTACGTTGTGTAAAACTCTTATTAAATTCAATGTGTTTACATGGGTTCTACCCTGTGTGAATCTGTTGATGTGTTATGAGGCTAATCTGTGATTTTAAAATCGTGTTACATTCAGCACCATTATATGAGTTCTCCCTGTGTGAAATTGCAGATGTTTAACAGATCAATCTTCCAGGCAAACCTCTTGTTACATTCAACACATTTATACAGTCTTGTGTAAACCAGTTCATGTCTTGTGAGGCTGTACTTTGATATAAGACTCTTACTACCTCATGCACATTTATATCGTTTCTCCCTCGTATGAGTTCGCTGGTGTGCGATGAGGCCACTCTGTGCAGTAAAACTCTTGTTACATTCTGAACATTTATATGGTTTTTCCCCCGTGTGCACCCACTGATGTTTTATTAGGTGCTGTTTCTGGGCAAACTTCTTGTTACATTCAGCACATTTATATGGTCTCTCCCTGTGTGAATCGTTGATGTGTTATGAGGTTACTCTGTGATGTAAAACTCTTGTTACATTCAGCACATTTATATGGTCGTCCTCTGTGTGAATTGATGTGTTATGAGGTTACTCTGTAATGTAAAACCCTTGCTACATTCACCACATTTATATAATCTTTCGCTATATGAACCAGCTGATGCCTTGTGAGGCTACTTTGTGATATAAAACTAGCATTACATTCAGCACATTTGTATGGTCTCTCCCCGTATGAGTTCGTTGATGTATTATTACTTCACTCTTCTGTGCAAAGCGTTTATTACATTCAATGCATTTATATGGTTTCTCCCGATGAACCCACTGATGATTTATTAGGTTCTGTTCTGAGCAAACTTTGCTACATTCAGCACATTCATATGGTTTCTCCCTGTGTGATTAGCTGATGTATTTTGAGGGTTTTCTGTGCTGTGAAACTCTTACCACATTCAGAACATTTATATTTCCTTTCTCCTTCATGAATCTGTTGTGCAGAAATTAGATGATGGTCATGGAAACTCTTCCCACATTGAGGATACTGATGCAGTTTCTTAATTGTGCCACACACCTGGCTTTTTCCAAGCGAGGATTGCTGGCTCAGACTCTCACTGAAGTCAATGCTCCTGCTGACTAAAAATAAGTATTTTATTATTATTTTCTTACAACACGCGTTAACAAATGTGTAATTTTTTTCATTTAACCTTTCTTTGAGTTACAGCAACTGTGTCTAGGTTTAACCACAGCGATGTGGATTTTAAAACATTCCCATTCAAAAATACTTTGGATTAAATGATCAATCTCTATAACATGTAAATTTATTGATACTATTTGTAGAATGGGTATAACCAGCTCTGGCTCCTCATTTGTCAGAACCTGGTCATAGGAGTATTTCAATGATCAGAAAAACATGGCAGGAAAGTAATTCTAATCAAAAGAAGCAACCAAACAGGACAAAAGATTATTATGTAAATCAAACAGAACCACATGACAAATCCTCCTCCCCATGAGAAAAATGCAGTCACATTTTGAAATTCTGGCAGTAGCCAGAGCAAGACAGAGTGAACTACAACTGCAGCTACCTCCCGAGTAAAAAAACAAGTTTCAATTTTTAAGATGTAGATACTAGCTGGCCATAGAGTTTAATACAAATGCTGAGTCCCTCCCTCCAAGTGAAAAAGACATTTATACTTTTAAAATGCAGGGTAGGCAGACAGAGAGTAAAATACAACTACAGCTGAACCCCTCCATGTTCACCTTTCTAAAAAGCAGGCAGAAGCTTGGCAGAGTAAAATATAACTGGAGTTATCGCTGCTCTGAGTAAAAAGCAGAACCCATGACCTCGCTTGGTGACACTTCAAAGCCACATGTGACCCCACTGACTTGCAAAACTACTGTACCCTCTGAAATAGCTGTACCAAGCGTATTCAGCAGGCAAAATCTGACTATTTCAAAACTCGACTGCATATCTCTAACAACTCCTCATCCTCCTTCTGGAACGATCTCTGTTCACGCCTTCAACCTTCCTCTGAACCCCCCCCACCCACTCTTTGCATGGCAGATTCCCTAGTCTTGGCTCATACTGCTGTTGCAGATACCCTAAATATGTTCTTTATGACCTGTGCCCTCCGCATGACCTCCTTCCTTCCTCTCCTGCCCCTCCTCCACATGGCCCCCTGACTTTCAACTGCCTCTGGTATAGAAACATAGAAACATAGAAGTTGATGGCAGATAAGGACCTAAGGCCCGTCCAGTCTGCCCATTTCTTTTCTACCTTATAAATGTGCCATCTGCCTTTGCTCTGTCAGTGGCCTATCTATTCATAGTCATTTGTATTGCTCCTTATGCCTATCCCATGCCTGTTTGAAGCCCTGCACTGTATTCATAGCCACCACTTCTTGTGGTAAGCCATTCCATGCATCCACCACCCTTTCTGTGAAAAGAATTTCCTACATTCCCTTAATGCGCCCCTGTAATCTCATGCTGTCCTCTTGTCCTGCTATTTTTCTTATATTTAAACATGTTAGACTCTTTCACCTTGTTAATGCCCTTAAGGTGTTTGAATGCCTCGATCATATCACCTCTCCTCCTTTGCTCAAGGGTATACATATTGACCTCTGTTAATCTGTCCTCATATGTCTTCTGATGCAGTCCCTGCACCATTTGGTTGCCCTTCTCTGGACTGCCTCAATTTGGTTAATGTCCTTGTGAAGATGTGGCCTCCAATACTGCATGCAGTACTCCAGATGGGGCCTAACCAGTGTCTTGTAAAGAAGGTTATTACCTCCTCTTACAACCTAGATACCTCTACTAAACACCCTAACACCCCTAGCCTTACCTACTGCTTTAGAGGTCTGTTTGATGATTTCAGGTCATCAGTGATGATGATGCCCAAGTCTCTTTCTTCCTTTGTGACTGCTAGCAACTCCCCTATCAGCCTATAGGTGGCTTCAGGGTTTCTCTTCCCTGTGTGCATGATTTTCCACTTCTTTGCATTAAATCACAGTTGCCACTCTTCTGACCATTTTGCTAGTTTATCCAGATCTCTTCTCATTCTGCCCACCCCATCTGGATCATCTACTCTGTTGCAGATCTTGGTGTCATCTGCAAACAGACAAGTCTTACCCTCTAGTCCATCTGCAAGGTCACTAATGAAGATGTTGAAGAGGACTGGCCCCAGGACTGATCCCTGAGGTATCCCACTTGTGACTTGCATCTCTTCTGACTGTATACCATTTACCACCACTCTCTGTTTTCTGCCCGTCAACCAGTTTGCCACCCAGCTGACCAACTTCTGACCCACCCTGAGCCTACCCAGCTTATTTATCAATCTTCTATGTGGAACAGTGTCAAAAGCTTTGCTGAAGTCAGGTAGGCGACATCAACTGCTCCCCTTGGTCCACCACTCTGGTTACCCAAAGAAATCTAGAGATTAGTTTGACAGGACCTTCCTTTTGTAAACCCATGCTGTCTTGGATCCTGTGCCCCTATGGATTCCAGGTGTTGCACTATCCTTTCCTTAAGGAGTGCCTCCATAATCTTGCCCACTACTGAGGTAAGACCGACAGGTCTGTAGTTCCCCGCCTCCTCCCTGCTACCATTCTTGTGGAGCGGGATCACATGAGCCCTTCTCCAGTCTTCTGGGACCTCTCCTGTGCTTAGAGACTCACTAAACAGTTCTGCTAATGGCTCTGCTAGTCCCACCTTTAGCTCTGAGTATTTCCCAGCAGAGTCCTTAGAGCTTTAGACTCCTGAATTCCACTAAATCCAGCCCTGACAGCCTACACCTAGACTTCTCAAAATCTATGCTCTCAGTATTTTGACCCTCTAACATACTTCCTCAATCTGCCTCTCTCTTCCTCAACAGTGCCTTCAGTCTGGAAGTCAGCTACGGTCATGATCCCTTCATAAAAGGGTGATCCCGGATCACGTGATGCGCTTGGAAGGTAGCAGCAAGTCCTCTGAGCTCCTGCTCCACCTCCGTTAATTTTAATTATTTTAATGGTATTCAGCCTACAACCCGCCATATACACCTACCTAGTGCTATTGTTAGCCAATTAGGGTACTGCCTGAGAAGGATCGATACGGCTATCGGTAAGCAGAAGGCCAAAAAATGGACTCGGAGATGAAGGCATCCCTACCCAAACATACTCCGCCAGTCTCGCCGGACAAGCAGGCTAAGAAGGCCAAACAACACCAGCAGACACCGTCGACCAAACAATTGAATGCCCTTTCCACGCCAACCCCTCTGTCAGAGGAGCGCTTCTTAGAAGAAATGCATCCTTTTAAGGAATCTCTGCTGGAACTAACACTTGAATTAAAGAGTCTCCGTGGCGAGATGACCACTGTAAAGCAACAAGTGATAGATAATGAGGCGCGTATCTACTCAATGGAGTTCTGGCGCGAGAAAACTGAACCAGAGCTGATTAAACTGAGACAGCAAGTCGCCAAATTGCAGCAGAAAACAGAAGATTTAGAAGGCCGCTGCAGGCGAAACAACATTTTGGTCCATGGCCTCCCAGAAGGAATGGAAGGTTCTTCCTCATCACCTTCATTCAATCCTTGCTTGCTAAGATTGTAGGCCCTCACCGCATAATCCTACCTATGTAGTCGAAGGGCTCACAGATCACTGCGACCAAGACCTGAGGCATCAGCCCTCCCAGACCCATAATCATCAGAATGCTGAATTACTTGAGCGGCAACATATACTCCTGAAAGCGTAAGGATTTGCAATCCATTACCTGGGAGGGAAAAATTGCACATAACCCAAGACCTGCCACTGGAAACCCGCCAACGAAGGGCCACCTTTCATCCTGTGGTTACTAAACTAATAGCTGCGGGCATTAAATTTAAAATGTCCTATCCTGCGCGTCTTCAGGTCCTATTAGAAGGAAAATGGCATTCATATGAGGCAGTCTCCCATGCCCAGGAAGACTTAGCCCAAATGCTACCTTCTTTATTTAAGGCTTCCTGAGACAACGATAATTAAGGGCTGAAGGAGAATATAGGTTGGAGATCCATAAAGAACCTCGACCAGCAATGTCTAAGGTGCTGCTATGCTATATTACATCTTGTTTCACCGTCTTCTGTGAAGTTCAACATCTCTTACCTGAGCCTTTTTTGAAGGGAAGAAGATAATTCCACGTCGTCTGCTTTAATCGCCTGAATGGACTTGACACCAGGAGACTTGTTGTCTAACAGCTCGCTTAGTCCTGGCAAGTCCCAGTGGGCTACGAAATAGGAACCCATAATTAAGTACATATCTCTGGGGGACCTGATATTATGTCGCGCTACCATGTAGCCTGTCCTCGCGATTCCAGTCCCCAGGAAAACACCATCTCCAACTGAAATGGCCTCATCTGTTGCACCTTAATACAATTATATGACTTCAAGCCTGGATAATTTGATGTAACAGCCTTCCAGAACTGAGGCTCGTCTCTGGCAAACTGATCACTACTTAATCTGCGAACTAAATAAAGTTGGAATAAATTCTGGATGGGGGAGGCGGAGGGAAAGATGGTGGGCAAAGAGAAATAAAAAATTTATGTGAACCTTCCCCGCCCCCTTTTTTCTCTCTCCTCAATGTTTAGTGATGGGTATTATGGTGGGTCTGGGGTGGAGGGTGGGAGAGGATGGAATGGGGCTGACCATGTCCAACCACACGCACTGGAGCATGGGGGTTCTCCTAGCTTACCTCATAGGAGCAAGTCTTTTCCTTTGCACAATGAAAGTAGAAGTTCAACCTATCAAATTACATTATGGGACAAATGCCCTGATGTGGCAGTATTTAACTAACTTTAGTTTAGATACTGGTCACCGATTGCTTCTAACTATGGGGAGAAAGCATGTTAGGATATTAATAGTAGGAGTAAGATATTAATAGTAGGAGTAAGTACAATAAGACTTTGGCTATAGGGGATTAAGAACTATATATTTACTGTACATAGTTATCAGTGGGTAGAATTGGGGGGGGGAAGAAAATTTTCTAGAGCTATTCCTAGAGGTATTATAAATTTGGTCATAGGGATTTTGGGTATGAGGTATACTTACTGTTTTGTATGTTTGTTAGCCAATTATAAGGCATGAATATATATTAATATCACTTTATGGAGTGGGCATAATTATGGGAGGCGCTGTGGTGCATACTTTGGGGCTGATCAGATTGGATGCTATCAAGCTAAGTTAGGATGAGATGGCATGTAACCTCGTTAAATTTTTATGTGGAATGTGAGAGGAGCCCACACCCATTAAGAAAATGCAAGTACTGAAACACCTAGACCTGTTACAAGCTAAAGTTTCTTTTTATTCAAGAGACCACCTTCTACCAAGCGAAGCCATTAGCTTACAAGAGAGGGATTGGGCAAGTTTTTGCTTCAGGGGTCGTCTAATGCAGGGGAACAGCTATTCTTATACACCGTTCAGTAGCTTCAAGCCAAAATATTATTACAGCTCCAGCAGGAAGATATACGATAGTAAATGGTATCCTAGATCATTCTGAGATAGTACTGGGAGCATTTATGGTCCTATTGAAGGGAACCCAGACTTCTTTATAACGCTACTAGATAAGTTACGAACTTTTATGTCCATACCGATGATACTTGGAGGGGATTGGAACCTGCCTCCCACGCAGGATCTGGACAAATCTAATCCCTTACTTAAACCTCTTTCTACTGCCCAAAAGGCGCTCTCAGATTTTATGGACTCACTTGGATTATGCGACCCATGGAGATTGCAAAATCCAGTAGCCCGTTGTTTTACTTTTCAATCTGTGGTACATTCTACATGGTCCAGGCTGGATTATATTTTATTCAGCAACTCTCTTTTACAGGGTATGTGCGACTCCGGTATAGAATCTATAGTGATATCGGACCATGCAGCAGTCTGGGTGGCCACGATCCTTGATAAGGATTTTAATAGAGATTTAATCTGGCTAAATAACCAACTTTAAAGGATGATTATATAGTCTCTAGAATATCAGATTTGATTCAATCCTTGTTACCTTTAATCAGGGTCAGTTGCTCGGGTTGATCATGAATGGTGCGCGTTAAAGTGTTACTTGAGAGGAGAATTCATCCGCTTGGCCTCCACTCGTAAGAAGAAGAATGAAGCTAAAGCCACCGCACTCCTGGCTCAAATTAAAACACTAGAACACTCCCTTTCTTCCTCTTCTTCACCAGACACCCTCGAAACCCTTTTGTCTTAAAGGAACCAATACTCTCTTCTGCTTCAAGAAAGAACCGAGTTTGCTATTCTGAGAACTCGGTAAAGTATATTGAGCAAGCGAAAAGCTAGTCACCTTTTAGCTTTGAGGCTAAGGAAATGGAGATCTCTAGAATAATAAATTCAATAGAAGACTCCACTGGGGAAATTAGAACCCGTCCTAGAGAAGTAGTATCGGTGCTCAAGCACTATTTCTCTTCGTTATATAATAAGGTCACTCCCGCCCCCTCCTCAAATGAGATGCTGAACTATTTAGCATCAGCTCCTTTGCCTTCGATTACTCCCGAGCAACAGTTATTGCTGACCTCTCCTATCTCCATCCATGAGGTACTGGCAGCGATTAAAGATCTGGCCCCAGATAAAGCCCTGGCCCTGACGACTATCTCCAAATTTTATAAACAGTTCGCCAAGGATTTAGCACCAAGCCTGTAGCCTGTACCAATACTTACTTTCAGGAGCATACAAGACCCAACACTTTCAGAGGCCCTAATTACCCTTCTTCTTGAACCCAGGCAAACCACGCATCTTCCTTCTAGTTACCGTCCCATTTCCCTATTAAATTGCGATATTAAGATTCTCGCAAAATGCTGGCTAAGAGGGTGGAGCGGTCTGGACTCCTTACTTAGCTTGGAACAAATAGGCTTTTCGCCAATAGAACCCCAGCAGACCACCATCGAAAACTACAATATATCATTAGTGCAGCCAAGTCATCCTTCATGCCAATGGCCCTAGTCTCCTGGGACTTGGAAAAGCGTTCGACTGGGTTTTCTTTGGGCAATGTTGCAAACCATGGGCTTCCCCTCTTTATTTATAAAATGGGTACAAGCGTTGTATTCCTCACCCAGAGCTAGAGTGTATTGTAATGGGATTCTATCTGATTTTTTCTCCCCCTCACTTCAGGTACGCGACAGGGTTGTCCACTCTCTCCCTTTCTATTTAATTTATATCTTGAACCCTTTCTTAGGCATTTAAATCTATCCCCATTAATTACAGGTATTCCCATAGTTAATAACACTACTAAAATCTCAGTGTTTGCTGATGATCTCCTTCATCTTTCAAACCCAGTTCCCTCCCTAAAAGAGGTCTTGAAATAATTGAAGACTTTAGTAAGTATTCGAACTATAAACTCAATATTAGCAAGACAGAGATCTTTCCTCTCAATCATTTTACTCATAGTTCAGACTTTACTCACTTTGGGATGAAATGGGCTCCGCGCTCCATCAAGTACTTAGGGATTTACGTTACCCTAACCCCATCTTTATCGCGGAGGCTGAATCTGGAAGATTTATGGCGTGATATCCAGCAAGATTTAGCAAGATGGTTGAAACTACCGTTATCGCTCTGGGGCAGAATCAACACTATTAAAATGAACATGTTACCCAGAATTTTCTATCCCCTGAACATGTTGGACGTATGGTTACCAATATCCTACTTCCAGCGTATTCATTCAGGAATAAATTTATTTATTTGGAACAATAAATCTGCTAGAAAATCCTATCATAAGTTATCTCTACCTAGAGATTTTGGGGCTACGTCTCCTAATTTCTTATTATACTATTGGGCTTAGCATTTGAATAAATGTGGAAAATGGATATCTTCATCTGACCCCTTGTTCATCAAGGATATAGCCCAGTATGGTTACAGGCGAACTAGACCTTCTGAAAATTCACAACATTACCCATGTCCCTCTTCTATATATCAAAAAAAATATCCCTACATGCTCAATCTTTACCGCTTGGGTTTCTTCCAGGGTTGTCTCTCAAATGTTTAAGTACTTCAAGGTCTCCTCAACTGGACTTTTCTCAACCCATCTCGCAAATCCAAACCTATGGATAGGTAATTTATGATAGCCAGAGGATGGCTACCATCTCTCTCGGAATGCAAGGTGGGAGATTTTACTCTCAGATCGTATTCTAACTATAGAAGAAATCTTAGCAAAATTTAGGTGGCCGACAGTGGCAGTCTTTAAAATCATCCAGCTGAGGCACCTTTTAACTAGAAGATTTGGGTGTAATGCTAAAGTTTCTCATCTCGCTGATTTTCTCTACCAAATCTCCATAATAGTTAATAAACCGCATGGTGTCTCTAAGTTGTATAATTTACTTCACACATTCCCAGAAGCCCCGTCAGTCGCTGGCTCTAAAATCTGGCAAAGTTTATATCCAGATAGAGATATTGATTGGCGCAGTATATGGAGAGACCCTTATATTTATCTACCCAAGATAGATACAGGATTCGCAATACTGTATTTTGAATAATCTTTATTATACCCCAGTTAAGTTAGTGCAAATGAAACGTATATCTTGATCAACATGCTCTAGATGTAACAAAGAGGAGGGCTCTCTGCTACATATTTTGTGGTCGTGTGAATTAGTATCCCTTTATGGAAACAAATAGAATCAAGTCTTGATCCAATGTTAGGTTATGGATTATTTTCCCTAAAACTTGTATTTTGGTGATTACTCAGAAATTCAAGTGAAAGAAAAGAGAGATCATCTGGCTTTAGTATCAATGGCGGTTAAAAAGCTAGTACTTAGACACTGGAAAGACCAAATTATATTAAAGTATACAGACTGGTTACATGAGCTCTCTTTCGCACTTCGTGTTGAGAATCTGATAGCACAAGTAAATCGCCGTCTATCTTCCTTTATTAAAAAATGGGGTAAGTTGTATGCCCTCTACTTTAATTGAGGTCTAGGTGTAAAATGGGCTGTGGACTCCTCCATGATGTTATGCTTCTATGTTTCTATGTTTCTTATTTCCTCCTCAACTATCTCTTTTCCATTAGTTTAAGAAGGAAGAACTTCACTGTTAATCTGCAGATGATCCAAAATGCTTTTCCTTTCTTTGCCACAATGATCTGCATAGCTATATGTATAGGAATTAACATGCACCACAGCTTAGGGAGGGGAAGTTATGGGAGGAGGAAGGAAAAATGGTTAAATTCAACTTCAGGTTTGTTTAATTGTGTAGTTTGTAAAGTCTTTATTTCTCTCCCTCAATTCTCTGGTATGATATACATTCTCTTATAACTGTGTTATTTCATTGTCTTCTCTTTTCTCTGATGATATTATGGTTCTAGTACGTAATAAAATACATTAAATAAAAAAAAAAAGGGTGATCCCACTGTATCTGGCAACTACGGCCCCATATCACTTCTCCTCTCATTGCCAAGGTCCAAGAATCATTTGTCCTCTGAAGGTTAAATGTCTTCCTCTCTGCTTCCAATACTCTCTTCCCGGTCCAATCAGGCTTTAGGAAACTACACTGAACCACCTCCTCCCTTCTTCATGTTACAGATGCCATCCACTCTTCAATGGATCAAGGGCAGATCGCCCTGGCTATTTTCATTGACCTTGCAAAGGCCTTTGACTCTGTCTCTCTCCCTCTTCTTCTAAAGAAGCTAAGTTCCACCGGCCTTTCCCCAGCATTTTTCCTGGTTTGTCCTACTTAACTGGCCATTCCCAGTCAGTACAAAACAGCAATGTCCACTATCCTCCCTCCCTCCCCATCCTTGCAGGTGTCTCCCAGGGCTTGATTCTCAGTCCCGTTCTCTTTCCCTGTTTACTAATGACCTCCTTCAGTTTGCACCCATACAAGATCCATATATAGGCAGATGACACCTTCCTATTCCTATCTGGGCCCTCTGCCCCAGCCATCCAAACTCCCTTCCAAAATGACTTTACCACAATATCTAACTGGTTCAATGATAACTGCCACAAAATGAACACCAAAAAGACCATAGCCATGACTTTTGGCTCCAAACAGAAACTTGAGAGGCTCCGCTCCCTCCCTACCCTATCTACCCCAGCCAACACTCCTCTTGATGATGTCCCTGCCTACAAATACCTAGGAGTATTGCTTGATCCCTCACTTGACTTCTCCTCCCACTTTAATTCCCTTCATTCCAAACTAAATCCCAAACTGGGTCTACTCTACTGACACAAGGGTAGTCTTTCCCTCCTGGTTAGACATGACTTGCTGGTCAAATGGCTACTCCCTGCTTTTCACTACACTGACGTTGTCTTCAGCACCGCTCCAACCATCTCTCTTGCTAAACTAGACGTCCTTTTCAATGCCTTCTGTCGCCTCGCTTCAAATCCTCCCTCTGACTCATCACTGTGACCTGTATGCTTCCCTATCTGTCCAATCCCCATTTCAGAGACGCATGTTCCATTGCTCCACTTTCATCTCCAAATATTGGTTTGATACTCTTCCTTCCTACCTCTCCTCTCTCCTAAATCTTGCTACTCCCTCCCTCCCTCTACAATTCACGTATGAACTGCCTCTGCTTCTTCGCCCTGCCATGAGCACGCACCTTGGCCGGGAAACTAGCTTCTTCTATAGACTCCATTACCTCTGGAATAAACTCTCTCCGCAAACTGCCTCACTAGATCCTTTCCCACACTCAAGTGTCTACTCAGGCCATCCCCTGTTACATCTTGTAGATGTCCACTGCCCTAATCCCAACCATACACTATCCTCCTCCCTCTCTTCCAATTCCTGTTTCACTTAATGTTCACATGTTTCTTCTTTTGCTCTTGTTGCCTCACCCTGTTTATCGAATTTCCTGTACAATACTCCATATGCAGTCCTATACTGAAATATTATCTGCTCATTGTATTATAATGTAATGATGTATTCTGTATTATACTGTATCTGAATTTTGTTTATCTTTTGGTGTATTTGTACCACCTGTCCCTGGGTTGCACCTGGAAACATGCTTCTGCTCAGTGTGCCTTTCCCAGCTACCAAATTTTAAATAAATAAATAGATAAGTTTACCTTTTTAAATGCAGGCAGTATACATACAGTATATAGAGTAAAGAAGATCCCCAAAATGCTGCTTACTCATGCAAAGCCATGTGGTCAGACCAGCACCTCAGACCTGCACTTAACCTTGCTCCTTATGTTTAAAGAGCAGCTGACACCTTCAAGAGAACTTAACAAAACATAACATTTAGACATAGTTCAGCTTGTTTTTCACATTGGTTTTGTATTCATCCTCCCTGTTATTTATTACTGAGGTCATTTGCATGAAAACAGGATCTTTGCTCCTGAAGAGTTCATCTATTTCTGTTGCTTTCTCCCTACCAGAGGTCAGAATGCACTGCTTGTGACATCACAGTTACTCTCATGGCAACAGACTGTGATGTCACAACAGACGATGACTGTAACTTGAAATAGGGAGTAAGCTACAGAGGCATATCAACTCTAAGAGAACTCTAAGGGATGAAGATTATGTATTCATGCAGATTTACTCAGTAATAAATAATGAGGAAGATAAATCTATACAATACACACAGGATGCAAGCTGAATTGTACCCAATTGTTATCTTTTTCAAAGTTTTCTTTGAGGCGTCAGTAGCTTTTTAAAGAAATAGTACTTTTACAGCATTTGTAGCTGATAGTTTCTTCTTTCTTACTACGTTAGTGCCGCTCCTCTATGATTTTGTCTGTACTTTCTGTGATTAGAAAGAGCATCAGTGATATTGTTAGCATGACTCTTCACTGTGCCATGCTATCATTCTGGGACAAAAAGCCCTGCTGGAGGGGCAGTGGAAATGGGGCCTCCACTACCAGTTTTCACAGAAGTGGAGACCAGATATGCCTCAGCCACCAGATGCCACTAGGATCATACCTGCTGGTTATTACATGAGTATGTGATCACTTTCTGTGACTGCCAGATGGTGACTGACAAAGGAGGTGAGAGGAGGGCTGTGCCTGCCACCAATTTAACAGAGAATTGCTATTGGGCTGAGGGAGGGGGCAGAGGTCCTTGATGGGTAGAGGGGGTTGGTGAACCATGGGGGGGTGAGTACACCACCAGTGATTGATACATGAAAGAAGGATGGGTGAACAGGAGATGGGGACCACTGAACCATCAGGGATTGATGTGTGAGAGAAGAATGGGTGATTGGGGTGAGGGTACCACTAAACCACTAGGACAGAGGATGGGCGTTTGGGGGCTGGTGGGACTACTACACCACAGAGGACTGACATATTGGATGGAGGATGAGTGATTCAGGGGTGGGGACTGCTTGACATAGGGGCAGTCAGAAGCAGTACAGCTGTCATGCCTTTCAGTGGAGGCATGAAGCAGCCTCCAGAAAGAGCGTGGTGTCTGGTACTGATAAACAGCACCACTCTGAAGACTGTTTACTACCATCACAAACTTTAAATATATTGCTGCTTTGGTATGCCACAGAGACCTATCATTTTTAGAGGCACAGTGGTATGGTTAGTGCCTTAGCACTGGCAGGTTTGACCATCACTGTGGGGGCCTCTGATAATGGCCAAGGCTGGAGCGCCAGGGCTAACTACATTTGCACCAATGCTAACCTCTGAATATGGGGGTTATTGCGTAAACTGCATTTTGTATGTTATCAAGCATGCTACACTGATGTTAGACCATGCTATATGACTATGTAAGGATCTACTTGGAATGTCTTTCTGTACAGCTTTTAATGTATGCTATAAAATGGGCTCAAGATTTTGAGTAATTTCATTAGTTGTTAGTCGTGCGTTAGAATTGTCTAACGCTCAGCTAAAACTAGTGTTGGCCAAAAGGATGCAGATCTTAAAAAATAATAATGAGCTAGCAGAATTTTCAAAAGTATCTGATGCCATTTTTTCCCCCATCTCTTAACGACCTAAAAATACAAGCACACACATACCTTCCCAACCCACCCCCATCCCTACTCAACAACTTGGATCCTAGTAAGTAACATTATTTGTCAACCCCTTTTGTTTGTTTTTAAATAGTCACCACAAACCAACCACTCAGCAGGCTCAACCGCTCACTCAGTTCCTCCAGCAATTCCATCTTCGGCTCCTCCTCCTCATAAGAGTCACGCACGCGTTTAAAAGAAAAAAACATGCTGCCCAACAGGTTTTTTTTCCATTTACATAGAAACATAGACTTTGATGGCAGATAAGGACCGCTTGGTCCACCTAGTCTGCCCATTTTCCTACCTAGAGGATAAGCTTCAGATCCTATTTAACCAACAGCCTATTTCTTCCTACCCCCCCACAAGAATTGCCTTATGTCTGTCCCATGCATTCTTGAATTCTCCCACAGTTTTAGACCCCACAACCTCCTCAGGAAGGCTGTTCCATGTGTCCACCACCCTTCCATGAAAAAATACTTCCTCACATTGCCCCGAGCCATCCCCCTCTATCTTCAGATTGTGTCCCCTTGTTCTTGCACATCTCTTTTTCTGAAAGATACTACCCTCTTGGACTTTGTTGATTCCACTGAGGTACTTAAATATTTCTATCATGTCCCCCCTCTCCCTCCTTTCCTCAAGGATATACATATTAAGCTCCCTTAGTTTCTCCTCTGTATGGCTTCTCTTGCAGACCCTGCACCATTTTAGTTGTCCTCCTCTAACTGCCTCCATCCTGTCTATGTCCTTGCGGAGCTGGGGTTCCAGAACTGGACGCAGTACTCAGATGGGGTCTCACCAACTATCTGTACAGGGGGATAATAACTTCCTGTTTTCTGCTGGTGATACCTCTCCCTATACATCCCAGTATCCCCCCAGCCCTCCCTACTGTCTTCTCACATTGCTTGCCAACCTTAAGGTCATCTGTTATGATTAACCCCAGGTCCCTTTCCAATTTTGTCGTTGTTACTACCTCCCCCCCATTGTGTAATTTTCCTCTGGGTTTTTGTTTCCCAGGTGCATTACTTTGCACTTCTTTGCATTGAATCCAAGCTGCCATACTTCTGACCATTCCTCCAACCTTGCCAAGTCCCTTCTCATCCTTTCCACGCCTCCCTGTGTATCAGCCCTGTTGCAGATCTTTGTGTCATCTGCAAAGAGGCATACTTTTCTTCCACTCCTTCTGCAATGTCACTTATAAAGACATTAAAAAGGACAGGACCCAGTACTGAACCCTGCGGTACCCCACTAGTAACCCCCCCCCCTTTCTTCAGAGTGGACTCCATTTACAATTACCTTCTGTGTCCTGTTGTTCAGCCAATGTTTTACCCTGGCTACCAGCCTGGGACCCACTCTCAGGTTGGTTAATTTGACTACTAATCTTTTGTGTGGGACTGTGTCAAATGCCTTGCTAAAGTCTAGGTAGGCCATGTCCACAGCCCCTCCCTGGTCTACTACTTTGGTCACCCAGTCAAAGAAATCAATTAGACTCTGTCCTTAAATAATTTGACATTTCTCACTGCAGCGCTGTGCTCTCCTGTGCTGTCCTTTACGAGACTGCGCATATGCAACTACTACTCCATACCAGCTCCTCAATGGACCGGACCTTACAGCAAAACTAACAAAACAAAATAATATATATATATTCACTGTAAAAGAAAAACTCTGTTAATGCATCAGTTAGGGTTGAAGCAACAAAAGTAAGGAAAGGAGGCATTAGGGTTTCCAACCCTAACACCTCCCCCCCCACCGACACCTAACCTGACCACCCCAACCCACCCTTCACAGATCAACAGGCATTGGGGTGTGCCTTGGGGTCATTGGCTCTAACTCTCACCCCATTCCAACTGTAATGAAGCTGAGATGGTACACTATAGAAGAATGGGGTGGGAGTTAGGCCCGATGACCCCAAGGCACACGATGCCTGTTGGCCTGTGGATGGTGGGGGTGAGTTGGGGTGGTCAAGAACATAGAGGAGGTGTTAGGCTGAAACCCTAACACCTCATTTCCTTACCTTGTTGCTTCAACCCTAAATGATGCATTAATTACGTTTTTTGCAATGCACTTCCTTACTTTTTGAGAAAGTGTAATGCTACCCTTATATGTTTGTGCTGTACTCCCATCAGTCTATACTGTGTTGTGGCTGCATCTCTCTCTGGGAGCCATCATGATTCCATCACTCTGTATTGGTATTCATTTGTGGGAGAGCAGGGCCCCCCCATGTATCCATAGCTGTAGAGACAATGTATTGAACTTTCATCTCCCACTATGGCATAATGAAGGCCCCTGCAGCATCATAACTGCACAATAATATACATATGTGTGGGCACAGGGCCCTCTGTGCCCTACACTCCAATTTACCAACAAATATAGAGAGCGCAGGCCTACAGACATTCCAAGTAAACCTTGTGATGCAAATGGCGCAATATCTCAGTACCCATAGGAATATTGGAAAACAATTTACCAGAGTTGTAATCATGCCCTGGCAACCTACATGTCAGCTTAGTACACCTAAACATGTACAACGCTACGTTTAGCAAAAAATCTGCATCT
The DNA here is from genome assembly GCA_016271365.2 of Neoceratodus forsteri. Taxonomy (NCBI): domain Eukaryota; kingdom Metazoa; phylum Chordata; order Ceratodontiformes; family Ceratodontidae; genus Neoceratodus; species Neoceratodus forsteri. The sequence goes on along the minus strand of CM028133.1, from coordinate 63,566,172 downwards.
CGAACTGTTTTTGAGACACAGGCACCAAAAGATACTGCGCCTGCCACAATGTTATCCTAAGGGAAATTTCCAAAATTCAAAATCTTATAACTATAGAAGCAATGTCAATTTTATCACCAAACCAGCAAAAGTCGCATCTTTGGGGCAAGCCCCTGCTACCCTGAAAATTTCAGCAAGAAATTCCAAATAGTTTCTTAGCAGTGACCTTTTAAAATCCTTTTTCACAAGGTGTCAAAATCCCTTTTCATGAGCTGATCCCTTTTCATGAAGTAAGGTCATGCGATCCTCCTCTCAGGAAAAGGTTTGACAGCTCACTTAAAAGGATCGGCAGCGAGTCATGAAAAGGATTTTAAATTTTAAAGTATCATTTTTGAGGAAAACTAAATTAAACCAAAGGCATAGGTTTGTAGAGGATGTCCCCCTGAGCAAAACCCATACTTGGATGTCTACAGAATACATCCCTGGAGCAAGTTATAATGTTTTGTTTGTGCCAAAAAATTAAAAACAAGATGGAGCCTCACGAAAAGGAATTTTTTTTCTCAAGAAGAGGGATTTAAAAATGTTTTTTCACCAGGCCTTCAAAATGCACTTCCCTGACCCAGTCCCTATATACCCTGAAAATTTCAGACCAGACAGAGAAACTGTTTGGGCTGTAGAGTCGAGCAAAGAATTTCAAAAAGTTGAGGATTTGTCACACTTTCCACACTTCGCAGCTCCACAACTGCATATTTGACCAGAACGAAACTTTTTATATACAAAGATCTATGGTACCAGCCTGAGCATGGAAAAGTTTAGATAAAGCAGATAAATAGTTGCAAAGTTATTAAAGTGCAAAATTTTGGGTTTAACATAGAAGTGGCCATGCAACTGAAGGCCAGTATAGTATAGTATAATATAATATAAATATAACTTTGTGCAGACTAAGTTTCACTTTATAGAAAAGATATGCCAGCAATAATGTGTCATCATACTGTGCTGGCAGTGAAAATAGATCTACGTATTTGTTTTCATTACATAGTGTTATGTGAAAGGAGTACAGTGTTGTGATTATTGTGCTTACTAGATGTGACTGACTGGTATAGTGTCTTACAATCTTGCATGTGTCTTGTATGTGTGGGTGTGTGTGGGAGAATGGAGAGTTAAGGATTTGAGGACAGGGACGTGGGGTGGGGTGGTAACTCTAACACCACATTTCACACTTTGTCACTGTGGAAACAACCGTAACTGAGCATTAATGGAGTTTGCAATGAATTTCCTTCTTTTGAGAAAGTGTAATATGAATAGTAAATGGTATGTGTTAGTGGGGCGCGGGGCCCAAAGAAGCTGCCATTTTTCCATAATGATATGTGTTTGTGGGAGTGAGACCTGCGCTCCACTTACATAAATACAGAGCCACACAGCAGCCCTATAGGCCAAGGAAGCCTTGTAACACAAATTTGCCAATATCTCATGAACTGTAGCAGGTAGAAAAAAATTAAGATGTCGAATCATGAGAATTAGTAGTTATCGAATATAAGCAATTGGAATCCATATCTGCATCATTTCCAAGATATCGGGTAGTGAAAGGCACTGTGAGTGCTAACTCTGAGGGCATAATACTGACCTACAGACATGAAAATGAGCAATTGGAACAGTAAACTTAACTGGCTGGGTCCACAGCACAGCATCCTTGAATCTCTAATACAGAAGCACAATCTACACAAACTATCACAGGCTTTACCAGAACTACTACTCCGACTCAGGGTCCCTACTTGATTGGATCCTCACCACCAGACCTGATCATGTACTAGATGCCACAGTGCTTGCTGACTCAATCACTGATCATTTCCCCACACTTTTCGATGGCGATCCTGTCCACCTCCTCCTCCTCCACCACGTCTGATTAGGTTTTCAAACTATGCTGCCCTGGACAAACAAGCCTTCCTATTTGACCTCTCTTGTGTTGACTGGTCTAACATTTATACATAACCAATGTTGATACTGCCCTCAATTCATTTCTGACTGAATTTGGCAACATCAAAAGAAGCACCTCCCTACAGTCAAAAGAGGGTAAGGGGCCAGCATTCGAGGTGGCTGAAAAAGACCTGCTTCAAAAGTTAAAAGTTAGAGACAATCAATGGAAAAAGTACAAACAAACTGGACTGCAGTCAGATCTCATTCTGTATAAACAATACAGAAATGACTGTAAAAGATGCATCAGGCAGGCCAAAAGTAAATACTGCCAAAACCTGCTGATTAATTCTTCCAATGACCCCAAGTTTTGGGGTCACATTAAGTCCTTCTTAGGTTCTGCTAAAGATGTCACTCCCTCAGATATGGTCCTACATGGTGTACACTGTAATGATTCTACTACCATTGCAAATGCTTTTAACCAACAATTTTCTGACTTATCTGCCTACACAGCTTCCTCCCATCACAATCCTCTGCTTCACAGTTTAACCCCACAGCATCTGAAGGACCCCAAACTTAACCAACCCCTTCTATTTCAGGGAAGTGTCTATGCATCAGGTCCAAAGTTGCTCAGGTCACTCTCTGAAAACACCAGTACTGGCTCAGATGGCCTAGAACCAAGACTACTAAAAATGGCTTCTTACTACATCTCTGGCCCCCTGGCACACATCTTCACCCTATCTCTCTCCAATGGCATTGTCCCTGAAGTCTGGAAGGCAGCCAGAGTCACTCCTGTATTTAGGAAAGGCAGTAAAAATGACATATCAAATTACCGGCCTATTGCTATTTTGTCTGTTCTGAATAAAATCCTGGAAAAAGTAGTATCCATGCAAATCACTGAATACCTTGAGAAATTCAATTTACTAAGCTCAGCACAACATGGTTTTGAAGCATCACAGCACCATGACAGCACTTGCAAAATTCACTTCAGATATCGTTACCAATATGGATAGAGGAAAGTTAACAGGGGCAGTCTTCATTGACTTAACAAAGCTTTCGATCTGGTTGACCATTCTCTGCTACTATCCACCCTCAGTACCTTGGGCTTCTCTCCCCAGTCACTACCTGGTTCAAAAGCTACCTCTCCAACAGAACACAAGCTGTTAAGTTTAATTCATCCATGTCAGACAGTGCTGTTATCAACACTGGGGTCCCTCAGGGTCTATACTTGGCCCTCTTCTATTCTCATTATTAGTCAATAAACTTCCTGAGCTGGTCACCACAGGTCACTCACTTCTTCATAGGATGACCTGGTAATTTATTATCACTCTGATAAGGTCCTGGATCTAAATGCTGCCCCCACTGCAGATTTTCATGCTGTACAACACTGGTTGAACTCTCAACGCCTGGTTTTAAATACAAATAAAACAAAAGTTATGATGTTGGCTCCAATCACAAGCTTAGATCCTGTCCTCTGACCATCTCTGTCTCTGATATCGATGGGGACCCTATAGAAACTGCCACTTCCTTTGGTTACCTTGGCATCACCTGGATCAAACCTTGGACCTGAAAGCACATATACAGGAAACCTGCAAGTCAATTAACTGCAAATTTGGGGCTGCCTACAGAACCAAATACCTGCTCACCCTGCTGCTAAATTGGCGATAGCCAGAGGCATTCTATTGCCAACCTTACATATGGGTGTCCCATCCTGTCCTTGGCCACCAAATCTTCACTGCAACTATGGGATACTACCTTCAATAATGTGTGCAGGTATGCAACCAAAGCACCTCGCTGCAGCATCATTGTCTCTTATATCAGGACCTTGGTTGGCTCTCTCCTTCCTCTACCAGGCAGTACTACTTGTACAATTTAGTTGATTCCATCCTAAGGGCGTCCAAGCCTGCTATCCTGTCTGATCTCTCAGGCCGGCCATTCCCACAAGGAATCTTAGATCGACTGATCAGACCTTACTATCCTCCCTTTGTCGGACTAAAAGGGAATGGGCTCTTCCATCATGCTGCCCCACCTATGGAACCTACTACCTCAGGATCTAAGAGATGTCTCCATCATGTGACTTTTAAGAGCAAACTCAGGACTTTCCTCACTACTATGGACAAATGTGTTTGTCAGACCCTACCTGATCCGCTGCATTTGTACTGTTTCCTCATTGCTAACACTTTTGCCTGTCCAAATGGGTGTTCTATATGTGCCTTGTAATTAATGTTTTATTTTGTGCCTTGTAATTAATGTTGCCTTAACCTGTTTCTTTATAAGCCTAATGTTAGCTGTTGACAATTGTAAGTCACTATTCTACTCCATGACATTCTTATCTTCACTTCAAGCCTCTCCTCACTTAACCCTACTGCTCTCTCCCCTTCTTCTGTTATATCCTCTTCCCCTTTATGTCACTCCCACCAAACTCCACCTTTACCTGTTCCTCACCTCATCCATGCCCTCCTTAGTCCCCACCCTCCTGGCTGTGCTTAGTCACCTCTCTCCACCTACTACCGCCTACTCCCACCGCTCTGACCCCTTCCTGCCCTGCTGTCTCTTGGTTCCACTGGCTCGGCTTGACTTTGACACTTTTGCCGCTATTGTCGTAACTCCTCCGCCTCATCCCCTCTCACCGGCATCCTCCACTCGCCCTGCCGGCTCATCGGTTCCACCAGCCGGCTGTATTTTCCTACCTCCTACCGCTGTTGCCTACTGCCGCCCCTACCACCCTCTCTTTTGCCTGCCATCTTCGCTCCATAGGCCCGGCCGCAGGTTGGTACTCACCCCGCTGTTGCGTATTCGACGGCACCTCCTTTCCACTTAATCTCTCCCTCCCATCCTTTTGCCAGTTTTCCCTTCCTTGTGTCTTTTCTACTGATGCCTATCCTCTCTTATTTTCTGCCTTCTACTATTCACATTTTGAGTATGTTCCATGATCAAGTGCTAAAGTATATTTTGTTTACTAATGTATGTTACATTGCCATATGTATTTCTCTCTGCATTTTGTACTCGTTGTCTTAATAATCTGGCTGTACTCTTTGTGTGTTGTAATTGTACCTCCCGGGTCGTGCCTGAAAACAGTCACTTGCTAACTAGCGCACTTACCCGGTTAACAAAAACTAAATAAATAAATAAATCCCAAATATTTCAGGAACCGTACAAGGTAGAAAAAAAAATTCAAATTTCTTGTTATTTACTTCTGCACTTAAGAATTTTTGTGATGGAAAGTCCGTATCTCAAACCATTTTTGAGATACGGGCCTCAACACTGCAATGCTATCCTACAGGAAAATGTCTGCACTTTGGAATGCTGTAACTTTGGGCCCCTGCGATGTTTTGGCACCAAACCACCAAAAGGCACATCTGTGGGACCACTGCCACCCTGAAAATTTCAGCCCAAAAGACCAAACCGTTTTGTCGCAGGAGGATGGCAGAGATTTGCAGTTATTTTGAGAATACTTTAGTAAAATACTTTGCCAAATCATCAAAGGTTCGCAAAACAACTAACTTTCGATTTAGTAAAGCATTTTGTGAAAGTGTTTTTTCCCAAAGTTGAAAATGCATTTCTAAGGGTTTAAGCCCCAAAATGATATGGCTAGCATCCTTAGCACCTTCCTAGGTAAACACAAACCATTATTTACCTATAGGGTCACAATTTTAAATGCCAGGCATTTTTCTGTGCCACTAACTGAAAACAAGATGGCTGAATGATGAAAGTAAAGAGCAGGCCATTTGTGAAAGTAAAACAGACATTTGCAAAAGTTTCATGATTTTGCTAACTTTTCCCATTGACTATAATCGGAAATCTGTTTTTTGAATAACATTTGAACGGTTTAATATTTTTTCACCAAATCAATCAATCAACCAACCAACCAACCAACCAACCAATCAATTTATTGGAGAGCAAAACTGAGAGAAAATATCTCATTTACAATTGCATCCATTAGTACAAAACATAAACAACCACACATACATAAAGACAAATACAAAGACATATTCAGTTACATAGATTCACAGAATTACGAAGTTATGAGTCACTTAAAAGCATCTACATTCATGTCATAAATCTAACAAGCAATCATTTAAAGTGCGAAAATGTAATAATAATTGTCAATATTAATTTTCTTTGGATAGATAACCAGGTCATTGGGGCTGTAACTGCTAACCTATAGCTACCAAATCTAGTTTTAAATCTTAGTAAGAAATATTGAGGATAATTAACTGATCTAAGAGAATATCTATAATGTTCTTTAACAATAACTGATCCCAGCAAATATGGGGGTAATTTACTCAAAACAGATTTATATACATAAAGCATACAATGAATTTGTCTCCATACTGATAAAGGCTGACAACCTGATTCAAAGTAAAGATTACAGTGATGGGTACACCAAGGAAAACCAGTGATGAATCTTAATGCACCACGATAAAGAGGATCCAGTACTTTTAAGACTGCATCAGTTGTTCTCATATAGATAAAGTCACCATAATCTATTTGTGATATGAATAAAGAATTAACCAATTGTTTACAAATTTTAAAGCTAAAGCAGGATTTATTCCTATAGAAAAAAAGACAATAGTTTAAGTTTATTAGACAGCATATGAATATGTAATTCAAATTTCATCGACTCATCTAACATAATACCTAAATATTTATATGAAGAAGTTCTAGACAAATTAGTCCCCTCCAGAGTTTTAATATTTAAAGTTTAAGTTGTTTATCTACCTAGATTTCCAGAAAATTGGGTCCATTGAGTTTTATTTACATTTAGCAATAAACGTGAATTAATTAAAGTTTTCTGAATAATATCAAAATCTTTCTCAGAGTGCAAATGGCATCTGGGGGATCCCTGCTCTGACAAACCAAAATGGTGTCATCAGCATAAAAAGTATATTAATGTCGACTGACACACCTCAACCAAATCATTTATATAAATGAGAAACAACAGCGTCCAAGTACTGATCCTTGGGTACCCCCTGTCAATCATATTTAAGTCAGAGCAGCAATCCTCACTTCAACACATTGCAACCGTGAAGATAAATAAGCAGAAAACCAAAATAAAGTACCATACCTGAAATCTTTAACTTATCCAGTAACAGATTGTGATCAAACGCCTTTACAAATCCCACAAAGTAGCAGGAACTAATCAACCCTTATCAAAGGCAGTATATATATCATCCACTACCTCTGATACTGCATAAATAGTATTATGACCTTTATGAAAACCGGTTTGATTATTTATCAATATTCCATTTTGTCTAAACATTTAACAAGCTGCCCATGTATACTAACTTTTCCAGGACTTTAGTAATAGGTGTCAAATAGATATAGATCTATAACAACCTGGATCAGACTCATCACCCCTTTAAAAATGGAAGTACACAAGCTGTTTTCCAATCATCAGGGATTTCATTAGTACTTAAGGATACATTAAACATATAAGCTATATACTTAGCTATAAAGAGGCGCCAGTCTTATAGAATTTAGGATCAATAGTATCTAATCCTGCTCCTTTTTTTACATTTAACCTATTTAATTCAGTAATAATATCCTGCTCACTAATCAAACCAAAGGAAAATAAAGGACCTTTACCTGAGTGCCAAAGTTACTATCTAATTCAACATTAGATTGATTAGGACATTCTTATCAAAAGTACATCCTGCCTCAAGGAAATATTCATTAAAAGCCCTAACTTGTGCCATAGGTTCACATATAAGAACATCTTTATAATGCAATATTTTTGGAAGCTTTGTAGCCTGTGATTTACCTTGAAGAACCTTTATCCCATCCCATATTTTCTTTTCTTGCCAGATGCATTTGTAAATTGTTGACTATAATAATCACTTTTTCACATCGCATCTCCCAACACACATTTCTTATAGTTTTAAAATTCTGTATATCTGCATCCTGTCTTGTACTTCTAGCCTTTTTCCAGAGTTGATCCTTTACCATTATTACTTTTTAAGTAACTATTAAACCATGGTGCCAGCTGTGACCTAATTCTTCTTTAGTCATAGGGAAAATTTATTAATTACTTCCAAAAAGAATATTTAAAATAAGACCATGCAGCATGAATATTAGGACAACAATAAATTAGCTCCCAGTCAACTCCTGACAAAAGGCTTGTTCACAAAACTTAAAATAGTTCTTAGTAATCATAACACAAGGCATTTTAACAGATTTAGCTTGGTGTCTAATACATGATATATAACAATGATCACATATCAGCATCAAATACAGAAGAAACATATCTATGTGGAGTAGTATTCATTATCAAATCAAGAAGAGTATCTCTTTCTGAAAAAGCTTATTAGGTCATGTAGGAACATCAATAATTTTTATAAGATTAAGGGCTGCCAATTGATTAGTTAATTGATCAGAAGGTCTCAATAAATCCTAATTCAGGTCACCCATCACCAACATTTCTTGATCTAAATAAGGAGCTAGCATAGTTACAAATGTTTGTAAAGTGTCAGAGGGAGCAGAAGGAGGTAGCTGCTGAAGTACTGTGTGATATACTATTTGCCTATGAAACTGATTTAAAACTGTTTACACTGTATTATACTGTATGTTGTTCTGAGAGGGGTGCCTTCTTGCTTAAAGGCAAACTCTCTACCAGTGTGCTGTTGCATTTTGGGACATTGGAGGACTCTGTCCTACCATTACTTCCTGGTCCTGTGTTTTGGCACCTTCACAGGCTATTTACTTGCAAACCAGCCTCTTTGCAGGCTAAAACACTGCAATACAATAATCAAAAGCCTTCTTAAAGGCTGTTTTAAACCATTTGGGACACAATGGCATTATCATAAACCGAAGTAGCGCTGCGACGCACTCCGGTTTCTAACATTTATAAACGTCAGACTAGCGAGAAGGGCAAGCGCAGGCGCAGGGTCACGCAGAGACATAAAAGGCCAGCAGCTGTCTTCCATGTCTCCGGGCAAACGGGCAAAGGGACTAAGACACTAGGACTGACCCAGGTAATACCACTTATTTCATTGCTAACCATTTTTCTTCCCCAGTGTGTTGTCCTAGGACAAACATTAGTTTAAACACCACAATGAAGAAAGCTAAGAAAATGTGTTCATCCTGTCTCATGTACACCTCAGGGAAACAGACACCTAGATTTGTCTGCGATAGATGTTTACTAGTAGAAAAACTTCAGGATGAAATTAAACGTTTGCTACCTAAAGATAATTTGCAACCCGAAATTAAAGCACTTGAGGAATACATTGACCAAATGTCTCTCTTAGTTGAAAATAACGCATCTACCATGCAAATCCCTGAAGACCTACCACACCCTGACAAATCACTAAACAAATACACTTTTACTAACCTAGCAGAGTCACCAGTCATTTCCTCTACTCCCTCAAATTGCAAACCTGACGAAAACTGGTTTAAAGTTCCCCATAAAAAGCATACAACAAAAAGCAAACACCTATGTAAAGTCAACCAGGAGTTGGCCCTGCATAACTCATTTGAAATTTTAAACTCTGAAACAACTGACAGATATAGATTAGACAATATAAATACTCCCTCAGACACATCAATTCCCTCCTCACCTCAATATGACAAACAAAACTTTCACTCAAATCAACAATCAAAAAACAAACTATTTGCCAAAACCAGAGTAGTAACAAAAGAAACATCTCCCCCAGGTAAAATAGAAACTAAACAAAAGCAGGTTATTGTACTTGGAGATTATATCATAAAATATTTTGACCACCAATATGTAACCCAGATAAACATCAGAAATGTGTTCAAGCTTCAGGGGCTAAGATAGCAGACATAACAAAATGGCAAAACCAATATTAACCAAGGCAGGCAAAAACTCTTAGTGATAATTCACGCAGATACTAATGACATCAAAGATTCAAACCTTATACAAATCAAACAGGATTGTGTAGCACTAAATAACATACTATATGGTTGCTCAGTCTGCATCTCAGAGGTGCTACCTATCCCTAGAGCCACTGGATATATCACCACAAAAATTAAAGCTTTAAAATGAGTGGCTGTGAAAATGGTGCTATAAACAAGACATCAAATGCCTAACACACTGGGAAGAATTTGAGAACAGGCCATCTCTATACTGCTGGGACGGTTACACCTCAGAAGAAGAGGAGTACTATACTAGGGCAAAATGAATGCTTACATAAACACTCATTTAAACTAATAAACAGGGGGAGTCTGGGATCTTATCCCATCCTCTAGCTAATAATGTAAATTCACCACCAAATTTCAACTTTAATATCCTTACTTTCAATGCTAGATCTATGACTATTTTCAAATATGCTGAACTAGAAATACTATCGCACACTCTAGAACTAGCAATTATTGCTATAACTGAAACCTGGGGAAACACAGACAAAATCTGGACAACAGAAATACCTGGCTATAAACATTTTTACAAACATAGAAACAATACAAAAAGAGGAGGAGGGGTTAGTTTATATATAAGAAATGACATAAAATCTTACAAAAAAGACTCTGATCCCTGTTTAGAAAATGTTTGGGCATACATGCAAGTTACTTGCTCATATAAAATTCTGATTGGAGCCTGTTATAGACCACCAGCCTCAGATTTACAGTGTCAGTGGCTCAGTAGGTAGCACACTCGCCTCTGAGGCCGGGAGATCAGAGGGCTGTGGGTTCAGTTCCCACATCTGGCACTTGGGTTAATATCCAGTACAGACACTGTAGTGCAGCATGAGAGGGTGCTGCACTTCTGAGGTGCCGCTCTTCGGATGAGATGTTAAACCGAGGTCCCATCTGCCCGATTGGTGGTAGCTCAGGTGGATGTTAAAGATCCCATGGCACTTATCGAAAGAGTAGGGAATTTCCCGGTGTCCTGGCCAAATTTCCTCATTCACTATAAATACCACCAACAGCTTAATCTGGTTCAAAGTCAGTTGGCATTCATCTGTATCCCCCTACCCCGGGTCGTGCCTGAAAATAGGCAGGATTTGTCTAGTGCACTTACCCGGTCAACAAAAAGCTAAATAAATAAATAAATAAAAATTTAAACACCACTAGGTTGTTAGCTGAAGAAATACAGCAATTTGCTAATAAAAACAATGTATTGATATTAGGAGACTTCAACTTACCAACAATTTACTGGAATTTACTATCTGGAACAAACCAGTATGACAAACAATTTCTATCTGCTATAATTGACCAAAGCTTAAAACAGATGGTAAGGGAGCCAACTAGGGAAAATGATATACTGGACCTTGTTATTACCAACTTAGAAACCCCAACATCTGACATTACGATTTTACCTCCAATAGGAAACAGCAATCATAAGTCTATACTTTTTTCAATCCAGCTACCCTCACAACCCAAAACAAGCAACATCAGAATTAAACAATATCATAAAGCAAACTTTGATCTCATTAAACAAGATTTGAGGAAAACTAACTGGGAACAGATTCTCCCCCCCCTAAAAACGAATGAAGCATGGGAAACAATAAAACAAAAAATATTACAACTTGACAAACAACATATCCCTGAGAGACTTAAATACAACAATAAAGGAAAAATCCCACAATGGTTCAATAAACACATTAAAACTTTAATAACTCGTAAGAAGAAACTTTTCTCTAAACTTAAAAAAACACCAGTATCACAAATAAATAAAACATTAACATCCTATAGACAAACAGTTAAAAAATTAAAAAAAGCATATAACAATAACGTAACCTGGAATTTAAGATAGTGCACACAAAGGACTCCCATAAAGCTTTATACTCTTATTTAAATGAAAAAAAGAACTGTAATAATCAAATTGGACCACTAGTTATAAATACACATACCATCACCTCAGATACTGAAACTGCTACTGAACTAAATAACTATTTCTCAACTGTCTACACACATAAATCGGACCTTACTCCTATTACTGTACCCTCTAATACTGACATAAATATAGACAGAATTTCAGAAAAAGATGTCGAAAATGCACTAAATGCCCTAAAAAAACATACAAGTCCAGGACCAGATGAAATTAGCTCCAGATTCTTAATAGAAACAAAAGATGCCATTATCCAACCACTAAAAATATTATTTAATAAATCTTTGAATGAATCATCAGTGCCAAATGAATGGCGTACCGCAATAGTTACACCTATTTTTAAAAAAGGCTCTCACTCAAAAACTGAAAATTACAGACCCATAAGTCTTAATCCATTCCATGTAAACTTATGGAAAAGATTATCAAACTCAAAATAGAAGATGAACTAACAACATTAAATATAATTGATACATTCCAGCATGGCTTTAAACAGGGTTTCTCATGTGTAACAAATCTCATCTCCTTCTATGAATGTATCAGCTATCACTTGGATAATAACACACCTATGGACGTCATACTACTTGATTATAGCAAGGCGTTTGATAAGGTTTCTCATTCCTTATTAATTAAAAAACTTATCAAAATAGTATTGTCATCTACACTAACCTCCTGGATTAATCAGTGGCTGAACAAGAGAACACAGAGAGTCATGGTCAACAACGTAATGTCCAAGGAGAGGGGAGTGAACAGCGGGTTCCCCCAGGTTCTGTGCTTGGGCCGGTTCTTTTTAACCTGTTCATTGGAGATATGCATATATCAACAAATAATAAAATGGTTAAATTCGCTGATGACACTAAAATTGGGGGAAAGCTATCAATCAAATCAAAAATTCTGGTTTACAAACAGAACTATTACTAATTGAGCAATGGGCATGTATGAATGAGATGCACTTTAATGTCACTAAATGTGCAACTCTTCACCTGGGAAGAAATAATCCACTACAAACATATTATTTAAACAACATGGCTATTAAAACTTCAACTGTAGAAAAAGATCTAGGGATCTTGGTCAATAATAAATTGTCTTCCACCTCTCACTGCACCAAAATAGCTAATCATGCAAACGTCATTCTCAGGAAGATTAGCAAAAGATTCGTAAACAAAACTGAACAATGTCTCCTGCCACTCTACAGATCTCATGTTAGACCATTCGTGGATTACTGTTTCCCCTTCTGGAGCCCTTATTTAATTTCTGATATTAATAAGATTGAAAACATTCAACATAAAGCAACAAAGCTCATACCCCACCTTTCCAAACTTAACTACACCACCAGATTAGAAAACACAGGTTTACTCACACTAGCCCAAAGAAGACTTGGGGAGATTTGTTACTATTATTCAAAATTACAGCAAATCGAGATCAGATGCAAATTTGTGGTCTCAAATACTTTACCAGAAAAACAGCAGCAAGACTGCATAACAGACAACTGGAGATTATGAGGGCAAAAACAAATAAAAGAATTAACTATTTTACTATAAGAACACCCAGAATCTGGAACAAACTACCGCAGGAAATAGTCGATTCTCCTAACATTTTGTCTTTCAAAAACAAACTTGACAAATGGTTGATCAATCAGGGACCCACTAAATGATCCACAAATGTGGAGGACAATCGTGATGGGCTAACTGCCTTCTTTTGTCTAATAACACCAAAGTATCAAAGGTCTATAACAGGCCACTAAATTAAAATTAAAATTTTGTGACACTCCAACTTTTAAAACAATCATATCTAATTTCTTAGAAATTGATTCCGACAGATGTACCGTCCCCAGTAAACCATGTTTTAAATAAATGGCTACTCCAAAACCTTTAGTTAATCGATCCTGCCTATACAGGCTATACCCATCAATACATATTTCAGTATCTTTTGTCTTGTTAGTTAACCAGGTTTCAGACAAAACAAAAGCATCCGGGTCAGAATTATGTATCCATGTTCGTAAATTATCAACCTTTGCTAGCAAACTTCTTACACTGAAATGAAGTATTCCCAATACAGTTCATTCATTAAGTTCCTGAAGACTGAAGTGATTATCCAAAATAGGGCCTGGATTATTATGTACATTTTCAGAGGAAAGCAACAGCATTAATATAAGACATCTTAAAAACGGAAAACATTGTTATCTATTTCTATTACTAACTAATGGTCCCCAGTTTAGTTTCTTGAACTTATAACCCCATGATGCCACATTATTATGCAACTTTAGAGGATACACCCTTTTCATTAACCCCCACATTAGCTAACAAACTAACATAAGCATCTGGTAGAAACAAACCACAATCTATATCAAATACACACACATTGGCAACAGTACTGTCAGCACATTCTGTTAAAGACATACTACACACAGTGATACTACTCTTTAAAATAAGGACTACTATAGCCCCCCATAGATCATTAAATTAAACATATTTACTATACAAATTACTGATGAGCAATATTCAATCCTGCTTCCCTCAATAAAAGAAACAAGTGCTCCTTTATATTCCAAAACGATCACACTAATATAAATATCACTATCAAGACCTGTGGAAATAAACTTACTAATGAGATTAAATTAACTTTTTCTCTGCCAAGTGGCACTCTCGCCACTCACGCTCATGCACACGCGCTTGCAAGCAGCTCTGACTTAAGTAGCAGTCTGTGGAGCTTCAGCTACTAGCCCTTCCCAGTCAGCATTAGTAAATTACACAGACAAGGCAGTTCAACTGAAGCAGTTTCTACAGTTATTATGCAGCCAGCACAGTGTTCTTACTCTACACTCGGCAGTACCACAGTCTCTTCCCAGCGTGATGTTTCACCAGGAAGATTCGCAGCTGTTCCTTTGAAAGGCACATTGGTGACAAAGGCTGCATCTTCCCTGAAGTTTTTGGACTGAACGAACAAACCGTACGGGCTGTGGGTGCGAGCAAAGAAACACGCAAAAAGTAATTTGCTTGTGTTTTTGGTGTTCTTCAGCTCCACAACCGTACAGCCGACCACAACGCAACTTGCCACATCCAGATATCTATGGTACCAAACCACGCATGCACAATTTCAGGCAAATCTGTCATACAGTGGAAAAGTTATTAAGGTACTAAATTTAAGGTTTAACATTAAAGTGCTCACTCAAGTCTAACTATAGTGGCACTACTGTGCTATATTCATGGCAAAAAAACTAATGCATCAGTTAGGGTTGTTCCACAGTGACAAAAGCAAAGAAGATGTTGAGTTCTCTTCACTTCAGCTCGCTTCACAACCGGGCATTAGGATGCATTGGGGTAATCAGCCCAACTTTCACCCAATCAAGTGTAAACAAACTGAGGTATAGGAGAATGGGGTGAGAGTTAGGACCGATGACCCCAAAGCACACCCCGATGCCGGTTGGTGGGCAGGCTGGGGGGGTGCAAGGGGGGGGCTTTCAACCCTAACACCAAATTTCCTCACTTTTGTCACTGTGGAACAACCCTAACTGATGCATTAAACAGAGTTTTTTTGCCATGAATTTCCCTTCTTTTTGAGAATGAGGACTACAAATATTGAATGGAATATGGTGGTGGCGTGCGCCCTTCGGCTCCCCACCATGTGATTTTTGTGACATAGTAACGGTAACTGTAATGCAAATGCAACACTAATGGTTACGCACATGGTGACGCAAACATAAATGGTAAAGCAAACGTTAATAGAAACGCAAGTGAACAGTGACGCAAACGGAGATGCACGTGCATACGGAAATGCAACTGGTAATGCGCATGGTCATGGTACCTCTATTGCAAATGGTAACTGTAACAGCAACAATAACGCCAAAGGATATAGAAATGGAAACGCAAACGCAAAGCGTAATGCACACGGTCACGGTACCGCTATTGTAAATGCAAATGGTAATGGTAACAGCAAAAATAACGGCAAAGGAAACAGAAACGCAGACACAAGCATGTGTGGAAAAGCAAACTGTACTGCGCACAGGCGCGAACGCAATAGTTAACGAAATGGTAATGGTAACAACAATGATGATGCACAACAAGACAAATGCAAACGAAAGGGTGGCCGCAAACGCAAGTGGTAATGAGCACGATGACGTAAAGCGAAACACAAACACAAACAGTAGTGGAGACACAAATGGTAACAGTAATGCAAATGCAAGCACAAATGGAAATGCAAGGGGTAACACACACAATGACGTACACGAAAACGCTAATGCAAACGGGTACAGAAAAGCAAGTAGAAACGCTACATGTAACAGTAACTGGAGCGCACACCCTGGTTTTTCCCCAACAGCTGCATAGAGAAACACAGTGACTACAAAGAATGTATGCATAATAATGGGCCTCGGACCAGAAAATACGGTCTTGGAATACTAAATTGCTTATATCTCAGGAACCATATGAAGTAGAAAAAATTTAAATTTCACATGATTCATGACTTTCCTGGCTAGGTTTGCACTCCTAGGGGGCTAAGCATTTTTTCAGACAAAAAATCCGTATCTCTCACCGTTTCCGAGATACAGGCACCGAAAGGTGCGGCAGACGCCGCAATGTTAGTCTATGGGAAAAAGCATCAACTTCGGAGTACCATAACTTTGCATCCCTGCAATATTTTTTCACCACCAAAAGGCACATGTATGGGATGTTAGCTTTCTTCCTTCCAAATTTTAGCCCAAAAGACCAAACGGTTCTTTTGCAGCAGGGTGACAAACAATTCCTGTCATTTTGACCATAGTGTTGCAAAGTAGCGTCGTGATTTGCAACACTTTCACAAAAAAAAAAATCACTTAAGTATTGCAGGTGCGACACTACTTTGCGACACTACCTTCCCCAGAAATTTCAAAAACATATTTCTGGGATGTTTAACCCCAAAATAAAGACATGCCTACCATCCTCAGGGCTAGACTAGGTAAACATAAAAAGAATTGTGTCCCTAGAAGGTCTCCATTTTAAATGCAAAGCATTTATGTGATCAGTAACTGAAAAAAATGGCTGACTCACGACACTAGAGGGGTCATTTGTGGCACTAAAAACTGCATTTGCGACACTGTTGAACTTTTTGTTAACTTTTCCCATTGACTATAATGGGAAATTTGTTTTTTGAATAACCTTTGAACCGTTCAATATTTTTTCACGAAATCTTCAAAATGCACACCTGGGACCCTGGCCACACGTTCCCTGAAGTGTTTGGACTGGTTGTGCAAACTGTGTGACCTGTAGGTGTGAG
Source organism: Neoceratodus forsteri (assembly GCA_016271365.2). Taxonomy (NCBI): domain Eukaryota; kingdom Metazoa; phylum Chordata; order Ceratodontiformes; family Ceratodontidae; genus Neoceratodus; species Neoceratodus forsteri. The sequence continues at coordinate 63,549,248 of CM028133.1, read as the reverse complement.
CAAAGAAAGCACAAAAAAAGCATAAAATGCACCCCAAAATGTCACTTAATAACTCCACAGCCATATATCCGGACGGGTATCGAAGTTGGCAGATCCCAAGATCTATGATCTAGATGCCCTGTTCTGCCAAATTTCAGGCAAACCGCTGAATGGTGGCAAAGTTATTAGTGCAACATTTCACCATTTAACCTTAAATGGGTATTCAACTCCTAACTATGGTAGCACTACCATGCTACCATTATATATATATATATATATATATATATATATATATATATACATATACATATACACACACACACACACCTGTATATTACATTTTCATGGCAAAAAAATCCATTTAATGTATCAGTTAGGGTTGTTCCACAATGACAAAAGTGAGGAAATTCGGGTCCGGTGGCGTCATTAGCTTAATGGCAGCCTAAATCTCAGCTCCGGTGCCTCGGGTGCGGTATATAAAATCAATCTCCATCCATCAGTGACAAATGCTCTGTTGAGGATGCACCTAACCTCTGTTGGCAATTGTGAAATGGGCAGAACTAAAAAGAAGCTCGATGAGAGAGATCGAACCCGTTCAAGAAGTCAGATGGAGCTGAGGCCTGTAAGCTCATCTGGGTCCCGTTCATCCTTGATTACAGCCTCGGGGGAAGACTCTGATGGTTCAGGCTCTAAAGATACGCCAACCTTTACAAAAGCTGACAGGCACAGAATGTTAAAAATATTACACCGTATCGATGCCAGGATATTGGGAATTCCGGGCGATCTCAAGAAATTAGAAACACTTATGTCTACAGTGGAAACCCAAGCTGAAACCATACAATCTGATCATATGGCTTTCGGGAGGTCTCTGGCTTACCTTCACAAGAGAGAGAAGGAGCTGACTATGAGAGCAGAAGATACAAAAGCGACAGCTCGCCGCAATAACATTTGTATATTTGGCATCTCGGAGGGGGTGGATCCCTCAAGTATGGAGGACTTTATAGATTCCTGGCTTAACACAGAATTGAATCTAGAGGAGAGCTTTAACACAGAGATCGAAACAGCCCACTGCTCTATTGCCCCTAAGCCGAAGGAAGGTGCACCACCCAGATCTGTGATTGTAAAATTTCTCCGGTACACAGCGAAGGAGAAAATTATGATGTTAGCGTGGGCAAAGAAAAATCTTAACTTGGACGGACAAAGGCTGTATATAGATCAGGACTTTTCTCCTGTAATGTTGGCTCAGCGTAAAAAGGTGCTGCAAGTGGTAAAATCGCTGAGAGACAAGGGATTGAAGGCCTATCTTAGATACCCTGAAAAACTCTGGGTACAGAATGGTGATGGTGTTAAAATATTTGATACCCTCTCGACTGCTGTTCCTTTCCTAATGTCACAAGAGGTTCCCATTTTGGTTATAAAGGATGAGTTGGCGGAGAAGGAAATTGAAGATCTACTATGGTCTAATGCTCCGGGTTCAGGAAGGCATGCAAGGAGACGAGAAGAGGCCCTACTCCCATTACATGCTGATGTGGCAAAGTGGCTACAATCCAGGAAAACCTGAGGAAGACACGAAAGGAGAGTGCATGGTGAGTTGTTCGACAGAAATGCCTCGGGATGAGTGGCTATTCCCTTGGGACTGATAAGTTAAGACTTTTAAACTAATAGGGGACATTGTGCACCATTTTGTTTGATATGGATGAACAAGATACGTTTACCTTTTTTCTTGTTTCAGATATTCTTTACATATTCTGCACCGATTAGGGGGCTTTTCGGGGGAATTCTCCTTGTTATTATTTTCTGGTACCCCTTAAAGTGCTTCAAAGGAACTTTGTTGTGTTGGTTCAGGGTTTCAAGGGGAGGGTTTATGGAGTGGGACAGTTAGTTGGTGCAACGTTGATGCAGTCCCTGGGGGTTGAAAGGCCGCACTTGGAGAGTGGCGATGGGATGTCTAATGCAGGTTTTTACCCTATTTCTTTTCATTTTCTTGTATAAGGAGGTGGGTGCTGCCATGAACCTACTTGATGGTCGGATAGTTATGGGGAATAAACAGAGTAGATAACAGTTTACTAAGAAGGGATGGGGGATGTTCTGGAGTGGGAGTGCATTGGTTTGGGGGGCTGGGGCATAGCAGATGGTAATGGAGCTATATTTTTTACTTCTATCTCTTTATGAAATCTTTGTATTATTTGTGAAGCAACAAATAGCTTCCTTAAGTACATTATAGTTGCTAGGTTAAAGAAGTGTTTTATTTGTGTTTAATTAATTATCTTGTCAATATTTTAACCTATCACAGTGTGGTTTTAATTAAAGTTTATTGGTTATAGGTTATATGTGTGTGTATTTAAGGGACTTTTTCACTATTGGTGTTTTACCTTTGAGAAAGGATGTAATTTTCATCCGAAATGCATCAGGTCTTTTGGCATGTGTTAATAAAAGTTTAACTTATATTTAGACTGGTGCCCTTGTCATAAGAGGTGTGTGTGCTCTACTTTTTGTGTTTTGGATATTCAAATTGGGTATTGTAGCACCACGTTCTTGTGCTTACTCCAAGTCTGTTTTTGGATGTATCATGTTTTGGGAGTATTAAGCACAGGTTGCGGTAGGAGAATTAGATATCTCCAAGCGTAAAACCTCATTTTAGAAGCACTAATTGGTCTATTTGTAATTTTAGCTATGTCGCTGGAAAATTCTCCAAATTTGATTTTTTCTGAAAACCCAAGTCCAATGGGATATATGAGAGAATTGTTGGAGACAGCAGTGATAAATAATCCGTTTTTGGTGGAGAATAGTAACAATGCCAATTCAAATCCAGGTGGAAATTCTCTTTTTTTAGCCTTTCGTGAACTGGAGAAAATCACTTTCCAATGGAGAAAAACATTTTGGAATACAATTAATATGGAAGCCTATTTAGCAGTGCAACGTATACCAAGAGGATTAAGGTTAATCAGGAACCCAGCTTGTGGAACTGAAAGTGAGGAATTTTTGAAAGCTTGGGAAAGTATCCTAACGGAGGCAAGTTTTAAATTGGTTACGTTGATTGTAAAATATAGTAAAGAACGTGAGGAGCAACTAAAGGAAGATATAAAAAAGAAGGAGATAGAAGTTTTACTATACAAAGATAATGTGGAGTTTGAGGGTTTGAACAATAAACTGAAAGAATCAATAAATAAATTAGATAATGAACTGAAAGCAGCAAAACAGATTAAATTTATCAGAGACAAAAATGATTATGCTAATGACAGAGTTTTTAATTGGAGGAATAACCCACGGGGAATTCTAAAAAACAAAAGGCATGTGTCATTTGATTTCAGTAGTGCCAGTGAATCGGAAACGGAGGAAGAAGTGAATCAACACCATTTTCAGCGAGAGAGGCAGGAGTCAGCACCTCCATATGTACCACGGAGAAGTCCGAGATTTCAAGCCGGAAGAGAAGGGGGTTATGGCGATCAACAAGAAAGGTACGCTAACGCGAGAGGAAAGAGGATGAGGAGGACGCTGAGGACAGCATGTATATGCACGAACAGATACAGCAGGAACAGACGCTGGTAGCAGGGATGGACACACAGGTAATCAATCTCTCAGAGTATGTGTTAACAGACTTAGAGAAGAAAGTTTTGAATAAGGGTTTTGGATTTGTACCAACGGCACAAATAAGTAAGTTCCATTTAATGGTGGATTTGAACATTGCGTGTAGGAACCTGAATTTGAAGTCTTATTTCTTCTCTAATAACATTTCAATTGCAAATAACGGCTCCTAAAGATTATCAAGGTTTTAGACCTCCATCTACATTTAATCTGCCGACCTGCCCGGCTGTTAGAGTGTTCAAACAGCTAGTGGAAGATGATTTGGAAAAGTTTTTTAAAAATCCTCCAGGTGGTCAATATAATAACTTAAGTAGAGGTGAAAGAGAAGCTATATTAACACAATAGAACAACATGTCGATTGAAATCAAGAAAGCTGATAAAGGTGGATGTGTGGTGATTATGGACAAAGAAGCTTATGTACGAGAGGCAGAGAGACAACTTAGAGACAGCAACTTTTATGAAAAATTGAGTTATGATCCGACTTATGAATTTAAGAGCAACATAGATGAAATTATAAAGGAAGCCGTAAAACAAGGGGATATTACTTTGAAAGAATCACAATTTTTGATTACGGAGGTACCTGTGAGAGCTACATTTTATTTGTTACCTAAAATACATAAGACACTGAATAATCCACCAGGAAGACCGACAGTAAGTGGCATAGGATCATTAACGGAGAGTTTGTCTCAGTTTGTTGATTTTTTATTTAAATCCTTTCGTTACCTTGTTACCATCATACCTTAAGGATACGACAGATGTATTGCAACTTGTACAGAATATGGAGTTGAGAAATGAGGATTTTCTAGTAACAATGGATGTTGAGGTGCTTTATAGTAACATCCCACATGAAGGCGCCTTGGATGCAGCTGCAATCTTTTTAAATCAGAGACTAGAGACAGAAAAACCAAGCACTACATTTATCTTGAAGTTATTAGAAATTGTATTGAAGGACAATGTTTTTTTGTTTAATAAAGAATTGTTTTACAGATTAAAGGACTGCTATGGGTATACATATTGCCCCACCATTCTTGAATTTATACATGGGGGCTTGGGAAAATGGTATTGTATTAGATCGGTACAAAACAAATTCCTGGATAAAATCATAATTTGAAAAGGTTTATAGACGATTTATTTTTTGTTTGAGGGAACAGTGGAAGAATTAGAACAGTTTGTCAATTTCTTGAAAGTAGTAATTTGAATCTTAAATTCACGTACACGGTTTCAAAAGATAGTATTTTTTTTTGATTTGAAGATACATAAATTAGATAATTTGGGGCTCAAGACTGAAATTTATAGGAAACCAATGGATGGCAATACTATACTACGTGCAGAAAGTTGCCAGCCTAGACATACGATCATGAATATACCTAAGGGCCAATTCTTAAGAACCTGCCGTAATTGTAGTGAGGTAGCGGGATTAGAAGAAGGAGCTAAAGAATTGATGAAGCGATTAGTAGAAAGAGGTTATAGTTTTAAATGTATTCAGGAAGGGAGAGAGGATGCGGCAAAAGCAGACAGAACAGAATTACTAAAAGGAGATAAAGCAGAAGCTTTTAAAAAAATCAGATGAAATGTTCAATTTTGTCACTACTTTTTCCACACAGGCTAGGGAGATAGAGAAAATTGTTAATACACATTGGAAAGTTTTATCCATTGATGCAGGTTTAAAAGAGATAGCCAGTATGTCACCGAGAATGGCATATAGAAGAGCTAGTACTTTAGGTGACAGATTAGTGCATAGTCACTTTGTTGCATCTACCAAAGGAATGGAAACATGGTTACAGAGGGACATAGTAGGTTGTTACCCGTAAAACTGTAGGGTGTGCTCAGTGATAGAGCAATGTAAAGGATTTTTGTAATAATGTGCAACGAAACTTTGAGATTAGGCAGTTTATTAACTGCAACACGGAGGAATAATTTACATTGCCCTATGTAGCTGCAGTAGTTTTTATGTGGAAAGACAAAACGAAATTTTAAAATTAGAGTTAGGGAACATTTGACAGCGATTGAGAAAGTAGATTTAACATATGTTACAGCTGCCCATATAGCTACAGCGCATAAGAATATGGAACATGAGTTTAAGTTCATTGGCATTGACAAAGTACAACGTAAACTACGAGGGGGTGATTTTAATGATATGTTGTTAAAGCATGAAGCATTTTGGATTATTAAGTTGAATGCCATGAGAAATGATGGGCTAAATGCGGGTTTTGAATTAAAACCATTTCTTAAACAAAAAAGGTTAAATAAAAAATGGCTAAATTGTTAGTATATTTATTATTAAGAGGTTTAAACGTTTGTGACAGCGATAGATTATAAAAATATTTTTATATTTAGGAGTCTTTAATGTTGAGCTATAGAGGTTGTTGTTATGCTTCTCGCTTTTTAACAACTTTTGATCCCCCCTCTGGATGGAGAAGTAATTAAGTATAGTATTGGTTCCAAGTGTAATAGTAGTTAATGTGCTGTATATCTGGGAATTTCTCTAGTGGAATGATGCATTTATGGAGTGTAGCTATGAGATCGCATAAGTATATTTTTAATAATAAATATGTAGTCTTGCTTTTGAATAGCCAGCTTTATTTTTCCTTTGTGTTTTAGCTTCATTACATTTTCTAGCATAGTGGTTATAAAATAATGAATGAAAGCTGTAAATATTAATGTATAGTTCTGTTTATGAGAAATTAGCTACGTCAGCTTAGGTTAGAATTCTTTATATCTAGCGGTGTATTTTTGTTTCCATCCCTTTAATAACAAAAAAACTTTTTTCTGAAAAGGAATTTGTGAATTTTGATTTTTGGATTTTCTTTAAATTATGCTATTCCCATTGTCTAAAAAAGCATAGGTTTCAAAATAGTTTTACATCTGTCTCTTTAGAACTTTTTGGCTAGAATCTGGTCATTTTTTCTGGGGGGACATAATGTTTATTGATGTTTTGCATCAAAATAATGTTTTTTTATGTGATTTATAAGAGAAGATTTATGGCTTCATAATTGGAGCTATATTTTTTACTTCTATCTCTTTATGAAATCTTTGTATTATTTGTGAAGCAACAAATAGCTTCCTTAAGTACATTATAGTTGCTAGGTTAAAGAAGTGTTTTATTTGTGTTTAATTAATTATCTTGTCAATATTTTAACCTATCACAGTGTGGTTTTAATTAAAGTTTATTGGTTATAGGTGATATGTGTGTGTATTTAAGGGACTTTTTCACTATTGGTGTTTTACCTTTGAGAAAGGATGTAATTTTCATCCGAAATGCGTCAGGTCTTTTGGCATGTGTTAATAAAAGTTTAACTTATATTTAGACTGGTGCCCTTGTCATAAGAGGTGCGTGTGCTCTACTTTTTGTGTTTTGGAGATGGTAATGGATACTTCAATCAGGCAGGTCATGGATATTTGGCCTGGTGTGCCCCCATCCTCCATTTTGTTATTATAAACTTAATGTGGAAGGACTGTGGGTTACCTTTGGCTCCCTCTATCCCACTGCATGCGTGGCAGGAAATTAAGATGCGCCCGGGTACCTGGCATGGAAGGCCTGCCTTACCGGACCCAAATTAAATAGGGGAGGGGCGTGGTTCTGAATTTAGGAACCTACCTCTTAGCGTTTAGACACGCTTTTTCTCCTATATTACTAGGAGCTATAAGCCCCTAGCAACTGGGGGATTAACTATCATCCCCAGTTTTTTGTAGCTCAGATTGAGCTAACTGATATCTGGAATTCAGATTCCTGAGTTCTGGTTTTCAATTCCTGTTCTTGGGGGGTTCTTTCTTCCTCTCCTGGAGTTTCTTTCCGTGACCTATGTTGGGGTCATAGAGTGCTAGTACACCTAAAGACCTAAAGGTTAACCAAGAGAGTGGGATGTTGGGGGTAATTTTGGATTGTGGGGGGTTTGTAATTTTTTTATATATGTGGACTTTTCTTTTTTTATGTTTGTGTCCCTTTATTCTTAAAAGTAAGCAAAAGTTTTCTGACAAGTTTCTCAAAATGGAGGAGGAGTGGTTGGTACTGAAGGATGATTCTGTGTCCTACATAATATGTGACTATGGCTTCTCTCAAGATGTTAAGCGAGTGAGAATTCTACAAGAGTTGGGACAGTTAAGGTGCGATCTGGCATGTTTACAGGAAACCAAATTTTTTGAAGGTGAACATCTTAAACTCAGAAGGATGTGGGTAGGCGGAGTACATGCAGACTCTGCTCAGATTCCCCGAGGTTGTTTAATCATAGAGGTCTCCAATTTAAGGTCCACAGGGTTATGACAGAGGGTCTGGGACATTATGTGATGGTTTGTGGTGAATACATGGGACACCCACTCAATTTAGTAACAGTATATGCTCCCACTCCCCCTTCGGGCAGTTTCTTTAGATGATTCTTTGCCAAAGTGGATTCTCTGCCTCCGGGTAGAGTGATAATGGTTGGGGACTGGAAATGCATTGAGTACAGTCTCCTGGATAGGAGCTCTGGGGGGAAGGGAAGGACAGCATGCTCTAAACTTTTTAGGAATTTATTATCGGAGGGGGGTTGGTCAGACCCGTGGAGGCAACAAAACCCACTGGTTAAAGATTTTACTTTTTACTCAGCGGTAGCCAAATCATACTCAAGACTCAATAGATTCTATACACAAACCAGAAATGTTAGTGACGTGATAGACCTGATAATACACCCGGTCACCTTCTCAGATCATGCCATGATCAGTGCTAGGGTGAAATGGCCTGGAGCGGGAACTAAGGGTAGCTGGAGATTTGATCCTGGGCTTCTAAACAACAAAAATTTTGTAGACCAAATGAAGGAGTCAATCAAATTGTACATTTCAGAGAATAAAGAGAATGATACCATATCGTTTCATATGGGATGGGTTGAAGGCAGTTGTATGAGGTCAGATTATTAGCTACTCCACTTATAAATATCTAAATTGTCTCTACGTGAAATGTATATGCTTTCTGTTGTAAATCTGTATGTGACCCACTCATCCTAGGGGTTCATTAACCTTAGCAGTTATAAGTTGTATTATGACCGTCCATACCCCCTGGACTATGTTACTATCTCCCACATGTTGTTAAGCTGTACTTACTCGCTACTGTAAACAATGTCTGTATCCCTATGTTGTACCCTCCCGGGTCGTTCCTGAAAATAGGCATATTACTTGTCTAGTGTACTTACCCAGTCAACAAAAGCTAAAATAAAATAAAAAAATAAAATAAATAAATACAAAAATACCCAAGCTAAATTAAACAATTTATTAGAAACCATTAGCTCACTGGAAAAAGAACATAAAAAAACGATAAAGATATTTCCATTCTGGAGAGACTGATGGTGGCCAGAGAGAAATACAATAGGGAAATGAATAGTAGAACTGAAACTCACCTAAGATATACTAGACAGAAATATTATGAAACAGGAGGCAAAGCACAATGACTACTGGCCCACAGACTTAGAAAACAACAGGCAGACAGATATATCCCCAGTCTTAAAAAATATGGAATTCAAATCCTTTCTTCTGACCCTGAAGAGATTGCAGACAGTTTTTACAATTATTATCGTGAATTATATTCTCAGGAGAGAGGTGAGAACCACCTAGCCCAGGTGAATAATTTTTTAAATAGCGCAGAATTACCCAAGCTGGAGGACTCTAAGAAAAACAGATTGGACAGGGCTATAACTGAACAAGAAGTTTTGAAGGTTATTAAGAGTTTGAAAAGGGGGAAGGCCTCAGGCCTGGATGGGTTCGTGGTGGAATTTTACCATGCATTCGCGGGTGAGCTGTCCCCCCTGTTCACTAGAGTTTGTAACGTAGCTCAAGAACTGGGAGAAGCTCCGCCTCCTGGGAAGAAGCACTGATTACCCTCCTGCCAAAACTGGGTAAAGATCTGACAGAGTGTGGGAGTTATCACCCCATATCCTTAATTAATCAGGATGCTAAAATATTTGCTAAGATTTTGAGTTCTCGCTTACAAGAATTTGTTCCAGAACTAGTACACAAAGACCAGACAGGATTTATTCCAGGCCGGCATATTCAGGATAAATTTAGACTATTACTCAATGTTTTGTCTGCCTCCAGATCTTTTCCTCTGAAGGTTTTAAGGGCGGTGTTGACACTGGATGCAGAGAAGGCATTTGATCGTATTGATTGACTTTTCCTGGACCTTGTCCTGGAAAAGTTTGGGATTGAGGAAAAGTTTAGAAAGTGGATAGCAAACTTATATAGAGATCCCTGGGCTAAGGTGAAAGTAAATGGGATTACCTCTGAAAAGATATCAATCAGGAGGGGGACTAGGCAAGGCTGCGCTTTTGCCTCTATTGTTCGCCTTATGTATAGAGCCTTTGGCAGCCCTTGTGAGGCAGTCGGAACAGTTTGAAGGCATTCAAGTACAGGGGGTGGAAGCTAGGGTCTCTTTATGCACAAATGACACTTTGCTATACATCATTGACCCTGTGAGACAGATTCCCCTGGTAGATTCCCTAATCCAGTCGTTTAGTGTGGTTTCTGGGTTCAAAGGTAATGATGCTAAATCAGAACTTCTGCCTACTGGTTGGCCACAAGACAGGGCACTTCCACCAATCGGTAAATAGTTATACAGATGGGCTAAGGAGGATATCAGATATCTTGGGGTTAAAATAACTAGAGATATTACAAAATTATATCACTCAAACCATGGGAGATTGTTGCAGGAGGTTCAAGAAGATTTACATAGGTGGGATGAGCTACCCCTTGCTTTGCTTAGCAGAACTGAATGTGTAAAAATGAATGTTCTCCCGTGCTTTTTGTTCCTGTTCTAGTCAATACCGATTAGGCCACCGTCTGGTTTTTGGGGTGCACTGAGATCTTCCTTGTCCCAATTCATTTGGGCTGGCAAGTCGCCTAGAGTGAAATGGAAGGTGCTTCTTAAGGAAAAAAGGAATGGAGGGGTAGGTTTGCCAGATTTTAAAAAATATTACTTGGCTGCTCAGTGCCAACCCTTGATTTCCCTCATGAGAGACCTAGACCCTCTGTTATGGGTTGAGATAGAGAGCAGAGTCCTCCTGAGGAGATATTAGGGATTTAATATACATGGATGCAGAAGGAATGCACTGTCTGTATTGCAACAATCCATGGACTAATCTGGTGATCTCTTCTTGGCAGGAGATTAACAGGAGAATGGGGTGTGAGATTACGTTGAGAATGACCACTCCACTTAAAGCTTGTTTGGATTTCCAACCTCTTGGCTGGGATAGGGGATTTCGCCTATGGGAGTTAAAGGGCTTGTCTACATTGGGACAGCTGTATACAGGGGAGGATCTCAAATCTTTTCAACAGCTCTCAAAAGAATTCTCGCTGTCCACCTCTAACTCTTCAGATATTTGCAACTCAGGCACTTTTTGAAGGGGAAATATTTTTGGAAGGGATGGGGATGGGGGCCTGAGTGTTAATCCTCTGGCAGACTTCTTGAGAACCAAGACCAGTAGGACAGAGTCTAAGGGGTTTGTTTCTCGGCTGGTTGACCAGTTTCATGCACTGGAATCAGACTCATTGGAGTCGATTAAAGCAAATTGGTCTACAGAAATGGAAAGGGCAACTGATGACCCTATTTGGGCTGTAGTGTGGGGGGCTGTTCACGCAACTACTGCTTCTAATAGCTGGCTCGAGTTTTGATGGAAAGTTACGATTAGATATTTTCGTACCCCAACAATCACTAAACATTTTGGTCACCACTTCTCAGATGACTGTTGGAGGGAGTGCGAGGATAGGGTGATGCGTCTAGTATTAGCTCTTTCTAGGAACAAATTATGGACCAAGTGGGTACAGTTTTGGGATACGTATGCCAAAGGACCCTATTTATTGGGTGCTAGGGTGCTACCAGACCAAATTAAATGGAAGTCACAGAGATATTTATATAATATAATGGTGGCCTTGGCTCTCAAGGCAATTACTCAGGTTTGGATGTCTAAAGCCTGTCCCACAACTAATGCCTGGTAAACAAATTGTCTAAAAATATTAGACATGGAATACGTGACGGCTAGACTAAGACTACAAAAAGATACATTTAAGATGAGATGGATGCCTTTTTTCAATTTCCAAGCACAGAAAGAACAAATTAATGTATTGGATATCTTGGCTAAGTATACCTGTAACTGAAAAATAGATAAGTCTATTGATCCCCTTAAAGGTGTGGCATGAGAAGATTAATATATCTAGTGTTCCCCAGGATGATATGAACTAAGTCATTGTACCTCCCTTGGCTTAACATACTTTTAGGACTCTCAGTGGTCTCCCCTATCTTCTAGCTAAGTAATTTATCATGGGGCAATATAAACTCTGTCCTCCCCTCCTGTACCCTCCCCCCCTTTTTTCCTTCTATTTCTTTCTCTTCTCCCCTTTCTTTTATAGCCTAAGCTTTATTACACCTTGATCACGTTTTTATTTGCAGAGCTGAGAGAAATGGGATCTGGTTTGAAGGTTTCATGCTTGGAATATTTGTTCTAAGGACTGTTGGATCCATATTTACTTCCTTAGATGTGATACCTTACCTAGGAATATGTGTCTCTCAGACATATTTTAATATTACCAGTGGTAATGATGTGTATATGTACTGCTTCCCCTTCTCCCCGATTTTCATTTCTGTTCCTCACCCCTCTTTAGTTTTCTGTTTGTACTGTCATATATGAAAAATAATAAAATTATTATTTAAAAAAAAAGTGAGGAAATTCGATGTTAGGGTTGAAACCCCCCTTGCACCCCCAACCAGCATCGGGGTGTGCATCGGGGTCGTTGGTCCTAACTCTCACCCCATCCATGTGTAAACAACCTGAGGTGGTGAAGTATAGGAGAATGGGGTGAGGTTAGGACAAACGACTAGCACACCCGATGCCGGTTCAGGGGTGCAAGGAGGGTTCCAACCTAACATCGAATTTCATCATTTTGTCGCTGTGGCACAACCCTAACTGATGCATTAAACAGAGTTTTGCCATGAATGTCCCTTCTTTTGAGAATGAGGACTATAAATCAGATATGGAATGTGGTGTTGGAGCACGGGCCCTTTGGGCCCAGCTCTCCCACTACATGATTTTTGTCACATAGTAACAGTAACTGCAATGCAAATGCAAGAGCAAGCAGTGTCATGGTGATGCAAATGTAAATGGTAAGCATAAGCGGTAATAGAAACACAGCGCAAAGTGACGAAAGCGAAAAGTAACACAAATGGAGACGCAAATGCAAGCACGCACGGAAACGCAACTGGTAACATGCATGGTCACGGTACCACAATTGGAAATGCAAATGGTAATAGTAACAGTAAGAATAACGCCAAAGGAAACAGAAACGAAAACGCAAATGAAAGCTTGTACGGAAATGCAAACCGTAATGCGCATGGTCACGGTAATGCAATTGGAAACACTAACGGTAACAGCAACAATAATGCCAAAGGAAAGAGAAATGCAAATGCAACACGTGGAAACGCAAATCATAATGCGCACGGTCACTGTAACGCAATTTGAAATGGTAACGGTAACAGCAACAATAACGCCAAAGGAAATGGAAATGCAAACGCAACACATACGAAAACACACAAACCATAATGCTCACGGTCATGGTAACGCAATTGGAAACACAAATGGTAAGAAATAACAACGATATCGCCAAACGAAGACAAGCGCAAATGCAAACAGAAGGGTGGCAGGCAAACACTAATGAAAATGCATGGTGACACAAATGGAAACACAAACAGAAACAGTAATGCAAGCGCAAGTGCAAATGAAATGCAAAAGCATAACGCCTGCGGTGGCATAGACAAGCAACTAGCATAAGCAGTTACGGGCATGAAAGTGGAATGCTAACTGTGACAGTAATGAAAGCGCTTACCTTTTTTCACCAACAGCTGCATAGAAATACAGTGAAAACAAAGAATGTATGTATAATAATGGGCCTTGGAGCAGAAAATGAGCACTTGGAATACTAAACTGCTTATATCTCAGGAACCATATGACATAGAAAAAAATTTTACATTTCATAAAAATTATGACTTTCCTGGCTAGTTTTGGGGGCTAAGCATTTTTCTGATGAAAGTCTGTATCTCACACAGTTTCGAGATACGGGCCCGAAAGGTGAGGCGGACACTGCAATGTTAGTCTATGGGAAAAAGTGTCAACTTCGGAGTACTGTAACTTTGCATCCCTGCAATATTTTTTCACCAAACCACCAAAAGGCATATCTGTGGGAGGTTGGCTTTCTTCCCTATAAATTTCAGCCCAAAACACCAAACCACTCTTTTGCAGCAGGGTGGCAAACAATTCCTGTTATTTTGGCCATAGTGTGGCAAAGTAGAGTCGTGATCTACAACGCTTTTGCAAAAAAAAATCACGAAAGTGTCGCAAGTGTGACACTACTTTGCGATCCTACAGATTACAAAAATTTGAAAAACATATTTCTGGGGTGTTTAACCTCCAAAAAAAGACATGGCTAGCATCCTCAGGGCTCGACTGGGTGAACACTCCCTGCTATACCTATAAAAGGTTTTATCCCCCTTCTTAAAAGATAGCCAACTTGGTTAAGAAGGGATAAAACCTTATAAATGTATCAGGGCGTAGAAAAAGACAAGGGAGGGATAGTGAGGCTGAATAGAATGGATGGTGGTTGGGCAGAGAGTGACAGTGAAAAAGCAGGGATACTGAATGAATACTTCTGTTCAGTATTCACAAAAGAGGAAGTGGGGGAGGTGCCTAATCCAATTAACAGAAGCACTCTGGAGAGGGAGGTCGATCCCAGTCCTTTCACAGAAGAAAGGGTTCTGAAAGAACTCCTAAAACTGAAGGTGGACAAAGCAATGGGGCCAGATGGAATTCACCCCAGAATTCTAAAAGAATTAAGCAGAGAACTAGTGACACCACTGACTACCCTTTATAACAAATCATGGGAGGATGGTGTGGTACCTGAGGACTGGAAGAAGGCTGATGTGATTCCCCTTCGCAAAAGTGGGAGCAAAACAAAGGCAGAAAACTACAGACCTGTCAGTTAGACCTCTGTGGTAGGGCAGTGATGGAATCACTTCTGAAAGAAAGAATTGTTGCGTACCTAGAGGCCAGTGGGGAACAGGACCCAAGGCAACATGGGTTCAGAGCAGGAAGGTCATGTCAAGCCAATTTAATTGATTTCTTTGACTGGGTGACCAAAGTAGTAGACCAGGGAGGGGCTGTGGACATAGCCTACCTAGACTTTAGCAAGGCATTTGACACAGTCCCACACAAAAGATTAGTAGTCAAATTAACCAGCATGGGAGTGGGTCCCAGGGTGGTAGTCTGGAAGTAAAACATTGGCTGAACAACAGGACACAGAACGTAATTGTAAATGGAGTCCACTCTGAAGAAAGAGGGGTTACTAGTGGGGTACCGCAGGGTTCGGTACTGGGTCCAGTCCTTTGTAATGTCTTTATAAGTGACATTGCAGAGGGACTGGAAGGAAAAGTATGCCTCTTTGCAGATGACACAAAGATCTGCAACAGGGTTGATACACAAGGAAGCATGGAAAGGATGAGAAGGGACTTGGCAAGGTTGGAGGAATGGTCAGAAGTATGGCAGCTTGGATTCAATGCAAAGAAGTGCAAAGTAATGCACCAGGGAAACAAAAACCCATGGAAGATTACACAATGGGGGGGGAGGTAGTAACAACAACAAAAATGGAAAGGGACCTTGGGGTAATCATATCAGATGACCTTAAGGTTGGCAAGCAATGTGAGAAGGTGGTAGGGAGGGCTGGGGGGATACTGGGATGTATAGGGAGAGGCATCACCAGCAGAAAACAGGAAGCTGTTATCCCCTGTACAGACAGTTGGTGAGACCCCATCTGAGTACTGCGTCCAGTTCTGGAAACCCCATCTCCGCAAGGACATAGACAGGGTGGAGGCAGTTCAGAGGAGGGCAACTAAAATGGTGCAGAGTCTGCAAGAGAAGCCATACGAGGAGAGGCTAAAGGAGCTTAATATGTATACCCTTGAGGAAAGGAGGAGGGGGACATGATAGCGTTTAAGTACCTCAGTGGAATCACGAAGTCCAAGAGGGTAGCATCTTTCAGAAAAAGATGTGCAAGAACAAGGGGACACAATTCGAAGATAGAGAGGCGGCTCAGGGTAATGTGAGGAAGTATGTTTTCACAGAGGGTGGTGGATGCATGGAACAGCCTTCCGAGAGAGGTTGTGGGGTCTAAAACTGTGGGAGAATTCAAGAATGCATGGGACAGACATAAGGCAATTTTTGTGAGGGTAGGAAGAAATAGGATGTTGGTTAAATAGGATCTGCAGCTTATCCTCTAGGTAGGGAAATGGGCAGACTAGGTGGACCAAGCGGTCCTTATCTGCCGTCAAAGTCTATATTTCTATGTTTCTAACACAAAAAGAATTGTGTCCCTAGAGGGTCCCAAATTTAAATGCCAAGCATTTCTGTGACCATTAACTGAAAAAAAATGGCTGACTCACGACACTACAGGGGTCATTAACGACACTACAAATTGCATTTGCGACACTGTCGAACTTTTTGTTAACTTTTACCATCGACTATAATGGGAAACTTGTTTTCTGAATAATATTTGAACTGTTTAATATTTTTACAAAATCTTCAAAAGGCACATGGGGACCCTGGCTGCATGTTCCTGAAGTTTTTAGGACCGGTCGCACAAACCATCGACCAGTAGGCGTGAGAAAGAATGCACAAAAAAGTATTAATCTTACGAATGTAGCAATAACTCTCCTACCATACATCTGACTGGTACAAAACTTTGCAGATCCCAAGATCTATGCTACCGCTCTGTGCCTGCCAAATTTCAGGCAAATCCATCATATGGTGGTAAAGTTATTAAGGTGCAAATGTCACCATTTAACCATAAATGGGGTACTCAACTCTAACTATGGTGGCACTACTGTGCCACCATTATATATATATATATATATATATATATATATATATATATATATATATATATATATATATATATATATATATATATATATTTATATATATTTATATATATTTACACATTTTGGGACACTATATTTCCATGCCCTCACATGCAACTGAAATGAAACTTAGAACTTCATGAGATGTCTGTTTCATGATAGGGCATAGCAAATTTCATGCATATCACCTGAACATTTTCAAAGTTATTGAAGCACAAACTATTAAGCTTAACATAAAAGTTAAAGAATTTGACTACAAATAGTGATCTACACATTTTGGGACTGCATTTCTCAGGCAGTACAAACCCAATCAAATGAAACTTAGCATGCCAAGAGGCCATTAGTCCTTGAGGTGCAGCCAAATGTCATACAAATTACAAGAAAATCTGTGAAGTTATTAAAGTGTAAAATGTGAAGGAAAGAAAGATTTGACAAAAAAAAAACAGTGATGTACACATTTTGGGACTGCATTATCTCAAGATGTGCACTCCCAATCAAAATGAAACTTGGTATATCAAGAGACCATTAGTCTATGAGGGTACATACTAAACTTCATGTAAAGTTCAATAACAGCTGCGAAGTTATTAATGCACAAAGTGAAACAATCGAAGAAGAATTTGATAAAAAATAGGGATGTACACATTTAGGGACTGTGTATCTCCAGATGTGCACTCCCAATCAAAGTGTAACTTGGTATATCACGAGATTATTAGTCTTTGAGGGTACATGCCACATTGTATGTAAATTGCAAGAACAGCTGTGAAGTTATTAATGCACAAAGTGAAACAACTGAAGAAAGAATTTGACAAAAATGTAGATGTACACCTTTTGGGGCTGTATATCTCCAGAAATACACTCTCAATAAAAATGAAACTTCGCAAATCAAGAGAACATTTGTCTTTTGAGGGCACATTCCAAATCTGATGTAAACTGCAAGAATAGCTGTGAAGTTATTAATGCACAAAGAAGGTGACTATGCCTCTATAATATATATTCGATGTTAGGGTTACCAACCCTACCCTCCACCATCCACACACCAACAGGTGTCGAGGTGTGCCTTGGGATTGTCTGCCCTAACTCTCACCCCATTCCATTTGTAAGGAAGCTGAGATGATACAGTATAGGAGAATGGGGTGAGAGTTAGGCCCAATGACCCAAGGCACATCCCGATGCCTGTTGGTGTGGAGAGTGGGGGTGGGGTGGTATGGTTGGTTATACTCAAACATCAAATTTCCAAACTTTTGTCACTGTAATGACAACCTTAACTGATGCATTAATGGATTTTTGCAATTAATTCTTCCTTCTTTTGAGAAAGTGCAATGTTACTTATATCCATACTGTATGTGGGAGCACAGGCTGTCTGGGCCCTGCGCTCCCATCTACCCACATGCATACAGACATATAACAGGAGGGCCCTGTGCTACCAGTTTTACAAAATGGTATCCATAGGTGGGAACATGGGCCCTCTGGGCCCTGAGCTCCCCCACCCACCCATAAGTGTAGAGGCATAGCGCAGGAGGGCCCTGTACTCTCAGTTTAGCATAAATGGTATGCATAGGTGGGAGCGCAGGCCCTCTAGGTCTTGCAATTCCACCTTCCCATAAGTACAGATACATATTGCAGGCCTAGACATTCCAAATAACCCTTGTACTGCAAATATGTCAATATCTCAGTAGCCATAACAACTTTGGAAAAATTCCTTCACAGTTGTATTCATGACCATGGCCACCTTCACACAGGCTAAGGTGTACAAAACTGCACTTAACAAAAATCTGTACCTCAAACCATTTTTGAGATATAGCTGCTGAAAGGTGCAGCGACTGCCACAATGTTATCCTATGGGAAAACTCACAAATTCGGAGTGCTGTAACTATGAAACCAGTGTCAGTTTCTTCACCAAACCAGCAAAGGACACATCTGTGGAGGCAAGGGCTTGCCACCCTGCAAGTTGCAGCCCAAAAGTCCTAACCGTTTTCTTGCTATGACATGGCAAAGAAACTGTTTTTTGGGGCTGTTTATCTGCTTTCACTTTCAGAACATATATATTTTTTTCCCATAGGCGATAATGGAAAACTTTAATAACTTTTGAACGGATACATATTTTTTCAAACCTTCAAAAGGCACTTTACTATCCAGTCCCTATACTCTGAACATTTCACACCAGACGGAGAAACCATTCAGGCTGTAGAAGCGGCAAAGAATTTCAAAAGTTAAGGATTTTCACAGTTTTCATACCCTGCAGCTCCGACCGAACAAAACTCTCCAGATCCAGAGATCTATGATACCAGACTGCACATGCAAATGTTGAGGCACATCGAATGTAAGGTTGCAAAGTTATTAGAGTGCAAAATTTGGGGTTTAACATAGAAATGGCCATACAACCCCTAACTATACTGGCCCAGGCTATAATATAATATAATAAACATAACATAATATTTAATACAATACAACACACACACACATATATACTGTATGTAATAGATAACCCACTCTTAGGTGTGCAGTCACACTCCTGATATATGCCGTATTGGTGTGCGTTGTGCATGAAGGCTGCAGGCGAGTCGTCCAACCACCCAAGCGTGCATATATATCAGAGTGTGACCACAATAATAGAGTGGGTTATCTATCCTATAAAATAGTAAATTGTTTTTAGTGGGATAAAATGGTGTAATGCGGCTGCCTGATATATCCATAGTCATGTGATGGGATCCAACAAATCAGCAGACGTAATTTCTCCTACCCATTTTATAAATATATATATATATATATATATATATATATATATATATACACACACACACGCAAAATTCAGACATTCTCAAGTCGAAATTCTTCACTGGTGGATGGGGAGGGGCCTTGCTAACCATGGTAACCAACGGAACAAATTCCAAACTGAAAAAAGAGTACAGCAGGCAGAGGAACTATTTTACATCCAAACACAATAAACATTTTATTTTTTTCTATTTAAACATAAAACTTATGACATCTACATCCATGCTATGCAGAAAGGCCAATTTTATAAGTGCAATAAGACACTCCAGGGTGTGTGTTAGAAAGTTCTAATACACGACTAGGGACTGGACGCACTTGGTCTGTGGCCTCGTGCCTCACTATGTCCCCTAGTCTAACGTACACTCCATCATTTCTTATTGCTTACTAAACATACTGTAGTATATTGCCTTGAGCATTTTTATAGAAAGGCAAGGTTTAAAATGAAATGACCGATTGATTTACTATCACGTTTGTAAAACTACTTATCTTGTCATTTGCTAGACTCCTCTTCTGCTGAAACCCTTTTTCATATCCCCCTTCTTGACTACAGTAATTTCCTCCTCTGTACACTTCCCAAGTCCCTCCTATCAGAATGACAAAATGTTTCTAACACAGATATTCACTCACCCTCTCCTGGAATTATGACTGTGTGGCTCCAGTTCTTTGTCATGTCAACCAGTTCTCAGCTATGAAGGACGGCCCATGGCCCTCTCTGTCCCAACAAAGATAGTTGCAAGTGGCAAGATTGTGGAAAAAAAGTCCCTAATCCTGGAGGAACTTAACTCCCACTTTGCCATAGCTGGATTAGCTGTTGACTCATCACCTATGCTGGTGCTGCAGTGAGCCAGCATACCCTCCCTACATCTAGTCCTGCACCCAGCCCTCCAACTGTGAGATAACTTATAATGAAGTAGAAGATCTCTTTTAACTGACACCAAAAAAGCGTAGGGGATGATGGCTTGGAACCCTTTTCTCCAAGGTCAGGCTACGCCATCTCACTCACAGTTCCACCCTCCACATCTTCAATCTTTCCATTACATCTGATACTGTGCCGTCCCTGCTGGAAATCAGCACATATCCTCCCTATTTAAATCTGGTGACCCACGATGTAAACAACTATAGGCCTATCTCATATTGCCTATCCTTTCTAAAGTTCTCAAAAACTGATCCATATTGGGATCCTTGGGATTACATCACAGAGCTGCTGCTGTTTGGTTTCAATTTAGGATTCTCTTTACAGAGAGGGCTGTTGCCTGACCTTGGGATTACATCACAGAGCTGCTGCTGTTTGGTTTCAATTCAGGATTCTCTTTACAGAGAGTGGACTGCTGCTCTGACCTTTGGGATTACATCACAGAGCTGCTGCTGTTTGGTTTCAATTCAGGATTCTCTTTACAGAGAGTGGACTGCTGCTCTGATCTTGGGATTACATCACAGAGCTGCTGCTGTTTGGTTTCAATTTAGGGCACTAACACTGGGTATAGTAAGGGGTGTTGGTAGGAGGCATACCAGGAAAGGAACAGCAGTAAGTGAAGAGGTGACTGCTTCTCAGTGGAAGGAAGTAAATGCCAATCTATTACTTCTTCGCAATTGATATTGCATTGGGGAAAGGTAGAGAGTTTGAAGAAGGTTGTGCAATGGCTACTTAAAAGCCTGTTTTTGAGTGTGGATAGGAAGGATAGGAATATAAAAGCAGTTGCTCAATATATCTAAACGTGTGCAACAAAGGAGGTAAGGGAAATAAAATGTTTTGCACTGATAGAGGAGGGAGAGGGGAGACTTGGGGGAGTGTTTGGTATCCTGCATCTGGAAGGGTGGGGGGTCGCTGGTGGGCAACGACAGCAATGGGTAGGGTGGTAGGCTGCAACAACTGCGGTGCACCAATCTTTCTAAAAATTGCCTGGAGTGTGGGAGGATGTTTAGTGTGCAACCACATAGAAAAACTTAGAAAGGAGATTGAGGGTCTGCAGGAGGAACTAAGACGGCAAGGCAGATTGGGGTGGGTTTAGCCCAATACTGGAGGGAGGAAGAAGGGAGATGAGGGAGGGCGATTTAAGCCAACAGTGGTGAGGAGAGGGTCAGAAGAAGGGAAGCAGAGACAAAGGGCCCAGGCCAGGAAGAACAATTGCTGGGGAAACCAGGTCAGGAGACAAAAGACAAATGGAAGGAGGAGATAGGGACTTGAGGAGGGGAGGCTAAGAAGTGGCAAAATCATGGAGTGGAAAGGAGAGAACAGGTTACTATGAAGAGAGAGGGAGCGGCATTTGTGAAGGGCCTTCAGAAAATAGTTCAGCACTGCTAGAGAGGAAGAAGGTGGAGGAGGGAAATGATGAAATTAGAGGAGTAATTGATAAATGCCTGACCAAACTGAGCTGGGGAAGTTCTGCATGGGAGAATTGCAACAGGGTAAAAGGGGAAATAATGCAGGAGGAAGAAGAGCTGAAATGAGAGGAGATGAATGGAAGCAAGCAGGGAGTAAGAGGGGTGGAATCTTAGTGCTGGGGGACTCAATACTAAGAGGAGTTAGGTGGGGTAGCAAGGGGGAGAGGCATAGTCGCATTTGGGTGGAGGCCATGCCAGGAATGACAGCGGAAAGGGTGGGACAGTCTGTTCTGAAATATGCTAGAAGGGGTAGGGACAAGCCTCATTTAATTATACATCTTGGGACAAACGACCTGGCTGACAAGACAGTAGATACAGTCCAGAGGAGGTTTGAGGAACTAGCACAATTATGTGAGGGGGCGGAAGATCAGTAACTTTTCAGAGATACTTCCGGTGCCAAAGGCAAGCACAACAAGGAAGCTGAGAATAGAGGAATTTAACGGATGACTAAGAACCTGGTGTTGTGCTAAAGGGTATGGGTTGTTCGGGGGGTGTGGGAGGGACCTGGGAGGACAGTAGTCTCTATGCCAAGGACAGACTACACTTGCGTGAGGAGGGAAAGAAAGTGTTGAAACAGAGGATGGAGGAGTACATAGAGGAAGTTGGGAATTTAAACTAGGAGTGGGGGGTGGCAGTTGGGGAAGAGATATGCAGAGACCACAGGTTGGGAAATCATATGAGCTTACCCCCCATAACAGTGACAAAGGACAAATGGCAAATGCTGTTGGTGATGCTAGGAAAGGAGGGCAGGATGGGAGGGGGAAGGGTGGAAGGTGGTTACCCTTACTGCTAGGAGCCTTGGGAGGAAAACTGCAGAGTTACAGGTTCTCATGGCAGAGGGAGAGGTGGACATTGCAGCCATCACGGAAACATGGGCCACCCAATACAATGACTGGGACCTGTCTGTACCAGGGTACAGGTTATTTCTGTAGGGACAGGGTGATTGGGAAAGGAGGGGTGGCACTATATGTGAAGGAAGGACTGAAGTGTGTAAGGGAGGAAGGGGAGGAGGGTAGTATGGAGTCACTTTGGATGCAAATCCAGGATTCCAAGAATAGGATTCTTAGAATGGGAGTGGTGTACAGGCCACCATCTCAGACGGAGGAGTTAGACAGGGAACTAGCAGGACAGATCAGGAGGACCTGCGAAAAGGGTAGTGTGGTGATTGTGGGGGACTTCAGCATGCCAGGAGAGGACTGGAACACCCCAACAACCAGGAACAGAAGGGAGCAGGTACTGCTGGATGCCTTCCAGGACAGCTTCCTGCTGCAAATGGTCAGTGAACCAACCAGGTTAAGGAATACCCTTGACCTTGTGCTGGCAAATGGGGACTTCGTGAGAGAACTTAAAGTAGAGGAACCGCTGTCAGGGAGTGACCACCACTCAGTATGGCTCACATTGGATATGGGCAAGGGCAAGGAAGGAGTGGAATCTGGCACAATAGTGCTGGACTTCAGGAGGGCCAACTTTGGGAGGATGGGGGAAGTGGTAAAAGGGTACCTGGCCAGAATTCAGTCTAGTATGGACACTAACCAGAGGTGGGAGCTCATAAAGCTGGGGATAGTGAAGGCAACCAAAACCTGCTGCAAAGCCCAGAGCAAGAAGGCTGAGGGCTAGAAACCGATCTAGTTGAGCAAGGAGGTCATGGAAAAGGTAAGGGGAAAAGAGCTGCCTTTAGGAAGTACAAGAAACAGGAGGGGTAGGACGAGGAGGAGTACTTGACAGAATTGAAGGAGGTGACAAAGGCAATAAGGGGAGCCAAAAGCATCTCTGACTCAGGCTGGCACAAGGAATTAAGAAGGGAGAAGGACTTCTTTAAGTACATCAGGGAGAAAAGGAGCTGTAAGGACCACATAGTAAGGATTAGGAAGGAAGGGGATTGGGTGGAAGCAGGGTGTGATAAGGCGGAAGCACTAAATGAGTACTGCTGCTCAGTATTTACTAAAGAGAAGAGGGGGGTGACACCCAAGGTGGGAGAACTGGCAGAAGCAGGGTGGGAAGTGGTGACAGATGGGGAAATCATGGAGAGCAGAGTTCGAGGGTTTGAAGGCACTGAGGGTGGACAAGCGCCATGCCCAGATGGCATCCACCCAGGGTACTGAAGGAGCAGGCAGAGGTCCTTGCAGGATCTTTGGCAGACCTGTTTAGTGCCTCACTACATTAGCGTGTACCTCAGGACTGGAGGATGGTTTCATGTGGTGCCCTCCACAAGAGTGGCCCCAGGATGAACTGGGAAACTACAGACCAGTGAGCCTGACATCCATCATGGGTAAGCTAATGGAGACCATCCTGAAGGAGGCTGGTGGCCCTCCTAGAGGCCAAAGGACTGCAGGACAGCAGACAGCATGGCTTCATACCTGGTAGATCCTGCCAAACCAACCTGGTCAGTTCTATGACTGGGTAACTAGGCGACTGGACAGGGGCCATGCAGTGGATGTCCTGTATCTAGACTTCAGTAAGGCATTCGACTCAGTGCCACATGGAAGGCTGGGAAGGAAGTTAGTAGGCACAGGGGCGGATGCAAAGCTGGTGAGATGGGTAGGAAACTGGCTGCAGGGAAAGCAGCAGAGGCTGGTGGTGGGTGGGGAGCTCTCACACCCAAGGGCAGTGATGAGTGGTGTTCCACAGGGCTCGGTGTTGGGACCAGTGTTGTTTGGGATATTCATTTCAGACATATCATGGGACATCAAGAGCAAGATCAGTCTGTTTGCTGATGATACCAAGTTGATGCGTGGTGGATGACCTAGGGGATGGCAGGGGTGCAGGATGATCTGGCAGAGCCTGAAACCTGGTCAGACACCTGGCAACTGGGCTTCAATGCCAAAAAGTGCAAGGTGCTGCATTTTGGGATGAAGAACCCAAGGAGGAGTTACCAGCTAGGGGGAGTGCAGCCAGCCCAGACAGAGGAGGAGAAGGATCTGGGTGTGCTCATTGCAGGGTCAATGAACAACTCGGCACAATGTAGGAAGGCAGCTGCAAAGGCCAACAAAATGCTGGGTTGTATTGCAAGAGGTATATCCTCGAGGAAGGAGGAGGTGATTCTGCCACTGTATAGGTCGTTAGACCACACCTGGAGTACTGCGTGCAGTACTGGCGTCCGTATCTGAAGAGGAACATTAAGTTACTGGAGGGGGTGCAACGCAGAGCGACAAAGATGATCAAGGGGCTGGGGGACTTACCATACGAGAGGAGGTTGAAGGAGTTGAACATGTACTCACTGGAGGAGAGGAGAGACGGTGACATTATTGAAACCTTTAAATACATGAAAGGAATAAACAGACAAGTACAGAGGGCTGTTCAAAGTAAGGGAGGAGGGGAGGACACCAGGGCCATGATATGAGACTGGAGCGAGGAAGGTTCAGGAGGAGATGAGAGACACTTTTTACAGAGAGGGTGGTGGCTGGATGGAATGCATTACCTCCTGAAGTGGTATGCAGTAGAACAGTGGACTGCTTCAAACGAGGATGGGACAGGACAAGGGGAGGGTTAATGAAGAGGAAGGGTGGAGAGGCAGAGAGAGCATAGGGTGTGCACCAGGAACTTTAACTCATGGTTGAAGAACTGGTGCTGTGGAGAAGGGTTTGATTCATTGGTGACTGGGACCCACCTGGAGGGATGGAGGTTTGTCAAGCCTGGACGGCCTGCATCCATCCTGAGGGAATCAAGCCCTCAATGATAAGTTTAAATGCTACATTGACAAGCATTTAGACTAGCAAAGGGGTGGCAGGCCAGCAAGGAGGGTACCTACTTGCTCACCCCCATAGCTAGCAGTGGAACCAGTGAACCAGAGGAGTGGCTATCTCTGCAAAGCAGTGTGCAAAGATGGAGATTAGTGCCCAAGAGGTGGATAAGCAGAAAAGGGCAAAATTCAGCAGAAGGGCAGACAGCAAGGAGAACCAGGGATAAATGACAACCAAGGAAGGGGCTGGGTAGAACAGTGAAACAGTCTAGGAGGTCAAATCATGGAAAGCCATGTGTGCAAATGCCAGGAGCCTTAGCAACAAGATGGAAGATCTGGAGGCTGTCATGGTACAGTCAGACCTGGACATTGTGGCCATCACTGAAACCTGGTGTAATGATAACCACGACTGGGAGATGGCCATACCTGGCTACAACATATTCAGAAGAGACAGAGCAGGCAGGAAGGAGGAGGAGTGGCACTGTATGAAAAATGACATAAGGGCCACAGAGATCAGGGAACAAAATGGGGAGGAGATACTGTGGGTTAAGCTGGAAAGGAAAATGGGGATAGCCATACGCACAGGTGTGGTCTATGGACCACCAGCCCAGGAGGAAGAAACAGATAGGAGTTGATGCTAGCCATCCAAAGGATGGCAGACAAGGGTGAGGGTAGTACTGGTTGGAGACTTCAATATTCCAGACGTGGACTGGAGCATCCCAGCAGCAGTATCAACTAGGAGCAGATTTATCCTGGACTCCCTTCAGGGTGCCTTCCTCAAGCAACTGGTCATGGAACCAACTTGGCAGAAGGCAATACTGGACCTTGTGCTCACAAACAGGGACAGTGTGATGGGGTAACAGGGGTGCACCTGGGAAACAGTGACCACCAGTCATTGTGGTTTGAAATCACAGAAAGAGCAGAACCAAACCACACAAAACACGTATCCTGGGATTTTAGGGGCAGACTTTGGGAAAATTGGGAGATACTTGAAAGAGGCATTAAGGGAATGGGACAGAATCAGGGGTTGAGGAACAGTGGGCAGTATTTAAAATGGGGATTACAAGAACAACAGAATTATGCATTAAGCAGGTTAGCAAGAGGAAAAGGAAGAGGAGACCATTATGGTTTTCCAAAGAGGTAGCAAAGAAAGTGAACGCACAAAAGATTGCATTCAGGCAATACAAAAAGACACAGGCAGAAGGGATAGGGAGAAGTACCAGGAGAAGCTAAAGGAGGCAGGGAGGTCAGTAAGGGAAGCCAAAGCTCAGACAGAAGAACACATTGCAAAATCAGTGGGTAGAGGGACAAAACCTTTACAGGTACATAAGTGAAAAAGAAAAGACAAAGGAGGATAGTGAGACTGAAGGGGAGGATGGGGCCGCGTGGAGGATGACAGCAGTAAAGCTGACACATTGAACAGGTATTTCTGCTCAGTCTTTACTGAGGAAGAGGAGGGTAATGGGTCTGAAGGGAGTACAAGGGGTGAGAATGGTTTAGAAATGGACACAAGTCCCTTTACACGAGAAAGGGTCCTGAAGGAACTGGAAGTAATAAGAGTTGATAAAGCAATGGGGCCAGATGGGGTGCACTCCAGGGTCCTTAAAGAACTAAGAGAGGTGGTGGCTGAACCTCTGGCTATCCTGTTTAGCCGATCACTGGAAACAGGGAGGTACCCAAAGACTGGAGGACAGCAGATGTAGTTCCTTATACAAAAGTGGGAACAAAGAGGAAGCAGGGAACTACAGACCAGTCAGCCTCACCTCGGTAGTGGGAAGATCATGGAAGCACTACTGAAGGAGAGATTGGTGGAACATCTGATTGTCAATGGACTACAGGACCCAAGGCAGCATGGTTTCACCAGGGGAGGTCATGTCAGACCAACCTCATTGAATTTTTGACTTGGTGACTAGGAGGTGGATCAGGGAGGGCAGTGGACATGGCCTATCTGGACTTCAGCAAGGCCTTTGACACTGTGCCACATAGAAGACTATTAAACAAACTGGGGAATATGGGTGTGGGCAGGACAGTAGTGTGGTGGGTAGGTAACTGGCTGGGTGGCAGGACACAGAGGGTGGTGGTAAATGGCTGTCACTCCACAGAGGGAAGAGTGACCAGTACCACAGGGATCAGTGCTGGGACCGGTCCTATTCAACATCTTCATCAGTGACATTGCGCAGGACCTAGAAGGCAGAATTTCACTGTTCGCTGATGACAGAAAGCTCTGTAACAGAGTAGACACACCAGAGGGTGTAGACAGAATGAGAAGCGACCTGCAGAAACTTGAAGAATGGTCAGGGGTTTGGCAGTTGAAATTCAATGCAAAGAAGTGCAAGATAATGCATATGGGGCACAAAACCCATGCACAATATATCAGTTGGGGGAGGATATAGCATGCACCAAGCAGGAAAGGGATCTTGAGGTTGTCATCTCTGATGACCTCAAGGTAGGGAAACAGTGTGACAAGGCAGCAGGTAAAGCAAATAGGATGCTGGGATGTATAGGCAGGGGCATCACCAGCAGGAAAAGGGAGGTCATAATTCCGCTATACAAGACACTAGTGAGGCCCCACCTGGAGTACAGTGTACAGTTCTGGAGACCATACCTACGTAAGGACATAGACAGGGTAGAGAAGGTTCAGAGGAGGGCAACAAAGATGATGCATGGATTGCATCACAAGTCCTATGAAGACAGGTTGAAGGAACTGAACATGTACTCCTGGAGGAGAGGAGGGAGAGGATATGATAGAGACATACAAGTATCTTACAGGGAGGAACAGGGTGCAGGAAAACACTATTTTAAGCAAAAAGATGTTCCAGGACAAGAGGGCATGGGATGAAGTTGGAGGGAGGACGATTCAGAGGAAACATGAGAAAGAATTTCTTCACAGAACGGTTGGTGGACAAGTGGAACACCCTGTCAGAGGAAGTGGTGGGGGCTGAAACAATCACGGGATTTAAGAATGCATGGGATAGACATAAAGGAATTCTGGAGGTCAGGGGTATGGGGCAACAGACTTCTAGGAAACCAAACTGAACTTACAAGCTCAAATGGGCAGACTGGGTGGGCCATAGGCCCTTATCTGCCGACACTGTCTATGTATCTATGTATCTATGTATGTATCTATGGAAGAGAGGGGCAGCTGCAGATTAAGGGGTGCTAGCTGCACATTCGAGCAGACTTGATAGACCTCTAGGCCTTTATCTGCTGGCAAATTTCGTATGTTCGTATATTCAGTTAAAATCTCACTTGGAAACCTTCTCTCTCATTAACCCATCTCAATCCGGCTTCCGGGCTAATCATAGCACAATCACTGTACTAGCAAAAGTAACCAATGATTGGATCTCTGCTATAGATACATAGAAGGTAACTGGCACAGTCTTTTTGGACCTCAGCAAAGCTTTTGATACTGTTGATCACAAACTACTAGTCAGTTGCCTTGCAAAGTTGGGTGCCACATACCATACCACCCTATGGTTCTCTAGCTACCTAACTGGAAGATTCCAAAATGTAAAGGCGGAAGGCTTTTTTTCTGCTGGCTTGCCAGTTGCAAGAGGAGTCCCCCAAGGATCCATCTTAGGCCCTATCTTGTTTTCTTTGTACATTAATGACTCAGATGCTAACATATCTACGTCCAATCTGCACTTTTTTGCGGATGATACTGTGTTGTATACTTCTGGCTCATCGTTATCTGAAGTCAAAGGAGTGCTTCAAGTGGACTTCGCACAACTTGAGCGTAATCTAATTAAGGCAAAGCTTCTGCTCAATGCTAAGAAGACTAAAGCGATGATATTCTCCCACAGTGCTGTCACAGGCCCCCCCAATACCCTTGCCCAAGACTTCATTGTCACCACGCTAAACGAGCCTCTGGAAGTTGTAACCAAATTTAAATATCTGGGTATCTGGATCGACAATAAATAATCTTTCAATGACCATGTCGAAGATGTCTCTAGAAGGTTAAAAGCAAGGTTAGGTTTCTTCTACAGAAATAGGCCCCTTTTCCCCCTTGAAACTCGAAACAAGCTTGTACAGGCCACTTTTCTCCCCCTACTCGACTATGGCGATGTAATCTATTCCTCCACCACTCTTGCAAATCTAAGTAAACTGGACATCCTTTATCACCGTGCGTTACGGTTCATTACCAACTCCCCTTACCGTTCGCATCACTGTGACTTACATGCAGCTGTTGGTTGGACATCCCTTACTACTAGACGCCTGCTCCATGCTGGGCTATGGACTCTTGAACTGCTCCTGCAGAAATTGCCAAGCTATCTCTCTTCCCTTATTAGTATCTCACATAGTGCATACTCGTAGAAAAATCTGACTTTATTATGCTTGACATACCAAGGACGCGGACCTCCTTTGGTAAACGTGCTATTGCATATGCCCTTTCCCTCCATTTGGAACCAATTACAAGTCGACTGAAACTAACTAGCACAGTTTCAATAAACTTCTACAGATCGCTAAGTTCAGCCAAAATAAGACACCTGTAACTGTCATTAAGTCTCTTCCTTCCCCATGTGTGCCATATTTATCCACTGGTAAGGTATAATTGCTTTGTCATATTAACTGCTTTCCCCTCCCCTTCTACTCCTGGCTTTATCTATGCTTACGCTCCACTGCTACTCTATCAAATCACTCCTCCCCCCATATCAGTTGTAGTCTGTTGTTTGTTCTAGCTACCAGAATATTATGTATTGCACACACCAGTCATCATGTTCCATTTATCAGTATGCAACCTGTAAGTCGCTTCCCTGTCTCATATTAATGTTTACCACCTGCGGTCACCCTATGTAGTACCGTTGTATGTATATCCAGCCTGTATCATGTAACATGCATTTCTTGTATATACTGTTATTACCTATCTATGTTTGTACTTTAAGTGTTTATGTCACAGGACCTCCTTGTGAATGAGCTTGCTCAATGGAGTTTTCCTGCAATAAACTCGAACTTGAACTAAGGATGTCACCTGGAAGTCAGTCTTCCTGGTGTCCATAATCTCTGCCAGGAAAGTGTACATTATCTTCCACAGAGGCAAGGTAGTTATTAGGACTGACAGGAAATTCCTTTCTAAGGTGGTGTGCAAGTTTCATTTAAACCAATCCATCAATCTCCTAGGTTCCTTCACAGCAAGGTTCAGCTCGGGAGAGTGGAAGCTCACAGTCTGGATGTTAAAGGGCACTTAGATGCTATCTGGACTGCACAACAGTAGGTAGATAGGTAGGTAGGTAAACTTTATATATGGTGCCCAATCCTGAGGCTCTGGGTTTCTTACAAAGGTCAAACAGGACCTCTGATCTCACCACTTACAGCTTTCCTATTACATATGGTGAAGTGGGCAAGGGAAGGCCGGCTTCTAAGAAGACCATTGCCCACTGAATAGTCTCTTGCATCCTAGTTACACTAACTGGCAAGCAGCTACCACAAGGCCTCAGGGCACACTCCACACATGGCAGCTGCAAGGGATATCTTGTTGCTAGAAATGTGTAAAGCAGCTACCTGGAAAACTGTACATACCTTTGCAAAACACTGTTGCCTGGACATGCAATCCAGAAGGGATGCCACATTTGGCACGGCTGTCTTACAGAACCTATTCTCCAAATAGGTTCTGTACCCAGTCTCCCAAGGTACTGCTTTGTAGTCTACATTAATAAGCATAGTGAGGGATTCCTGGGGTTTGAAGAAAAAATTACTTACTATGCTAATATTGTTTCTTCCAGGGGATCCCTCACTATGCTTAAATCACCCACCCTGTCTCCCTTTTAGAACCTGGGAAAGGTTCTGCGAGAATCAGTGTTGGTCTAGTGTTTAATTACTTCAGCATTACATGTTGTTTATTCACAATCAGTTTGCTGTAGTTTTTGTGTTAATCTGCCATGACCAGGCCTGGCAAGCTAGTCATTTGTTTTTCTGTTAGTATTTACTCAGTTTAGCTATTTAGTATAGGATAGGTTAATAGGTTCATAGCTATTGCTTAGTAAGCCTTCAAAATAGATCTGCCGTTGAGCAACAGAGCACAGAGCCGCTGTGAGGAAGAAGTTTGAATAAGGTTCCAAGTTCCACTATTTACATATGTTCTACAGTGTCCAGGGCAGCAAGACCTTGCTGGCCAACTGCATTAGTAAGCACAGTGAGGGATCCACTGGAAGAAACAATATTACTGTGGTAAGAGATTTTTAATTTTTTTTCCCTATTTTGGAACCTAGTTGAATTGGGTTTGCCATGACTGGTATGTCTGACAGACCCAAAAAGAAGACAGGACCTACGGGCTTCAGAATTGTAAAAAATATTTTAACCTCCTGGCTAAGGTGTACTGCTATATGAGTTGTGTTTGAAGTGCATGGGTCTAGACCACCTTTTCTCTGATTGTGAGCTTCATAAAGTTTTGCCCTAAAACTATTTAAAAAAGGGCTAAAAACTTTGAAGACATCATGGCTTCTCAGTCTGCCTCTGCGTCACCAAAGCACTCAGAAGAGGACCCAGCCTTTCATAGTAAGCAGTAGAAGAAGTGTTTTGCTGTGAACCAATGAATCCATTTTCTTATGAAACTGATTTGTGAAAATGTTTTATCAATTATGTGATAATGATTTAGATGAGATCAAGGGCAGAATTAGATGAACTTGTGCATTTCTTAGACTCTACCATTTCAAATTTGAGGTTCAAAACAAGATCACATCTACAGTTTATTTACTTCTTGAATCTGACCATTCACAAAAAAACGTGATGGTTCCTTAGAAACAGATTTGTGTAAGAAGCCATCTGATCATCATAACTTGTTGTTAGCAAGTTGTTGCTACCTGCACATACAGTTAGAACTTACCAAAAGGTCAGTACATGAAATTAAAGAGGAATTGTGGGACAGCAGATTTGTATAGAAAAAGAGCTAGCGAATTTTCTGACAGACTTAGGAAGGGTGAATATAGGGAATCAGATAGCAATGGAGTCTGAATCTTATGGAAGGAGACTCCTTACTTACACCTAAGATTCAAAATAGGACAGATGACAAAAAAACTCCTGTTTGTTACTGTTTTGGGGGGAGGTGCAAAAGAAGTTGCAAACATTGTGAAAAAAACTGAGCATTTTTAGAGGTATTACACAATTGAAAAATTACCTCAGCAATCCACTCAGGGTCTCATATGCAAGCAATATTACTCGACAGGGTAGGCAATATTGGGCTGTACCCATGAGCTCAGGGGCTGCAGGTGGAGGGTCTGGAAGGGTGGATATAGCCCAATACTGCCCACCCTGGAGGGTATTATTGTGCTTAGAAAATGCAGTGTTGGCTGAATATTAGAAAAAAACCTGCTCCATTCATTAAAATAATTTTGAGAACAGTAAATTTTTATGGATACAAGTTGTTTTACGCAAAGTAGTCCCTGCAGTAGAGGATTTTGTCTGACTAATTTGTGCCACTGGCATGTGACCCTACATGACCTTGGTGTATAAAACCTGAAGGCAGAGACCCCGACGTGCGAAAACTGATGAGATCGCACTTATTGTGTGTTTTAACATTTGTGTTGCTTCTGGTGTGCTTTTCTGTTATTTTAAAATGTATCTGTTCAGCCCGTATAATTTTTTATTTGTATTTTTTTATCGAAGCAATGTAGAGATGACCAGTGATACTGCACTTGCAGGTACATTCTGTTTCTTAGTCAGCGCTTCCGTGTTTGTTGCTGGATTGGGAGTCGGGATGTCTCTATCTGCAGCAGCAGGAGATGGAGTTCATATTTCATAGAGCTGCTCCGAAAGAGAAGGCAGTTTTCGAAATTATTTGTATTTGATTTTTAAAAAATGTAAATCGAGACCGACTTGGCGGGAGGGCTTGGTTGACTGGCAACTCACTAACTTGCCAACTCGCTCGCGAAGTGGGGAGATAAAATGGCATCAGATATACTTTCAGAATACTGGCACTATGATTTCGGTAATGAGGTCCATTGGCAGAGGTACTTTGTTTAGGTGGGCATTGTTGTCTGATAAATACCCACCTAGACAAGTCCCTCAGCCAAGCAGAAGCCTCAAACAGTTTTACCCATTTTCTAAAGAAGAGGTAACAACCTGTGAGATATTTTTGTACACAGCTATCAACCCAGGCCCGAACATAATGTACCTGTACAGAAAAAATCGGGATGTAAACCATGTGGAAAATGTTGTGTATGCCACATGGTAAAGGATGTCTCCTTTTTGAATCCAATGACAGGTTCTGTGGAGAAGGCTAAAACTTAACATAACCTGTGATAGTAAAGGTGTCGTTTATCTCCTTACATGTTCTTGTGGGGGCTATTATGTGAGCCGTACTAAGAGACAACTTAGAATGAGACTTAACGAGCATTTTTTGGCTAGTAGAAATACAAATTTAGAGTATGTTATGGCTGCACATATACACAGTGTTCAGGATCAGGTGAACCATATTGTAAAAGTCATAGGGACTGAACTTGTTAAAAAAAGATGTTAGAGGTGTGGTTTTGAGAACCCCCTTTAAATAGAAAAGAACAGGAATGATTCTAAAGATTGGGAGTGCGCAGGAGACTTGGCTCATATGGGAAGTTTGCATTACTTCCTTTTTTGATTAAATGATAAACTACATATATCTGTAATGTTTCTCTTGAGCCCACCCTTTCATATAATTGAATTCCTTCCCACCCCACCCCTAACCACCCGCTCCTCTAAATAACCTGTTTGAGTTATGCAGTAGTCTGTGTCTGTATACTATGGCGCTTAGCCAGCTGGTTATGATTGTTCTGTGATATTTGTAATATAGAATGTGGTATGTGAGTGTCTCACATGAGACATCCTGTGCTCCTGAGTGACAACCCCCCCAACAAGGTTTTAGTAAGAATAACAGAATATATTAAACCAGGAGGTCTCTGTAATGTAATTAATTAACTTCCTTGAGAAGTTGCATTTTGTAGCTTTTTTATGACCTCCTGTCTCTGAAGCTGGGAAACTAAAATATACATTTTATGACTTCAGATAAGCTGATTCCTGTTAAGCTATATTGCACCTAAGTGAAGTATGGCAGAATTGTACAAAGCCTTTGATGTCCTTGGGAAAATAGGAAGCCAGCCTCGCACTGTAGAGGTAATACATTACATAGAAAATGTCTAACTGTATGTTGGTAGGAGTTTGTCTGTAGTTTTCTTTTCTTTTCTTTTACGTGAGTGTATGCTTTGTGATGTAGTGTTCTGTGTTTACATTTTACATATTTTTATCCATTTTAGTAAAAATATTATTTTGAAAGACTGCCTGGGTGTGTCTTCAAATTCTTTTGCATGTGACATATAGAGGGTTAAGACTGACAAAAACTGTTCAAAACTTGATGGTGTTACTAAACTGGGAAAAGGTAAGAATATACCTAAGGTCTTTTATAGAGTTTTAAGGGTTCATTTTGGATACCTGGTTATGTGCCTTTTGGCGAAAGATGTATTGAATCCTCCGAAGAGAATTTATCTGAGCTTGTACATTTGGGTGCGCTAGCATAAGGTTCACAGTTTGAATCCCCCCAGAACTTGAGACTAAAGGTGATACAGGCCCACAAGCAGACAGGAGGGCTACCCTGTCTGTTACCTGTTCAAAATACTGTGCTCAGAGGTTGGCACTGTGGGAGCAGAGGGCCTGACCTGCTGAGTGCATTTGTGACAGATTTGTTGGCAGCGAAAGGATAAATTTGATAACACAAGGTTAAATTGTTCAGTGCATCAGCTTAATACTGTACAGCTCACTTGCAAAATAAGGCAGTGATTTATTTTTAAAAAGAAACAGAACTTTAGCATTTTGCTTACAGTCAAGTTCCTACCTGTTTTATTTTATTTTTTCTAAAGTGCAAGTTAGAGTAGCCATAGTTAGGGAGAAGATGGCTTCCAGCTTCAGTGGGCACACCTTGAACTACTTGAGGCAGTTGTGCCAGGACAAAGGAGTCCTGTATGAGGAGAGCCACCAAGCAGAATCATGGATGCCCTGATGGCAGCAGAAGCCCAGAGCATCGAGTCACAGACTGTGAGTGTAAAGGACCAAACCTTGAGCATGGAGGGACCAGCAGCCAGTGCAGTGTCCAGATCCAGTGAGGATGACAGAAGGGCCAGTGCCAGCAAAGGGTCACAGCAGCAGGAGAAGGTCACCACCATTCTGGAGCCACAAGCAATCAGGCTGCAGATTGTGTTGCGCAGAATGGAGCTGGAGTTCCAGAGAGAGGAGAAGTGAGAACAGCGAGCCGCAGAGGAGAAGAGGGAGCGAGAACAGCGAGCCATAGAGGAGAAGAGGGAGCGAGAACAGTGAGCTCCACAGGAGAAGAGGGAGCAAGAACGGCGAGAGGCGGACCATGAGGGAGCGGAGCGCCAGAGCGCACATGAACTGGAAAAGCTACAACTCCAACCACCAGCACTCAGAGCAGGTAAGTGGCTTGGGTTTAACTGGAACTACAGGACTGGGTTACAAATTGAATTCCAAATTGATAGCTGAATTTAAAGAGGGGAGGATATGGATGCCTTTTTAAATTCCTTTGAGTTTGTATTCAGGCTAAAATTCCTAGAGGTCCTGAGCTCCAGCTATCCCTGCTACTTACACGTCAAAGCTTGGGATGCATTGGGTCAAATGGACAATGAAGACAGTAAAGATTACAGCAAACTTAAAGCTGCACTTTTAAAAAAAGTTTGATTTAACTGCAGAAGCATACAGAGCTAAATTCCGTAAGCTCAGGAGAAGCCCTGACATGAGCTACGAGGAGCTAGCCACGAAACATCAGTTTTAAAATGTTGGTGGGAAGGAATTGAAGCAAACTCTATAGATAAAATTGAAAATGCTATTTTGTTAGAACAGTTTTTTTGGGCATGCCCAGCAGAGCTGAAAACCTGGCTAGAGGACCGAGATCCCAAAACAGTGAAAGAGGCTGCTGAACTCTCAGACCGCTATGCCAAGAGCAGACCTGCTCTGAGAGTGAATGGGATGGGTGTGGTAGTGCAGAAAGGGAAAAGCGCACCTTCAGGGCAGCTAAAACCCTCACTACCTCCACCGAAACCAGTTAGCCCCAGATTTCAGAGAAAAGATTTCTCTGAGAAAATATTGCCAGACAGTGTCCCAAAAGGATGAGCAATACGCAGAATGGGGCTAGGAAAGAAGTGGGTTGTTTGTGTGTCCCTGGAAGCATGCCTGTGAACATGAGGGAACACATGCACCCAAGTACAGATACAAGGGTTAAGGGACACAGGGGCATCCCTGACATTGGTAAAGGGGGATCTGGTAGAGCCTGGTCAGCTTATATCCAATGAATTTGTAACTGTACAAGACTTTACTGGCGAGGAGAAAACATTGCCCCTCGCTAGTGTTCTCTTAGATGGGGGTGAAACAGGGGGAACTGTGTAACAGGTGGCTGTAGCCAAAACATTAGCAGTTGACGTCATCCTTGGCAACTATCTTGAACGGGATGGTGTGTGCTGTTACCCGTAGCCAAGTAGCAAGGGAAAATTGTAGATCTTACTTCGAGAGTGCTCTTGCAGTAGGTAATTACATATCGGACTGACGTCAACAGGCGGCAGGACCCCATGGAAAAACTTCCGAAAAGGGGGTAGACATTTCCCCAGTAGCATTTAACTACACAGCTACGGAGGATTACTCCGAAGAAGGAGGGGTGACCCATTGTCAGAGAGTTAAGGATGACCATGATCATGAGTGCCCTGACGCTAGTGCTAGGGACCCTAGTTTAGAGACTGAAGGGACCTGTCCCATGCCTTGGGAATGTGTAAGGAGTCTTGCAGCTGCTCAGAAAAGTGACCCTAGTCTAGAGAAGCTGAGGGCTTGGGCAGACTCTGATGGAGCACAGGGAGGTGACAGTAAACATAAAGTTTATTGGGAAAATGGACTGATGTATACTCAGGCTATGAAGACAGAGGGAGGGGTGATGGGCAGTTTGTCGTTCCCCAGTGGTATCATGAGCAGTTGCTCAAGACTGCACATAATATTCCCTTGTCTGGTCATCTGGGAATCGCACGCACTATACAGCGGTTGGCCCAGAATTTCTGTTGGCCCAACTTCACCCAGCAGGTGAAGGAGTATTACAGGTCTTGTCACCAGTGCCAAGAAATAAGGAAGGCAGGTAAGAAAACCCAAGCCACCATAATTCCATTTCCCATAGTGGAGGAGCCATTCCAGAGGGTGGGAATGGATATTGTGGGGCCTTTAAATACCCCCAGCTCCTCCGGGAAGAGGTTTATCGTGACTGTGGTGGATTATGCCACCTGGTACCCAGAGGTAGTCGCCCTATCCTCACAGAGGACAGAGTGGCTGATGCCTTACTTGGGATTTTCTCTTGTGTTGGGTTTCTGCAGGAGGTTATCACCGATTGAGGGGTTCCTTCATGTCGGACCTGATGAAATGTTTGTGGGAGGGTGGGTGGTGTAGAGGCACACGAAACCTTATCACCCACAAGCCAATGGGCTTGTGGAAAGATTTAACGGTACCTGAAGTCAATGCTCCAAGCGTTTGCTGAACAGCATGGGAGGGACTGGGAGAAATACCTACCCCACCTGTTTGAATACAGGGAGGTGCCCCAAGAATCAACAGGATTTTTCCCCTTCAAGCTCTTATATGGACGCTGGGTACATGGGCCTCAGACTTGATCTGGGAGGACTGGGAAGGCAAGCACACCACCCAGGGAACTCCCATAGTGTATTACATCCTGAGGTTTAGGGAAAGGCTGAAGGAGCTTATGGGGACAGCCAAGAGCAACTTGGCAGCTGCCCAATAGAAACAAAAAGTGTGGTACAACTGCAGAGCCAGAGCTCACTCATACACTGTGGGTCAAGAAGTCATGGTCCTTATTCCGGTCTGGAAAAACAAGCTGCAGGCTGAGTGGGCAGGACCGTACAAAGTAGTTGGGATGGTAAATGACGTGAACTATATCATAGAGTTACTGGACAGAAGACAGACAGAATGTACCATGTCGAAGCCATATGCTAATA
This sequence comes from Neoceratodus forsteri, assembly GCA_016271365.2. NCBI lineage: Eukaryota > Metazoa > Chordata > Ceratodontiformes > Ceratodontidae > Neoceratodus > Neoceratodus forsteri. The sequence continues at coordinate 63,510,982 of CM028133.1, read as the reverse complement.
GTGGTGACATGGTGTTTGCAGTATGTAGTCCCAGGGAGGGGATGGACGAAGGAGACCCCCTTCTGGACTTGCTGGAAGAAAGCAAGTGGGAATCCTCTGTGGAGGCAGTTAAATTGTCTCCCCAGCTGGCCCCGGACAAGATCCAGGAAGTAAGGGAGGTTCTAGCAGACTTTGCCCCACTGTTTAGTGTCAAGCCTGGATTAACCCCCTTAGCAATGCACGATGTAGAGACAGGGACACAGACGCCCATACGGTGGACAGCATGTCGGGTGTCGGAGGCTGACCAAAAGGACATTAGGAGGGAGGTGGAGGAAATGCTGGATTTAGGAGTAATCCAGAGATCCCACATCCTCTGGGCTTCACCCATAGTCCTTGTGCCCAAGTCAGATGTGTCTACTCATTTCTGTGTGGACTATTGTGGACTGAATGCAGTCACAAAGTCAGACGCCCACCCAGTGCTCCAGATGCATGTAGTCCTGGACAAGTTGGGAGGGGTGACATACCTTATGACTACTGACCTGACAAAGGGGTATTGACAGGTAGAGTTAACTGACAGAGCTAGGGAGAGGTTGGCCTTCATCACTCCGATAAGCTTATGTGAATTTAAAATGATGCCTTTCAGAATGAAGAATGCCCCGGCCACTTTCCAAAGGTTGGTGAACCAGGTGTTAAATGGTGCTGAGGAGTGCAACCGTATGCACCTGGATGACATTGCCATCTTTAATGCCAGCTGGGAGGAACACCTTTCCCCCCTTAGGGAAGTGCTGGGCAGGATAGAGAGGGCCGGGATCACTGTCAAAGCTGAGAAGTGCCAGGTGGCCATGGCTGAAGTGGCATACCTTGGGCATGTTGTAAGCCGAGGACAGCTTCATCGTAACCAAGCAGAAATAGAGGTGATCAAGGCGTGGCCCAGACCAGAAACGCAGAAGCAGATCAGGAGTTTTCTCTGGACAGCAGGGTACTATAGGAAATTTATACCCAATTACAGTGCCCTGGCTGCTCCCCTATCTGATCTGGTAAAGTCAAAGATGCCTAAAAAATTACCTGGGAACCAGCCTGTGAAAAAGCCTTTACTAGACTGAAGGAGGCACTGTGCAGTGCTCCTGTATTGACAAGTCGTGACTATAGCAGACCCTTTGTGGGTATTGGGGCAGTACTGAGTCAGACATCCAACCAAGGGAAAGATCACCCGGTAGTGTGCCTGCGTAAAAAGTTACTTCCCACGGAGCAGGCTTACTCTACTGTGGAAAAAGTGTCTCTTGCCGTAGTGTGGGCCCATAAGAAGTTAGAGTGATACTGATATGGGCAGCATTTTGAGGTACAAACAGACCACGACCCCCTGGTTTGGCTGACCCAAATGGGACCAACTAATGGTAGACTGCTAAGATGGAGTCTTGCCTTGCAAGGGTATTATATGATGATCTTACATAGGGCTGAAGCGACCAATCAAAACGCCGATGGCCTGTCGCGTGTATATGAGGAATGAACTGACTTGGGAAGCTCATCCCATGCAGGGGATAGAGCCCCCAAATTCAGTCTAGGTGGGGAGGACTGTGATGCTTTGCCAGCTGGTTATGATTGTTCTTTGATATTTGTAATATAGAATGTGGTATGTGAGTGTCTCATGTGAGACATCCTGTGCTCCTGGGTGACAACCCCCCCAACCAGGTTTTAGTGAGAATAAAAGGATAAACCAGGAGGGCTCTGTAATGTAATTAACTTCCTTGAGAAGTTGCATTTTATAGCTTTTTTATGACCTCCTACCTCTGAAGCTGGGAAACTAAATATACGTTTTATGACTTAAGATAAGCTGATTCCTGTAAAGCTATATTGTACCTAAGTGAGGTATGGCAGAGTTGTACAAAACCTTTGATGTCCTTGGGAAAATAGGAAGCCAGCCTCCAGTTCAAAGGAAAGGGCTTGATTAAAGACTGTCATAATTTGGGAAATTAGTTTTTGCTGAAGTCACAATATTTAATATACCCCCTGATAGGACATCTTGTTTTGTATATTTTGATATTCAACAAGGAGGAGCTAGATGACACACAAAAGGGGTGGGAGAGAGAGACAGTTTAAACTAGGACTTGCGTCTGATCTTTGTGACATATCTTTTTGGGCTCTTAAGAAACAAGATCTAACTTTAAGCACTATAGAGATACTACATTAGATAGAAAAAGTCTAACTGTATGTTGGTATGAGTTTGTGTGTAGTTTACTTTGCTTTTCTTTTAAGTGATTGTATGCTTTGTGATATAGTGTTCTGTGTTTACATTTTACATATTTGTATCCATTTTAGTAAAAAAATAATTGGTTGTGTCTTCGAAGTTCTTTTTGCATGTGACGTATAGAGGGTTAAGACTGACAAAAACTGTTAAAAGCTTGATGGTGTTACTAAACTGGGAAAAGGTAAGAATATACCTAAGGTCTTTTATAGAGTTTTAAGGGTTCATTTTGGATACCTGGTTAGGTACCCTTTGGCAAAAGATATATTGCATCCCTTGAAGAGAATTTATCTGAGCCTGTACATTTGGGTACGCTTAGCATAAGGTTCACAGTTTGACCCCCAGAACTTGAGAGCTAAAGGTGATTTGATCCACAAGCAGACAGGAGTGTTTCCCTGTCTGTTACCTGTTCACAATACTGCGCTCGGAGGTTGGCACTGTGGGAGCAGAGGGCCTGATCTGCTGAGTGCGTTTGTGACGGTTGCCTCTGGAATCGGATAGTCTTTTGATGTACAGTGGCGTGAAAAAGTATTGGCCCCCTTCCTGATTTTCTCAATTATTGCATATTTGTCACACTGGATGTTTTCAGGTCTTTAGACAAAATGTAATATTAGATAAAGGGAACCTGAGTGAACAAATAACACTTGTTTTTTTTTTTTTATTTCACTTATTTAATGAAAAAAAGTTAACCAACACCAATTGGCACTGTGTGAAAAAGTAATTGCCCCCTTACACTTAATAACTGGTTACGCCACATTTAGCTGCAATGACTGCAACCAAACACTTCCTATAATTCAATATCAGTCTTTCACATCGCTGTGGAGAATTTTAACCCATCTTCCTCACAGAACTGCTTTAATTCAGTAACATTTGGTAGGTTTTCGAGCATGAACTGCTAGTTTCAGATCCTGCCACAGCATCTCTATTGAGTTTAAGTCTGACTTTGACTAGGCCACTCCAAAACTTTAATTTTACTTCTTTTCAGCCATTCTGATGTGGACTTGCTTTTGTGTTTTGGATCATTGTCTTGCTGCATGACCCAACTACGCTTCAGCTTCAGCTGACGGAAGGATGACTGGACATTCTCCTTAAGAATTTTCTGGTACAGAGCAGAATTCATGATTCCTTTAATTATGGCAAGTCATCCAGGTCCTTAGGCAGCAAAGCATCCCCACACCATCACACTACCACCACCATATTTGACTGTTGGTATGGTGTTCTTATTGTGGAATGCTGTGTTTGCTTTACGCAAGACATTATGGGATCCATGTTGTCCAAAAAGTTCCACTTTGGACTCATCTGTCCATAGAACATTTTCCCAAAAGGCTTGTGGATCATCCAGGTGCTTTTGGCAAATGAGAGATGATCATTTATGTTCTTCTTGGTTAGCAGTGGTTTCCGCCTTGCTACTCTCACATGAAGCCCATTTTTGCCCAGTCTCTTTCTGATTGTGGAGTCATGAACACTGACCTTAGCTGAGGCAAGAGAAGCCTGCAGTTCTTTGGATGTTGTTTTAGGATCCTTTGAGACTTCTTGGATGATTTTACACTGCGCCCTTGGAGTAATTTTGGCAGGCCGCCCACTCCTGGGAAGGTTCACTACTGTTTCAAGTGTTCTCCATTTGGAGATTATGGCTCACTGTGGTTCAATGGAGTCCCAGAGCCTTAGAAATAGCTTTGTAACCCTTTCCAGACTGATAGAGGGCAACAAAATGTTTTTCTGATCTTTTCAGGAACTTCCTTTGATCATGGCATAATGTGCTTGTTGAATCTTTGTGCTGGCAATGTGACTCTGATGGTAAGGACCAAAATAAGTGAGGTTTATATTGAGCAGGGCTGGCTGTAATCAAGCCTGGCTGTGTTCAATCAGCTGACTCTAATTATCCCTTTAATTGGGTTGATTTAACTAGGGGGCAATTACTTTTTCACACAGTGCCAGTTGGTGTTGGTTAACTTTTTTCATTAAATAAATGAAATAAGTAAAAAAAAAAAAGTGTTATTTGTCCACTTAGGTTCCCTTTATCTAATATTATATTTTGTCTAAGGACCTGAAAACATCCAGTGTGACAAATATGCAATAATAGAGAAAATCAGGAAGGGGGCAAATACTTTTTCACGCCACTGTATATAGTGGTTCCCTCTATTTCTGTTTCTCTAAAATGCTAATTTGGAGAGACAGGATGAATCGGATAAATGTCTGCGGATTCAGGGACAGGTAGCCCGAAGGATAATGGAACATGGACTTTAAACAGACTGCAACTTTTATTATTTTGTGCATTGGGGATTGATTTGAAAGTGTATTGGGTGGTTCACTTTGCTTGTATTTGTGGGTACTTGTACATACCTGTGAATTGTGTTTTGTATCCTCTTTTGAAATGCTCTGTCAGCCAGTTGCTGCCACCAGCTCACTAATATGTATTAGACTGGCATTTAAATAATGAAACTTATAAGGCTGACATTACCTCTGACAAAGCCCTTGATTGACTGAGTTGAAATGTTAGGTCAGTGGATGCCTCAGCACCCGGTGTTCCAAACATCTGATTGCTGTTTTTTTTTTCACTGGTATATGAATTAAAAATAAGTTTATTGCACTTCTAAAAATGTAACTTTTCTGTGACTACCATGTTTTTTTTATTATATATTTTGTGTTTTCCTGTTCTTCACCCACCCTCAGTCCTAGATCGCATGCACGTGCCACATTTCGAGATGCCCTCCTGACTTGCTGCCCCCTCCTGCCTGTGTTGCCACCGGATCTCCACTCAGTGGCAGCAGAACTACGGGGGGAACAACCACCCCAGGAGAGAAGAGCTGCCAGTAAGTGCTCAATCCTGCTCCTCCCCCCATGCCGGCACCCCAAAGACCCAAGGTCGTTACCAAACCTGGTGCCAGCATGGCGTGAGGTGTGGTGTTCAGCCCCTTAACCCTCCCTACAACCATGTCGGCTTCTTCGTCTTCCTGAGCAAGTGGTGAGTGCCATTCTGTTATTCTAATGCTTGTTAGTATTGGAGTTGGTACCACCGCCCCTGTGCTGACCTTTACCTGTACCTGCTTGTGAGATAAGCAGGACAAGTCTGCTAAAGGTAGTTCAGAAGCCAATATCTGAATGCAGGAACCCTGAAACCAGTAAACACAAGAGACCCTCTGAGCAGATACCGGAAACGGTGTGTAACTCCTAGGTGGCGCTATCCCAAGGGCTACTACCCCTGCGTGCTTGGCTAATAGCAGGTTAAGGGGCCTGAGTTCTGAAACGGGTGCCTCCACCTGGTGGTCAGGGTTGGTAGTGGTCAAGCTAACCTGGGCACAGCCCTCCGGGACCCTGTATTACTTGGTATGGAAGAACAGAAGAAGGCCAGAGCCCATCGAGACTGTTCCCCACACTGTGTGGGACATTATTTATCTATTATCCCTCAAACAAACATCTAATTTGTTTTTAAAGACAGTGGCACTAGTTGCCTCTACCAGTTCTTGTGGCAAGGTGTTCCATATAATGGATGCTCATATTGGAAAAAAGTTTCCCCTTTTGCTGGTTTTATAAGTTTTTACTTCAAGCTGTTTATTATGCAGTCTCGAACATGTCTCCTTTTGGAGAGTGTTAGACCACATTTTTCCATTAGATCTGGTGAATTTATTAAATTAAAACCATAAGCATATCACCTCTTAATCTTCTAGTTTGAAGAGAGAGAGACCAGTAGCTTTAATCTGTTCTGATAATCCAAGTTTGTTAATCTTGGAATCATTCTAGTTACTCTCCTTTGAACCTGTTCAAGAATTGCTATGTCCTTTTTTTTGATTTGGATTCCAGAAAGGGAGCCATAGTCTGAATCTGTCTAATGTATGCCCATACAATGGAATAAGGCATTGTTCAGTGCGATTAACAGAAGTGCGTTTTTATTGGCCTCAAAAGTCTGTTGGTTATACAGGCAGTTCTAACACAGTGATCATTTGATGCAAGTTTATTATTAAGATATATCCCTAAATCTTTTTCACAATTTGATGAGTGAAGTGGTAGTCCGTTTAGTTTTTGGATTATTTACTGTACACCAAAATGCACTACTAAACATTTGCCTTGATTAAATTGTGTATGATTTTCATTTGCCCAAAGTGTTAATTTTTCCAAATCCTTCTTTAATGCAGAAATATTTTCTTGATTATTAACCTTGCCCCCCAATTTAGTATCGTCTGCAAATTTAACTATGAAGTTATTTGGCCCAGTTTGTAAATCACTGATAAAGAGGTTAAACAATGTTGGTCTCAAGACCGACCCCTGTGGTACACCACTTGTCACACTACCCAAATCAGACAAGATATCATTAATTCTGACTCTCTGAGAATGATTTGTCAACCAGTTTAAAGTCCAGATGACAATATCAGGTAACCCCCTCTTTCCTTACTAGTGGCTGGAACAATACACAATAATCGCTTTCACAATACCCCTGATATACCACACAAGTACCCATACTGTTTGCACTTACCACCAGGGCTTTCCTCTGGACCGGCCCTGGGGACCCCCTGTAAAACAAGGTTATACACAGCAAATAACAGCAGTACAGTACTCTTGCACAAACTGGAACCACAGTCAGGGTAAATGGAAAAAAGTGTTAGATCTGATTTATTTTAGGGGCTTGAACAAATGAGGGGCGTAATCAGGTTAATTTGCTTAAAGGCTCTATCAAACAGTTATGCATGCAGTTCAGGGTCCATAAACAGTCACACACTCTTGATGCCCAGATGGAGAATGGTGGGCTAGCCAGGAACATTGCAGCTGACTGGGGCCCTGTGATGGAAGAAAACAATATGCACAACACACACTATTTGTAATCCAGAGGGCTCAGTTCGTGAAAAGAAAACAACAAGACAATCAGAAGACACACGTTTAGATTAGGCTGTTGTTACAGGGAGTTACCCTGATTATGTCATCTGTTAGTACCCTTTGCAAACTGTGAGAGGCCTTTCGGCACCATACAATTCTGCTTAAAGTTGGACCAGTATAACATTCTGTGGTGATTTGCATATGCAGCCCATGATGCTTTGCATTGTGTGAGCATGTTTGATTTTGTATTACCCTGATTATTACTCACGATACCCAAGACTGGACACAGGCTGGACAAAAATCAAGATAGCAGGTGGTTAGTCTGGAGTGCCTGGAGAAGTAGGGCCCACACGATTTGCTGAGGCGTTGTTCCTGTTCAAGCGGGGAACAGGGGGCTGATCCCCAGGCAGGTCTCTCATTGGTGGCTTTCTCTGTGCTGTGGGGTAGTCTGGCAGGGCCAGCATGGCATGGCCCAGGCTGAATGGAGATGAACGCGGATTAAGTCCGATTAGGCTAGATAAAGCTTCCAGCAAGCAGAACACAGTTCACACAGTGGGGAACCAAATCACAACCCACTTTCAATACACAGCACATTTACATAGGTTTCATAGGTTTTCAGAGTTTATAAAGACTGTAGTCCATATACTCGCCATTGATTTATGTATATCCAAGAATATTATTTTTGATCATATATTGATCAATTAGCTTCTTAAAGGATTTCATTGTTCTGCTAACTATTATTTCAATTGGAAGCCTATTCCAGATCTTAACTACTCTCACCGTTAAGCAGTACTTTCTTCTGAGGGTTTAAAACCTATCTAATTTAATCTGTAATGGATGAGCTCTAGTGCCATAGGGTTGATCCCTTAATACCAGATTTAGCTGTTCCCAAAGTGTGGGGTCATTTAGTGCCCTATATATTAAACATAGGTCACCATGCATTCTTCGATATTCCAAGGTATACAGGCCCAAAGCTGTCAGTCTCTGTTCATACTCCTGCCCCTGGACCCCAGCTATCCTCTTTGTGACTCTCCTTGTGCCCTCTCCAAAGATCTTATATCACCCTTGCCCCCTGGTGCCCAAAACTGGGCACAGTATTCCATATGGGGGCGCACCAAAGATGTGTAGAGTGGTAAGAGAACTTCTTTATTATTGCTCTTTATGTGTTTATTTATGCAATATTGTATGTTGCTAGCCTTTTTTATTATTTGATTGTAATGTGCCCTGAAGCTTAGGTTATTACATATTTTAACTCCCAGGTCTCTTTCTTCGGTAACAACCTTTAATAATTCATTTCCCAACCTGTACTGATACTGCATATTATTTTTGCCAATATGCATAACTGTACATTTCGTTACATTGAAAGTTGACCCTTGCTTTTGTACCCATTCTTCCAAGCTGTTTAAGGTGGTCTGGAGAATATTAGCATCTTCTATACCATTTATCACCCTACCCACTGTGGTATCATCGGCAAATTTTGATAGCCATACCTCCGGTGCAGAATGCATAGACCCAATATAAATGCTAAACAGACATCTCCCCAACACGGAGCCCTGTGGGACACCACTAGTCACATCTATCCATTCTGAATATTCTTCCTTTACACAATCCCTCTGCTGTCTTCCCATAAACCATGACCTAATCCAGTGAATAATATCAGAATGTATCCCCATATTACTAAGTGCATCAATCAGTTTGTCATGTGGCACTTTATCAAAGGCCTTGGCGAAGTCCAGGAAAATCACATCCACAGGACTCCCATCGTCCACGGCCTTGCTTACTTTACCATAAAATTCAAGGAGATTAATCTGACATGATCTGCCCTTTACGAAGCCATGTTGTGCATTTAAGCAATAAACCACGACAGGGTGTTGGTGATGCTGGTTTTACCCATGCCTGGCGTGGTTCGGTCATGAGGCCGCAGGCCGAGTGAGTAAACCTCGCCAGGCGTGGTAAACCAGCATCACCAACACCCTGGAGTGGTTTATTGCTATTATACAATGTGTCCCTTAATTTTTGTTCAAAAAGAATAGAAAATAATTATTTTGTATTTTTTATAGCTTTGTAATGAATTTGTTCTTACACTACAAAAATAGTGCAGTGTAAAAAAGTGTAGATTGGTGGAGGCATGGTCCTATTACAAAGGCTGTATCATTAAAACATCCTAGTACTAAAAGAGATTTGTACTTAAAAAGAGTGCATAACAAAGACCCTCTGAGAGGAGCACGTCACTTTTCTTTCTCTCTCTCTCTCCCCGGAGAAAGAGAAGCGCGCCGCCTCTCCAAAGACTACATATCCCAGGATGCCCCACTGCACTGACCCTAGCAACAGCTGAGAAGACGCATTTGAAAGGGGAAACCGAATTGAGTACTAGCGGCGCTGCTGTCAAACTCAGAGTTCAGTTTTCTGTAACCCGTGGAGTCTTTACGTTCATTTGAAAACAACTTGTTTAATTATTGCATCGGTGCTTCGGGCTTCTGTCAAGCAGCCCGATCAAAGGCGCCGGGTCCCAGCTTGAACATGGTCGAGAGCGAAGAGGTTGTGCGGAATTCAGCCTCTTCATGTCGCTTTTCCGTGGGCAGTCAGGATCCCTGGTCTGTAGTTTTATCTTTTTTGTTGTGGTTGGAGAAGTAGAGGCCGAATTGGTGTAGGAATGGTGCTGGTGCCACAGTAATGTTTAGCGAGGAAAACAACATGGCGGCTCGGAGTGATTTTTACTTTTTTTTTTTGCAGTTAATGAGATGCAGCTGGCTGGCACTTGTTCCTGTTGGTGATGCTAGATTTTACAACAGGGTGATAGTGCCAGCTGGCCAATGAGAAGTGGGTATTTTGTTTGCCATTGTATAATATCTGTTTTTCCAGTTTACTGTTGAAGGTCCATAATGTGATCTTTAATAATACCCTCCAGTACTTTACCCAAGACCGAAGTCAGGCTAATTGGCCTGTAATTTTTCACATTCTGTGTAGATCCCTTTTTATGTATAGGGACAACCTCTGCCTGTTTCCATGCTTCTGGTACATCTCCCTCTCTTATGGATTGTTGAAACACACAAGTGATAGGACCTGCCAGTTGGTCTGCCAGTTCCTTTAATACCCTAGGATGCAATTTATCGGGACCTTGGGCTTTGTTCTGGTTCAGTGACTTTAGTCTTTTTTGTACATCACATTCCATAAGGGTAATAATTGGCTTCCTAGATGGCGAACTAATATGGGGTATAGTAATTGTAGGAGGATTTAAAACTGAAGCAAAGTAGTTATTATAGTGTTCTGCCATCACCTGGTTATCCATTATAAAAGTTCCATCTTGCTTTCTTAAGGGGCCAATGTTCTTTATATTACCCCTTTTATTGTTAATCTAAGAATAAAAATATTTATAATTATCCTTTACCCTGGTAGCCAGTCTATATTCATAATTTTTTTTGCTTGTTCGATGTGTTTTTTAGTAACCTTTAGACATTCTTTATATCTTGCCCAACTACCCTCATCCCCACTTAATTTAGCTGTTCTAAACATTCTATTTTTTTTCTTTATTTCCTTTTTAATTTTTGCTGTCATCCATACAGGGAGAGATTTCTTTACTGCATCATATTTATTTGAGGATGGAACATGAGATTTAACTAGGCCCTGCAGTTTATTTTGTAATTTGTCCCACATTACTGAAAGTGAGGCATCCTTAAATTCGTTCTTCCAGTTCCATTTTAGCAAATCCGCTTTCATGCCCCCAATTTGTCTTCATCTGCACTTACATATGGATGTGTTTGCACAAATTAACACTTATCTGCTGTGTATACTTAAACTTAACTATGAAGTGGTCACTAGTACCTAATGGTGGCAAAACTATACAATCCTGTATCTTGTCATTTAAATTACTCAAAACTAGGTCCAAGATGTGATTCCCTCTAGTATTAGGTGTATTAGATTACATGTAAGGAAATTCTACTGTACCAGGCAAACCGCTCTCCGGTCAAGATCGCAAAGTCTCTGCACTAACCGGGGATTCAAAAGCAGCTGGAAATCCTGGCAGGCCGATTGCATTCAGCAAATCTTTGGTCTTCTTCAGGTTAAAGCCTGGTCACAGTCCAGTGGCTTAAATAGTCCTCACAAGTCGGATTCAGTCCAAATAAACTCCATTTTCCCTCTCAGGGACAGCAGGCAGACAGGCAGGCCAAAACTCAGGCCTTTCACAGTTGTCCCGTGCAAAACTACACAGAACTGCTGCTCAAAATCACATGAGCTGTTACTTCTTCACTTCTCAGCTCAAAACTGAAACTAGCTGTAGCAGCCTGGGAATCTCCCCAATATCCAGAAGGTTTGGTTGGCTGATCTGTCAGTCAGTCACAACAAAGTCTCCCCTTCAGGTGCAAAAAGGTTCCAAAGCCCCAAACCACAATTCCTACATATTTTGACTTCAGACAGCGTCCTGTAGTCCGGCTCGATTTTAGGTCCCAACAGAACTGATTGGTCTAGTTCGCAGTCCTGGGCCAAATGGTGGGATAAAACAAGATAGTCCTTGCTGCAAAGAAGGCAGGTTAGACAAACTACATTTATCGTTATCACTGTAAATGATTTTCAGCAAATAGTTACATCTTTCAACAGAGCTCCCTCTCAGATTACTTATGACTGCAATCCAGGCAGCTCTTAAAGAGACAGTGCAATGAGGCTATACAGGTACTCTCTGGCAATCACATTTAAACTGCTAAAATGCAGGACACCGGCCTGGCAGTGAGCATTTAGGCAAGCTCAAGGAAGACTTTTCTGGGACCCCTATTTGTAGGGGTGGGGGGTTACAGCCTTCCCTGCCTCGAGAAAACTTGGCGTCCGCGTCAAGTCTGTACCATCATGCATCAGTTAACATAAACTTATTACTTTACTATACATATTTACTACACTTCATGATACTATATCCATTCTGACAACACATTGTGCATATTTCACACAGGAAAACTGAACATCAATATACTGAATCCGAGTAATGCTTCTTGTACCTTAAACAATGCAAGAGGGGCCTTCCCTATTAGCTAACTTGGGGCTAGAGGAAGCAGGGCACCGTGGTGAGAGGGAAAGACAAGTAACCTGAATTGGCTGTCAAGCTCAATTTGGGCAGTGAGCTTGGTGAGACATAAACGCCTTTGTGCAGCACATTGAGAGGCAAATGCACTGGTCTCCCGGGAGAATCATAACTGAGGCATACTACTGGCTTGACAGCTCAGCCAGTCTTTCTGAGGGGGGCAAGTACAGTCTCTGTACTCTTAGCACTGGTCTGGGGACTCTTGTCACTTGTGAGAGGTGCCTCTGCCTGGATGGGAATGTCCAAATGTGGCGCACTGTCGGCTCCTTGCTCTGCAGGCTCTGTTTCTACAACACTTGACTTATTGTGCGAAGGCTCAGGCACAATCGAGCTTTGAGGCACTGAAGGGGGTGATCAGCATTCTCATAGTGTTCAAGTTCTGGTATGTCACCAGAAAGACTCAGACCCTCAGCCCCTTTTTCAGGCAAATCATACAGTTCCACAATACACAGAGACTCAACATCTTCAGACGTGATACTTTGCACTTCACTTTCTGGGAGCTTTGACTCAAAGGACGAAGCTGGGGGGTAAGGCAGTCCAGAAGGCCCAGCTTCATCCCCACTGTTTATCAGTTGGTTACCTCAAAACAGCTAACTCAGTTCATAAGCGGAGTAATAGGCATGGCCATATTCACTTTCATCAGAAGTGGACTGACAGTCACTATCATTCTGGGCCTGCTGCAGAGGAAACCTTAAATCTGTGACCACTGGGGTAGGTTGACTCTGTCTCTTTCTTGCAGCAGCAAGAATCACCAGCCAAGGGGGCTCAGTTTCTGGGGGTTCAGCCTCAATCATGACTTGGCTGATAGGTAGCAAGTGGTTACGGTGTGCATGGTCTTGACAGATTTGAGTTGTTCTGCAGCACTTTGTACGCAGGTAAATCATCCAACTTTGCAACTACTACATGGGAAGATGGTGCCACCGATCACCAATCTTGTGTTTACCATGCAGTCCAAAATTGCGTAACACACGGTCTCCAGGTCGAAGCTCTTGAGCCTTTACTTTTTTTTATCATGCCTCTCTTTGTTAGCTAGATTTGTCTTGGCAGCCATTGTTTGAGCCAGTTGATAGGCATGGTTCAATTAAGCTTTCAGTTTTTGTACATATTGCAAGTTGTTTTTGGCTTGGACCCCATCAGGAGAGACCCCAAAACAGACATCAACTGGCAGCCGGGCCTCTCTCCCAAACATGAGGCAGTAGGGGGAGAACCCAGTAGCATTATTTTTCTCGCAATTGTATGCGTGTACCAAGATACTAATCTGCGGGCTCCATTTATGCTTGTCATTTGGGTGGAGGGTGCCCAGCATGTCTAGAAGAGTGCAGTGAAAATGTTCTGGTTGAGGGTCTCCTTGCAGGTGATGGTTGATTCTTGACTTTTGCACAACCCATAGAGAGAGCATTTCTTTGATTACCCAACTCTCAAAGTCTCTGCCTTGATCAGAATGAATCCACTGGGGGGCACCATAGTGGACGAAGAAATTTTCCACTAGCACCTTGGCCACAGTAGATGCCTTTTGATCTTTGGTGGGAAAAGCTTGTGCATACCATGTGAAATGATCCGTAACCACTAACACATTGCCAATGTTCCGCTGATCAGGTTCTAAACACAAGAAGTCTATGCAGACTAGTTCCATGGGGCGCTGGTAGTAATATTAACAAGAGGGCAGCCTCTGAGGTAGGGCTTTTCTTTGCAGGCAGCGACTACAAGTCTTTACATGGTGCTCAACATTGGCCCCATTTTGACCAGTAGAGGCGAGATTGTACCAGGTCAAGGGTTCTGTCAATCACTCGAGGTGCCCATGTGATTGTGGAGGGACCTCGTACCAAATCTTTAAAGGCCATGGGCAGGACCAATTGTTGCTTGTCTACTTTGCCACTACAATCTACTGTCTCTCTATACAACAACTGATTGAGCAACTTCAATCTGGGGCCTTCTTTAAACAATAAAGCAGTTAGCAAGTCAGTGAACGTAACTTAGACATCACTTTCCTACCACATAGGGCATCAAGTGCTGGCTGAGTCATAGGATCTTGGGATTGAGCCCACTGAATGCTGTCATTGTCAAATTGAGGTAGTGCACTAATATCTAGAGCAGAGAAGTGGCAATAAGCAGCTGGTATGCAGGTGTCAGAAGGGTCCAAGCAATCTACTAAACAGTCCACTGTGTCCGCAGACATCTGTTCATCTCTAACAAACTTTTGGCACAATGTTTGAATGTCAGGTTCAGACAGCCTGACCCAATCACTCTTGGAAGTGGGCCTTCATGATAGGACGTCAGCATTAATGTGGTTCAAGTCCAGTCTATATTCGACAGCATAATCATAGGTTCATAATGCAGAAAGCCACCGGTGCCCAGTGGCATCTAACTTAGCTGAAGTCTGTACATAGGTCAAACGGTTATTGTCAGTCTCGACCAATATCTTTGCCCCATAGAGGTAGGTATTCATGAAACTGGTCAATGATTACCCATTTTAGCACAAGGAACTCCAACTTATGCATAAGATAGTTTAGTTCGGATGGGGTCAAGTTCCTACTGGTGAAAGCTACCAGTCTCAGGCCATCCTCATGGTCTTGATACAGCACTGCTTCTAGAGCCTGCAGACTAGCGTCTATATGCAGCACATAAGGTTTGGTGGGATCAGCATAGGCGAGGATGGGGTGTGGGTGAGCTGGTATATGATCTCATGGAAGGCTGCTTGGACGCCCGAAGAGTTAACCTGGGCAGAAGTATACTTTTTCTGGTTCTTTAACGGGCCCTTTTTTGTATTTATGATTAGGAGTGCAACCCTGAGCAAGGTTCAAGAGTGGGCGAATCACTTTGGAATAGTCTTTTATGAACCTGCGGTAGTAGCCACAGAACCCTCAGGAAACATTGTTGTTCTTCAGATTATGGGGCTGGGATCAAGTAGTCAGTGCTTCAGCCTTACTGGGATCAGTCTCTATCCCTTTTGTAGATACTATGTGCCCCACATACTTCACAGAGGTTTGGAAAAACTGGCACTTGTCAATAGACAGCTTGAGGCCAGAGTCTTCCAGTTGGTCTAGGACTTTAAACAGTTGGTTCTCATTCTCCTCTAAGGTGCTCCCAAACACAATTACATTGTCCAAGTACACCAGGCATTCCAGCAAATTCATATCTCCCACCGCAGGTTCCATCAGTCACTGAAAGGTGGCCGGGGCGCCCAATATCCCCTGTGGCATCCTCAGAAACTCGTAGAAGCCCAATGGACAGATGAAGGCTGTTTTCTCACGGTCTTGCAGGGCCATCGGGATCTGGTAATATCCGCTGCGAAGATCCAACACCAAGAGCCATTTGCTCCCATTCAAGCAGTCCAGGGCATCTTGTACACGAGGCATAGTGTATTGGTCTGGGATGGTCCACCGGTTCAGGGTTCGATAATCAACACACATCCTCACAGACTATTCTTCTTATGCACAACCACAATGTGAGTGGCGAATGGGCTCCTGGATTCTTGTATCACGCCAGCAGTGAGCATTTCCTGCAGGTGTCTTCTCACATCATCTGTGTCTGCAGGGGCTAGGCATCGGAACCTCTCTCGAAATGGCCATTCATTGTGCAGGCGTATGTGATGCTCCACACCCTGGACACATCCCACATCCCATTCCTTCAACGAAAACACTTGGCCTCCCTGGGTAAGTCTCTTGCTAATTCTAGCCTTCCATTCAGCTGGCAAAGGGGAGTCACCAAAGTCAAACAAGTCTGGGGTCACTCTCTCCTTCTCACCAGGGTGCTTGTTGCTGGGCAATACTGCAGTGTCTGCACAGTATACCATAGCTAGGGTGCATCCTCTGTTCACTTGAATCTCCCGATCTGACACATTATGAATCTGGACCATCACTCGTCATGCATAGGCATGGGCTCGAGAAGGCAAGATGCTGGGCTTGACCAATAATCCTTCTGGCAATTTTCCATCGCCTGGGGCATCCAACATCAGTACTTTGTTCTTGACATCCTTCCGGAGGCGGACCTCCCCTTGAATGGTACACTGAGCGTTAGGGGCCAGTACCGTTGAATCGGGATCCTTCTTCCACATGATCCCCACCAGTTCATCCTGGTCTACTTCCTCGGGTTTCTGTTGCAAGTCATAGGTCCTCTTGATCAGAGCTGGAATTCTCTGGGCCCTCCCAGTCCATCACTCTTGTTTCTCATGACAGAGTTGCGCCAGTCTCCCAAACATATGGGCGTTTGTTCCAATTAACAGGGGGGCCCATCATACAGTCAGGTGAGGGGAACACACTAGGGCCATTGTCTCTACTCACTCCTCTACACCCATTACAGTTGCAGGAAGAGACAAACAGAGGTGGGCATACCCTAGGTAGGGATAAGACTTGTCGCTCAGGCTCCACACATGTAGGCCTTCCAGGGATTGCAAAGGCACATAAGATAAGTGTTTGTCATACCAGTCCTGGAACACAATGGTCACTTGTGACCCGCTATCAAGCACAGCCCGAGTATGAATACCATTCACAGTCACTGTAGTCTCCACTGAAGGGCCCACTATTTTGGACCAGTCTGAAGAGGCAGATTGGATTCGATTGGATTATTTGCCTTACAACAGCTGCACATGGAAGGCTTTCACTTGCAGTATATTTTTTTGTGTCCTGGAGTGCTCATTACCTTGGCTTTTGTGTGAATTATTGAGGTTTGCACCTCACACTGTGAGCACCCGCTCATAGTGTTGCGCTGTTTATCTGTTGGATTCGATTGGAGAGGCAGTAGCAGAGGTCTGGACAGACAATTTAGCCACAGAGAAATTTGACTTAGGGTTTCTCAAACCCTCACTGCGGTCATTTCGGGCACCCCTTGGCCATTGATTTGCTTTTCCGAGCTCCCCTTGGAGTCTGTTTACTACTCTTTCTAAGTCCTTCTGAGACCGGCATTCTGTTTTCATATGGCCATTCTTTCCACAGTTGTGACAAATGATAGACTCCTGAATCATCCTGGGAGAGAACATCGTATGAGGAACTGAAGCAGTAGTAAGTAATTGGGGTCTAGTATCTGCTTGCAGCGGTGACAGTGGTGCAATGTGTCTTAACAGTTCCTTTAGAGTGGCAGTCAATCCGGTGATCTCAGCCTTGGAGCCACCCTCGGTAGTGGATGCCTGAGGGTGCACCCCCACTCCCATGACAGTCACATCCTGAAAGGGACCAGAATCTTGTTCCATGGGGGAAACCCTTGCAGAGGCACCCGTCTTAAACTCTCGGACTTCCTTTGTTAGCTCATCTTTCCAATGCTGGGCCCTGGGTGGGAAGTCCTTTGTATTCTCAGAGTGCTTGTTAAGTGGTGACTTTTGCCCCTGAGCCTCACTTGGCTGATCACTCTTGGTCGCTTTCGCAGCAGCAGAAGATATGGGTGCATTCCCCCATGGGGTCGCTTTGCTCAACCTCAAATTTCTTTCAATAGTCATAAGAGTAGGCTTATTCCAGTCGGGCAAGGCATGAATTGAAGCAGTAACAATTCTGAAAAACGGAGCAGACTTAAGGATCCAGTCCAGCCTAGTTCAATCTAAGTCATTTGATGTCAAACTACCCTTTCTGAGGCACTCTTGTCGCAGCTTTTCAAGCCGAGCTACATACACAGGCAATGGCTCCCCTGGGTACTGCTGAGCATTTCTTACTCTCCACCACAGATCCTCATCTGAATACGGGCTCCCATACACATTTCCCAATGCATCAAGATAGTCCTGTGCAGTTGCTTCGGGGTTATTGGCCCGTTTGGCACGAATGATTGCCAGGGCAGGACCTCAGAGGCTCTCACTCAACTTCTATAATTTCTCTGCTTCTGAGCATTGCCATTCAAGTACTAGAGGGGCAACATAGCCTATCCAGGTCTCCCAGTCTTCCTCCCCTTGGGGGGTGGGAAGGGTGCCCGAGAAGATTCTCAGCCTTCAGTAGGAGTCATGACTAATGGCAGGTACAGATATAGGGGCCAGCATTGGCACAGGCACAGAAGGTGGGGCAGTAATAGGTGCTGGAGTGGGAGGGGGTGTTGAGGAAGGAACACCCCCAGGTGGCAGGACTAGTTTCTCAAAGTCCTCTATGGTTTTCCCTTCCTCCAGCAACAACTTGGCAAATTTCTCCTCAAAAGTCTCAGATAATGGTGAAAGCTCATCCTCCCCGGGGTCTTTACTGTCTTTTGTTATCACTCTCCAGGCAGCTGGAACCCCTTCTGGGGCAGTAGTCTGTGGCACTTTAGAGCTGTCCACAATACACTTTAGCAAGGCTATGAGAGTTTGGGCAAAGAAATCAACCTGTCGACCCGCCACCACAGGGTTTTTTAAACATTCAATTCTGGAGACTGCTCCCTCTACAGTTTCTGTGTATAAGTAGAGCATTTTGGGGGTCGATCTCCTGCCCAGCACACCACCTCACCAACTGGTGTACAGCCATTTCTACTGGGGCAGCCATCAATCTTTAACAATAATTCATAATTTTTGGCCACTAGAAGGCAGAGCCTCCAAAATGTAACCCCTAGGTGGCGCTTTCTCAAGGGCTACTACCCCTGCCTGCTTGGCTAGTAGCAGGTTAAGGGGCCTGAGGAGTTCTGAAACGGGTGCCTCCACCCAGAGGTCAGGGTTGGTGGTGGTCAAGCTAACTTGGGCACAGCCCTCCGGGACACTGTAACCCCCCTCTTTCCTTACTAGTGTCCAGAACAATACACAATAATCAATTTCACAATACCCCGATACACCACACAAGTACCCATACTGTTTGCACTTACCACCAGGGCTTTCCTCTGGCCCGGCCCTGGGGACCACCTGTAAAACAAGGTTATACACAGCAAATAACAGCAGTACAGTACTCTTGCACAAACTGGAGCCACAGTCAGGGTAAATGCAAAAAAAAGTTAGATCTGATTTATTTAAGGGGCTTGAACAAGGTAGGGGCGTAATCAGGTTAATTTGCTTAAAGGCTCTATCAGTCAAACAGTTATGCATGCACTTCAGGGTCCATAAACAGTCACACACTCTGGGTACCCAGATGGAGAATAGTGGGTTAGCCAGGAACGTTGTGGCTGGTTGGGGCCCTGTGATGGAAGAAAACAACATGCACAACAAATACTATTTGTAATCCAGAGGGTACAGTTCGTGAAAAGAAAACAACAAGACAATCAGATGACACACATTTAAATTAAGCTGTTGTTGCAGGGAGCTACCCTGGTGATGACTCACGATACCCAAGACTGGACACAGGCTGGACGAAAGTCGAGACAGCAGGTGGCTAATCTGGAGTGCCAGGAGAAGCAGGGCCCACACGATTCGCCGAGGCGTCGTTCCTTTTCAGGCATGGAGCAGGGGGCTGATCCCCAGGCAGGTCTGTCATCGGTGGCTTTCTCTGTGCAGTGGGGTAGTCTGGCAGGGCCAGTGTGGCATGGCCCAGGCCGAATGGAGATGACCGTTGATTCAGTCCAATTACGCTGGATAAAGCTTCCAGCAAGCAGAACATAGTTCACACAGTGGGGAACCAAATCACGACCCACTTTCAATACACAGCACATTTACATGTAAGGAAATTCTACTGTGCCAGGCAAACCGCTCTCCGGTCATGATCGCAAAGTCTCTGTACAAACCGGGGATTCAAAAGCAGCTGGAAATCCTGACAGGCCGATCGCATTCAACAAATTTTCGGTGGTCTTCAGGTTAAAGCCTGGTCACAGTCCAGCGGCTTAAATAGTCCTCACAACTTGGATTCAGTCCGAATAAACTCTATTTTCCCTCTCAGGGACAGCAGGCAGACAGGCATGCCAAAACTCAGCCCTTTCACAGTTCTTCCGTGCAAAACTACACACAGCTGCTGCTCAAAATCTCTTAAGCTGTTACTTCTTCACTTCTCAGCTCAAAACTGAAACTAGCTGCAGCAGCCTGGGAAATTCCCCAAGATCCAAAAGGTTTGGTTGGCTGATCTGTCTGTCAGTTGCAACAAAGGCTCCCCCTTCAGGTGCAAAAAAGGCACTAAAAGCCCAAAACTACAATTCCTACAGATTTTGACTCCAGACAGCTCCTGTAGTCCAGCTCCATTTTAGGACCCACCAGAACTTATTGGTCCAATTCGCAGTCTCTGGCCAAATGGTGGGGATAAACAAGACCGTCCTTGCTGCAAAGAAGGAAGGTTAGACAAACTACATTATCACTATCATTGTAAATGATTTTCAGCAAATAGTTACATCTTTCAACAGAGCTCCCTCTCTGATTACTTATGACTGCAATCCAGGCAGCTCTGAAAGAGACCGCGCACAGAGGCTATACAGGTACTCTCTGGCAATCACATTTAAACTGCTAAAACACAGGACACCGGCTTGGCAGTGAGCATTTAGGCAAGCTCAAGGAAGACTTTTTGGGAACCCCTATTTATAGGGGGGATTACAAGTGCCTGCTAAGAAAAAACAAAAAGAAAAACATGCCGCTACTTCCTCCCAAAGAAGGAAAGGAGTCGTCAGTGGACAGGAATAAAATGCCCACTGTGGAGGATATGACTAAGGCATGGCAGATCTTTGAAGATATCTCTTTCATCAGGCCACACCTGTGGAACTGCAGCCATCGTGCACTAGAACCACACAGAAACTTTCTACAAGTAGTCCACTAGGTGTCGCCCATGACGACCTCCTATGCCAGTTCTTCTCAAACAAACGTGGGTGACCCCTTTCCTCCTCAGTTCTTTTTCCCACCATCGACCATACTCATCAGACCCTTTATGGAAACGCTGCCGTTATTGTCAACTTTTTCAATTTTTCACCCTAGTTTGTGTTCGCTTTTTATACAGTGATTTTCAACACTGTATGTCGACTAAAGAAGTGCGAAAATGTTTTAGTGCTGTATGTGCAGCGAAAAGATTTACTTGCCGACTCACATGTCTGTGTATACTGCCTCGGCTTGGCTCATAACATCAAGACCTGCCAGATCTACAGAAAGTTTAAAAACGCCACCCGGTGTTGCTGAGAGAAGAACTTGGAGACCCACCTTTTGAAGTAGCAGGTGGCCAGGATAGAGAAAGAGCTCAGGGAGAAGAGCTAAGCTACATTGTCCAGCCCAGTCCTCGGGCTCTCAGTCTTCGAAGTCCTGGGAAAAAACATCAGGACACAAGCACAAATACCAGGAGAAGGAGTGCAGTATAGACAAAGCCTCCACGGTCTGCTCACAGTCACCCATCCACTCCAATGCAACTGGTTCAGCACTGTTGACTGCAGCTGTGGTGATGCCACCACCTGTCCTGACTGTCAACACTCAAACCAAGTCCAGGCAGGCCTATTTTGGCTAGTGAGTCACGTGTTGATGTCAGGAGCAACACTTCCTTCGCTGACACCCACCAGTGTTGCCGTCGACTGCATAGGGCAGGTGATGAAGGTAGTTCTCTTATTCTTATGGATGTTCTAAAATGTGTGCTGCCTTTCCCTCCTGTACTGGGGGATACATTGACGGTGCCAGAATGATCAACCTCAGCATCAGCACTTGCCAAGCTAATGCGTCAGACACCTTCTAGGCCATCGACTGCTTCTTCTCCATCCTTGCATCCTTCCAGTCATGTTGACGAGGACCAGGAGTATAATCCAGAGCTCATTATGGAGGAGTAGGAGGAAGAGGAAGGAGGGGAATATTTGGACACTAATGATGGAACCAGTTCTGCAGTATCCACTGAGAGTGAAGATTCTGTTGTCTACACAGCCAGGTTTCTCCCTGAGGATCCCTCATTTATAGCTATGATGCAGGAACTTCAAACTGCAATGGGGATTTACTTAGAGGACCAGGACAGTACTAAGAAGAACCTAGTGGACTTCCTTAGAATTATCTGATTCTTCACCAGTTGTTATTCATCCCCTTCTACCAGCACTGGAGGATGCTGCCTTGGCTGCCTGGCATAGACCCAACATCAATTTCAGTTTTATTTGTATACTGGAAAGTATGTGAGCAAAAAATACCCATTTTCACGAACATCCAGTGTTTTAAGACATCAAACGACAGGTGCAATCACAATTTGAGTACTTAAAATAGTCACAGACATTAGCAACACTACATTTACAGAGTTAAGGGAGCAATGAATCCGCTGGTACATTACAAAACGTATAGAGAGTTAGGGGTGCAGTGGATGAGCTAGTGCATAACGGTACATTTACTTAGATAAGGGTGTCACGCAGTAATCAGCTAGTACAAACTAAAAATACCATATTTAGAGGAGTGGGAAAAGTAGAAGAGTCAGAGAGATGCAAATTAAAGTAAGGTGTTTTTTTCATGGCCCGCATTGCAAAAGAGATTGACTGAGCAGATAATTTAGAATGCTATCGGGGGCCTGGGTGGCAGGAGACCAATTACGGGGAATAAGAGCAGACTGCACTACCAGATTCAGTGGTTATTAAAGTGAGAAAAGTTGGGTGAGAAGTGCGGGAAAAGTGGGAGCAAAGTGCTGGAGGGGATTAGCCTTCAGCTGGTGGGCTGGGGGGAGGGTAAATTAGCAATTAGCTGGTGGGTAAGGAGGGAGGCCTGTCAGGGCAGCAGCATATGAATGGCAGGAGTAGGAGATCCTTGATGGTGGTGTTGGAGTACATGGACTCACAAGTCTGAATTTCAGGTGGTAGTTTGTTATACAGCTTTGTGCCCTTGAAGGTAATATAACATGATACCTGCCACACCAAGGAAAGCAGATAAGATGTACCAGGCCCCCTCAGGTAAGCCATTTTGTGCAGGTCAACTTGAGTCCGATTCTGTTGTCATCAGTGCAGTCAATGACAGGTCTAAGGTGTCAAAGCATCTTGGTTCCTTTCTTCCTGATAAGGAGTCCAGGAGGCTTGGTGTCTTGGGCAAAAGACATTTGCTTCTGCCTCTCTGGGCCTGAGGACTGCAAATTACCAGGCCCACATGATAAAATACAAAAATACTCTTTGGAGAAAGGTCAAGGCAGCTGCCCAGGCTCTCCCAGGGGTTACTGCACAGCAGGGGATACTAAATGCTCTTGCAGTAGGTACCTACATAGGTAAACACCTCCTATGCTCCACCTGTGACATAGCCGATGCCTCTGCCAGGGCCGCAGTCTCTGTTGTATGTCTGGGGAGGTACTCCTGGCTATGTGTGGCTGGGTTTGCCAGTGATGTCTAGCAATCCTTCCTTGGTGCCCCATTCAGGGGATATAAGCTGTTTGGAACAGATGTGCAGGACATTCTCTCAAACTTACAACCCTCAGGTAGAACTCTGAAATCAGTCCATTCCCTCTGTCATACCCAGACTAGGACTCGACAGAGGGTGTCCCTTCGTCCAGCCACTACCAGACATGGGTCTGCAACTAGACAGCAGGGCAAGAGTAGAGCAGCAGCAGCCCTACCCCCACCAGGCTTCACCCCAAATGAGAACAGAGAAAAAGCAATTACCAGCACTACTCCAGGACTCTGTGCAAAAAAAGCTTACTTTATTGTTTAAAAGTGGACAAACGCCCAGCAGCAACTGTCCAAACTGACCCTTTACCATTTCACACATCATCTGTGCATCATCAGGAGGTGCTAGTAAATGGGTGCTACTGGTTTTAAATACAAATCCTTAAAGGTGCAGTGCATCAATTCAAGACAAAGTGCATGGCATAAATGTACATACATAGGTACATACATAGACAGTGTCGGCAGATAAGGGCCTATAGCCCACCCAGTCTGCCCATTTGAGCTTGTAAGTTCAGTTTATGTTTTCCAAGAAGTCTGTTGCCCCTTACCCCTGACCTCCAGAATTCCTTTATGTCTATCCCATGCATTCTTAAATCCCGTGATTGTTTCAGCCCCCACCACTTCCTCTGGCAGGGTGTTCCACTTGTCCACCAGTAGTGCTTAAGGTGCAAAATATACAAAACATAACGCACATTCTTGAAATACTGATCAAAAACAGTTAAGGCATGTATTTACCACTATATGCTGTACTGGAAAAGGCTTTAGGGCAGTAAAGAAGCATTTCGTATAACACTGTATAAATACAGAATTTATATTACTGGATATAAAGATTTCAGATAAAGCAAACCCAGGAAATGAGTGAGTCCTTTCTCAATAAACCTTTTGTCCACCAGAAGGTCATCCAGTTCCATAAGATGCACCTGGACAACATTGCTCAACCCTAAAAAAGCATAATAAAGCAGAATTACTATGCAGAAAAAATGTATATATCATAATAATCACAAATAAATATGTAATTAAAATATAGACATAGGTGATGCAAAGCAGAATAACGATACTGTGCAATCAGCGCTTTCTCTTTTTAATGCAAGCCCACAAATCTGTCCTGTCATTTAAACCAGGCAGTGATGTGGCTCCTAAGGTGAAAATCCAATGGGGCTCTGCAGTAATTTATCATCTAAGCTACCCCCCCGGGACCCAGTTTGACCTTCTCTGTTGCACAGAATTTAAAATGGTGTAAAGTGGCCCGATTCCTCTTAACATGATTAGCTAATGCATTCCTGGGATCACCCCCCAAGATAGCTCTTTGATGCGCTCCAATTCTGTTTGAAAAGTCGAGATGTTTTGCTGATATAAAAGGACCCACATTCGCAGGTTGTTAAATAAACCGCATCCTCAGTTACTCAGCAACTCTGATGTATGTGTGGGGAGGTGCTCCTGGCTGTGAGTGCCTGGATTTGCCCATGATATCTAGCAATCCATCCTCAGTGCCCGCTTCAGGGGATATGAGCTGTTTGGAGCAGATGTGCAGGACATTCTCTCCCACTTACAGCCCCCAGGTAGAACTCCAAAATCAGTCCATTGCCTCTGTCATACCCAAACTAGAACTCGACAGAGGAGGTCCCTTCGTCCAGCCACTAGCAGACATGGGTCTGCAACTAGACAGCTGGGCAGGGGTAGGTGTCAGCGTGGCTCAGTTGGTAGCACATCCGCCTCTGGACCAGAAGGTCGTGGGTTCTCATCCCACACCACGATTGGACTTGCACCTAAAAATTGCTGGCATCCGAGTGTAGTATTGGGGGGTGCTGTACTGCTGGGGTGTGCTGTCCTTTGGATGAGACGTTAAACCGAGGTCCCTTCTGCCCATCCTGGTGTTGTCCTGGTGGGTGTCCAGGTGGAAGTAAAAGAACCCAGGGCACTCTTTGCAAAGAGCAGGGAACATTCCCGGTGTCCTGGCCAATATTCCCCTTCCCATAAACCGGTTCATGCAATTATCCAGGCTGTGTATGGGTGATGATGTGCGATATGGCCGCCACCACACATTCCGTCACTTCACTACCAGTCTAGCATTGCTTGTAAAGCGCTTTGGGATACTGTGCCTGAAAATAGTCACCTGCTGGCTAGTGCACTTACCCGGTTAACAAAAACTAAATAAATAAATAAAAGCGCTATATAAATGCGGATTCTTCTTCTTCTTGAGCAGCAGCAACCCTACCTCCACCAGGCTTCACCCCAAGTTCCCACTCAAAAGCCCCTAGAGGTTGCACTGCTGCAGCAACTGTCTCTGCCTGACTCCTCCTTACACCCCTCTCCCCACCACATATGTCTCCAAGGGTGGTTATCGGTGGTCGCCTTTTCCTCCATCTGGACCAGTGGAGGAGGGTAACATCAGTTGCTTGGGTCCTGCAGATTATAGCACAACGCCATGCTCTGAAACTTCCTTCAGACTTTCCCATTACCCTCCAGAACACATTCCATAGCTCCTGGATGAAATTCACGCCTTACTGCAGAAAAGGTCAATTGAACATGTCCCCTTGGAGCAAAGGTTCCATTCATGATGCTTCCTGGTTCTAAAATGGTCAGGAGACCTTGGATCCATTGTAGAACTCAGGGATCTGAACTTTATTTTTATAGAGTACAAGAAGTTTAGAATGGTGAGTCTGCAGGGCTTGCTTCCACTGCTGCAAGCAAGGGACTAGATTTGCTGACTAGATATGCAGAATGATTACTTGCACATCAAGATTTGTACATCTCCTAGGAGAGATCTATGAATGTTAATCGAGGGCATCTCTTGCAGCAGGCCACACCTATGGGACTATAGCCACCAGTTGCCAGGACCACATGGAAACTTTTCTAGCTAGCAGTCTACTTGGGGTATGCCACTCTGACACTACATGCTGACATCACCATTCCTATAAAAAGTGGGCGGCACCTGCACCCTCCTCAGTTCTTTTCTCACCATCAACCATCGTGACAGTTGGACCCTACAGAGACCGTGAACGCTTCAGTCAACAGGTCTTTAGGTTTTATTTGCCTTTTTTGTACTTCAAAAAAAAAGGGAAACTCTACTCAGAATTCCACCACCCCTTCTTTTTTCCCCTTCTCCCAGAGTGGGCAGTGTTTTTTTTTTTCCCCTCAGCGAGTTTGCGACTGTTAGGCCTGCTGTCATTCTTCCAAGCTCTTGAAAATGCGGTATGTTTGCTGTCATCCAGTGGAGTTCCTCCCTGCGTGGACCTCATTTAAGATGATGGCGCTCCCGACCTTCCAAATGTAACAGTTCTGCGGAAGAAGACCTTGGATTGCTTTTTCAAGAGATGGGAGTCTTGGTAATGCTCTCCTGGGTCGCCAGACTTCTCAGAGGGGTTCTGGGAGGATGCTTTCTTTCTGCAAATTTTAGCAGATTCGGTTGCTGCTGCCCCCCCCCCACACACACTCCGATTGTGAATCTTTGCCTCTCCCATCCATCCTCTTCCCCTGCACCCATTTTGGAAGGCTCATTGCCAAGACTTCCTTCAGAGGCCAGTCTTGCTTGACCTGGGCCCTCGGTGGTGGTGCCCTGTGCCTCCCCCACCCTGGCCCTTAGAATGGTGACACCATCACCTGTCCCACCCTGCCCACCTCCTGCATTGCCCTAGTGGCTGGAGTTTGGTGGCTGCCCGCCTGGCCTTTTTCAGTGGGCTTTGGCTCGACACTCTCGCCCCTCAAGGGTTAGAGAGCCCAACTTGCTTTTCTCGAGGCAGGTTTGGGCCTCGTATGGCTGATGTTGGGCCTTTTGTGCTTCCCTCATCTTTGCTGTGCCCTCCCCTTGACTTGGGACTGTATAGCCTGTTAGGACAGTGGCACCTTACTGCCTCCCCATCCAGACTTCTTTTTGTATGCCAGAAACAAGATGCACCAGCTTGTGCACCCCTCACCTTGGTACCCTATGAGTGGCCCAGGCAGTGGGTCTTGCTTCTTGCTTCTCCTCGGACAGATGTATTGGACGGCGCTGTTGGGGAGCCCTGTAGGGTGAGGACGCCTTGCTTCTCTTTCTCGTGCCCTGCCTTCCTACCCCATCCGGGCTGCTATCGAGTGGCCAACAGCACCAGGGGAGGAACTCGGCTTTCTTGACGGTGACCAGTAGTTTGTTCCAGGGGCTTCAGGATTTGCCCATACCTGCTCCCGGAGGCCTTGAGGGCTGTGAGTTCCATTCCTGTTCCAGGACTGTGGGTCCACTCACAGTGGGACCACAAGTTTTCAGGCAGGAGGCAGCTTTCTTGACTCTCCTCAGCCATGAGTCCTTGCAGGAATCCCTGTTGGTGGTCCTCAGAACTGCTCTTGGGGGGGGAGGGGTGCCTGGTTTGCTCTCCTGCTGCTCCCTCCTTTTTCTTAGTTGAAAGTCTGTTCCTGGGACCTCTAGTTCTCTGCTCCCACCCATGTGTCTGGCAGCCTGATCTTCATTTAACCTTGGCATTCACCCCCACTCCACTTTGTGGACAAGGGCCCACTGGGGTCTTTGCTAGCCTGGGGCTTGCTTTTTTGAGTCCCTGCCTGAGCGTTGCAAAGCTTTCCTAATGATCTTTGTGAGGGGATCGACCGCCCCCCTTCCGCGCTGTCACTGTTGCTCCGCAGGCCCTGCTTCTTATTTCTCCATCCCGGTGACTGTGCCCTGTTGCCTGGTGGCCTTTTGGGTCCATCCCCTGCCTTGGGGGATCTGTGGCATGGAGCACATTAAGGTAAGTGTTAGCCGCTAGGTAAGTGCAGCATCATCCCTGGCTGATGGTGCCGGGCATTGTCCAGGATGAGTATTGATTTTTCCTCAGTGTCCCCTTTAGAGGGTACCTACTGTTCTGGGTGGCTGTGTGGGGTCTCTTTTTTAGCCTGTGGTTCTCTGGCCACGTTCCACGGTTATCTTATTACCTCCAATAGCTCCATATGAAGTCCAAACTATCCACTGTTTACCTGACACAAAATGGCCACCCAGGAGGTAATGAGTTATATTTAGCCTAACAGTGACGGTCTACCCATAGCCCTCTACCCAGCTCCAAGCCTCATAGTAGATGCTGGGCCACCACAGCCTGGCTCATGTGCTCCTCCACCTGGGTGAAGTCTCCTAGGGGAGGTGGTGCAGCCCTGGCCATGGCTCCTTCCGTCCCAGGGCACCATGCCTCCCCCCACTTGGCAGGGCAGGAGGTGGTCTTCAAGGGCTGTATCTCCCTGTCCCGGGTGAAGTGGAGGGAGTGCACCAAAAATGTTTGTGTCCCACAGTGCATAAGAACATAAGAAAGTGCTGGCAGAAGGGGACCTTTCGATCTATCTAGTCGGCATGCATAGAGCATGGTCACCCTCTAGAGCACTTGGAATAACCTCCAGGAAAGCCCAGCTCAGTCCTTTTACCCCTCCAGCCACATCCAGGTGCTGTAGGAGGAGGTTCGGCCATGACTGCATCAGAGGCCAGAGTCCCTGTTCCAGAGGTTCAGCCAAGGGGGAGGTCTGCTCTTACTCCATCCTGGTCCTCTGAGGCATGGGGATTCCTGGCCCATCCAAGCTCCCAGAGAGCTAACCTCCTCATCCAATGGGTGAATTTCAGGCTGCTGACCCTTCTGGGTCTGCTGCCCCTCCGGCTACCAAAGAGATGGGATATGTACCCCAGACATGCAGAATGTATACCTGTATTTCAAGGGGTGGGCACCCCACTGGTAGTACCTCAGATTTTGTTCCCAGGGAGCATACTTCTCGTCCCACACCCTGCTCTTTGGCTTGTCTTTGGACTTTGGGTGTGTACCAAAGGCTTGGCTGTGGTGCCAACAGCCCTCAGGAGGGAGGGATTCTGCATCTTCACCTGCCTGGCCAACAGGCTTTTCTATGCCCAGTCCAGGGAACGTTTACTGCAGACTTTGGTACATATCACTCACTTGTTTCAGGACGTGGGGTCACGGTCAGTTTGTACAAGTCAGTCTTCACCATCTGTCAGCACTTCCAGCACATAGGGGCGGTCCTGGACATGGCTTAGGGTATGGCCCTTTTGCCTTAGGTCAGGGCGGTCCCGCTTGATGTCTCAGACCCGCCTTCTCTACAGCAGCAGATATATCTCACTCAGAGCCTTCCTCTGCCTCTGGGGTCTGATGGCTGCTGCAATAGTCACAGTGTCTGTAGCCAGACTGCAAATGAGGATTCCCGGTGGATGTTTAGGGCCAGTGGGACCAATGCACGGTTGATCTGGAATACCAGGTTCTAGTCTCCTCTCTAGTCAAAAAGGAGCTGCATTGCTGTATGGAACCCAGCAAACCATTGAAAGGGGTACCCTTCCTCTTTCCTTCCCTCAGCATATTCTGACCTCCAGATGTTTTGGTGTTGTGTTGTTGGGGGGCTCATCTGGGGCCTCAGCAACCTCTAGGGATTTGGTCTAGTGTGGAAGTGACTGTACACCAGCGTCTTGAAGATGGGTGAATTTTAGTATGCTTTGCAAGCCTTCCAGACCCAGCTGTCCCTGGGCCCTCTGCTCGTGCAGATTGACGCCATCAGTGTAGTCTACAACATTGCCAAGCAAGGAGGGGCCCACTCATACCCTCTCTGCTGGGGAGCAGTGAGGGTCTGGTAATGGGCTCTGGCACACGGTCTGGAACTGTCGGCCATACATGTTCCAGGCACCCAACATGTGCTGGTGGACAAGCTAAGTAGGTCACATTCCAGGACACACAAGTGGAAACTGCTGTCCACTATCATAGAAGACCTGTTCGACAGATGGGGTCATTCAGAGTTGGACCTTTTTGCTTCCCCTCTCAATGCGAAACTGACACTTTCTGCTTGCTTGCTTCAGGGCCTTGAGTTTTCTGGTGAGACGTATTGCCTCCGTCCTGGAAAAGGAGGCTCCTGTATGCCTTTTCTCCCTTTGCTCTCATTCGGAGTGTGCTAATCTAGCTTCAGATGGAGAGTGCAACTCTGATACTCATAGCCCTCCTGTGGCCTCGCCAGATTTGGCTTCCCTTGTTGCAGCAGATGGCAGTGGAACCTCCAGTACCTTTGCCATTATGCCAGGGACTACTGTCACAGGAGCAGGGATTTGTGGTCATCCAGACCTCAAGTCATTCCACTTTCATGCATGGCTCCTGAAGACATAGCAGTTGCTCAGTTTGGGGTGTCACAAAAGGTGGCTGATTTCCTGGTGGCTGCCAGAAAAGCTTCCACCAGGGCCACTTATTCTGTGATGTGGAAGTGGTTCGCTTTGTGGGCCGCTTCTCACCAGCTGGATAATAATAATAATAATAAAACCAAGGCACTGAACAGGTTTAAAAACAAATGTATTGCACCGTTTACAGCAGCTTGATTGAAACACAATCATCTAAACAAACTTATGAAATAAAATGATAACACCACTTTGTCGGCAAAAGCTTGGTGCCAAAGATGAGTTTTTAAAGATCACGTGCAAAGCCATATTATGGAAAGTTACCAAACCCCATAATAAAGTTAAATCTCTCACCTATGTGAGTTGTGTTGTGTTGTGTTATTCTTTGTCAGCTACCTTCCATATTCTCCTGTATTTTTTATATTTAGTGACTTATTTTATCATTTGTTCCCTCTCACGCACAAGCTATCCACATCTTGCTAAGCACCACCCCCACTGCTGAAACATCATTGCCGAGTGGTGCTTAATTTAAATGAGCTGCAGCTGTGGACACTCGTATATGATCTCTGCCTCAGCTTGTTTAGCCAACTGTTGACAATGTCGTCTGATGAGGAGACCGACATCAACAGCATTTGGGGTTCGGCATGTATTTGTAGCCCCAATAACCTTCGCAAAAAAAAATCTTCCAAAAAAAAAAAAAATAATAATAATTCTTTCCGTGCCTCCTAACACTAGGTGTAACTGCAGTGGGGCAAAAGAAGCATAGGCGACTCACTGTATATATTTATTTTTCATATGTTTCCGTATTTATTTAATTTGTAATTCTACTTGTGGCCCCTGTCATGTCTGGGTTTAGTTGTGTTCCCATGTAGCGGTCTGACAGGCGGTCCATTATCCTCATATTCTGACCTCTTCCAGCATAGCACAACCAGCACACATGGATGTTGTGGAGCACTGGGTAAAGATGGCCCGATGTCCTGATCTTCATCTTTGACTGGACTGTATTTTTATGTCACTCCTGCCACCGACACCTTTTTGCTGGTGTTAGTGGTTGTCTGTTGCCCTGGATAAAATGGCAGTTGGCCAGTGCCTGACAGCAGGCGGTCTGTACATGTAACACTCTGTTCTGTGCAATGTACATAAACATACAAAGTCAATGGTACAACACCATTGCAAAGTGGAAAAATAAGAACTCAGTAAACTGTAACACAAAGAACATAGTTTTTGTAAGCAGCAGCTATATACGGTATGTGCAGTGCACCTGTTCTCATTCCATAACAGCACTAGGCACGATGTAATAGTTGAATGTGCATTTATTGCAGTCGCATACAGAGCACGGCTTTTTGTAAGGGATCCGTTTCCACGGTTTCCCAGTTTCTTGATCTTGTCGATTTGTTTCTTTATTTCTTTGCACTTCGTCATCGTGCTGGACCGTTGCCTTTTTCTTTGTGCAGACCACCGATTGCAGCATTATCTGACGTAGCCTGACTGCTATTCAGTTGTGACTGTTCTCTGTCAACATGCTGCCGGGCAAAGTACAGTAACAGTAACAACATCAGTAAGGTGTCAGATGCTGTGACATTTTTATTTGAAAAACACAGTGCAGTGTGATGATCGTCAGTTCTAGAAAAAGTAAAGATCTTACTTCAAGAGGGCTCTTGCAGTAGGTAATTACATATAGGACTGACGCCGCCAGGTGGCAGGACCCCACAGAAAAATTTCTAGTTAGCAGTCCCTGGCGAGGGACCACCCCAACGTCAGGTGACCGGCGTCAGGTATAAAGGGGTGGTCCCGGACGCCCACCTTCCAGTTCTTTCCCACCGTTAGCTCGTGCAGTGCCTGTAGAGAAAGTTTGTTAGCCGTCAGCCCTACCTTCATCATTTTTTTCACGTAAATCTTATTTTATCGACTAGCGACCAGTGTATGTCGTCCCCGACACCATCCGAGCACAAGAACAGTGCACTGCATGTGCCCAACTACCGCACAAGGACGGCCACTCCCTGTGCCTGTTCTGCCTAGGCCCAGAACATCAAGTCGAGAAGTGCCAGCATTGCCTTAGCTTTAACGCGGCCACCCGAAAAAGACGGCAGCATCCCTGGAGGCCCATATTTTTAAAAAGAAAATGAGCTCTGTGGAGAAGGAGCTTAAAAAGCTAAGGCAGGCATCCACTTCCCCCGAAGGCCATCGAAAGAAGAAGGACAAGGAGAGGCACTGGGACAAAGGCTCCTCCACCGCGTCTCCCTCGAGAGTCGCGGGCACACAGGTAACATCCCCTCGGAGGATCGCTCATCGACGGCCCAACCGTCTGGCTCACACTCGGGCCTTGCGGGCGCCTCTGGGCAGTTGGAGGCCTCTGCCCCTTGTTCGGCCACTGGCTTGCAGCCTACCATCGTGGGCAACTCCGGTAAGCCGGGCGTTGGCTCCTCTGACGTCCGCCCGGAGAGGGCTGGTAAGACATCCAACCCTCTGGGGCGACGCCATGGCTTCTTCCCCACTGGACCAGGCTGACCCTTCCTCTTGATCTGTCTCCGGTGAGGACTCTCGTAAGTCGGACGTTGGCCCCTCCGGCACCCACTGAGAGCTCGCCTCTACACCTCACGTTGGCTTGTCTGACGTCCAGCCGGTGAGGGAACCGACGACGGACCCCCCAAAGTCCGTCGTTCCTGGTTCACTGCAGCCTTCGCTGCCGTCTGGGGAACCAGAATCCCCCCCATCCTGACCCCGGGGACTTCTCCCCTCCGTCCCCGGGTGCAGCTGGGGATTTTTTGCCCCCGTTAGTCCCTCCTCCATCTGGAGTGACGGACCTGACGTCGGCTCCCCGGACGCCGGCTCCGACACTGGCCCCTCCGACATAGGTACCTCCGGCGTCAGGGCCTCTGCCGTCGGCCTTACCGACTCAGGGAGAGTTCCTGCTCCCATCGTGCCCTCCCTCCGGGCTCTCCGCTGCGGACCCGCCCACGAGATTCCCAGCCGGGCCGTCTGCGCAGGCAGCCCCCCCCCGGCTTCCGGGTACCTGCCGTCTTATTCAACACCAGTGTACCCGGGAACACCGTATCTGACGCCACAGTACCCGACTCTGGGCTTCCCGACGCCACAGTACTCGACGTCTCAATACCTGACGCCGGGTTACCCACAGCCGGGTTTTGGATACGCTCCATATGGGTATAGCCCATATTCTTATCCCCTGCCTCCTCCTCCACTGCCCCTCGCAGCTGCTGGTGGACCTGCAGGAGACTCTGGCCTCCTGGTGGGCTGAGGCCAAGGCTCAACTCACCAAAGAGGTAGAGAGCTGCCTTCCGGTGACAGTGCCATCCCAGGTTCCTGTACGCCCCAGGCAGCACACTCCCTCACCACCTCCGGACTCCAGGGTTCTTCCATCTGGATCCAGAGAGGGGCAGGACATGTGTCCCCGGGGACTACTTAAGGGACCCGTTCCTCCCACGGGTCGGGAAAGGGAGTCTTACTCTTCTTCTTCCTCCTCTTCACTCTCTGACTCTTCGGACTCTTCCGATGGCTGCTCCGAGAGAGACGACGAGCCTCACTCTCCGTCGAAGCCCCGGCCAAGGACTCCTCTGAAGTCCCCTCCGAAGGATCCTTCTTTTACAGAGTCGCTTGGAAAAATCCAGGAGGTCCATCAGTAGCGCTCTTTGGAACCAGATCTTCAGCGTCTGAAACTCGCTGAACATCTGGATCTGCCCGTGACTGCTCCCACACTAGTGCCACCCTGGGTAGAGCCTCACACCGACCTTGTCACCACGATATCGAAACAGCTGTCGGCCTTAGCCCCACTTCCTAGGAAGTCGAACAGGCTATATCAGGCTCCAGAGGGTGTTGATTTCCTGGATTCTCACCCTCGTGCCGACTTGGTCGTGATTAGCCCCGCTCACGGCCGCTCGGCGAACCCAAAACATCTTAGCTTGTCACCTCCTGATAAGGAATCTCGCCTTCTGGACCAGTACGGGAGCAGGATTTATGCTTCCTCCACACTGGATATTAGGGCCCTGAACTATGTCAGCCACATGGGGGACTGCCAGAAGGCCATCCTTACTCAGGTGGAAGCCAAGCTGGACTCTTTGCCTGACTCCCAAGTCAAACAGGAGTTGGCTGATCTCGTCTGCTCTGCTCGTTCGGCCAGTCGCCACATGCTACGTGCGACATACGACGCAGTGGACACTGCTGGGCGGAGCTCAGCTTTCGCTGTAGGCCTATGGCGTCATGCTTGGCTCCGTGTGTCAGGTCTGGTCCCGGAGGTGCAATCTGCTGTCCAGGAAGCACCTTTCCGGGGGTCGGTGCTTTTCGGGGGTGATGTCAAGGACATCATTACCGATTTACAGGAGAAGGGGATGGCTCTGAAATCAGTTGATTCCATGTACTATCCCCATCAGCAGCAGCGCCGTCCCTTTCGCAAAACGGAATCGGCCAAAGGTGAAACCCCAGGGAAGGCGGGCCACAGAACGTCAGGCCCCCGCGGCTGCTAAGCGGGTGCTTCAGCTGCAGCGCTGCCCCACACCACCTGACTCCTTTCCTCTCCCACTGCCTCTGGACTCCCCGGAGGAACCGGTAGGAGGGAGGTTTCCCTCCACCTTCCAGGATGGGAGAGGATAACCACAGATTCTTGGGTGCTCCAGCTCATAGCAGAAGGACACTCTGCCAACCCCTCTGAAGTCGTCGTATTCATGGGAACACCTTCCTTTGGTCCAGGAGGAAATCTTGGCTCTTCTGCTGAAGCAAGCGATAGAGCCCGTCCCCCTTCATCTTCAGGGGACGGGTTACTATTCCCATTTCTTCCTGGTCCCAAAGAAGACGGGAGATCTCAGACCAATTTTAGATCTCAGTTCCCTGAATCTTTATGTAGACTACAAAAGGTTCAGGATGCTCTCTCTGCAGAGCCTTCTGCCCCTCCTCCGGCTGGGTCAATGGCTTTGTGCCCTGAATATGCAGGATGCCTATCTGCACATTCCCATCCCATCGCAAATACCTTCGTTTTGCATTCCAGAGGGACCACTACCAGTTCAATGCGCTCCCGTTTGGTCTGTCCTCGGCCCCCCGAGTATTTACCAAATGCCTGGCGGTGGTGGTGGCCCACCTGCGTTCCAAGGGAGTACAGGTGTTCCCTTACCTGGACGACTGGCTCCTGGCGGCCTCGTCCAGGGGGGAACTCCTGCATTTCCTCTCCCTCACCCAGCAGGTTTTTGCCTGCCTGGGTATTACCATCAACCATTCCAAGTCTCATCTGGACCCTTCCCGGAGGCTACGGTTCATTGGGGCGATCCTCAATACGACCATGGGCAAGGCCTTCCTGCCTCCGGACAGGGCAGCCTCCCTTCAGACCCAGATATGTCTGTTATCCGACTGCAGGATGGTCTCGGCAGGGTCGGTCCTTCGCCTTCTCGGGCTCATGGCGGCTGCTATCCTGATGGTCCCTCGCACTCGACTCCACATGAGGATCTCTCAGTGGACTCTACACTCTCAGTGGGATCAACTAGTGGACGACCTAGATCACTCAGTTCTGATCTCATCACCGATGATGCGAGACTTGCAATGATGGATGGTTTGAGAGAACCTGTTTCAGGGGGGTCCCTTTCTTTCATCCTCCCCCCTCCCAGACTCTAACCACAGATGCCTCAGGCAAAGGTTGGGGAGCCCATCTAGGCCCTCATCGGACCCAGGGCTGTTGGTCCAGGCTAGAACAAGCTCTTCACATCAATGTGCTTGAGCTTCGGGCAGTGTTGTATGCTCTCCAAGCCCTTCACCAATACATCCTTCCCGGCCACCTAACCGTCCAGATGGACAACATGTGCATAGTGTGGTACATCAACAAGCAGGGAGGAATTCTGTCCTACCCTCTATGCAGGGAGGCAATGAGGGTTTGGGATTGGGCAACACATTATGACCTTCACCTCACGGCGATTCACGTTCCAGGAGTCGACAACACCCTGGCAGACAAGCTAAGTCGCTCTTCAGCTCTGACTCACGAGTGGGAACTGGACCAAGGGATCCTAGACAGTATCTTCCAACTTTGGGGAACACCACAGGTCGACCTGTTCGCATCCCCCCAAAACGCAAAACTTCCCACCTTCTGCTCGCTCGTTCCAGAGTGAGGTGCTTTCTGGAATGATGCTCTGTCTCTAGACTGGAAGGACAGATTCGTCTATGCCTTTCCCCCAATTCCTCTTATCCCACGAGTCTTGCAGAAACTAGCTTCAGAAGGAGCGAGAATGATTCTGATTGCTCCTTTCTGGCCCAGGCAAATCTGGTTCTCTCTTCTACAACAATATTCAGAGGATCCTCCTCTTCCTCTATCTCGAGGTTTGTTGACCCAGGATCAGGGGACCCTTGTCCATCCAGGCCTCAGATCCTTTCAACTGCATGCATGGCACCTGCAGACCTAGCCCAATCCCGTTTTGGGGTGTCTCTCAAAGTGGCAGAGATTTTAGTGGAGGCCAGAAAACCCTCCACCAGATCCACTTATGCCATGAAGTGGAAAAGATTCACTATTTGGGCCGCCTCCAAGAACGTGGAGCCCTTCTCCTGTTCAGCGGGGCTTCTGCTGGAGTATTTACGTCATCTGTTTGACCTGGGTCTCAGCCATTCCTCTTTGAAGGTACATATGGCGGCCATCTTGGCCTATCATGTTCCCTTCGCAGACAAGGCCTTTGCTCAGCTGGAGGTCTGTAAGACCTTTCTCAGAGAGGTCCTCCATCTGAGGCCCCCCATCCGTACTCCTGCTCCCCCTTGGGACTTGAATTTTGTTCTCAGAAACTTAGCCTTCCTCCTTGAACCTGCAGCTTCTGCAGATTTGAAGTTTCTTTTGTGGAAGACGCTCTTCTTGGTGGCCATTACTTCGGCTAGAAGAATCTCCGAGCTCCAGGCCCTTATGTGTAAAATCCCCTACTTGATTTTTCACAAGGAACGTGTTGCTCTTCGCACGAATCCTAAGTTTCTACCTAAAGTAGTAGCAGAGTCTACCTTAAATCAGTCCATAGAGCTACCTGCCTTTTTTACGCAGTACTCTAACCAGTGGGAATATTTACTCCATACTATGGATGTTCACCAGATTCTGAGATACTACACCAACAGGACGAAGGATCTCAGAAAGACTGATCAGTTGTTCGTCTCTTTTGCTCATGAAAAGGAAGGCAATGCAGTTTCCAAGCAATGCCTGTCTAAGTGGTTGGCTCATTGCATCACTTTCTGTTATGACAAGTACCACAAGACCCTCCCGGGTCAAGTCAGAGGCCACTCCACAAGAGGAGTAGCTGCCTCTGCAGCTTGTTTCAAGAATGTTGTCTGCGGCAGACATATGTGCTGCCACCACCTAGATTTCCATCCATACCTTTACGAAACACTATAGTTTGGATATTGCCTCTCGCCGTAGAGCAGGCTTCGGGCTAGCTGTTTTGCAAGGCCTCCTGTCTTGAGGCTTGCACGGCTAGAGCTATTTCTTGGAGTAGTTTCCTCCTCCCAGTGCCTTTCTTTATTCCAGACTGCTTGGGATTCAGTCCTATATGTAATTACCTACTGCAAGAGCCCTCTCGAAGTAAGATAGTACAGTTACGTAAGAACTTACCGTAACAGTAGATCTTCGAGAGAGGCTCTTGCAGTAGGTAATACCTTCCCGCCCTCCATCCCCCTAGGCTTTTTCAGCTCCTTTTCCATATATAGAAATATCCACTTCTCTCTCGTCCGGCCTCTTTCGGCCTGAAAGAAAAGAACTGGAAG
Source organism: Neoceratodus forsteri (assembly GCA_016271365.2). Classification (NCBI taxonomy): domain Eukaryota; kingdom Metazoa; phylum Chordata; order Ceratodontiformes; family Ceratodontidae; genus Neoceratodus; species Neoceratodus forsteri. The sequence continues at coordinate 63,472,900 of CM028133.1, read as the reverse complement.
GCGGGCGTCCGGGACCGCCCCTTTATACTGACGTCTCCTGATGCGGGGAACCTGACGTGGGGGTGGTCCCTTGCCAGGGACTGCTAACTAGAAATTTTTCCGTGGGGTCCTGCTGCTTGCCAGCATCAGTCCTATATGCAGTTACCTACTGCAAGAGCCTCTCTCGAAGATCTACTGTTACGGTAAGTTCTTAGGTAACTGTACTTTGTCCTCCCTAGTGCCATGTGTGCCCCCTTGATTGTGATGTGGTGTCAGCTGAATTCGCTACACGTTTTCTGACCTGACCTGCTCCTCCTATGTCCACACTGCTCTGCCACTCATTGTTTCCCCGTTGGCTTATACAAGTGCTATATATTTTTTTTTTAAGTGGAAAACACTTTCCGACTATAGTAAAAAGCTTTGATCAGGAAGTGCAATCTAGGGCTGAGCAAAACCTGTGATCTTCTTCGAGATACAGCTCTTGCAGCAGGTTACACCATTAGGACTGAAGCCGTCAGGCGTCAGGACCCCACGGAAATTTTCTAGCTAGCAGTCTTCAGCGGGGACCGCCTCCGACGTCTGTCCCCCCGACATCAGGCGTAGTACATACGGGCTGATCCCCCGTCACATCCCTGCTTTCACCGGCCGACACTGCAGCATTGGCCTCTCGGTCATCTTCTAGCACGTGACGACTAGGAAAAATTCATCTGTTCTTTTCTCAACGGATTTCATCTGATGTCCTCTCCAACTTCTCTGGAGGGCTATTCATCGAAGTGTGCCTGTGGTAAACAGATCCCTTTCAAGGATCCTCACTCAGCCTGTGTACGCTGCCTGGGCCCAGACAATGGTACCCAGGCCTGCTCCTTCTGCCAGGGCTTCAACAGCCGGAGAAGGATCCGCTGCCAGAAGGCCTTCCAAGCTTTCCTCCTCGAGGAAAAACTCAAGGCAATGGATCGAGACCCTTCCTCCAAAGGAGAGTCTTCGGGGAAGTCCCATAAGCATCGCGAGAAGCACCGGGAGAAGGAGAGACCCAGATACCCTTCCAGGGCCTTGGACTCCCGCAGCTCTGACTCCAGGTCGGACCGCTCTCCTTCGAGGGCTCGTTCTCAGCCTCCCCTGGTTCTCGTCAGATCGGCTAGTGGTTCCTCCTCTTTGCAGCCTGTCAAGACCTCCAGGCCTGTATCTTCGTCCACTCCGTCTAAGGCCTCGTCTAGGTCTGGGGGGCGCCATAAGTCTTTCTCCCGTCATCTGGCCTCCAACGTCAGGTCTGTCTCCCAACCGCCACCACCCCAGTGCAAAACTAAGGAGCTGACCTCTCTGAAATGGACGTCGGACCCGACGTCTGCTCACCCGACGTCAGCCAAGCTACATAGGCACTCCCGGGAATTGGTTACTGTTCGCCATCCATCGCCGGTCAGGCATTCAGCCTCAACGTCAGCGGGGGGACCGGCGTCGGCTACTGCAGAAAGAAGGACCACACCACCACCTACCGACATTGGTCGGAAGGCATCGGAGGAGGAGAACTCTGCCCAACCCTTAAGACCAGGCGGGCGATCCCGTTCCCGTCGAGCTCCCACGGGATCCCTCCCCGGAATGGAAGACCCTTGGGGACCCAGCGCCTGGCCCCGACAGGCCACCAGCGCCCGGTCCATCGTCGGGCCTAAATTTGTCAGAGGTGAAGGAGCTCTTCACCTTCTGGTGGGACACCATCAAGAAGGATGTGGTCACCACACAACCTCCTCCTGCACCTGCTGCCCCCCAACGTCTGCGCCCCCTCCACCACCCAGGGGGTCAGCAGGACGGGCATCGACCCCCAAGGAGCCAGCATCCCCTCCTAGGGCCTGATCTTCAGAGAGGAGAAGGCCTCCTTCAAGATCCACTTCAGGGTTACCCAGCCCCAAGAGACCCAGAAGGCGTCTGTATACCCCGTCCGTGGAGGACTCCAGATCTGACACCTCTGCGTGCTCCAGATCCCCTTCTCCAATCATCGTCCCTTCTCCGGACCCACGCGACCTTCCCAGGTCTCCCCGGATGACCCCTCGTTCGCTATAATGAGGCATATTCAGGAGAACATGGGGTGGGACGCTGAAGAGCTGGACCCCGAGAGACTACGCCTTGCCCGCTACCTTCGGCAAAAAGACCCTAAGCTTGTGGTAGTGCCACCCTTGGTGGACACCTTTGTGGACGTCACCAAGGCTGCGTGGAAGCATCCACATTCGACTCCGGCAATGTTGAAGAAGGCTGACCGCCTGTACAAGGCCCCAAGGGAGGACCAGTACCTGGCGAACCATCCTCTGGCAGACTCCCTGGTCATTACAGCCTCACATGATCGGTCTCAGAAACTGCAGCACTTGAGCACGCAGCCACCGGACCCGGAGTCCAAACAGTTGGACGTCCTGGGCAGGCGCACGTACGCGGCTGCGACTTGCGCCATTAGGTGGTTAAATTACCTCACCCACATGGTTCAGTTCCAGAATGCATTGTTGGAACAGGGACAAGACCTAGTTGAAAAATTGCCAGATGGTGGCCAAAAGGAGGAGCTGTTGCAACTCCTCCATACGGGTTCGGACGTGGGGACCCAGGTGCTTAGAGCCGCATACGACTCTGCGGACTCTTCGGCCAGAGCTGCAGCCTCAGGCATGTGTCTCCGGAGACACTCATGACTCTGTGTCTCCGGGTTTACCCTGGACGTCCAGAAGAACATCATGGACGCCCCTTATCATGGCGAAGTTCTGTTTAGTGAAGCCTCGGAGAAGGTTATCACCAAATTGCAGGAAGCCGGGAAGGCGATTAGATTTGTCCATGCTATGTACAGGTCTCGACTTGGTTCCTTTCGTAGGAACCAGAGTCGCTTTCGCAGCTGGATCCAAAGGCAACAACCACATTCCGGCCAGCAACAGAGGGGCTCCTTCACCCGAAAAAGCCCAGGCCAGGACATCCTCAGGCAGAGGCCAATGAGCCACAAAGTCGGTCCAACCTGCAGGATCCAGTGCTGCCACAGCATGACTCCTTCCCGGCCCCCGCCCCTCCTCAGGATCAACGGGAAATGAAGGTCGGGGGTCACATCGCGGACCACCTGCCGGGGTGGCGGTCGATCACCACCGACAGGTGGGTACTACAGTTGGTCAAAAAAGGCCATTATATAGAATTTATAGGCAACCCGCCCACAAGGCCTCCTCTGCTTTCCCGCTATTCGGGTCATCATGCCCTGCTTATACAACAGGAGGTGCTCACGCTTCTAGAGAAGGAAGCTTTGGAGCACGTTCCAGGGGACCAGAGAGGAGCAGGATACTATTCGCACTTCTTCCTGGTTCCAAAGAAAACAGGGGACCTCCGTCAAATCTTGGACCTCAGCGACCTCAATCTGTCAGTTGTCTACAAGCGCTTCCGCATGGTGACCCTTCTGGGGCTAATCCCCATGCTGAAGAAGGACGCTTTCTTAGCGTCCCTGGACATGCAGGATACTTACCTGAACATCCCTATTGCTCAGGCGCACAGGAAGTTCCTGCGCTTCGAGTTTCTCGGCTGCCATCATCAGTTCCAGGCACTTCCCTTCGGGCTCTTCATCAGCACCTCGGGTATTTACCAAGTGCATGGCAGTTGTGGCAGCGTCTCTGAGGAGACAGGGCCACTACGTGTTCCCGTACCTGGATGATTGGCTCCTCATGGCCCCTTCCAAGGAGGCACTACTGATAGCCATTCAATGTACCCAGACCCTTTTTCAGTCTCTGGGCATCCTCATCAACTATGAGAAGTCTCTCCTGGTACCGTCCCAGAAACTGCAGTTCATAGGGGCAGTTCTGGACACCGTCAAGGGAAAAGCCTTTCTTCCCGAGGACAGAGCGGAACGCATTCGATCCCTCATAAGGGATCTGTCAGCGAAGAAGACCGTCCCAGCCAGACTGGTCCTTCGCCTGCTCGGACTCATGGCTGCGGCCATTCCTACAGTCCCAGTGGCAAGACTCCACATGCGGGTAACCCAGTGGATGTTAAGGTTGCAATGGGACCAAAGGCAAGACCAACTGCAGCATCCAGTCAGAATCACGAAGGCCGTGGTTTGGGACTGGCAATGGTGGCTGAATACGGGAACCCTCTCTGTGGGGTTCTTTCGCAGCGCCGTCTTCGATAATCCTCTACAGACGCCGGGCTGGGGTGGGGAGCACACTTGAACGGGTGAGGTCTCGGGGAACATGGACTACCCAGGAATCTCATCGCCATATCAGCATATTGGAGATGAGAGCAGTCCTTTATGCCCTGCAAGCCTTCCAGTCGGAGATTCCACCGAGTACTCTCTTGTTGCAAACAGACAATGCTGCGGTGATGTATTACCTCAACAAACAAGGAGGCACACACTCTCACCCCCTTTGCAGGGAGGCCATGAGGGTGTGGTAATGGGTAATTCGACACGGCGCAAACCATATTACAGTTCACGTCCCCGGGGTGGACAATACCATTGCAGACAGCCTGAGTCGTTCCCAGGCCAGAGTCCACAAGTGGGAACTTCTACAGGAGGTGGCAGAGGATCTGTTCCACAGATGGGGCACTCCAGAATTATATCTATTCGCTTCCCCATCCCACCCAAAACTGCCCAGTTTTTGCTTGCTAGATCCAGGGCCTGGTGTTTTCTGGTGAGACGCGTTGTCCTTCTCCTGGGCGGGCAGATTCCTCTATGCCTTCCCTCCTTTCCCATTGATCTAGAGAGTTCTTCTCAAACTTCGCAGGGAGCACGCAACGCTTATCCTGATAGCGCCTTTCTGGCCCAGGCAAATCTGATTCTCGCTTCTGCATCAGCTGTCTCGGGAACCTCCGCTTCCTTTGCCAATCAGCTCCCATCTGTTGTCTCAGGAGGAGGGTTCATTAGTCCACCCAGACTTACATTCATTGAACCTACATGCCTGGCTCCTAGAGACATAGCCATGATGCGGCACGGGGTCTCACAAGAGGTGGCAGATGTTCTTTCTGCTGCAAGAAAACCGGCAACGCACGCAACATACACCATGAAGTGGCGCAGGTTTTGCCTGTGGGCTCAAACGTGTGGTTTCTCGCCCCTAGACTGTCCTGAGAAGCTGGTTCTGGAGTACCTGCTTTCCCTTTTTCAATCTGGGCTAGCTTACTCCTCGATTAAGGTGCACTTGTGTGCGATCTCGGCTCATCATGCCCCCATCGGCCATCGTATGGTGGCCCAATTTGACACTACTTGTGCCTTTTTAAGGGCGGTCCTCCACCTTAGGCCACCTATCAAGGACCCGGCTCCTCCTTGGGACTCACCCTTTGTCCTGGAGCAGCTTACGCTGCCACCTTTTGAACCAGCTGCAGATTGCGAGCTACGTTTTCTGTCGTGGAAAACTGTGTTTTTAGTTGCAGTTACTTCTGCGAGAAGAATCTCCGAATTACATGCGCTCATGTGCAAAGAGCCCTATTTAGTTTTTCACCAGGATAGGGTGTCCCTGAGGACAAATCCTAAGTTTCTGCCTAAGGTGGTTTCAGCCCTTACCCTTAATCAGGATATCGACTTACCAGTGTACTTTCCCAAGTACACCAATCGAGGAGAAGCACTGCTCCACACCCTGGATGTTCACAGGTGTCTCAGATATTGTCTGACCAGAATCAAACAGCACCGTAAAGTGGATCAGCTGTTTGTATCTTTTGCTGAGAGGATGAAAGGGCCCCTGTTTCGAAACAGACCCTTTCACGTTGGCTCATTCAATGTATTTCCTTTTGTTACGCCAAGTGCAGCAAACCCTTGCCAGGCGCGGTCAAGGGCCATTCTACCAGAGGAGTGGCCACCTCCTTTGCAGCGCTGAAGAATGTTTCCACTTCAGCTATTTGTGCTGCAGCTACTTGGAGCTCGGTGCATACCTTTATTAAGCATTACAGCCTGGACATCGCCTCAAGGCGAAGGGCAGGTTTCGGCCTAGCCATCCTTCAGGGACTTCTGTCCTAGGCCTGAGCAGGGTGGTATTCTTTGTTCTCCCTCCTCCCGATGGCTTTAGAGTGTTGCTATTGCTTGGGAATCGGTCCTAATGGTGTAACCTGCTGCAAGAGCTGTATCTCGAAGAAGATAGTACAGTTACGTAAGAACTTACCGTAACAGTAGATCTTCGAGAACAGCTCTTGCAGCAGGTACCTTCCTGCCCACCATTCCCCCTTGGAGGAGGTAGGTTATTGTCTAACATCCATCTTCTGGGATGGGACGATTTGTCCTTTAGTCTTGGCCATCTGATGGCGGATCCTCGGTCTCCTCTTCGGATGTCATCCAGCGGCCGGGAGTCTCCGCCGGGAGATCTGGGGATTGTGGCGGGACCGCCTCCTCATGTACTACGCCTGACCTCGGGGGCAGGACCAACGTCGGAGGTGGTCACCGCTGAAGACTGCTAGCTAGAAAATTTCCGTGGGGTCCTGATGCATGACGGCTTCAGTCCTAATGGTGTAACCTGCTGCAAGAGCTGTTCTCGAAGATCTACTGTTACGGTAAGTTCTTACGTAACTGTACTTTTCTGAGCCCTAGTTTGCGCTGCCTGATCAGCTGTGTGAATTGAGGCTTGCTGGCTCTACGCAATAGAAGTGCACCCTCAAACCGTTATCAGTTTTGGTTTCCTACAGACATATTACTTTGTGGAGACTTACACTACTCCACTGTTTGTATCCACATGCTGTGTTGTGGAGAAAACTCTGATTCACCCTTTTGCAGTGTTCGTCTGAAATATTTAGTCCTTCTCAGGAATGCACCATCTAGGGTTGCGGCCACTATTCTTGCTGACATTTCATCCCATGGCTGCCCACTTCCCTCATCACAGTGAGTCAGTCGACTGGTAATGCTGCATTCGAGCAACTTATGCCCACAGATCTCTGGGCACTTATTCATTCTGCTGGTGAGCACTCTGGTGCCACTTGAATCACTATTGAGGAGAAAGACCGTGGTTTGAGAAAACAGTAAAAATTACTCAACACCGCAACTTGATATTGGTGCCACCATTAGCCAATTGCCATGCAATAACAACAAATAACCCACTACTGAGATCCACCCCACCTACCCACCTCGACACAGTGGGATCAGCTACACTGCTGTTGATAGAAACATCCACCTGCAGCCTGTAAAGAGTTTGATCACATCAGTTACCTGAGACCACGCAAAAACACAAGGTACATTCACACTGATCCTACAGCACAGCATATGCACCAAAAAAACAGACACAGCATAAAAGCAGAAATCAATGTACAAAGCCACCAGCAACAACAAAAGAAAAACTGCCCACCAAACAACCACAACGAGGTTGTCCATGCCACCAGACCAGTAGCTGTAAAACTAGACATGCAATGAGTGCCACAATCATAGTCCGAACCGGCAGCTGCTATCGCTGATAAGAGTGTACGTGAATGATACCTCCCCAATAAGGGACCAACTCTGCTTGGACGGTGGGCAGCAGGTATAACAATGCAGAAACTCAGAGAGGAAATCATACTGTGTAGGTGGGAGGATGGGTAGGTATAGTCAAAGTGAAGGAATTGATGGTGAGAAATTGACAGTAGGGCAGTAAGCACCTACCTTTATAAGGCAAAGCTAATAATGCATGTGTGCTATGTTAGAGGGTCACATTTGGTTCAAATCCCTATTATAGGAATGTTCTCACTGTGCTGCTCTGCAAGGATGATGGCGGCTGTCTGACCTGGGGAGTATAAGATGACAAAAATAAATACATAAAAAAATTACCAACAGACACCTGTGGATAACGTGCTATGCTGCATGAATCCAGTGTTCAGGAGAATGCCAATATGTTTCAATGCAACACAGAAGTGAAACTGTCTGGCAAGTAGTTTAGAATTGTTAGTAGGACATAAACTGGACATGAATTAGACCATCTAATATGTGGTGCATGGGCAATCACCAAAAAGTGTTGTGTATACAGGCAATTCACAATTTTTAGCATTGATTTTTCTTTGCCTAACATGGATGCAGTGAATTTCAGGCTGCAGCCAGTGTTATGCTTAGGAACACATGAATATGTTACAGGGAAAAGGGCAGTGTGTATTTCATTGAAAAATGCCAGGGACACCTTTTTTGCTGGTGTTACTATTTGTCTGTCTCCCCGTGGGCTGGGGACAGCAAGCATGTGCAAAATAATGGCAGTCATCGTATGGTAATAAGAGAGACAAAGGAGCAAAAACTTTGAAAAAAAAAATCATGAAACGTGATGTTCTGTGTGACTACACAAGATGCTGAGATAGTCATTTGATGAGAAGGCTATAGATAATGTACAGATATGTCGAAGGGGTTTATTGCTGCCACACAAAATATGGTGATTCAGAAGCAGTTGTTCATTTGGTTATGGGTTTTTATTTTCTGTTTGGTATGTGCACTTTGCCACGGTTTTAGAACGTTTCCTTTTTATGTTTGTGCCACTTACAAATTGTAGAATTTTATTATGCTGCCCTGTTACCTTTACTTTTTACCAGTTCTCTGTACATGTCCCACTGCCGAAAGACAGAACAGTAACACTTGCAAAATGTTGACAATGACATTAAGGACATATACTGTATATGCATATGTAATAAAATAATTGACACACCTGGCCACCACTACCCTCTCCTCCATAACGTGATTGTGAACTTTTGCTTTGCTGGAATTGGAGAAGAGGACAGGGTAATGGACTGCTCCAGCTATCCATATGCAAAGTGAACAGAAAGAATGGCCTTGACTGGGGAGAGCCACAAGAAGAATATCTAAATAATATGTTAAATAATAATGAAATTAAAATCCCCTGTGAGTTGCCTGTGTCATATAGGTGGCAATCGCGGATGGAGATAACTATGCTGCATTTTCCCCATTGCACTTGCTCCAGTACCACCACTTGTCACTTCAGATTTGATCATGTCAACTGTAGTCAGTGCAGCATGGTGGCAATTTGTTTGACATTCTTCACAATTTCGGAACAGCCGAGGGCTTGAAGATGGAATGGATGCTATGCCCGATGGATCTGAGTTGTAATGTGTACGCATACTGTACATGGGTAGCCACAATCCAAACCTATGGGTTACACAGCTAGAGTGCCTCAAACACCACAATACAGCACCCAGACCCATGCTGTAAAAGGGATTGTTAGGAGGCACAGAAATAAGTCCTTTTTTTGGGGGTTAGATGCATCGTGGAAACTTTAATTGCCTCTATGAGCCATAATGGACTTTGTTCACCACTAAGTGATGTATAGAAGGGCTGTTGGGTTGCAAGTGGGATAGGGACACACAACAGTTGCACGATCAGGCTAACAGTGAGCAATACTTCTAGTAAAATAAAAAAAGAATTAGATACATATAGATGAAAAAATGAAAAATAAATTACAAGGTGCTACATAAAATGACACTTTCAATGTTGGGGCTTTGATGTTACTACATACAATCCCTGTAAAAAGCTGGCAAAGTAAAGAACTGCTCCAAAACATCAATCATGACAGGGGATGTCAAGAGGAATAAAGTGTTGTACAAAGTTTTGTGTTATGTTATGCCTAAATGTGACTTTTGCACCATTGTGACCAGTGCTGTCATATTCAAATCATGTGTAGCATGATTTTTCACTAGTCGACCTACTACATCAATGACACAATATATGCACTCATGCACAAGACAGCTTTTATGCTGATGACTGGGTTGGGCCACACAAATACTGGAAATGAAAAAGAAAATTGCAATGTTTGTGGTTGGTTGTTGCTTCAGCAATCGCTGTGCAGTTTTGCCCATTCCTCCCTTTACAGGGGTAATTCGTTGACGTGCAGGCAGATCATAAACATACAGTGATGTACTTATTATGTTGCCTTTTTATTGGGGAAGGGGGGCTGCTTCAACAATTAATTCATTCTGGGCCATCAGAGCAGGGATCAGAGTCACAGACTGCAACAACACTAAGGGCATATGTGGAGACTATCTCAGAATATGACAGAATGGGCAAAATATAAGACATGCTATCTTTTGAAACCACTGTTGCTCCCTGAAACAATGTTTGAAGATGCCCCTATTTTACAGTTACATTAGCCACTGACACTGTCCCAAAATGTGTGCATCCCATTATAGTATATGCAGGTCATCGGACAATAGCAAGCCGTCCTTGGCTATGGTAGTGAGTTGATGTGCAGGCAACAGATTATAGACACACAGCGATGTAGTTTTTATATTTCTTGGGGGAGGGCCATGATTCAATAATTCATTCATTATGGGACATTGAAGTGAGGATCAGAATCTGGGACTGCAACACTAATGGCATATGTGGAGACTTGCACAGAAGATGACAGAATAGGTGAAAAATTAAACATGCTATCTTTTGCAGCCACTATTGCTCCCTGTAACAACGTTCGAAGGTGCCCCTATTTTGCAGCTAGATTAGCCAACATAAAAAACATTAGCCACAGATGACAAGGTCCCAAAATGTGTGCACCCAATTACAGTATGTGCAGTTCATGGGACAATAGCAAGCCGTCTGCGGCTTTGGTAGTGAGTTGATGGGCAGGCAACAGATTCTGTACACACAAGGATGAACTGTTTAGGTCCCTTTTTTTTATTTTTTTTTTTGGGGGGGGGCTCCATGATTCAATAATTCATTCAGTCTGGGGCACAAGAGCTGGGATCAGAGTCAGTTCATGGAACAATAGCAAGCCATCCTCTGCGCAACACTCCACGATGATGTCAGCGCCGGCTACGCCCACCTATAAAGCACAGTGTTAGCGTGCAGCTTCAGAGACCAAAACAGAATGGGAATAAAATGACATTTCACTAAAACTACTGGCTAAAAGTAAGTGAAAATGGTACAATTAGCAATCGCTAGCACAAGGATCAGATTTGTTGCACTTAATAACCAAAATAAAACGTTTGCACATGATCTTTAAAGTACATTTAAATCCCACCACAGTCGCGCACTCATGTAACTGGTGGGGTAGAGAATTCCAGAGGGAAGGGGCCACATGCATAAATGCCTGGGCCCCCTAAGATTTTAAATGCACTCTTGGAATCTCTAGCAACCCCTCGCCAGCTGAGCGGAGCGATCGCCCAGGGCAGTAGGGAACCAGAAGCTCTTTCAGGTAGTCAGGACCCAGTCCATGTAAGGCTTTATAAGTCAAGAGACCGACTTTAAAGGTGATCCGCCATTGTACTGGCAACCAGTGCAGACCACGCAGCACCGGAGAAATACGGATCCTTTTATCTGTCCACTAAATCAGGTTCTAGAGTATTTGCTGTCCCTGTCAGATGCAGGCCTGCAATACTCTTCTGCTAAAGTGCACTTCGCTGCCATTTCAGCTTTCCATGTGCCTATTGATGGTCGTGTGGTTGCTCGGCTGGAGGCTTCTCGTACGTTTTTGAGTGGCATCCTGCGCTTAAAGACTACTATCTGCAATCCAATCCCAGCTTGGGACCTGAATTTTTTGTTAGACAAATTTACTTTTTTTTTATTTTATTTTATTCTGTTGATAACCTGGTAAGGCTCACTAGGCATAGGTGCCTGCTTTCTGGGACGGCCCAGAAGCACTGGGGTGGTTGGTTTGCTCAGAGTCGCACAGTATACAAGTGGAGGTTGTGGGAATCAAACCCAGGTCTGTTAGATGTACCAAGCTCATTCACAGCATGTTACTTTAACCTCTAGGCTATACTGCCAGCCCCTTTGGCTCCTTATGAGCCAGCTTGACTTGCGACCTACGCTGTCTGTCTTGGAAAGCGTTATTTTTAGTTGCTGTTACTTCTGATTGAAGAATTTCAGAGCTTCAGGCTCTAATGTTTGAGCCTCCTTTGATTTTTCACAAAGACAGGGTGTCTTTGCATACCAGTCTGAAGTTTTAACCAAAGGTGATGTCTGAGTTTACTTTGAATCAAACCATCCACCTGCCAGTTTATTTTTCAGAGCATGCTAGTCAAGGGGAACCATTGCTTCATACTTTGGATATACATAGCGTACTCAGTACAGTATACACTGAACAAATGACTGCAGGAAGCCCTCACAGCTTTTTGTTTCCTTCACCCCTGGGGAAAAAGGGCATTCCTGCTTCTAAACAGTGCTTGTCCAAATGGTTGGTCAGCTGTGTTACTTTCTGTTATAGGAAGTATGGTAAGAATATTTTTCGGGTTGTTCGTGGCCACTTGACTAGAGGTATGATCACTTCTGTTGCCTGTTTCAAAACTGTGCTGCTGAGATTTGTGCAGCTGTCACCTGGAGTACTGTCCACACCTTCACTAGACATTGCAGTCTGGACATTGCCTCATAGAAAAGGGCAGACTTTGGCCTAGCTGTGCTTGAAGGCCTACTTTCTTAGGATTGTAGTATCCCACCACCCAGCCTGTTTTTTCTGTCAGTATTGCTTGGTACTCATTTTATAGGTGTGGTCTGATGAAAGAAACATCCTCAAAGAAGATAGAACAGTTACGTACTTACCGTAACAGCACATCTTCAAGAGAATCTCTTATCAAGCCATGCCGACCCACCCTCATAGAAACATAGAATTTGACGGCAGATAAGGATCGCTTGGCCCACCCAGTCTGCCCATTTCCCTACCTACTGGATAAGCTGCAGATCCTAGTTAACCAGCAGCCTACTTCTTCCTACCCCCACCCCCTAGAATTGCCTTATGACTGTCCCATACATGCTTGAATTCCACCACTGATTTTGACTCCACAACCTCCTCCGGAAGGCCGTTCCATGCATCCACAACCCTCTCTGTGAAAAAATACTTCCTTAAATTACCTCTGAGCCGCCCCTCCCCTGTATCTTCAAATTGTGCCCCCTTGTTCTTGCACACCTCTTTTTTTGAAAGATGCTACCCTCTTGGACTTTGTTGATTCCCTTGAGGTACTTGAACGTTTCTATCATGTCCCCTCTCCTCCTTTCCTCGAGGCTATACATAGTTGCTCTTTTCTTCTCTTCATATGTCTTCCGGTGCAGACCCTGCACCATTTTAGTTGCCCTCCCTCTGGACAGCTTCCATCCTGTCTGTCTTTATGGAGATTGGATCTCCAGAACTGCACACAGTACTCAGATGGGGTCCTGACCAGCTGTCTGTACAGAGGGATAATAACTTCTGTTTTCTACTGGTGATGCCTCTCCCTATGCATCCCAGTATCCCCAGCCCTCCTTGCTGCCCTCTCACATTGCTTGCCCACCTTTAGGTCATCTGATATGACTACCCCAGGTCCCTTTCCATTTTGTTGTTAGTATCTCACCCCCATTGTGTACTCTTCCCTGGGTTTTTGTTTCAGGTGCATTACCTGCACTTCTTAGCATTGAATCTAAGCTGCCATACATTTGACCATTCCTCTAACCTTGCCAAGTCCCTTCTCATCCTTTCCACCCCACCCTGTGCATCAACTCTGTTGCAGATCTTTGTGTCATCTGCAAAGAGACATATTTTCATTCCAGTCCTTCTGCAATGTCGCTTATAAAGACATTGAAGAGGACCGGTCCTAATACTGAACCTTCATGTACCCCACTAGTAACCCTCCTTCTTCTGAGTGTACTCCATTTACTATTACCTCTGTGTCCTATTCTCCAGCCAATTCTTTACCCAGGCTGTCATCTTGGGACCCACTCCCAGGCTGGCTAACTTGTATATTAATCTTTTGTGTGGGACTGTATCAAATGCCTTGGTAAAGTCTAGGTAGGCCATGTCCACAGCCCCTCCCTGATCTACTACTTTGGTCACCCAGTCAAAGAAATCTATCAGATTCGTCTGGCATGACCTTCCCGCTATGAATCCATGCTGCCTAGGGTCCTGTGCCCCTCTGGCCTCTAGATACTCAACAATTCTTTCCTTCAGAAGTGATTCCATCATTTTCCCTATCACTGAGGTTAAACTAACAGGTCTGTAGTTTCTGCTTCTGCCTTGCTCCCACTTTTGTGAAGGGGAATCACATCTGCCCTCCTCCAGTCCTCGGGTAACACCCCATCCTCCCATGATTTGTTAAAAAGGGTAGTCAGTGGTGTCACTAGTTCTACCCTTAGTTCTTTTAGAATTCTGTGATGAATCCCATCAGGCCCCATTGCTTTGTCCACCTTCAGTTTTAAGAGTTATTTCAGAACCCTTTCTTCTGTAAATGGGCTGGTATCAACTTCTGTATCCAGAGTGTTTCTACTGTTCCTCCAGCTGCCTTGTGGTCTAGGGCTCTGTAACACCTGTCTCTTTCTCCAGAAACATCTGCCTGCTACTTCCTGCCTCACCTGGTAGGCAGAGCCATAGGGAAAGGGAAGGGAAAGGGAACATTGTTTAACCAGGAGTAGCAGACAAGCCAAAGCTTGTTTCCAGATGCAACCTGGGAGCACAAGGAAGTTAAGTGACTTGCTCAGGATCACAAAGTATGCACCTAGGTGGCTGTGGGATTTAAACCCAGGTCTCCAGATCTGCCTTTCAGAGCTTTAACCCACTGTGCTATACTGCCTCCTATAGCCATAGGTTCTCTCCCAGTTCTCCACAAGGAGGGCCTTCGAGCATGATGTAGGGAACTGAGGAGGGAAGGATCCACCCACATTTGTATAGGAAGAGCCGACGTAGAACATTGTCGTGGGCAGCCCCTAGTGGACCGCTTGCAAAAAGTTTCCATGTGGTCCTAGTGCTTGACTGCTGTAGTTCCATGGGTGTGGCGCAATGAAAGAGATTCTCTCAAAGATCTAATGTTATGGTAAGTACGTAACTGTTCTTTTCTCCAGGCCAAGGATCACTTATGGGCATGCCAGATCTTCCCTGTGTCAGTCTTCACCATTCATCACTGTCAGGGTGTCTAGCCTTAGGAGCAGCACCCCACAGGAGCTTTTTTTTTCTTTCCCGGGGGAGGAGCCAGTGCAGGCGGCGCCACCCATGAGGCTGATGCATTGCATAGCGGTCGCGGGTTGGCCAGTAATGGCCATTGGCTCCTCCTCCACCCCAGTTCTGCTTCTCCCGAGACAGCATTTCACCTGCAGCAGAGAATTTCTACTGCGTCAGCATAGTTTGTGGCCTAGTTTTTGGGGCAACGCCAGACTTGATGCACCACATTCAATACAACTACAACTTTGCGTCAATTCTGCCCATTCGGTACTCGGTGCTGGGTCCTTACTATTTCACTGTTTTGGGTACCGCCACATCATGCCTGGTTCAAGGGACAAGAGACATTCTTCTAAAGCAGGCTGGCCTTCAATGTGGTGTCCCTGCGGCCGGCAAATTTTCATTTCGGACCGGCATGGTTTTTTTAACCTGCCTTGGACCTCAGCATGACATGGATAACTGCAATGCATGCTTCTTGATGGACAACTGAGTTCTGTAATACCGCGTGTTTAAAATTGGCAGGGCTTCACCGACTTTCGGGAGGCGGTATTCCTCGAGAGGCTCCAAACACCGGTCTCTTCACCTTTCCTACTGGTCCCCTCATGGCCCTATATGGACCAGTGAGGAGGGAACCTCCTCAACCTCAAGCCTTGCCAGGGAGGAGGCCTCATCCGCGGTGCCGGAGGACCGGTTTGGTTCCCCCAGAGCCAGGCTGGGAGCACTGCCCAGGTAGTCACCGAGGTGCAGGCTACCCCACTGTCACAGCCCATGGTTGCTGGGTCCAGCATGGGAGGTTCCTCAGTGCTACCCGTCAATGCTGCCATGGATCCCGGAGCTGTCTGCGGTTCTGGTGGTCGAGACAGTGCTGTGAGGGGTACTGGGGATGCCTGCAGCCCTGCGTGTGTTGCCGAGGGTGGGAGAGCCCCAAGGGTTGCCAGTTTGGAGGTCTTCTGGATCTTCTCCTCTCCAGAGCCAGATGATCAGAAGGCTGATCCGGACTGGGGACTCGACTCCTTGGAGTCGGAGGGCTCTCCAGGGTCCAGTACCAACGTGCCTTCCCAGGTGCCCCTCCCCGAGGCTCCTTGACGGCGGCACTGGGAGCAGGGTGCAGGATAGCAACTCCTGATCTGATGGGGTAGTGGTTTGGGTTTTGGGGGTGGGGTTGGCTGCATTCCCCGGTTCCGCCCCTCCCCCCCCGAGACTTGAACAGGGACTTCCTCTTCTGTGGCTTTCCTTGGGAAGCCTGTGGGATTGGGTCAGTCCCCAGCACAGGGAATGAGGAAGAGGTCTTGCACAGAGTCACCGGGGTTAATGGGCCAGGGCGAGGGGCAGTGGCTCTCCTCTGGAGCCCTTCGGGGGTTGGGAAGGAGCCACAGCACCAAGCCTATGACCTTATTTCAAGAGAGAGCTCTCGTAGCAGGTAACACCATTAGGACTATGCTGCCAGGCACTAGGACCCCATGGAAAAGTTCTAGCTATCAGTCCAGGTAGGGAACTGCCCTGTGATGTCGGTTCCACCCCGACGTTGCCGATGATGTAAAGGAGGCAGTCCCTCAGCACCGCCTCAGTTCTTTTCCTGCCGTCAACCTGCTAGTATCGGCTCCATGGACATTTTGCACCTCCGGCAGTTATTGTTCATTTTCGTTTTTTTCTACTGATATGTCAGTTTTAGTGCATGTCTTCTTCATCCTCACAGTGGCGGAAGTCGAAGTGCACATATGGCAAGCAGATCCAAGTGAGAGATGGCTCTAAGCCTGTCTGATCTGCTTGGGCCCGAACCACAATCTGGATGACTGCCCTCATTGCCAAAAGTTTAATAGCAAAATGCGCATCCGCCACCTCAAGACTCTCAAGACCTACTTATTAGAGCAATAAGTTGCTGCCAAGCAGAAGACCCATTCGGGACATAGCTCTTCATCTTCAGCCAGGGACTCCTCCCCCAAGGAGAAGAGATGAGGCGGGAAACACCACCATAAAGATAAAAGAGACAGCCAGGTCAGAATTCTGTCTTGGGTCCCCTCACAAGACTTCTGCTTCTTCCACCTCCAGCGGGAGGTCGGAATCCATTTCCCCCCAACTTGGCGGCTACTACTGGGGTTGCTTCCAAGAAGACCTCCACCCCTTCTCACTCACAGAGTAAGGAGGCTTTCAGCCATGGACGTTCATCCGCCTCAGTGTCCCTGGCTCTTAGGCCTCACAAGCCATCGCTTGGGTCTACACCAAAGGGACAGGTGTCCTCTTTGAGTGACAGCTGACACTCCCGCTCGAAAGTCATCCGGGTCGTCCAACCGGCACAAATGGTCAGGCATCTCCTCCAGCTGCCAAGATGGTTGTCAAGTATCGGATGCCTCTTCTGCCCGAACATAGGGCAACATCCGTGTTGAAGGGTTGCCAGACCACGGGACCCTCCGATTTGGCATTGGAGACAGACCAGGCACCCCTGCCAAAGTGGCTGTCTGTTCCAAAAGAGCAGCCATCTGATCAGGCATCTAACAAGCCTACGAATTGGCTGCCCTGGCCCATAGATAGTTGACCAACTACTTCATCTCCGCCTCCTCCCAAGGAGCTGAATGTCTGACCCAAGGATAAGGCCCCTTCGGCCGTGACACCCAAAGGCAAACAGCCTAAGGACCAGGCGACAGTACCTAAAGCACTGCAAGGACCCTCGAACGTCCCTACCCTGCTGTCACATCCACCTGCCATCCCGCTGGTGGAAGTAGGGGCACTGTTTAATTCTTGGTGGAACACCATGAAAGAGGACTTGCTACTCAGACCAAGGGAGCCATCTCTTACTTCTAGAAGTCTCCCACCTCCAGAACCACTGAAGGAGCCCTCGCCTCAAAGGCCAAGATGACCTCTTCTGACGCCAGATTGCCCGTCGTCAGGGGATGACGACTGGGGGTCACCAGCTCCCAGTGATCACAGATGGCACCCATCATCTGTTTCCTCTTCCAAGGAATGGCCACACACTTCCTCAGGGGAAGATGCAGGAGAATTCTCCTTTTACTATCCATCAGAGGATGGAGCTGCCCTTGCCCTCTCTGGATCACAAGAAGGACTCCCCTTGGTCCCTTCCCGATGATCCGTCCTTCTTGAATGCGATGAGGCACATCCAAGCCTTAAACCAATGGGAGCTTGACCCAGAACACTGATGCCTGGCCCATTTCCTCGGGACGACTGATCCCAAGCCCCTAGTCATCCCCCTGCTAGTTGAACCCTTCCAGGACATAACAAAACTGGCCTCGAGGCATCTGTCCACTACTTCAGCCATGCCCAGGAAAGTGGACCGACTGAACAAGACCCCAAAAGGGGAATCCCATCTGAGTGAACAGCTGAAGGCAGACTCCATGGTGCTCACTGAAGCACATGGCAGAGTACAGCAGCCCGGACATATGAGCTTTCAGACTCCAGATCCTGAATCAAAAAGGCTGGACTAAATGGGCCGTAAGGTCTGCTCCTCAGTCACATGCACTGTCAGGTCGCTAAACGTTTTGGCACATATGGTCATGTACCAAAAGTCATGGAGCAAGGCTTTTGACATGGTAAAGGCCCAATCGGACTTGGACAGCAAGTCGGAACTTGTGGCTGTCATCCAGTCAGGGATAGACACTGGCCAAACATGTTCTGCGGAACTCTTACAACACAGCAGACACAGCTGCCGTGGTAGCTACTGTGGGGTGTGCATGAGGAGACATGTCTGACTGCGAGTCTCAGGGTTCCATCAGGACCTACAAGATGCCATACTGGATGCACCCTTCCAAGGGTTGGTTCTCTTTGGCCCAGATACTGAGAAGCTGATTACAGGGCTTCAAGATTCAGGGAAAGCGGTCTCCGACATACATAGACTGTACAAATCAGAACCAGCCACTGCTTAGTGCAATCCCTTTCGTAAAAATCAGGGTCAGCAGGGAAGACGCCAGCAACCAAAAGGGGGATTCAGAAGAAGAAGCCCTCCCCTTCCTTCAGGTACACAAGGCTCGGAAAATGCCGTCAGCCAGACCCCCCCCACCTAACCCCTCAGCCTTGGCATGACTCCCTGCTGGCCCTCCCTCCTCTGGTTGAGGCCCAGGGAGAGGGTGTAGGAGGGAGGTTCTCCCTTTACCTGTCAGGATGGTCCACTATCACCACAGATCAGTGGGTTCTCTAGGTTATCCAAAGGGGGTACTCTGTGGAGTTCACCCAAATCCCACCGGACAGCCCTCCCACTGCTCCCCATACCACGCCATGCTCCTACGGGCAGAAATCAAGGCCCTGCTAGAGAAGAAGGTGATTCAGGTGGTACCCCCAGACCGAAGAGGCAGGGGATGTTACACCCACTTCTTCATAGTCTCGAAAAAGACTTGAGATCTTCGTCCTATCCTAGACCTGAGCTAGCTGAACACTTACATCGAATACAAAAGGTTCAGGATGGTGGCACTGCCTGGCTTGTTGCCCATTATTTACTAAGGGGACTGGCTGTACTCCCTGGACATGCAGGATGCTTATATGCATATAAAAATCCTGCCATGCCACAGGAAGCATCTCTGCTTCACCTTCCAAGGAGAACACTACCAGTTTAGGGTGCTGCCATTCGACTCTTCATCGGCACTGAGAGTCTTTACCAAGAGCCTGGCTGTAGTGGCAGCAACCCTCAGGAGAAGGGGGCCTTTATGTTTACCCCCTACCTGGGTGACTGGCTGCTCACAGCATCATCAGAGGTCCAGCTGCATCAGTCACTAAAGGAAACTTTCAGCCTTTTTTATGTCTTGGGCATAACTCTGAATCTCCCCAAGTCATGCCCCGGCCTGCCTAGAGACTGCAGTACATCAGAGCAGTCCTGGATACCATCCAGGGAAAAGCTTTCCTTCCCGATGACCGAGCAGACAGACTGAGGGTGATTGCTCAAAGGATTATGACCTCCAGTCCAGTCCCAGCCAGGGTGGTGCTTCAGCTGTTGGGCCAAATGGCCGCAGCCATTGCAGTAGTCCCCCTCACCCGTCTGCATACGAGGGTCTTGCAGTGGAACCTCATAGTGCAATGGGACAAAAGCACGGGCACCTTCGATCATCCGATCAGAATCTCCAGAGCTGTCTTTCTGTCCCTGCAGTGGTGGGTCACCACAGCTTGACTAGATACAGGGTTTCTCTTTCAATATCCAAGTCCTCAGCAAATCCTGATGATTGACACCTCTGGGATGGGCTGGGGAGTGCATCTGGCATCCAATCAGAGGAGGGGCTCTTGGACCTCGGTGGAATGTGCTCTCCACATAAATGTCCTGGGGATAAGAGCCATCCTGAAAGCTTTGGAGGCCTTCCAAGGGGTACTCTTGCCTGGTACCCTGCTGGTCCAGTTGGACAACACTCCGGTAATTTTTTTTATCTTAACAAGCAAGGGGGCAGACATTCTTGCCCCCTTTGCAGAGAGACCATGAGAGTTTGATATCGGGCAGTGGATCACAACCTGGAAATCACAGCAGTGCATGTACCAGGGATTCACAACATTAAAGCAGACAGCATAAGCTGCTCTCGCTGTCGGAGTCATGAATTGGTGCTACTGCAGGAGGTTGCAGATGACCTGTTTGAAAGATGGAGCCAACCAAAACTGGACCTCTTTGCGTCCCCACTCAATGCTAAACTGCCCAGTTTCTGCTCGCTAGATCTAGGGCCTGGTGTTTTCTGGCATGATGCATTGTCCCTCTCCTGGACAAGGAGGTTTCTGTACACTTTCCCTCCCTTTCCACTTCTTCAGAGGGTACTGTTCAAGTTGCAGTCAGAAGGTGTTTGCATGATCCTGATAGCACCCTTCTGGGCTCGACAAATCTGGTTCCTGCTGTTGCAACAAGTGGCATCAGAACCACCGGTTCCATTACCCCTGTCCACTCACATGCTCTCCTTTTTTTTTTTTTTTTAGTTTTTATTGTATCATAATATAAATAGGAACATAAACATACAGTATATTTTCCAAATAATGCAGCAAAACACAACAGCTTGACAAGTGTATGATGTACATCACTAAACTTCTAACATATATCGTTACAGGGTAATATAAGAATAAACTAAATAAGTACAATACTGTAACTCCATAAATTTACAGATCATTGCAAGATGAGCAAGTAAATTGGTATGTATATATAAAGAGGAAAAAAGAAAAGGGTATATATACCAGTATTATGTATACAGTAACATATGCAGTTTGGATGTAATACCATCATACTATTCAGAATTTAACCACAAAAAAAGGGGTCCCAGGCTGTATCATATTTATGAACACTTTTGTTGTTACAATGACTTATACATTCATTAATAGCAAACTTAGACAATGCCTTAATCCATTCATCCAAATCAGGAGGTTCTTTGTCTTTCCAATGGCATTAAGATTAACCTTTTAAAACATAAGGATGCCACCTTAATCCATCTTTTTTCTGATAACCGATAGAGATTCTGTTATTGTTAAATCTCCTACTATAAATATTCCTGGATCAAAAGGAAAGTTAACTTGGAGGATTTTTTTACAAGCTTCCCAAATCACCACCCAGGCTGGAACAAGGAGGGGGAAATCTCAAATCATATGTAAAATATTCGCTCCCCCAGAACCACATCTCTAACATTTACTATCTTGGGAGACACCCATCTTATGCAATTTCTCAGGCATGTAGTACCAGTCATGCAACAATTTAAATTGAATCAAACGCCCTTGCAAATCTAAGCTAGACTTGTATGCATTATACCACAAGAGTTTCCATGAATACTCCGGGATAAGGTGTCCTAGATTTTTTTCCCATGTTAACTTGGCTGTAACAGTTAGATCAGGGCTGTCCTTTATTAGGATTCGGTACAGTTTCCCAGACCCCCCTTTACTATTGGCAATTGTGTTTAAAGTCTCAAACTTCTTAGATACTGGGATATCTAGATTAGTACCTATGATGGTCTTTAAAGCATCTCTTATCTGTAAAAAGGAATAAAACTGCGTATATGGTAATCTGTATATATCTTTCAATTCCATAAATGATCAAAGGATACCTGTATGAGGATTGATAATATCCCCCAATAAACATATACCTTTCTTTTCCCAAACTGAATTAACTAGAACCTTACCACTGCACGTAATGTTCGGATTTCTCCATAATGGAATGAATTGTGAAGGTATTGAATTAGTGGCCAAATGTTTAACAAAGTAGGATACGGAATTGGCAGAGTTTTTCAGAAACAGATGAGATCCCACTGAGGACGGAATTATTCCTAAAATCATATGATGTAGCAAATGAGGGAACATACTAGACTGTTCATATTTAACCCATATGGGGGTATGACTGTTAGGAAGGAACCACTGACAGGTTTGTCTAAACAGAAAAGCTTGCTGGTATTGTTTAAAATCAGGGAGGCCCTTACCCCCTTGCTGCCAATGTCCTTTAAGTTTAGCCAAACTAAGCCTTGCTTTCTTACCTTCCCATAGGAATGACCTAAATATGGAATTAATTTTTTTAAACCACAGTGGACGGATGTACATGGGTATCATATTCAGAAAGTACAGTATTTTGGGCACCAACATCATTTTCAGAGCATTCACTTTGCCCCATAAGGATACATTAAGTTTGGCCCATTTTTTTATGCTCAACTCCATATCCTTTAATATACGCTTCATATTCAAAGTTACTAAACTATCTAATTTACATGGAATCAGGACCCCCAAATAAGTAATGCACTCCTCCTGCCATTTAAGATTGTTTTCCTGACATATTATTCTAAGAGATTCCTTATTACCTTTTAAGTGAAGCACTTCTGACTTTGACCAATTAATGGACAGGTCAGACAACACCCTGAACTCTTCAAGGAGTTCCATAGTATGCTTAAGTGATCTATGAGCGTTAGATAAGTAAATCATCGGCATTAGCAATAACTTTGTTCTGTTTTACCAAACTTCACCCCCATAATATCATTATTTTGTCAAATTAAACATAACAATAGCTTATGGCTAGAATAAATAAGAGAGGAGAGAGTGGACATCCCTGCCTTGTTCCTCTTTCCAGTGAGAACTTTTCAGAGAGAAATCTGTTAATACAAATTCTCGCAGTAGGTTCTCAGTACATTATTGCTACCCTTGACATAAAACTATCCCCCAACCCAAAGCCTTTTTAACACACTATATAAGTATTCCCACTCAATTGAATCAAATGCTTTATGAGCATCCAATGACAATAGTACTGACTCCTCCTGTTTTTTAAATAGCCATCCATATTGTGGACAAAATTCTTCTAATATTTTCAAATCCTGCCCTCTGTTTAATAAAACCAACCTGATCTCTGTGTACTGTATATGATAGAATAGAACTTTTTGTAGCCTTTTTGCTAGAATTTTAGCCCATATGTTTATGGTCCGTGTTCAAGAGGGTTATCGGACGATAGCTAGCAGGGTCGAGGGAATCTTTACCTTTTTTCAGTAAAACTGTTATAATTGCTTCAGACATTGTTTGAGGTAATCCTTTATTATCTTCTGATTCAGCGTACATGTTTTGAAGCACTGTTGCAACCTCATCACTCAAAATTACATGTGTCTCAGCTGGCAGACCATCAGACCCAGGAGCAGGGCTGCAGCTATGAATCCTGGGGCCCCGGACAAGTCACTTGGAATGGGCCCCCGTTTCTCCCAAACCAGCTAATGACAGGAGTAATACCAGCTCCTCAGGAGGGCCCCTCCTGAGCTCGGGGCCCTGGACAACTTCCCCACTCCCCCCCCATATTACTGCGGCCCTGCCCAGGAGCCTTAGCTTTAGTCAGATTAGCTATTGCCTCTTTAATCTCTAAATTTGAAATTTCTTGTTCTGACTTAGAGATTTGTGGCATTTTAGTCTTTGATAAAAATCGTCCAATCAGGTCTGGGGTTACTCTTGCCTCTACTGCTATACAAATCTTTATTGAAGTCCAGAAAGACATTAATATCTTTATCCATAATACTTGATATGGTTCCTGTTTTGGATCTGCTTCAACCTGTGGGACAATAATCTGCCAGCCTTCTCCCCGATTCCCAATAGTTCTGTTGTGTTATAAACAATGCATATTCAGCTTCCCCGTAAGCATTTTGTTAATTTCATACCTCCAAAGTATTTATCTTCCTCACAAGGTCCCTGCTATCTCCCTTATGTATTTTATCTGCCCTTTCCAGTTCCTTTAACTCTTCCTCCTTTCGAGTTAATAAATTTTCCCTTTCTTTTTTCCTGAAGGATGTGTAACTTAAAATCCTACCCCTAATGTAAGCTTTATACACCTCCTATACCATGGCGTAAGATGTTTCCCCATTGTTATTTGTTTCAAAAAATTGTTTAGTTTCTTTAATGATCCAATCCCTGTCATTAAGAGGAGTACAATTACATTTCAAATTAAAGGTCTTACTGGCATTAGGGTCCAGATTTAAAATGACTGACACAGGAGCATGATCTGAAATGATAATTGTGCCGATGTCAGCTTTGACCATGCCATTAGGTAGGTAATTGGACAATAAGATCATCTCAATCCTACTATGAGTGCCATGCCTATTGGAAAAAAAGGAAAAATCTTTCTTATCCGGGTACATCACCTGCCAGGCATCAGATAGGCCAAAATCCTTCATTCTGTCCCTTATGACTCTACTAGCCCTAATGTCAGTTTTATTACCACCTGGATTGCTTCTCTCTGTCCAGTGGTCAAGGACCATATTAAAGTCCCCACCCACCATAAGGTTATTATTTGAAATTGTGCTCAACTCATCAAACAATTCAGTACAAAATGTACCAGATTCCCCATTAGGAGCATATATATTGCATATGGTGATCTCTACACCATCTAATAAACCTTCTAAAAATTTGCCAACTACTATTAGGGTCCACTGTATGGGAAAAAGTGGTAAAGTTAAGTGTCTTCCTACTCAATATAGCCAAGCCTTTTTGCTTCTTACTAAATTGTGAAAAAACATTCCCCACCCAAGATTTTTGCAGCTTAACAGCCTTTTCTCCTAATAAATGAGTTTTCTGCAGTAGGACCACATCAGCTCTAAGCTTGTGGAGCTGTGCAAGTACCTTTCTCCTTTTAATAGGTGTTCCCAATCCCTTTACATTCCAAGAAATACATTTAACAGTAACTTTATTGTCACCCATTGTATGATATGAGGCTCATAACAGTATTTATTAGATAATTTTTAGTAGTCCCAGCATATGAGCAAAATTCCCAATGACATAAAACCTCCTGACCCCTAAACCTATTATTAAGAATAACCACACAAATTACAGTATATGGACATTGGTGAACCCCTGTAGTTTAAAACCTTGCTCACTACATTTAATAATGGCAAATGCACTTAGAACATGCAAGCCTATACATTCCTACATCCAATAATTAAAATTCGTACATCATACCCACTTTTCCTAAGATACTGAAATGTGGCACAAAGTGCCCTAACTTACGATTATTTAATAAGTAATCAATCAAATTAAAATTACAAAACACAGAGTATTTGTTTTATTAAACTGTAATCTAAAAAAAACTATAACTACCTATTACTTCTAGCACAAACATGTTAAATTGTAAGGTGAGACTAGTAGGGCCCACAAATCAACATGACAATAACTAAAATATAGCATACAAAGGAATTCAAAACACAGTTCCACTTAAATCTGCAATCCTTATTGGCCAGGGGAACCCCAGTGGCCTTCCTCACAAATTCCAGTCACACGTCAAAGTAGTAAAGGAAAAAGAATAAACTTTCTACCTAGGTAAATGCGGCTTTGTAAAAGAGTATCACTCTTGACAACCAGTACACATACAGCATGCTAACAGCCAATATCCCATGTGCCACATACATAATATATCAGACAAAACAAGAAGGTGATAACAGTAGGATTGGTGCAAAAGGCAAAAAAGGGGTTAGGAGAAAAATGATCAAAGGCAAATAAGAGAAGTAAATTTTAGAATAAAAAAAAAAACAAAGGAGGGGGGTATCCAGGGACAAATCTTGTCTGACATACTTGCTTGTAACCTCCCAAATATATCACGAAATGTTCATAGAACCACTATTCCCGTATGAAAAAGAGGGTATACCCACCTGACAGTGACTTTTCTACAGCGATGCCGCTGTAGGGAACCTGCTGGAACCTGGCACTGTCTGTCAGGGGTTCTGCACCACCCAAATCAGCTCCGACTCAGGTTGATAATCTAACTGGGGTGAGGGGGCACAGCCCTGCATGTGAGTTCAGGGGGCCGAGCTGACTACTGTGGCACTGGAAACCGCAGCCGACTGCAATATGTGGTTGACCTGGGCCGTTTCACTGTCGGGCTGACACAAATTTTGTCAACACCCGCCGTGGATCCGAAAAAGAGAGGTATTAGTATTATGTTAATTAAGACCACCATAGTAACCAAAGCACCAAACAATTCATTAGGCTGCCCTAAACAACACCCGGTTCACCAGGAGTTATATAGAACATGTGAAGCCATCACATAAAACACTCTGTATGTTACGTGGCCAAGCTAATACCCATAACTCTTTCCATTGCTTACCATCAGTATCAGTATAAAAAAGAGATACCATAATGTATCTTCTGTTTATTTTATATATTTTTTTAATCATGGTATTATAAAGTCCCTAGAATCATAAAGCCAGTGAAGAGTAGTGAAAGCGATACAAAATAGAAAGGAAAAAAAAAGGGGAGAAGGGGGGAATAGAGACATAGAAGGAGTACATGTTAGGAGGGGCTTAACAAACAGGACAGGATATAAGACTGTAGCATTTAAAACCAATATTGCATGATACAAGTTCAAAGGTTTTCATTAGCCTCTCTGGTACATATTGTGACTAAAAAAAAAAAAAAAAGTGACATAAACATTTTTTTATAAACAACTTATCACTACCCAGCGACATAAATTATATATTTCTACTGGGTTATGTAAATGTAACTTTTTTTCATTTTATTTAGTTTTCATTGACCGGGTAAATGCACTAGACAAATCCTGCCTATTTTCAGGCATGACCCCAGGGAGGGGGATACAGATTAATGCCAACTGACCTTGAACCAGATTAAGCTGTTGGTGGCATTTTTAGTGAATGAGGGAAATTTGGCCAGGACACCGGGGAAATTCCCCTACTGGCTGCTTGGTAGCCGTCAGTGGGGAGTTGTGCTGACGTCACGCTGCATGATGGCAGCAGTCCAGCAACCTGCGTTGGAGATGGAGGATGACCAGAGAGGAGGTTCAGAGCTAGAGACTACGTTGACTGTAAAAAGCTTACCCAAGGTAATTGTGGAGGCTCCCTGCCTGGAAACAGCACCGGAGGTGAAAACGAGTGTCCTAGAGGTGGCTGGCGATATTCCAGCGAGCGGGAGTACGTCGATAGAAGGTACGGTGGAGGGAACAGTCTTTCATTTTGCTGCAGAGAGAAACGCTGTAACCGGAGGTGAAAACGCAATGGGAAGTGCTCAGGAGGAATGAAAACTACCGGAATATGATGCAGCAGGGACGGATATTGAGGACGGACAAAGAGTGTCACAGTTAATGTGTCGGCGTTTTGGACTAAAAGAAAAGGCCTCACAGGAGTTTTCAAGAGGCTGGTCGGAAGATGCGGCTTTGCAAGGAGCAGGATGGTGCAAAATAGTCTCTGGAAGATGGATTCCTGATCCAGAGTGGATGGATTTTCAACGGATTCGATCGAGGAATAAGCATGCCACCGATTCAACATTACTGGGCCCAGATACTGGTGATAAATCTCCTAAAGTGCTGTATTCACTGAGGGTGGGAGAGTGTTTTGGTTTCTTTGAAACCGACCACCTCCTTTAATATTACAGGATGTGAGAGAAAATATTGAAAGGCCATCACAGGCAGGGGTGGGACTCTCAAAATAGGCCTCCTATGTCAGAACTCTTTAAAAATAAATTAGAACAGGCTCCAAGACGAAATGCAGTTAGAATTAGATATAAAGGGGGTCTCGATGAACATCCAGACAGGTACTACGTGTTTAAGCAGTTGTTGAAGTTCTCTATGGGGTTTTCTGCTGCAGACATATATGCACTAATACACATTTCAGGTGAGGATTCATTTGATGTAAGTTTTCAGTCCCACACCTTGTTAGACAAATTTTGGGATAAATACACCACTCTTAAAACCACCCCAATATGGACTCCTTTTTTTGTTATACCCCTCACTAGACCCCAAATCCGTTACGTTACAATTATGTTTCGAAATGAGGGGGTAAATGTTAGTGATATTTATCACTGGTTGCAATCTAAATGCGATATTTTGAGTCCACCCGAAGCCTTATTAGATTCAGAAGGCATATGGACTGGAAGTTGGAAGTTTAAAGTGAAACTCTTTCTGGTTAATTCTGAGATAATACACCTTCCCAATAGTTTCTTTTTAGGGAAAGATAGGGGAGTTTGTTTTTACGGGGGGCAACCCAGGGCTTGCTATAAATGTGGAGCAAGAACTCATTTAAGTAGTGTATGTGACATGTTGAAATGCCCTTTATGCGGAAGTTTCGGACATTCAGTTGATATGTGCACCAATATCTTTCAGTGTAACCTCTGCAATGAAAAGGGCCACGCTTTTCATCAGTGTCCCTGGGCCCGCAGAAATTGCACTGAAGGGTGGGACCAAGACGAGTTATTAAGGAAAGCCCAGGCAAAAAAGCATGGGCCTGTTGAAAGAAATGCCTCTACGATTCCACCTACCTTAGGGGCAGAACATAGAGCAAACACAAAAACGGCAGGGCCTGCTGTTCAGGAGTCTCAGACCTCTGCAAATAGCCACATTGTTTCTAAACCTTCTGCCCCTAGTAAACCTACTATTGACTTTTCCATGCCCCCCCCCGTTTGAAACAGTTAAAAGTAGAAGACTGACTAGGGCATCCACGAAGCAAGTTACTGTACCCCCCTTGCATACTGAAAATGTCTTTTCTCCCCTCCAAGACGACCCTAGGGAATCAGACCTGGAATCTGATACCTCCCATGTATCAGAGCTAATTACAGAAGATGATGAAACTAAATCAACAGAACTAGCCAAAGAGAAGAAAGGGAAAAAAAGGGAAAAAGAGAAAAGTTAGTCAGAAAATAGTCCCTAACTTTTTTTTGATTTTCCATATCCATACTAAAGCTAGCTTCATACAATGTTTGCAGTATGGAAGCGTTCCAAAGACAGTTACCCATTTTAATGTATTTGGGGACTTTGAATTTGGACATAATTCTTTTGCAAGAGACAAGGGTAAAGTCTCTCTTTGAAGTCACTCAAATACAAAGGAAATGGATTTGGGGCCCCTCCTTCTGGACATTTGGTTCAGATGCTGCAGATGGGCTGGGGGTACTATTTGGAAATACAGCATTTAAAATTTCAAGGGTTATTGACCTTAAACCTGGTCGGGTGCTCATATTAGATTTCTCTTTCGGAGAGTTCTCTTTTCGTTTGGTGAATTTGTATGCCCCACAAACAAAGTCATCTCGGATAGAGATCTTTGAAGGAATTAAACCATATTTATTAACCAGAAAGCACATTATTTGGGGGGGAGATTTTAATTGTTCTCTAGATAATCATTTGAACAGATCACTGAAAAAAAAAAGTATATTGTGACTCTGACTATCTTCACAAATTAATACAGGATACAGGCCTTAAAGATGTATATAGAAGTTTACACTCACGGGGAGGAGAAACATATTTCAGACATACCTTTTCAACACGTATAAATATGTTTTTTGTCTCTATGTACCTTTTTCCAACAGATTGTTTAGTTCGGCCTACCGAATTTTCAGACCACAATATGCTGTTAAGTAATATTTCTTTAGGACCATAATATCCCCATTTTTCCTCTTTACATAGCAGATGGAGGTTAAATACTTCCTTTTGCAGGATGAAAATTATTATTCTAAGTTAGAAGGTTTTTTTCTGCTAAATACTCTACCATGGGTTTTTGATAATTATTATGACTGGTGGGTACAATTGAAAATGGAGATAAAACTATGTTTATTTCGTGGGTAAATTAAAGTTAACTCAGATTATCTTCGATATTTATTATATAGAAATAAATTGTATAAACTAATGTCCTTGCCACCTAAAGATCGTGCTTTATTCCATTCTCAAATTCTAGAAACTAAAAAGTCAATGAAAAAATTTCAGTATGATAGGGCAAAATCTCTAGAACTAGAATTTAAATATGGGATAAAGCATAACCCGACGTCTGATCCCTTTCAGTCATGTAAAACCAGGATTGCTAATACAGTAATGACAGGCCTTGTTAACCCTCAGGGGGAATTAGTCACTAACGAGACTGGGATATTATCAATTGTTCAACAGTATGTTCAGGATTGTTTTTCATATTCAGATACAGTACCTATGGAGACATTCCCACTTAATAAATTCCCTAACACTCCTAAACTCCCAGACAACATTTTACAATTATTGGTACTCCCTATCACTTCCCATGAAGTGGCAGAAGTAATAAAACATTTGAAGTCTGGAACCGCTCCAGGTTTAGACGGTATACCAAATGAGTTTTATAAAATCTGTTCTAAATATATGGAATTTTTCTTGCCGCCAGTTTTCAATTCAGTTCTGAATACTCCGCCTGTTAAAACTTGGTCAGCTTCACTTATGACGTTTATATATAAAAAAGGTGACAATAAACAAATATCTAACTGGAGACCAATTAGTTTATTAAACACAGATTATAAAATATTAACCAAAATATTACATAACCGACTAATAAAGGCCGTAGAAATTTTAATTCACCCAGCGCAAACGTGTTCTATACCTACTAGAACTATACAACATAATTTATATTTGGTAAGAGATATTTTTCTATGGCCAAATAATTCTCCAGGCTCAGACATTATAGTAGCTTTAGATCAAACCAGAGCCTTTGATACGTGTGTGCCATTCATTTTATATTCTACCTTATTACATTATGGTATCCTGAAATATTTGTAAAATGGATAACTAACCTGTACAGTCAAGCAGTGACAATTCCACTGGTTAATGGATTAATAGGATCCGAAATTGGAATTAAGAAAGGAGTAAGACAAGGATGTCCTTTAAGTCCCCTATTATATACTTTCAGTTTAGACCAGTTATCAGGACTATTGTCTCTGACCCCAGATTTTGGGACTTTCTCCTTCCCCTAGGTTAGACAAAGTTAAAATCACAGCTTTTGCTGATGATGTTACTCTGCTATTAGCTAATACTACATCACTACAGAAAGCATTAGATATTTTTCCTTTTTTTTGGGAAATTCTCGGGTGGATCTTTAAATATGGGGAAAAGTTTTGTAATACCCCTACAAAAGATTTCTTCAACAATCACTTCTTATTTGGATATCCAGGTAGCACATCTTCCCCAAAAATATTAGGGATATGGTTTGGGGTTGAGGATGATAGCCCATATAATTGGGAAAAAGAATAGAGATTGGAGAAGCAAAGATAAACATATGGAAAAGTTGGACTTTTGGTAAGTTAAAAGAGTGGCAATCATTAAACAGTTTTATTGCCTCAGTTCACATTCCTAAGCCATGTTTTTCCTCCCCTATCTCTGTAGAGACTAGGTTATACAGCATCTTTTTCAGATGCTCTGGGAAATAGACTTAACCCATAAAAGAAACTTTACGTACCTTCCCAAAAGAGGAAGTCTTGATATGATCAATCCAGTTATTTTTTTCACGCCAATTTTTGTTTCATCATTTTCATTTATCTGGTCTCAACCATCATTAACTTGGCACTTCTGGGTTCAGTCGATCTGGCACAAATATTTCTTTAAGTGGTCTTTACTTCCCCCTAAAATTGTTGCATCTGATTCT
The DNA here is from genome assembly GCA_016271365.2 of Neoceratodus forsteri. Classification (NCBI taxonomy): domain Eukaryota; kingdom Metazoa; phylum Chordata; order Ceratodontiformes; family Ceratodontidae; genus Neoceratodus; species Neoceratodus forsteri. Next base: position 63,441,384 of record CM028133.1, on the reverse strand, counting down.
TTACCCAAATATGGACTGGCTACTCTCAAGAAACTTTATCAATGGAAAATCCCACTACAGAAATTACTGACATTGTCACGGAAATCTTTTTATGCTTATATCGTATATGACGTTCAGAAGGTTACATTGCTTTTCCCTCAGTGTTCCCCTACTAAACGACTCTAGCATTACATAAATTAACAGATTATAGACTTCAGTAAAACTTGGGATGTAATCTGGATGTCAGCTCATGGTAGATTAGGGGTTAGGGGAAACATGAAATATAAACCCTTGGATGAGAGATACTGTCTAAGGTCACAATGTGTTAACATAGAAGAAAGTCAACAGCACTTTTTTATAGATTGTTTAGACAGTCAGGCCTTCTGGTCACAGGCAGCACTGTATTGGAAAATGCCACATCTTAAGTCATTGACTTATAACACTCTTATTTTGGGAGATTATACAGGAGTTTGGAAAAACTATCATAAAAGTACCTTAAATGCCTTTTTTGCTTTGTTACAGTACTTTTTATGGCAAGCCAGATGCAAATTTGTGTTACAACAGCAACAGATATCCTTTTTAGTTATTATTGAATCAGTGCATAATTAATTACTTTCTTTATATACAAGTGATAGAAAGTGTTTCTCGAATGATAGAATGTCTGCCTTTTGGAAAAATTTCTCTGTATTGTAAAATTTATTTTTTCTTTTTCATTGGTTTCTCGTAATACTTCACAATGTATGTATTTTGAATTATTTTAATTTTTGCTTTGCTTTTTATTTGTGATGTTATGTTTTTCTCAATAAAAACTTCCCCTACTCTTTTTGATAAGTGCCACAGGATCTTTAACATCTACCTGAACTACCACCAATCCAGGCAGATGGGACCTCGGTTTAACGTCTCATCGGAAAGATGGCACCTCAGAAGTGTAGCACCCCTCTCATTCTGCACTGCAGTATCAGTACTGGGATATTAACCCAAGTGCCAGATGTGGGAGCTGAACCCACAGCTCTCTGATCTCCTGGCCTCAGAGGTGAGTGTGCTACCTACTGAGCCACTGACACTGCTAACTTAATGGCAAATGGCAAATGCCAAATGTATGTTAAATATTGACCAAAACCATGCTCCATGTCTCTAAAAACTCAAAATTGAACTCGCAAGCTGCTGTTCCAGTACATTACTGTAGAGTAAATAGAGTGAATACAGTCAGTTAAGCAGCTCACCCTCTTCTGTGCGATACCATCTTCTGATACATGCTCATTATTAAGCACAGTGCTAAAAGGTGGAATCTAAGTTAGGAGCCAACCCCTAGGGCATAGACTGACACTAGGAAACCCAAATAAAACAGAGTTCAGCCCGCATTATTGTCAATCGACATCTGAGATGCAGCAATGCCATCTGAGATATCCATCGCACAATGATGAGAGCTAGCATCCAATTGGACCTCAAAAGCACTCTTGTTTATTGGTTGATCTTTTTCTGTTCCTTCACCCACCAGAAGCAAATCCATATTGTCAGCCAAGCAAGTAATGCGGTTGTCGTGTAGCTCAACAGCAGGAGTGTTCGTTTTTCCAGCAGCACCTTTTGGAGTGAACATTGTGGATTTTGCACGGCCTCTGGTGAGACCTTTACACTTTCGACTAATGGTTTGCCAGTCCTTTTTTGAGGAGAGCTCAGACAGGTTAGACATAAGTTTAGGGCTGTCTGTCGGCTGAGAATGTTGTTGTGGCCTAAAATCCATTGGAGTCTCATGGACATCAGCTTGCGGTCTGGCAGCTGTAGAATGTTGGGCATTTTCAAAATGATGTACATTGTTTTGCTTGGTTTTAATCTTATGTATGAACTCCCATGCAGCTTCAGGTGCTTTGAAACTGTGTGTTCCCCCCATTAAAAGTCACAAGCAGGGTAGCAGAATTTATTCTGTAGGAGATGGTCATTTGTTTCAAAATTCCTCTAATTTCGGAGTAAGCTTTTCTTTGAGCGACCACCTCCGATGAATAGTCTTGGAAAAAAAGAAATACGACTGCCATTCCAAAACATAGAAACATAGAATTTGATGATAGATAAGGACCACTTAGCCCACGTAGTCTGACCATTTTCCTACCTGATGGATAAGCTGCAGATCCTAGTTAACCAACAGTCTACTTCCTCCTACCCCCCCACTAGGACTGCCTTATGTCTGATGTCTGTCCCATGCATTCTTGAATTCCCCCACTGTTCTTGACTCCATGACCTACTCAGGAAGGCTATTCCATACATCCACAGCCCTCTCTGTGAAAAAATACTTCCTCACATTACCTCTGAGCCGTCCCTCCATCTTCAAATTGTGCCCCCTTGTTCTTGCACTTCTCTTTTTCTGAAAGATACTACCCTCTTGGACATTGTTGATTCCCTTGAGGTATTTGAAAGTTTCTACCATGTCCCCCTTCTTTCCTCAAGGGTATACCTATTAAGCTCCTTTAGTCTCTCTTCATATGTCTTCTGGTGCAGACCCAGCACCATTTTGGTTGCCCTCCTCTGGACAGCCACCACTCTATGTCTTTGTGGAGATGGGGTCTCCAGAACTGCACACAATACTCCAGATGGGGTCCCACCAACTGTCTGTACAGAGGCATAACAACTTCCTGTTTTCTACTGTTGATGCCTCTCCCTATGCATCCCAGTATCCCCCCAGCCTTCCTTACTGCCTTCTCACATTGCTTGCTCACCTTTAGGTCATCTGATATAATTACCCCCAGGCCCCTTTCCATTTTTGTTGTTGTCAGTATCTCACCCCCCGTTGTGTACTCTTCCTCTGGGTTTTTGTTTCCCAGGTACATACCTTGCACTTCTATGCGTTGAATCTAAGCTGCCATTCATTTGACCATTCCTCCAACCTTGCCAAGTCCCTTCTCATCCTTTCCACTCCATCTTGTGTATCAACCCTGTTGTAGATCTTTGTGTCGTCTGCAAAGAGACATACTTTTCCTTCCTGTTCCTCTGCAATGTCAGTTATAAAGACATTAAAAAGGACCAGTCCCAGTGCTGAACCCTGCAGTACCCTACTAGTAACCCTCCTTTCTTCACTGTGGACTCCATTTACTACTAACCTTTGCATCCTGTTGTCCAGCCAATTTTTTTCCAGGCTACCACCTTTGTACCCACTCCAGTCTGGCTAACTTGTATATTAATCTTTTGTGTGGGACTGTATCAAATGTCTTGCTAATACATAGGTAGGCCATGTCCACAGTCCCTCTCTGGTCTACTACTTTGGTCACCCAGTCAAAGAAATATGTTCGATTCGTCTGACATGACCTTCCTGCTGTGAATCCATGCTGCCTTGGGTCCTGTGCCCCACTGGCCTCTAGGTACTCAACAGTTTTTTTTCTTTCAGAAGTGATTCCATCATTTTCCCTACCACTGAGGTCAAAATAACTGGTCTGTAGTTTCCTGCCTCTGCCCTGCTCCCACTTTTGTAAAGAGGAATCACATCTGCTCTCCTCCAGTCCTCAGGTACCACCCCATCCTCCCATGATGTTAGAGAGTAGTCAGTGGTGTCACTAGTTCTACCCTTAGTTATTTTAGAATTCTGGGGTGAATCGCATCAGGCCCCATTGCTTTGTCAACCTTCAGTTTTACTAGTTCTTTCAGAACCCTTTCTTCTGTGAATGGACTGGTATCGACCTCCGTATCAAGAGTGTTTCTCTTGTTTGGTTTAGGTACCTCCCCCTCCTCTTCCTTAGTGAATATTGAGCAGAAATATTCATTCAGTATCCCTGCTTTTTCACTTTCACACTCTGCCCACATTCCCTCCCCTTTATTAAGCCTCAGTATCCCTCCCTTGGTCTTTCTTCACTCCCTAATGTACCTATAAAAGGTCTTATCCCCCTTCTTAACAGAGTTGACTATCTTTTCCTTGGTTTGGGTCTTTGCTATTCTGACTGTCTTCTGTGCCTCTCTCTGCTTTAACTGATAAAGTTGTCTGTCCTGCTCCTTCTGTGTTTCCTTATATTTCCTGAATGCTGTCCTTTTCTCCTTAACCTTCTCTGCCACCTCTTTTGAGAACCATAGCGTTTTTTTCCTTCGTTGTGTTTTGTTGATTTGCTTTACACAAAGCCCTGTTGCCTCTGTGATGGCTGTTTTGATTACTCCCCATTGTTCCTCCACCCCTCCTTCTTGCCTGCTTGCTCATATTTTTCTGAGGCGCACTCTCATTTTCTCAGAGTCAGCCCTCCTAAGGTCCAATACTTGTGCTTTTGTATGGCTTGATGCTTTGGCTGTGTTTATCATGAACCACACTGTTTGGTGGTAGCTTGTTCCCAGATGGCTACCCACTTCTAAATCCGAGATTCTTTCTCCATCCCCATTTGAGAGTACCAGGTCTAAGATTGCTCCCTCCCGAGTAGGTTCCAATACTAGTTGTCTGAGGTATGCCCTATGTAGGGCATCAAGAATGACCCTGCACTTGGATGTGCCTGCAGCAAAGGTGCTCCAGTTAACATCTGGCATATTCAGGTCCCTCATCAACAGTATCTCCCCTTTTTCTGCCATTGTAAGGATGCTTTCTACCATTTGCTTGTCCATTCCCTCCCCCTGAGATGGGGGTCTGTATACAACTCCCATGTGGATTGTGGTGCCATTTCCTGTCTCCAGGGTGACTCAAAGTGCCTCATCTGCTCCCTGTTTACTCTTTAGTTCTGTTGCTTTGATCCCTCCCTTTACATAGAGAGTTACTCTTCCTCCTCTTTTACCCTCCCTGCCCCTCCTATAGATTGTGTATCCTGGTATATAGACATCCCAGTCATGGTTCTTTGTGTACCATGTTTCTGTGACTGCCACAATACCCAGGCATCCCTCTTCCATCAAGGCCACTAGTTCAGGGAGCTTGTTACACAGACTATGGGCATTGGTACTCATCACCCTCCAATTTTTGATGGCCTTACCCCTTTTAGCCCCATCCCTGTCCTTACTGCCTTTGCTTTTTTTGCATTTACCTCTGTTTAGGAGTGTTTATCTCGCTAATTACCGTGTTTTGTGGGGGGAGGCTGGGATTTCCCTGCTCCTTTTCAGTGCCTCCCCCCTTGGCTAATTTAAATGCTTGCCAATGAAGCATTTAAACCTATCACCTAGGATCCTGGCCCCGGGACAGATGTAGACCATTGCGCCAGTGTAGGCCTGCATCCCTCCAGGTGGCTCCCCAGTCTCCAATGAAGCCAAAACCCTGAGCTCCACACTGATTTTTCAACCATTCATTGAACTCCATGGTGTGGAGTACCCTAGCATCACCATTGCCATAGACAGGCAGCACCTCCGAGAAGGTTACCGTATGTGCTACTTGTCCAAGGCCTCTCTCCAACTCTACAAACTCCTCTTGCACTACTGTGATCCCATTCCCAGCCAGGTCATTTTTCCCTAGGTGGACAGTGACATCCAGCTCCCTCCCTGTCTCGTGCAGCTGCTCCCATGATCCTGAGGATTCGCTTCCTGTCCGTCCAAGCCATGGCACCAGGCAGGCACCTTACCTCCCTCTCCCCTTCCTCCCCCACTTCTACCCCCCTAATGATTGAGTCCCCCACCAGGAGTTGTTTCCTTCCCCATGGGGTCCTGTGCCATCCTCCTGCGGGTCTCCTTTGTGGAGGTTCCCAGCATCCTCCTTGGTTTCCACTGCAGGTACCTCCATAGAGGAACCACTATCCACCAGAACAGCGTATGAATTGTGGAGAGTTACAGCTGAAGGGATGCACCTCTGTTCTACCACCCTCTCCCTCCCTGAGCCTACCTTAGTCCAGCCACTCCTCTTGGCAATCTCTGAGGTAGCAGGGGTGGCCCTGGAGGTCCCTGGGTTGGGGAGGAGGTTTCACGAATCCTAGCCAGGTCAGCCTGGAGACGAGCAACCTCCTCCCTCAGACCAGAGAGGTGCCTGCAAATAGGGCAGCATTGCAGCTTCCAGAATGTCTCCCGGAACACTGCCGCCCCACAGCCATTGAACTGCACCACTCCCATCATGTCTTATTTTGTGTCCCCTCTCCTGTTGCTCTGTATGCTTACTCTCTCCTTACAGCTCACACCCTTCCTGTTCTGGAACAGCAACTTCCTGTATTCTTCAGTAGTCTCCTTCTTCCTTGCTCAAAGTCAGACCTCCAGCAGCTGGGGGAGCTACTTTTTCCCTCAGGGTTGACAAAACTAATGATCTTACTTCGAGTGGGAACTCTTGCAGCCGGCCATAGCATTCAGGACTATGCCATAGGCACTAGGACCATCCGGAAAACTTCTCAGCCAGCAGTATACAGCACGGATCGCCCCCGACGCTGGCCCCACCCCGTCAGCCCTGGTACAAAAGGGGGCAGGCCCAGCTCCACCTTAGTTCTTTTCCCGCCATGTCTCGCACGTGAAGAGAGATGATCTACAATCAGCTTGCCAGGAACAGCAAGAATTTTCCTAAAAACCCGCTTTTTTTTACCGTTTTCAACTTTTTATGTCTAGTTTACCAACATCAGACAGTTTCCAACGGTTTTTGAAGTTCTCCGACGGATGTCCACCGTCGTCGGCCTCACCTGAACACCATCAAAACAAGTTTGAGTGTGGGAGGCAGATCCTGGCCAAGGACGGCCATCAAAGTTGCGTTTTCTGCCTTGGGCCGGACCACAACACCGCAGACTGCTCTGCTTGCCAGGCATTTACTAGCGGGACCCGCATCCGTCATCTGAAGGGCCTGAAGGCTTTTCTTCTGGAGAAGAAGGTGGATCTGCACTCCTCCGAGGGGAAACACAAAGAAAAGTCCAAGCATCACAGGAAAGACTGTAATTGGTCCTGGTCACGTTCGCGGTCTCACTCGTGGCCCTCGCCCAAGAAGGCCTGCCCTTCGGGATCAGGAGAGTGTCCAAAATTGTCACAGGCCAAGGCCGGGCCTTCATGGGGAGATGCCGGCCAAGCCGAAGGGAACCCCACTAAGGGTTACCACCAAGCCCTTGGAGGCGAAAGCTGCGGCCCCACCTCCCAAGGCACTGGCGCAGCCTGCTAAAGACGCGCCTCTGGAGCCCAAGGACTGTCCGGCACCCCCTGGCGGCACCCTGTCATTGGTACCACCACCAACACCGGTTGAAGGGGCCAAAGGGTGAGGGATCGGCCGTGGAAGAGCCGACGTCCCCATCACCCAAGTCCTCCTCCCCCCTGGGCCCACAGGAGGGCTCTCCTTCGTGGGCCGACGTCCCGGATACTCCCTTTCTGGGCTGAGCGGCCAAACTTTTTATGAAGGACGAGCTGCAGGAGCTGTTTTCCTTTTGGTGGGGGCAGGTCCAGAAGCGCGCCCCCAATCACGGTCCGGACACCGGTACCAGATCAAACGGGCAAACCACAGCCAGGAGGTGAGCCTTCCCCGCGGAAGTCCCCGGAGCGACCACCTACACCTCCTTCTAGGGCCTGTTGCCGCATCTGGTCTGGAGACCACCAACGTCACTCCAAGGACTCTGGAGACCGTCGTCGGTCTAGGTCATGTTCTCGGAGCCCTTCTCGGTCTTCTAGATGGGAGCACTCCCGACATCAGTCTCTGCCCCATTGAAAGTCTCGGGACCGGAGTCGGTCTTCGGACCAACATCGGTCCCCCAGTTACCGATGACAGAGGGAGCCTGGTCATAAGGAGAGGTCAGACTATTCTAGATCTTATAGTCTATCTCCCTCCCTCATCCTCATCTTCGTCATCTTCCTCTCTCAGCTTGCAGCAGTCCCCGGGAGAGAAGGACCAGCCTCGCTCGCCTCCAGACGATCCAACCTCATGGACGTCATGAGGCATATCCAGGCCTCCAGTGAGTGGAAGATGGAGGACCTGGATCCAGAACGCCGGAGACTGGCAAAGTACCTGAGGCAAAAGGAGCCGAAACCACTGGTGGTCCCTCCTTTAGTGGATACTTTCCAGGACCTCACGCGGACTACCTGGAAACATCCGGCTTTCATCCCGGCTGTTCCTAAGAAGCTGGATCGGCTGTACAAAGCCTCGAGAGCAGAAGCTTTCCTAGCGGAACACCCTCAGGTGGACTCCTCAGTGATCACGACTGCCCATAATAAATCCAGGCAGCTGAAACACCTTCGCTCACAGCCTCCCGACCCGGAGTGTCGCTATTTGGACCAGGTGGGCAAGAAGGTTTATTCTGCCTCCACCTGTTCCATACGTTCCATACGTTCCCTCAACTTCCTGACGCATGTAGTCCAGTACCAGAATGCGCTATGGGAGAGAGGACAAGAGCATTTGAAGGCCATGCCAGATTCTGATCAGAAGACAGAGTTTCTGGACATCATGAAATCGGGCTCAGACGTAGGCTCCCATGTCCTGAGAGCCCTGTATGACACTGCAGATATGGCAGCCAGGGCAGCCGTTTCCGGGGTGTGCCTACGGCACCACGCCTGGTTGAGAGTCTCTGGCTTTCACCAGGATCTGCAGGCCAGTATCAAGGATTTACCCTTCCAGGGTATCGTGCTATTTGGGCAAGAGATGGAAGCTTTGATTTCTCATCTCCAAGAGTCGGGCAAGTCTATCTTGTCGGTCTGCCAGATGTACAGCGGCGACCAGCGGAGGCAACGTAAGCAGCCATTTCATAAACCCTCAGGTGGCCAAGGTCATGTCTGTGGTAATCAGCAGGGACAGAAAGGCGGCTTCCATAGGAGATCCGGTAACCAGCAACCTGGAGGCGCTCCTACCCGTGGGCCCAAGTCCTCCCAGGCCTCTCTGCCTACACCCGGCTCAGCCCAATGACTCCCTTCTGCCCCCCCCTTCCACAGGAAGACCCAGGGGAGACGGTCGGGGGCCGCTTCTCCCTTCATCTCGAAGAGTGGAAGTCGCTTACTGCGGACCAGTGGGTCCTAGATGCCATCAGGAGAGGACACACGCTGGAGTTCAGAGTTTCCCCCAAATACTCCGTCAAAGTACTCCCGTTATCCTCCTTCTCACGTCCCACTAATAGAAGGAGAGATTCAGACCCTCTTGCAGAAAAGGGCAATAGATGTAGTCCCCTTGCATCAGCGGGGAAAGGGGTTTTACTCCAATTTTTTTCCTGGTCCCAAAAAAGACACAGGATCTTCGTCCCATTCTGGACCTCAGCTCTCTCAATCTCTTTATAGAGTACAAAAGGTTCAGGATGGTGACCCTCCTAGGTCTGCTTCCTCTGCTGCACCAAGGAGACTGGCTGTGCTCCCTAGACATGCAAGATGCATATATGCATATCAGGATTTTCCCTCCCCACAGGAAGTTTCTGAGGTTCCACTTCCAAGGGGAGCACTACCAGTTTTGAGTTCTTCCGTTCTGCCTCTCTTCCGCTGTGCGAGTCTTTACAAAATGCTTGGCAGTGGTGGCTGCGGCTCTAAGGCGCATGGGACACTACGTTTTCCCATACCTAGACGATTGGCTACTTACAGCCCTGTCAAGGGCAAGCCTACTTCATGCCCTCGGAGACACCTATACTCCATTCCGAGAGCTGGGGATCACCCTGAATCTACGAAAATCATCCCCAGAGCCCAGTCAAAAGCTCGTCTTCATTGGAGTGGTCCTGGATTCTTTCCAGGGCATGGCCTTCCTCCCCAAGGACAGGGGCGATCGCCTGCGAGAGATTGCCGAAGGGATCTCAATAACTCCTCATGTTCCAGCACGGAACTTCCTCAGGCTACCGGGGCACATGGCGGCGGGCCATTCCTGTCACTCCCTTGGCCCGCCTCCACATGCGGATCCCACAATGGATGCTCAAGGTACAGTGGGACCAAGGCTACGACGATCTAGACTTCTGGTCAGGATCACCGAGCAAGTCAGGAGAACTTTGCTTTGGTGGATGGACCCCCAGAACTTGGAGAAAGGGGTCAGCTTTCGTCTGGAGCCACCAGGTCAGACTCTTATGACAGATGCATCAGATCTTGGGGGGGGGTGCCCCTGGGTGCTCATCAAATGCAGGGGGCTTGGTCACCCGAGGAGCGATCCCTTCACATCAATGTACTGGAGATGCGAGCGGTTCTGTATGCCTTACAGGCCTTTCAAGAGGACCTGGTGCCAGGCTCTCTTCTGGTTCAAACAGACAATATGGCGGTCATCTTCTACATCAACAAGCAAGGGGATACTCATTCGTATCCCCTTTGCAGGGAGGTGATAAGAGTCTGGTACTGGGCGCTGGAGCGGCGCATTCTGCTGTCCGCAGTGCATGTCCCAGGCATCCTCAACGATCTGGCTGACAGCCTAAGCAGGTCTCGATCCAGAGCGCATGAGTGGGAGCTGCTACAGTCCATGGCAGATCAGCTCTTCGACAAGTGGCGTCATCCAGAGCTGGACCTCTTTGTGTCACCATGCAATGCCAAACTGCCAATGTTTTGCTTGCGAGAGCACATGCCTAGAGTTTTCTGGCCAGACGCATTATCCCTTTGCAGGGCAGGGAGGTTTCTCTATGCCTTCCCACCCTTCCCTCTCATTCAGAGAGTCCTGATAAAGTTACAGGCAGAAGGCGCCCAAATGATTATTGTAGCCCCCAGATGGCTTCGGCAGATTTGGTTCCCGCTCTGCAGCGGTTATCCACGGAGCCTTCATTTCCACTGCCCATATGCTCGCAGTTGCTGTCCCATGAAAAGGGGTCGCTGGTCCATCCGGACCTTCAGTCCTTACACTTACGTGCTTGGCTCCTTCAGACATAGCTCAACACAGATACGGGGTTTCCCCGGAAGTGGCGGCAGTCCTAGTTTCGGCGAGAAAGTCCTCCACGCCTATGCTATGAAGTGGAAGCATTTTTGTCTATGGGCCTCGTCACAGCATTTGGACCCCATCACTTGTCCAGTGAACTCAGCTTTGCAGTATCTCCTCTCCTTGTATCAAAATGGCCTGAGTTACTCCTCTATCAAGGTGCATATGTGGGCTGTCTCTGCCTATCATGCTGTCATTGGAGATAAGGCATTGGCACAATTGGATGTCGCCCGCACCTTTTTAAGAGGAATTTTGCATATGAGACCTCCCATTCGGGACCCTATCCAACCCTGGGATCTCCTTTTTGTGTTGGAGAAGCACACCCTCCTCCCTCCCTTTGAACCGTCAGTGGATTGTGAGCTGCGTTTTCTTTCTTGGAGGGTTTGTTTTTTGGTTGCTATTACCTCAGCTCGAAGAGTTTCCGAGCTTCAGGCTCTGATGTGTAAAGAGCCGTATTTGATTTTCCACAGGGAAAGGGTTTCCTTAGAACAAATCCTAAATTTCTTCTGAAGGTGGTCTCGGAGTTGACCCTCAACCAGTCGGTTGACCTTCCAGTTTATTTCCTTCTCCATCCAATAGAGGGGAGGCTCTCCTTCACACACTGGATGTCCATAGGACTTTGAGGTATTACCTTAAGCGGACGGCTACGCACCGTCAATTGGAGCAGCTTTTTGTGGCCTTTGCACCACAATGCTTGGGCAAACCGGTGACCAAGCAGACAATATCGAAGTGGATAGTCCACTGCATTTCCTTCTGCTATGAAAAACACAGTAAGCCCCTACCGGGCCCGGTTAGGAGTCACTCCACTAGAGGAGTGTCTGCTTCATTCGCTGCCCTGAGAAATGTCTATCAGGGACATATGTGCGGCCGCTACCTGGAACTCGGTGCATACCTTTGTCAAGCATTACAGCTTGGATATTGTCTCTAGACGCCGAGCCCGACTTCGGCCTGGCTGTTTTGCAAGGACTTCTGTCCTGAGGCCTCTGGAGTCAGCATATTCCACCTCCCGGGGTTGTCTACCTCTTTGGCATGGATTGCTTGGTATTCAGTCCTGAATGTTATAGCCTGCTGCAAGAGCTCCCACTCGAAGTAAGATAGTACAGTTACGTATGAACTTACTGTAACAGTAGATCTTCGAGAGGAGCTCTTTCAGCAGGCGTTACTTTCCCACCCGCCTTCCCCCTGCAATCCTAAGATTTTCTCCAACCTCTATTTTCCAAATCTTTCACCTTTTGCCACAGTAGCTTGAATTGTTGATGTATAAAGTGAGATTCATCTTGAAGTTTTAAAACAGATCCCTCTACTGCTGCCACCCTTCCATCAGCTTCGATAATTCTATCATTAAACTTGTCAGAATTCAGCTTAATGATGTCTACAACATCTTTTAGCCCAGCAATATCCTACTTCATTTCGGATTGGCTTAGAATAATATTCTGTAACATGGCACACATATTATCTATACAAGGGCTATATGAGTCCATATCATTAGGTAGTGCCCCCCCAACATATCAGTCACCGGGCCGGCTAAATTCAGTGCCATCATCACAGTGCCCCACTCTAGTAGTCTGACAGTTCAACTTCAGAAAACTCACTGTGAGGATTTAAATTGTTCTGGATGTTTTTTTGAGACTAAATTAATTCTGTCTGTTCCGTCAATATTTCGCTAACAGTCACTGTACTGTATACTTGTTGTCTAAAGGATTAGACAGGATTTTTATCCAGATTTCATACCGCGATTTACTCCAGGTTGTAACTAAGCGGCCATCATTGTAGGGGGCTAGCAGTGCCCCAACGTCCACTCACTTGCTCTCCCAGGAGCAGGGAGCTTACTACATCTGGATCTTTGATCTCTACACCGGCATGCACAGCTCCTGTAGACTTACTTGGGGGCAGATTCAGAGTATCTCTCAGAGTGGTAGAGGTTCTCATGGCAGTGAGAAAACCCTCTACCAGGGCAACATATGGCATGAAGTGGAAGCATTTCTGCTTGTGGGCATCCCCCCGTTTCCTAGATCCCTTCCGCTGTCTGGTGGAATCTGTGCTGGAGTACCTTCTTTCCCTGTTAGACATGAGTCTCAGCTACTCATCCATTAAGGTTTATCTCTGTGCAATTTCAGCTTATCAAACACCGCAGGATGGGAAAGCTCTGGTACAACTGGACTTGTGCATGAACTTCTTAAGAGGCATCTTGAATATCAAACCACCCAGGAGAGACCCTGTACCTCCATGGGATCTTCCTTTTGTATTGGAAAAGCTTACATTGCCACTCTGTGAGCCAGCCACAAGTTGCGAGCTTCGCGTTCTGTCTTGGAAAGCATTGTTTTTAGTTGCCATTACTTCATGTCAAAGGATTTCTGAGCTTCAGGCTCTGATGTGTAAAGAGCCGTACCTGTTTTTTCACAGGGACAGAGTAGCCCTGCATACGAACCCCAAGTTCTTCTGAAGGTAGTGTCTGAGTTTACTTTAAATCAAGACATACAACTACCAGTTTACTTCCCAGAGTACTCCAGCAGAGAGAAGGCCTTGTTACATACTGAAGGTGTACATAGAATTCTTCAGTACTATGTAGACCATACTAGTTCCTCTAGAAAGATAGACCAATTGTATGTCTCTTTCGCTTACAGATTACTGGGAACCCCTGTGACCAAGCAATTGTTGGCCAAGTGGTTGGTCAGCTGTATTACAGTTGCCAGAAGTGGGAAAAACTGTTACTGGGACCGGTTAAGGGTCATTCCACCAGAGGGATTCTTACATCCTTTGCTTCCCTCAGGAATGTTTCTGCAGCAGATCTCTGTGCAGCTGCTACTTGGAGTTCAGTTCACACTTAGGCACTACAGTTTGGACATTGCTTACAGAAGGAGAGCAGGTTTCAGCCTAACGGTCCTTCAGGGACTCCTCTCCTGAGTATGCCAAGGGTTATCTACAGTCCTCCACCCTTCTGACCTGGGTCTCTTTTTGTACTGCTTGGGACTCAGTCCTAATGGTGTTACCTGCTGCAAGAGTTCCGCCCTCAAAGTAACATAGTACAGTTATGTAGGAACTTACCATAATAGTAGAACTTCAAGAGGAGCTCTTGCAGCAGGTGGTTTTTCCACCCACCTACCCCTGGGGTTGTGTAACTGTACTTCTCTCTGGGAGATGAGAGATCCTCCTCGGTTCTCCATCCTATACACCAGCCGGTTTCTGGCAGGATAACTGAGGTGGTGCGATGGGACCGCCCCCTTTATACTACAGGGGACACTGGGGACTGCTAGCTAGAAGTTTTCCATGGGGTCCTAGTGCCTGGCGGAATAATCCAAATGGTGTTACCTGCTGTAAGAGCTCCTTTTGAAGATCTACTGTTACAGTAAGTTCCTACATAACTGTACTTTTCTCTCCCTTGTCCCCTTCAAAGGAGTCCTTGTTGGGTGGGGTTGGGGTCCACACTTCTGGACACATGCGGCCCCGGTCCCCTCATAGGGGTGCTTCCCCTCCAGGGCTCAGTCCTGACTGCTTTGAGCTGGTTGAATGGCCTTTGACTGAACCACCCTACAGATCCCCTTGTCATCTGGGATCACCTGCTAGGTCCCCTAGCCCTGACAGAGGTGCCTCACTGAATGTAAAAGGTGTCTCCCATGTGCCTCTGCATCCAGCCCCTCTTCTCCCAGGCCATGTGGGTCCTTTGGGGTCCTTGACCTGGGAACAATCAGAACTCAGGCTGCAGAGTTCCCAAGATACATTAGGGCCATGGACGAGCAGGTATTCCACCTGTCTTCCCCACTGCAGTCAGAGTCTGAATCTTCGGGTTCTTTGGCCTCCTCGTCTTCCTCCATTGAGGGAGAGGATACATCTATGCACCTGTCCTCTGACATAGATCAAATAGATAGCGGTTGCTTGTGAGGCTGGTCAAGGACCTGCACCTGTCACACATAGCAAGATGCAACGCTGAGAGTACGATGTGCGCTTTCCTGGGCGAGTGCAGTGTGGATCACTTGGTGGTACCTTCCTGGTCCTTACCTTTCCAGGAAGAGTCATACAGTGCCTGGCAGCTCCCATCCGCCCCAGCTCCAGCCCATTTAGACTGCCAGCATTGGTATTGCATGCCCCAGGGGTCTCCAGGTACCTTACCTCATCCCTTGGTGGGAGTGACACTACTGGACACCCCTACCAGGCATAGGTGCCCAGTCTGTGACCAACCCCCAGATGCGTACTCTGCAGAGTTCGACTGCTTGGGGTGGAGAATTTTCTCCTCAGCATGGGTAATGCTATGCATAGCTTCTCATCAGACGGACTATGCTGCCTACAACAGGCATCTGTGGACGATGCTAGGTCAGGTGCTGGCATCGCTGCCTGATTCAGATGCAACCAGGCAGACCACCGCCCTCTCCGCTCAGGGTTTGGAACTAGCAAGGCACCAGGGAAGGGAGTCTTATAATGCCGATGAAGTAGCTTCATGGTTAGCGGGGACAGCGATCTGCATTAGACAGATGGTGTGGCTTCGCCTATTGAGGTTATCACCCTTGGCCTTGTTCCCTGTTAGGTGGTGGAGTTGACGTAGTTAGGAGGAGGGCTAGTAGGGTTTTTTGACCCAACCTTGGGAGGGCTTCTGGTGGGCTCCTTTTCCCCCGTCCTTGGAGAGCCCTCTGAAGTCAATCCAGACTCGCCAGAGCGGCCGACTTTCAGTGGCAGGAATCTCTGGGGATGGGGGAATGAATGGGGCCAACAGGGACTCATCCTTCCTCTCCCCTCTCTCCGTTTTTGGTATATTCTTTTGGCTCTTCACCATTTTTTTGTGAGGCAAATGGTAAACACCCTCAGCCTCTTCACTCAGGAGACAGATGAGGATGTAGTAGGATTTCTGGATATGATGGGGTTAATCCCGACCAAGAGACTGCTCCTGCAGTTTCATAAGCCACTCAAGAAGGAAACCTGCATGCATTTGAAGACACCAACCTCTATCTCTGGTATTGACAAGAAAATAGAAAAGAAATAACAGCAGGATAAATGGGATGCTAACTATCTTTATTCCCACCCTGGCCATGAAGGGTAGTTCAGGCTGAGGCCTGTGATAAGTCAAAAGTTCCCCTCTCTACCGAGCCTCCAGATAAGGACTCCAGGAAGCTTGATAGCATGAGGAAAAAGGTTTACTCCGCAGCATCCCTGCTTCTAAGGCAAGCAGCCTACATGGCTTATACTGCCTAGTATCAGAAGGCTGTGTAGAGTTCCTTTCTGGCCATGAGTGAAAAAGCATCTGGCGACCTGGCGCAAATCTTAGCAGACACTGCTAAGATGGCCTTGGATGTCACCAAATACCAGTTACATATGGCAGTGGACACCAGTGACACTGCCTCCAGAGTCATGGCTCATGCAGTGTCCCCAATGAGGTTTGCTTGGCTCAGAACTGCCAATCTGTCCCAGGATACTCAAGTCAAAGGCCTGGATTTCCCCTGTGAGGGAAATTCCTTGTTTGGTGACAAGACAGAGGCATATATGAAAAAGGTGGAATGCTTAGAAGTAAAAGGCCTCCACTTCCAGCAGGCCTTATGTAAGGGGAAGTAGGGGTATGGGATCTCCCAGCTGAGGGGTTTCTTCAGAGTCAGAGGTAGAAGAGGCTGTAAGCTTGCTTACTCAACCCCAGCACCTAAGGCCCAGCCCAAGCAGAACCCCTGATGAGTCGATCCAAGTCAGCCATCCATTGCCAGGGCAGGGTCTGACTCACTTTTTTCAGGAATGGAAAAACATCACCACAGACAAGTAGGTCCTGGAAGTAGTGAGCCTGGGCTCACACTGCAGTTGAAAAGATCCCCAGGACAGTAGGTTCGCAAAAACTTTATGCCTCCCACTCCGAACAGAAAAAATCCTGCTGGAGTTGGAGTTAAGGAAGTTGTTATACGCAAAGACAGCAGAAAAAGTCCCCCATCACAGTGGGAAAAGGGCCTTTACTCAATATATTTTCTGACCCACAAGAAAAATAAGAGTATTGACCCATTTTAGACCTCAGATATCTAAACAAACACCTCAAAAAGGAAAAGTTTGATTGTAACCCTGCCTTCAGTAATCCCATCCCTTCAGCAAGGGGACTGGCTGGGGTCTCTGGACCTAAAAGATGCCTACTTCCATATTCCAGTCGGGCACCGTCACAAAAAATATTTAAGATTCAGGGTAGGGACTGGTCATTACCAGTTCACACCTTCCCTTTGGACTCTCATCAGCTAGCAGGGTGTTCACAAAGTTCTTGGCCATGGTGGCAGCACATCTGAGGAAGCATGGAATGTTTTTTTCCTTATCTTGACGACTGGCAGAGAAATCTCACCAGTAGGCCAAAACCTCTCTTCTCCTCACTCAGTCTACCCTGGAGGGTCTGGTTTCATAATAAACACTCAGAAGTTACAGCCAGAACCAGTACATCTTCTGGGATTCATAGCAGCAGAGTTGGATGCCATCCAGAAAAGGGCCTTCCTTCCACGAGAGAGAGAGTGAGTAATCTGGTCCTTCAGACTGGGTCAGCCCAGGCCAGCAAGAGATTTCCTTCAGCTATTAGGCCACGTGCCCTCCTACATGACAGTAGTTGCAGGGGCCAGGTTCCAAATGAAAGACATCCATTACCACCTAAGGGCCCACTTGTCCCAAAAACAAGACCCTCTCTCAAAGCTAGTGCCTGTGACAGAGTGTCTCAAGAGTACAGGAGTGGTGAAAAGAAGAGGAAACCTGAGGGAGGGTGTGCCCTTCCTTCAGCAGTCACCCACAGTTGTTCTATCAACATGCCTCCCTCTTACGCTGGGAGGGTTACCTGGATGTCCCTGACAGTAGGCGAGGTGTGGTCCTCCTAGGAGCATATGAACCTGCTGGAGCTCTGGGCAGTATTCCTGGTTCTACAGATGTTCACATCCCACATCAGTAGTCAGTCAGTACAGGCCAGAACAGACAACACCACTATCATGTACTACATCAGCCAAACGAGGGGAGGCACAAGATCCTCAAAGCTGTGTACAGAAGCAATGAATATCTAGAATCTGGCCTAGTCCCTGGAGGTGCAGCTATCAGTAGTTCATCTGCCAAGGAAAGACTATGTCTTGATGGACTCCTTCAGCAGAATTAGCTAGGGACATCATGAATGGATCCTGTGCAAGCAGGTCTTGGCCACAGTGTTCAGTAGGTAGGGTGCACCAGAGATAGATCTGTTTGCATCCTGGGAGAATCATCAGCTTTTCCTGTATTGTTGCAGGCTTCTGGCAGTGGGCTTGGTCCTATCACATGCCCTGACTCAAGACTGGACAGGGAGGTTCCTGTCTGCGTCTCCCCCCCCCCACCAGCTGAGAGTACTCTTGAAGCTAAGGATCCAGTCTGCAACCATGATCCTAAAAGCCTTAGACTGGGCCAGGCAGGTCTGGTACTATCTACTCCTGGTCCTTTCCATCAAGCAGCCCATCTGCCTCCCACTGAGGCATGACCTTTTGACCATGTCACATGGCAGGATAACGTTCCCAAACATTCAGATCTCTGCACTTCAAGGCATGGTTCTTGAGGAACTAGAGTACTCTGACTTTAACCTTCATGAGGAGGTTTTGCAAGTCCTCAGGGTTTCCAGGAAGCCAGCAGCCAGGAAAACCTATGCTTCCAAGTGGAAAAAGTTCTCCCTGTGTGCCTGTAAGACGTTCAGTCCTTTGCAAGCAGATCTGCCTACGATCCTGGACTACTTAGTCCACCTTCAGTCTCAGGGCCTCAGACCCTCAGCTCTTAAGGTGCATTTGGCAGCAATATCGATTATAGTGTATGTTTCTGTTAGATAGTAGAAAACAGTGACTTCACACCCTGTTCAGAAAGTAGTTTAAAGGGCTTCTGCCTATGCATCCCTCTGTCAGGGACCCAGTCCTTCCATGGGATTTGAACCTGCGCATAGCTACTGTAAGCTTATGGAATTCCTTGTGAGCCCATGGTTGCTGTTGATTTAAAGTATGTAGGTTGGAAAACAGGCTTCCTGGTGGCCACGACATCTTGTTACATATGGTGAAGCGGGCAAAGGTAAGCCAGCTACCAAGTGAACATTTGCTTCCTGGATAGTCTCCTGCATCCAGTTGTGCTATATCAAAGCTGGCAAGCTTCCACCACAAGGCTTCAGCGTACACTCTACATGTGGCACTTCTGCCTCTGTGGCAGCTGTAAGGGATATTCCCTTGCTGGAAATTTGTAAAGCAGCTACCTGGAAAACACTACACACCATCACAAGGAACTATTATCTGGATGTACAGTCCAGGAGTGATGAGAGATTTGGCACTGCTGTCTTGCAGAACCTTTTACCTAAGTAGGTTCTGTGCCCAGACTCCCAAGGTACTGCTTTGTAGTTTGCAATAGTAAGCATAGTGAGGGATTCCTGGGGTGTGAATAAAAAACTGCTCACCATAGTAATGTTGTTTCTTCCAGGAGATCCCCTTACTGTGCTTAACCAACCAACCCTACCACCCCTTCCAGAACCTGGAAAAAGTTATCCAAGAGCCAGTTCTCTTTTTGTCTTTACTTTTCTTGAGCATTAATTGTGCATTGCCTGCAGTTGATTTTTTGGGTGATTTTGTTGCATAATTTTGATCTGCCATACTTTGTCCCTGCAGGGACCAAAAACTTTCTGGGCTTTCTATTTTTTTTGTATTCTGTTTAGGTTTAGCTAGTTTACTGGTCGCTGCTCCCTTAGCTATGGAAATAAATCTGACGTTTAAGGACAGAGTGGAACATGACCACTCAGCAGAGTGTGAATTTCATTCCAGCGTTCTCCAATTTGCATAAAATTCCACTCTCTGGGGCAGCTCAGACCTGTAAGCTGATAGCAATAGTAGTCAGGGATCCCTTGGAAGAAATAGCACTAATGCAGTGAGTAATTTTTTCTTTCCTTTTGCAACAAACATTCAAGAATTAGAGATGAAAAAATACTATCACATATAACTGTTCGCAAAATATATATATTGATTCCATCTAATGTGAAACAAACAAGGGACCACTTGCTCTATTATGTAGCGCAGACTGGCTCTGTTATGCAGTGTAGGCTGACTAGAAGTGATAAAGTAACATGCTTAACTATCCTCGTGCTTGCTGGCCGAGGACAAGCAAGCTCCTAATGCTGACTGGCTCATAGTGATCAAGCTCCTAATGCTGACTGGCTCATAATGATCAAGCTCCTAATGCTGACTGGCTCATAATGATCAAGCTCCTAATGCAGCCCACAGAATGGCTGGTTAGGTCAAGACCCCATTTCCAGTTCCCAAAACTTTTACTAATATATTTGCATTACCCTGGCAACAAAGCACAAAAACAGATTGATATGCACATTAGCAGCCATCAGAATTGACCATTTTTCATTTGCAGCAATCCCATGCAAAAATGAGGAAATGGAAAGATTCTACCACAGATAAACTGTTTGTAAAAACCATTTACAGGCATGTCATGACATATATTGCTTCCATCTCACATACAAAAACACTAGCCAGTACTTGCTTTGTTATGCAGTAGAGGATGACCAGTATTAAAGGGGAACTCTCAGCTCCCCTGTCTGAATGCTGTGAGACTTAGAGGTCCAGGTAAAGTAAATAGGCTAAATATTTTGTTTTTTAATAACTATCCCATTAGATATCTGTCTTTGTGTCAGGTTGATCCTGTGTCCCCCACCTGCCATGCCTCTAAACGAACTCTCCCAGAATCCTCTGCTGCTATCCTTATGATGATGTGAGTGATGGGCTAAGCCACGAAGGGGGGGGAGGGGGTGTCTGTGCTGGCACTTTGTTAATTAAGTACTCTACTATAGCACATGTTTTGCACTTAGTCTGCTGGTACCAATCGTGCTGAGTCAGTTGTTTAGCAAGTGTTGCTGCTCACTTCAGTGAGTTTTTCAGTACTTGCTCCCCCAACCCAGCTTTTTTACTCTTTTCCCACCTCTACCCTCTTTTCCATTCCATTCCACCGATCTCAGAGTTTCATTCCCCCCATGTCACTACCCAGGAAACCGTAATTGTCCTTTCCTCACTCAGCCTGCCCAGATGTAGCCCTGATGGCCTGTACCCTAAACTTCCCCATCTCTCAGCTTCATCAGTCGCTTCCCCCCTCACTCACTTCTCAACCTCACCCTCCTTAGACCACATCCTCCTCCTCCCCAGACTGTGATCAGTAGGACTGTCACAGGGAGTAGTGAATTGGTTCTCTTATCTGAAAGGATGTTAGCAGTTTGTAGCATTGGGCAGTGTTATGTCTTATGGGAACATTGTTTAACCAGGAGTAGAACACTGAGCCAAAGCTTGTTTCCAGATAGGACCTGGGAGCACAAGGCAGTTAAGTGACTTGCTCAAGATCACACAGTATGCACCTAGGTGGCTATGGTATTCAAACCCAGGTCTCCAGATCTGCAGCTCTGAGGTTTAACCCACTGCGTTATACTGCGTCTAACCTAGTTTGTATCTCATCAGGAGTCCTGCAGGGCTCAGTTTTGGGCCTGATATTGTTTGGTGCTTATATGAATATTTTTTCTGTTTATGTCCTCTCAAATTTATTACCATCTTTATGCAGATGATACTGTGCTATACAACAGAGGGACCAACAATATCACATATTGAAGCTAAACTGCAAGTAGCTTTTGCTCAACTTCAAGACTATTTTTGGTATTCAAAACTTGCCCGTGATGCAAAAACAGAAGTGCAAGTTGTGTTTTTTCATAGAAAAATGGGGATTAATTTTTCATCCCTTACATTACGTATTCTAACTTCTGAGGATCCAGTACTGCAACAAGTATAGAGCTATGCATTTTTAGTTCAGATGGAATATCCACAGAGTATGCCTTGAAAAACCTGGGGAAACATTTGGGAATTCTTTACAAACATGAAAAATGCATGGACAGAGAAACTAGAAATTATGTAGTTAACACTATGGTGTCACAAATGCACTCATCAGGTCAGGCCCTCTGCTCCCACAGTACCAACCTCTGAGCATAGTATTGTGAACAGGTAACTGACAGGGTAACCCTCATGTCTGCTTGTGGGTCCGAATCACCTTTGGTCACAAGTTCTGGGGCATTCAAACTGTAAACCTTATGCTAGTGTACCCAAATGTACAGGCTCAGATAATCTGCTCTTCGGGGGGGATGCCAGATATCTTTTGCCTAAGAGCACCTAACCAGGTATCCAAAATGAACCCTTAAAACTCTATAAAAGACCTTGGGTATATTCTCACCTTTTCCCAGTTTAGTAACACCAACAAGCCTCTAAACAATTTTGTCAGTCTTAACCC
This sequence comes from Neoceratodus forsteri, assembly GCA_016271365.2. NCBI lineage: Eukaryota > Metazoa > Chordata > Ceratodontiformes > Ceratodontidae > Neoceratodus > Neoceratodus forsteri. Next base: position 63,419,480 of record CM028133.1, on the reverse strand, counting down.
TCCATACGTCACATTCAAAAGAAAGAACTTGGAAGACCCAGGCAGCATCTTTCAAATGAAAGGTTTACTTAAAAATGGATAAAATATGTAAAATGTAAACACAGAACACTATATCACAAAGCATACAGTCACTTAAAAGAAAACTACAGACAAACTCCTACCACAATACAATTAGACTTTAGCTAGCTAATGTATTACCTCTATAGTGCTTTTAGTTAGATGTTGTTTCTTAAGAGCCCAAAAAGAAACGTCACTCAGTTGAAACACAAAATCCAGTTTAAACTCTGTGTTTCCACCCCTTCTATGATGTCATCTAGCTTCTCCTTTTAGAATATAAAAATTATACAAACGATCTTCCTATCAGGAGATATTTTAAATACTGTGACTTCAGCAAAAACTAATTTCCCATTATGACTCCTTAATTAACATCCTCTCTTTTTTTTTAACTTTGTTTATTGCTTTAAGTAATTAAACAATGCATACATTTCCTCATACAAGGCTTTCACATATTTGTATAGCACAACAGTTGATATACATAGATGTTCCCTTGTAATCTGATACAATAGGAAGTGAGGGTTATCTAATATAGTGTCCATAAAGATAGTCCCATATTGCCAGCCATCTCAATAGCTTCTGGAATATCCATCTTAGGTAGTATCAGCAGGAATAAATTACTGCAATCTTAGATGATTGCTATTTATCCATATAAAAAAATTGGAATTTAAAGGTAAACTTATGCTTTGCAGATCAGTTACTACATCTTAACATTAGGAAACCCTGTTCCATTATTACAACCTCCCAGAACAATAGACAAAAGAGATAAAACATCATCTAAATATCAAAAATGATTACCCTTAAAGAAACAACATTTAAGCAGGGCCTGCAGGACTGTTCTTAAAAAACCTTTTTTTTTTTAAAGTCCACATAAAGAAATGTTTCTCCAAAGGAGAGAAGGCCACTACGCAGACAGACCACTTAGCCCAGATCACAACACGTAAGCCAGATTGCCATGTCTCACCAAGATGGATCAGTCTTTATCCGACTCAGACTCCTCCTCAACTCTAATTCCAACTGCATTCGCTTTAAACTCCATTTCTGTTTTCTACATCCAGCGCCCTGAATCCTTGGGATCGTTGAACTGCCAGCTCTTTCCCCCATATATTATCCGCAATTGAGCCAGTAAAAGGAATGAGTGCACTATTCCAAGTTTCCGGAGCCTCTGTCTGACTCCATCGAACTGTTTGCGACGGGCTGTTGTTTGATAGGAAAGGTCAGGAAATATTTTTACATCATGTCCCTCAATGTCTATTGGATACACCGATCTTGCTGCTGATAACAAGAAGTCCCGAATCTCTACTCCCGCCGTACGCACTAGGACAGTGCATGGTTGATCTGTGGCTGATGGCCTGATCCTAGGATTAACTCTACAGTCTTTTAAGGGCATCCCATTCAAAAGTTTCTAGGACCGGGATAGTTTCTGACATCCATTTTACCAAAAAGTTCAGGAGATCAGCACCTTCAGTCCCCTCCGGAACACCAACTAATCTTAAGTTACCAGCACGAGTCTCATTCTCCAGGGTTTCTAATCGACCTCGCAATTGGGTGTTTTCCTTAGTCAGGGATGTTACGGTTGCCAGCATGGAGATGGAGCATTTCTCTGTTTCAGCAACGACTCCAGTAAGATCTTTTATGGCCACTTCATGCATCTCAAGTTTGGCTAATGTGTGCTCCATTTTACTGTCCATAGATTTAACTGTTAACTGAATTTGTTGCCAAGGTGAAGTTTGCAATTTATCTGTCTCTGGCCTAACCTCATGGGTTGCGGTTTCTTCTCGGGCCTGCCCCTGTTTACCTCGGGGAAGTTTAGACGGTCCAGAACATGTTGATTTGGGTTTCCCCATGGCGAGTCTAGGTTCGTTGGAAAGCTGAACACCTGCTAAAGACGATCCACCGACTTTTATTTTACTCTTTCGCCTTTTTAATAAAATAATTGTTTTTTTCCTCTGTTCTGATGCTGAGCCAATCTAAAAAGTGTCCTGCTGGGAGATCGGCTCTCTAGCACCCCCAACATCCCCTCTTTGATCTCGAGCAGTTTCTATTTCCAGGGCACATCAAAGGATTTTATGACCTTTCACACCATGGTATAAAAATGTTTTTTTTTTTCCTCTAAGACGTCATGAAAGTTTACGATCCCTATATCCTGTCAGCTGGGTCAGTTCTAATTACAGGAGACCCTTAATTAAGTCTCTCTAGTCTTTTAATTACCTCCTGGTTTCAGGTCACTTGACTGTAAGTGAAACCTGGTGGGGGTTGGGGGCGCACTCATGGAAGCACTGACAGTCACACACTATATTTTTATTTTACAACTATCACAGAACAATCATAACCAGCTGGCCAAGTGTCACAATGGTACTACCTCTTTTCGATTACAGTGACTTGGTGTTTGCAGGGGCCTCAAGTGTGGAGCTGGCAAAGCTTGTTGTAATGTATAATAGATATGCCAGGTTCATACTTGATGCCCCTCAGAGAACACACAGATGTGATCTTTGTAAAAGATTAGGATGGCTAAATTTAGTGGACTGTAAGAAATCATAATATAATTGGCTTTATGTATAAATGCTACAAAAACTTAGTACCAGACTGTCGGTGAACCGTAAATGTAAAACTATTAAGGCAAACTTAAAGTCAGCATCTGGAATTGAATTTCTTCCAAGAAAATGCAATCTTGAAGTGGGCAGATACCACTTCTTTACAATGGCACCTAATGTATAGAATAATCTGCCTTCTCACCTAAGACCGTCAAATGGTAATATTGTAAAAAGTAAGACTGGTGAATGGGTATACAGCCAAGCTTAGTCTGATTCTGTTTGTTGTCCAATCTGGGACACTGGTTGATGCAGAGGTGTAGAGATCTATGCACTTTAAAAGCTTTTTTCTTTTTTAACGATTTGTACTTTATGTATTTTATATTACAGATGTTCTTGTTACTTTTTCGTAATATTTTACCTTTTTATGGCTGTGGTCGGAGCCTACAGCCATATTGCTCTAGCTTGAAATAAATGTTATATCGTGGAACACATTTTTTAGTACTTTTCAGTGTATCCTTCCATAACTGCAAATCGTGATGACAGTTACATAAAATACTCCCTTCTTTCTGTTTACAATGTTGAAGACAGAACTCCAAGATGCTTTTCTCTGAGAGCAAATGTGCACACATTCCAGACACATCTAACTATCGTTAAAACTATTCAAAGTGCACAAAAATAACTGTCTTGTTTAGTAAATCAGGTGCATGGATTTACTAGAAGAAGTAATAATCATTAGCCCTGTAACATCAGACAGTTCTAACAGACAGCGCCTGGCTTGAAGTCTCACCTTGAATTGACCCATTGGAGCTAGCCTGCGTCAGTTTTCCATCTATCCTAGGAATCTCCTAACAGTCATTAACCCTTTACTCACAGAGCATCCGGTTTTCTAAAAAGAAAACAGAAGTGTGAACAAATATATACTAACCTGAGGTTATTGTGAAGTCCTCCATGTACTATCTAGTAACATACACTATCTCCTCTACTTGTCATCTGTTATATTCATGCACTATAAATAGATTATACTGCTAGCATGCAGTGTCTCTTTCCATTTGTAACAGTATTTTTTCTGACTAGGTTTTTAGGCTTTTACTAACTATAGCGTCAGTTCTTCCCTAACAGATGACACCTGTTGTATATGTACTATACAGTATGATGTAAATGGACTTTGTACATTCTTCTACATTGTAAATCATTATGCAGTAAGAAGTAATATGTGTGGTATTTAGAAACGGTTTTATCTCACTTTATAAAGTGCAGAGATGTTTTATGACAATTTAAGTGATGAATTAACTAGAGCTTGTGTATATGTGTGTGTGTGTGTATATGTGTGTGTGTGTGTATATATATATATATATATATATATATATATATATATATAATATCTAGAGAGAGAGATATACAGGCTGCCTGTTTTATGTTCAATCTTTCCATGATTCCCAGCAGTCTGACTTACAGGAAGACATGATCTCCGATTGTACACTGCAGTCACTAAACATTTCAATGAAATTCATCTTGCTCTGCACAGTGTAGTCCAGTTTATATTGTTAATTTCTGATATGACCACCCTCTCCCCTTGTACAACATGTAATAATGGGAAAAATAACTCCATCACTCTTACAACATAATAGCATCTGCATCCGGCAGTGAAAGTGGCATTTCTAAATCTCAGATCTGAAGTAACAAACTGCAGTGATGTGTCCTAGAAAACATGACAGTAAAATGTGGTACAGTAGATTTATGGCACAGCAGAAAACAGTATTCTGTAGTCTGATGTTTACAAAGTTGTTGCCCAGCTTGAGATAAATGAATGAATGACTGGTTCAAACCACACCACAGCCACTTATACATGATGACCGAGGAGCACTTATATTACATCAGGGTTACTTTCATCATATTTATGGCTACTGTTGTAATTTGGGATTTAAACACACACACACACACACACATATATATATATATATATATATATTTTTAATTTGTTTAAATACATTTTACTGTAGAATGTATGTCCATTTGCCTGTTACAACAAGGTTAAACTGATTCCATGCAAAGGAGGCCCATTCTGTAATTGAACACTGTCTATTCTGCTTCACTCTGGGATCCATTTTAACTAGAATTTCAGGCACACAAATAGGATTTAAGTATCCCTTCAATTCTGTTCTGTTATTCCCTCTGCGTACATTTACTGTCAATTTAAATAATGTATCTCCTTGGAACCAGTTTAACCTTGCTGCAGCAGAGAAATGGACATACATTCTGCAACAAAATATATTCAACATAGATTTAAAAAACAAATATGTGTGCATATATTCTATTTTGTAACAGTAGCCACGAACATGATAAAAGTAACCTTGATCTGACACAGGTGCTCCTGGACCGGACCATATAAGTGGCTCTGGTGGGATTTGAAGCAGGTGATTCATTTATTTCAAGCCAGGTAACAGCTTTGTAAACATAAAACTGCAGAATACTGTTTTCTGTTGTGCCATAAATCTGATGTACCACATTGTACTGTCATGTTGTCTGACACATTTCAGATCATTACATTTTGTTACTTCATATCTGAAATTTGGACTTGCTACTGTTACTGCTGAAGATGCTATTAGTTGAAACAGTGATGAAGTTAGTTTTCTATTATGACAGGTTTGTACAAGGGGTAAGAGTGGGCACATCAGAAATTAAAACTATAGACTGGATTACATTCTAATATACAGCACAGAGCAAAATGAATGATACTAAAATGTCTGGTGACTGCAGTGTACAATCAGAGATTGTCTTCATCTCAGCCTGCTGGAAACCGTCCAAGCATTTGTCAGTACTGAAGGTTTCCGTGCACGGTGTATGTGGGATGCCATGCTGCGGCGCTCATGGCGCTCGTTCCTCGGAGCTTCTTCAAGCTCACCGCAGCCATATTGGCCCTGGCTAGAACTTTTTTTCTGTAACTAATGTGATTGATTGTGTAATGTGATTGCACGTACTGAAAAAAGATCTCATTGAAAATGAGCTCAGCTCAAATGAGTCTCCTGCTCATGTGATACATATTTAACCCCTAGGTGGTGCTATCCCAAGGGCTACTACCCCTGCCTGCGTGGCTAGTTGCAGGTTAAGGGACATGGATGTTGAAACGGGTGCCTCCACCCAGAGGACAGGGTTGTTAGTAACAAGGCTAACCTGAGTACAGCCCTCCGGGACACTGTAACCCCCCCTTTTTCCCCTCTAGTGGCCTAGACAATATGCAACAAACACTTTCACAGTAGCCCTATTCTGCATACAGATCCCCACACTGCTTGCATTTATCACCAGGGCTGGTTCCACCAGTTTGACCCTGGAGACCCCCGTAAAACAAGGTTAGGCACAGTAAATAACAGTACAGTGCTTTTGGTACAAACCGGAACCACAGTTAGATTAAGTGCAAAAAGAGTTAGATATGAGTTATTCAGGGGAATTAAACAAGGGATGGGCGTAATCAAGTTGATTGATTCTAAAACTGATCTTGTCAGGCAGTTATGGATGCACTTTTAGTCCCTGCACAGTCACACGCTCTGGGTACCCAGTTGGAAGTAAGGTGGGCTAGCCTGGAATGTTCCCTGGGGTAGGCCGGCATCACAGTTGGTTGGGGCCCTGTGATGAAAAGGAAAAAGGCATGCACAACCACACACAGTTTGTAATCCAGAACCTGAAGGCTCAGTTCTTGAAAGCAAAATCAACAGTGCAATCAGATGACAACACTTGATATTTAGCTGCTGTTGCAGGGAGCTACCCTGATTGTTACTCATGCTACCTAGTACAAGACACAGGCTAGACGAAATGGAGACTGCAGGTTGATGACTGGTTTGCCAAGAGAAGCAGGGCCCACATGAATCACTGAGGTGTCGTTCCTGTTCGAGATGGTTGAGCAGGGGGCTGATCCCCGGGCGAGTCTCTCGTCGATAATGGTTTCTGTGCCTGAAGTAGCTGGCTGGGCCAGTGTGGCAAGGCCCAGGCCGGATAGAACAGTTCGGATTAGAGTCCAGTAGTGTTTGATGCAGCTTCCAGCAAGCGTGGCACATTTACACAGTGGGGAACCAAATCGCGACCCACTAACTACAAACAGCACATTTATAGTAAAGCATTCTCCATAACACAATGCGAGCAGCAGTCTGGCCTCAATATCAGTGTCTGAGCAAAACCGGGAATTCTGTGGTAAATGGATGTCCTGACAGGCCGACTGCGTCCAGCAAATCTTCAGTCTTCTTCAGGTTTAAGCTTGGTCACACTTCAGTGGCTTTTCTCTCACTCAGTTCGGATACAGTCCGGATTATTCACAAATTCCCTCTCCAGGGACAGCAGGCAGACAGGCCAAACTCAGCCTTTCCACCATTCTTCCTCGCGAACTACACAGTAGCAGACTGCTCAAATCTCTTGAGCTGTTTACTCTTCAAACTCTAACTCCAGACTGACTGACTGCAGCAGGCAGCTTGGGAATGTCCCTTTGGTCCAGAAGGTTCTGGTTGGTTGATCTATCAGTCTGTCAAAGCAAGGGCTTCCCCCTCCAGGTGCATTTAAGCACCAAAGTCTCAAAACTACAATTCCTACAGAAATTCCTCTCACAAGACCCCTGGGGACAGACTCCATTTTAGGGTCCCCAAACATAGAAACATTGACTTTGATGGCAGATAAGGACCGCTTGGCCCATCTAGTCTGCCCATTTCCCTACCTACAGGATAGGCTGCAGATCCTAGTTAACCAACAGCCTGTTTCTTCCTACCAAACACAAGAATTGCCTTATGTCTGTCCCATGCATTCTTGAATTCTCCCACAGTTTTAGACCTCACAACCTCCTCAGGAAGGCTGTTCCATGCATCCACTACCCTCTCTGTGAAATAATACTTCCTCACATTGCCCCTGAACTGCCCCCCTCTATCTTTAAATTATGTCCCCTTGTTCTTGCACATCTCTTTTTCTGAAAGATGCTACCCTCTTGGACTTTGTTGATTCCACTGAGGTACTTAAAAGTTTCTATCATGTCCCCCTTCTCCCTTCTTTCCTCAAGGGTATACATATTAAGCTCCTTTAGTCTCTCCTCATATGGCTTCTCTTGCAGACCCTGCACCATTTTAGTTGCCCTCCTCTGGACTGCCTCTATCCTGTCTATGTCCTTGTGGAGATGGGGTCTCCAGAACTGGACACAGTACTCCAGATGGGGTCTCACCAACTGTCTGTACAGAGGGATAACAACTTCCTGTTTTCTGCTGATGATACCTCTCCCTATGCATCCCAGTATACCCCCAGCCCTCCCTACTACCTTCTCACATTGCTTGCTAACCTTAAGGTCATCTGATATGATTACCCCCAGGTCCCTTTCCTTTTGTTGTTGTTACTACCCCCATTGTGTATTCTTCCCTGGGTTCTTGTTTCCCAGGTGCATTATTTTGCACTTGTTTGCATTGAATCCTAGCTGCCATACTTCTGACCATTCCTCCAACCTTGCCAAGTCCCTTCTCATCCTTTCCATGCCTCCTTGTGTATCAACCCTGTTGCAGATCTTTGTATCATCTGCAAAGAGGCATACTTTTCCTCCCAGTCCCTCTGCAATGTCACTTATGAAGACATTAAAAAGGACTGGACCTAATACTGAACCCTGCGGTACTCCACTAGTAACCCCTCTTTCTTCAGAGTGGACTCTATTTACAATTACCTTCTGTGTCCTGTTGTCCAGCCAATGTTTTACCCAGGCTACCACTCTGGGACCCACTCCTAGACTCGTTAATTAGACTATTAATCTTTTGTGTGGGACTGTGTCAGATGCCTTGCTAAAGTCTAGGTAGGCCATGTCCACAGCCCCTCCCTGGTCTACTACTTTGGTCACCCAGTCAAAGAAATCTATTCGATTCGTCTGACATGACCTTCCTGCTGTGAACCCATGCTGCCTTGGGTCCTGTGCCTTACTGGTCTCTAGGTACTCAACTGTTCTTTCCTTCAGAAGTGACTCCATCACTTTCCCTACCACAGAGGTCAGACTGACAGGTCTGTAGTTTCCAGCCTCTGTCTTGGTCCCACTTTTGTGAAGGGGAATCACATCCGCCTTCCTCCAGTCCTCGGGTACCACACCATCCTCCCATGATTTATTAAAAAGAGTTGCCAGTGGTTTCACTAGTTCCCCCCTTAATTATTTTAGAATTCTGGGGTGAATTCCATCAGGCCCCATTGCTTTGTCCACCTTCGGTTTTAGGAGTTCTTGCAGAACCCTTTCTTCTGTGAAAGGACCGAGATCGACACCCCTATCAAGAGTGCTTCTGTTAATTGGATTAGGCATTTCCCCCTCCTCTTTTGTGAATACTGAGCAGAAATATTTGTTCAGTATCCATGCTTTTTCACTGTCCCCTCTGCCCACCCACCCACCGTTCATTCTATTCAGCCTCACTATCCCTCCCTTTGTCTTTCTACGCTCACTGATGTACCTAAAAAAGGTTTTATCACCCTTCTTAACTGAGTTGGCTATCTTTTCCTCAGTTTGGGCCTTTGCTATTCTGACTTCCTTCCCTGCTTCCTTCTGCCTTAAATAGTACAGCTGTCTGTCCTGCTCTTTCTGTGTTTCCTTATACTTCCAGAATGCTATCTTTTTCTTCCTGACTTTCACAGCCACCTCTTTTGAGAACCATAGTGGCTTTTTCTTTCGTTTTGATTTGTTTATTTGCTTCTCACAAAGGCTTGTTGCCTCTATGATGGCAGTTTTGATGATTCCCCATTGTTGCTCCACAACTCCTTCTAGCCTGTTTGCTAGTGCTTTTCTGAGGCACACTCCCATCTTGCCAAAGGTACTGATTGGCCCATTCTGGCAGTCCAGGACCATGATGGTGGTGATAAACAGAACTGTCCATGCTGCAAAGAAGGCAGGTTTGACAAACTACAATATCATTACTATGCTAATAGATAATCAGCAAAAAAGTACAGCTGCTAACAGAGCTCCCTCTGCACAAATAGCGATGGCAGAACGGAACGATTATCTGGCAGCCCAGGCGGGACTTGAGCATAGAAATACTCAGCCCCCTCCCAGATTAAATAAGCACCACGTTATAGGCAGCTCTTAAAGAGACAGAGAACAGAGGCATGAAGGCACTCTCATAAACACTTTTAAAATGCTAAGACACAGGATACCAGCCTAGCAGTGGGGATTTAGGCACACCCAAGGAAGACTTTCAGGAACCCCCATTTGTAGGGGGGTTACACATAAATAATATTTTACCATCCCATACCATACCATACCACACCACTCTGTGTGCCATCCCTCAGTCACTAAACATTGCCAGAGCTCTTCCCCTCCACAAAGCGGGTGATCCCTCCTCTCCTCTCCTCTCTTGCAGTGCTGCAAGTGAAGCTTGTTCCCCCTTCCAGTCTGGTTTTTGGAAGTATCATTGCACAGTGTCCTCTCTGCTACGTGTCATTAACTTCATCCTCACTGGGATGGATCGGGGGCACATCACGGCAGGCATTTTTGTCGATCTGATCAAAGCCTTTGTTTGGTGACCCATTCAGTCCTCCTGAACAAGCTGAGGTCTGATGGCTTTTCAGCCCCTACTGTTTATGGGTTCTGGTTTTACATTTCAGCTCAAAAGCAGTTGGTAGAGATAGGAGGTGTCCTGTCACTTCTCCTACCAGTGCAGGCTGGTGTCCCACAGGGTCCATCCTGGGTCCAGTCCTCTGCTCCATTTTCCTCAATGGCCTCCCCGCTGCCTGTGCCAACTTGCATATCCACATGTATGCAAATGACACAGTTCTGTACATTTAGGCCCCACAAATGCAGTAGCAGAAGTCTCGTTTCAACAAGATTTCCACAGTTTCCTGTTCCAGTCCAGTCAACACTAAGAAAAATAGTGTTCATGACCTTTGGCACCAGCCAGAAGCTGGTCAGGCTCATCACCCTCCCTGCCTTCTCAGCACTGGATGGCATCCCTCTTGAAGTGGTTCCTTCCTTCAGATATCTCAGTGTGTGGCTTGATAGTAGGCTTGACTTGTCTGTCCATATCAATGCCATCCACTCCAAGCTACACTCCATGTTTGGAGCCTTGTGTAACAAAAACTGCCTGTCCCTGCAGGTTCACTGGGTGTTGGTTACCAAAATGGTGCTCCCCATCTTTGACTACTTGGATGTGGTCTACAGTACTGCCCCTTCCTCTTCCCTTGCCTGACTGGAAATGCTCTGTGACACCTTGTGTCACTTTGCTACCAGCTTCCCTCCCTTGTACACATCACTGCTGCCCTTACTGCTCCCTATCTGTTCTCCCCCAACCATCATGTTGCCAGTCCCACTGTGCCTCCTTCATCTCTAAATATGGGTTTAGGTCTCTACCATCTTAACTAGCCACACTCCTCTCACTCATTCCCTCTGACTCATACTTCTTTGCTCCAGGGTTCCTCTCACCTTGTGGGGGTGCTGCACTCCTGAGGTGCCATCTTTTGGATGAAACGTTAAACCGAGGTCCCATCTGCCTGTTCTGGTGGTAGTTCAGGTAGATGTTAAGGATCCCATGGCACTTCTTGAAAAGAGTAGGGGAATTTTTTTATTGTAACTTCAAAATCCAATATTTCCATAACAATGGCAATATTAACAAAAATATATACAAATCAGAATAAAATGAAACAAATATTGTCATCGTACAGCCTAGTACAGTTGTGACTAAGAAATAAATTCTAATTACCCCCCCCCCCACAATAAACGTAGGGGATTTTTTTTTTGTGTGTATGTTGTCCCCAAAACACTTTCAAAACAATGCTTACCGTCATGCATCATAGTAAATAATTAATTATTCATTAACCTCAGACTCTAAGAGTTGTTAACAACTGGACAGTCTGCCCTTACCCCTGAACCAGAGTCCACCCTCATCACAGTCCCTAGTACCAAATTAGTACTAACATATAGCATGTTAAACATAATCCAGATGTTAACCTAAATAACCAAATGAGAAGTGGCACTAAAAGCACCTTTTTTTTTTTTCAGTTCACCTTTACATATTATCCACTAAATCAAAATCCTAACAATAATCACTTCTCAAATTCCTAACTAAAACCTAAACCTGGACAACCCAAAATCTGACAATACAACCACTAATTCACTAAAGAAAATATAAGCTCTGGAAAGTAACCTCAAATTGATACAGAGCTGAACTCATAGAAAGGACCACCTAACAGTGTCCTTTACGCTCCAATTAATCTCTCAAACAATCTACCACTAAAAATCCAGATCTTTAAATAAAATCAAAATGGGACCACCACTGCAACCATTTCCTGACCCTTCTCTCAACAATTCAGCCGTCTTCCATTTCCTAAGTTCCACAGTAATTATAAAGTAAAGATCTAAAGCTGATATGTCTTGCTGTTGCAGCACCAAATGACAATGGCAGATCCAAATCCAATACAGGAATATACAAACATAACCCTAATGGTACTTTCATGAGGCTGACCCACCTGTGTAGGAACAATGCCATAATACAATAAGGTGGAGGTATTGTAAGTTTACCTACCTATTTTTAGCAATATCCCAAAAGTGTACAATAAACGGGCAGGAATAATATAAATGATCCATTGTTTCGATCACCTCTATACAGCAATATCTCTCCTGTAGGGCTTTGTGTTTCTGATTTCCCTTAACATTGATTTTGTGATGAAGCCCCAACCACACCGTGTCCCACATCTGCTCAGGGATATGTGGATCCATAATAAATTCAGGTATTGAATCCTGTTGCCATTGTGAAAACCAAAAAAAAGTGTTCCTGAAAATGTACTGCCAAAATTACCTTATGCAATTGCTTCCTAGAAAGGGACTGTACTGTTATATATTTAACATCCCATTTAATAATCCAATCAAAAACCCCTTCCCACCGTTTCACTAACCTAGGATTTCTCTTGTTTTTATGTAAAAACGATTTCTAGGGACATGGATATGTTGTTCATCCACACTTATTGGCAGGTATCCTTGCCGCTTTAAATCTTGCCGGAAGGTCTTCAAGCTGGCTCCTCCCACCCACCCGGGTGGTATAACTCTCGGCTCCGCCCCATGACGCCAGATCTTCCTTACCGCTTGGAAGCTCAGGTTCCTCCTTAACGCTCTGCGTTTGAGACTGATTCCTATTTCTTCCCTTCGCAATTTAAAGTTTTTGCTAAAAGACTTCAGTCTTGATCCCTCATGACTCGCGATGGACAAATCGACTCCGGTTTCGGAGATGCCCCTACGAATCAGAAGATGTCTCGGACGGATCCACACTCCCGTGTCTACTGTTTAGGCCTTGGCGACCCGCGGGACTGCGACTTGTGCTCTTCCTTTACGGCTATGTCCTCGAGACCGTGCTGCCCGATTGCATCTGGGCCGTCCCGAGAAGCGTTTCCCTCCGGTGAAGTCTAAGGAGGCCCGGTTGGCGGTGTCCACGGTGGCGGGCTCGGCGGATCAGCTCGAGCAGATGATCGCTCTCGAAGAGGAGGCGGCGCGGGCCGTATCTTCCTCGGCCGCGGCATTTATCCCGCTCTCTCTGGGTTCCTCCTATACAGCTTCCTTTAAGGAGCTTTGTCTGTCCCTCTCCACTAAGGGAGAAGGCCAGCGTCTGCTGGACCTTTTTCTCGGTCCAAAAGAGGACAAAGGTAATCCTTCCGTCGATCGCTCTTGGGATGCGGGAAAGGTCCCTCTCCCAGTCAACGACCGCCGACTTCGACGACCGCCGGCTTCAGCCACTGGTCTCACGGTGTCCCCGTCAGGTCAGTTGACTGAGACTCCCATCAAGAAGTCGAGATTTTCTCGATCCGCTGGACGGGTTGCTCATAGAAGCCGAGACTCCCTCCCGTTCCCCGGGAGTTGAGGATCCCGTGGCTTGCCTGTGCCTCCGGTTCGGAGCCTCGGATGAACCCTCCGGGCCAAAGGAGTGCGGTTCCTGCCGACCCTTCTCCGCACCGACCTCGGAAAAGCGAGGCTCTCGGTCTCGATCTCGGACCTCTTAGCGGTCAGCCATCCCGCGCCGTCGCCGTGGGTCGGTCTCGGCACCGCGTATGGCGGTGTCGCGCTCATCCTCGTCCTCCTCCTCGGATGAGGAGGCTTCGGCGTAGGTTACGTCGACGGTACGAGGACCTCATGTGGCAACAGTTCCTCCTGACCGGGAATAAGCCGACGCAGTCGCCTTCCCCGGCCATTAAGTGGCTGTCACCGGAGCGGCCGACACAACCCCTCGACTTACCCAAGGAGCCTGTACCCAGGCCGGTTGTTCGGCCAAAACCAGCTGCTCCACCGATTCCGGTGGAACCTCCGCCTCCACAGCCACTATTTGGGGCTCCGACCAGGGATTCTCGGTCGGCTAAGGGTCTACCCCATAGGCTGTCTGTTACCCTCACTCCCGACCGACCTCGGCAGGTAGAGGGTGGCTCAGGCCAGAGGCAGCTCTTCGAGGACTCGTCTGAGTCCGAGGATAATTCCTCCTTTTTCTCCAGCCAGATAGACTTGGGTCCTCAGGAGGACAGTCAATGGCGATAGCCCGTCAGTCCTTCCTAGGACTGCTTCGCTCATCTCGAGTCCACGGGATGAAGTCGAACCCGCTTCCAACGGGCCAGGTATCCTCACGGAGATTCTGGACCGAGGGGATTCTCCAACGGAGGCTTTCCGTGGCCGAGGCCATAGTGGGTCCGGCCTTGGAGCTTTGGCGGCGCCCTGCTTCCTGTCCTGCGCCTTCGGCCAGGATGGCCAGGAAGTATGCGGTCCCTACCGGTTCCCTGTCCGGTTTTTCGGAGCACCCCTCTGCTGAGGGGTTGGTTACCGACAGCGTTTTCCGGCGTGCCGGCAACGCCAGGGATGTGGACAAACCTCCCGACAAGGAATCCAAGAAATTGGATTATGTCGGGCGAAAAGTCTATGCTGCGTCCTCTCTCGGCCTTCGTCAGGCCAGTTCGGCCGTCCTCATGGCACATTTTTCTCATGCCCTGTTGGGCTCCCTGGATGAGGTCATCCCTCATCTTCCCGTGGATCTGCAGACTACGGTCAAGCAGGTGCTGGACCAGGGCAGGGCAGTGGCCAAACAGCAGCTCCAGACTGCTTTAGATATTGGGGACTCATGTGCCAGGTCGGTGGCGGCCGCAGTGGCTATGCGTCGGCGGGCTTGGCTGAGGATATCCACCTTTACTTCGGATACCCAGCACAAGTTGGCGGATGTTCCCTTTGGGACTGACCTCTTGGCCCTGGGGTGGAAGGTCACCTGCAGAGGATCGAGAAGTCCAATGCTACCTTGACTCGGTCCTTCCGCTCGAAGGACAAAGGCCGCAAACCACAGCCTAAGCCCTTTCGGTCCTTCTGGCGCCTGCGTGCCCGGCCCAGCAACGTCAGGGCCAGCAGGCTCGGCCTTGGCATCCCAAACCCAAGCCGCCGGCTTCCTCTAACAGGAGGCAGGGAGGAAAAGGCCCAGGAGGTCCCTCGGCCGGTCCCTCCTCCAAGCCTGCCCAGTGACGGGCTGAGGGGTGTCGCCCCCATCCCCGTCACCTTACCCCTGGTTCCCCCCGTGGGGGGACGGCTCCGACACTTCCTTTCCGCCTGGTCCGCTGTTACCACGGACAGGTGGGTACTGGAGGTGGTGGGAAAAGGCCTGCCTCTGGAATTCGAGCAGGCCCCACCCTTCAGAGCCGCCGCCTCGGGGGCCTCGTCCAGTAGCCTCACTGTCGGCTCGCCGAGCCGACATCGCCTCCTCCTCCGAAAGGAGGTGATCAGGGTGGTATGACCCCCTCAGACCCAGGGTTTGTGTCCAGGTACTTCCTGGTTCGAAGCGGATGGGGCTGGCGCCCATTCTCGACTCCACACGACCTAAACAAGTTCCTAAGGTCTCGAACCTTCAGGATGGTCACTCTGGCTCGATACTAGCCATCCGTGGAACGCGGCATGTGGTTCTGCTCTCTGGACTTGCAGGACGCTGTTTCCACGTCCCCTATCCGTCCGTCTCACCAGAGATTCCTTCGCCTCGAGCGGAAGGATCCCTTTCGAGTTCCGAGCCATGCCCTTCGGCTTGTCTCCAGCTCCCAGGGTCTTCACCAAATGCATGGCAGTGGTGACAGCATTCTCTGCGCCGAGGGTCCGGGTGTACCCATTCCTGGGCGACTGGCTGATAGCAGCTCCCTCCAGGCAGGAGGTGGAGTGGTCCAGAGATCTGGCCCTCCAGGTCTGCTCTCAACTGGGCCTCCTTATCAACGAGGCCAAGTCGAACTCGAGGCAAGCAGGTGATTCTGTTCATCGGGCGCAGCTCGACTCTCCGAGCCAGAGCGGCTCCCGCGGACAGGGCGAGGTTCTTTCCTCCTTTGCCCAATCATTTCTGGTTGTACAATTCGCCCTGCCGGGACTTCCTGCGCCTCTTGGGTCTCATGGCGCTGCACCAGCGTGGTCCGTTGGGCCCGCTGGAACATCGTTCCCTTCAATGGGGACTGGCCAGTCAGTCGTCACTAGCGCCTGCATCCTTGGACCAGCTTGGTGTCGGTGACATAGGGGATGTGGAACGCTCTCCAGTGGTGGATCGCTCCAGGTCATTTGCAGGAGGGCATCCCGTTCGTCCGCCCCGAGCCGACGGTCTCTCTATCGACCGATGCCTCTCTGATGGGTTGGGGTGCCCATCTGGGGGAACACCGGGCTCACGGCCTCTGGTCCCCGCGGGAGTCCCGATGCCACATCAACCTGCTGGAGCTCCGAGCGGTCCGCCTAGCTCTCACCGCCTTTGCTCCGTTCCTCCGGGGTCAAGTGGTCCGAGTCCAGACGGACAACACCACGACCATGTACTATCTAAACCGCCAGGGCGGGACGCGCTCCATGCTTCTATGCAAGGAAGCTCTCCGCATTTGGTCACTCGTGCGCAGCCTGGAGGTGGATCTCCTAGCCATTCATGTGGCAGGAGCCTCCAACACCCTGGCCGATGCCCTAAGCCGGATAGGGGCTGCATCCCACGAGTGGTCTCTCCTGCTGGAGGTAGTACAGCATCTGTTCTCCCATTGGGCACACCTCAGGTGGACCTGTTTGCCTCCAGGAGAGCAGCGAAGCTGAGGCTGTTCCATGCCGCCCCCTCAGCAGGGCTCGCTGCAGGGGGATGCCTTCTCGAGGCAATGGACCCCGGGCCTCTTCTACGCCTTTCCCCCATTTCCCTTGATCCACAAGGTGCTTCTCAAGGTGAGGAGGGACAAGGCGAGGTGATTCTGATAGCCCTAGACTGGCCTCGCCAGTTCTGGTACCCAGATCTCCTCAGTCTCAGCTCCAGGACTCCGCGGCAGCTTCCAGCTCGCCCGGACCTGCTCTCAGTCAATCAGGGGAAGGTGTTCCATCCGGACCTTCAATCCCTGCACCTGACGGCCTGGTTCCTGAGCGGCTAGAGTTCCAGGCCTTGGGTCTTTCCGACGAGGTCCTCAATGTAGTTGAGGCGTCCCGTAAGGAGTCGACCAGAAAATGCTATGCCTTCAAATGGAAAAGGTTTTCCATTTGGTGTCAGGGCAAGGGCTTGGACCCTTCCTCCTGTTCCTTGGCAAGCATCTTGGACTATTTATGGTCCCTTTCTAATCAAGGGCTTAGGTCGACGACCCTAAGGGTGCACCTGGCAGCCATCTCTGCTTACCGGGCGCGGGCCGGGAAGCAATCGTTGGCGCAGGAGAAGGTGGTCTGGCGCTTTTTCAAAGGCCTTGATCACATTTCCCCTCCGGTGCGAGAACCTCCACCTCCGTGGGATCTACTGCTGGTACTGGCAGAGCTCATGGGCAAGCCACTCGAACCTATGCACAGGTGTGCTCTCTCTCACCTGTCGTGGAAGACCGCCTTCTTGGTGGCTATCACGTCAGCCAGAAGGATGGGAGAGCTCCAGGCGCTTTCCATCGAGTCTCCTTACCTGGTCTTCCACAGGGACAAGGTTGTCCTGCGCCCCCACCAGAAATTCCTTCCGAAGGTGGTGTCAGAGTTTCACCTTAACCAGGTGTTGACTCTGCCGGTGTTCTACCCCAATCACACCTCGGAGGCCGAATATAGGCTCCATACTCTGGACCCTAGAAGGGCGTTCGCTATTACAAAGAGCGCACGGCTGAAATTCGGGGAGAGGTTCGCCAGCTGTTTGTCACCTACGCTGAAGCCGCATCTGGCAGACCTGCAGCCAAGCGGACGATAAGCAGGTGGGTCACCTCCTGCATAGATCTCTGCTATAAGTTGGCGGGCATGGAGCCTCCCAGAGGGATAAGAGCTCATTCTACCCGCCATACTGCTGCAACGGTGGCTGCTTCCAGGGACGTCCCTATCCAGGAAATCTGCAGGGCTGCTACTTGGAAGTCAGCACACACCTTCATTACCCATTACCACATCGACCTTGAGTCACGCCGGGATGCTGGTTTTGGGGCCTCGGTTCTCCAGTCTCTCTTTCCCAAGTAAGTATTGGGGGTGTGCGTCTTGCCTCCCTCCTCCCGGAGAACTGCTAGGAGTCTGCCAATAGTGTGGATGAACAACATATCCATGTCCCTAGAAATACAGGTTACTCACCTGTAACAGGAGTTCTAGGAATGGTATATGTTGTTCATCCACACGACCCACCCGACCTCCCCGGCTTCGACGCACAACCTGAGCTTCCAGCGGGCCAGATCTGGCATCATGGGGCGGAGCCGAGAGTTATACCACCCGGGTGGGTGGGAGGAGCCAGCTTGAAGACCTTCCGGCAAGATTTAAAGCGGCAAGGATACCTGCCAATAAGTGTGGATGAACAACATATACCATTCCTAGAACTCCTGTTACAGGTGAGTAACCTGTATTTCCCTTCCACTCAAACAAAATTCCCTTGAGCAAAGAATATCCCCATATACCCCACAGATGGGTAGTACCTTTCATTGAGGGAAACAGATTTGCATGTAAAAATACAGTAAAGAAAAATAGAATAGGGTTTAACATATTCACCCCTCCACATTTTACTTCTCTATGCAAAATATTCCTTTTAACTGGCTTTAACCAGCTAATCCAAAAACAAGTAAAGAAACAACTTGATAAGGAAACTTCAAATCTCTTAGGAATCATAAGTATCACACTAATGTATAACAAAATTTGAGTCAAAGTTCTAATCAGAAATACTTGTTTCATTTGTGCAACTTTCCATCGATTTCATCTGCTTACCATTTCATTCCCCACTGTCAGCAACCTTTCCCAGTTATACCTCACCATATCTCGTCCCCCATAATAAACTCCTAAAATTTTATACGGGTCAGTTGTCACCCTACAGCCTCCTACCTCCCTGGGGGAGTCCTGAAATCCCACCAAATCAATACATTTAATTTTTCTAACATTCAAACTAGCCCCGGAAGCGTTTCCCACTGCTTCAATAAGGTCCAATGCTTTTACCAGCGACTGTCCATCGTGAAGTAAAAGGCACATATTGTTAGCATATGCCAAAACTTTACAAACTCATGAATACCCCCAGTCAAACCATGGATTCTGGGAGATTGCTGAAGTCTAAGTAACGGTCTATCACTAAATACATAAAGGGGCCAGAGCACAACTTTAGCAAACCCTCTCTGCACCTTGATTTTTGGACGCTTGATACCATTGTCATAAAGCACTACAAAAGCCAACCCATAAAAAAAGTTCTAACCAACCCACAAATTACTTTGGGATCCCGTAAGGAAGTAAGCAATCCTATAAAAAGGAATGAGAAACCCTGTTGAAAGATTTGGCCTTCTCCAAACTTACCAAAACCCTGTATTCTGTCCCAAACTATTCCCTTTTTCCCCTTCTACTACTTCTCTAAGTAATAACAAAGCCTCTGTTATTTTCTTCCCCGGTACTGAACAAAATTGCATCGGATTAATTAAATCTTCCATATCTTGGGCCAATCTGTTTCCCAACAACTTAGCAAAAATCTTAAAACCGATGTTTAATAACGTAATAGGATGCCAATTATTTAATTCCATAGGATCCCCAGTTTTGTATAAAAAATAATTAACAAACCTTCATACATGCTAAAAGGTAAATAAGTCTTCTTGAAAAAATGTATACTCATCCAACATTTAATTTGGGACAGTTTCCCATGTCTCCTGGCTAACCATCTAAACCAGGTGAAATCCCCTTACATAGACCCTTAATAACCCTCTCTAATTCTAGAGCTATAAAGGGAGCAATCAAAAATTCTAGAAACTCCTTGGCAAGATACATAGACAGTGTCGGCAGATAAGGGCCTACGGCCCACCCAGTCTGCCCATTTGAGCTTGTAAGTTTACTTTTTGTTTTCCTAGAAGTCTGTTGCCCCTTAACCCTGACCTCTAGAATTCCTTTATGTCTGTCCCATGCATTCTTAAATCCTGAGATTGTTTCAACCCCCACCACTTCCTCTGGCAGGGTTTTCCACTTGTCCATCACCCGTTCTGTGAAGAAATTCTTTCTCATGCTTTCTCTGAATCGTCTTCCCTCCAACTTCATCCCATGCCCTCTAGTCCTGGAACATCTTTTTTGCTTAAAAATAGTGTATTCCTGCACCCTGTTCCTCCCTGTAAGATACTTGTATGTGTCTATCATATCCCCGATCTCCCTCCTCTCCTCCAGGGAGTACATATTCAGTTCCTTCAACTTGTCCTCATAGGACCTGTGATGCAATCCATGTACCATCTTTGTTGCCCTCCTCTGAACCTTCTCTACCCTGTCTATATTCTTATGTAAGTAAGGTCTCCAGAACTGTACACTGTACTCCAGGTGGGGCCTCACTAGTGTCTTGTATAGTGGAATTATGACCTCCCTTTTCCTGCTGGTGATGCCCCTGCCTATGCATCCCAGTGTCCTATTTGCTTTACCTGCTGCCTTGTCACACTGTTTCCCTACCTTGAGGTCATCAGAGATAATAACCCCAAGATCCCTTTCCTGCTTGGTGCATGCTATATCCTCACCCCCCAACTGATATATTGTGCCAGGGTTTTTGTGCCCCATATGCATTATCTTGCACTTCTTTGCATTGAATTTCAACTGCCAAACCCCTGACCATTCTTCAAGTTTCTGCAGGTCCCTGCTGATTCTGTCGACACCCTCTGGTATGTCTACTCTGTTACAGAGCTTTGTGTCATCAGCAAACAGGGAAATTCTGCCTTCTAGGTCCTACACAATTTTACTGATGAAGATGTTGAATAGGACCAGTCCCAGCACTGATCCCTGTGGTACCCCACTGGTCACTCTTCCCTCTGTGGAGTGACAGCCATTTACCACCACTCTCTCTGTCCTGCCGCCAGCCAGTTACCTACCCACTGCACTACTGTGCTGCCCACATCCGTATTCCCCAGTTTGTGTAATAGTCTTCTGTGTGACACAGTGTCAGATGCCTTGCTGAAGTCCAGATAGGCCATGTCCACTGCCCTCCCCTGATCCACCTCCCTAGTCACCCAGTCAAAAAATTCAATGAGGTTGGTCTGACATGACCTCTCCCTGGTGAAACCATGCAGCCTTGGGTCCTGTGGACCATTGACAACCAGATGTTCCACCAATCTCTCCTTCAGTAGTGCTTCCATGATCTTCCCCATTACCGAGGTGAGGCTGACTGGTCTGTAGTTCCCCACTTCCTCTTTGTTCCCACTTTTGTATAAGGGGACTATATCTGCTGTCCTCCAGTCTTTGGGTACCTCCCCTGTTTCCAGTGATCGGCTGAACAGGATTGCCAGAGGTTCAGCCACCACCTCTCTTAGTTCTTTAAGGACCCTGGGGTGCATCCCATTTGGCCCCATTGCTTTATCAACTTTTATTACTTCCAGTTCCTTCAGGACCCTTTCTTGTGTAAAGGGATTTGGGTCCATTTCTGCACCATTCTCACCCCTTGTACACCCTTCAGACCCATTATCCTCCTCTTCCTCAGTAAAGACTGAGCAGAAATACCTGTTCAAGATGTGGCAGTGCTGCTGCTTGAAGTATTTGAGGGGTAAACTGTGAATATTCCACCGGGGTTCCAAACATTTCTTCCACATATTACACAATTAACCCCATAATTGAATCATTATCAGTTACTAAGGACCTTTGTGGTGTTTTTAAACTTTTAATCATCTTTTTCTCCCTTCGTTTTTGACAGCTCACAAATGGATTAACTCTTTCGGCTTTCCTTTGAGTACCGACCGGCTGTTCTCTCTGTAAAGAACAAAGCCGGTCATATTGATATGACCTCATATTAATTTTAATAGAATCAATCTCTTCTCTAAGGTCCACCCCCTCCTCACTGTCTAGTCATCAGCACGCCCAAATCATGCCTTAGTGCCAAATATTGCTTATTCTTTGACACAACTTGAGTTGGCTCTTGTATACGAAAAAACCCAGCCAAAAGTAGTTTTAAATCCTCCCACCAAAGTCCAACATTGCCGTATAAAAATACCTTAGTAACTTTATCCCTTATCAATGTTCTAAAAGCTTCCAATATTACGTGATTCTCTAATAAGGTTACATTCAATCTCTAAAAACTCGGCCCAGTTTCCCTTACTGGCGGAACTGCAAATTGTATTCCTATTAACAAATTATCTGAAGTTTCTACTGAAATAATAGTTGTACTCGAAACTGCCAGTAGTTGTTTAATAAATAAAAAATCATTTTGTGAGGAGAGGCTACCCTTAAAAAAAGTGGCCTTCCCGGTCCTTGTACCACTCCCCTAAAAATCTTTCAAACCAGCCCGAGTTACCACTGTTTTCAAAAAGGCTTTATCACAATACTGCTTTTCCTTTATATTACGTAGCTGAAAATTTATATTAAAGCTCCCCCCCCCAAAAAAAAATCTGTCTGCTCGTATACAGATAGGGTTGGACCTTTGTTGTTAACTCAGTTCTCAAAGATTTAGTTTGAGGTCCATAAATAGTAATTAGTCTGCAAGAGAGGGAATTAATAACATCTAGTAAAAAAGCTCTACCAGGATCTATATATTCCATCCTCAGGATAACAGGTGAGCAGAAACAAAAACCTATCCCACAACAAACTTCCATTCCCATCGACCAATACAAAGGGCCCCACCGCCAATCTCTAGTAGCTTGTGAAATTTCTGATAATGTATGAAGTCTGGTATCCTGCAGCATAAAAACATCAAAGTCCAATTGCTGCAGGATACCAAATGTAGTTTTCCTCTTGTAATACGATTTAATACTATTCACATTTATACTGGCTTCCTGCAAATGGACAGACTCGGGGAGGTTTAGTCACATTTTTTTTACTGGACCTAGTACTCTCTTTTTTGAGGTACAACCACCTCCGACTTGTGAGAATCTAAACTAGGAATTGACACCAAGCAAGGGGAGGAAGGCAAAACATCTTCCATAGGATCATCTCTATCCACCGCTCACCCCAGGATGTAAATGATGAAAATCTATTGGAAAGGGGCAAGGGAAACAAGGGTACTGCAGACTGAACCAAGTCTGAACAGTCAGCCATAAACAGACCTGGGGGGGGGGCCTCTTCACTCACCTCACCGAGAGAGCCTACCTGTGAATCTGTCATGACCACTGCATCCCACTGCTTCTGTGAACATAAAAGAATCTGTACAGGAACTCGCTTAGGAGAATCTTGTGGTGTTACAAAAGGGGTTTCTACTGGAACTTCCCCAGGACGTGTAACATCTTGAGCCATATTACTAGCTTTGGGGGGGGGGGGTATCTGCACCCTGTATGTCTTATCTGTAGCCTATCTCCACCCCCTCCAAAACTAAAAGAACCTCCTGTGCCCCTTCCTGTATACCTAGATGGAAGAGGGTTAACTATATCACGTCCTGAACTATATCTATGTGATTTCCAATCCTGAGACAATAAATTCTCATGATTTGATACTTCATCCAAATTATGGGCCACCCACAGACATTCCTGAAAACCATGGTCCTCATCCCTACACAGATTACTAAGGCTGTAAGTTTTTCACGGTAAAAATAGGCAGATTTCACGTTCCTAGTCACAACTCAGGATGGAGACCAACAACTGACTTGAAACAGACTTGCGCATTGAAATTTTTTGCGTTGCCTCCCACCCGTTCCAGCCCAATTGAGACTCGTTCATTCACTGTAAGAGCTGCAAATTTGAATTTGAAGTCTTGCAAGTCGCAATTCGGGATGGAGACAAATAAATATATTTTCAAAAACATTGCAAACAGGACCGCAAGTCAGTAGATGGCTCCACAAAGGGACATGCTCGGTGTCAGTGACGGGTCACTCCAAAATGAAAAATAGCTGAAATGAAATAAATCTTCCCGGGAGGGGGGACTTGGCAGTCAGTCACCGTTACACAGAAACGGACTTGCGAATTCTGCACTTCTATTTAGATCCGCTTGCAGGAAGCAGGAAATGGTCCAATCAGTGGGCTGCAGGAGGGGACAGAACGCTGTAGGAGCATGCATCAGTAGCTGTCCGATCGGTGTTTGGCACTTTTCTGCTTATTTTTCGTGAATATCACAGGGAGCAACGGATTTCACGGCAGAGAGAGAAAAAGTGCAAATTTCACAGTAATCGTGAAATCCGTGCCCCCCCTGAATTAATTACAGCCTTATAGATTACAAATTGGGGCAGTACATTGTGCAGCAGAATGACCCAGTACCCCACAATGGAAACTTTTGATACTGTCAGTCATTATTCAGATGAGTTAAAGCACCACAGCGAAAACAGCTTTTCGGCTGACCAGCATAAAACAGTATGCCCCGATCTCTCCCCCCAAAAAAAATGAACTTGGCAAGTGCTGTTAATTGAACCTGAAGGTTCCACCCTCCATTCCAGAACCCATTTTCGTCCATTATTGACTGAGGGCATTCAAACATTGTACAGTGTTTTTCTAGCCAGAAGATAATATTGTTCACATCTACCCCCTTATTTC
The DNA here is from genome assembly GCA_016271365.2 of Neoceratodus forsteri. Taxonomy (NCBI): domain Eukaryota; kingdom Metazoa; phylum Chordata; order Ceratodontiformes; family Ceratodontidae; genus Neoceratodus; species Neoceratodus forsteri. The sequence goes on along the minus strand of CM028133.1, from coordinate 63,395,097 downwards.
GGAACAGCACAGTAAACGTCTTAATGGTAGTTTTAGTTATAGGGCTAGCAATAAACTCTTTCCATAGCTCCATATTCTTTTAGTTCATAGTACAATTTCCAAAATGTATCCAGTAAAACCATCGAACAAAAGCTAACATCATAATTCCGGTCTCCTGGCGCATGAATGAATGCATATACTTCAGTCGGAGTAAACTCCATCAAATCTTTTATCAAAGATTTCCCCAACCATAGCCTGTCAGGGGGAACTGGGGTTTTCCCCACATACCGGAGACGAACCAAAAATCTCTGTTTAGCAGCTTCAACAGGCTTGCGGAAAAGCCCAGCATAAGTTATAGGTCTACCCTGTTCTTGCATAGGGGGAATTGTCTCCCTAGGCAAACAATCCTTACCGTCCAGCCGAGACCTCAAACTTTCTCCTACCTTCCCCATGGCGTTGCAGGAGAGTCTACCCAAATCATACTATCCAGAATTCATTTTTGTAGAAGATCTGGATCTTGGTTTCCCTAAAGGGGAAGGACTGCGTCTGGCGCATCAACTTTATCATTGGCTTCTCTTCCAATCTGCGCAGCTGCAGTAAGATCAAGCGGGGACTTAGGATCTCGCCATTCATCCACCGTTTCGCAGATAGTCTCTACATTTGATCCAGCAATAATACTGTGGCTCGAGTCACCTGGAGAACCCGGAATCAGAATCTGTGGGTCAGGAACCCACTGCTTATTGCTGTAAAGTCATCCCGCTCTTTGCAGTGCATCCTCTGGTGACCATTCCTCTGAGACAATAGACCTCACTATTTCTACGGGCATATTACCTTGACAACTCTCAAAATCAGAAGATAGTTCAGAATTTATTACAGGAATAGTATCAACACTCAAAGGTAAGCGCGTGCTAGTACCCGATAAAGGACTAGCTACCGACCATTTCCGTTTCTTCCTTTCTTCCTCCAGTTTAGACCTACTGATATTATATTCCAGTTCAGCAGTATTAATCAATTTAAAAAGTTGTTTCTTCTTTTTCTTCCATCTCTTCCTGTAATTGTATCTCAGCAATGTTTAAATCTCCAACTGTATCTGATCTAAGGGGTGGAACATCTAGGTTCTCTGACATGACTCCTTGTAAAGGTCCCACATCTCCATGAATCCTCTCCTCAGTCAGGATATGCTGTGTACCAGGAACTCCAAGAACCTGACCGTCCCCATCTGTAGTGTGACATACTGAGCTTCCTCCAACTCTTCTGCAGCGCTTCAGGGCCCTCTGCAGCAAGAGTATGGGAATTTCTCCAGTGCCCTGGCCAAATTTCCCCCATTCACTAAAATACCACCAACAGCTTAATCTGGTTCAAAGTCAGTTGGCATTCATCTGTATCCCCCTCCCCCAGGTTGTGCCTGAAAATAGGCAGAATTTGTCTAGTGCACTTACCCGGTCAACAAAAATTAAAAAAATAAATAAAACCTTCTCCCTCTCCCATGTTTATGTATTTGCTGGGCAGCCAGTCTTCTATAACCTTCCCTGCCTCTGGAACCAGCTCTCTTCCTTTTTCCATCTCTCACCCTCCCCCATTTCCCTTTGGCACCAGCTAAACCTCTTCCCTTCCCCCTCCTGCTCCTGTCAGCCATCTACCTGTCCTGCCCCTGGTGCCCCCCCCACCATGATCACCCCCTAGAGTCAGTTCATGTTACTGTAACTATGACACTTATTTGTTTCAGCCTGTGTTTATTTTTATTGGGTGTTGGTGCTGCTCTTTGTTCACTGTTTATTGTTATTTGCACTTACATTTGTTGAACTGTTTACTGTTGGCACTTTATCATTGGAATGCTTCTGTGCTGCTGTTTTTGATTTATTGTATCCCCTTCCCCTATTCCACGGGGATGCACTTGGAAATGAGCCCTCGCTCTGCATGCCTTTCCCAGTTACCAGTTTTCAAATAAATAAATTATTGGCACAAGGATAAAGGTTCATAGATCAGGAGACATTGTCTATGAGGTTATGTAACTGTAAGTGTTAAAGGCAAGGAAGAAGGGAAGATTTTGAGATGAGGTTTGAACGGGGCAGTAGAATCAGTGAGGTGACATGGGATGGGAAGTCAGTTTTAAACAGTGGGGGGCAGCAGTGACAAAAGGTTCCGTCACCTCCAGCGGATTGTTTGTAGGCAGAAAGGACGAGCAGATGAGGAGTGAAGGGAACAAACTGGAGAATAGAAGTAGACGAGGACAGAGACAGAGGCTGGATATGAAATGTGGATTACTTTTAATACATGTACAACAGTGCACATCTAAGTGGATATGGAAAATAATTGGGAGCCAGCAGTGTTCATAAAGCAGGAGGGATGCAATCATGCCTTTTCGTGGCCGAGAAAGTAAAGACATCATTGCTACACATATCAGACTCTTGTCTAGGTTGAAGTTAAGGTGCATTAACAGCACAAAGGGATATGAATTGCATTATTGACTTTACAGAATGGTATCTTTTATTAATAGTATTAGGGCAAAAATATTCTTGGTATGTAATTAGCTTTCTTGGAATACGTGAGGAGAATCAAACTCCCGCTATTGTAGTCAGTGATCAGTGGTTCACTGTTGTAGTCAGTGGTTAGTGGATTCTGTTCAATGGTTATCTTTCATAATTTTGCATTTTTCTGCCTACTTTCTCAAGCTCGAGCTGCAGTAATTGCCTGTTTCTTTTCTTTTTTTCTCAAAATTCCAGCACTTTAAAGAGTATGCAGAAAAGTGTAATCCCAGTCATGCTGCAGAGATGCTCCTCAGGGATCTGTTGGAAGGAGGATATAAAACCACAGTTGGACTGTGGGAGGTGCTTTTCCGTTTACAGAATACGTTTCCACACCCAAACCTAATAGGGATGGTGGAGGAAGTGAAACATGAAGGTAAAATATGTTGGCAATGTATCAGATCCTTATACTCTTTTATTGTAGTTTGGTAAGAAGAAACAGTAACTGTGGTATTTTGTTGAAGAATCAAATCAAGTACTGTCATATGAATATTTTGTTATGAAGTCAAATATGAAACAGTAGTGAGCAAATGAAGGGGAGAAACATCTCGGGTGCATTTCTTTAAATGTTTTCATAAAGAACTTATGCAGTGCTTAGTTTGTTCTAGGGACAAGGATGTCATGTTCAATCCACACTTTTTGCAGAGTCCTTTCCCCTTTAAGACTTGCCGGAATGTTTTCAAGCTGCCTTCTCCAACCTAGGCAAGGCAAATTTATTTAAAAGACACCCAATCCCAGAGGCTCTGGGCGCCGTACAAATTTCAAACAACATTTTAAAACACAGAAATATAAAACATTTTTGTACAAAAATAAAACAAATAACTCCAAAAATCACAAACTCTAAAATAAATTCTAATCTAAGCATTGAATGCTTGGGGAAAATAGGAGTGTCTTCAGGCGGGCCTTAAAAATATCTACAGTGGGGGCCTTTCTGACCTGAGCTGGTAATGAATTCCATAGAATGGGAGCTGCAACGCTAAAGGCTCTATCACCAGATGATTTAAGCCTCGTTCTAGGAATGATCAGGAAGCCACCACTAGAAGATCGGAGAGGCCGGGTAGAGGGAGCAGGTGCCAGAAGGTCTGACAGGTAACCAGGGCCCTGCCTGTGGAGGGCCTTATAGGTGAGAAGACCCACCTTAAAGAGGATTCTCCACCTGACTGGCAGCCAGTGCAATTCGCGCAATACTGGTGTAATATGGCAAAATTTGTGTTGCCCAGTCAATAACCGGGCAGCAGCATTTTGCACTAGCTGCAGTGTGCGGAGAGATCCCCTGTGACCCCGAGATAGAGCACATTACAGTAGTCCAGCCTAGATGTGACTAAGGCATGTATCAAGGTAGGGAGGTCCAGAGGCGGAACAAGGGGCTTGATCCTGGCAGTGATTCTGAGATGGAAAAAACAGGTACGAACCATGGAAGATATTTGAGCCTCCATGGTTAGATCCCTGTCCAGAATCACGCCAAGATTTCACACCCAAGAGGAGGCCTTCAGTGACACAGCTCCAACAACAAGTCCAGTTACTGAGTCAGAGGCCAACCTATCACGAACTCTATTCAACTCCACTACCAATACCTCCGTCTTGTCAGGGTTCAGTCGCAACCATCTGGAGGCCATCCAGTCGTTAATCTCGGCCAGACAGATGTTTAGCACATCCACTGTGTTGGATGTTCCTGGGGCAAAGGACAGATATAGCTGAGTATCATCGGCATAGCAATGAAAACTCAGACCATACTTCCTAATGATCCCCCCCATGGGCAGCATGTGCACTGCCAACAACATTGGGGCCAGTACCGAACCCTGAGGAACTCCACAAGGAAGGAGACAGGGTGTAAGAAAGGACTCAAACCAGTTGATGACAGTACCGGTGAGTCCACACAACTCCCTAAGGTGGACAAGCAACACACAATGATCCACAGTGTCAAATGCTGAGGAGAGATCGAGGAGAACAAGAATTGTCCTGTCCCCCCGATCTCTAGCCCTGAGGAGGTCATTCTGCACCCAGACAAGCGCAGTTTCCATGCTATGTCTAGCCCGAAAAGCCAACTGGAAGGGATCATACAACTCGTGAGTCACAAGGTGCTCTTCCAGTTGAAGCGCTACCACCTTCTCCACCACCTTCGCCAGAAATGGAAGGTTGGAGATTGGACGGTAATTTGCCTTGATCTCCGGGTCCAAAGATGGTTTCTTTAAAAGGGGTCTCACCAGAGCCTCCTTCAAGGCATCCGGAAAGACCCCCTCAAATAAGGAGCACCGTACAATCAAGGCAAACACCGGGCCAACAGAGTCAGCACATCTCATTAAGAAACACGTTGGCACTGGGTGCAGCTCACAAAAGGTATGCTTCAAATTTACTGCCACCTCAATAACCTCCACTGATCTAAACTCCCCCCAGCTAGGTGGAGTGCACTCAGAACACATAAGGCGACCACTGTCATCTATAACATTGCTAGCTGAAGAGACCTCCCGCCGGATCATGGACACCATGTCCAAGAAAAATCGAGCAAACTCCTCATAATCTATATTAGAAAAAAACCTCCCAGGCTGCAAACAGACAGGATGGAGAAGTCTATTCACAGCCCAGAAGAATAAAGCTGGTCGTTTTTTCCCTGCAGCAATCTCCCTGGACAGGAACACTGCCTTCTTACGGTTGATTGCCTCCTGGTATGCATGATAGTGTATACGCAGGACCAGTTTGTCTGCCTCCAGGCGGGACCTCCTCCAGCACCGCTCTACTCTCCGACCCTTCATCTCCCTGTGTACGAAGTTCTGGGTCGTACACGGACAGGTGCGAGGGAGTTGATGGTGTCAGATAACACCCTATTATAGGTGTCAACCCCAACATCAACACCTCCAATGCATGCAGCACCCACACTAGACAATTTTACTGCTGCCAGAAAACCCTCAGGGGGGAGACCCCGTAAAGGGCGACAGCTAATCATCTCAGCAGGGGAAGGGCTTATGGCGGGAGCCCCAAGCGTGAACTTCACCATGCAATGATCGGACCAAAGTACTCGGTCAATCCTGAGATCACTGATCTCAAGCCCCTGTGAGAACACCAGATCCAGTATGTGGCCATCCTGATGGGTTGGCGCAGTAACAGCCTGCGTCAATCCTAAGGAGGACATACTCTGCAAGAAGTCATAACTGCATCTTTGATTTCCATCGTCGACTCAAACATTGAAATCCCCCAGAAAAACACATCTGGGGGATCTCAGTGTTTTGCCGGATGAATTCAGCGTTCTCCTGCAGGAAATTTCCCATTGGGCCAGAAGGGCGATAGATGAGGAAGATCCTGCAGCCCGCACGAGTCCTCCACGAATAGCCACACATTCAAAGGAACCTGGAGTTTCCACTGGGTGCACGGTGAAGGTCAGGCTGGATCTAAAACAGATAGCTACACCACCACCCCTGCGTTTCACTCTGGGGCAATGCACCATGGTACACCCAGGAGGGACTGCAGCCTCAAAAATGGGGCCTGCACCATCTCCCACCCAGGTCTCCGTGTTGCAAGCCAGATTGACCGATGAAATCAAGGCGGCAATAATTGCCGTCTTATTTCTAATTGATCTGGCATTGCACAGCACTGCCGTCAGAGTATTGGAGGGTGGTGCAGCCCCTCGGGTTACCTGATCACTCGGTCTGGTTGACTCCCTGGGGCATCAACCCAAGTGGTTACTCTCTCGGCACCACCCCATGGTGTCAGATCTTCCTTTCCGCTGGAAGAAGAAGGTTCCCTCCTAAATGCTCTCACGCTGAAGATGCCCTTTGTTTTTTTCTTCTTCGCTATTTCAATAAAAACTTTTGTCATCAGGCTTTAAGTCTCGCGGCTGACATGGATGACACGAAGTAGGCTCCGGGGTTCCAGAAATGTGGTTATGGGTAGCTTATGTCCCGATCTGACCTCCACTCCTCATACATATACTGCCTGGGCCACAAGCACCATATCCAGGCTTGTAGCCTACGCTTCTCCTTTCTTCTCTACACCGTGGAGGATCGCCTGGCCCACCTACTCCTTGGCCGTCCAGAAGATTGGGATCTGCCCATTCGTTCCAGAGATGCTCATCAGGTGGTCTCTGTGGCCACAGGGTCTAACGAACAACTTGTGGCTTTCTAGGAGGTAATGACTCAGGCTGCAGTGCAGTACTCCTCGACTTTGGCCTTTAAGCCATTCCCTTTGGTTGCTTCATTTACCGGATAATTTAAAGAACTGTGCCAATCCCATCCCACCCAGGGCAGCATCTCTTGGGCACAAAACCCAGAAAATCCAAGGAGAAAGAGACCGAGAAAGAGTCTTGTCATCAGTCATGGGACTGGGAACACTCATGGGCCTCTGATTCTCATGCTTCGCCAGAGTTGCTGACTACAGTAGGTATTGGCTGCTGGCTCCATAGTCTCCCCATTAGGCTAGTTGGCTGGGACTCTGGTCGATGTCCTGGCCTAGATTTTTTTTCGAACCGGTCGACCATTGTCTGCTTCTCTGCTGAGGAGGGTGACACCTCCCTTTCCAGGACTCTGGTCCTGCTACTTTTGTCGGGCGGGGGGGGGGTGGACCAGTCCACTGTTCTGCTTCTGCCTGACCAGGAGCATCTGGACCGAGAGAGAGAGAGAGAGAGAGGCTTCGACTTTTGCCGGTCCCCTCTGAGACCTGCTGTCAGTCCCCCCATCAGGATCCCGTTCTTGAGGCCCTGGTTTGGGCATCCAGCAACAATCTCAATGTTCATGCTCCAGGCACTCGGGTAAGCATTGCTGCCGCTATTCCTCATCCTCCTCATCTTTTTCAGGTGAGGAAGGTACTGGCGCAAGTTGTGTTGGCGCCACAAGGAACTTATGTGGCAACAGCTTTGCTTCACCTGGTTGAAGCCGGTTCTGGTGCCTAACCCAGCCCTTACCTAGGGAGGCAGTATAATGCAGTGGTTTAAGGCTCTGAGCTGCAAATCTGGAGACCTGGGTTTGAATCCTACATCCCCCACTTGCATACTGTGTGACCCTGAGCAAGTCACTTAACTTCCCTGTGCTCCCAGGTCGCACTTGTAAACAAGATTTCAACTTAGTGTGCTACTGCTGGTTATACAATCGGGGGGGGGGACTTACCTGGCTGCAGCCACCAGAGCCACAGCCGACCACACCTCGGCAATAGCCGATTCATTCTGTCCTGGTGTGGCCCCCTCTGGGCTTACCACTGATCTTGGTGGAGCCGCCACCTAAACAACCAATGACTGGTGCTCCGACCAAGGATGCTCGGCCAACTAAGGGTTTGCCCCATCGGCTGTTGGTCACAGTCACCCCCAGACTGCCCTCGCCAGGTGAGTGGGGAGTCAGGCATTCAGTCACTTTTTCACAGTTCCTCGGAATCAGAGGAGTCCTCACTTCACTCCTGACCACTAGGTGTCAGCGTGGCTCAGTTGGTAGCACATCTGCCTCTGGACCAGAAGGTCGTGGGTTCGCGTCCCACACGGGGATTGGACTTGCACTTAAAAATCGCTAGCATCCGAGTGGAGTATTGGGGGGGTGCTCTACTGCTGGGGTGTGCCGTCCTTCGGATGAGACGTTAAACCAAGGTCCCTTCTGCCCATCCTGGTGTTGTCCTAGTGGTTGTCCAGGTGGAAGTAAAAGAACCCAGGGCACTCTTCGCAAAAGAGCAGGGAACATTCCCAGTGTCCTGGGCAACACTCCCCTTCCCTTAAAACCGGTTCATGCAATTATCCAGGCTGTGTGTGTGTGTGTGTGATGATGTGCGATATGGCTGCACCACACATTCAGTCACTTCACTACCAGTCTAGCATTGCTTGTAAAGCGCTTTGGGATACTGTGTATGAAAAGCACTATATGAATGCTGATTCTTCTTCACTGGACATGGGGTTGGTGGGGGACCTGTTGATGGACCAAGGGTCCACATCTTTCATGGGTCTGCTCCACCTGATCTTAGAATCTATGGGTCTTCAGCTGGAGACCATTCAGAACCGAGAACGGTACCCAATGACTGAGATCCTAGACTGGAGTGACTCTCCCATGGAAGCCTTCTCAGTTCAGGATGCCATCCTCGGTCCTGCCCTGGCAGCACCTTACCTGCACTGTTGACCTGGATAGATTACAAGTACATGGTCCCTACCAGCTTCCTGTTGTGATTTATGGAGCATCCCTTGGCCAAGGGACTTGTGATTGACTCCATCTTCAGGTGCACAGGCAATGTTGGGAATGTTGATAAAGCCCCCGATAAGGAGTCCAGGAAATTGGACCAAATGGCTAGGAAGGTGTATGCCACCTCCTCACTCAGCCTTTGGCAAGTGAGCTCGGCCCTACTTATGACCCACTTGTCGCACGCCCACCTGGGTTTCCTGGACAAGGTGCTTCCTCACCTACCCACAGACCTGCAGACTACAGTTAAGTAGGTCAAGGACCAAGACCGAGCTGTTGCTAAACAGCAGTTCCAGATGGCCATGGACCGTGGTAATTCTTGTGCCCAGTCCGTGACTGCAGCAATTGCTATGCATTATAGGGCTTGGCTAAGCCTAATGCTCAGCGGTAGCCTGCTCATAAGTGCAAGGTGCAGTTAGCCCTGCCTGGTCCCAGAAATGCTCCAGAAACATCCCGTTATGTCCCTGCTGCCCCTCAACAGGGTCAGCCTTTGGCCTGAAGGCCCATCTCCAGCCATAGGACTGGAGAGCCTTCCTATGACCGTCGGGGGTAGGTTTTCCCTACACCTCTCAGGTTGACTAGGGATCATTTCCCAACTCTGGATCCTCTAGTTGATCCAGATGGGTCTCACGTTTGATCTCACAAAGGTGCCTCCTCCCTTGCCACCATGGGTCTGTCTTTACCCATCAGACCACGTTCTTGTCTTACAGACAGAGACACATGCTCTACTCACAAAACAAGCCATCGAACTGGTTCCCCCTCATCAGAGAGGTGTGGAGTTTTATTCACGTTTTTTTTCCGGTCCCCAAGTGGATGGGGGAATTTGTGCCACATTTTGGACCTCAGGGGTTTCAACCTCTACATAAAATACCAGAAGTTCAGGATGGTGACTCTCCCAACACTTTTTCCTTTGCTGAACACAGGGGAGTGGCTCTATTCCTTGGATATGAAGGATGCATACCTCCATATCCTGATGCACCTTGCATACCTTCAGTTTCTACCGTTTCCAGTTTCAGGGTAGTCACTTTCAGTTCAGAGCCCTCCTCTTTGACCTCTCCTCTGCCCCACGGGTATTTACAAAATGCCTAATGGCTGTGACTGCGGCCCTCTGCAGGGAGGACCTGTACATCTTTCCATATATAGACGACTTGTCCCTCAAAGCGCCATCTCACCCTCTGTTGTATTTCACCTTGGCTCGTACCCTGCAGCTGTTCTTCTTGGTGGGGATCACTGTCAACCATCCAAAATCAATGATGATTCCCTTTCAATGCCTCCTATACATAGGAGGTGTTCTAAACACCTCCATGGGCATGGCTTTTCTTCCTAAAACTCGGGCAGATGCCCTTCTTGCCTTGGCCCAGAGACTGGAGTCCTGGCGACACGTCTCAGGACGAGACTACCTATGCATCCTCAGTCATTTAGTGGCCACCATTCCGACTATCCCTCATGCCAGGCTCAATATGAGGGTTCTTCAGTGGTCCCTGAGAGCCCAGTGGGATCAGAAGGAGGACTAGTTTGATACCCCGGTCCTGTTTCCTTCCCCAGCTCTTTGAGCTCTGCGGTGATGGAAGTCCCACAGACAATCTGATGTGGGGCATGCCATTCCATTTGCCAGTCCTGAGTCTCACTCTGACCACAGATGCTTCCTTGCTGGGCTGGGGCCCATCTCATGGAAGTTCGGTTGCAGGGTTCTTGGACGAGCATAGAAGCTCATCTCTGTATCAGCATCCTGGAAATGAGGGCTGTGTTATACGCCCAACAGACATTCGAGAAGTTGCTTCCTCGGGATTGCCTTCTGGTGCAGTCAGACAGTTCAGTCATACTTCACTGCCTGAACAAGCAAGGCGACACCCATTCATGCCTTCTCTGCTGGGAATCGATGAGGGTGTGGTACTGGGTGATCCAGAGTGACATACACCTGCTGGCAATCCACATCTCAACGGCGTCCAGCACCCTGACATATGCCTTAAGCAGATCCTCTGCTCGGGCCCATGAGTGGGAAATTCATCTGGATGTCTTAGATGATGTCTTCCACCAGTGCGGCCGACCAAAGTTAGACCTGTTTGCCACCGCAAAATGCAAAACTACCTCTCTGTTGCTCTCATGAGCTCTCTTGAGCAAGGTCCTGGAACTTTATTGCAGGACACGTTATCTTGTTCCTGGACAGGAAGATTTTTTTATGCTTTCCTGCTTTTTTCTCTCCTGTGGAGAGTACTCCTGAAACTGGTCAAAGATGGGGCATCTGTGATCCTCATAGCACCCTTCTGGTTGAGATGGATATGGTTCCCATTGCTTCTACAGGAACCCCTGCCTCTACCGATTTGCGAGGCTCTCCTGTCTCAGGGGAATGGCTCCCTGTCACACCCGGACCTTCGCTCTCTGCACCTACATGCTTGGCTCCTGAGGATGTAGTCCCCTCCCACTTCATGGTATCCCCAAGTGTGGCGGAAGCCCTAGGGGCTGCCAGAAAACCTTTTACTAGGTCTTCCTATGCTATGAAGTGGAAACACTTCTCCATTTGGGCATCCTCCCAAGACTTGGAGCCTTATGATTCCCCACAGAGCATCCTGGACTGTTTGCTCTCTTTATCTGATGGGAGACTGAAATATTCCTATGTAAAAGTTAATCTTTCGGCTATTTCTGCTTTTCATGTACATATGGACAACAAACCATTGTCCCAGTTGCCTCTGATTAGGACCTTCTTAAAAGATATCCTTCACTTGCATCCCTCTATAAGAGATCTGGTTCTGGATTAGGATTTGAATTTTGTGCTTGGAAAAAACTGACTTTAAGTCCTTTTGAGCCTGCTGCTTCCTACGAGCTAAAGTTTTTGTCTTGGAAAACAATTTTTTAGTTGCCATTATGTCTGCCAGACGTATCTCTGAGTTACAGGCACTGATGAGCAAGCCACCATACTTGCAGTTTCATATGGATAGGGTACATACAGTACATTCACGAAACATTACAGTCTAGAAATTGTTTCCAAGAAGCGGACTAATTTTGGATGAGCTGTCCTACAGGGCCTCCTGTCCTGATCTGCTAAGGTTCACGGCCTCCTCCCTTGGGCATAATAACTGCTTGGGAATCTACTCATGTGTTATGACCTGCTGCAAGAGATTGGCTGGAAGAAGATAGTACAGTTGCATAAGAAATTAACGTAACAGTAGATCTTCGAGAGTGTCTTGCAGCTGGTCATGCTGCCCTACCTGCCTTCCCCCTTGCTTCTACTTCAGAAGGGTACCTTGCTCCAGTCTCTCACTGAAGCCTTGAGTTGCTGCCTTTTTGTTGTTCTCCTTGGTTCCCATCAGAAGTCAATAACGATTTCTCATTTTCAGTCGCTAGGAAGGAAAAGAACTGAGGAGTATCTGGGAACCTCCCCCTTTTATATGTGTCATGCTAACACCATGTGGTAACATGAAGGGGTAGTCCCAGGGTCAACTGCTGAGAAGTAATCTGGAGGATATGATGCTTGTGGCTGGATATCCCGTGTGTTAGGATGTGCTATAAGAGATGCTCTCAAAGATCTACTGTTACGGTAAGTTCTTACACAGCTGTACTTTGTAAGGGACTCAAGGTCCATCATGTCCAACCCCTCACTGTAACATAGCAATTTACGGTTGTCAGGGACTCAAGGTCCATCATGTCCAACTCCTCACTGTGACATAGTAATTTAATGTTGTAAGAGACACTAGGTCTATTATATCCAGCCCCTCACTGTACTAGAGTAATTTAATGTTGTAATGGACTCTAGGCCCATCATGTCCAACCCCTCACTATAACATACTAATTTAGTGTTGTAAGGGACTCTCTGTCTATAATGTCCAGCCCCTCACTGTAATATAGTAATTTAATGTTGTAATGGATTCTGGGTCCATCATGTCCAATTCCTCACTGTTTAGCAAGAGGCATTGTAAGTCTCAGGAGGTATCTGCATTGTTATTTTAATTAACTGAAGAAAAATTAATACCTCCTGATACAGGGAAGTGAGTTGATTAAAAAAACAGACCCATATTTTACCTGGGGTTTGAGCAGTCAGCTTGATGCAGGAGACTGATGACTGGGCTTCAACTTTCCTGGAGTCCAGGGCATGCCACCTTCACTGAGAGGGCTGGGTGTGGGCACAGGAAATGGTGAGGGGCAAACACAGGTGAGGGTCTGCGGCAGCCAGGTGCAAGAGGCATGCTGGTTAAGGCATGGGTGGGATATCTGTGACACAAACACAGAGCAGTCAGAGGCATACTGTATGTGCTGTATCTTGCTTCTGTTTGAAAACCTGAAGCTGCCACTGTTACTATACAAGAAGAAGAATCAGCATTTATATGACGCTTTTCATACACAGTGTATCCCAAAGCAACTTTACAAGCAGTGCTAGAGTGGTAGTGAAGTGACTGAATGTGTAGTGGCGGCCATATCACACATCAACACTCACACACAGCCTGGACAATTGCATGAACTGGCTTAATAGGTGTCGCTGAGACACGGGTCAGGAAGCATAGGGAAAACCATGAGCAGTTGTAGAATTCATCCAAAAAATTTATTTACAGCAGTAGTAACATAAACTTGTTCATAATTATGTACAGAGGCAAAATAAAGTTTTCTTTCAGTCTCTGTGTACCTCCACTCTTAATTCAGGCATCCTGTCCTTGTACATTTCAGGCAGGATGAACACTGTGTGCTTGAGGCTCCTTTTACAACGTTTGAAAAATGGCCTAAAATGTGTGCTTCAGTAACCCCTAGTTTACAGCAGCCTTCTGCAATAATCTCAAAATAGTAATGTATATATTTCAACAGTAATGCTATATATTTCCGAACACAAGGGATCCCAATATCAGTTACATTTCCATACATTGATTTGCACATGTTTTATATCAGCTGATATAGATATGCAAGGGAGAAAAACAGGCAGAGAAAACTGAGAGACAGTGAGAGGCAAGGAATTACGAGACTGTTTGGGTTGATCAAGTTCGAAGGCTCACAGGAAACTTTGGGTGCGCAGCCAGACAGAGAAGGGGCAGAAAAGGAAAGATTAGATCCTTGCATTTAAACCCTCTCCTCATAACAAATGGGACAGGGTCCTATTCTGTAATGTCACAATGGCAAAGGGAATATTGGCCAAGACACCGGGAGTGTCCCCTACTCTTTGTGAAGAATGCCTTGGGGTCTTTTTCTTCCTCCTGGACACCCATCAGGACAGCACCAGGATGAGTAGAAGGGACCTCGGTTTGACGTCTCATCCAAAGGACGGCACACCCCAACAGTACAGCATCCCCCCCAATACTGCCCTCATGTGCTAGCGTTTTTAGGTGCAAGACCAATCCTGGCGTGGGCTGAGAACCCACAACCTTCTGGTCCAGAGGTGGATGTGCTACCATCTGAGTCACGCTGACACCTATAGCTGGGCAGTCAGTAGGAGCCAAACCCCAGTGCCACCCCCTCCCAACACTGCGTGCCCAATTCCAGGGTTGGATGGTAAACTAAAATGAAAATTAAGTGGCTAACTTGCTGCTCAACCGTGGTGCCACCAAACTCCACCCATTCTGGCACCAAATGCCCAACCCTGGAGTCGGACAGTAAATGAAAAAAAGCAGACGACAGCCAAACCCTGGTGCTGCCAGACCCCCATTCTGACACTAGGTTCCCAGCTTCCAGGTCCAAGAGTTAATGAAAAAAAGTAAGCAGACAATGGGAGCCCAACTCCAGTGATGTTTTAGAAAGAAATGTTAGTTGTTTTTTGCACTAATCTGTTGCAGCATTGCTCCCTGCTATTCATTGTTCTATTGCACGTTTGTGTACTTGCCACTTGTACATCAAATAAAAAACAGCTTTACTCTACAGTAAGCAATAAAACTTTAACCAGCTCCATAAAAAAAGCATATGCAAATTCATAGGATGACTACTCAAAACGACAAAAGTGCAGTGAATAGCAGGGAGCAATGTTATGCCAGATTGGGGCAAAAACAACTAACTCTTCACTCCAGAAGTGGAGCTTCATCAGAGTTAGTAACTTAATGCAGTAATGTCCTTATATTACCCACCACCAGTGATGTGTACAAATTAAAACTTTAAAACAATGACTGTGACACATCCTCAGGATACAAGAAGGCACTTATAAAATTACAACCGGCAATTAAGGCAATGAAAAGTACTGTATATCAAACCTGGTATAAATTACCCACAAGGCATATTTTCACAGTTGGGTAGTGCATGTACAGTAATTAGAAAAAAAGCTTTACATATAAACTACAGTATCAGGAAATATAAATGAATATAGAAATCCATCCTGTGGATGTTGGGGCGAAGCACTGAGGATATAAAATGTACAGGTATTCATTTATATATTCCTTCTCTTGAGGGACATTTTGTTTAGGACTGTGGAACCAATGAACTCTGCAGTACAGTGATTCTAAATATCAGGAATATATTCTAAACAGATAGCTAAAAAGCAGGGCATTATTATATCAGATGCTCAGCCACAATGGATGTATACCTTTGGGGGGGGCTCGCTATAGCCCAGGTGTGAATGCTTGCTTTGAACTTGTGTAAGTCTCCGAGAAAGGACTTGGGTTGTTCGAAAGCTTATTTTTCTTTTTGTAACATCTGTGTTGGTCCAATAAAAGGTATCAAACCATTTGCTTCTGGATCTGTTCTTACAAGGACCAATACGGCAACTAAACTAATTCTGTATGCCTTGAACTCGTGCATTTTCTGTAAGATTTCTATAGACAATCATTATCTCCTGTATATAAAGACGGCATACTTTGCAACAGAAGTGCTTTTTATTGTATTATGATTAAATAAGCATCTGATATAATACTGTCCTGCTTTTTAATGT
The DNA here is from genome assembly GCA_016271365.2 of Neoceratodus forsteri. Lineage (NCBI taxonomy): Eukaryota > Metazoa > Chordata > Ceratodontiformes > Ceratodontidae > Neoceratodus > Neoceratodus forsteri. Next base: position 63,379,624 of record CM028133.1, on the reverse strand, counting down.
TTTTTAGAATACATGCCTGACATTTGTATTTTGTATCACAGAATTCATTGGATCCACAGTGCTAGAGAAAAATGCCTCTCCAGAGAAGGAATATAGATAGATAGATATATATAGATATATATATATATATATATATATATTTGAAAGAACACCTGAACATTTTATATCTTTGGTGCTTCACCCCAACATGTACAACAAGGGCTTCTATATCTATTTATATTTACTGATATTGTGGTTTATATGTAAAGCTTTTTTAATCACATCTACTAACCAGCTGTTGAAAATATGCTCTGTGGGTAGTTGATACCAGGTTTGATGTTATACTTTTCATTACCTTTATAGCCAGTTGTAACTTTATGAGCTTCCTTGTATCCTGAGGATATCACATTAGTAACAGACTGCTAATGTCTCTTTCATATATGACACTGTATGCCATATTACATGTCATATGACAAATTTTAAATAGAACCTTTAACAACAAAACACAGGAGGCAATATAGCACAGTGGTTTAAGGCTTTGAGCTGCAAACCTGGAGACCTGGGTTTGAATCCCACAGCCCCCACTTGCATACTGTGCAACCCTGAGCAAGTCACTTAACTTCCATGTGCTCCCAGGTCGCACCTGTAAAAGCTTAGTGGGCTTCTCCTGGTTAAAAAAAAAAAAAAAATTGTACTAATTCCTGATATCATGAACATTAACTAAAATCATCTTGCAGCCATATTGGCTGAGTAGAGTTTGTTGTTACTAGGACTGCCTGTTTTTGCACGGCCTATGATATGTAGTCATTTGATTCTGAGTGTTAGCCTTTCCCTGTGTATTTAATGTTTTTTTTATTGATATTTTGTTCATGTACTTGTACACCAAGCATTACTGCATGTGTTTCTTCTCTAATTATGTATTTTGACTCTGTAATGTATGTTTGATCTGTGTTATTAATTCCAGGTCGCCTCTGAAAGAAGGACTGCTGTGATTCAGTGGGCCCGCCGAGTTAACGAAATACATAAATAAATAGTCTGGATAAGTGACACGTGCTTTCTGATTGTTTTTGTTGATCTCTAGGTCGTCACTTGTTGAAGGAAATTTTGTTGAATCCCAGTAGGCACAATCATGATCGAGAACTCAAAGGTGAGAAATGCAGACAAAAGAATACAATTTTTTGATACAATTATTGAGGAAACCGCTATTATTTATATATATATATTTATATTTAGTTATTTTATTTGGAAAATGTTTCACCAGGAAAGACAACATGAGCTATAAACAGCTTGTTTCCAGAAGCGTCCTGGGGAAGGGAGTACAATATTTGGGAGCAGTACAGGTACAATATTAATACAAAACATTTGAGTATATTGAACAAATAGTAGAAACATCATATACACAGGAACAAGAATACACTAGTGACATTAGGTTAGACGATTACTTACTAAGACAAGGCATTGAGTACAGGTACAGAGCTGAGGGATTCAACCCACCCAGTAAAGGAGAGCAAACTAACAATGAGACATACTTTTAAACAGTCTAAATATAGATGATCCTGTCAGAGGAGGTTTAGGGAAGGACTGACACAGATGAAAGTGCAAGGGAAGTAGGCGTTTCATAAGAACAGAAGTGCTAATGTAGACACGAGGGAGGGTCTTTTTGATGGTTGGGGCATAGGGTGTGTAAAGAGGAGGGAAAGATAGAGGAGGGAAAAAGGTAGTGGGAGGGGGGAGGTTGGCCAGTATATAATCCCCCTCCAGGATGTTGTGAACCCTGCCAGGAGAATCCAAAACACCAGGCTGAGAAAGGGGGAGGAAGGTTTAAAGTATGGAAGGGGGAGCTGGAGAGGAGGTCAGAGGTCAGTAGTAATGAGGAAGGTAGCCACCGGAGAGTAAGTAGTAATAAGGGGGGACAAAGAGTCTTGACGGGGAGGGTGGTAGTTGATGCAGTAAGTAAAAGTTAGGGAGTGGGACGAGTGAGGGAGTGGGGGGGTTACAGAGAGGGAGAGATGGTCTAGACCCAGAGTACTCTACAAGGGGTCAGGGGAATCAGGTGGGGGACTGGATGGGGAGGGGGGGCTGAAGATCAGTCAGAAAATTAATGGCGGAAAGGGGATGAGGATAAGTGCAGTTTGGTGTTAAGAGGCTAACAGCAGGTACAGTTAGGGAGTAAAAATTGTATAGGGCAAGAGAAATTGAGTGAGATGTTGATGAAAGTCTGTTGGAGAAAGAAGCAAGTTCCAGAGCTTTGGGAAGTGGTAGGAGAAGGCTTCCTGGCCTGTGGAGGAAGAGTGACAAGGAATGGCTAGAGTGCAAGCGTCAGTGGATCTGAGAGGTCGGGAGGAGGGTGAAGAGGCAGAGAGTGAGGAAGAGAGGTAGGAGGGGAGAGTACCAAGCCAGAATTTAGAAGTGAATTTGGCACAGTGGAATAAACGCCTGGACTCAAGGGAGGGGAAAGTGAGGGAGTGGTACAAGGAGCAGTGATGTGTGCGAGAAGGAGCATCAAGTGCAAAGCGACAGAAAGAATTGAAGAGCATGTCCAGTCTGGTAAGGGAAGGCTTGGGAGCAGCACTATAGACTATATCGCAGTAGTCAGAAATGGGGAGGATAATTTTTTGAACAAGATCACACCTAACCGTTAGCAGTAAAGAACTGCGGATCTGTCTTCGAGGGTGGAGCTCTTGTAGCAGGTAATACAGTACCATTAAGTCTGAGGCCGGCAGGCATCAGGACCCCACGGGGAAACTTGTAGCTAGCAGTCTGAGGCAGGCGACCGCCCCCGACGGCGGCTACACCCGACGTCAGACGTGGTATAAAGGGGACGGTCCCTGGTGCCATCTCAGTTCTTTTCCCACCATTGACTCTCGTAGTTTGGCTCCTCGGACGCCTTCCTTAGCAGTCGACAGCCATCAAAGAGGTATTACCTCCACAGGACTCGCTCCTTCAGACAGCAGGACCAGTTGTTCATCTCATTTGCTAAGTAAATGTTAGGGGCTCCTGTTTCCAAACAGTCACTAGCCCATTGGCTGGTGCAGTACATTACTTTTTGCTACTAGCATTATAACAAACCACTTCTGGGAACAGTCAGGGGCCACTCTACCACAGCAGTGGCCTCCTCCTTCGCAGCACTAAAAAATTTCTCCTCAGCAGATATTTGCGCTGCAGCTACTTGGAATTCAGTCCACACTTTCATTAGACATTACAACCTGGACATTGAATCCAGAAGGAGAGCAGGTTTTGGACTAGCAGTCCTGCAAGGCCTACTCTCTTAGATGCTTTCCTAACATTTTCAGTTGGTTTTCAGCTTTTCAGCATCTACCCCCTGCCACCCTCAAACCTGGGCCTGTCCTTGGGTACTACTTGGGACTCAGTCCTAATGGTATTACCTGCTGCAAGAGCTCCACCCTCGAAGACAGAGAGTACAGTTACATAAGAACTTACCGTAACAGTAGATCTTTGAGAGGAGCTCTTGCAGCAGGTGACTTTCCCACCCTCCATCTCCCAGGATAGTATTTTGGTTGTTATATCAGCAGAACATGGTGGGGACTTGCTGCTTGGTTCTTAAGTTTTGTTTCTAGCTGGGTCTCTGGCGGGAGAACTGAGATGGCACCAGGGGACCGTCCCCTTTATACCATGTCTGACGTCAGGCGTAGCCGACGTCAGGGGAAGTCCCCTGCCTCAGACTGCTAGCTACAAGTCTTCCGTGGGGTCCTGATACCTGCTGGCCTCAGTCCTAATGGTATTACCTGCTGCAACAGCTCCTCTCAAAGATCTTCTGTTACAGTAAGTTCTTGCATAACTGTACTTTCCTATACAAGGTGCCAAGCTTGGGGTGGAGTTTTTGCATGGTGGCGTCAATATGAGCAGAAATGTTTAGGTGTTGGTCTAGCTGTACATCTAGGTATTTAAAAGAGGTAGAATCCTCTGGAGTTGTCCCGTCAAGGGTGTGGAAGATGGGAAGGGAGGACTGCCTAGAGAGTCTCTACCTAGTGCCAAAGGTCATGGAGATTGTCTTCTTGGCATTGAGGAATAGTTGATGTGATCTTAGCCAGCTTTGAACATTATTGAAGTCAAGTTGAAGTTTGGAAGTCACATCTGAGGGGGATTGGCCAGACGTGTACAAGACCATGTCATCAGCATACATGTGGATGGAAGATGAGGAGCATACTGATGGAAGGCCATTTAGGAAAATTAAGACGAGAAGAGAGTCAAGTACAGAGCCTTGAGGCACCCCTGTAGAGAGGGGTAAAGGAGGGGATATGAAGCCGGCTATTTTGACAGATTGGGTTCTGCTTACTAGGTAGGCTATAAACCAGTTGCAAGTAGGGAGTGACAACCCTGCTGATGAAAGGATTTCAAGGAGGAGGGAGTGGGTGACAGTGTCAAAAGCCTTTGTAAGGTCAACAGAGATAGCAGACGTGATGTGACCTCTATTCATGGCTGAGTGAATAGAGTCAGTGAGGCTTAAGTAGAGAAGTGGTTGTGGAGTGATTTGTCCAAAAACCAGATTGGAAGTGAGTGAGAAAGGTAGACTCGTCTAGGTAGGAGGAGAGTTGGGTAAGAACAGGGTGTTCCTGAAGTTTATCTAGAGTGGAGAGAAGAGAGATGGGGTGGTAGTTTCCAGAAGAAGAGAGATCACCACCCTTTGGTAAGGGGAGAACTGTAGCATGTTTCCAGGCTGTAGGGATTGATGCAGTGCGGAAGGATAGAGTAAGGAGTTCAGTAAGTGAAGGGGAAATAGCGGGGGCAGCGAGGTGAAGTAGTTTCGGGTTGAGGCTGTCAGGGGAGCTACCCTTTGCAGGGTTTATTGAGAGTAGTACATTCAAAGTATCACTAGGAGAGATAGGAGAAAAGGTAAAGCTCTTCATTTTATGGAGGTGATGGGAGGAGAGTAGTGGGGGGGCTGAGGTAGTAGGGAGGAGTGGGATGAAGGTTAGTAGGGAGGAGGCGCAAGAAGTGAAGAAGGAATTAAATTCTGCAACCACTGTAGGATTCTCCTCAGTGAGTAGGTTGTTGATTTTGAGTAGTGGGGTAGGAGGTTTAGATTGGGGGAGAGAACAATGAATGCACGACTTTCCAAAACTTAGACGGGTTGTGTACATTAGTATTAAAGGTGGACTGGATGTACTTGCTTTAGCTAGGTGGATGGCTTTGGTACAGGCATTACAAAGTGATCGGTAGATAGTGAGGTCACGAGGGAGTTTGGAGGATTTGTGTGAATACCATGCTTTATCATGTGCTTGTTGGCAGGCCAGGAGTTACCCAGGGGTGGTGGCTACCGTGAACTCTGATTTGCTTTTGAGGAGCTTGTTTGTTCTAAATGTTGGTGACCTTTACCTTGAAGCAGGACAGGGTGAGGTGTATAGCGTTTGCAGAAGGTGTAGGAGTCCAGTCAACTAGTGCTAGGTCCTGGTGTAGAGGGGCAAAGTCTAGATTTTTGTAAGAGCGAATTGTTATAAGTTTGTGGGGAGCCTTAGGTCTGTGTACTTTCTGAACTAAGTAAATCATGTGGTGATCACTTAGAGCATCAGGCAGCAGACCAGATGGAATTACCCTGTGTGGGTGAGATGTAAGGGCCCAGTCTATAAAGCATGAAACATGGCTTGACATGCAAGGGTTGTGCAGAGGGGACATGTGCAACAAATGATTTATCTGTGCAAGTGCTGTTTGACCTCAGGTAACCTCACAAGTTGTGTAAGTCACAAGTAATGTGCCAAAGGTCCAACAGCAGAAGTATGGATAATTCATTTATCACACAAAGTCCACTTTACATAGTCCATTTATGCAATAGAGAACTGTTAGGATAGTGGATGTAGATTTGTTTGTAATTGATCACTTAAAGAAAATTAGAAATTGGACCAAACTTTATGACACTTTGTTGTGTACTGTTACATTTACTACACAGGTTGCTAGGGGGTTGCTAAGGGTACACTGACTTCCTGAAACCTGCGATGCTCCTGATGTACAGTGGTATTGGTAGAATGAATAACCGCGAGAAATTTCCAATACACGATGGCGGCAGCTTTTAGCAATTAAGCAGGTCAGCGGCTAGCATCAGAAATGTTTTTGTTTTTGTTTTGTTTTATCACATCTCTATTTTTCCTCCTGCAGCCACAATCCCTGCCTACCTCCAGCCACCACTCCTCCTCACCGCCGACCCCGGAGTTGTGCACGCCCAGCTGGCATATGCAGCTGTACTGTCGAGAGGGGCCCCCTCCAATGGCCCCGCGCCTGGCCAGGATCCACTACCGGCACATGCCTCAGTCCGGTCATTCGCTGGCTGGTGAAGCTGTGGCTATCAAGCTGCCGCGGGTTGTGCTGCCATTTTCGTCCTGCTGGTTAGATCCCCTGGAGTGCTAGCGTGCAGTGAGGTTGTGTAGGCTCCAAGCGTCTGCTGCACTCCATCACTTTTTCTGCACCACTGTGTGGCGCCCTGGTGCGTCACCAGGGCCGCTACAGGATTGTGATTCCTGGAACCCTCCCTGGGACAGAGGGCAGTCCTCGGACACCAATCCCATCCGCCCCTGCTGATCCGTGATGCCTCAGGCTCGCGTCCGAACCCGGGTCGCCAGCATGGCGCGAGGTGTGGCATCCAGCGCCTCAACCCTCATCACCACCGGGCCGGGGGGGCATTAGAAATTTGTGCTTGATTTTCTTAAAATGTTGGTGTCTGTTTGGGAATATATTTAAATAAAAATGTGTAGTTTTTGTTTTTCTGTGCAGTTTTAATAGTGGCGGGAGTTTGAATGTGGTAGAGAGTCTCAGTTCTAGCACAAGCACTAGTCATTGACTGAGAGAGTTGCACAGAAAAAATATCGCTGCCAATAGGAGCTCATAGAACTGGGATGGAGTAACCTTTTAGAGGTATGCTTCTACAAGCAGATATTGTGTTAGGGAGGGAGCTGTGGAAACAAACTGGGAAGGCAAAGAAAAAAGTTCTGGGAGAAAGTGGGGAAGTGGTGCCAGAAGGGCAGGAGAAAGATGCATGTACTATACTTCAGAATTTGGCTCCAGAGAATCGAGCAGCCGACCCCAGTAACAAAGGTTAAAGTATCAGAGGAGTTCTGGTCAGGCCAGGAGTCCAGGCATTCAACCGGCCAGGCCGGCACTGACACTGCTGCATGCCCTGATGCCAGCCCCTTCGAAGGAGCCAGCGTCAGGCCAGCCGCTGGACAGGCAACCTCCCAATTCTCATGAACTGGCTCATCCTAATGTTCAGTCCTCGGATTCAGACCAGGATTCTGACTCAGACTCCTACTCATCGGTGGCCTTAGGCCTTGAAACCTTGCCCATTGGGTAACCTGAGTTGAAGGAGTCTCCCAAGTCCCCCGGAGGACCCTTCATTCACAGACCTGCTCCACAAAATTATGGAAGCCTACAATTGGAAATTGGATGCCCAGCATCTGAAACGTCAGAGACTGGCTGAACACATGGATATGCAAGATGCAGCCACTGTTCTTACTCCCCCCCGGTTGAAGCCACATGAGGACCTAGCATCTACCATATGGATGATGCCCTTCTCAATTCCTGCGGTGGCCAAAAAGGCAGACCACACTGACCAGATTCCAGAGGGGAAAGACCACCTAAGTGTCCACCCCAAGGCAGACTCATTGATTATTGTGGCAGCCCATGACCGGTGTCCAAGCCACGGCACATGAGCATCTCTCTTCCAGACAAGGAGTTGAGGCAGCTAGACCAGTTCAGCAGGAAGTTTTACTGTTCTTCCACATTGGCCATGAGGGCACTAAATTACGTGGGCCACATGCTGGTCTATCAAAAATTGCTGTTTGCCCAGTTGGAACCAGCCATAGAGGCTTTAGCAGGCTCGGATTTCAAGTCCATCCTAGCGGACTCCGTCTGATCCGCCAAAGTGGCTTGCAAGCAATTCCTCAAAGCCACATATGATGAAGTGGACTCCTCAGCAATGGGGGCCACTCCAGCGGTCAGTCTCTGACACTTCTCCTGGCTGAGGGCATCGGGTCTGGACCAAGACATCCAAATGGCCATTCAGGATGCTTCCTTTAGAGGTTCTGTCCTGTTTGGAGGGGATGCACAGGACGTAAGTAGCTTGCAAAACAAAGGCAAGACTCTTCGGTCAGTGCAGACCAGGGACCGAACCAAGTTTCAGGCAAAGAAGCCTTCTTTTCGCCATCAAGGGAAAAGGCAGACAAAACAACAGCAGTCAGCCAGACATCAGCCCAAGCACCTGGCTCCGTTGAACACAGCTGCGCCTCCCGCAAAAACCCAGAGAGCTTCATGTGCAGGCCATACTCTGGAGTTTATGCAAAAATCTCCAGGCAGGACTCCAGTGCAGTCACACTACCCAAAGGCGCACATCCCTCTTCTTCGAGAGGAAATCCAGGCTCTGTTAAAAAAGAAGCAATAGAGCCTATTACATAAAACCAGTAAGGAAAGGGGTATTAACTCCCACTTCTTTTTGGTCCCTAAAAAGACCGTAGATCTGCGTCCAATTCTGGACCTCAGTGCCCTAAACCTGTACTTAGTGTACAAAAGGTTTTGGATGCTGACCCTCCCAGGCCTGATGCCCCTTCTGCACAAGGGACAATGGCTCTGCTCTCTGGATATGCAGGATGCCTACCTGCATATTCCGATTTTTTTCAGGCCCATCATTGCTACCACCTGTTCTCCTTTCAGGGGGAACACTGCCAGTTCAAGGCCCTTCCCTTCGGCTTGTCCTCAGCACTGCAGATTTTCACCAAGTGCCTGGCAGTAGTGGCGGTGGCCCTGAGGTAGCAGGGCCACTGTGTGTTCCTCTACTTCGATGACTGGCTTCTGTCAGCCCTGTCGAGGGAGCAGCTGGAACTTTCCCTATTAGCTACCCTGGATCTATTGACACAAGTTGGGGTCACTGTGAATTTCCCAGAATCCCAACTTACCCCTTCTCAATGTCTCCAGTTTATTGGAGCATTGATGGATACTGTACAGGGTATGACTTTCCTCCCTCTAGACAGGGCCAACATCCTGCAGAAGCAAGCCTGTCGGGTGGCCTCCAGCAGGAAGATCTCAGCCAGGTTGATTCTTCAACTGTTGGGCCTTATGGCTGCAGCCATCCCCACTGTGCCCTTAGCCAGGCTCGCATGCGAATTTCGCAGTAGATGCTCAGGGCACAGTGGGTTTAGAGGCTGGACAACCTGGACCAGTTGGTCATGGTTTCCAGTTCAATGCAGAGGGATCTCTTGTGGTGGCAGGATCTCTCCAGTCTCACCAAGGAGATCACCTTTCAGTCCCCTCTCCCTTCCAGACTCTGACAGCAGACACGCCAGGGATGGGCTGGGGTGCTTACCTGGGGAAACCACAAAACTCAGGGTATGCAGTCCCAAAAAGACCTTTCTCTTCCCATAAACGTGTTGGAGATGAGGGCAGTGCTGTATGCCCTTCAGGCCTTTCAGCAGCTGCTTCACCAGGGTACACTGTTGGTTCAGTCAAACAACATGTGTGTAGTCTGGTATCTCAACAAGCAAGGAGGCACTCGCTCATACCCCATATGCAGGGAGGTGATGCTGGTGTGAAACTGGCTATTCTGCAAATGAATTCACCTCACAGATGTTCATGTGCCGGGCGTGCAAAATGTCCTAGCGGACAGTTTCAGCTGCACCAGAGTAAGGGACTATGAGTGGGAGCTCAAGCAGGAGGTGGTCGACCACATTTTCGACCTGTGGGGTTGGCCGGAACTGAATATGTTCGCCCCTCAATACAACACAAAACTACCCAGGTTTTGCTCACTCGCTCCAGGGCATGGTGTTTTTGGTGAGATTTGCTCTTTGTTGGACAGGGTGGTTTTTGTGTACCTTCCCTTTCTTTCCAGTTCCTCAGAGGGTGCTGCTCATGCTTCAGGCAGAGGGGGCCCACATGGTTCTGATCGCCCCATTTTATTTGAATTCTGCTCCTTCAGCAACTAGTAGAAGAATCAGAATTTTTATAGCACTTTTTTATATATCCAAAGCGCTTTACAAGCAATGCTAGACTGGTAGTGAAGTGACTGAATGTGTGGTGGCGGCCATATCGCACATCATCACCCACACACGGCCTGGATAATTGCATGAGACGGTTTTATGGGAAGGGGAATGTTGGCCAGGACACCAGGAATGTTCCCTACTCTTTGTGAAGAGTGCCCTGGGTTCTTTTACTTCCACCTGGACACCCACCAGGACAACACCAGGATGGGCAGAAGGGACCTCGGTTTCTAACGTCTCATCCGAAGGACGGCACATCCCAGCAGTACAGCACCCCCCAATACTGCACTCAGATGCCGGCAATTTTTAGGTGCAAGTCCAATCCTGGTGTGGGACGAGAACCCACGACCTTCTGGTCCAGACGTGGATGTGCTACTAACTGAGCCATGCTGACAACTAGTAGAGGAACCTCTGTTTCCCCTGCCCCTCTGCAGTGATCTCAGGAGGGGGGCACACTGGTCCATCTGGGATTGAAATCCCTTCACCTTCATGCATGGTACCTCAGGATGTAGCAACTTCGCGCTTTGAAGTTTCATCTAGGGTGGCACAAGTCCTCATAGAGGCTAGAAAACCTTCTGTGAGGATGTCCTATGCTATGAAGTGGAGGTTTTTCCATTTGGGCCACCTCAAAGGGTTAGGACCCCTTTTTGTGCTCTGTTCCACCAATAATGGAGTATCTCTTGCACCTATATGATTTGAGCCTGAGCTACTCGTCGAAGGCTCACCTGTCTGCTGTTTCTGCCTACATTCACTGGTAGACAGTAGGATAGTAGCTCAACTGTAAGTTTCTAAAACATTATTGAAGGGAATTCTGCATCTCAGACCCCCAGTGCACAGTTCTGCGCCACCTTGGGATCTTAATTTTGTTTTAGAAAAATTGAGTCTGCCTCCTTTTGAACCGACTGGGTCCTGTGATATGTGCTACTTGTCCTGGAAAGCACTTTTTTTTGTGGCAGTTACTGCAGCTCGAAGGATTTCTGAGCTTCAGGCCCTGATTTTTAAGGAGCCTTATTTGATTTGTCATAGAGACTGGGTGGCTCTGCGTACCAACCCTAAGTTCTTGCCCAAGGTGGTTTCTGAGTTTACGTTAAACCAGTCAATTCAACTTCCAGTGTATTACCCTGAGCATTCTAATTGGGGAGAAGCAATTCTTAATACTTTAGATGTACACAAAATCTTGCGTTATTACACTAACAGGACAAAGTCTGTCCAGAAAACGGATCAGGTTTTCATTTCTTTTGCACCCAAAAGAGAAGGTGCCGCAGTCTCCAGTGTTTATCCAAATAATTGGCAAACTTTATCGTTTTCTGTTACCAGATGTATGGTAAAGCTCTTCCGGAGGAAGTCAGGGGGCATTCCACCAGGAGTATGGCTGCCTCTGTGACTCGTTTCGGGAATGCATCAGCTGCTGACATTTGTACTGCGGCTACCTGGAGTTCAGTCCATACTTTGACAAAGCATTACAGTTTGGACATTGCCTCTAGATGCAAGGCATGTTTTGGCCTAGCTGTGCTTCAGGGACTCCTATCCTGATATGTCTGCCTTATCCTGCCTCCCATGTTTCAGCAGGTTCTGATTCACACTGTTTGGGACTCAGTCCTCAATGTTATTACCTACTATAAGAGCCCTCTTGAAGTAAGATAGTAGAGTTATGTAAGTAGCTATTGTAGTAGGTAACTTTTTTCCCTGCCTCCATCCCCCAACGTTATTCTTTTTTTTTTTGTTTTTATTTTTTCCCCCCTTTCTTTATGAACTCATTCTGGGCCCCAGGAGCTTCTTTTTCCTTTTCTTCTGTTGCTTCTCCTTAGGGGTTTTCGGCAGGAGAACTGGAAGGCGGGCATGGAGACTGCCCACTATATAGGGTCACACTGACATCGGCCATGTGATGTTGGGTGGACAGTCCCCCATCAGACACTGCTGGCTAAAGTTTCCATGTGGTACTGATGCCAGGGGTCGCAGTCCTCAAGTTTATTACCTACTGCAAGAGCCTCTCTCGAAGATCTACTATTACGGTAAGTTCTTATGTAACTGTACTTTCTTGATACTGGGCCAACTTTTTCCAGCACAGGGTACTTCTATTCGCCCATGTATCAGCCCCCCCGCTCCAAGTTCCATGAAGATGCTGACACACCTGACCCCAGTCGGGCCCCTCATCAGGGGAGACCACACAGACACGTCCAAGTGTGGTGCAGTGAACTTAGACTGCAATAACAGATGTGCTGGCAGATCCCAACCCTGCCTTCTTCGAAGGCAAGGATTGGGATTGCGGGATTTGGAGGAAATTACTGACCTTAAATTAAATTTAAACAAAAAAAAAGAGGACATTCCCCTCCTTCTGTGGAGGAGGAAGAGGAGAGGGAGTGGACAGAGTCCAAGTCAGGGTTCGTTTCCTCCCTGTTAGATAAAAAGTCCTTGTCATTTTGGATAGCTGAGGCATGTAGTTCCTTACAACTCAGGAGGTGCAGGTCATGGAGACGGTGGATGTCAATCCGACTCTTTCTACATCTTTTCGGCTACTATGTGACCAAAATTATTGAGCAACAAGGGGCAAGTGTGGATCAGAGAAAGTGTATTCCCAACCAATGTCACAAATTTTCCATTTTTCAAGGAAAAGATCTCGCAGGTGGGAAGCTCCTTCGCTGAAAGACAAGGCCGTTTATTTTCTGTTAAACACTGCCCTGCCTAGCAAAGGCTCTCTGGGCCTGGCAGATTCTCATGTCAAGCGAGTGGACATTACGTGCAGGTGGAGTTTTGCCTCTTCAGCGCAAACATTTGTATAGCTTATGCTTCTTTTATTGTTGCCAGATCCTTAAACATATGGGTCACTACTCTGCCCAGTTTTGTTCTGTCTGACTATGAAGGTGCGAGCTTTTTGCAAGTTTTGGCCATGGCCTCCGCCTTCTTGGTGGTTATACACTGGAGAATTGCGCATATCAGCCTGCTGTGCCTACTTCATTGTTTTCGTCCATGTTGGCTGTGTGGTTTAGTCATTGGATCACTGGTTAACCTTCGTAGCTAAGCTGTTAACCTCCCCTTGAGGAAGGCTTATGGTTTGATTCTGATCAGATACTATTTTTAAAGGATATGCGGTAGGAAGGGCTGTCTCCAGTGTCAAAGAACAGCTCAAGACTACCATAACCCAAAGGGGTCAAGGTAACAGCCGGCACAGACAGTTCCAAAGAGGGGTCCATTCTTTCAGAATTTGGCTCCAGAGAATAGAAGAGCCTACCCAGTTAACAAAGGTTGTAGTATCAAATGAGTCCTGGCCGGGTGCCCTGCCAGAGGCCCGGCACCAAAAGGCTGGTGTATCACAAGGAGGCACGTGGGCCCATTTGTGACTGCTTTTCTTAGTGGAAGACTACAGGAGTGTCTCTCAAGATGGGCCAAGAACAAGTCAGATGCCTTATTTAAGGGAGGGTTTCTTCCACCCCTGTTTCCAAGGACATCGCAATGGGCAGGCATTGTCATAGACCCTGACCCCCTCATTCATTCTGGGCCATCGTACAGGTCCCACTAATCGAACAAGGTCAGAGGTCCCTGGATCTATTTCATAGTTCCCAAGAAGTTTGGGGGGGGGTTCAGGCCCATTCTGGATGTGAAGCATCTGAACAAGTTTGTGCACCACAAACCTTTCAGGATGGAGTTCCTGAGGTCAGTCACTCGGGCTGCTCAGCCAGGAGGTCTCCTTAAGCCTCAGTACATCTCACAGATGCTTACCTCCATGTTCCCATCCATTAGTCCTATCTGGAGTGTCTTAGGTTCTTGATACTGGGCCAACTTTTCCAGTACAGTATGCTTCTATTCGCCTGTGCATCAGGCCCCCCCCCCCCCACTGAGTACCTTGAAGGTGCTGATAGTCTTGGGCTTAGTTTAGACAGGAAGGGCATTGTGTCTGTCCCTATTAAACAGCCTGCTTATTCATTCATTCACCAATGTTTTCCCTGGCAAGAGGTTGGTATTAGAGATGCTAGAGTCGCACAGCTTGGTGGTGAACCAGGAGAAGAGCTCTTCTCAGCCATCTCAGACATTGGAATACCTGGTGGTAAAAAAAACGTGTCTACATGAAACCAAGAAAGTTTTTTTCTTGCGTTTCCGGAAGGAGACTTTCTTGACAGAAGTCCAGTAGCTCAGGACACAGTCCTCGCCATCTGCCTTCAGTCTACTGTGATTTCTTGGCCCCATGACAGGCAGCAATAGATTTAATCCCGTGGGCTCGCTTCCATGTGCGGCCTATTCACACAGGGTTGCTGATGGCCTGGGGTCCCTCATCAGTGGATATCAAGTCAGTTTTCACTTCACCCTGCAGCTTTGTCAATCCTTGAGTTGGTGAGTGGATGTGCAGGATCTGAGCAAGGGTTCCACTGGAACTTTCCCAGAGTTAATTCTCACAACAGATGTCAGTTTACATAAGTGGGGGGGAGCAGGCCGGAGCCAACTTCCACTCAGAGAACTTGGTCAGCCTAGGAATGGCACCTCCACATCAATGCTTGGGAGATGAAGGCAGTCTGCCTAGCTCCCCCTTTGGTTTCAAACCGTGCTGCTAACTATGACATACATAAACATTAAGGCAGCACAAGCAGGGAGAAGTTTCAAGAGGTCACCAACTTGTCAGTAGTACACCTGGCAGGGCAATTGAACCTTCAGGCGAACTGGCTAAGTAGCAGAAATATTCACCCTGTGGAGTGGAGGTTGATCCCAGAGGTTTTTTAACTCCTGAGAAACCTGTTTGGTAAACCTTAGATTGATCTATTCGCATCCAGCCACAATGCTCAGATCCAAAAAGGTTCTTCAGTCATTTTCGATGTCCACAGATGGAGGCAGTGGTCACGCCACCTCAGGAGTGAAGCTTCAGCAGAGCACGTGCTTCCTCCACTAACTCTTCCTCCAAAGTCATAGTAAACAAAAAAAGAGAATTAAAAATAATTATAAAAGGCACTGTAAAGGAAGCTGCCTCTTGTTAGCTGCTGAGTGGCTGAGAAGACTGTAGTTCTCGGACTTAGTGAATATTGCTCAGCAAGCACCCTTCTGTCTTCCAGTGTGAAGAGACCTGCTGCCAGGTTCCCATTCTTCACCAAAATCCAGGAATGAGGTGCTCACAGCCTGGCTCCTGAGAGGAGGAGGAGGCCTCCTGTATATAAAAGAAAGAAATTAAATTTCTCCAAAAAAATAGTTGTCACCTTGATGGCTTCCAGAAAAACCTCCATGTCTGCAGCCTTTGCTCCGGTAGGGGCCTCCTCTTTTTATCTTGTGCCAGAAGGGAAGGATTTTAAGTCTTTACGGCCTCATGCCAAATATTTGGGTTTTCTACGGGAAAGTCTGGCAAGGGGTTGGCATTGAGTATGCCAAGAGGCCAGGTTTCTGTTCTCAGAGCACCCTGGATATTTTTATCTAGGAACTAATAGGAGCATGTTTAGTTGGTGTCTTCTGCTGTTCTGATCTCCATTTACTTCCATGAGGTCTAAATTGGGTTCTGAATGCTCTCTGCAAGGAGTTTTTTGAACCACTATCATCCATCTCGCTTGATGTGTTGTTTTACAGGTTCTCCTCATAAAGAGCCATACCTTATTTGGTGTAAGGATAGGTGGTATTCAGAACAGTTCTAGTTTTTTGTCCCTACAGTGCTCTCAGCCTTCCAGGAGTTTCCACGAAATAGGTCTTGCATCTTCCTGTCCGCAACCTTCTCACATCAAAGAGAAGGATTGCACAAGCTGGATTTATCACACACCATTAGAATCTGTCTTAAACGGATGGCTGTGTTCCGAAAGTCACATAGTCTGTTTGTTCTCTTGAAACAGACAGGCAAGGTCAGGAGGCCTTTATAGGCCACCCTAGCTAAGAACACATCACTCAGGCCAGTGTTGTCATCAAGGTTTACCCCACCAGGGCTAGGACTATGCCCTGGGCAAAGACATGTGAAGCATTGGTTTTATAGAGCATGAGCCAGGTACATTTATCTCTGTGTCTGGGTCCGAAAGGTTTGATTACTGTTTCTCATGTAAAATGTGTGTAGAATTCAGTTTTACAACTCTTGTTCATCCATAGGTGCATGTTTTCTTGGCAAATGCACTTTCTTAAGAGTAACTAAAAGTTTTACATTTATATAATAGACTTGGTTTACTTATTTATTTAATTTATGTAATTTATTTAATAGACTCAGTTTACTTAGTTAGTAATGTAATTTATTTAATGTTTCAAATATGGCTAGCAAGACTTCTGACAAACCACAGAGGTGATGCATCCTACACACTGATACAGGAGTTACCACAGACCATGGAGACTTGCTACCTTTTTATGATGCTCACTGGGAGAAAGTAGTTGATGCAAAGGAAAGGTATTGTAGTCAAACACTGTCAAAGTACAACATGGTGTGTCTTGAATTGCCTGAACGTTACTCTGGCAGCCATGGGTATCATTATATCTGCTACAAGAACGTCACTGCATGTAAGAGTTCTGGTAAACTTGCATAGGTTCATAGGAGAAGTTCAGATCCATAAGCTGTAAAGCCATATAAGGACCTATTTCTAGGTATTAATTGATCTAACTCCATATTTTTATCCCCATATGTCTAGCCAACTGGTACTTAAATGCTACGAAACTTCCAGCTCCCCCTACTTCCACTGGAAGTCCATTCCAAACATTCACCACCCTCTGCCTGAACCATCTTCCTCTTCTGTTTGTTCTGTATTTTTCACCTTTCAACTGTTAATCATGGGCCTGCTCACTTTGCCCAGAACTTTCTTTCCAAATTAGTCCTGCTGCTTCCCCTAACATATCATCAGTCAGTAACCTGTAAACATAACACAGGTCTCCCCTTGTCCTTCTATAAGCCATAGCGTACAATGCCAGGTACTTTAACCTGGTGCCATACTCCTGCCTTTTAACTAGACCCACTTTCTTAGTAAACCTTCTTTGAACACGCTCCATTCTCCTACTCCCACCAACACTTTGTACTGAGCAGAAGGAGTGCCATACTCCAAAGCGAGTCTCACCAGGGATCTGCACAGGGGGTCAAGGACCTCCTTCTTTCTATTTCTGATATTACGTAACAAGAATACCAACAATCCTGTTAGCTCTGTTGACACAGGTCATATTATGCTTATCAAAGCTCAACCTGTCACAAATGACCACCCCCAGATCGTTTTCAGTATTTGTGGCCTCAATTACTTAGGAGTTTAGCATGTATAGTGCTCTTACATTATTTTGCCTGATGTGCATAACCTTGCATTTGGCAATGTTAAACTCCAACCTATGCTTGATTGCCTAGTTCTCAAGATGGTTTATTTGTTCCTGAAAGTTCCTTATTGCTTCAGTGTTGTTAACTATTGCCCCGATCTTTGAATCGTCCCACTACTTACAAATTCAAACTCTCTCAGAGACCTTCATACCAGAAATTAAGACATTGCAGCTGATGAAACTTTAAAAAAAGACATCATAAAGAGTTATCCAGTAAAATTGCTTTGCTTCCAAGTTCATAGTGCTCTATCTGAATCTGCAGCATCTACAGTAAATCAGGCATATTCCCAAATGAATGTATATTTTGCGAATCATACAAGAAAAGGAATCCTAAGGGGTCAAAGGAGACTTTTGAATATCCTACAACATGTGTAACTTATGGTAACCCGTGAGGTAGGCGCATGAGGAAGAGCACTGTCCGTTAAGGTGACTCCTTCCTGGCGCAGCCCCTCATGGTGATGGGGAGGGGATGGCGACGGATGGCCAGCGTGCGGAGAGGGTGGGAGGCGAGTGTGGGCTGGGAGGGGTGGAGAGGCTGAGGGGTGGCGCCAGCGGTGACTAGCCGAGCTGCGTTGTGGTGTCGGGGTTGGCTAGTGGTTGCGGTGGGAGAGGTTCCTGGGTTGTGGTCCAAGTGCGAGGGTGATTTTGTTGCGCCTGGCCAGAACCTTTATTTTTCCTGCTTTCACCCCGGGTTGAAAATCCTTAAATAGATGATGAGTGCGTGGGTGAAGCCCCCGAGGGTGTGTGGGGAACTGGCCCCCACAGAAAATAATAAAATACTATTCTGGTGCTGGGGTTGTCACAGTGCTCAAAATGTTTTGGCACTCTGACTGGCGATAATGGTGATCGCCTTTAGGCGTTCGCCGTTATCACATAAACCCGTAACTTATGGGGCAGCAGACAGCATAAAAAATGCAGCAAAAGAAAAGGGCGATCAACAAATGGATATGATGGTAGGCAGTGTTGATCTCATAGCCAAAGAAACGAAGTACCACAATAGCTGTAAGAACAAGTATGTAAAAAAGGCAGAAGGAATAAAGGGCACTGGTACAAAATGTGAATACAGTCAGTTGGGAGACAGTCACCAGGTTGCCTTTTCCAGACTTGTTAAGTATGTGCAGTGCATCATTGTTAATGGAATGCAAGAAGTATTGCTATGTCTACACAAAGGTACATGGACATTCTTATGAAATGTAGTGGGCATGAAACAAAATATGATCCACAGAGCTTGCAATCAGAATTGGCAGATCACTTTCAAGATGACCCTGTACCTTATGAATTTGCTAAACATGGATGAGATCCACCCTGGACTAAAGAAACAATTTGAGAATGGACAGTAACCATTGCAAGATCAAAGAGAGGATTTAGCAGAAGTGACGTAGACTTGACCTTGGAACAAACAACGCCGATGCTGCATCAAGACTAACCAGGATTTCTTCTTTGACACAGAACATCAATGCAAGGAGGAAGTGGAACATTCTGCTGTCAGCTTGAAGTAAAATTGTTGGAAGTCGTATGGAAAAAGTTGGTCTTGTCAGCCATGAAGAAGCAGGCCAAGAGCTGAAGAGTTTTAGAGTTAAACAAGATTCAAAGGATCTAAACAAGCTGTTGAATACAATAGACTCTTTCATGAATCCATTCCGGGATGCGTTTGAGGACAGCAGTCTTTATTCAGTAGGTAGTGGAAAAGCAGTATCACAAGAGGTAGCAAACAAACTGTTACATTGGAGTACCAATTTCAGTAACTTGTATCGTGTTTAGAGATGAATGCATTACCAAAGACAGTAAGTTTGAGGAACCCATCAAAAGATGGAAGTTGAAGAACATTGCACATGATGCAGTGAAGGCGAAAATTAAGAACAAGGCCAAGAAAATTGCTGAGTTAAAAGGAACTTGAGACCTCTTTGGATGCTTGCTATATCTATCTGTGACTTCAACAGTTGAACATATGATGGTGTTTGTCTACCTGCTAACCTGGTACCCCTTTCTTTAAGAAACATTAATGGATCAAGGAACACAACAATGAAGTCAACACTGCTGAAGAAACTTGAGACCAGAGTCCAAAGTAGCCACCCAGATGCCTTAAATGCCACTGTGGTTGATGCCATGTTCTTGATCAGAAGTCTTGCAGACCTGCTACCAACATTCTACAGTGTGGCAAAAACCATCCTGTCTCTTGTTTGCTATACTTTTGCAAATGAAAATCACTGTGTCAGCGACTGTTACAAGTCACCATCGATCAAAGGTCTTGAACAAGAGAAGAGAGGAAAGCATAGCATCGCTCCACAGTCCTATCTTATAACTGGTCCTGACCAAAACTGACCCAAGAGACTTTGGTAGATCCCTGTCTTCATCTTCATTCAAGACGGCAGTCCTAGGTTTTCTAGCTACAGCTGTAATGTGTACTGTGAAGTTCTAGGTGATTAAAAGCTCATGTATGCAGTAGGAGAAACTTGTTACTCATACAAAGTAGAAGCTGGACATATGCTCAGACTAGAGTGTAAGGCCTTAAAAAGCAAACACATAGAAGCAGACACAAGAATCATGCAACACATACACTACATTTGCAGTCAAAATTAGGGTGAAGATGTGCGCATGCAGTGGTCAGGGCAGATGATACTGATATTCTGGTCATTCTGCTGTATCATGCAAGTCTAAATGATAATCTCAAACTGCACATGGACGTTGGCCATTCAGGGAATAACACAAGAAGAATCATAGCTGTATCCTGCTTGTCAGCAGAGTCAGGCAGACCTGCGTGTGCAGCTCTACCAGGTCTCCATGCACTGACAGGGTGCGACTATTCACCAGCTTTCAAAGGCAAGGGGAAAGTGCGACCTCTAACAATTATGGAAAAGAATACAGAGTACACACAGGCATTTGGAAAACTGGGATGTCCACACTTGTCTAAAGAAACTGAGGATACAGTTGAGAGCTTTGTGTGTACCTTGTAGGGACAGAAAGTAGAGAGCGTCAACACAGCCTGCTGCAGTATGTTCAACGTCAAGTATCGACCGAATGACAAAGACACACCCTTAGAAAAGATCAAAGGAGCAGATACAAGCTTGCTGCCACCATGCAGATCAGCTCTGACACAACACATCTGCCATGTAAATTACATTTCATTGTTAGGAAAAACGCAAACAAACCAGAAATGACACTACTGAAGCCAGAGGACAATGGCTGGACCTATGAGGATGGCAAATACAAGCCAACGTGGTTCACATGTGAAGTTGTACTACCAGCCTTAAGTGAACAATTGAAAAAACATAACAACAATCCAAATGAAGAAGATAACAACGGTGATTATGATGTTGATATTGATGAGACAGATTTGCTTAACATCAGATAATGAAGGCAGTGAACAAGAATACTGATTGTTGTACTTAGGTTCATAAAACGTCATAAAAAGCTGATTGTTTCAAGTTAAATATAGAATAAAATAACATTAATATTAAGCCTTTGATACATACAGTATATTGCTGTTTGTTACAATGTCTGTTGTATTTCAATAAAAGCTTATAGAATTGAAATTAAAGAAGGAACCGTAAATTAAAATGTACTCAGTTTTCATCAAGAGTTCATTTTTTCATTGAAGAACTGCATTTTCCAAGAAAACGTTCAACTTTGAGTGAATAAGAGTTGTAAATCTGGATTCTGCACACTTTTTTTTACATGAGAAAGAGTCATCAAACCTTTCGGACCTAGATATGGGATAATATTCTCCCCTTCCTGGTTTTCTATGGACACTGCTTCTTAGAACCTGGTTATGATTACCATTTGACAATGTGCAGCACTACAGAAAGAAAAAATGTCATCATACTTACTATAGTTTCCTTTTCTGTTAGCTCCAGCATTGTCGGTGGGGCTCACCCAGGAGCCTGGCTTCTGTGAGAGAATCTTATCCAGTATACTAGGAGGGGTGTCCTGTTTGTTAAAATCCCCTACTATATTTTCAGACATACCTCTTTTGTTTGCTGTGCTGTAGTCATAAATAAACTATATTTTTTTCAATTAGTCTGTGACTGCAGATTAACAGCTTTACTGATAACCCTTAAGGTGTTTTCCTTGTTGCAGGTAGTCTTACTGCATTCAGTTGTTGCCTGAAAGTTATGCCTTATTGTGTGGTCAGCCTCAGTTTTTCCAGATGAACGACGGTGTTGAGTCCTTATTGTTGCCTGATTGTTCTTTCCTGCGAGGAGGACCAATCATCCGAACCTTGAGTCCAATGGAGAGCATTTTCTTCCTCGGATGTCTGCCAGGAATGTAAGGCGCCATTCATTTGTGATTGTAGTTACCTTTCGATGGTAAGGGTAAAGAGCTGAGATTGAAATGTATGTATTTTTGAATGTTATAGAAGCCAGAAGGGGAAGGAAGCATATTCAATTCAGTGCTTTACAGTAACTGGTAATTGCTGTTTTTCTTTTAGACTTGGATTGTGGGCTTTTGGTGACACTGTACTTTCTTTGTTGTCTTTACTTAGAATTGCTTTTGGGCTGTTAAGGATTTAAAATGTAGTGATGGTGTATTCTTTGCCGTCTTTGGTTGCTGCAAATTTTCGCCCCCCCTTCCCCCAACTCTTGATTATATGCCTTGTTAAATCTGATTGACAGGAGCTAAACACTGGGTATAATAGGGGGTGTGGAGTAGGAGGGGCATACCAGGAAAGGAACAGCAGCAAGTGAAGAAGTGACTGCTCTCTCAGTGGAAGGGAAGTAAATGCAAATCTAGGAGCTTTCATTATTACTTCGTCGCATTGATATTGCATTGGGGAAAGGAGGAGTAGGAGTTTGAAGAAGGTTGTGCTATGGCTACTTAAAGTCTGTTTTTGAGTGTGGATATGAAGATAGGAATATAAAAGCAGTTGCTCAACATATCTAACAGTAGTGCAACAAAGGAGGTAAGGAAATAAAGAAAATGTTTTGCACTGATAGAGGAGGAGAGGGAGACTTGGGGAGTGTTGGTATCCTGCCTCTGGAAGGGTGGGGGTCGCTGGTGGGCACAACGCACAGCAATGGGTAGGGGTGGTAGGTTGCAACAACTGGCGGTGCACCAATCTTTCTAAAATTGCCTGGAGTGGGGAGGATGTTTAGTGTGCAACCACATAGAAAAACTCAGAAAGGAGATTGAGGGTCTGCAGGAGGAACTAAGACAGGCAAGGCAGATTGGGGTGGGTTTAGCCCAATACTGGAGGGAGGAAGAAGGGAGATGAAGGAGGGCGATTTAAGCCAACAGTGGTGAGGAGAGGGTCAGAAGAAGGAAGCAGAGACAAAGGGCCCAGGCCAGGAAGAACAATTGCCGGGAAACCAGGTCAGGAGACAAAAAGACAAATGGAAGGAGGAGATAGGGACTTGAGGGGAGGCAAAGAAGTGGCAAAAGTCATGGAGTGGAAAGGAGAGAACAGGTTACTATGAAGAGAGAGGGAGCGGGCATTTGTGAAGGGCCTTCCGAAAATAGTTGTGCACTGCTAGAGAGGAAGAAGGTGGAGGAGGGAAATGATGAAATTAGAGGAGTAATTGATAAATGCTTGGACCAGACTGGAGCGGGGGGAAGTTCGGCTGGGAGAATTGCAACAGGGGTAAAAGGGGGAAATAATGTGCAGGAGGAAGAAGAGGAGCTGGAAATGAGAGAGGGAGATGAATGGAAGCAAGCAGGGAGTAAGAGGGGTGGAATCTTGGTGCTGGGGACTCAATACTAAGAGGAGTTAGATGGGGTAGCAAGGGGAGATGCATAGTCGCATTTGGGTGGAGGCCATGCCAGGAATGACAGCGGAAAGGTGGGACAGTCTGTTCTGAAATATGCTAGAAGGGTTAGAGACAAGCCTCATTTAATTATACATCCTGGGACAAACGACCTGGCTGACAAGACAGTAGATACAGTCCAGAGGAGGTTTGAGGAACTAGCACAATTATGTGAGGGGGCAGGAAGATCAGTAACGTTTTTAGAGATACTTCCAGTGCCAAAGGCAAGCACAACAAGAAAGCTGAGAATAGAGGAATTCAACGGATGGCTAAGAGCCTGGTGGTGTGCTAAAGGGTATGGGGCTGTTGGGGGTGGGAGGACCTGGGAGGACAGTAGTCTCTATGCCAAGGACAGACTACACTTAAGTAAGGAGGGAAAGAAAGTGTTGAAACAGAGGATGGAGGAGTACATAGAGGAAGTTGGGAATTTAAACTAGGAGTGGGGGATGGCAGTTGGGGAAGAGATATGCAGAGACCACAGGTTGGGAAACCATATGAGCTTACCCCCATAACAGTGACAAAGGACAAATGGCAAGTACTGTTGGTAATGCTAGGAAAAGAGGGCAGGATGGGAGGGGGGGGAAAGGGTGGAAGGTGGTTACCCTTAATGCTAGGAGCCTTGGGAGGAAAACTGCAGAGTTACAGGTTCTCATGGCAGAGGGAGAGGTGGACATTGCAGCCATCACGGAAACATGGACCACCCAATACAATGACTGGGACCTGTCTGTACCAGGGTACAGGTTATTTCGTAGGGACAGGGTGATTGGGAAAGGAGGGGGGTGGCACTATATGTGAAGGAAGGACTGAAGTGTGTAAGGGAGGAAGGGAGGAGGGTAGTACGGAGTCACTTTGGATGCAAATCCAGGATTCCAAGAATAGGATTCTTAGAATGGGAGTGGTGTACAGGCCACCATCTCAGATGGAGGAGTTAGACAGGGGACTAGCGGGACAGATCAGGAGGACCTGTGAGAAGGGTAGTGTGGTGATTGTGGGGGACTTCAACATGCCAGGAGTGGACTGGAGCACCCCAACAACCAGGAACAGAAGGGAGCAGGTACTGCTGGATGCCTTCCAGGACAGCTTCCTGCTGCAAATGGTCAGTGAACCAACCAGGTTAGGGAATACCCTTGACCTTGTGCTGGCAAATGGGGACTTTGTGAGAGAACTTACAGTGGAGGAACTGCTGTCAGGGAGTGACCACCACTCAGTATGGCTCACATTGGATATGGGCAAGGAAGGAGTGGAATCTGACACAATAGTGCTGGGCTTCAGGAGGGCCGACTTTGGGAGGATGGGGGAAGTGGTAAAAGGGTACCTGACCAGAATTCAGTCTAGTATGCACGCTAACCAGAGGTGGGAGCTCATAAAGCTGGGGACAGTGGAGGCAACCAAAACCTGCTGCAAAGCCCAGAGCAAGAAGGCTAGGGCTAAGAAACCAATCTGGTTGAGCAAGGAGGTCATGGAAAAGGTAAGGAGGAAAAGAGCTGCCTTTAGGAAGTAAAAGAAAACAGGAGGGGGGGAAGACAGGGAGGAGTACTTGACAGAATCGAAGGAGGTGACAAGGGCAGTAAGGGAGCCAAAGCATCTACGGAACTCAGGCTGGCACAAGGCATTAAGAAGGGGAGAAGGACTTCTTTAAGTACATCAGGAGAAAGGAGCTGTAAGGACCACATAGTAAGGATTAGGAAGGAGGGGGGTTGGGTGGAAGCAGGGTGCGATAAGGCGGAAGCACTAAATGAGTACTTCTGCTCAGTATTTACTAAAGAGAAGAAAGGGGTGACACCTAAGGTGGGAGAAATGGCAGAAGCGGGGGGGGAGTGGTGACAGATGGGGAAATCATGGAGAGCAGAGTTCGAGAGGGTTTGAAGGCACTGAGGGTGGACAAGGCACCAGGCCCAGATGGCATCCACCCGAGGGTACTGAAGGAGCTGGCAGAGGTCCTTGCAGGACCTTTGGCAGACCTATTTAATGCCTCACAACATTCAGGGTGTGTACCTCAGGACTGGAGGATAGCTCATGTGGTGCCCCAACACAAGAGTGGCCCCAAGAATGAACCGGGAAACTACAGACCAGTGAGCCTCACATCCATCGTGGGTAAGCTAATGGAGACTATCCTGAAGGAGAGGCTGGTGGAACTCCTAGAGGCCAAACGACTACAGGACAGCAGACAGCATGGCTTCATACGTGGCAGATCCTGCCAAACCAACCTGGTTGAGTTCTGTGACTGGGTAACTAGGCAACTGGACAGGGGCCATGCAGTGGATGTCCTGTATCTGGACTTCAGTAAGGCATTCGACTCAGTGCCACATGGAAGGCTGGGAAGGAAGTTAGTAGGCACGGGCGGTGCAAAGCTGGTGAGATGGGTAGGAAACTGGCTGTAGGGGAAGGCAACAAAGGGTGGTGGTGGGTGGGGAGCCTCACACCCAAGGGCAGTGATGAGTGTGTTCCACAGGGCTCAGTGTTGGGACCAGTGTTGTTTGGGATATTCACTGCAGACATATCATGGGACATCAAGAGCAAGATCAGTCTGTTTGGTGATGATACCAGGTAGGCGCAGTGGTGGATGACCTAGGGGATGGCAGGGGTTGCAGGATGATCTGGCAAAGCTTGAAACCTGGTCAGACACCTGGCAACTGGCTTTAATGCCAAAAAGTGCAAGGTGCTGCATTTTGGGATGAAGAAACCAAGGAGGAGTTACCAGCTGGGGAGTGCAGCTAGCCCAGACAGAGGAGGAGAAGGATCTGGGTGTGCTCTGATTACAGGGTCAATTAACAACGGCACAATGTAGGAAGGCAGCTGCAAAGGCCAACAAAATGCTGGGTTGTATTGCTAGGGTATATCCTCGAGGAGGGAGGAGGTGATTCTGCCACTGTATAGGCCATTAGTTAGACTGACACCTGAGTACCGCGGCAGTACTGGCATCCTTATCTGAAGAGGGACATTGGTTACTGGAGGGGGTGAAGCGAGAGCGACAAAGATGATCAAGGGGCTGGGGACTTATCATACGAGAGGAGGTTGAAGGAGTTGAACATGTACTCACTGGAGGAGAGAAGAGACGGGGTGACATGATTGAAACCTTTAAATACATGAAAGGAATAAACAAGACAGGTACAGAGGGGCTGTTCAAAGTAAGGGAGGGGAGGGACACCAGGGGCCATGATATGAGACTGGAGCGAGGAAGGTTCAGGAGGGAGATGAGGAGACACTTTTACAGAGAGGGTGGTGGCTGGGTGGAATGCGTTACCTGCTGAAGTGGTATGCAGTAGAACAGTGGACTGCTTCAAACGAGGATGGGACAGGACAAGGGGGAGGGTTAATGAAGGGGAAGGGTGAAGGGAGGGGCAGCTGAAGAATAGGGGTGCTAGCTGCACATTCAAGCAGACTTGACAGACCTGTAGGCCTTTATCTGCTGGCAAATTTCGTATGTTCGTATTTACAGTATTAAGGAATGTTGCAGAAGGGTAATTGGTTAAAATATATGAAAATGTGTAGCTATTATGGCACTGCGATGTCAGCAGTGACCGGGGAGTTGCTGCTTGGAATCCTCATGTGCCCAACATTCTAAAGCTTTGGCTGTGCCATTTTCCCTGATAGGGATGCACAGTACCCAGTTCCTATGATTATTACCCATTGACAGTGTTGGAGCTAATAGACAAGGAAATTACGGTAAGTATGAAGAAATTTCTACTGCACTATCCACACTCTGGGAAGTCTTCCTTTCCCCTTTATATCTGCCAGACGTCTTCAAGCTAAGCTCCGCACATCTACCCGGGTAGTATACTCCTCAGCTTTACACTGTGACATTAGATCATCCTTTCCGCTGGAAGAGTCAGGTCTCCTCCTCCTTTGCAGCTCCATGCGTGGTATAGGCCTATTCCTAGTGTGCATTTGCAATTGTTTTACTTGTTTTCGCGAGTTTACTTTTTGGTTCTGCTTTGTTTTTTCATCGCCATTATGAACAGAAAGGAATCTAAATTGGGTCCAGGATATAAACATTGCATACAGTTTAACCAGATGTTGAAGAGGGACCCGCACACCTCGTACATCTACTGCCTTTGGGCAGAGCACAACGTCGCTGCATGCGACTTATGTGAAACTCTGTTGCCATCATCCTGTGAAGACCACTACACCCATCTTCTTCTTCTTGCCAGCTGAGTGAGACTCTCCAGTTTGCTCCAAGGATGCCTGCAAAGGCGATTTGTGTGACAGCAGGCTCTGCGGCCCAGCAGGTGACAGTGGAAGAAGCAGCGGCTCAGGCTGCAGCAGGAGCCTCGTCAGTCTCCACACTGCTCCCAGCTGATGCCAGTGTTGAGACTTCGTTCTATGGAATGTTCAGGGACATGTGTACATCCCTGCAGACCTTCGGGTATGATTCTTCTGCCACAGTGGCAAGAAAAAAAACATCAACAAGTCCCATTATCGGTCATGGAACCAGGAACGAGCTCAGTCTTCCCAGTCCCATGATTCTCTCGATCACTCAGTGGCCAACAAGCACTCAGCTTCAGCCGAGCCTGTTTGGGTTGAGGTCCAGACTGTTAGCTCCATGGTATCCCCGTCGGGCTTGTTGGCCATGACACAGGCTGACCAGGGTTGAAATTTTTCTCGAGCTGGTCAAGCCATTGTCAGAAGGCGTTGGGGGTGACTCAATATCTAGGACTCCAGTCCTTTCAGCTCTTTCTCAGAATGGTCAAAGGCAGCTGGCTGACCTGCCAGTCTCTGCCCAGGAGTTGCCTCCCCTTGGGATCGTGCAGCAAGAGTCAGTCCATGTGATTTACGCGGCCCTTGTGCAAGCTTCCCCTCGCCATCGATCACCTAGTCGTTGGTCAAGGTCTCGATCAAGACTGTGGTCGAGGGATTCCTCGCACTCTGAATCTCATTAATTGGGGAGGAGCCATCACAGCCACTTCTCCTCTTCTTTTCCAACTAACAAAAATTGGCTCCATCACAGGTTGTGATGGTGCTACAAGGACCTGCTCTGGCAACAGCAGGCCTTGGTTGTGTAGGGTAGGACCCTACCATCAACCCCAGCACTTCATTGGCTGCCTGTGATCCAGCCTGTCCCAGTCCTGCCAAGACATGTGTCGCCAACACCCACCTGTCCTCTGATCAGGATGGAGTCACCGCCATGGCAGCCATTGCAGGGAGCCCCTCCAAAGACTCCCATCCAACTACCAGCTTTCCAGGCCAGTTGTCCATGGAGATTTCCCACTCGGATGACTTCAGAATAGTGCATGGTAAGAAACTGCCAAGGTACATGTTTGAAGAGCCCTCTTATGACTCTGACTGGTCCTCCATGCAGTCCTTGAGGATCCCTGGCTTTGACTGGGATTTGGCCAAAGAACTAACCACCAACCACAGGGCAGTGTCTCTTGGGGCTGTGCTAAGACTTATGTTTGAGCCCATGGAGATCCCTTTGGAATCCATTCAGAAGAGGGCTGAATACCCCCTCACTAAAATTTTGGACAAGGACGACTCCTTGGGGGTCACTTTCCTGATAGCTGTAGCCATCCTGGGGCCAAGTCTGGAGCTTTGACAGCATCCAGCCTCCTGTGCAGTACCCTCCACCCACATGGTCCGCAAGTACACAGTCTCTACCAGCACTTTGTCCATTTTTATGGAACACCCCTCGGCTGAGGGGTCGGTGGCCGACTCTGTTTTTCGGAAGACCAGCAACATTGAAGACATAGACAAGCCCCCGGATAAGGAATCCAGAAAGCTGAACCATGCATCAGAGAAGGTGTATGCTGTGTCCTCCTTGGGTATCTGTCAGGTGAGTTATGCCTTGATGGCCAACCTTGGTCACTCCTTGGTTGGAGTTCTTGAGCACGTCTTCCCTTGCCTTTCTGCTGAATTACATATGGCGATTAAGGTGGTCAGATATCGGGACTTCCAGTGATGTCACAGACCAGCTCAGCAACTAAACACTAAGATCCAGAACCCTCCCAGCATTAAAATCTCCTTATTCTTACTGGAATATTATCAAACTGCTCAAAAGTGCCCGGAGGAGGTAAATATAATGAGGTCGAACAGCTATCTCGAAACAGATTTGAAATCTTGGTGAAAGAAATTAAAGCATCTAGAGCTATAAACCCACCAAAACAAGCAAAACTTCAAGATGCTGAATTTAAAACTTATCAAAGTGGAGTGCAGGGTCGAAGCAGTTAAGGAGTGTGTTGCAGTGGTGGAGGAAGGGACCCTGCAACTGGAACAGGCCGTACGGACTCTTTTTCAGTAGACAGTGGTCCTACAAGACAAGTGCTTGGATCTAGAGAGCTGACCTCACTGGGATAGTTTGCACCTTTGTGGATTACTGGAAGGCACTGAAACAGGGAGGATGACAGATTTTCTAACGGGCTTGCTCCAAGATGTCCTGGACCCTCCACCGGATTATCAATTAAACATCAAGAGAGCCCACCAAGCTTTACAGCTGAGAGCTCCAGACCCCAAAGCCATACCCAGGTCGATTGTCAAGAAGTTTAATAGCTACCACACCAAAGAGGATATTTAACAATGAACATGGCAG
Organism: Neoceratodus forsteri; assembly: GCA_016271365.2. Classification (NCBI taxonomy): domain Eukaryota; kingdom Metazoa; phylum Chordata; order Ceratodontiformes; family Ceratodontidae; genus Neoceratodus; species Neoceratodus forsteri. The sequence goes on along the minus strand of CM028133.1, from coordinate 63,350,174 downwards.
AAAACGGGAAGTGAAATACTAGGAACAAAGGCTCGCTTATGCGGATATCATTAAAGCCATGTGTGCAAAACAAATTAGATTCCAGATACCTTTCCTGGCTAAAATATGAGTGTTTTGGGAAACATAGAAATTGTCTGATGATAAGGACCACAAGGCCCATCCAGTCTGCCTGTAAGCCGTATAATTAGATTGTGACCTCTGAACCCTACCTGGTCAGCAGCTTTTTGTGCTTAATTCCCGCTTCCAGTGTTTCTCTGTGCCTGTCCCAGACATGTTTAAATCCCCCTCCACTGTGTTTGCTCCCACCATCTACTGCAGCAGGCCATCATTCCTTTTGTCCACCACCATCTCTGTTTGACAACCCCCCACCAACCCCAACATGGAGTCTGTACGAAATCCACTTGGCTATGACAACGATCCCTGGTATCCCGTGGATTACCCTTGGGGGCCCCCTGCTTCATCTGCTCTACTTCCTTCCCGCTGCTACCTCCTCCTCCTCCCACTCCCATCAAAATCTTCTTAATAACCTTATACAGCATCCTTGACTCCTTCCTCCTCCTCCTGGTTTCCTTCAGGCTATTGTGTTCATATTATTTCATTGCTGTGATTTTCTTACATGTTTGCAGCTACTATTGTATATGCCATACTACTGTTACCAGATTCATGGCATCTGTTTTTGCGCAATTACATCTTATGTTGTTAGTTGTGTAATCCTTGTGTACATTATGATTATGTGTTGTCCAGGTCCATCTCGAAAATGAGCATTGCTCAATGGTGTTCACCTGGTTAAATAAGGATTTTGATTGATTATGCCCTGAGTTACTTCAATGTTTCTGTCATGTCCCCTGCTCCCTCCTTTCCTCCAGTGAGTACATCTCAAGGTCCTTTAATCTCTCCTCATAGGTTTTGTGGTGGAAGCCCTGTACCATCTTGGTCACCCTTCTTAGGACTGCTTCCATCCTGTCAGTATCCTTGCAAAGGTGCGGCCTCCAGAATTGCACACAGTACTCTAGGTGGGGCCTCACTAGCGTTTTATACAGTGGCATCACCATCTCCCTCCATCTGCTAGTGAAACATCTGCCTATGCACCCCAGCATGCCACTGGCCCTCCCTGCAGCCTTTGTACTCAGCTTTGACACCTTTAGATCATCAGTAATGATAACCCCCAGATCCCTTCCTTCCTTGGTGATTGTCAGCTCCCCCCCCCCATCCTGTAACTCTCCAGGGTTCCCTCTTCCCAGGTGCATTATTTTTCACTTTCTTGCACTGAACCCCACTTGCCACACCTCAGACCATTTTTCAAGCTTCCCCAGTCCCTCTTCATTCTCTACCCCATCTGGTATATCCACCCTGTTGCAGATCTTGGTGTCATCTACGAATAGGCAGACTTTCCCCTTCAGTCCTTCTGCAGTGTCATTAATGAAGACATTGAACAGGACTGGCCCGAGAACCGATCCTTGAGGTACCCAGCTGGTTACCCATCTCTTCCCAGATTGTACCCCATTTACCACCATCCTCTGCATCCTGTCCATCATCCAGTTCTTAACCCAGTTAGCCACCTTGTACTCCATGCTCAGACTACCCATTTTGTTAAGCAGCCTGTTATGTGGGACTGTGTCGAAGGCCTTAGTGAAATCAAGGTGTGCGACGTCCAGTGCTCTCCCCCCACCCACCAGTTAACTTCCTTTGTCACCCAGTCAAAAAAAATCTATCAGATTTGTTTGACATGACCTTCCTGCTGAAGAAGGCATGGTCCTGTATAACTCCCCTGAGGCAGCCAGACAAGCTCCACAAGAGAAAGAGTTTGTTACCTGCAATCCCCACCAGTCCACAGCAAAAATGGAAAAACCCTTTTACTGCTTGGCAAAATGTAGACTCGCACAAAGCAAAGGCAGCAGGTTGTCTTGCAACACCCTCGTACTGCAGTAGATACAGAAAGTGCTCCAGAGCTTACAGAACTCTCCGCAGGGGGACACAGCACAAGAAACCTGCTGAACACTATCCTTGAGACATCTGCAGTTTTCTTCTTGTATGTCCCATGGTAGTAAGTATGCTAACTCGCATAGTACACTCCTTCCTTTGATTCCACCAGTTGAATTACTTTGCTTACTGAATTGCCCGGCATGCATCATTCTTTTCCATAGGCAATTCCTGAACATGCAGACTTAGTGTCTTCTTGTTTAGTGCTTCCACCGTGCAAACCAGATAATGGGGACCTGAATGAGCATACCATAAAGGGAGCACAGGCACAGTTTACTTAGATTTCATTTTTACAAGTGGCATCATTGTTATCCTTAAATGCTGTAATATTTGACTTTTCCCAGGATACGTACCTTTGTTTTATGACTAGTCCAGTATGTAACTTTCTTTTTTTTTTTTTTCTTTTCCGAAAAGACAGCTATTGAGCATGCACTCTTGGCACCTGTTTATGATTAGCGCTTCCATTGGGGTAACTGGACAGTTGGGACGTGAATGTGCACACCAGACTGGACACTTATGCACAGTTGTATTATATTTCTTTCTATATAAAGAGATGTGTGGCCTTTATTCTGTGCTGTAATATCTGTCTTTCCCCAAGATTAGTGCCTTAATGTGTTTTGGTCCGTTTCCTCATTAGACTTACCATGCAGCACCACCACCTGGCTAATCATAATTAGTTCCTAAAACAGGCACCGTATAAAATATGACTTGTGTGTTTTTTCACCCAGCACTGAAGGTTGGATGACCATTTTTTTTCTGTTGATGTATTTGCATGGCTCCAGTTGCACCTTTAATGGACAACTATTCTCCTGCTGGCATTTACTTCATGTTATATTGCAATACTGGGGATGTTCTGACTGTTTCCACTCCCTCAGCAGTGAAGCTAATGCTCTTCTTTTTTCAACAGGTGGCAACACCTCTTTTTCGCTCAGTGATAAGATAGAGACTTTGCATTTCTTAACTCTTAGTTTTGAGATTTTCAGTACAGATACGCTGGGGTGGGAAGGGGGTCATCTACTATTTTCATGGGTAAACCATCTCCCGTGCTGTGTAATATACTTGTGACATAGCACATGTTTAGAAGCCCTTTTTGGCATACTTGGGCTCTGGAAGAGGGACCTTTTACATAGAAATTGTCAGCAGATAAGGACCGCCAGGCCCATCTAGTCTGCCTGTAAGCCCTACTCTAGTATGCAGCTACTGACCCTACCTGGTCAATGGCATTTTCCCTGTCCTCCCCACCTCTAAGGTTCCCCTATGTCTGCCCCAGGCATGTTTAAATCCCTCCACTGTCCTTGCTTCCACCACCTCCTGTGGCAGGCTATTCCATGTCTCAGCCACCCTCTCAGTGAAGAACTCCCTCACATTCCCCCTCAACTTTCCTCCTTCTAGTTTCAGATCATGCCCCCTTGTTCTTGTACTCTTCCTAAATTGGAAGATGTCACCCCCTTCACCGTGTTTATACCCTTAATGTACTTGAAAGTTTCTGTCATGTCACCTCGGTCCCTCCTCTCCTCAAGTGAGTACATGTTGAGGTCTCTTAGTCTCTCCTCATATGCTTTCTGGTGTAAGCCCTGCACCATGTTAGTTGTCTTTCTCTGAACCTTCTCCACCCTGTTGATGTCTTTGCAAAAGTCTGGCCCCCAGAATTGCACACAGTACTCTAGGTGTGACCTTACCAGTGTTTTGTACAGTGGCATCATCACCTCCCGCTTGTGATGCCTCTGCATATGCACCCTAGCATGCCACTTGCCTTCCCAGACGCCTTTGTACTTTGTTTGGATACCTTTAGGTTGTCTGAAATAATAACCCCGGGTCTCTTTCCTCCTGGGTGACAGTCAACAACTCCCCACCCCCCATCCTGTAACTCTCCCCAGGGTTCCCTCTTCCTAGGTGCAATATTTTGCACTTCTTTGTATTGAACCTTAGTTGCCACTCCTCTGACCATTTTTCAAGCTTCCCCAAATCTCTTCTCATTGTCTCCACCCCATATGGTGTATCCACCCTGTTGCAGACCTTGGTGTCATCTGCAAACAGGCAAATCTTTCCGTCCAGCCCCTCTGCAATGTCAGTAATGAAGACATTAAATAAGACTGGCACCAGAACTGATCCCTGAGGTACCCCGCTGTCCACTCCCCTTCCCCCAGTAGGGTCCCGTTTACCACCACCCTCTGCCTCCTGTCCATGAGCCAGTTTCTCACCCAGTTTACCACCATTTGCCCCATGCCCAGACTTCCCATTTTGTTAACTAGACTTCTGTGTGGGACAGTGTCAAAGGTCTTGTGGAAATCGAGGTAGGAAATGTCAACTGCCCCCCGATTAACCTCCTTTGTCGCCCAGTCAAAAAAATCTATCAGATTCATTTGACATGATCTTTCTGCTGTAAATCCATGCTGTCTTGGATCCAAGGCATCATTGGATTCTATGTATGCTACTATTCTTTCTTTGAGTAGTGCCTCCATGATCTTACCTACTACTGAGGTGAGGCTGACCGATCTATAGTTCCTCGTCTCCTCCCTACTACCATTTTTGTGGAGAGGGACTACATGTGGCCTCCTCCAGAACCACCCCTGTGTTGAGTGAGTCGGTGAACATGGCTGCCAGAAGTTCCGCTAATTCCCTTCATAGCTCCTTTAAAATCCTTGGGAGTATGCCACCTGGCCCCATTGCCTTGTCCACCTTTAATCTTGAAAGTTCCTCCAGGACCCTTTCCTGTGTGAATTGGGATATCTACCTCCACCCCCTCCCTTCATGTCTGTTCAGCTGTGGTCCCTGACCCTCCACTTCTTCAGTGAATACTGAACAGAAGTATTTGTTCAGTATTTCTTTCAATTCTAAGTTTATTAAAAGTTTTCCATGAAAGAACAGATCCACACCATACATTATTTGTTCAGTGTTTCTGCCTTCTCTAGGTCTCCCTCTTTACACTCCCCTTCATCTCTTCTAAGCTATACAATCCACCCCTCCCCCCGTTTTTCTTCTTTCGCTGACATACCTAAAGAAAGTATTGTCTCCTTTCCTCACTGTCTGCACCATTCTTTCCTCGGTCCACACCTTTGTGCTCCTAACAGCCTTACCTACTTCCTTTAGGTTGCCTAGGTACACCTTCCTGTCTTCCCCACTTTGAGTCTCTTTATATTTCCTAAAACTCTTCCTTTTGCCCCTGATCTTATCTGCCACCTCCCTTGAGAACCATAGTGGCCTCCTCTTTTGCCTTTGCTGACCATCCTAATGCACTGATTGGTCACCTCCTCTATAGCTCCCCTCAGTTGATCCCACTGCTTCTCAACCCCCTCCACTTATCTCCCTTCTCACCAGGGCATCCCTGACACCTCTCCCCATTTCCTCAAAATCAACCCCTCTAAAATTTGAGACCCTTGTCTTAGAGGGACATGACTGTGTTCCTGACTGCATATTAAATCACACCGTGGTGATCGCTGGATCCCAGCTGACCTTCCACCTGGATCTCCCAGACTCTTTCCCCATTGGTGAGAACTAAGTCTAGAATTGACCCTTCTCTGGTGGGATCATTCACCAGTTGTCTGAGGCCTGCCCCCTGCAGGGAATCTAGGATGTCACTGCTCCTGGATGAGGCAGCTGCTGGTGTGGTCCAATCTACATCTGGGATATTGAAGTCTCCCATCGCCCTTTGATGTCATATCCTGAATCTGGTCTATTAGATCCCTGCCCAACTCCTCCCTCTGCACTGAAGGTCTGTAGGTTACCCCTGTGCGGATTGATGCTCCTTCGCCAAGCTCAAGGGTGACCCACAGTGCCTGGTTCCCCCCCCATCTGCTCTGCACCTCTGTTGCATTGACAACTTCTCTAACATACAGGGCCACTCCCCCCCCCCTTTTGCCCCCTCTCATCCTTCCTGAATAGAGCACAACCTGGAACATTTGCGTTCCAGTCATGATTTGTGGTAAACCAGATCTCTGTTATTGCCGCTATGTCCAGGTCTGTTTCTATCATCAAGGCCTGCAGGTCTGGAATTTTATTTCACAGACTTCGGGCATTTGTAACCATTGCCTTCCATGGCTTGCTGCCTGCCCCCCTTTCCCCTTCTGTGTTAGCTCTTTCGCTTCTTTTCCTCACCCCTTTTGTCCTTAATTTGCTGCCTTATTGCACCTGCCTTTCCCCTTGTATCTGGTGCTGGAGTCCCTTTTTGTCTTTCCCCTCTCATTTTCCTTGTTTCCATCTCCAGTCCTGTTTGCATTTCCTTTGTTGGCTACTCTAAACTGTGAGAGTGGGCAGTGTGATTTACACTGGTCTTTATCTCCACTCCCCCCCCCCGGCTAGTTTAAATGCTTGCAAATGTAGCCTTGAAACTGTTCACTGAGGACTCTGGTGCCCTTGCCAGAGAGATGCAGGCCATCCCACCCCCCTGTACAGGTCTGCATCCTCCTAGGTGGGCCCCCAGTCCCCAGTGTAGCCAGAACCTTGTTCTCTGCACCAGCTCCTCAAGCAAGCATTGAAGTTTCTGATGTGGAGATTCCTAGCCCCCTCCTTGTCATGGACAGGCAGCACCTCTGAGAAGGTCACGGATTTTGCAACCTGCCCCAGGTCCCTTCCCAGTTCCTCAAACTCCCTCTACACCCTATGCTACCTCTGTCATGTTTCCAGCCAAGTCATTTGTCCGAAGATGGACAATGACATCGAGCTCCTCTCTCCTTGCTATTGCTCTAGTGATCCCCCTGGATCTTCCTTCCATCCCTCCGAGCTGTGCTTTCTGGCATGCACTTAACCTCCTTCCCCTTGCTGTTCCTAGCTCCACCCTCTGGACAGTGGAGTCCCCCAACAGGAGTATTTTCTTCTTCCGCTAGGGTTCTCCCCCCACCCACCCTTAGGGTTCCTCCCAGAGACCCCACTCGTCCTCTGTTGGCGCAACCTCAGGTGACCTTGTGGGACCTTCCTGCTCCACAGGTACAGCGTAGGAATTGCTTGTATGCACCAGCTGCGGGATGTGCCTCTGCTTTGCCACCCTAACCCTGCCTGAGCCCACTGTAATCCAGTCACTCCTTCTGGGCAACCTTTGAGGTAGTGAATGCGGATACATTGGCCTCTGAGTAGGGGCTGAGGCCACCTGAATCCTAGCCAGCTTGGCTTGTAGATTGGCAACCTCCTCCCTCAGCCCAGAGAGGTGCCTGCAGATTGGGCAGAAACACAGGATCCAGAAGGTTTTCCTGAATTCTGCTGCTCCACAACCACCGCACTGCACCACTCCCAGCATTTTCCCCTTTTCATACTTGCTTGTTAATACTCTTTCTGAGGCTAAGAAGTTATGTGTCTCCTAAATTTAATTCAGGCAACCCTTATCCCTGGGCTGTTTTGTATTTATGCCTTACCCTCTGCTGCTCCAAGCCTGTCTTTCATCTGTGCTAGGTGTTCTGCTTCAGTCCTTTCCTGTGTCTAGCAGAAGGTTATCTAGGCTGTGCCGGCAGGATCCTATAAGGTAGACCAGCACAGGGTGGGTGGGATGGGATAGATTGGGTGGGCTCTTCCTCCGTCCAAATGTATTGTTTACTGTGTGCTGAACAAGAAAGAAATTCTCTCTGGAAACTTCCAGCCCAGTTGTCTCCCCAGCAGTTTCAGTACCTGAAATAAAAAATCTCCCCATAACCAAACTGTGTCAAATCTGGCAGTACCCCTTTCAGGAACAAACAAAAAAAAATAAAGAAGTGAAACAGATGAAAATATCATCCCGAAAAATTACTTGCTCAGACGAACCCCAGCAGTGAAATAATACTAATCTCAATCCACTGCTTCCAGTCGCTTCAAGAATTGCTGTCCCTGTACCCCTCTGAGCAGGTGCACGTTCTGCCTTGAAATGCTAGTGCCGCTGAGCCTCTGCCACCTCCACTGTGGTCAACAACTGCCGGGTTTCGGTGTGTGCAGTGCCTAATACAGCCCACAGGAACAGATTTGAATTTCAGCACCTTCACAGATCACCTCAGCGATTGGCTGCCCAGAATTCTATTGCTCCCCTGTGACACGCTTTACTGGGCCCTTCCCTCCATCCAAATGCACTGTATACTGTGTGCTGAACAAGAAAGAAATCCCCTCTAGAAACAATCAGCCCAGTTGTCTCCCCAGCAGTTTCAGTACAGCATACCTGAAATAAAAAATATCCCCAGTATCAAACTGCATAAAATCTGCCAGCGTCCCTTCCAGGAACAAACAAAAAAAATTAAGAAGTGAAACAAATAAAAGTATGCCCCCGAAAAAACGACTTGCTCAGACCAACCCCAGCAGTGAAATAATACTTATCCCAATCCACCGCTCCCAGTCGCTTCAAGAATTGCTGTCCTCATGCCGCTTAGAGTAGGTGCACATTCTGCCTTGAAACACTATTGCTGACGAGCCTCCGCCTCCTCCACTGTAATCAACAACTGCTCAGTTTTGGTGCACGCGGTGCCTGATAAAGCCCACAGAAACAGATTTTTTCAAGGGCATCCACACCTCTTCCTTCCCACTTCTACCTGTATCATCAGGGGTTGGGACTAGAGGTCTGTTTATATGCACCTCTACCCTTGGAAGTATTTCTTGTTATTAGTTAATATTTGCCATGTTGGCATGATTTGGATGTGGAAGGTTTAGTACTGTTATATGTAACAGAACATTGCTCCCCAATCAAAGCCATGAGAACTGTATAGGTGACATAACATATTGATTGACTGATTGGTAACATTTTATTTTTATCCAGGAACAAACTTTAGGGACAAGTCCCTGTTTACAAAGAATATCCTGTACAAAAAAAAAAACAACCAAACATCAACAATATACAATGTGCAAACAGTACAGATCATAAACATATAGACAAATGTGTACAAAACATACACACGATACTATAAAAGTTCAATCTTAGCTGAACTTTTATATTATCTTGTATGTATTGTATACAGTTGTCTATATGTTTATGATCTGTACTGTTATTTGTCCATTGTATATTGTTGAAGTTTGATTTTTTTTTTGTACAAGGCATCCTTTATAAACAGCGACTTGTCCCTAAAGTTTGCTCCTGAATAAAAAAATAACATTTTATCAGTCAGTCAGTATGTGATGTCACCTGTACAGTTCTCATGGATTTGTTCGGGGAGCAACGTCTGGTTTAGACTTTACAGGGGCGGGGGTGGGTTCCATTCAGGCTTACTATCTTATTGACCATGGTTAATACAAATACCTTAGTGTTATCATATAATGTTCATGGATTCACCAATCCTGTTAAACAAAGCAAATTCCTTAGTTTTCTTAAAATAAATAAATAAAACAGATTTTCTCTTTCTGCAGGAGACACACTTATCACCTGCCGAGCATTACAAACTTGCTATGTTTGGCTTTACCAATATGGTTGCCTGCTTATAAGTCCAGCAGGCGAGCATTAGTATTATTCCCGAATGCTGTCCCTTTTGAAACTGTTAATACTCTTTTGGATAATGAAGGAAGATCTGCTATTCTTAAGGGAAGGTACCATGGCAAAGTAATAACCCTGGCCTGATTATGTTTTCTGCTATAACCTATTTTTGAAAATTGCTGAATGAGTGGAGGGTACTCTAATTTTTTGGGGAGATGTAAACCTAACTTTGAATCCCTATCCAGATATTACTGCTCGCGTCCCTAGATAAGACCACAAGTTAGTGCAGCAGGTCCGCAAACTTTTGACGCATTCAGTTATCTGGATGCCTGGCATACATTGCATGGACAGCAGAAAGATTACACTTTCTACTCAGCACCTCACCAAATGTACTCCAGGATAGACTACCTCTTGGTCCCTAAAGAGATTGCGAGAACATTGTCTGATAGTTGGATGGGAAGTTTTACACTTTCAGACCATCCACCCCTATTTTTGCAACTTGTACTAGGCAAGGCTAAGAAGAAAACTTTTTGAAGATTAGAGGTTTCCTTATTACAGTATGAGGAAGTTCAGCAAGGCATCTCTACGTGTCTTGAACAAGCAGTGGCGGCGAATGATACCACAGAGATTTCTTCCCCAATACTTTGGGATATGATCAAGGTCATTTTGCAAGGAAAATTTATAGAGCTTCCCTCTCAAAATAAGAAGCAGCGAGACACGTACTTTAGGCTTAGCAGGTTGTGGGGACAAATAAGGGAATTTGAAATGCAACAAAAAATAAAATTGAAAAAACAGAGAGGGCAAACCCTTCTCTGCCTTAAGAGGGAGCTTAACTCCCTTTTGGACTACCAAGTCTAACAAAAATTACTTGTTTTAAGGCAGCGTTATTATGAGGGAGGTCCTCGGGCTTTAAAACTGCTGGTGGGAAAATCACCTAAGCAAAAAGCAAGGGGCAATTTCAAACATTATTCACCGACCACCAAAAAAACTCCTACAGCTGGTCCCAGATATAGCAGAGGCCTTTCGCTCCTATTACCTCGAACTATAGAGCTGAGCCCCCCACCAACACCACCACCACCGATCAAAATACTATAGTCAGTTTTACTCGTCAGTTACATCTGCCAAACCCTCCAGCATTGCATAATGAGGCTTTGACTGCAGCTATATCACATGTGGAGCTAGATGCCGAGATCAAACGGTTAAAGACAGGCAAGTGCCTGGGGACAGATGGACTCGCGAGGGAGTTTTATAAACACTTTAAAGGTCTGGTGACCCCTTTTATTACACTGAGCTTATTTTGCAGTTCTCATTGAAAATGATGTACTCGTCCCTTCCTTGTCTCTGGCCATAATTTCCGTGATCCAGATACGGGCTAAGGACCCAATGAACTGTACCTCCTATAGACCAATTTCTATTCTTAATTCAGACTATAAAATGCTGACAGGGGTAATTACACAAAGATTAGAACAAATTGTCCCTGAACTTATCCATATGAATCCAACCGGTTTTGTCCCTGGGCATCATACTTGGGACAGTATCTGTAGAAAAGCACACATTATTGGCCACCTTGCTCGGACTAAACAATCAGCTCTTCTTAAGAGTTTAGACGTGGAAAAAGTCTTTCTCAAGGTGTCTTGGGTCTTTATGCAATGGGTCCAGGCTAGTTCTGGGTTCATGGACCAGTTTATTCAATGTATTTCCAAGTTATACTCTCACCCCTCCGGATATGTGAGTGAAAATGGCAGGGGTTGAAATAACCACCTGTCTGTCTCAAACATTCAGTTTTACCCAGGGACAGGTGGTTTCATTTCTTTGCCTGTCCCTGGGACAGGTACGAACATATGAACATTCTAATCTGCCAGCAGAACAGACCCTACAGTCTATCAAAGTCTGCCCGAGTGTGCAGCTAGCACCCTAGATTGCAGCTGCCCCAGCCTCCTCCCCCTCTGTCCCTCCCATAACTGTCACAGCCCCTGTCCCCTGACCCTTCCTCTTGCTTTGTCCCACTCCTTCTTAAAACTTCCAACTGTCATACATGTTACCACCCCACTGGTAGCGCATTCCAGTTAGACACCACCCTCTCAGTGAAGTAGTGCCTTCATATCTCCCTCTTAAATCTTCCCCCCTCCAATCTTAGTCCATGCCCCCTCATCTCCCTACCTTTCCTCAGTTTAAACACCCCCTCGGTGCTAGGTTTATTTACCCCCTCAAGTATTTGAACATTTCAATCATATCCCCATCCTCCTCTCTCTCTCCTAGTGTGTACATATTCAGCTCCTGCAGCCTGACTTCATAGTCCTTTCCTTCCATCCCCTTTAACATTTTTGTTGCCCTCCTTTGTGCCCCCTTCAGTAATTTTATATCCCTCTTCAGATATTGCCTCCAGTATTTCACACAGTACTCCATATGTGGTCTGACCAAGGCTCTGTAGAGGGGCAGGATCACCTCCCTATGCCTGGATGAGAAACTCCTTGTGATACAACCCAGCAACCTGTTTGCCTTAGCTGCAGCTTTCCTGCATTGGGCTGAGTTGTTCATGTTCCCTGTTACTAATACCCCAAGGTCCTTCTCCTCCTCAGTGATCCCCAGCCTCACCCCACCCAACCAGTAGTCCCTCCTATGGTTTTTTGCCCCGAAGTGCATCGTCTTACACTTCTTCATTTTGAATCCTAGCTGCCACTTCTCAAACCATGACTGTAGTTTGGTTAGGTCCCGCTGCAGTTGTTTCCATCCATCCTCTTCGTCCACCACTGCCCCCATTTTGGTATCATTTACAAACAGGCTAACCCTGCTCCCAACTCCATGTGCTCTATCTGCGTTAAAGAGCCCAAATAGCACTGGGCCTAGCACTGAACCCTGCGGCACCCCGCTTGTCACTGCTCTGGGTGTTGAGAGCTCCCCCCTCCACTACCACCTGCTGCACCCTCCCCGTGACCAGTTTTCTCCAGTTTGTCAGCTTTTTCCCACCCCCACGGCAGTCATCTCCCCCAGTATCCTGCGTGAGGCACTGTATCAAAGGCCTTGCCGAAGTCCAAGTACAGGACATCTACCGCATGACCCCCATCTAGCTCCCTTGTTACCCAGTCGTAATACTCTATTAGGTTTGTTTGACAAGACCTCCTTGAGACAAACCCATGCTGCCGCCCATCCTGGAGGCCATTACCCTCGAGGAATGCCACCAACCTCTCCTTCAGTATCATCTCCATAAGCTTCCCCACTATGGAAGTGAGGCTGACTGACTGATAATTTCCTGGCTCCTCCCTAGGCCCATTCTTGTGTATGGGCACCACGTAGGCCACCCTCCAGTCCTGAGAGACGCACCCTGTTTCCAGGGAGGTGTTGAACAGATATACCACTGGCTCGGCCAACACCTTCACCATCTCCCTCAGCACCCTGGGGTGGATGCCATCAGGACTTGGTGCCTTGTCCACCCTAAACGTCCTCATCCCCTCTAGCACTCTACTCCCTATGATCATTTTGTCTGTCACCTCCTCCCCCCTCCCCCCCCAGTCCATAGTGGCATTGGTTCTTCCTTCTCCTTAGTGAAAACAGAGCTGAAGTACCCATTCAGTATTTCTGCTTGTTCGTCTCCCTTTTTCACCCATTTCCCTAACCACTTTATTTTCACTATATGTTCTTTTCACATCCTCTTTTCCCTGACATATCTAAAAAAGCCCTTCTCCCCTCTCTTTATGCCCTGTGCTAACCTTAATTCCCTGGAGGCCTTGGCTTTTTTCACCTGCCTGGTCACCTCTTTGGACCAACTCCCATAAGCCGCCTTATACTCTTCCTTCCTTGTTCTCCTGTACTTCCGATACGCAGCCCTCTTTGCCTTCACCCCCTGCAGCTCTTCACTGTTCAGCCAGCATGTTTTCTGGCTTTACCCTTCTTACTCCTAGGCCTGGTGCAGGCTACTGTGGCCTCTGTTAGCCCAGCTTTAATAATCTCCCACTTTTGCTCTGGATTCATCCCCGGCCTTATATCCTGTAGTCTCTCTTGCAGTATTTCTCCCATCCCCTAAAGTCCACCACCTAAGTGCCTGTGCCTCCAGTCTCCCTGCCCAATGTGAGTATGAACCACACTGGTGGTCGCTACCTGCTAGTGGGTCCTCAATCCTTACCTCCGTCACTGCCTCTCCATTTGCCAGTACCAGGTCCAGTGTGTTACCAAGCCTTGTAGGCCCACTTACCATTTGCGTCAGGAGGCCATCCTGGATCACATCCAGGAGCGCCTGCTCCTTGGCGTTGTTGGTGGCAGGGGTGCTCCAGTCAACCCCTGGTAGGTTGAAATCCCCCACTGTCACCACACTCCCCCTCCTACACACCCTCCTTATCTGCTCTGCCAGCTTCCCATCCAGTTCCCCAGATAGGGTTGGTGATCTGTACACCACTCCCAGCCTCAGCTTTCTACCCTTGGAGTCCAGAAGCTGGACCCAAAGTGCCTCCATCCTCCCCTCCTCCCCCTCGTCCCTCGTGCATTTGATCCCTTCTCTCACATAGAGTGGTACCCCCCTTCCAACTCCCCGGTCCTTTCTGTAAATACCGTACCCTGGAATTGCCAGATCCCAGTCATGGTACTCAGTGGCCCAGGTCTCTGTTACTGCAGCAACATCCACATTCCCCTCTGAAAGGAGTGCCTGAAGTTCCAGAATTTTGTTTCCCGGGCTTTTCGCATTTAGGGAGACCACCTTCCATCCATACTCCTCCTTCCTCACTCCCCTCTTCTCCTTGGTCTGCTCCCCTCCTCTCGGTAGTTCACACCTGTAACTCCACCTTGTTATTACAGGGTGGTGGTGGTGCTGCCTTCCGCACTTCATCCTGGCTACCGTGCATGCCCCTTCTCTGAGTCATTTCACCTTTGCCTTTACCCATATCTAGGGGAGTGAGCTCACTAGGCTCCCCTGCCCGGACCCTTTTACCAAGTAATGTAGGTAACCAAGTAAGAAAGCATCTGCAGGCATCAGGACCCATGAGATGCTGTCACCTGTAAGGCTATACTGTGGCTGTCCCAGTCCTATGGTGTTGTGTGTTGAGAGATGTCCATTGAACTCCAGGTTCTTGTGATGGGCCTTCAGTGTAGTCGGTGGTTTCATCAAGCAGCAGAAAGGAAAATAGTGCCAGTGTTAGGACTAGACTGTGCATGTGTTCCTGTCATCCTGCATGTGCAGTTGCTTATAGATACATAGATACATAGACAGTGTCGGCAGATAAGGGCCTATGGCCCACCCAGTCTGCCCATTTGAGCTTGTAAGTTCAGTTTATGTTTTCCTAGAAGTCTGTTGCCCCTTACCTCTGACCTCCAGAATTCCTTTATGTCTATCCCATGCATTCTTAAATCCCGTGATTGTTTCAGCCCCCACCACTTCCTCTGGCAGGGCGTTCCACTTGTCCACCACCCATTCTGTGAAGAAATTCTTCCTCACGTTTCCTCTGAATCGTCCTCCCCCCAACTTCTGCTTGTCTTCCTTTTGCTTTCTGCACTGTGTAGCTCTGCGTGCTGTATTTGCAGTAGCAGCCCAAGACTAGCACTTGTACATAGGCAGCAGAATTTTGTATATGCAAACTAAAAACCCTTTTCGGGGCTGTCTACTAAGAGGGGCCTGGTCAAGGCTAATTAAAGTGCAAGAAAACTGTATCTGAAAGACTTTTTCAGGGCAGACAGTCAAGGCAGAAAGAGGAGTATACTCACTATTTATAGATTAGGAGAAGAACTTAAGGGGTGAGAGAACTTACAGTGGAGGAACCGCTGTCAGGGAGTGACCACCACTCAGTATGGCTCACATTGAATATGGGCAAGGAAGGAGTGGAATCTGGCACAAGAGTGCTGGACTTCAGGAGGGCTGACTTTGGGAGGATGGGGGAAGTGGTAAAAGGGTACCTGGCCAGAATTCAATGTAGAATGGACACTAACCAGAGGTGGGAGCTCATAAAGCTGGGGATAGTGGAGGCAACCAAAACCTGCTACAAGGTCCAGAGCAAGAAGGCTAGGGCTAAGAAACCAAGCTGGTTGAGCAAGGAGGTCATGGAAAAGGTAAGAAGGAAAAGAGCTGCCTTTAGGAGATGCAAGAAAACAGGGAAGGGGGGAGGACAGGGAGGAGTACTTGATGGAATCGAAGGAGGTGACAAGGGCAGTAAGGGGAGCCAAGGCATCTACAGAACTCAGGCTGGCACAAGGCATAAAGACGGGAGAAGGCCTTCTTTAGGTACATCAGGGAGAAAAGGAGCTGTAAGGACCACATAATTAGGATTAGGAAGGAGTGGGGGTTGGGTGGAAGCAGGGTGCGATAAGGCAGAAGCACTAAATGATTACTTCTTCTCGGTATTTACTAAGGAGAAAAGGAGGGTGACACCCAAGGAGGAAGGAATGGCAGAAACGGGGGAGAGGGGGTGACAGATGGGGAAATCATGGAGGGCAGAGTTCGAGAAGGTTTGAAGGCACTGAGGGTGGACAAGGCGCAAGGCCCAGATGGCATCCACCCCAGGGTACTGAAGGAGCTGGCAGAGGTCCTTGCAGGACCTTTGGCAGACCTATTTAATTCCTCACTACATTGAGTGTGTACCTCAGGACTGGAGGATGGCTCATATGGTGCCCTCCACAAGAGTGGCCCCAAGGATGAATCGAAAACTACAGACCAGTGAGCCTCACATCCATCGTGGGTAAGCTAATGGAGACTATCCTGAAGGAGAGGGCTGGTGGAACTCCTAGAGGCCAAAGGACTACAGGACAGCAGACAGCATGGCTTCGTACGTGGCAGATCCTGCCAAACCAACCTGGTGGATTTCTGTGACTGGGTAACTAGGCAACTGGACAGGGGCCATGCAGTGGATGTCCTGTATCTGGACTTCAGTAAGGCATTCGACTCTGTGCACATGGAAGGCTGGGAAGTAAATTAGAAGGCACAGGGGCAGGTGCAAAGCTGGTGAAATGGGTAGAGAACTGGCTTCAGGGAAGGCAACAGAGGGTGGTGGTGGGTGGGGAGCTCTCACACGCAAGGGTAGTGATGAGCGGTGTTCCACAGGGCTCGGTGTTGGGACCAGTGTTGTTTAGGATATTTGTTGCAGACAATACTTAAAGGAATAGACAGGGTGGAGTATACTCAGATGTCTGCACTAGTGAGTGCACGCAAAATAGAAGACATGCACTTTAACAGGGGTGGAGCGGCATAAAAGGGGAAAGATGTGAACGTAATTATAAAATGTAACATCAGAAAATGTAAAATCATTGCAGACATATCACTGGACATCCAGAGCAAGATCAGTCTGTTTGCTGAGGATACCAAGGTAGGAGCGATGGTGGATGACCTAGGGGGATGGCAGGGGTTGCAGGATGATCTGGCAAAGCTTGAAACCTGGTCAGACACCTGGCAACTGGGCTTTAATGCCAAAAAGTGCAAGGTGCTGCATTTTGGGATAAAGAACCCAAGGAGGAGTTACCAGCTGGGGGGAGTGCAGCTAGCCTAGACAGAGGAGGAGAAGGATCTGAGGGTGCTCATTACAGGGTCAATGAACAACTCGGCACAATGTAGGAAGGCAGCTGCAAAGGCCAACAAAATGCTGGGTTGTATTGCAAGGGGTATATCCTCGAGGAGGAGGTGATTCTGCCACTGTATAGGTCATTAGTTAGACCGCACCTGGAGTACTGGCGTGCAGTACTGGCACCCGTATCTGAAGAGGGACATTGTTACCTGAGGGGGTGCATCGCAGGGCGACAAAGATGATCAAGGGGCTGGGGGACTTATCATACGAGAGGACACTGAGGGAGTTGAACATGTACTCGCTGGAGGAGAGGAGGGACTGGGGGACATGATTGAAACCTTTAAGTACATGAAAGGAATACATAAGACAGGTACAGAGGGGCTGTTCAAAGTAAGGGAGGGGAGGGACACCAGGGGTCATGATATCAGACTGGAGGGAGGGAGGAAGGTTCAGGAGGGAGATGAGGAGACACTTTTTTACAGAGAGGGTGGTGCCTGGGTGGAATGCATTACCTGCAGAAGTGGTATCCAGTAGAACAGTGGCCTGCTTCAAAAGGGGATGGGACAGGACAAGGGGGAGGGTCAATGAAGGGGGAAGGGTGGAAGGGAGGGGCAGCTGCAGAATAAGGGGTGCTAGCTGCACATTCGAGCAGACTTGATAGACCTCTAGGCCTTTATCTTCTGGCAAATTTTGTATGTTCGTATGACCAGTTAAGTCAGTGCAGAAGGGCTCCAGAGACGGGAGATGAGGAAGCTGGTTAAAAGCAATGGTCAGGATTACAAAGTTGGAGAAGACATTTAGGGCCAGATATTCAAACTGAGCCCAAAATGTGCGCAATAGCAGGAGCAAGCACAAGTCAATTGCGCACATGCGCAATAGACGAGATATTCAAACATGGAGCAAGTCAAATTGCACAACCTGCGCCATAGCGCAACCAGAAAGGGGAAACTGAGCAGATATGATGCGCCATAGCGCAACAAGGCCAGCCCAGCTGAGCAGTCCAGAGGCACCATAGTGCAAGCAGAGAGCCCCCCAGCAGCAGAGCAATGGAACTGCACAACCAGGGAGGTAGGCAGGGGCCCACCACCAATGCCACAGATGGGCACAGGAACACACTGCAGAACTAACAATACACCCCCACACCCTAAGCACAGCATCACTGGTTGAGGGATGGAATATCCACCGGCCCATGGGGACAAGCCAACAAAGCACAGCTGGACCATGGTGCCCCAGCACACCCACTGGCAAGCTGAGACTGCACACAAAGGGGGCGGACAACCCAAGTGCACAGCAGCACCCCCCTGTGCACAGCACACCCTGCACTGGTACCCCATGACACCACCCTAGGCAGTGACTGTCACTGTCACTGCAGGAATCCCAAGCCCCCTCCCGCCACATGCAATCTCGTGTACCACAGAACCATACAAGCCAGACCCACCAGGAGCACCCAGCGGTGTGTGGCAGCACACGGCCAGACCGGCTGAAAGCCACTACCACACCAGGGACACCTCCCCACACACACACATTCCCAGACCAATACCACCCCAGATGCCATGCACACCACTGCAACTGAGCACCTATAGCCAGCTGCAAATCAGAGACCACCACAGTATTCATAACAAAATAGATTTATATAAAGAAAATATAAACAGGAACAGACAACTATGTACAACTATATACAAGACAAGGGTGGGTGCGGGTACAAGGTAGGGGTGGGTAAGGGGCAGGGGTGAAGAACTGGGTGAGGGAAGGCAGGGTGTGAGGGATGGGTAAAGGGGGTAGGTGTGGGGCAGCTACTGCCCGCCAGGCCGCACATCAGCCGGCTGCTGCTGGTCCCGGGTCCTCCTCCTCCTATGTCTCACTCCCCTTCGTTGCATGTCCCTCAGTATCTCGAGGGACTCCAAAGAGACGTCCAGCAGGCGGTGGACAGCCCACTCTATCCTCCTCAGGACCTGGACACCTAGGACAAGGGAACAGAATCAATGGCTGTGACTGTCCACAACCCTGAAGCCCACCCAACATGCATGGCATACAGCCAAGTGCCCCGCTCCTGTGATGGACTGCACCCACCCACAGTGACCGTGCACAAGACAAGCCCAACCAGGCAGCAACAGTCATGTTTGCCACTGCACACACCCACCATGACCAGCACAGCACAGCCAAAGGCTGTACAGTGACGTGGCTACGTGGTGGGAAGTTAGTGCCACAGCCATGTGCCCAGTGCATGCATGGACCACCAGTGACGCACTCCCAGACATGCAGTGCCACTGGACAGTGCTGACTGTCACACGTCGCGTGCATGGCAGTGTTGTCCATGGATGGTGGCCATGCCCTGCCCCCCCCACAGCATGCAATAGCATCCATGATGTCATGACACTCACCCTCATCAAACCGCTGCTGCTGCTGCTGATGCCGTGGCTCGACATCACCACCACCTCGGACAGCCACTGCTGCCACCCCTCTCTGTGCCTCATCCTGGGCCCGCCTGCGCTCCACCATGCCTGTGGGAAACAAAAGGTGAGAAACACATCAGTGAAATCCCAAAGCAGACAGCCCCCTGCCCACACAGCCAGACCCATACATCACACACCTGTAAACACCACCACAGCCAACCATAGACCAACCTTCCCCCACGTGCTGGTCACAATACACAGTGTTACCCATGTGGACAGTACAGGTGCATAGATGGCTCACCCACCTGGCCTAGGCACCACGCCCCTCCTGGCACGTGACCGTGGCGCCCAGCAGTGCCTGCTCCCTCCTGCGCGGGTCACCCCGTGCGGTGCCTGCACTGCTCCGCTGAGTGCCGCCGCCAGTGGCCTCTTCAAGTTCAGTGGCCACCTGCTGCCTGCGTGTGCGGGCCACGTTCAGGGTTCATCCCAAACAGTGGCCCATGGTGAAGCTCACCACAGCCACCAGGTTGGCCAGCTCCAACGCACTCCACTGTGGAGCTCTCCTGCATCCATCCCTGCAAGTATATAGTAGGCAATATGGCTCCTGGTAGCATGTTACGTGGAACTGTTGCGCAGTACAACTCCGTTAGTCCCGATCACACTGTTCATGACGCGCCCGGTCCCTGTCGCGCTGTTACCGAACAGCGCGATGAGCTGCAGACATGCCATACGTACAGCGCCAAGGGGGCAAAGGTCGGCACAAGGTCATGGGTCTCTGGCACAAGGCCACGCAGCGCCATCGGGCGTCTACAGTCCAGCATTGGTTGCCTCGTGCCATTGCCACAGTGGACTATTGCACGGTTGTGCCACAGCGCCATGTGGTGACCGGCTGTGGCGCCACAACGCGATGGTGGCCGTATTCTGAATTGCTGATCGTGCACAGCACGTCATCAGCGCGGCAGACGCCTGCGTAAGCTACCTGGGCATGCGCAGTGCGGTGTACTACGCAGTCACAGAACTGCGCCATTGGCTCAGCCAGCTCAACCGTATTGCGCAAAGCGCAACAGCGCGATATTCAGCCGTCATATGCAGATCAACCATTCAGTGGCGCAGTGGTGCGATTTGCGTCTCATTAAAGTTGATCCACTCCTAATTTGCATGCATTGCGCTGTAAATGTGCGACATTGATCTGCAGTGGCCATATTCGGTTACTGCAGCCGATAGGTGAGTTGCATGCATTTTGCTGTTCTGGACCATGGCCCCAGAGAAGCTGTGTACTGCACAGTCACAGGTGACCACTCTCACCCATACAGGCCATGAAATGACTGAGCGAGGACTGGTTGAGGAGGATGATGGTGGGTGGAAGAGGAGGTCCAACTTTACCAAGGCAGAGACAGAGGCACTGTTTGAGGCATGCCTGGCTGAGGAGCCACTTCTCAGTGGACGGCGGGGCACCCCTCAGGCCCGAGCTGCTGCATGGAAGGGGGTGGCACGTGCCATCAACCTGCACGGCAGCCACCAGTGCTCCGTGCAGGAGTGTAAAAAGAAGATAGGGACCGACAGGAGAAGGGTGAAGGAGAAGGTTGCAGCCATCAGGGCGGCACGTGCTGCTACAGGCGGTGGACAGCCGGAGGTGGTGCAGCTGACCCTGTCAGAGGACATGCTCGCTGCAAGCATGCAGCGCAGCGCCATTGAGGGTGTGCCTGGAGGTGGCTTCCAGACAGGTGGTAGCCCATCACTGCATGGTATGTCATGTTGGGGAGGTAGTTCACATGCACTAACATGTCCTTCCTTTCTGTTACAGATCCTGTGCATCTGCAGGGGTCAGCAGTGGAGGGCCTGTCCACTGCAGACAGCCACCCGGAGTTGGAGGAGGGACCATCCACCTCCGCAGATTGCTGGCGTGCACTGCGGCAGTGCACGGCCATCTGCCTTCACAGATGTTGAGACAGGTGTGGGGAGTGCCCTTCCTGTGTCCCAGCAGTGCACGCTGCGGCTGTGGCTGTGGCACAGACCTGCACCATCGATGATGCACCAACCACTATGGGCATTGACATGTGTGTGTGTCAGGATGGACACACAGCAGGCCAGCACACGCCCATGGATCTAGCTGGTTCCGACGTGTGTGCCAGCATGACAGCACAGTCCCAGGCTGTGCCTGTCAGCACCAGTGGGGCAGCACCGGTGGCTGTGCAGGTCACTGGCACTGTTGTGGCCACAGCAGGGGAACCACTGATCCTGTGGGCACAGCAGGTGGAGGGGCAGCAGCAGTCACCCACCGGGACTGCGGGTACAGGGCTCAGCGGTGATGGAGGTGCACTGCCTGTGGACATGCCCATATCTGGTCCTGGTGAGCAGCGCCCACCCTTAAGGGGTGCTGTACATCAGGCCCTTCCAGACCCTGAGGGACAGGTTGCCAATGTGGCAGACAACCTCTTTGATGAGCACACCCACCTGCTGCAGGCATCAGTACAGCAGCAGATGCGGGTTGCATCGTCCGTGGAGGCACTGTGTGTGGCTCTGGAGTGGCACAGCAGGGACAACGAGAGGATCCTGTCCCGGATTGACCATATGCTGGTGGATGTGACCGCCGCCATCGACAGGCTGACACAGGCAGTGGTCAGTGCCGTGGCCACATTGGGCACACAGGTGCCCCTGTGCCGCTCACACCGCGCAGTACGCTATCCACTCCCCATTTCCGGCGTCGTGCGACATCCACCCTGTCGACACCGGGTTCAGCTGTGGGCATCCCGAGCACCCCTGGTGCAGATATGTTCTGTATGCTGCAGACCCCTGTGCGGAAAGGTCGCGTTCACGCAGTGGGACTCCTGGTGGTCCGGTGCCACCCCATGTGGCCCATGCTCAGCTTGCCAGTGCTGCTGGGTCTCGCCGGGGCCGCCCACACATCCGAGGTGGTCATGGCACTGTGGCACATGACTGAGCTGTCTCCCAGTGCGGGCCCTGTCTGGTGCTGCCCTGTGTGCAATGTGTGTGTTGGTGGGCAGTGCACCAGTGGGTGCTCTGCACTACACGCCGACACACGGACCACCTACACACCCACCCGACTGCTGTCCACAGGTGCATGTGCATGATGATGCCTGCATTGCACTGTACACCAAGGTGCAAGGGCGCCCAGCATCTGACACACGTACATGGACAGTACAGGTGGTGGTGGTGGCCTGTGGACGTGTGTGTTTCTCATGTCTGTTCCTGCTCTGCTGTGCCCCTGCCCCTGTGCACTTTGTGCCTGGCGTGTGTGTGTGTGTGTGTGTCTGTCCATGTGGCGTGTGACTGTTCACCCCTCCCTGGTTGTGTGTTTGTGCTCCTGTACCCTGCCACTCCCCTCGCCATCATGCACCCCTGGTGTGTTACCCTGTGTGTATGTGGGTTGTGCCCTGGACAGTGTTGGTTGCACATAGCCCCATGACTTACCTGTGTTGTGCGAAGTGCTCCTCTGTGATGGTGTCCTGGTGCAGCTGGGCCAGCCGGATCAGTCGGGGGTCATGCCGTCCAAGGGGGGGCTGCTCATCCCCATTATCACCGGCATCCCCATCGCTGTCCCCCTCCTCGACCTGTACAGCTATCCCACAGTCTTTGGCCATGTTGTGCAGGATACAACAGGCCAGGAATATCCCACAGGCCTTTGAGGGGCTCTATTGTAGGCCACCGCCGGAGGTGTCTAGGCATTGGAAGTGTGCCTTCAGCATCCCAAACACCCGCTCGATGATGTTGCATGTGGTGGCATGTGCCTCATTGAAGCATTGCTGCGATGGGGTCGTGGGCCGCCAGTAGGGTGTGAGCAGCCAGGGACGGAGTGGGAATCCACTGTCACCTGTGTGGAGATAGTGGAGGTTAGTGTCATGTTCAGGCCCATATTGCCCCTAGCCCTGTGTGCCACTCCCATGGCACCTGTGGCTAACCCACCCTTGTCCCTGCTTTGCCAATCCTACATGCATACTCACCCACTAGATGTCCTGTGGGGATGTCCCCATTGTCGAATCGATGGCACAGTGCTGACTGGTACCATATGAATGAATCGTGTGCTCCGCCAGGGTGCGTGGCACAGACATTGATGATGCGCCCACTGGCATCACACACCACCTGGCAGTTGACACTGGAAAACCCCTTCCGATTGCGATAGGCGGCCCCATTGGGGCCAGGTGGTGTGCGAATGGCCACATGGGTGCAGTCTGTCGCCTCGAGCACACCAGGCATACGTGCTACCCTGTGGAACTCCTGTATGTTTGCTGTACGCTCTGCCGTGGTGCTGGGGAAATGGATGTACTCCGCAGCATGTGGCAGCAGTGTGCTGAGGGATTGGGTGAGGATGCGTGACGTGGCGGACTGTGTTATGCCTGTGGTGTCCCCTGTTGGCCTCTGGAAGGTACCAGTGGCGAGCAAGCACATGCAGGCTGTTACCTTTGTCTCCACTGACAGAGCGTGACTCCATCGTGAGGGTGCCTGCATCACATCACTGCACAGCTCACAGAGCCACCTCAGTATTGCCCTTTTCAGGCGGTACCGGCCCACAATCTCTACGTCTGAATACAGCTCAAAGCTGATGCAGGCACGGTACTGCCTGTTGGGGGCATACTGCCGATGGGCCCTTCCACGGCCACGTCCCCCCTGCAGCATGCCTTCTCACCCCCCTCATTACAGCTTCCATGTGGAAGCTGGCACTGTCCATCTCCTGGCTTGTGTCCCCCCCTGGCTGTTGTTGATCTGTTACCCCCGCTGTCCTGACTGCTGCCTCCACTGCACCGGGTACACCTACTGGCCTCTGCAAGCTGTGGCCCCACACACCTTCACTTGCCCCTATTCTGTCCTCTACACTCCCTGGCCTGCACTTGTTCCTGCTGTGGCCTGCTCTGTCTGGCTGCCTCATGTGCATTCCCTCTCTCGTTCTTGCGCCTCTTCCTTGAGCCTTTTTATTTTGCCTCATTTCTGCCGTGGCGCAACTTCCGCCTGATCCACTGTTGCGCATTGTGCAAGCCTTTGAATATCGCATTGCGCACTTTATGCATGGTTCCACCCCCTTCGGTTGCGCATACCTTCATTTGCATTGTGCTGTTGCTCAGCATGTTTTCTGTGGCACAACTGCCTCCTGCTGAATATCACACTGTGGCGCAATTTCGGACTTGCGCTGGCGCAACCCTATTGCGCATGGTGCAAGCCTTTTGAATATCTGGCCCTAAGTGTCCAGATTACACACAGGAGCAGAGGAAGCAGATTGGCTTGTCAGGGCTGAGAAGAAGGAAGTTGACAAGGGGTGTTTGTCAGGGCTTCTACGGAGCAGAGGACTGGAGGAGTGAGGGTAGCTGGGGGGTTGGGATGTAAATTAAAGGCCCTTACCAGGGCATTGAACTGGTAGCTGACAGGAGGATTTAAAGACTTTTTTCAGGGCAGACAGTCAAGGCAGAAAGAGGTGTATACTCACCATTTATAGATTAGGAGAGGAATGTAAAGGGCTGAGATGACCAGTTAAATCCCTCTGTCAGTTCCTACTCCCTGCCTACCACCCTAGCAAACTTCCTTACTACAAATTGCTGCTGTCTCTGAACCTGCCATGCCCCACTATCCCTTCCCCAATGCCTGACCAGCGGCCTTAGCCTTGTTACAGAAGCTGGCGTATAACCCCAACCTTGCAGTTATGTCCTGGGCCTATTTTGCTCTATGTTCTGTGTATAACTGTATAACTCTGATATACATCCTCTGTTGTTTACAGCTGTTACTACTTTGCTAATTTACCTTGTCTGCTGCTTCTTGTCACAAAAATTATTTGATACTATAATATCCTAAGCATTCAATGTGCGCTGCTTGTATATTCATGCAATCGTGTGTCCTTATGCTGCTTTTTATTTGCTTCTGTTAACTGTTCACTTGATAACCTGCGTGTTATATCCATGTGTACCCCTCCAGGTCACACCAGGAGACGAGTATCTTGTTGCTCAGTGTGCCTTTCCTGGTGAAACAATTGCAATAAATAATAAATAAATACACTGGTCATCTCAGCCCTTTAAGTTCCTCTCCTAATCTCTAAATACTGAGTGTAACCCCCCTGCAAATGGGGGTTCCCAAAAGACTTCCAGGAGCTTGCTTGAATGCTCCAAGCCTGAATGGTGTTTGGCATTTAAGCCATTTATCAGTGAGTGTTTTTAGAACCTCTGGTACTGTCTCTTTAAGAGCTGTCTGCTTGCAGACATAATTAGTTTGTATGGGGGACTGTGTGTTTCTTTGATTGAGTACCATTCAAGCTGCTGCCAATTCACTCCATTTTGCAGTCACTAGGGTGCAAAGGAACCTATCTGAAAGATGTAACTGTTTGCCAGAAATCATTTACAGTAATAATGAAATTACAGTTTGTCTAACCTGCTTTCTTTGCAGTCAGAACTGTGTCCGCTAGTTCCCCATTCTAGTTTTGAACTGCTGAACTGGACCAATCAGTGTGGGGTAGCTAGCTCTAAAATGGTGCCTTGGACGAATCAGAACTTGGACTCATAATCTGAGCCAGCCACAAGAGGATTGTATGGGCAGTGACTCTGGGAGATGTAGTTTAGACTTCAGTGCCTTTTTGGACCAACAGCAGCAGTCTATTGTGAGTGACAGCCAATCCAGTCAAGAACTGGGAGGAACTCAAAGGAAGTGCCCGGTTTTGTCGGTTGGAGTTTCAGTTGAGCTTTGGCAGTGAAGAAGGAAGGAGCCCTGTGCTTTTTCAGTGTGCAGTTTTAGTCCAAAAACGTGTGTAAGGCCCAGAGTTCCGGTCTGCAGCTTGTTAGGACTGAATCCGTCATGTGAAGAGAATCAAAGGATATCTGAAGAGTAGAAACCAGGCTCACCCTGTAGAAGACTGGAAGAATTGCTGAAAATTGCACTCGGTCTGTCAGGAACTGAATCTGCTGTGTGTTCTCCCGGGTATTGTGCAGTAATTGCGATCGGGATACAGATGCAGCCTGCCTGGTATAGTGCTTTCTTTTATATAAATGTGTGAAGAGGTTTGTGTACCTCAAGTGAGCCCTGCTGACATTGAAGGACCCTATCTTATTTGGAGGTCGTGAGTACTAATTCAGGGTCGCTCCCTGTTGAATTGCCACATTAAATCCAAATGGAATTACTGTACTGCTGACTGTTTAATTCTCCTTTTCTCTGTGTGAAAGGGCCCATACCAGCTGCCACGGTTTGGACTAGCCACTAGGGCTTGGGTACCCAGGGACAGTAACTGATAGGGGTAGGCCTGTGCACAGAGCCATAAATGAATTATTAGAGTGATAAGCTAATTAACCTGATTTCCCCCTGTCCTTGTTATATCCCCCTAAATAAATCAGAGCTGCTTGTTTCAGCAAAGTTATACTGCCTGAGGTATTTGTCTGTGTTAAAGTACCGTACTGTGATTGTTGCACTGTATCTCATTTCACAGGAGGTCCCAGTGCCGGAACCAGACCTGGGGGTAAGTGTATACTGTGAAGGTAATTCTGATATATTGTGTGGGCCACTAGTGGGAAGAAAGGGGGTTGCAGTGTCCCAGAGGGCTGTGACCAAGTTAGTTTAACTATTGCAACCCTGACCTCTGGGTGGGGCACCGCCATTGGATCCAGGCCCCTCAACCTGTTGGTGGCAAATCAGGCAGGGGTAGTAGCCCTGGGATAGCGCCATCTGGGGTTACATCTTGGAGGCTCACCGCTGGGATTGTGTGTCCTCTAGTGGCCATATTTACGAACCACTGTTAAAAAAAATGGGTACCCGACAGAAGTGGCTGTGCACCGGCTGGTGGAGTGGTGTACTGGGAGGAGATCGACCCCAAAATGCTATGCTTATCCTGGACATCCCCTGGGTATCAACACGGACACTGTGCAGGGAGTACTTTCCAAGGTGGAAGGTTTACAAACCCTGTGGTGGTGGGTCGGCATGCTAATCTGCTCACCCACACTTTCCTGGCCCTAGTAGAGTTTAAGGATCCCATAGATAGCTCCAAAGTGCCACAGACCATTACCCCAGAGGAGCCCTCACTGCTTGGAAGTGATAACTAAGGACAGTAAAGACCGGGGAATCAGCCCCACCACTATCTGAAACTTTTGAGGAGAATTTGCTGAATGGTTGCTGGGAGAGGGAAAACTGTGGAGGACTTGAAGAAACTATTCTTGCCACCTGGGGTGTTCCTCCCCAACACCCTCTCCTGCTCCAGTGCCCGTAATGGTGGCTGAACCAATGCAGACTCCTATTTCTGCACCTGCCATTAGTCACGACTCTTACCGAAGGTTGAGGATCTTCTCTGGCACCCTCCCACCCCCAAGGGAGGATGACTGGGAGACCTGGATAGACTATGTTGCCCCCAAGTGCTAGAATGGCAATGCTCGGCGGCAGCGAAGAGGGTTAGTGAGGCCTCCGAGGTCCTGCCCTAGCTACCATCCGTGCTAAACGGGCCAGTAACCCTGAAGCGACTGCACAGGCCTATCTTGAGGCCTTGGAGAATGTGTATGGGAGCCCAGATTCTGATGAGGACCTATGGTGGAGAGTAAGAAATGCACAACAGTACCAAGGGGTTGTTGTCTGTGTATGTCTCTCGGCTGGAAAAATTGTTGCAAGAATGCCTCAGAAAGGAGTAGTTTGCCAGCGATTGAACTGGACGAACCAGACTGGACAAATCCTTAAGTCTGCCCCCTTCTCAGAACTGCTGTTGCTTCCAATTACGCCTGGCAAATCGACTGAATCCCCACCCTCCTATGATGAGTTAATGAGAGAAATTCGAGGAGTTGAGAAAAGGCGACCTCGGGAGGTACCTGCACCAACAGCTGTGGCTACACCGAGTGACTGAGGGTGACCCATCAAGTGAAATTCAGGGCAGAGGTTGACAGTCAATGAGTGCTCTGACAAGGAAAAGATATGCCACAATGGGGCGAACTGTTGAGAGAGATCCGGGAATTAAAAACAGTCCCTTTATGAAGGCCACGCCTGCAAGTACGGGCCCTGACCTATATCCGACTGCATCTGCTATGGGGTGGGGTACCACCCATGTATCTCCTGTTGATAACAGCTCCAAACTCAATTCCTTGACCATGGAAGTGGAGAAACTGACGAGATGTCTCCAAATGCTTATCACGCAGCAGACAGAGATGGCACCTAGGTTTCCAGTTAGTAATACCCCCGCCTGGCTCCCAGTGTGGCGCTCGCCAGCTCAAACTCCAGAAAGTATGTTTTGCTATAATTGTGGGAAAGATGGGCACATGAAAAAGGAATGCCAGTCCCCAAAAGACACTGACAAAGTTGCATATAGGCTACAAGGAGAGCTTGGAGAAGAAATCAGTGGTTAAGAGGTGCACGACATGATCCCAGTGAGGGCACCAAAATGCTAATTCACGTCCTTTGTGGCAAGGTCAGTTGCCCAGGCCCCACACCGCCTCTCCAGACTGGTCCAGAATAGTGGGGTCCCTCCCATGGAGACCACTGTAAAGGTGAATGGAGTGTCTACAAGAGCTGTATTAGACAGTGGCTCCCAAGTGACAATTATGTTCCAGGATTGGTATCAAAGCATTTGTCAGGCGTACCCTTACAACCATTAGAAGGACTGCATGTATGGGGGTTAAGAGTGAAGGCCTACCCCTATTCCGGGTATATCCGAATTTGGCTGTCTTTCCCCACCTCCGTGGCTGGAGTGGCCGAACAAGTAGAGACCCTAGCCTTAGTGTGTCCCCCACTGGACTGTATGATGGTGTCCCTTTGTTGATTGGAACAAATGCTCATATGTTCAGAAGGCTGGCACAGTTGTGTTATGAAAACAGGGGTCAAAGACTAGTAGAGCTTTAAGAGTTCCGGCTTTAATTAAGAAGGCCTATGAGGCACGAGAGATGCTGAAAAACAGAACCAGAGGAACCGGTCGGAATTGTATGGAAGAAGGATCCTGAGTCTCTGATCCTGGCTGCAAATGCCCAGTGTACCTTACAGGAGAGGTCCGTATCAGAAAGGATGTTAAGAATAAAATATTAATGTTGGATGCACAGGCGATGGAAAATTGCCAGAGGGACTGCTGGTCAAGCCTAGTATTTTGCCCGCTAGAGCCCATGCTTATGCTAGAAGGGTAATGGTCCAAGTTCATAATGTGTCTAAAGAGACATTCGAGTAAACAGAGGTTGCATCCTGGCTAATGTGCATTGTGCAGACACTGCAGTGCTACCCAGCAGCAAGAGTTCAAGGAAGAATGACGAGTAACGCCTGACTTGTTTGATTTCGTGACTCCCGCTGCCAGCTGAATGGAAAGTGAGGATCAGTGAGAAGCTTGCCCAGAGAGACCAGGTGTTTTCTTTAAAGGAATGGGATGTAGGATGCGTGCAAGGAGCTGAGCACAATATCCGGCTGCATGACGAAAGACCATTCGTGAGAGGTCTCGACGCCTGGCACCTGCTGACATAGATGATGTGAGGACGGCATCTGCAAGAGATGTTAGCTGCTGGTGTAATACAAGAATCCAGAAGCCCTTATGCTTCCCCATTGTGGTAGGAGGAAAGAGAATGGAACAGAAGGATGTGTGTGGATTATCGCACCTAAACCAGCGGACTATCCTGATCAGTACACAATGCCCGCATTCAGGATGCTGGACTGCCTAAGCGGGAGCAAGTGGTTCTCTGTGCTGGATCTCCGCAGTGGGTACTACCAGATCCCAGTGGCCCCAGAGGACCGTGAAAAGACGGCCTTTATCTGTCCGCTTGGCTTCTATGAATTCATGAGGATGCCTCAAGGGTTTCAGGTGCCCAGCCACTTTCAACGATTGATGGAGCGTGCAGTGGGGACATGAACTTACTAGAGTGCCTGGTATACCTAGATGATGTTATTGTGTTTGGCAGCTCACTGGAGGAACATGAGAGCAGATTATTTAAGGTATTGGACCGACTGGAGGACTTTGGCCTTAAACTGTCCATTGATAAGTGTCAATTCTTTCAAACATCAGTAAAGTATGTGGGACACATAGTATCCACCGAGGAATAGAGACCGACCCAAGTAAAGTTGAGGCCTTGACCACCTGGCCACGGCCAAAAATCTAAAAGAACTGCAAAGATTCCTGGATTCTGTGGTTATTATCAGCGCCTCATCAAGGACTATTCAAGAGTGATCCGCCTTTACTTAACCTTACTCAAGGGTATCCCCCAACCCACAAAAATACTAAAAGTCAGCGTCCTCAAGACTGAAAGAGTGTATTTTCATCCGAGTGAAGTATTTGGGGCCCGCTGGACTCTGATTGTGAGACTGCTTTTCATGAGATCATATATCAACTTACCCATGCTCCAGTGCTGGCCTATGCCGATCCAAGAAAACTCTACGTCCTGCACACTGTTGCTAGCTTGCAAGGGTTGGGGCTGTGTTGTACCAAGAGCACCAGAATGGCCTGAGACCAGTGGCCTTTGCCAGTAGAAGCCTGACCCCATCCGAAAAGAACTATCCTGTACATAAGTTAGAGTTCCTAGCTTTGAAGTGGGCTATTGTTGACCAATTCCATGAGTACTTGTATGGGGCTAAAATACTAGTAAAACTGACAATAATCCTTTGACCTATGTGCAGACCTCAGCTAAGTTGGATGCCACTGGCCATAGGTGGCTTTCTGCATTATCTACATATGACTATGCTCTCGAAACCGAGCAGGTCTGAACCACATAGATGCTGATGCTCTCCCGGAGGCCTGTTCCCCAGAATGATTGGGTCCGATTGGCAGAACCTGACATTCGGGCACTCTGCCGAAGTTTGACAGGAGGAACAAATGTCCACGGACGCAGTGGACTGCATGGTGGATTGCTTGGGAGCCTCTGAGAACTGTATACCTGCTGCTTATTGCCACTTTTCTGCTATAGACATTGGTGCACTGCCTCAGCTGGACAATGATAGTATTCGGCGGCTCAATCCGATCCCATGATCAAAGCAGCTTAGAAGCCCTCTATGCAGGAAAAGATGTGTCCAAATTACGCCCACTGATTTGAGAACTGCACTGTTATACAAAGAAGGTCCTAAGTTGAAACTGATCAATAAACTGTTATACAGAGAAACAGCAGACAGGGGACAAGTAGACAAACAACAACTAGTGCTGCCCACTGCCTTTGAGACTCAGTACTGAGGTCCTTGCACAACCACATGGGGCACCTTGGTATAGACAGAACACTTGACTTGGTGAGATCCAGATTCTATTGGCCTAAGATGGGGCTGATGGAGCAACACATTCAAACTTGTAGTCGCTGCTTACAGAGGAAAGCTTTGCCCCAGAGGGGCTGCCCTTGTTAACATCACCACCAGTGCACCCATGGAGCTGGTCTGTATTGATTTTCTGAGTTTGAGTCAGATCAAAGAAATATCAGTAATGTGCTGGTGGTCACTGGACCATTTCACGAGATATGCCCAAGCTTTCCCGCCAAAGACCAGAAAGCATCCACTGTGGCCAAAGTACTTGTAGAAAACTTTTTGTTCACTGGGGCTCCACAAAGAATCCATTCTGATCAAGGGAGAGACTTTGAGAGTCGTCTGATCAAAGAGATGCTTTCTCTGTGGGGAGTTGAAGTCCAGAACCACTCCTTACCACCCCAGGGACCCACAGCCTGAACGTTTTCAACCGCACTTTGCTAGATATGCTAGGCACCCCTGCACCCAAAGGACAAGCCTAGATGGAGCCAACAAATTAGCACCCTGGTACATGCTTATAACTGCACCAAAAGTGATGCCACTGGATTCTCCCCTACCGCCTGATGTTTGGAAGAGAAGCTCGACTACCAGTAGATGTGTGTTTTGGGGTCTCTCCTGATGGGGTTCAAGCTGACAACTATTTACAGTATGTGCAAAGTTAAAGGCCCAGCTAACTCATGCGTACCAACTGGCTCAAACCATGGCTGCCAAAGAAATCTGGCCAACAAAGAAAGGTATGATAAAAGGTGAAAGCACAGGAACTCCAGGAGGGAGATCGGGTATTGCTAAGAAATCTGGGACTGCATGGCAAGCACAAGATTGCTGACAGATGGCACCATCTCCCTCACATTGTAGTGGGCAAACTAGATGATCTGCCAGTGTACAAAGTAAGGCCTGAGAATAATTCAAAAGATGTAAAACAATGCATAGAAATCATTTACTGCCCATTGGACAAATCTTAATTGAGTCTGAGCCCCTAGAAGATCGCCCTCTGGACCAGTGACTAGAGCTGCTGCTAGAAAAGATCAAGAAAGTCTGCACCTACAGAAGCAAAGTTAAAGTGTTCTCCTCCACAAGTCCCAGTTGAGCATGACTGTCAGTCCATATCGGAAGAAAGTGAGAGTGACTTTGAATACTATCCTTCTACGAACTGAGTCAATTGTTTCGGGCAATCCCTAGTCAATACTGGAGATGAAGCTGGGCCTTCTGGACTGTCTAAGCCCCAGCTTCGTCCCTGGAGCCATGCTCCCAGAAAGTGAAGTGCAAAGCATCAGATCAGATGAAATGGAATCATTGTGCATGGTTGAACTGTTTGAGCTTTCAGGAGGAAAATGATGGATTGGGTCAGACTGGTGATACACCAGAACAAGAAGAGTATTTTGAGTGCCCTGACAGTCCACTGCCAGTGTCCGAAAGCTCTCCATGCGAGCCAAATGTTGTGGATTCAGAAACTGTAACTCCTGGAGCTGAAAGTGCCCCAAGTTCTAGCCTCTCTACCCCATGGAGACTCCCTGACAAGTGAGGACAATGCTGAAAATGAGGCTCAGAGTGCAGAGACTGTAACAGTTCCCCTAGAAAGACTGGTCGAGCTGTAAAGCCTGTGGTGCACCTCAGTTATGATTCCTTGGGAGGCCTGTGGATTTGCCTCTCAATGTTGTCCATAAAGGAGTGTATGTGTCCCCGAGCTCATTGCCCAAACTGAGGCCAGTGCTAACTCCAAGTTACTTGTGTTGCTCTCTCAGTATGGTGCCCTGCCCCGTCCAGCCCCAAGGTAACTGATAGGAAGGGCCCCTCTCTTCAGGTTTCATGTACAAGAGGTAATAACTTGAGTTATGGTACAATGTGTATGTAATACTGTGTAAAGAGTGACGTACTGCAATGTTTCAGAAATGTGTTCTTGGTAAAATGATATATTGACTGATGATTACATATGCGAGCCTAATGCAAATGTATATGGTTGCAGTTGAAACTTATAGGTACTTGCTTGACGAGCGTCAAGCTTTCCCAGGCCAGGAAGGGTGTAACCCCTGCAAATGGGGGTTCCCAAAAGACTTCAGGAGCTTGCTTGAATGCTCCAAGCCTGAATGGTGTTGGCATTTAAGCCATTTATCAGTGAGTGTTTTAGAACCTCTGGTACTGTCTCTTTAAGAGCTGTCTGCTTGCAGACATAATTAGTTTGTATGGGGGACTGTGTGTTTCTTTGATTGAGTACCATTCAAGCTGCTGCCAATTCACTCCATTTTTGCAGTCACTAGGAGTGCAAGGGAACCTATCTGAAAGATGTAACTGTTTGCCAGAAATCATTACAGTAATAATGAAATTACAGTTTGTCTAACCTGCTTTCTTTGCAGTCAGAACTGTGCCAGCTAGTTCCCATTCTAGTTTTGAACTGCTGAACTGGACCAATCAGTGTGGGGTAGCTAAGCTCTAAAATGGTGCCGACGAATCAGAACTTGGACTCATAATCTGAGCCAGCCACAAGAGGATTGTATGGGCAGTGACTCTGGGAGATGTAGTTTAGACTTCAGTGCCTTTTGGACCAACAGCAGCAGTCTATTGAGTGACAGCCAATCCAGTCAAGAACTGGGAGGAACTCAAAGGAAGTGCCGGTTTTGTCGGTTGGAGTTTCAGTTGAGCTTTGGCAGTGAAGAAGGAAGGAGCCCTGTGCTTTTTCAGTGTGCAGTTTTAGTCAAAAAACGTGTGTAAGGCCCAGAGTTCCGGTCTGCAGCTTGTTAGGACTGAATCTGTCATGTGAAGAGAATCAAAGGATATCTGAAGAGTAGAAACCAGGCTCACCCTGTAGAAGGCTGGAAGAATTGCTGAAAATTGCACTCGGTCTGTCAGGAACTGAATCTGCTGTGTGTTCTCCCGGGTATTGTGCAGTAATTGCGATCGGGATACAGATGCAGCCTGCCTGGTATAGTGCTTTCTTTTATATAAATGTGTGAAGAGGTTTGTGTACCTCAAGTGAGCCCTGCTGACATTGAAGGACCCTATCTTATTTGGAGGTCGTGAGTACTAATTCAGGTCGCCCCTGTTGAATTGCCACATTAAAATCCAAATGGAATTACTGTACTGCTGACTGTTTAATTCTCCTTTTCTCTGTGTGAAAGGGCCCCTACCAGCTGCCATGGTTTGACTAGCCACTAGGGCTTGGGTACCCAGGGACAGTAACTGATAGGGTAGCCTGTGCACAGAGCCATGAAATGAGATTATTAGAGTGATAAGCTAATTAACCTGATTTCCCCTGTCCTGTTATATCCCCTAAATAAATCAGAGCTGCTTGTTTCAGCAAAGTTATACT
Source organism: Neoceratodus forsteri (assembly GCA_016271365.2). Taxonomy (NCBI): domain Eukaryota; kingdom Metazoa; phylum Chordata; order Ceratodontiformes; family Ceratodontidae; genus Neoceratodus; species Neoceratodus forsteri. The sequence continues at coordinate 63,315,521 of CM028133.1, read as the reverse complement.
GCCTGAGGTATTTGTCTATGTTAAAGTACCGTACTGTGATTGTTGCACTGTATCTCATTTCACAGGAGGTCCCAGTGCCGGAACCAGACCTGGGGTAAGTGTATACTGTGAAGGTAATTCTGATATATTGTGTGGGCCACTAGTGGGAAGAAAGGGGGGTTGCAGTGTCCTAGAGGGCTGTGACCAAGTTAGTTTAACTATTGCAAACCCTGACCTCTGGGTGGAGGCACCCGCCATTGGATCCAGGCCCCTCAACCTGTTAGTGGCAAATCAGGCAGGGGTAGTAGCCCCTGGGATAGCGCCATCTAGGGGTTACACTGAGTATACTACTCTTTCTGCCTTGACTGTCTGTCCTGAAAAAATCTTTCAGATAGTTTTTTGTATCTGAAAGAAGTCGACATGTTCCTATCGGGACAAAGAGTTGTTCTGCCTTGAGGTGGGCTTCCCCCTCATGCAGGAAGCTGTGCCCCTGCATCCCTCAAACTGTATATAACCAACTCCAAGTTGAAGTTGCTTTGGGGTGGGGACGAAACACTGGGAGTCATGGTGGCATTCCACTGTAGACCACCACAACACAACACAGCGACCCGGTGAGATTTGTCGCTGTGGTGGACTTCGCTTTGAAAATGTCATTGTGGTGGCGTGCTGCCTTCTCACTTTAATGTCATGGGCCTGATTGGTTTGTTATCTTATAGTTTTGTGGTTACAAAGGGAATTGTGATTGGGGAAAGGGTGGCTATTAGGGTCTACAAGGAAATGGAACCTTTCAGGTTTGAATTAGAAAATGACAGTTCCTGGATAATTAAAAGATGTTACACAGTTAAATGGCATTAGAGATTAGAGCGGCCTCTTGGAATGTGAAGGGTATTCATCACAGATTCAAAAGAATGCACATTCTCCAGTATATTCATGTACTGAAATATAATTTAGTCATATTATGAGACTCATTTATTAACCTCAGAATTACATCTCCTCAAAATACTGAGTTATTCTCAAATTTTCAGTGCAGGAGAATATACTTCTGGAGGAGGTGTGGTCATTTTAGTAGTTTCATCCCTGAATTTTACTTATACACAAACCATTCAAGACCCCAAAGGCAGATATATTGTTATTTTAGAGAAATGTAATCATACAGACATTGTTATAGGCTCAGTATATGGCCCAAATGGCAATTTCTCTATTTTTTTTTTATATTCCTCTTATTTTTGTGCCCTACTGTAGCGCACTGGTGGGGACATCCAGCTGCCGGCCCCCACCGACCCAGAGGACATGTGGGATCACTCGATACGCGAGGGACCCAGTACAGCCGTACCCAGTCCAGTGGAGGGTCTCGCCTACCTCTCCACTCCGGAGCTAGACTCCCCGACGGGGCTCCTCATCAGGCCTCCAGATTGGCAAGAGCGTGGCCATCAAGCTACATGGTTGCACGCTGCCATTTTTCTTCCAGTAGCCCCCTGGATCCAACAGTGCAGTGATGCACAGCACACTTACGCAAGCGTCTTGCCGAGCTCCACCCTATTGTGTCACCGCACCTGTGCTGCTTCTGGTCATCACCAGGGGCTGCTCAAGCACGATGCGTCCCTCAAGTCCACCCAGAGGAGGAGAGCAGTCCTAGGATGCTCGATCCACCTCTCCCCTGCTGACACCCGATGGCCCGAGTCCGTTTCCGAACCTGGGTTGCCGGTGTGGTGCAAGGTGTGGCATCCAGCGCCTCAACCCTTTAGAGCCACCGGGCCAGCTCATATTCCTCGTTATTTTTATCAAAGATACTTACAATCATGAGCCCCTTTTCAGTATATAGGACACTATTTTGGAGGGGCCTGGAACATCCCACTAGACTCAAAACTGGATAGATCAAACCCCACTAATATAACTCCACAAACTGATGCACAAGCCCTTATAGCACTGTTGAATCTATATAGTCTGGTGGACCCATGGAGGGCATTAAACCCAGATGTAAAAATGTATTCTTTTATTCTCTGGTGCATAATTCATATTTAAGGATAGACTTTTTCTTTATCAGAATCGAGGTCCCTGTCTGATCATTCTCTGGTTGATCTGTATATTTACAATATCACAGAGTCACTTTAGACAACAATTTGGAGACTAAACAATATACTGCTGAGGCAAGAATATATTATAAACTACATTAATCACTTCACTAGAAATTGTTGGAATGAAAAGTCAAACTCTGTTGATAGACTAGATATTATTTGGACAGCATTTAAGTGCTCTGTCAGGGGAGAATTCATTAGGTTTGCAGCAAAATAGAAAATAGAGACTTTGGAAAGAATTAATTATACAATGGTGTGTGAAAATCCTGTAACTTCATTGGTCAAAACATGCCACATGATCATGGGTAAATCCTGCATAACCCACGGCTGAGGAATGGCATTTATAAAAAACCTAATTAAACACATTTAAATTTAGTTTATGCATGGGTCCATTGTATAATCGCAATAAGACACTCCAGGGTGCGAGTTATTGGGTGATTTACCCACTTCTTGTGTGGTTAAGTCACTCTGCTGCGCCTCGTGACACACCACACAAGGCATGGGTAAATCCTCAATAACCCACACACTGTTGTGCCTTATTGCTTAAATCACTCTCTTCAGGGATAAATACCTTAGATAATAAAGATCATAGGAGCCTCTCTGAACAAGAGAAAAATTAATTGCAAACATGTATAAAGAGCTATTTTCCCTTACCAAAGAAAAGGCGGAATTTACCATTATAAAAAGTAAGGCCAAGTATATAGATTTAGGGGATGAACCACGCAAGTTATTAGTGAATAGAATTCAGAATCAAGAGCAATGAATAATTATTGATTTGATTATCACAGAAGATACCAGAGAGGTTAAGGCCGACCGGAAAGAAATAGTACTAGGATTCTATAAATATTACTTAAAGCTGTATGGACCAATGCATAATCCTCCCTCCTCAGCAGAAATTCAGGAGTATCTGGAAAAATTCATATGTCTAACATTATCTAAGGAACATATAAAACAACTGACTTAAAACATTGAACAAAATGAGATAGAGATGATTATAGATAAACTAACTTTAAATACATCACCAGGCCCAAACAGGTTTACCGCAGACTTTTATAAAACTTTTAAACAGGCTTTGGTCCCAGTGCTACAGGCTTTGTAAAGCTATATTTTAGATAAGGGACTGATGGAGCCCTCTTTCTCTCGGAGGACCTTCTAATTCTACTCCCCAAACCAGGAAAGCCCAGAAATAGAATAGGGAATTATAGACCTGTTTCATTAATAAGTATGATATTAAAATTCTCACTTCCATCTTAGCTCAAAGAATCAAAAATGTTTGCCATTTCTTAATATCAAGGGAACAGGTAGGGTTTATTTCACATAGGCAGGCTTTAGATCATAATATAAAAGTCTTTAATGTCTTCTTGGTGTCCAAGAACACTGACTCCCCTATGGCGCTAGTATCCCTTAATGCTGAGAAGGCATTTGACTGGGTTAACCATGATTTCCTTTTCCTCACTTTGTCTAAATTTGGATTCCCAGTCACCTTTGTTAACTGGTTAAAAATTCTTTATTCCTCCCCCTCCACCAGATTATTTTTGTAATTGTGTAATTTCTAACTCGATAAAGCTTCATTGCAGAACAAGACAAGGCTGCCCCTTATCCACTTTACGTTTTAATGTGTATCTAGAACTTTTACTGTTCTTTTCGAACTCAAACCCTCTAATATCTGGTATTAGACTTGGTAAAACCCAAATTAAATCGTCTGCCTTTGCAGATGATATTTTACTTTGCATATCTAATTCCATTGCTTCGATTTAAGCTACTGTAAATGCTATTCAGGAAAATAGTCACTTTTCCAACTATAAACTAAATATAGATGTAACCCCTAGGTGGCACTACCCTAAGGGATACTACCCCTGCCTGCGTGACTAAGTGCAGGTTGAGCGGCCTGGGTCCTAAAAACTGGTGCCTTCACCCGGACGACAGGGTCAGTGGTAGCGTAGCTGCTGTGGGTACAGCCCTCTGGAACACTGATAACCCCCCTCTTTCCCCTCTAGTGGCCCAGCCTGTTCAGTGAACACACAATTGCAATTAACACCAGGACACAATGTCAATCCCACACTCGTTGCACTTACCACCAGGACTGATTCATCTGGTTCGGCCCTGGAGACCCCCTGAAAAATAAGTTTTAGTACAGTAACCAACAGTATCACAATATTTGCTACACAGAGATACGCCACAACCAGTTAAGTGCAAAAAGATTCAGATCTGATTTATTCAGGGGATTGAACAAGGAAAAGGGCGTAATTTGGTGATTGATTTTAATCCTGATTTAATCAGGTTAAGCTTGCATGCCTCTAAGAGTCCCTCTATCACAGTCACACACACTGTGGATACCCAGTTGGATTTCAGGCTAGCTTGGAGCGTTGCCTGAGGTAGGCTGGCATTGCAGTTGTTGTTGGGGCCCTTATGAAAAAGAAACACACCGTGCATCTTAACCCGCAATTTGTATTCCAGAGCCGGAGGGCTTAGTTTGTGAAAATCAATCAATCAGCTAAATCAGGTGACACACTTTGATTTGAGCTGTGTTGCAGGGAGCTACCTTGATGTTTATTCATGATACCCAGACCAGGTTGTAGGATGGATGAAATGGAGACCTCAGGATGAAGTGCTGGTATGTCAGGAGAAGCAGGGCCCACACGATTCACTGTGGTGTCGCTCCTGTTCAATGATGTTGAGCAGGGAGCCAAATCCCCAGGCGGGTCTCTCGTCGATCGAAACTCTGCAGCATGAGCAGCAGTCAGGGCTGGGGTGTTAAGGCTCTGACCAGGTGGAAAGTTTGGATTCAGTCCGGTGATATTGCTGGATTGCAGCTTCTAGCAAGCGTGACACATTTAGCAAAGTGGGGAACCAATTGTGACCCACTGTCCACATTCCTCACACTTATAGTACAGCCAGGTAAATACCACAGTTCGAATGACAGTCCAGTTGCAATACACAGTGTCTCTGCGCAAATCGTACACTCTGCGGTTGTGTTGGAAGTCTTGACCAGGCCGATCGCACAAAAGAAAGTCTTCGGTCCTCTTCAGGTGAAATTTGTCATAATTCAAGAAACAAGTCACTAATTCAGATAAAGTCCGATATTTGGCTTAGTGTCTCTTCACTCAGGAAGTTGATAGCAGTCAGGTAAGACACAGCCTTCCCCTCCGATTTCCCCTACGCACTAAACAGGAGCAGCTGCTCGAATTTCTCAAGATCCTCGCTCTCAACTCCTAATCCACAGTGACTCGCTGTACCAAATATTCAGGGCACAGCAAAATATTCTGAGAAAAGTCCAAATTAAGGTTGCACAGATCTCTCCAAGAGGGAGAGCTAGAGGCAGATAGGACAGACTCAGCCTTCCCGCCGAATCCCCACACTACCCCATGGGGCAACAGCTTGACTGCCTCGAGCTGCTCACTATTCCAGCTCCAACTCACTGCTGCAGGCAGCTCTGGGACTTTCCCAGTGATCCAAAAGGTTTGGTTGGTTGATCCATCTGTCTGCCACAGCTAGGGCTCCCCCTCCAGGTCCATTTAGGCACCAAAGGGTGGAAACTACAATTCCTACAGAAATTCTCTCCCACAAGACCCTTGGGGGCAGGCTCCATTTTTAGAGCCCCCAAAGGTACTGCTTGGTGCAGCCTGGCAGTCCAGAACCAAAATGGTGGTGTAACCAGAGAGTCATCGCTGCAAAGAAAGGCAAGTTAGACAACTACAATATCATTATCATTAAAGCAAATAAACAGCAGACAATTACATTTCCTGATAGGGCCTCCTCCATGCAAATAGCAATGGCAGAAGGAAGCAAAAGCACTGAAGCCCAGGCGGGACTCAAGTCTGAAAACACTTGGCCCCTACCCAGATTAGTTATACACTATGAAAACGACACTTCTTAAAGTGGCAGGCACAGAACGCAACAGGGCAGTCACATGCAAATTCTGGAAAATGATTTGTACACAGGACACCAACCTGGCAGAGGGCATTAGGCAAGCCCAGGAAGATATTTTAGGAACCCCCATTTGTGGGGGGGGGTTACATAAACAAGACTGAGGTTTTACCCCTCAACAGTTATAATATCAAACAGGAGGTTACTAGTTTGGGTTTTACACGTGCACCTAATAAATTAAAGTATTTAGGTATCTACTTAACTCCTGACCAGACCCAAATGATAAAGCTTGAATCTAGATGATCTGTTTATAACAAACAGGATATGAGATGCTGGCTAAACCTTACCAGTTCCTTTTGGAGGAGAGTTGGTATAATTAAAATTAATATTTACCTGAGATTATTCACTCTATAAACATGTTAAATATGTTTATTCCTTTAAAGAGGGACTATGGTCAAAAATTACTGGCATTAATAAATTCAGAATATGGATCAACATAGCCCCAGTCACCCTCATGCAAAAATTGAGATCCCTAAGTTACTTTGTTTAAAAGTTGCAAATCATTTTACAACCTTAAATTCTCTGCCTGTTCAAAAAAGCCAGTTTCGGTGAAGAGGTGCTGATGATGTCATCTCCTGAACTCACAGTCTAGCCTTCCCTGTCAGCAAGCTGACAGGACCTGCTTCTCCAAAGTTTAAAAACTATGTGCAAATGGTTCTCTCCAGTAAAACAGGAAGCATCATTCAGTAAACATTGCTTTAAAACCTATGTTTGTTTCAGTTTTTGTAACAAAGTTGACAAATTCGTATTTTTGTTTTTGGTGTTTTATTTTTATGGTCCTTTATTGCTGGGTTGCTGGATGCTAAGTCACAGCACACTGATGTGAAATTTGTAGATTGGATATCTCTGATGCGGTGAAAGGCTGTGATCATTCACACCTACCATTCAACTGAGGTAATTTCTCAGGATGGCACTTTAAACCAATTATTCCATCACCCTGTAAATGGGGGTGGGAGAGGTAGTGCTGTTTTGAAATCTTACTAAAAGTTTCTATTCACTAGCCAGCTCAATGCTTAATCACTCATTCAATCAATCTAGCAATATTTTATTCATCATCAAAGTATGAAAGAGTGTGATACTCAGTTGAACAGAGCTCATTTTCTGTTTTCTCATTGACAGGCTGTTACTTGAGCTATATTCAGGTTCATCTGGGTTGTACTCCAAATTACAATGATTGTTTTACAAAGGGCTAAAACTTCCACCCCTAGTAGAAATTAACACCTATAGGGCCCGTATTAAAACTTATTGTAAAGCAGACACTCACAAGCAGCAATGCAGGTACCAACATTGCAACACTTTTAGCAATACAACTTCCAAACAGGCACTGCAGACACTTCACATGGTATCAGCAGCCTGGAGGCATGCTGACTCAGCACCCTGCAACTCTGGAGAAAGAACCAAACCAAAAAGGCATTAAAATACAAATTTGTCAATGTTGTTACAAAACATAAAACACATAGATTCTATAGCACTATTTTAGAATGGTGCTGCCTGTTTTACTTGTGAAAAGCACTGCAGAATGATCTTTTAACTTTAGAGAAACAAGTCCTAGAAGCTTGCTGAGTGGGATGGCTAAACTGTGAGTTCAGGAAATGACATCGTCAGCACCTCTTCACTGAAACTGGCTTTTTTGAACAGGTAGTGAAACCAGGGTTACAAAATAGCCCATAACTTTAAAATGAAGTAACACAGAAACCTAATGTTTGGTATGAGATTTATTGGGGTTATGCTTATTCTAATTCTGCAATGTAACACTTTTGACCAGAGTCCCTCTTTAAGATGGTTTAAAAAACTTCACTCAGAAATCTCTACTTTTGTTTGGGGAATAAAACCCCAAGAATAACTATGGATAAATTATTCCTCCCCAAGTCCCAAGGCGGAGTAAAATTACCGAACTGCGTTTTATATTATGTGGCTGCCCATGTTAACACATATATAAAATGATTACAGCCTTCACCAGAGGATGGAAGCTGTATTCCTGTTTGGTTAGACTTGGAATTAAGTCTGATGCAGAAATTTAAAATATCACCTGAAGTTATATTGTATATTAAACCTAGTCTCCTTACCTCAAAACTTAAGTGTTTGGTAATGGGAACTTTACTAAAAGTACACCAACAAACTGCTTCCTTTTAGGATTTAAAACCCCAATGGAATTGTAACCTGCCTATTTTGGAAAATTTCAATTTTAGGATAAATGGCAAACCTATGCCATCAAAATGGTTCTCAAAGACCAAACATTTTACAGTAACTTCCTTTATAAAAGATGGAAAGATACTGTATGACAGGAAATATTCACGATCCATTAATATTCGCTATTTATAGTGAATGTGCCAATATTTATGAATCGCGAATATTTACTGTGTAGCTAAACTAGGGACACAGACATTCTGTCATCAACAAGTTCTCTTGGGGTTGGGGGCAAGGCAAACTACTCAAGCATGTAAAAAAAAAACTGTTCTTCACTTTTTTGTTTGTCTAGCTGAGACGGGAGGGAGCTGCTGCTAGAACGTGTCTCCTCTCCGTACAGTACAGCCATGCCATGATGAACGCTCTTGAACTGTGTTAGGCAGCTATGGATCAGAGTCTGTTTTACCCTCTGTACGTTAGCCGAGGGTGCAGTGACCGAGTTAGAAGAGTCGCCAAGTCTCTCTGATGCAGTGCTGCTTCATTAGCTGATGAAAAGGATAGAACAGCTGTCTACGGTGAAACTAGCTCAGTGTTGTATGAGAGGCGAAAGCAGTAAGTGGCATCAGGAGCTAGCTTGCGGGTGTGTTAGTGGATATGGATGGGGTGGGGGAAAGGAGGGCAGTGCTACATGTTGATCTGGCAGGGTGTTGTTGTTGGACTCCTACATGGAGTGGGAGATCGAAGCAGAAGCTGTGAACTGTGCTGTGCAGTATGGTTAATTTTATACTGCTGAAGCAGCATACTGTTAGATGAGCTAATTGCTTGCTCAGTCTGATCGCGAAAAAAGTTTATGAAAGTTAAAGCGCCAATATTAACAGGCGCCAATGTTTTCTGTTACACAGTACTTCCACTTAACAAGATACTGGAGAAAGAGAACTTAAAAAAGATTTACCTAGATTCTTATTAACTATGGTAGCTATAAAGGCTCATTTTGGATCTAATGTCAGGACTCTGGAGTCTCAGGATATTCTGTTGGATCTAAAACAAGGGAGTTCTAGGCCACATCCCATAGCTAATGTATGTCGGTGGATATTAACATCGAAATATTCATTAGATTTGGTTATCTCATTTTTTGGGGTGAAATAAGACTTCCCACAAAATTGGTCTAGTTTATGGGGTAATATTTATAAATTTACTAATCTGGACAATTTAAGATGGATTCAATTTAAAATCTTGCATAACCCATATATGACCCCTCAAAAACACTTAAGTTTGGACTGCTGGAATCAGGAATGTGTACCAAATGCAAGTAAGCCGAGGGATCAGTCAGTCATATACTTTGGTTTTGTCCTATATATAGCACAACAAATTTGGGATCTGGTTAAAAATAATATAGGCAAAAAAACTAGATTTACACAGTGCTACTAATTTTGAAACTTGTGTCCTGGGTAACCTGTACTTGATTAAAGGTTGCGCTAATAGACAACCTTATCATTAATAGCTATTACTACAAAGCAATTAATAATAAAACATTGATTGGATAAAGAACAATTAAGTTTAAAAGAATGGTTTAGAAACATCCTGTTCAACCCACAGATTACCAGATTAATACATTTGTTTCATAACAATATTCCTTACATTTTATGAAAAATGGTGAAAAAACAAAGTTATTTTCTTAAATTAACTCTACCTGGAATTAGTAACAACAGAAAGTAGAAAACTCTTGAGTCGAATAGTGATCTATTTTGTAGAGGAAAGAGATATTAGGAAGGTTCCTTTATCCTTGTGGACCCAACCAACTGCTACATAACATGTCACAAATTTATAGTAATATCATATAAGTAATAGTTAAGGCTAGAGGTTGGGTTGGGGGAGTTGAGAGGTTTGGAATTCTTTATACCTTCATTGTAAATCTCATTGTCAGAATTCAAGTGTATTTCCGTTTCTTGCTTTTGATTTTGTGTTGGTTATTGTTGGAATTTATAAGAAAAGTTTATATAAATAAAGTTATAAAAAAAGATGATGGAGCACGTAACTTTTGCACTCCAGCACTGAATGCCTGCATACATTAATGGATGGGCTAGACGGGACCTCTCTCTGGATGAACGATCTCCCAATGAGGTTTGATACTTAATGATTTTACTTCAGGAGGGCTTTTGCAGTAGGTAGTCACCTTGAGGACTGTGTCCCCTGGCATCAGGACCACACTAAACGTTAGATAGCAGTGTCTGACGGGGGACTGCCCACCAACATCACGTAACTGATGTCAGCGTGACACTATATAGTGGGCAGTCCTCACGCCCGCCTTCCAGTTCTTTCCTGCCATCGACCTGAGCACGTTGGACGCTGCGGAGATGGTCGCTGCAGTTCATAGAAACGTAGAAGTTGACAGCAGATAAGGACCGCAAGGCCCATCCAGTCTGCCCATTTTCCTACCTTATGAATGTGCCATAGGCCTTTACTCTGTCAAAAGTCTATCTATTCATACTCATCTGTGTTGCTCCCTTATGCCTATCCCATGCTGTTTGAAGCCCTGTTCTGTATTCATATCCACCACTTACTGAGGTAGGCCATTCCATGTATCCACCACCCTTTCTGTGAAAAATAACTTCCTCACATTACCTCTTAATCGGCCTCCCTCTAATCTCTTGCTGTGTCCTCTTGTACTACTAGTTTTCTTAAACTGAAACATGCTAGACTCTTTCATCTTGTTAATGCTCTTAAGATGTTTGGTTCGATCATATCACCTCTCTCCCTCCTTTACTCTAGGGTATACATATTGAGCTCCATTAATCTGCCCTTATATGTTTTCTGTTGCAGTCCCTGCACCATTTTGGTTGCCCTTCTCTGGACTGCTTCCATTTTGTTAATGTCCTTGTGCAGGTGCTGCCTCCAGTACTGCACGCAGTACTCCAGGTAGGGCCTAACCAGTGTCTTGTAAAGAGAGATTATTACTTCCCTCTTACAACTTGTGATACCCTACTAATACACCCAACATCCCTCTAGCCTTACCTACTGCTTTAGTGGTCTGCTTGGCTGATTTCACGTCATCTGTGATGATGATGCCCAAGTCTCTTTCTTCCCTTGTGACTGCCAGCAACTCCACTCCCAACCTATAGGTAGCTTCAGGGTTTCTCTTCCCTATGTGCATGATCTTGCACTTATTTGCGTTAATCCTCAGTTACATATTTGTAATCCTAGAACAAATAAATAAAATAAAAAATAAATCCCAGTTACATAGAAACATAAACTTTCATGGCAGATAAGGACTGCTTGGCCCACCTAGTCTTCGCATTTCCATACCTACAGGATAAGCTGCAGATCCTAGTTAACCAACAGCCTATTTCTTCCTACCCCCCACATGAATTGTGTTATGTCTGTCCCATGCATTCTTGAATTCTCCCAGTTTTAGACCCCACAATCTCCTCTGGAAGGCTGTTCCATGAGTCCACCACCCTCTATGTGAAAAAATACTTCCTCACATTGCCCCTGAGCCGTCCACCCTCTACAAATTGTGTCCTCTTGTTCTTGCACATCTCGTTTTCTGAAAGATGCTACCCTCCTGGACTTTGTTGATTCCACTGAGGTACTTAAAAGTTTCTATCATGTCCCCCCTCTCCCTCCTTTCCTCGAGGGTATACATATTAAGCTCCTTTAGTCTCTCTCCTTGTATGGCTTCTCTTGCAGACCCTGCACCATTTTAGTTGCCCTCCTCTGGAATGCCTCCATCCTGTCCATGTCCTTGTGGAGATTGGGTCTCCAGAACTGGACGCAGTACTCCAGATGGGGTCTCGCCCAAATGTCTGTACAGAGGGATAACAACTTTCTGTTTTCTGCTGGTGATGCCTCTCCCTATACATTCCAGTATCCCCCCAGACCTCCCCACTGCCTTCTCACATTGCTTGCCAACCTTCAGGTCATCTGATCTGATTACCCCCAAGTCCCTTTCCATTTTTGTTGTTGTTACTACTTAACCCCCACTTGTGTACTCTTCCCTGGGTTTTTGTTTCTTAGGTGCATTATTTTGCACTTCTTTGCACTGAATCCAAGCTGCCATATTTCTGACCATTCCTCCAACCTTGCCAAGTCCCTTCTCATCCCTTCCACGCCTCCTTGTGTATCAACTCTGTTGCAGATCTTTGTGTCATCTGCAAAGAGGCATACTTTTCCTTCTAGTCCCTCTGCAATGTCACTTATAAAGATATTATAGAGGACTGGACCCAGTACTGAACCCTGCAGTATCCCACTAGTAACCCCCTTTCTTCAGAGTGGACTCCATTTACAATTACCTTCTGTGTCCTGTTGTCCAGCCCAAGTTTTACCCAGGCTACCAACCTGGGACCCACTTCCAGGCTGGTTAATTTGTTTGTTAATCTTTTGTGTGGGACTGTGTCAAATGCCTTGCTAAAGTCTATTTAGGCCATGTCCAAAGCCCCTCCCTGGTCTACTACTTTGGTCACCCAGTCAAAGAAATCAACATGACCTTCCCGCTGTGAACCAATGCTGCCTTAGGTCCTGTTCCCCACTGGCCTCTAGGTACTCAAAAATTCTTTTCTTCAGAAGCGATTCCATTTCTTTCCCTACCACAGAGGTCAAACTGACAGGTCTGTAGTTTCCTGCCTCTGTCTTGCTCCCATTTTGTGAAGGGGAATCACATCCATCTTCCTCCAGTCCTCAGGTACCACACCATCCTCCAATGATTTGTTAAAAAGGGTAGTCAGTGGTGTCACTAGTTCTCTCCTTAATTCTTTTAGAATTCTGGGGTGAATCCCATCAGGCCCCATTGCTTTCTCCACCTTCAGTTTTAGGAGTTCTTTCAGAACCCTTTCTTCTGTGAAAGGACTGGGATTGACCCCCTATCCAGAGTGCTTCTGTTAATTGGATTAGGTCCTTCCCCCTCCTCCTCTTTTGTGACTACTGAGCAGAAGTATTCGTTCCGTATCCCTGCTTTTTCACTGTCCTTCTCTGCCCACCCACCGTCCATTCTGTTCAGCCTCACTGTGCCTCCCTTTGTCTTTCTACGCTCCCTGATGTACCTATAAAAGGTTTTATCCCCCTTTTTAACCAAGTTGGCTATCTTTTCCTCAGTTCGGGCCTTTGCTATTCTGACTTCCTTCCCTTCTTCCTTCTGCCTTAACTGGTACAGTTCTCTGTCCTGCTCCTTCTGTGTTTCCTTATTTCTTAAATGCTATCTTTTTCTCCCTAACCTACCCCGCCATCTCTTTCGAGAACCATAGTGGCTTTTTTTTTTTCATTTTGATTTATTTGCTTCACACCAAGGCTTGTTGCCTCTGTGGTGGCAGTTTTGATTTTTTCCCCACCCTCCTTCTTGCATGTTTGCTAGTGCTTTTGTGAGGCACCCTCCCATTTTGAAAAAGTCAGCCCTCCTGAAGTCCAGTACCCTCATTTTTGTATGGCTTGACTCTGCAGCTGAGTTTATCATGAACCACACTGTTTGGTGGTCACTTGTTCCCAGATTGCTACGCACTTCTAGATCTGAGATCCTCTCTCTGCCCCCATTTGAGAGTGCCAGGTCTACGATTACTCCCTCCCTCCCGAGTGGGTTCCAACACTAGCTGTCTGAGGCATGCCTCCTGTAGAGCATCGAGAATGGCCCTGCTCTTGGATGTGGCTGCAGCAAAAGTGCTTCAGTTAACATTTGGCATATTCAGGTCCCCCATCAACAGTATCTCCCCTTTCTCTGCCATTCTAAGAATGCCTTCTATCATATCTTTGTCCATTTCCTCCCCCTGAGATGGGGATCTGTATACAACTCCTGTGCGGATTGTGGTGCCATTTCCAGTCCCCAAGGTAACACACAGTGCCTCCTCTCCTCCCTGTTTACTCTTTTGTTCTGTTGCTTTTATCCCTTCCCTTACATAGAGAGCTACTCCTCCCCCTCCTCTACCTTCCCTGTCTCTCCTCTAGGTTGTGTACCCTGGTATGTTAACATCCCAGTCATGGTTGTCTGTGTACCATGTTTCTGTGACTGCCATGATATCCAGGCATCCCTCTTCCATCAAGGCCACCAGTTCAGGGAGCTTGTTGTCCAGTCTGCGGGCATTGGTACTCATTACCTTCCAGTTTTTGATGGCCTTACCCCTTTTTGTCCCATCCCTGTCGCCTTTGTTACTTTTTCCATTTACCTTTGCCCTTGTCCCTATTGACGTTTCTATCTTGGTGTTTACCTCACTAACTAGCCTGATTTTTTTTTTTTGGGGGGTGGGCTAGGATTTCCTTGCTCCTTTCCATTGCCTCCCCCTTGGCTAGTTTAAATGCTTGCCAATGAGGCATTTAAACCTATCACCTAGGATCCTGGTTCCCCTCCTGGACAGATACAGAACATCACGCCATTATAGGCCTGCATCACTCCAGGTGGACCCCCAGTCCCCAGTGAAGCCTAACCCCTGAGCTCTGCACCAGTTTTTCAACCACTGATTGAATCCCATGGTGTGGAGCACCCTAGCCTCGCCCATGCCATAGACAGGCAGCACCTCCGAGAAGGTTACCGTGCATGCTACTTGTCTCTCCCCAACTCCACAAACTCCTCCTGCACTGTTCTGATCCTTTTTCCAGCCAGGTCATTTGTTCCTAGGTGGACAATGACATCCCGCTCCTTCCCCTGTGCAGCTTCTCCCGTGATCCTGAGGATTTGCTCCCTGTGTCTCCAAGCCATGGCGTCTGGCAGGCACCTTACCTCCCTCTCCTCTTCCTCTCCCAGTTCCTACCCTCCTAACAGTGGAGTCCCCCACCAGGAGTTGTTTCCTTCCCCTGTGAGGTCCCATGCCACCCTCCTGTGGGTCTCCTTTGTGGAGGTTCCCAACCTCATCCTTGGTCTTCACTGCATGTGCCTCCATAGAGTAACTACACTTTGCAGAATGGCATATGAATGGTGAAGCGGTACAGCTGGAGACATGTGCCTCTGTTCCACCACCCTCACCCTCCCCGAGCCCACTGTGGTCCAAACGCTCCTCCTTGTTGGCAACCTCGGAGGCAGTGGCGGTGGCCCTGGTGGTCCTTGGATGGGAGAGGAGGGCCCCCAAATCCTGGCTAACAGCCTGGAGATGAGCAACCTCCTCCCTCAGCCCAGAGAAGTGCCTGCAGACGGGATAACACCACAACCTCCAGAATGTCTCCCGGAAGACTGCTGCTCCACAGCCACTACACTGCACCACTCCCATCATGTCTTATTTCTGGCCATTTGACTGTTGTTTTCTATACTTACTGCCTCCATGCCCTTAAAGCGACTGATTTTCCTGTTCTGTGACAGGAAGTTCCTATATTTTTCAGTACTCTTTACTTGCTCAGAGTCAGACCTCCAGCAGCTAGGGGAGATGGAGAGCTACTCTTTTCCTTCTAGGATGTTGAGTCTTTCGTGGCTGTGTGATCACTCCCTTCCTTCTCCCAAACAGGAAGTTTCTGTTGTCAGTCAAATCCTGTGTCTATAAAGTAGAACCGGCTACTGGGGGGGGAGGCTGTTGCTCAGGATACTAAGTGCTAAAGAGTGTCTGAGCACTTGGACATCCAAGAGGCAGCACCTGTCCTTACACCTCCTTGGTTAGAGCCACATGAAAATCTAGCCTCTTCCATTTGGATGATGCCTTCTTCAGTACCAGCAGTAGCCAAAAAGGCTAACTGGACATACAGAACATCAGAGGGTAAAGACCACCTTAGTGTTCACCCCAAGGCGAACTCTGTAGTCGTTACGGTGGCTCATGACACTAAGCTGAGGCACATGAGTACCTCCCCTCCTGACGAGTCGAGGTAGCTGGATCAGTTTGGGAGGAAATTCTGTTCTTCCTCAACTTTGGCCATGCACACCTTAAACACATGCCGGTTTACCAGAAGTCTCTTTTTAGTCAGCTGGAGCCTGTCATTGAGGCTATGCCGGATTCTTGACTCCAAAACTATCTTGGTTGACACCATTAGGTCTACCAAGGTTGCCTGTCGGCATTCACTGCAAGCCACATATGACTCTGTGGACTCATCAGCCAGGGGCACCGCCATGGAGGTTAGCCTCGGAAGGTATTCTGGCTAAGGGTGTCTGGCTTGGCGCCTGACGTTCAGGCAGCCAGCCAAGATGCTCCCTTTAGGGGGTCTGTCCTCTTCGGAGGCGACGCCCAAGACATTATCACCAGCCTTGAGGACAAGGGCAAGGCCTTACGGTTGGTCCACACCATATACCATTCTAAATTTAAGGTCAAGCAGCCATTTTGTCACCAGGCTAAGAGACAAAACAGCAGCAGACAGCCAGATGTCAGGCAAGACATTGGGCACCTTCAACAGTGGCCACCCCTCTCACCAAAGCTCAAAGGGCATCCAGCATGACTCTTCCCAACCCTCCCTCCATCTCTTGACTTGTGGTCTGCCCCGCCTCTCCCCTTTCTTTGGAGGAGATGGTGGGTGAAAGGTTCAGCTGTCACTTGCAGGGGCGGAAGGCAGTCACCACAGATGCATGGGTCCTTCAGCTGGTGACTCAAGGCCACACATGAGAACTTCTGGAGACATCTCCAAGCCTGCCCTGGGGGTGTCCCACTACCCAAAGCCACACATCCCCCTCATAAGGGAGGAAATCAAAGCTCTTCTGTGAAAACAGGCCATAGAGCCCATCCCTACAAACCAGGTGGGGAAGGGATATTTCTTTCACTTCCTGGTTCCAAAGAAAACAGGAGATCTGCATCCAATTCTGGACCTCAGTACTCTAAACCAGTACATTTGGTACAAACGGTTTTGCATGCCAACTCTTCCAGGTCTGCTTCCACTCCTGCACAAGGGACAGTGACTCTATGCTCTGGACTTGCAGGATGCCTACCTGTATATCCTGGTGTTTCTGGCCTACTACCGCTACCTCAGGTTCTCCTTCCAGAGGGAACATTAACATTTCAGGGCCCTCCCCTTTGGACTGTCCTCGGCACCTCTGGTTTTCACCAAGTGCCTGGCGGTTGTGGTGGTGTCCCTGAGACGCCAGTGCCACTGTATGTTCTCCTACCTCAATGACTGGCTTCTGTCAGCCCCATCAAGGGAACAACTGGAACTCTCCCTTTTGGGTACCCTGGCTCTCTTTACACAAGTGAGAATTATGGTCAGCTACCCCAAGTCCCACTTTGCCCCTTCCCAGCATCTCCAGTTCATTAGGACATTGCTGGATATGGCCCAGGGCATGATTTTCCTCCCTCACGACAGGGTGGAAAGCCTACAGAAGCAGGCTTGTCTAATAGCTTCCAGCAGGTGGGTTCTGGCCAGGTCAGTTCTCTGGCTTCTTGGCCTTATGACAGCAGCCATCCCCACTGTTCTTCTGGCCAGATTCCACATGTGTATCTCGTAGTAGATGCTCAGAGTGAAGTGGGACCAGAGATCGGATGACCTAGACCACAAGGTCATGGTGTCCAGTTCGGTGCAGCGGGATCTCTTGTGGTGGCAGGATCTCAGCAACCTTACCAAAGGGGTCCCTCTTCAGTCCCTTCCCCCCATCCAGTCCCTGACTGCTGAAGCATCAGGGACAGGCTGGGGGGCTCATCTGGAGACCCACAGTACTCAGAAGCTGTGGCCCCAGTCAGAGCTGTCCCTACACAAACATGTTGGAGATGAAGGCAATGCTATATGCCCGCCAAGCCTTTCAGCACTTGCTTAGCCAGGGCCCACTATTAGTCCAGTCGGACAATATGTGCGTAATCTGGTACCTCAACAAGCAAGGGGGCACTCGCTCGTATCCCCTCTGCAGGGAGGTGCTGCAGGTGTGGAATTGGGCAGTTCTGTATTGAATACACCTCTCAGCGGTTCACATTCTGGGCATGCGTAACATCCTATCCACACCAGAGTAAGAGCCCACAAGTGGGAGCCCAAGCAAGTGGTGGCTGATCACATTTCGACCCATGGGGACATCCAGACCTGGATCTGTTCGCCTCCCCATACAATACAAAACTACCCAAATTTTGCTCACTCGCTCCCGGGCATGGTGTTTTCTGGCCAAGATGCGCTATCTCTCTCTCTGCTGGACAGGGAGGGTTTTGTATGCCTTCCCTCCCTTTCCAGTTCTGCAGAGGGTGCTGTTCAAGTTCCAAGCTGAAGGGGCTTGCATGATCCTGGTCGCCCCATATTGGCCCCATCAGGTATGGTTTCTGTTCCTTCAGCAGCTTACAGTGGAGCCTCTAGTTCCGCTGCCTCTCTGCCACAGTCTCCTGATTCAGGAGAGGGGCACTCTGGTCCATCCTGGGCTGAAGTCCCTTCACCTTCACACGTGGCACCTCATGACATAGCTGCTTCACATTTTCGAGTTTCCTCCAGAGTGGCTCAAGTCCTTGTAGAGGCTAGAAGGCCTTCTGCAAGGACTACATATGCAATGAAGTGGACGCGTTTCTCTATTTAGCCACCTTGAAGAGCTGGGACCCTTTTTCATGCCCTGTCCCTTAGGTCATGGAGTGTCTGTTACACCTCTCTGACCTGGGCTTGAGTTACTCTTCACTGAAGGTTCACATGTCTGTTATTTCTGCCTACTGCACCTTAGTGGAGGGCAAAGCAGTGGCTCATCTAAAGGTTTCCAAAACCTTCCTACAAGGAATCCTACATCTGAAACCCCCGGTGCGCAGTCCCACGCCACCGTGGTATCTGAATTTTATTTTCAAAAAACTGACCTTGCCTCCCTTTGAACCGGCTGGTAGTTGTGATATGCTCTATTTATCTTGGAAAGCGCTCTTTTTTAGTTGGTTACTTCTTCTCTAAGGATTTCCGAGCTTCAGGCCCAAATATGTAAGGAGCCATATTCAGTTTTTCACAGTAGACTGGGTGGCTTTGTGCACCAATCCTGTTTTTATCGAAGGTGGTTTTTGAGTTCATGTTGAACCAGTCTATTCAACTTCCAGTATATTACCCTGAGCATTCCAATCAGGGAGCGGCTATTCTGCATACCTTGGATGTTCACAGAATCTTGCATTATTATACTAACAGGACCAAATTTGTCCAGTAAACAGACCAGCTTTTTATTTCTTTTGCACCCGAGAGAGGGTGTGGCAGTTTCCAAACGATGTCTATCCAAATGGTTGGCAAACTGTATTGTTTTGTGTTACCTGGAGTACGGTAAAACTCTTCCCTCGGGAGGTTAAGGGGCATTCTGCCCGAAGCATGGCTGCTTCTACATGGCTGCTTCTACTGCTTGCTTCCGGAAAGGGTCACCCCCTGACATTCGTGTAGCGACCACTTGGAGCTCCACCCACACTCTTTTACCAAGCATTGCAGTCTGCACATTGCCTCTAGGAGCAGGGTTGGCTTTGGTTTAGCTGTCCTCCAAGGCCTCCTGTCCTAAATGCTCTACTTTTCTGCAGACTTCCTGCCTTCTGAGTTTCGCTGTTGTGCCGACTGCACATCAAAACCCACATGGTGAAATCTCTCTTAGCGACAATCTCAACAGGTTTTGAGATCATCGCTGTGAGGGACCAGAGGGCAAAATTTCAGTCTTTCGCTGTGGTTTGCCCCCTTCCCCCTTCAAATCAACTCTGACTCTGAATTACATATCTATAGAAGGGTGGAGGTGCGGGAAGCACAGCCCCCATTAGAAAAGAACACAATCTCTGATAGGCGAAATTTCACCTGTTGACATTGTGGATCTTGCCGTGCCGAACTTCAACAACAGTGTTGTTGATTCGGCATAGGTAAACCTTTCCGGTTCCCTCTTATTCACACTGCTTGGGACTCAGTCCTCAAGGTGATTACCTACTGCAGTAGCCCTCTTGAAGTAAGGTAGTAGAATTATGTAAGAACGTACCGTAACAGTAGATCTTCGAGAGAGGCTCCTGCAGTAGGCAACCTTTTTCCCCTCCCTCCTCCTGTTTTCTGCTGCTCTTTTTCTATCACTTTATGCTGGCTTCAGGAGCTTCTTTTTTGTTCTCATTTTGCTCCTTTTGGAGATTTTCGGTGGGAGAACTGGAAGGCAGGCATGGGGACTACCCACTATATAGTGTCACCCTGACATCAGTCACGTAACATCGGTGGGCGGTCCCCCGTCAGACACTGCTAGCTAACGTTTCCATGTGGTCCTGACACCAGGGGATGCAGTCCTCAAGGTGCTTATCTACTACAAGAGCTTCTCTTGAAGATCTACTGTTACGGTAAATTCTTATGTAACTGTACTTTTGGCTAGTAGCAAACCCCTGATGGATTCTTGTGTTGAACAAAGAACCTTGCTTCAGTGCCCCCCACCTGCCACTGTACAACAATGTTAAATTGTGTCTACCAGAAAATATGATCTATTGATATTATTCTTGGTGACAGTTTGATTGTTACTTCTTGTTGAGGGCATGATAATATTGAGCACCAGTGATAATGTACCATGAATCAGTTTGTATAATAACTTGGATGTCATTTTGGATTTGCCTGTGTTGGCTTGATAATGATGTCTTTGTGTCTCTACCTTGTGCATATTACTAATAAACTAAGTATAACAAAAAACAATAAATGGTCAAAAACCAGGGTCAAGCTCTGGCTAAACACCAGCTCCAGATGGCTGGTGTGCCTGGTCCGTGGCTGTAAGGATGCGTCACAGGGCCTTGCTGCAGATTTCCACCTTTAAACATACAGCACAAATTATCTAATGTTTTTTTCTTGGGCACCGACCTTTTTTCGGCCCGGTGTTAGAGGGGCATCTCACTAGGATTGTGAAGTCCAGTGCCACCTTGGATTCTGTGACCTCCACAAAGAAGGAACAGATAGGGTAGAAGTCAAAGTAGAAGCCCTTTTGGTTGCAGAAGCCCAGGCAGCAGTAGCAGCTCCTTTAAGGGTACTCTCAGACTTGGCGCTCTGAACCCAAGTTAGCTGGCCAGGGCTTCAAAAAGAGCAGGGGTAGGGGTGCCTCTCTGGCAGCAAGCACCAGTGCCCCTGCCAAATCTACCCATTGACAGGTTGGGAGTGTTTGCCTCCTGTCCACCACCTCCCTGCCTCAGCTCCCCGGGGGGGGGGGTCGTCAATGTCACCATATCTGTCTGGCCTGGCCTGTCATTATTTTTGACAGGTGGATGCCGGAAGTGATGTGCAGAGGGTTGCCTCTCGACTTTGAGGCTCTCCCACCATACCAACACACACACACACCCACCCCAAGGGAGTCCAAGGTGTTGCAGGACATTCTGTCTGCCCTCAGGGAGGACATTGCTCATTGTCTCAAGAAAGGAGCCATAGCCCCTGTCCCATACACCACATGGTGGAAGGGTTTCATGTCCAAGTACTTCCTGGTCCTGAAACAGGGTGGGTGGGGGCTGGCGCCCCATACTGGATCTTCATGATCCAGACCAGCTCCTAAAGAAGTGCTCGTTCCAGATGGTCACCCTGAACAAGATAATACCATCTCTGGAGCAGGGCATATGGTTCTGCTCCATGGATCTCCAAGACATCTTCTTCCATGTTCCAGTCTGTCTATCCCACAGGTGATACCTTCAGTTCTGCACAGAGGGGGTTCTGTACGAGTTTCAGGTAGTACTTTTCAGCCTTTCATCGGCTCCCAGGGTATTCACCAAGTGCATGGCAGTGATGCCCACATTCCTGAGGCACTGAGTGGCCACAGTCTTCCCCTTTCTGGACAACTGACTGAGAGTCTGCCCACCCAAGGAGGCCGTGGAGCTGTTCAAGGACCTGGCCCTCCAGACCTGCAGAGATCTGGTTTTCTGGTCTAACCAGCCAAGCCTGAACCCAACCTCTCGCAAGTGATCCACTTCATCAGGGCAGAGCTAGACTCCCTCTAGGCCAAGTCCTAACTCCTGTGGACAGGGCATCAAATCTCACCTCTTTTGCCTGATCATTTAAAGTTGGTTGCTAATGCCCTGCTCAGGTGGCTGCTGGAGTACATGGCATCCTGCACCAGCAAGGACAAATGGGCCCCTGGCAGATGCACTACCTCCAATGCGGGCTGGGCTGCCAGAGGTCTCAGTGCCTGTGTCACCTGGATCAGCCAGTCACAAGGCAGCCAGTGATGACTCACCCCAGAACAACTAGAGGAAGGAGTTCCATTTGTCTACCCTGAGCTGATGGTCACCCTGACAACTGACATGTCACTGATGAGATGGTGAGGTCCACAGGACCCATGGGTTCTGGATCCTCAGGGATTCCCACCACCACATCAGCTTGCTGGAGCTCAGTGCAGTGCATCTTGCTGTGACATAATTTGCTCCATTTGTCCGGGGTCAGGTCATGCTGAACAACACCATGACCATGTACTACCTGAACATGCAGGGTGGCATGCACTTCCTTCCTCTGTGTCAGGATGCTATTCATTCCTGGACCATCTTGTGCAGCTTGGATGCAGGTCTCCCAGTCATCCATGTAGCAGGGGCCTCCAACCAGCTAGTGGATGCCCACAGACAGGTTAGTGAGGTATCGTACAAGTGGTCCCTGCATTAGGAAGCAGTGAACCACCTCTTCTCCCGGTGGGCACTCCTCTGCTTTACATAGAAACATAGACTTTGACGGCAGATAAGGACCACTTGGTCCACCCAGTCTGCCCATTTCCCTACCTATTGGATAAGCTGCAGATTCTAGTTAACCAACAGCCTACTTCCTGCACCCCCCCACTATAATTACCTTATGTCTGTCCCATGCATGTTTGAATTCCCCCACTGTTTTAGACCCCACAACCTATCCAGGAAGGCGGTTCCATCGTTCACCACTCTCTCCATGAAACAGAATTTCCTCATTACACCTGAGCCATCCCCTCTAACTTTAAATTGTGCCCCTTGTTCTTGCACATCTCTTTTTCTGAAAGATGCTACCCTCCTGGACTTTGTTGATTCCTCAAGGTACTTAAAGTTTCTATCATGTCCCCCGTCCCTCCTTTCATCAGGGTATACATATTAAGCTCTGTTCTCTCTTCATATGGTTTCTGATGTAGACCCTGCACCATTTTAGTTGCCCTCCTCTGGACTCCTTCCATCCTGTCTATGTCTTTCGTAGATGAGGTCTCCAAAACTGCACGCAGTACTCCAGATGGGGTCTCACCAACTGTCTGTATTGAGGATAACCACTTCCCTTTTCTACTTGTGATGCCTCCCTATGCATCCCAGTATCCCCGGCTCTCCTTACCGACTTCTCATTGCTTACCCACCTTTAGGTCATCTGATATGACTACACCCAGATCCCTTTCCATTATTGTTGTTGTTAGTACCTCCCCTGCTATTGAGTACTCTTCTCCTGGATTTTTATTTACCAGGTGCATTACTTTGCACTTCTTTGCATTGAATCTAAGTTGCCATATGTCTGACCATTCCTCCAACCTTGCCAAGTCCCTTCTCATCTTTTCTACCCCCCCTGGGTGTATCAACTCTGTTACAGATATTTGTGTCATCTGCAAAGAGGCATACCTTTCCTTCCAGACCCTCTGCAATGTCACCTATAAAGACGTTAAAGAGGACTGGACCCAGTACTGAGCCCTGAGGTACTTCACTGGTAACCCCCCTTTCTTCAGAATGTGTTCCATTCATTATTACCTTCTGTGTCCTGTTGTGCAGCCAGTTTGCTACCCAGGCTACCACCCTGGGACCCACTCTCAGGCTGGCTAACTTGATTATTAATCTTTTGTGTGGGACTGTGTCAAATGCCTTGCTAAAGTCTAGGTAGGCCATATCCACAGCCCCTCCCTGGTCAATTACTTTGGTCACCCAGTCAAAGAAATCGATTAGATTTGTCTGACGTGATCTTCCTGCTGTGAATCCATGCTGCTTTGGTTCCTGTGCCCTGCTGGCCTCTAGGTACTCAACAATTCTTTCTTTCAGAAGTGATTCCATAATTTTCCCCACCACTGAGGTCAAACTAATAGGTCTGTAGTTTCCTGCTTCTGCCTTGCTCCCACTTTTGTGAAGGGGAATCACATCTGCCCTCCTCCAGTCCTCAGGTACCACCTCATCCTCCCATGATTTGTTAAAAAGTGTGGTTTGTGGTGTCACTAGGTCCTCCCTTAGCTCTTTTAGGATTCTAGGGTGAATCCCGTCAGGCCCCATTGCTTTGTCCACCTTGAGTTCTTTCAGTACTCTTTCTTCTGTAAAAGGACTGGCGTCAACCCCACTATCCAGAGTGCTTTTACTGTTTGGTTTAGGTAACTCCTCCTCTTCTTCTTTTGTGAATACTGAGCAAAAGTATTCATTCAGTATATCTGCCTTTTCACTGTCTCCCTCTGCCCACCTCCCCTCTCCTTATTAATCTTCACTATCCCTCCCTTAACCTTTCTATGCTCCTAATGTACCTATAAAGGTTTTATCCCCCTTCTTAACTGAGTTGGCTGTCTTTTCCTCAAGTTTGGGCCTTTGCTTTTCTGACTGCCTTCCCCACTTCTTTCTGCTTTAATTGATACAGTTCCCTGTCATGCTCCATCTGTGATTCCTTATACTTTTTGATTGCAGCCTTTTTCTCCTTAACCTTCCCTGACACCTCTTTTGAGAACCATAGTGGTTTTTTATTCCACTTTGTTTTCTTTATTTGTTTCACACAAAGGCGTTGCCTCCATGATGGCAGTTTTGATTTTTCTCCATTGTTCTTCCACACCTCCTTTCTGGCCATTTGCTAATGCATTCCTTAGGTATTCACCCATTATGCCAAAGTCAGCCCTTCTAAAGTCCAGTATCCTTGTCTTTGTATGGCTTGTCTCCATGGTTGTGTTTATGTAGGCTTACACTGTGCAGTGGTCGCTTGTTCCCAGATGTCTACTGACTTCTAAATTTGTGATCCTCTCTCCATTTGAGAGTACCAGGTCTAATATTGCTCCCTCCCGAGTGGGTTCCACCACTAGCTGTCTAAGGCATGCCCCCTGTAGGGCATCGAGAATGACCCTGCTCTTGGATGTGGCTGCAGTCCATGTCGCCCAGTTAACATCTGGCATATTCAGGTCCCCCATCAACAGTATCTCTCCTTTTTCAGCCATTTTGAGAATGCCCTCTATCATTTTCTTGTCCATTTCCTACCCTTGAGACGGGGGTCTGTATACAACCCCTGTGCGGATTGTGATGCCATTCCCTGTCTCCAAGGTGACCCAGAGTTCCTCTTGTCCTACCCCTTTACTTTTTAGTTCTGTAGCTTTGATCCCTTCCCTTATGTAGAGAGCTACCCCACCTCCTCCTCTTTTACCCTTCCTGTCCCTTCTGTAGATTGTGTACCCTGGTATGTTGACGTCCCAGTCATGGTTCTCCGTGTACCATGTTTCTGTGACTGCCACAATATCCAAGTGTTCCTCTTCCATCAGGGCTACTAGCTCTGGAAGCTTGTTTCCCAGACTATGGGCATTGGTACTCATTGCCCTCCATTTAATGTTGGCTTTATCCTTTTTTACCCCATCCCTGCTCTTATTGCCCTTGTCCATTTTTCCATTTACCCCTGTCCTGCCCTCTGTCAAGGACAGGTTCACCTCCTGAGAGATTGCAAAGCTGATGCTGTACTATACCCGCACCCTCCCCCATATAGTGTGGGACACTGATGGTGGATGCCTTCGCGAGGTCTTGGACCCCAGGCTTCCTTTACTCCTGCCCTCCCTTTTCCCCGACCCACAAAGTGTTTGTCAAGGTGCAGAGGGACACGGTGCAGATGATCATGGTAGCCCCGGACTAGCCACACCAGTTTTGGTATTGGGATCTCCTCAGCCTCCGCACCAGACCTCTGTGGCTGTTGCTTCCGTACCTGCACCTGACATCCTGGTTCCTGAGCAACTAGAGTTCCAGGCTTTGGGTCTTTTGGAAGATGTTCTCCACGTTGTGGAGGCTTTTTGGAAACAGTCGACTCATCAGTGCTACACTTTCAAATGGAAATGGTTTTTCATTTAGTGCCAGGGCAGGGAGCTAGACCCCCTGGTCTGCCCTTTGGCAAGCATTCTAGACAACCTATGGTCCTTGTCCCAATCAGGACTGAGGTCGATGACCCTCAAAGTGTGCCTGGCAGTGATCTCTGCATACCTGGCATGTGCTAATGTGCTGACAGTGGTGCAGGAGGAGGTAGTCAAGTTTTTCTTAAAAGGCCTGGACTCCTTGTCCCCACCGGTGTGTGAACCATGACCACCTTGGGACTTGTTGCTGGTGCTGACGGTGCTCATGAGCAAGCGATTTTAATTGATGCACAGGTACGATATGTCACACCTGTTGTGGAAGACTGCTGTCTCGGTGGCTATCACCTCCAGTAAAAGGATCAGTGAGCTCCAGCTACTCTCGATGAAGTCTTCATATCTGGTGTTCCACAAGGACAAGGTTATCCTCCTCCCCAACTTGAAGTTCCTCTCAAAGGTTGTGTCAGAGTCTCGCCTTAATCAGGTGATTAACCTCCCAGTGTACTTCACTGATCCAGCCTCAGAGACCGAGCACAGGTTCTGTTTGTTGGACCTGAGGTGATAGCTTGCTTATTACAAGGAACCCATCTATTTGTTACATACGCTGAAGCTGCACCTGGCAGACTGGCAGCTAAGAGGATTACTGGCAGGTGGATTGTCTCTTGCATCGACCTTTGCTAGAGTTTGGCTAGTAGGGAGCCTTCTGTAGAGCTTAGAACTCATTACACCAGAAATACCACTGCCTCTGTGGTTGCTTTCAGGGATGCCTCTGTCCAGGAAATTTGTAGTGTTGCTACTTGGAAGTCAGTACACACCTTCATTTTCCACTACTACATCAACCTCAAGTCATGGCGGGATGCTGGTTTTGTGACCTCTGTTCTCCAGTCCTAGTTTGCCAAGTAGGGGTGTGTGCCTTGCCCCCCTTCTCCAGCAGAACTGCTGGGAGTTTGCCAGTGTGGATAGTGCACCATATTCACATCCCTGAAAAGGAGGGTTACTCACCTGTAACCATAGTACTAGGAATGATATATGGTGCACATCCACACAGCCCGCCCAACCACCCCTGGCAAGTGGCATATGGATCTATGCTTCCAGCATGCAAGATCTGACATCATGAGGTAGGGTCGAGGAATATTCCACCCAGATGGATGAGAGGAGCTTAGTTTGAAGACATCCCACAGATGTAAAGAGAAAAGGAAGACTGCCAGGTGAGTAATCCTCATTTCTACAAATGTGGATATGATTTTCTATCCACACATTCTGGCAGTTGTCTGTCCCCTTAAGACTGGCCAGAACATCTTCAAGCAGGCTTTTGCCACCCAGGTGGTAACTCCCTCAACTTTGACCCATAATGCCAGATCTTCCTTTTCACTGAAAGAAGCAGGTTCTGCGTCTCATGCTGAGAAGGCCCTTTGCTAAAATTTTTGAAATTCCTTCTATATTAATAAAAACTTTGTCTTCTGCTTTTTCTTTCCACCGACCGACGGGGACAACTAGAAGTCTGCTCTGGGGTTCTGGAGGTGCAGGTACAGGAAGAAGATGTCCCAGATGGATTTGCACACCACGTGCATTTATTGCCTGGGCCACGAGCCTGATCCCCAGGCTTGCAACTTTTGTCGTATCTTTCACCCATCCATTTTAAAGGACCGCTGCATCTGCTTATTCTTGGGGTGTCTGAGTGATTGGCACCCACTGGTCCAATCTAAGATGCCCATCGGGTGGTCTCTGCAACTGCGGAGTCCACCAAATAACTCGTGGCCTTTGAGGAGGCAGTGGCTCCAGCCTCAGGACAGTCGTCCTCTGCTTTGGCCTTTTTGCCACTGTGTTTGGGCACCTCCTTTACAGGGGCATTTAAGGATTTGTGCCAGGCAGTCATGACTCATGGGTAGGGCCCCTCGTTGGAACACAAATCTTAATCCAAAAAGGAGGCAAAAAAATTGTCCTCACCATTGCTTGTGGGATCAGGAACACTCTTGGGCTTCTGTTTCCCGCACTTCTCCAGATCCCCTTTGGTCAAATCCTGGGCCCAGGCCACCAGCTCGATGGTAACCCCATCAAGCCAGTTGGCTGAGATTCAAGTCAATCTTCTGGACAAGAGTTTTCTCAAGCCGGTCGACCCATTGTCATCTTATGAGACCAGTACATTTCTATCCAGGACTCTGGTCCCAACTCCAACCCAGGGAGGGACGGATTAGTCCACTGACCCACCACATCTCCTTGTAGACCCGGAAATGGAGGTGCTTTGGCTGTCACCGACCTCCTTTGAGGCCCGCTGAAGGTCCCCTTGGTGGTTGATGTCCCAGACTCATTCCCGTGGGTCAAGCAGCTCGCGTCAATGCTCCTGCTCTCGCCATGCAGGAAAGCGGCACTTCTTTATTCTTCCTCCTTGTCCTCAGGTGAGGAGAGGCTTCAGAGCAAGTTGCATCAATGCTATGAGGACCTGATGTGGCAAAAGCTGGTATTCACCGGTATGAAGGCCTTTCCAGATTCTACCCCAGCCATCACCTGGCTTTCGCTGCAGAAGCCAATGCCTTCTCTGCCTCCCGAGGAGCAGACCTGTAAAACAGTCCCAACTCTGCCTCCTCTGGCATCTCCGCCGACCCCTGTGGAGTCACCCCCCAAACAGCTGACATCCTGATGCTCTGACTAAGAAGTCTTGGCCGACCTGAGTCTTCCCCATCAGCTGTCTGTCGCCATCACCCCTGACCGTCCCTGGTGGGTTAGCTGGGATTCGGGCGGTCGACCCCTCTTCGACTCTTCTGAGTCAGAGGCTTCCTTCTTGCACTCTCATCCAGTGAACATGGAGTTGGCAGTTCGAAGGGGGTCTTTTGATGGATGAGGACCCTACCTCTTTTATGGGACTTGTCCATCTTCTGTCAGAGTCCACAGATCTCAAGATGGAGCCCATTGAGAATCGGGCTCGATACCTGCTTACCAAGATTCTGGACCAGGACGACTCCCCTGAGGAAACCTTCCAGGTAGCAGGGGCCATCCTTGGCCCTTCCTTGGAGCTATGGTGCACCTTGCCTCTTGCCCAATGCCGTCGGCTAGGAATGGCCCACAAGCATGCACTTCCCACTGGTTCCTTCCGGGTTCACAGAACATCCTTCGGCAGAGGACTTGGTGGCAGATTCCATGTTTCAGTGCTCTGGCAACATAGGGAAATGTTGATAAACCACCTCACAAGGGATCCAAGAAATGGGACCATTTGGCTAGAAAGGTTTATGCTGCCTCTTTGCTTGGCCTTCGCCAGGTGATCTTGGCCCTCCTGATGGCCCTCTTTTCTCATGTCCTGTTGGGCACTCTTGATGAGGTGCTCCCTCAACTCCCAACAGACCTACAGACTATGATCAAGCAGGTCCGGGACCAGGGTCAGGATGTGGCTAAACAGCAGCTCCAGACAGCCATGGACATTGGGGACTTCTGCACCCGTTCTGTGGCAACCGCAGTGGCCATGCACAACAGGGCTTGGCTGCGGATCTTGACCTTCATGGCAGACACCCATCACAAGCTGTTGAGCTGGAGAATGTCCACTTCCTGGGCACCGACCTGTTCTTGCTGGGGGTCATGGGGCACTCCCCCACACTGAGAAGTCCAGTGCCACCTTGGACTCTGTGACATTCACCCATAGGGATCCAAGCAACTGAAAAAGAAACCCTTTTGGTCCACCTCCACTCCTGCAGCCAAACTAGCCCAGCCCAGCCCCCAACTGGGCAACAGACTTAGGCCTGGTGAACTCGACCAAAGTCAGTGGCCAAGGTGGTCTGCAAGCTTGAAAGACGAGTCCTCAGTGGCTTCTCAGTCTGGTCCTCCTCAGCCTCAAAGCCTGCCCAGTGATGGGATGAGGGGTGCCTCCCTCATGCCCATCACACTTCTCCTGGGTCCTCCCAAGGGGGGCTGGCTCCACTGCTTACTTTATACCTGGTCCACTATCACCACAGACAGGAGGGTTCTCGCGGTGGTCAGTCAGGGTCTGCCTCTGGAATTCAAGGCATACCCGCTCCGCCGAGCCTGCACCCCATGGGAGGGCATAGTGTTCACGGACATCCCGTCGGCCCTTCGAGATGACATAGCCCAGCTCCTCCACAGGGAGGTCATGGCCCCTGTCTCGGTCCTCCAGAACATCCAGGGTTTTTTCTGCAGGTCCTTCCTGGTGCCAAAACAGACGGGGGGGCTGGTGCCCATCTTAGATCTGCACAACCTGAACAGGTTTATCAGGCTGCATACCTTCAGGATGGTAACTCTGTCTGAAATCATATCATCTCTCAAGCAACATCAGTTGCAGTAGCAGTGTCAGTGGCTCTGTAGGTAGCACACTCGCCTCTGAGCCCGGGAGATCAGAGGGCTGTGGGTTCAGTTCCCACATCTGGCACTTGGGTTAATATCCCAGTACTGACACTGTAGTGCAGCATGAGAGGGGTGCTACACTTCTGAGGTGCTGTCTTTCGGATGAGACGTTAAACCGAGGTCCCATCTGCTTGGATTGGTGGTAGTTCAGGTGGATGTTAAAGATCCCATGGCACTTATCGAAAAGAGTGGGGGAATTTCCCCGGTGTCCTGGCCAAATTTCCCTCATTCAGTAACAATACCACCAGCAGCTTAATCTGGTTCAAGGTCAGTTGGCATTCATCTGTATCCCCCTCCCCCGGGTCGTGCCTGAAAATAGGCAGGATTTGTCTAGTGCACTTACCCGGTCAACAAAAAATAAATAAATAAAAATAAACATATGCAGTTCTGCTTACTGGATAAACAGGATGTGTTCTTTCATGTCCCGATCCATCCTTCATACCAGTGGTTCCTCCACTTCGAGCTGAGAGAACCCTCTACGAGTTGCAGGCCATGCCATTCGGCCTGCCTTCGGCCCCCCAGGGTCTTCACCAATTGCATTGCAGTGGTGGCATCTTACCTGAGGTGCCGAGGTGTCCAGATTTACCTTTGCCTGGATGACTAGCTGATTGCAGGTCTCTCCAGGCAGGAGGTGGAGCAGTCCAGGGACCTGGTCCTCCAGACCTGCATCTGTCTTGGCCTCCTGGTTGAGGCCAAGTCAGAATTCATGCCATCACAGGTTATCAGCTTCATCAGGCAGAGCTTGACTCTTACAGAGCCAGGGCTTGGCTCCTGGTGGATGGGATGGAGGCTCCCTCCTCCTTTGCCTGATCATTTCAGATTGAGCAACTGCACCCTGCCCGGGACTTCCTGTGCCTACTGGGTTACATGATGGCCTGTACTAGCATGGTCCATTGTGCCCCCTGGAGAATACACTCTCTGCAGTGGGAGCTGGCTCGCCAGTGGTCCCAGCGCAAGGGTCACTTTAACCAGCTGGTCACGGTGACCAAATGGATGTGGGACGCTCGCTAGTGGTGGTTAGTCCCAGAACATCTGCAGGAAGATGTCCCATTTGTCCACCCAGAGCTGACGGTCATCTTGATGACCAATGCCTCTCTCATGGGCTGGGGTGTCTACCGGGGAGAACATAGACTCCACAGCCTCGGGACCCCGAGGAGTCCAGGTGCCACATCAACCTGCTGGAGCTCGGCGCAGTTTGGCTCGTGCTGACTGCCTTTGCTCCCCACACTCAGGGTTAGGTTGTTCAGGTCCAGATGGACAACACCACAACCATGTACTACCTCAGCAAGCAGGGTGGGACGTACTCCCTGCCTCTGTGCGAGGAAGCTTTCCACATTTGGACCCTCGTGCACAGCCTGGAGGCCGATCTCCTGACCGTCCATGTGGACAGTGTGTCCAGCCAGCTGGCGGATGTTCTCAGCCGTGTGGGCAAGGTGTCTCACTAGTGGTCTGTCCACCCAGAGGTAGCGCACAGCCTGTTCTCCCAGTGGGGCACCCCTCTAGTGGATCTGTTTGCCTCCAGGGAGCATGCAAAGATGAGGCTGTTCTGTGCCTGCCCCCCCTCAACAGGGAACACTGCAGGAGCGATGCCTTCTTGAGGCCGTAGACCCTGGGCCTCATCTGTGCCTTTCCACCAGTTCCCTTGATCCACAAGGTGTTGCTCAATGTGAGGAGGGACAAGGCATGGGTGATCCTGGTGGCTCCGGACTGGCCTCCCCAGTTCTGGTACCCTGACTCCTCAGCCTCGGCAGCAGGCTCCCAAAGTGTCTTCCTCTCTGCCCAGACATGCTCTCCATCAATCAGGGAAGGTATTCCATCCAGACCTTCAATCCCTGCACCTGACAGCCTGGTTCCTGAGCGGCTAGAGTTCCATTCTTTGGGTGTCTCCAAAGATATCCTCACTGTGGTTAAGGCATCTCGGAAATAGTTGACCCAAAAATGCTGTGCCTTCAAATGGAAGAGATTCTCCATTTGGTGTCAGGGCAAGGGGCTGGACTCTATCTTGTCTGGTGGCTAGCATTCTCAACTACCTTTGGTCCCTCCCCAGTCAGCCTTTAGTCGATGACCCTCAAGGTGCACCTGGCAGCCATCTCTGCCTACTGGGCGGGGGCTGGTCAGCAGTCAGTAGCACAGGAGAAGGTGGTCTGGTGCTTTTTTTTTTTTTTTTTTTAAAGTCCTTGACCACATTTCTCCTCTGGTGTGTGAACCACCACCACCTTGGGACACATTGCTGGATTTGGCAAAGCTCATGGGCAAGCCATTTGAACTGATGCACAGGTGTGACATGTCTCACCTGTCATGGAACACTGCCTTCCTGGTGGCAAGCATGTCAGCCAAAAGGATCAGTGAACTCCAGGCGCTGTCAGTGGAGTCTCCTTACCTGGTCTTCTACAGGGACAAGGTTGTCTTTCGTCCCAACCTGAAGTTCCTCCCAAAGGTTGTGTCTAATTTTCTCCTTAACCAGGTGATTAATCTCCCTATGTACTTCACCACTCACACCTCAGAGGCCAAGCTCAGGCATCATACACTGGACCTGCGGCGAGCACTTGCCTACTACAAGGAGCGCAGGGCTGGAGTTCAGGGAGAGATTTTACAGCTATTTGTCACCTACATTGAAGCTGCACCTGGCAGACCAGCAGCTAAGCAGATGATTGGCAGGTGGATTGTATCCTGCATCAGCCTCTGCTGTAGGTTGGTGAGTAGGTAGCCTCCCGTAAGGCTAAGGGCTCATTCCACCTGTCATACTGCTGCATCGATGGCTGGTTCCAGGGATGTCCCTAACCAGGAAATTTGCAGGGCTGCTACCTGGAGGTCAGCATACACGTTCATTTCCCACTACCACATCAACTTTGAGTCACGCCAGGAAGCTGGTTTCGGGGACCCAGTTCTCAAATCCTTGTTTCCAAAGTAGGGTGCTTGTGTGCCTTGCCCCCCTCCTCCCAAAGAACTGCTAGGAGTCTGCCAGAATGTGTGGATAGAACATCACATCCACATCCCTAGAAAACAGGTTACTCAACTGTAACTAATTCTAGGACTGGTATATGATGTTCATCCACACAGACACATGCGACCATCCCTGGCAAGTGGCACACTGATTTCTGCTTCCAGCAGACAAGACCTGACGTCATGGGGTGGAGCCGAGGGAGTTACCACCCGGGAGGGTGGAAGAAGCCAGCTCGTAGACGTTCTGGCCAGTCTTAAGGGGAAAGGCAACTGCTAGAATGTGTGGATAAACATCATATGCCATTCCTAGAATTACTGTTACAGGTAAGTAACCTGTTTTTTCCATCCCTCTGTCCAAATATGGTCCAAGTCATAAAGTGATTCTGGACATTCCAAGACATGACATGTCTGCTGTAACCAGTAAAGGATATCGGAGACATTGACCCCCTCATTCTGTAAAAGTACTGTAATATTCTTAAATGTAGCTTTAGTTAAAGGAATAACAGAAAAGGTAATCCATAATGCTGAATTTTTTACACTGGAATATTTTCTCCAAAATCTGTCTAGGTGCTGCGGTGCCTTGAAACTTGTATCAAAATCGGTTTACTAGAACTGTGCATTAGTGCATATATGTCTTGGGCAGTAAACTGTAAGTCATCTTTTAGTAACTGACGAGCCACAAAAATCCCATCAGGAACTGTTTCTAGACTCCCCTTGTACTGCAGTCTGACTGTTTCATCTTCTGGCAGGATCAGGTGTATTTTTAAAGAGATCTGCTATGTTGGGTCAGGGTCCTGGTTGTGGTTCTTTGTCAGAAGGAGACTGCAGCTCCTCTCCATTCTTCATTGTATCAGAATTGGCTTCCCCTTAAGTACTGGGGAAAAGGGTCTTGTTCTGGGGAAGGGGGCTATGATTTATGTCCCCATGCATTTCATCCTCATTTCCATTTATATTCCTAATTTCAGGTAGCATCTTTTCAATCCCTTGTCCCTCCTCCCCTGTCATTTCTTCAAATTAAAATTCCTTGATTTCCAGCATTACTAAAGGAAGACTGAGGGACATTTTGCTGAGATTCTATATGAGGCTTGTTTTAAGTCATTAGAGAAAGCATTTTCTTGTGGGTTTATTTGTGGTTGCTTAAGTTGTGTATCATTAGACACAAACCCAGAGATTATTTGTTCTTTATTGTGTAAGTTTAGAGTTCCATTTACTTGGGTATGCAGCATTTTGTGTGAGTGTGCTGATGTAGTCAGTTGCCTAGCAACCACATTTTCATCCACCAGCAAGAGAGACTGAATCGCTGCAGCTTTGTGAATCAGTATTTGAAAACAGGTCAGAATGGTTAGTGCTGTTATGTGGATGAATTTTTAAACTTTCCCTGGGTGCTTCAGTGTTAGTTTTTTCAGTGGAAGCTTTCGGGGCACTTGGGGGAACTTGAGAGTGTTAGGCAGCTGCAACTATATCTGTGGCTCTCAGGAAGTCTCCCAGCAACCACTTTCCCTAAGGAGATCTCTTTCAGCTGACTGCTTGTAACGCTTTGTCCACTGACCACTCCGTGGACATCTCTTGAGAGGGAGCTAGTCTGCCTTCCACAACCCCAACAAAATACAGTACCAGCTTCTGTGGGGTTTTTTTTCCCTTATTTTGTACTGTTTTATTCGGAAAACACTTTGAGCCGGGGCTCATTTATAGAGGTTCCACGTCAGGAAACATAAAACAGAGATTACAATTGTAAATAAAAAAATTGAAAAAAGGACAGTACATAACTGGCTACACATGAAGCAGCTAACATACTACTAATAGTCATATTTTCCATTGTTTTTTTACAGCAGAAGAGTGACAAGCCATTCGGAATGACTGGCAGGGATTAAGGATAAATGGTGTTACAGGTAGCAGCCGTTAGGACGGCATTGTCAGTGCAGGATAGAGGAAGGGCTGCTGGGATAGAACTCCCAAGAAAGGGAGGGCTAGAGAGCAGGGACAGCAGGGAATACTCTTGTATAGTATTGTGACCCATGGAGTATCATCCCGCGAGGATAGGCAGGACTGAGGCGAGGGAGGGGGAGAGACCGACCAGGGGAGAAGTGTGGGGATGTGGGTTGCTGAGGGGCAAACAGAGAAGAGAAGAGAAGGAGGGGCTAAAGGGGAGGGGGCTCCATGACTCGGGGGATACATGGAGTCAAGGAGAAGCCGAACAAGGGGTAGCAGACTGGGGTTGAAAGTAAATAATGATGGGTACCAAATGTTTTTACCAGACTGTTTCTCTTCTGAGGCATTTCCAGCAGTAATCCCCGATACTGAAACATTTGCCAGTTCACTCAGCTTGAGCTCAGCCAATCTTGAACAGCTGGCAGGCTTGACAAGCTAACGGGCTTGTCAGTTTCAGAAGTTGCTACCCCTTCAGGAGCAGCATCCCCTTCGGCTAAGAGCTCCAACAGTAACGCTTTCCTTTCAGAGATGCCAGCTACCAGTAAGTGCTTATCCAGGGTGTCATTTGCAGTCAGAATAGGTATAGTTTTTTCTTCAAGTACAACAGCTCAAGAGTATCAGACACAGTGACTTTTTCAGCACTAATTTCTTTGCCAGTGTCCACAGTTTCAATATCATGAGCAGCATTTTGTGATGTCCTCCATAGAAATGTTAGAAGAGCTCTGCAAAGCATCAGCATGTCCACCTCTACGTCCAAGGTCAGCCATCTTGGCAGATGGCCAAAGGTTCCCTCTTCTAGCAAGAGTAGAGGAGTTTCCCTGGTGTCATGGCCAACATTCCTCTGCCAGAGAAACAAGGCCATGGAACTCACCCCAGGGCATACCTAGAAACAAGCTATCACTGCTTAGTGGCCTTTCCTGGTCAGGGAAGATGGCCTGCATCCATCCAGGAGAGGGCCACATCACAAGAAAAAGGTGAACGCTGCGAGCACGCTTGCACGGCCAGTGCACGAACACTAAGATAGCTCACCTCACAAAATGCAGATCCACAAAGATGTGTAGTGCACACAAAAAAAAAAGCTAGGACCAATTTAGGTTAAATAAGGTTTTTACTCGGCACAATGGTGGTAACAAAACAACACTCATCTACTTCGGTACACCCCTAACGCCTCGACTCTTGTGAGTCTTCAAAGGGGACAAGGCTAGGAGGAAACAGTGATCCTTTTTATATTGTATACAACTAGTGATTCCTAAACCGCTAAACATTTTAATTTCATTTCTATGCTTATAAATATTCTCAAACAAAATAGTGCATATTCAATAGTACATTTTCAAACAATTCTACAGTTCCAATATAGGTGCTGAACTTTTACAAAACCAGTCAAAGTATTTCTGGTACAGACAAACAGTCACACTAATAGCCTCACACTGTAAATGAAACTTATCTATACAGTGTTAATCCTTATAAATGCTTCTAATAAAATGTTTCAAAAATTATTTATCAAAATATCTAGCCAGTACCACATATTGACTTAGTCAGTGGACCAAAGTTACTTTATTAAATTGTTTTTTAATTTTTTATACATATATATATATATCTACATATCTACATAAAATTAGTTTGTAACTCAAATTGTTTCACTCAAGTTTTATTTGGTTAAGGTGACCAAATACTCAATCTGATTACTGCCCTGGCATTTTAAATAATCTTGGCTCCTCGCACATTTTATCCAGGTAGGTTGGAGCAACCAAATAGTGCCTAAAGAATTGAAAATAAAAAGTTCTAGAAACAGGATAGAGGAGAGATAAACTATTAGATTATTTAATTATTTTCCATATTTATCAACAACTAATACAGCCTCATTATTTTACACTTGACTTTCAAGTTTCATATATTATGCTTTCTTTTTTTTTTTTAATCTATTTTTCCCTCCGGTCGCAGTCTGGGGGCCTCTCTCATGCATCCTGCCTGCTCCTGCCCTGCCTGAAGTCCTCCTACCTGTGCCTCCTCTCTCCCTCCTCCTCTGTCCACGGTTGGCACCCCCAGCTTAACCCCTCCGGGGTGGGGTCGCCCTGCCTCTTTGGGCACTCTTAGAGACAGACGTGGGAGAGGACCCGGGTGGAGGAACCTGGAATGCCAGTCAGGGTGGACCCGGCCTTGGGCATGGGGGCAGGTGCCGTCGCCTACCCCCGCAGACCGGGTTTTACCTTTGTTCTGGTGAGCCCCCCCATGCGTGTGCACATCCCCGACACACTGAGCACGCTGAATACATGCAGCCAAGTATGCTGCAGTGCCCCTGATCTCCACCAGGAGCCGCTGGCATGCCGGGCAATCCCCGACCAGCACCCCCCGGGCATGTGCACATCCCCAACACACTAAGCACACTGAATACATGCAGCCAAGCATGCTGCAGTGCCCCTGGTCTCCACCAGGGGCCGCTGGCACGTCGGGTGATTCTTGACCACTCCCCCCCACCTGGGGAGGAGAGCAGCCCATTAGGTGCTCAATCCTCACCCGCCCCTGCCGACCACTGGCTCCTGAGCTCGCTGCTGAATTCAGGTCGCCGGCGTAGCATGACGTGTGGTGTCCAGCACCTCAACCCTCCACGCCACCAGGCCGGCTCGTATATTATGCTTTTAAGAACGGTTTTATGTTCCAACATTCATTAAGTCCATGTGGTTTCACTCCATTTAGTTTATAGATCCACAGTGAGGCAGTATAGTGCAGTGGCTTAAGCCTCTGGGCTGCAAATCTGGAGACCTGGGTTTGAATCCTACAGCCCCCACTTGCATACTGTGTGACCCTGAGCATGTCACTTGACTTCCTTGTGCTCCCAGGTCGCACCTGTAAACAAACTTTTAGCTTAGTGTGTCTCTCCTGGTTACAAAAAAACAAACCATACTCTCCTTCTGGAGTATGTTTGATCTATCACCCTTGAACCTCAGTGGTGGCACCCATTTCAGTCCCATAAATTTAAGACAGTCTGGGGATGAGTCATGATAAATGGAAAAATTTGTGCCTATCAGGATGTCCTGTCTGTTATTAATTATGGAGCGGACATGTTCCTGTATCGTTTGCTTAAGTGGATGCACTGTTTTGCACACACGTCAGTTTACAGGTGCACCAAAGTATATAAACAACATATGATGTGTCACGTAATCAGCTCTTTGATATTTACTGATCTTTCCTTAAATTGAGGATGTACAAATGTCCCCCCCTGCTTGGGCATATTTGCAAATATTGCACCTTTTACAATCAAAGAAGCTGAGATCTCCTTAGTAGCCAAGAACGGCTATTTGACTTTTCTTCTTTTGGCATCCTACTATGTACTAGGTTGTCTCTAAGACCTTTGGCTCTCGTAAAGGTGACCATTGGCTTCACACCTAATGCACAATCTACCTCATCATCTCTGAGTAATATCGGCCAATTCTTATGAATAATATTGCCAATTTTTCCTGCTACATTATTATACTCAGTGATGAACGTGCAGGGTGGATGCAGGTCTGACAGTACATCACTTCTTTTTCAAGAAGGCTCTCCTTACTTAAGTTATTTACATCTGGTTTTATTTTCTGTAATAGGTCACAGTCATATCCTCATTTAGAATATCTTTCCAGTAGCTCATCAGCCTGTACTTCATAATCATTCAATGTATTACAATTCCTTTTGATACATAAAAGCTGGCTAAATGGAATGGACTTTTTCAGACTGGGTGCGTGAGCACTATTGAAATGGAGCAACAAGTTTGTAGTAGTCTCTTTTCTATATGTTTTTGTGTGTATTTCTGTCTCATTAGTATTAGATTGACCTTCTGAAATAGACAAAGTCAAATCCAGAAGATTTAAAGTGGTAGGATGTGTTTCAAACGTGAATTTCAAATTCAAATTGTTATTGTTAAGCCAAGCAATGAAACAAGGTATTTGGGTTACATCTTTCCATATACAAATCACATCATCTATGAAACAATATAATTTTTTTATGTTCTTAAAAAATGGATTTAAACGTTGGTTAAATACCATTGATATTTCCCAGAAATCCAGGAACAGGTTGGTCTAGCTAGGGGCCATTGCTGCACCCATGGCCGTCTCACATTGTTGCTTATAATAGGCTTCTTCAGGCTCAAAAACATTATGAGTAAGAATGAATTCTAAGCATTTCAAAATAAAATCTGCTGGATTATGTTCTTCATTCTGTTACTCTAAGAAATACCTTGCTGCAAGCATACCCTGTTGGTGCTGGATACTAGTATGAAGGGATTCTACATCAGTCCCTAACCAGCAGTCACCCTCTTCCCATTTTATTTCATTCAAGTTTTTTCAGCAAATCCATTGTATCTTTATTGCTGCAGAAAAAAAATCGATAAATTTATCTACATTTTGGTTAAGGGAGCCCACCCCGAGACAGTGGGTCTAGCTGGCAGTCTTTCTTTATTTTTGTGAATTTGGGGCCGGACATAAAATACTGCCATCACTGGACTGTCCTGCCAGATATATCCAAACTCAGCATCAGTGATGTCCCCTTTCTTTAGACCCTCTGAGAGCAACACAAACAATTCTCCTCTGTAGTAAAGTACTGGATTACCATTCAGCTTCTGATTATCATTAGAATTACCGAATAATTCCACCACAATATCTCTGTAATGAGTTGTGTCCAGGGTGACAACGTTGCCCCACTTATCAGATGGCTTAATTACAACTGAACTACATTCTGACAATTCTCTTAGAGCCATTCTTTCATTTTTACTCAAACTGTGTTTTTGTGGGGCAGCAGTCTCATCCAAAAGATTTCTAACTTGTTTAACGACTGTCTTTTCAAAGGTGTCAATCACATTACTATATCTTTCAGTACAAAAACTTGATTTTTGCTTAAATAAAAACTTCCATAGAAATTTAATATTTTTGTTTGCTGTTATAAGTCCCATGAGAACAGGCAGAGAACAACAAGAGGAAGGAGCTGCTGTTATAACTATACTTCTCTACTGGGACTATACTGCCTTCCTTCCCTCCCCTCAAGCTTAAGCCAGTTCTACTTTTATAGGCACAGGATTTGACTGACAACAGGAACTTCCTATTTGGGAGCAGGAAGTGAGTGATCACAGAGCCACAAAAGACTCACCATCCTAGAAGGAAAAGAGTAGCTCTCCGTCCCCCCGAGCCGCTTGAGGTCTGACCCTGAGCAAGCAAGGAGACTACTGAGAAATATAGGAACTTCTTGTGTCAGAACAGAAAGATCAGGAGCTTAAAGGGCACAGAGGCAGTAAGTAAGTAGGGAGAAAAAAATGACTAAACAGAGGAAAGAGTAAGTATTCAAAACAAAAGTTAAGGGGCCAGAAATAAGATATGATGGGAGTGGTGCAGTGCAGTGACTGTGGAGCAGCAGTCTCCTGGGAGATGTTCTGGAGGATGCGGTGTTGTCCAATCTGCAGGCACCTCTCTGGGCTGAGGGAGGAGGTTGCTTATCTCCAGGCTGAGTTGGCCATGATTTGGGGGACCTCCTCTCCCACCCAGGGACCACCAGGGCCACTGCCGTTGCCTCAGAGGTTGCCAGGAAAGAGGAGAGGTTGGACCACAGTGGGCTCAGGGAGGGTGAGGGTGATGGAACAGAGGCACATCCCTCCAGTTATACCTCTCTCCAATTCGTATGCCATTCTGGCAAAGTGTGGTTCCTCTATGGAGGCCCCCGCAGTGAAGACCAAGTAGGATGCTGGGAACCTCCACAAAGGAGACCCACAGGAGGGTGATGTGGGACCCCACAGGAGTAGGAAACAACTCCTGGTGGGGGACTCCATTGTTAGGAGGGTAGAACTGGGGGAGGAAGGGGAGAGGGAGGTAAGGTGCCTGCCTGGCTCCATGGCTTGGAGGGACAGGGAGCAAATCCTCAGGATTGCTGGAGCAGCTGCATGGGGGAGGGACCTGGATGTCATTGTCCACTTAGGTACAAATGACCTGACTGAGAAAGGGATCAGAGCAGTGCAGGAAGAGTTTTTGGAGTTGGGGAGGGGCCTTAGACAAGTAACATGCACGATAACCTTCTTGGAGGTGCTGCTTGTCTACAGCATGGGTGAGAATAGGGTGCTCCACACCATGGGATTTAATCAGTGGTTGAAAAACTGGTGCAGAGCTCAGGGGTGTGGCTTCATTGGGGACTGGCGGTCTACCTGGGGTGATGCAGACCTATACTGGCACGATGGTCTGCATCAGTCCAGGAGGGGAACCAGGATCCTAGGTGATAGGTTTAAATGCTTCATTGGCAAGCATTTAAACTAGCCAAGGGGAGGCACTGGAAAGGAGCAGGGAAATCCTAGCCCCCCAAAAAAAATCAGGGTAGTAAGGTAAACACCAAGATAGAACAGTCAATAGGGAGAAGGGCAGGGGTAAATGGAGAAAACAACAAAGGCAATAAGGACAGGGATGGGGCAAAAAGGGGTAAGGCCATCAAAAAATGGAGGGTAATGAGTACCAGTGCCCGTAGTGTGGGCAACAAGCTCCCTGAACTGGTGGCCTTGATGGAAGAGGGATGCTTGGATATTGTGGCAGTCACAGAAACATGGGTACACAGAGAACCATGACTGGGATGTTAACATACCAGGGTATACAACCTACAGGAGAGACAGGGAGGGTAGAAGAGGGGGAGGAGTAGCTCTCTATGTAAGGGAATGGAGAAAAGCAACAGAACAAAAGAGTAAACGAGGAGAGGAGGCACTGTGGATCACCTTAGAGACTGGAAATGGCACCACATTCCGCACAGGGGTTGTACCCCCATCTCAAAGGGAGGGAATGGACAAGGATATCATAGAAGGCATCCTTAGGATAGCAGAGAAAGGGGAAATACTGTTGATGGGGACCTGACTATACCAGATTTTAACTGGAGCACCTTTACTGCAGCCACATCCAAGAGCAGGGCCATTCTCGATGCCCTACAGGAGGCATGCCTCAGACAGCTAGTTTTAGAACCCACTCCAGAGGGAGCAATCGTAGACCTCATACTCTCAAATGGGGACAGTGAGAGGATCTCAGATTTAGAAGTGGGTAGCCATCTGGGAACAAGTGACCAGCAAACAGTGTGGTTCACGATAAACTCGGCTACAGAGTCAAGCCATACAAAAGTGAGGGTACTGGACTTCAGGAGGGCTGACTTTAGCAAGATGGGAGAGTGCCTCAGAAAAGCACTAGCAAACAGGCTAGAAGGAGGGGAGGAGCAACAGTGGGGAAACATCAAAACTGCCACCACAGAGGCAACAATCCTTTGTGTGAAGCAAATAAATCAAAACAAAAGAAAAAAACACTATGATTTTCAAAAGAGGTGGCGGGGAAGGTTAGGGAGAAAAAGATAGCATTTAGGAAGTATAAGGAAACACAGAAGGAGCAGGACAGAGAACTGTACCAGTTAAGGCAGACGGAAGCAAGAAGGGAAGTCAGAATAGTAAAGGCCCAAACTCAGAAAAAGATAGCCAACTCAGTTAAGAAGGGGGATAAAACCTTTTATAAGTACATCAGGGAGCGTAGAAAGACAAAGGGAGGGATAGTGAGGCTGAATAGAATGGACGGTGGGTGGGCAGAGAGGGAGAGTGAAAAAACAGGGATACTAAACGAATACTTCTGCTCAGTATTCACAAAAGAGGAGGAGGGGGAGGTACCTAATCCGATTAACAGAAGCACTCTGTGTGGGGGAGGTCGTCGATCCCAGTCCTTTCACAGAAGAAAGGGTTTTGAAAGAACTCCTAAAACTGAAGGTGGACAAAGCAATGGGGCCTGATGGGATTCACCCCAGAATTCTAAAAGAACTAAGGGGAGAACTAGTGACACCACTGACTACCCTTTTTAACAAATCGTGGGAGGATGGTGTGGTACCTGAGGACAGGAGAAAGGCGGATGTGATTCCCCTTCACAAAAGTGGGAGCAAGACAGAGACAGGAAACTATAGACCTGTCAGTTTGACCTCTGTGGTAGGGAAAGTGATGGAATCCCTTCTAAAGGAAAGAATTATTGAGTACCTAGAGGCCAGTGGGGCACAGGACCCAAGGCAGCATGGATTCACAGCGGGAAGGTCATGTCAGATGAATCTAATCGATTGCTTTTGCTGTGGACATGGCCTACCTAGACTTGGCAAGGCATTTGACACAGTCCCACACAGAAGATTAATAAGCAAGTTAACCAGCCTGGGACTGGGTCCCAGGGTGGTAGCCTGGGTAAAACGTTGGCTGGACAACAGGACACAGAAGGTAATTATAAACGGAGTCCACTCTGAAGAAAGGGGGGCACTGCAGGGTTCAGTACTGGGTCCAGTCCTTTTTAATGTCTTTATAAGTGACATTGCAGAGGGACCGGAAGGAAAAGTATGACACTCTACAGATTACACAAACATCTGCAACATTGTTGATACACAGGGAGGCGTGGAGAGAATGAGAAGGGACTTGGCAAGGTTGGAGGAATAGTCAGAAGTATAGCAGCTTGGATTCAGTGCAAAATAATGCACCCGGGAAACAAGAACCATGGGGAAGAGTACACAGTGGGGGTTAGTAACAACAACAAAAATGGAAAGGGACCTGGAGTAATCATATCAAATGACCATAAGGTTGGCCAGCATTGTGAGAAGGCAGTGGGGAGCTGGGGATACTGGGATGTATAGGGAGGCATCACCAGCAGAAAACAGGAAGTTGTTATCCCTCTGTACAGACAGTTGGTGAGACCCCTTCTGGAG
This sequence comes from Neoceratodus forsteri, assembly GCA_016271365.2. Lineage (NCBI taxonomy): Eukaryota > Metazoa > Chordata > Ceratodontiformes > Ceratodontidae > Neoceratodus > Neoceratodus forsteri. The sequence goes on along the minus strand of CM028133.1, from coordinate 63,271,718 downwards.
TACTGCATCCAGTTCTGGAGACTCCATCTCCGCAAGGACATAGACAGGATGAAGGCAGTCCAGAGGAGGGCAACTAAAATGGTACAGGGTCTACAAGAGAAGCCACATGAGGAGAGACTAAAGGAGCTTAATATGCATACCCTTGAGGAAAGGGGGGGGGGAGACATGATAGAAACTTTTAAGTACCTCAGGGGAATCAACAAAGTCCAAGAGAGTAGCATCTTTCAGAAAAAGAGATGTGCAAGAACAAGGGGTCGCAGTCTGAAGATGGAGGACGGCTCAGGGCAATGTGAAGAAGTATTGTTTCACAGAGAGGGTGGTAGACGCATGGAACAGCCTTCCTGAGGAGGTTGTGGGGTCTAAAACTGGGAGAATTCAAGAATGCATGGGACAGACATAAGGCAATTCTTTTAGGAGGTAGGAAGAAATAGGCTGTTGGTTAACTAGGATCTGCTGCTTATCCTGTAGGTAGGAAAATGGGCAGACTAGATGGGCCAGGCGGTCCTTATCTGCCGTCAAAGTCTGTGTTTCATGCCACCATTAGTATGTGCTGTTGTTTGGTCCAAATTAATGTCTTAAATTGTTTTCCAGAAGTAAATCTTCTAAGGCTTTCACATTGCTGGCAAAGTCAAAGTCCAGCTCACCTCTGTCTTGATTATTTAAATTTGAATCAAGTTCTCCTTCTACTGGTGGGGAGATGTAATTTACTTCAGTGATTTAATTTAATAATAAGTCTTCAGAAAAAAAAGTTCCTTATGGTATTTCTGTAAATCCCATTTCTCCTGATGCAAGTACCATTATCGCTGTAACTGAGTTCTTGGGGGAGTAATTTCAAATGTAACTTTCTGAAAATGTGTTTTTTTTGTGTCCCCGCGCCAGATTTTCATGATCACGGATCCCCCTGCTCGGCATCCCCCTTGAGCCGTGCTCCCAGTACCCCCTGGCTTGCCCCCAAGGCAGGGACGTGGGCACCTCGGCCCTTAGGGTGCCACGTAACGTCATAATAGGCTGGGAGCCGTGCTCTTTGGGAGCTCATTGCAGCCCAGAGGGACGGGCATCATAGAGGTGTTGGAGGTGGATGGAGTTTTTCCCTTTTTAGGGCGGGGCGTGCAATGACGCCAGCGTCTGCCCGCCCCCATCTGACGCCAGGCCCCAGTGCTTGGGTTCTCCCGGTCTGCAGGAGTCCACTGTGCACCGGCGACTCACCACACCTCCCCGGAGAAGGAGAGCAGTCATGGGGCAGCTCGATTCTTCTCCCCTGGCCGCCCTCCGGTGGCCAAATCCGTTCCCAACCCGGTCGCCGGGCGTCAGAAGCGAAATCCAAATCGCATGCCAGCGGTTGACTGAAAAATTTTCTGAGATCCACAAATATTTTAAAGTGATTTATAGCAGGGATTGGGTCAAAGCTGAGTCGCGTTTTAATACTGTTTCTTGGTGCTGGTTTAGGGTTATTTGTGATACATTTAATATCTGTAAGTCGATCCTTTTCCTCTCATGTAGTAACCTCTCTGTTCCTGCTGTAGCAGTGTCCCCCCACCCCCACCCCACTTGTCCCTTCTGGCTGTTCTTTCTCTTTTGTTTTTGGAGCCGGCCTTTGCTGAAAAAAAGGCCTCTTGTTGTGAATCACTTGGGGTTTCTTCTCGTTTCTTTTGATCTTGTGTAGATCTACTTTTAGACCTTTTTCTACTTTGTCACGTAAATCTGACCTTTGACCTCCCTCGTCTGAGATCTCTGGCTTTTCCAGGTTAGAATGTCCCCTTTTTCAAAGTCCATTTTGTCTCTATTCGATTTTGTTAATCTATTCTGGATTAAATCAGCTTCATGTTTCAAAAGCTTTGATTTTAGCTGTTCATTATAACTTGGGTACTTGGGACAGGCTTTAAAAGCCAGGGCTGTTTGCTTTGCTTCCTCTAGTTCTTTTATTTATTCAGTATATTTGTGCAGGTCATCTTTGATTAATAGCTGTAAAATGATTTTTGAACACTCACTCACTTGCAGCTTGCAACCATTCATCTTTAAATTGAAAGTTTTCTAGCCCGCAGGAAGGAGCAATGGTAATCTTCAGCCCCCTTGGTGCCTGACCCCTGTCTCATCTTCCAATGTGCTAATATTGAATTTGACATCAATTTCTTTTATAAGCTGCCTTTGCTGTATTGGTGTTAGACCTAGAAGGGACAGTACCTTCAGTGTCCAATAGTTTATCTCATGCTCTCCATTGTCTTGTAACAAAATCCTGTGGGTCTGTTTCCTCCCAAATGAAACTGGTGTCCTTTCTTGAATTCAGACTTGTCGGCTGTGTGGGATTACTCATTATCCAATTTTTTCACACAACAAAATAGTCCGGGAATTTCTTTGAGAAGGAAAAGTAACTTTTTACTCCAGCTAGTTTCAAACAAAGCACCTGAAGGATTGCTTTTATTATTGCTGATTCCATCACCCCTATGGACGGTGCCATTCGGCAGCAGCGAATGAGCAGTCCCAAATCACAAAACAAATGGTGAACGCTGCGAGCACGCTTGCAGGGCCAGTGCACAAACACTAAGGTAGCTCACCTTGCAAAATGCAGATCCAAAAAGACGTAGCGTACAAAAAATAAAAGCTAGGACCAATTTAGGTTAAAGTAAAGTTTTTATTTGGCACAATGGTGATAACAAAACAACACTCATCTCCTCCGGTACATCCCTAGCACCTTGGCTCTCACGAATCTTCTACGGGGGTGAGGCTAGGAGAGAACAGTGATCTTTTTTATACTGAAAGCATAATATATGAAACTTGTAAGAAAAATGTAAAATAATGCGGCTGTATTAATTGTTGATATATAGAAAGGAATGGCATAGTTTAATAGTTTATCTCTGCTCTGTCCTGTTTCTGGAACTTTTTGTTTCCAATTTTTTAGGCACTATTTGGTCGCTCCAACTTACCTGGATAATTTATGATGAGCTAACATTATTTAAAATGCCTGGGCAATAATCAGACCGAGTATTTGGCCTTTTTTCTAGAATTACCGCCATTCTGTTGTGGACCTTAACAAAATAAAAATTGAGTGAAAAAATTTGAGTTACAAACTAATTTTCTAGAATACACACTTACATATAAATAAAAAAACATAATTTAATAAAGTAACTTTGGTTCACTGACTTTAAATCAATGTGTAATACTGGCTAGATAGTTTGATAAATAATTTATGAAACATTTTATTAGAAGCATTTATATGGATTAACACTGTATAGATAAGTTTCATTTACAGTGTGAGGCTATTAGTGTGACTGTTTGTACCAGAATTACTTTGACTGGTTTTGTAAAAGTTCAGCACCTATATTGGAATTGTAGAATTGTTTGAAAATGTACTATTGAATATGCACTATTTTGTTTGAGAATATTGATAAGCATAGAAATTAAATTAAATTGTTAAGCAATTTAGGAATCACTAGCTGTATATAGTATAAAAAGGATCACTGTTTCCTCCTAGCCTCACCCCCTTTGAACCTCTGACAGCCCTGTTCCGCCTGTCACTAGAAACGGGCAGGTACCAGGGGACTGGAGGAGGGCAGATGTAGTCCCACTTCACAACAGTGGAAATAGGTAAGAGGCAGAAATGTACATGCCAGTCAGCCTGGCTAAGGTAGTTGGTAAAGTAATGGAATGACTACTGAAGAAAAGGATTGGAGAATAACTTGTTATCAGTGGTCTACAGGATCCAAGGCAACATGGATTCACGGGGGGAGGGGGTCCTGCCAGATAAACCTGATTGAGTTCTTTGATTGGGTAACAAAGGAAGTGGACCAGGGAGGGGTGGTTGTCATGGCCTGTCTGGATTTCAGCAAGGCTTTCAACACCATTCTGCATAGAAGGCTGGTAAACGAATTAAGTAGCCACTAAAATAGTAAAATAAGTGGAGAGTTGGCTTAGTGGCAGGGGCCAAAGAGTGGTGGTAAATGGGGTACACTCTGGGGATGGCAAGGTGACTACCAGAGTGCTACAGGGGTCAGTATTAGGCCCTGTCCTCTTCAATGTCTTTATTAGTGACATTGCAGAAGGACTAGAGAGGAAGGTATGCCTATTTGCAGATGATACAAAAATCTGCAACACAGTAGACACACCAGGAGGGGTTGAAAGAATGAGGGAGGATCTAAAGAAGTTAGAATAATGGTCATGAGTTTGGCAGTTAAGATTCAATGTAAGAAAATGCAAAACCATGCACTAGGAACACAAACCGGGGGGGGGGGGGAGTATTATCAGTCATGAAACAGGAAAGAGACCTGGGGGCTGTTATTTTTAATGACCTGAAAGTAGCTAAACTGTGTGACAAGGCAGTTGGAAAGGCTTGTGGAATGCTTGGATGCATAGGGAGGAGTATCACTAGCAGAAAGAGGGAGGTAATAGTACTACCGTATATATAGATCATGGGTGAGACCCCACCGTGAGTACTGTATACAGTTATGGGGGCCCCATATCCGAAAGGACATAAATAAGGAAGAGGCAGTGCAAATGAGGGCAACCAAAATGGTGAAGGGCCTGCATCATAAGCCCTATGAAAAAAGGCTTAAAGATTTGAATATGTACTCTCTAGAAGATGTAGGAATGGGGGGATATGATAGAGACATTCAAATACTTTACAGGAATAAACAAGGTACAGGAAGGGAGCATTTTTCAAAGAAAAATATGCTCAAGGACAAGGGGCCACAGTATGAAGCTGGAGGGGGCAGGCTCGGAGGAAACGTGAGGAAGTATTTCATCACAGAGAGGGTGGTGGACTCTTGGAACAGACTCCCAGTGGCAGTGGAGGGGGCTAGAATGGGTACAGGATTTTAAAATGCATGGGATGGACACAAGGGAATCTTAGAAGCAAGGGGAGTGTAACTGGAGTCCAGGTATGGTCTCTGGTGGCACTATAGGTAGGGATTTAGAGCAGACTAGATGGGCCAAGTGGTCCTTATCTGCCAACAGCTTCTATGTTTCTATATTGTAAGAAAATAGCTAAAATAAATAAGTGTGTGGGATTGCATGGTTCATTTTTGATCTAGAATTCCCTGATTCTACCTTAGGGATTTCCTCAAAGGAGGAAACAAAATGTTATGGCATAATATCATATCAGATGACTTAAAGGTGGTCAGGCAGTGCAACAGGGCATTTGAGAGGGTTAGTGGGATGCTGGGGTGCATAGGGAGGGGTATCACCAGCAGAAAGAGGGAGGTGATGCTGCCTCTGCCTAGACTACTGTATCCAGTTCTGGAGGCCATATCTCTGGAAGGATTCTATTGTGAGGTCCCTCACCGAACTCTTTGATTGCAAAGCTACCCCCCAGCGCATGAGCCGAGGCTAAGCAAGGAAAGAGGGAAGAGAGATAAAACATGGTGATTTGTGTACTGAGCCCAGGGAGCAGATTGTAGCAGGGCTTATTCCGGGAAGGAGGAAGTAGTAGGGGCAGCAGTTTTTCACAGACCTGCGGTGGACTACTCTGCTTAAACTAGCCTGTATTTTTTGGTCTTGGGCTACAAGCTGGGCATGTGTGAGCCCACACATGAAGGGAATAATATTTTCAAACATAAATTTGTATTTGTAAAGTAAACACCATCTCGGGACTGGAGTAACGTCACTTCTGATCTGCGGGTGTTAAAGCTTGAGTGACACAGTGAGTGGCGCATCTATTGTGAGGTCCCTCATCGAACTCTCTGATTGCAAAGCTGTCCCCTGGCACATGAGCTGAGCCTGAGCAAGGGAAGAGAGATAAAACTTAATGATTCGTGTACTACACCCAGGGAGCAGATTGTAGCAGGGCTTATACCAGGAAGGAGGAAGTAGTAGGGGCAGAAGTAGTTCACAGACCTGCAGTGGACTGCTCTGCTTAAACTAACCTGTATTTTGTGGTCTTGGGCTAAAAACTGGGCATATGTGAGCCTACAAATGAAGGGAATAATATTTTCAAACATAAGTAAGTATTTGTAAAGTAAACACCGTCGCGGGACCAGAATAACATCACTTACAGTCCACGGGTGTTAAAGCTTGAGCCACAGCAAGTGACACAAGCTTGAGCGGGCAAGAGTGCTGAGATGCACACAGACATGTGCATCATGCGATTCTTGCGTGTCCTTTGTGGACAAGGGAATAGGGGAGACCCCCCAACAGAGAAGCTGGTCCAAGTGGTGAGTACTTATAAACCAAAAATGACGCCACTAAGGCATTAAAAATAATGAAAACAGAGAAAACCTGTAAAAACAACATAAATAATAAAATAACTAAACAAGATGGAGGGGTGCCGACTTAGTAGAGGGGATGCTGAATACGCTGCAAACAAATGGAGCAATATTACAATGCATGAAGTGTGACATGTATACCACACAGTTTGAACCTCCAACGCAGCACACCTATGTGTGCCCCAAATGTACTGAACTGATGAAACTATGAGCAGCTATACAGATAATTGGGGAGAGAACGCCACCCCATTGTGGGAAGGGAGAAATACTATGGGGACCACAAGAGGGGATTTGGCAGCCTCTAAGCAAGGGGTCCACGTCACCACAGCACAAAAAGGGATAGAGGATATGGAAGCATAGGATAGTACTTGGACTACAATAACAAAACTGCCAAAGAACAAAAGAAGGAGGGCCTTAGGAAGTGAAGAAATAGCATTGTACAATAGGTATGCATCCCAGAGATCTGAGGGGCTACCAGTGGATACAATAGTAGAAAATATAAACCCCAATACAACCCCGCACTTTAACACTGATTATGCTTAAGGATGTGCTTGTCATAGGGGACTCCATTGTAAGGAGGAGGGACAACACTATTATATGCAGAAAAAATGAAGCCAAAATAGTTGTAAATTGCTCACCAGGGGCCAGAATATTTGACATAAAGCAGAGATTCTCGTACTGAACAAAATACCCAAATAGTAATAATTCATGCGTCATCAATAATGTGGGATGAGATCACGAAAAAGATGTTGTGGAAGAAGTCATGGCGTGTGCTGCAATAGTACAGCGAGCTGGGCAGACACCAATTATATCCCAGGGCGCATCTGGAATCGAGCGGTACTCTGCTCAGTATGCCTTCCTGGTAAATCTCTTAAATAAATAAAATCAGACTTACTGCCCAAACTAGGAACAAACGGGCACTATCCAAAGGATAAATGTCCGAATAAGTAACAACTGTACAGAGGTGGGCGTAGCTTTTCTAGGTAATTGGGACATGTTTCATCAGAAAACTATATTATACTCAAAAAATGGGTTACACTTAAGCAGAAATGGCACAGATACCGTAGCAGCAAGAATATCTGAAGAAATAGATAAAGCTTTAAACTAGTTATGGGGAAAGGGGGTGCAAAAGCAGTTAACCTAAACATAACTGTAATGATGGATGGAAAACTAAACAGGGACAAACTACATCCAACAAAAAACTACTTTGCCTTATGGCTAATGTACGGAGTTTGAAAAACAAAAAGGATGAGCATGAAACTATACTAAAAATAAAAGGAGACATAGACATGATAGGATTAATGAAAACCCAGTGGTCCCCGAGTGATGAGTGAGGAAGAGAACTGGCAGGATATGTATTACATCACCTCGACAGAGAAGTAAAGAAAGGACGGGGGGTGGATTGCAGCATATGCATATATCAGATTCCAGCAAATCCACAAACATCTCTGATAAAATAAAACAGAAAAACAGAAACTCTGTGGTTAAGACTGGAAACAGGAAAAAATGCACATATAATTGTAGTAGTTGGCTACAGGCCTCCGGGATCTAGCCATGAAGAAACGATTCAAATTAGTGAAGAGACTGAGAGAGCATGTGCAGTGGGTAGGGTGATTTTTATGGGAGACCTTAACTATGGTGATATAAAATTGAATTAATTGGAATTGGTCAGGCAACATAGTAAAATGTTTCTGGAACTAATAAATCAACTAGAGCTTAGACAATATGTAGATCAGCCCACTAGAGGGGAACATATTCTTGATATTGTACTAGCCATTAAAGAGGTTAATATCACAGAGTGCATTAGTCATCTTCCCCCTAGGAAACAGTGATCATAAAAGTGTCCTTTTTTCAGTAAATGAGCATATGCCTATGTTAGTCGTATGTTTTGAATCCACATCCAACCTCTTCTGTCATGCTGTTTCCACAGTGACCTGAGAAAGAGGGTTTTATTTCTTGAAAGCTAGTCTTAGAAATAATTTTGTTAGTCCAATAAAAGGTATCACCCACAACATATTTTTTTCTCTACATTGTTGACTGGACTAACACGGCTACCACATCTCTTTTTTTCAAATCTGTAAATAAAAAACTTATAAATGAAGATCTGAAGAACATAGACTGGGAGAACATTTTAGCAGACAAAACAGTAAATGATATGTGGAAAACTTAAAAATCAGGTAGTCGAGATTTGTGATAAGCATATGGTAAAAAAACAAGATGTATATCAACAGGGGCATAAAACCTAAGTGATTCAAAATAGCAATTAGAAGCTCCTAACAAAAATACAAGGATTATATGTAAAAAGCAAGTTAAGCAGTAGTCAGGACACATGGGAGACGTTTAAGTTGGTACAGAAACCATGTAAAAAAATGAATAAAAAGAACCAGCAAAAAATGGAAAAGGGCTTAGCTATGTCAACAAATAAAGGAAACGTGCAACAATTTATTTAAACAAGTTATGCAAACTCACTACGGAAGACAAATACAAACCTATGCTCCATAACAGTGGAACAACAAGTAATAAATGACCCTAAAAAAATGGCTAATATATTTAACTCTTATTTTGGGTCATTGTTTTCGCACAAACCACCACAAGTAAAAAGTAATAAAGTATTAGCAGTACCAACCCTGGATATAACAGAGGAAAGTATAAACGAAAAAATGTATAAATTGAAAACACCCATTCAGCAGGACCTGATAATATCTCCAACACCTTACATAAGCTATTCTCTCCACAAGTAGCTAAACCACTTAAAATGATTTTTGTAAAGTCCATAATGGACAGTGCGGACCCTAATGTTTGGCTGAAAGCCAACGTAGTACCTATTCACAAAAAGGGTACTAGAGCTGACCATACAAATTATAGGCCAATTAGTTTGACATCAGTCCCAGGAAAGTTTTGGAAGCTATACTTAAGGATAGAATAAATAAACATCTGGAGGACAGTAACCAAATTGATAAAGAACAGCATGGTTTCTTGTCAGGAAGATCATGTGTCACTAATCTTGTGTATTTCTATGAAAAAATATCATATGCACTAGACAATGGGAAACGGGTAGATTTTATCATCTGGATTTTGCCAAGGCTTTTGACAAATTGCCACATGTTGAAATAACTAGAAACCCGGTGGATATAGGACTTGATCCATGCATAGTGGGGTGGGTGGAGGCCTGGTTGGCGGAGAGGACGCAGAGTGTGTGTATCAATGGCTTTCTCTCTTGCTCAGTGCCTATGACGAGTGGTGTGCCACTGGGGTCAGTGTTGTTTAGGGTATTCATGTCAAGCTTGGGCAGGGGGACTGAAAATTGGCTAAACAAATATGCAGATGACACCATACTAGCAGGGATGGTATCTGAAACCAAGAATACCAACTCCCTACAGCGGGACCTAGATAAAATCCAAATGTGGGCCACCCCTAGAGGAATGAGCTTCAATACAGATAAATGTTGTATTATTTATTTGGGAAGACATAATAAAATGAAGGAATATTACCTGAATGGACAAAAATTAAGGATATCACAGGAAGAAAAGGAGCTGGGTAAAATAATAAATGATAAGTTAACATATGACTCTCATTTTCATAATCTGATTGCCAAAGCAAACAAAGATTTATGGGCAATAGGAAGAAATTTTAGGAGAAGAGGTAAGGAGGTGGTTATACCTCTGTATAGAACATATGTTAGACCATTGCTGGACTATGGCAGCCCGGTGTGGTGCCCTATATTCTTAGGTGGAATTGCAAGTTTTGAGAGGGTGCAGAGACGAGCTACAAATATAATGTATGATCTCAAATACAAACCATATGAGGAATGCCTGGATAGTTTAAATTTGATGACCCTGGAGACTAGAAGGATTCGGGGAGCCCTATTAATGTGTTATGCCATAACGCAGGACCCCTATTTACTATATGAACTAAACTTTGAATTTAAAAGTTTTAACATGGGAACTAGAGGCCACCCACTATAGCTCCAAACTAAAATGTTTAAAACAAATAAAAGGAAGGCTTTTTTCACACACAGAGTGGTCACACCATGGAATAAACTACCCTTGGAAGTTATCAGTAGAGATAAAACTCAATTAAAAAATGGGTTGGATAACATATTCTTGAAGGAAACAGTGTAGTGTATTATGAATGATGGATATGAGCTTCTCATGGGCCACCGCCCCTTTGCTCCTTAAGACCTTGGTGTGAACCTTAGCATAAGGACATAGGCAGAGTGGAGGCAGTCCAGAGGAGGCAAATGGTGCAGGGTCTACATGGAAAGCCCTGTGATGAGAGAGAGAGAGACTAAAGGACCTCAGTACGTACAGTAGAGGTGGGCGAAATCGAGAGAATTCGTGCTGCAAAATTTTTCATGACTATTGTGCAATTCGGTGGGCGCGAGTTCATGAAATTTGGCAGTTTGCGGAGCGGGAAAGAGTTCATGAAGTGTGGAAGTTCAACATAAAATTACTACATTTTTAAACTCTGTGTCTAGTGGTAGTGCCCCGCCTCCTGCCGCATCCCTGGCACACTGCCCTGGTGTCTAGTGGTTCACCCCACCACCAATTGCCATCCAGGACCACAATATAAAAAAATTACATTTTTTTATGAAATCCCTAGTCTGTCCCTTCCCTAGTGTCTATTGCCCCCCCATCATCGATCGCCAGCCACAATCAATCCACCCTGGCAAACATGCCCTGGTGTCTAGTGGCCCCCCCGCCGCTGATTGCCACCCACATCCACAATACTGTATTCATTTTAAAAAAAATTTCAATTAATTCATGTTGTCTAGTGGACCCCCCATCCTGTCCGGTAGTGCCCCCACCCCACTCCCCCTCCACCATGTCCGGGCCACCAGCATAGCCCTCCACTCAACTCCATGTCCATCAGCCCAACTGAGCTCAGTGAATGAGCACATGCTTGTACAAGCACGCGCTCATTCATTGACAGCTCATGGTCATTTTCTGCAGTTTATGGTGGGTAGAGAAGGGAAGGGGGCTGGTCCGGTCGCCGGTGGGGATTGGGATGGAGGGGAACGGCATTGTGGACCCTGGATCCAGAACGCTGTCCTCCCCCCACCAGCAACCAGAGCAGCCCCTTCCTCATCTGTACCCCCTGAAAACTGCTGAAAATGCCCACGAGCTGTCAGTGAATGAGCGCTCATTCATTGAACTCAGTCAGGCTGCCAGCCATGGAGGTGAGTGGAGGGCTCGGGCATTAAATGACTTTTTTTTTTTTAATTAATACAGTATTGTACATGTGGGCGACAATTGGTGGTGGGGGGGAGGGGACCACTAGACACGGGTAGGGTGCTAAGGTGAATTTATTGTGGCCGAGATCAGTGGCGGGGGCACTAGACACCAGGGAACGGATAGATTAGGGACTTCATGAATTTTTATTTTTTTAATATTGTGGCCCGTGATTGGCAACGGGGGGGGCACCAGGGAGGGAAGTCGGGCTGCCAGCTGTGGGGGGGGGATGTGCGACTTCTCCTTGCTTCAGGACTTTTTAAGTGCAATTTTCACTTAAAATAACAAAAAAAGCAAGGCGATGTCACAAATGGCGAATTCTGGGTTATTTATAAAAATTACGCAAAGTGCTCCATAGAGGGAAATTAGGCAACTTCGCCACATATTCGATTGAGGAGAAAATCTTTGCTGCATCTCTAATGTACACCCTGGAGCAGAGGAGGGAGGAGGGAATATAGTTTTTTTAAATATTTCATGGGGGAAAATAAGGTAAGGAGGGAAGCATCTTTCAGAAGAAAAGCTGCTCAAGAACAGCAGGACATGATATGAAGCTGGAAGGGGCTAGACTGGTTTAGGAGAGATGTGAGGAAGAACTTTTTCACAGACAAGAGTGTTGAATTCCTGGAACAGCCTTCCAGTGGAGGTGGTGGGGACGAAAACAGTGGTGGGGTTCATGAAAGCATAGGATAAGCACAAGAGAATCATAAAGGAAAGAAAGGGAGGAAGAGTTATAGATCAAGTACAGTTTGCAGTAATAGTGTAGGTAGGAAGGAATGAGCAGACTAGATGGGCCAAGTGGTTTTTGTCTGCTGTCAAATTCTATATTTCTGTCATTTGCATTTTGCCTGTAGAATTCAGAACTCACTTCTGGAAGTTCCAGTTCTGAATCCAGACTTAGCCTCCTAGAATCAGGATTTCAGATTTTTTGTTGTTGTGTTTCTCCACAATGTACTGTGAAATGTTCTAGTTTACAAAAGAACATGCATGGACTAGTATTTTTTAGTCCTACACAGTAATACTTTTGAGTTTAAACAGTTCAGCTTTGATTGTTTCTCTGATTTTATTCAGTTTATCAACTCATGTTGAACTAGTCTGTGGCCTTTAGGTCCATAGGAATACTGCAGTGTGTCTTACTGTTTAAAAATTATTTCATTTTCTTTTCTTGTAGAATATATACAAAAGCACAAATGCCATATAATGGAAAAGACCAGAACCCTGACAGAACATTCTTTACTTGCAAGTGATAAGAACAGATGGTTCCCAATATCAGAGCGTTACGTTGACCTTGTTGTGACTTCTGACCGTAGTTTCAGGCATCGGACTGAAAATGAAATGTTGTCAGTGGGAACAGTCCATGAGGTCAGCATGAGAAAAAAGGTAGAAGACCAGCTGGAAAGGATACAGCCCAATCGCATCTTCAGGTGGTGTTTCAGGGCGAGAAGGCATCCCTTTGTCGTCATAGCGAGTGGTGTCCCTGGGGTTGGTAAAACCACTCTTGTGCAAAAGTTTGTCTATGACTGGGCAGCTGGAGACCATTATCAGAAGTTCAGCTTTGTCTTCCTCTTTCGATTTCGAGATTTAAACATGATTGAGAAAATTAGTCTTGAAAGGTTGATTGCAAATCAGTATGAACACATTCTTCAAAGAAGTCTTGATAAGATTCTGGCCAGGCCAGAAGAACTATTATTCATCTTTGATGGCCTGGATGAAAGCAATGCCTCCTTAGACCTTAAAAGCAGCTGCCTTTGTACAGGCACTAAAGATGTAAGAGAGATACGTATCATAGTATCCAGCTTGGTAAAGCAAACTTTACTCAGAGGTTGTTCAGTCCTCATTACAAGTCGGCCATTTGCCTTGAAATCTCTGGATATTGAATTCATTCATCGTGTTGTTGAAATTTTGGGCTTCTTCTCTCAAGAAAGGGAACGGTATTTTAAGAACTTCTTTAAAGATGATGGGACTGCGGCCACAGAGGCCTTTGAGTACGTGAGGAGCAATGACATTTTGTATACCTTGTGCTACAACCCTTCTTATTGCTGGATTACATGTTCAACATTAAAACCAGTTTTTACCTCCGTGATGCAAGGAAGAAGACAGCTCCGACCCAGAACTGTGACACAGCTCTTTGTAAGCTACATTAGCAACATCTTGGAAAAGCATACCAATAAAAAGAGATGTGACATCATTGATGTATTGGTTAAGGCTGGCAGAATGGCATTATATGGGCTTCACAACAGAATCCTCGTCTTTCACCAAGAGTTGAGCACTTTTGAACTGGACTCATCACAGCTTCTTTCAGGCTTTATGATGGAAATCATGGAGAAAGATAAATCAGATCAAAGGCTTGTCTATTCTTTTCTTCATCTCACTATCCAAGAATTTTTGGCAGCCCTTGTGTATTATCTATACCAGTCTAAAGATGACCTTGCTGAAACATTTCTCAAAACTGAAGGACGTAGTGATGAACAGTACGATATCTTCTACCGCTTTCTGTCAGGGCTTTCATGTATTCACTCCCGATCCATGTTGGAAAATATTCTCGGTGAATTCTCAATGGCTACAACTCATGAGGTCATACACTGGTTGAAGAGGAAAGTAAATATGATATCAGATGATGATGTTAAAGGAAAGCTCCTCAGTGTCTTTAGCTGCCTATTTGAATCACAGAATAAAGGACTGATTTGCAGTACAGTGGGCGCTATGGGAATTATAGATCTCTCAGAGTATGTGCTTCTTCCGGTTGACTGTGCTGTTGTGGCCTACATCGTGGCATGTTGCAATGAGGTGCAGAAGCTAAATCTTGAAAAATGTCTCATACAGATTGATGGACTCCAGCGCCTAGATACTTCTCTTCATAAGTGTAAAGAACTATGGTAATCTCAGTTTGTTTATTTCAAATATATTTTCCCTTGGATTTCCCTCTTTTGTAGTCCAGAAGCCTTGCCAGGCCTGGTCAGCCTCTGTTCAAGTGAATTATTCATCAGTGTCTGGACTGGATGGTCTTGTTTTTCCCTCCCCTTCTTTGGTCTGGGCTCCACCTCTACTTAGTCATCTCCTTCTCCTCATGACTAGCATATTAATTTCACTTTTTGTCCACAGAGGAGAATGCTCCCAAATGGCTTTCCTTCACAGCTCATATTGGGGCTATGCAAAGTCCATCTCAGAAGATGGGCAGATGAATAGTATGGCATATAAGTCATTTTTGTACATGGCGATTGTGACTTTCTTTAACCCATCCATGTCCATTTTGCCCTCACCATCCACCCTTCAGCATCATGGAATGTCTCAAGTATCAACTCTGGTGCCCAAGGCCATGAGGCACAGCTTATAATGTAGTGAGCGGTCATGCCTTCACCAGAGTTGGAACATACTGTATCGACAGTGTATCCCAGACTACAGTGATTCAGAGGGTGGGATCAGGTTTGCAATGCAAACCCAGTTGCCACCAGGTACTGCCAGATCCACCAAGCTGTGATCTCAATGGACTCTTTAACCACCATGTAATTTTCTCTATGTGCATTGGTTAGCTTGGGTTATACTGTATAGGTTTACTAAAAAGCCTTCTCTAGTTTTTAATGAAATGCTGTTGATAGCAGCCCTGCTGTAACGTATTTATTTATTTGAAAAGCTTCACCAGGAAAGGCATACTGAGCTGCAGTAGCTCGTTTCCAGATGCATCCTGGGGATGGGGCATACATAGGAAGTAAGGAATGCAAGATACATGACAAGTAAGTGATATAAAATACAATAGTACATGCCATCCAGTTGGTAACAAGAAGAATATCCAGTTACATAAACAAAACTTACACAGAAACATAAAAACATAGAAACTGATGGCAGGTAAGGACTGCAAGTCCCATCCAGTCTTCCCATTTCTTTTTCTACCTTATGAAAGTGCCATCAGCCTTTGCTCTGTCAATGGCCTATCTATTCATACTCATCTGTATTGCTCCCTTATGCCTATCCCATGCCTGTTTGAAGCCTTGCACTGTATTCATATCCATCATTTCCTGAGGTAGGCCATTCCATGCATCCACCACCCTTTCTTTGAAGAAGAACTTCCTCACATTACCCCTTAATCGGCCTCCCTCTGATCTCATGCTGTGTCCTCTTGTCCTGCTATTTTTTTTTATATTGAAACATGTTAGACTCTTTCACCTTGTTAATGCCCTTAAGGTGTTTGAATGTTTAGATCATATCACCTCTCTCTCCCTCGTTTGCTCTAGGGTATACACATTGAGCTCCATTAATCTGTCCTCATATGTTTTCTGATGCAGTCCCTGCACCATTTTGATTGCCTTTCTCTGGACTGCCTCAGTTTGGTTAATGTCCTTGTGAAGGTGTGGCCTCCAGTACTGCACACAGTACTCCAGATAGGGCCTAACCAGTATCTTGTAAAGAGGAATTATTACCTCCCTCTTACAATTTGCGATGCCCCTACTAATACACCACAACATCCCCCTAGCCTTACGTACTGCTTTAGTGGTCTGCTTGGATGATTTCAGGTCATCTGTGATGATGATGCCCAGGTCTCTTTCTTCCCTTGTGACTGCCAACAACTCCCCTCCCAGCATATAGGTGGCTTCAGGGTTTCTCTTTTCCCCTATGTGCATGATCTTGCACTTTGCGTTAAATCCCAGTTGCCACTTTTCTGACCATTTTGCCAGTTTATCCAGATCTCAGTCTGCGCACCCCATCTGGATCATCTACTCTGTTGCAGATCTTGGTGTCATCTGCAGACAGACAAACCTTACCCTCCAGTCCATCTGCAGTGTCACTGATGAAGATAGTGAAGAGGACTGGCCCCAGGACTGACCTCTGAGGTACCCCACTTGTGACTGGCATCTCTTCTGACTGTATACCGTTTACCACCACTCTCTGTTTTCTGCCCGTCAACCAGTTTCCCACCCAGCTGACCAACTTCTGACCCACCCTTAGCCTACCCAGCTTGTTAATCAATCTTAATATATGGATGTTGTTAATCAATCTTAATATATGGATTTCGATTTTAATATGCTGCAAAAGCATACAAAAAGTTATCTCGAAGTGATAATACTACACTTAAAGAGTGATAATACTATTGTTTAGGAGTGGTAATACTATCGTTCGGGACATCAGCGTTAGTATTACCACTGAATAACAACAACGTATGCACTAATGTCTCCCCCATATCTACCAAAACATGCCTCCCGATTGGCAGCTTTTCCTATGTGGGTAGGCAGAACAGTTTTAAAAAGATGGCGGCCCGTCTCTTGTTGGCAAGACCGAACTTGGTTGTCGGCAGTTCTCCTTACCTTTTTTTTTTTTTATTTTACCATTGAAAATGGAATTATCTACTTGATCCTGCCGTCCCCATAAAAAACAGGTATTTCTGAGTAGAAATGCAAAGAACTGGCCCTTGTAGTATAGAAAAGCGGGCAGGGTTGGGGGGTATCACAGATGAGAGTGAGGGAGCTCAACGAGACAGACACAGCAAGATAGTGTGGCGGTCGGCCAAAATCAAGTCAGTCCGTCACTGAACTGGCTGACCCCCCACCGGTTACAGAAATACAAAATCGGATCCATATATTAAAAAAAATAATGGATAGGTGTATGTCCATTAGCAGGGAGTCCTACCATCTCGAGGTTCTGGACACATTGGAACCTCTCAAGCTTCACTCTCGAGGTTCATGTGTCCAGAACCTCTCGATTGTATTACTCCCCTGGTAATAGACACACACCTATCAATCATTCCCTTTTTATATGTGGAACAGTATCTAAAGCTTTGCTGAAGTCAAGGTAGATGACATCAGCTGCTCCCCGTTGGTCCACCGAGCTTAATATATACATTTACGTTACAGAAAACCAAATCGTATATACACACAGTGCTAAGCTATACATTTCACAGACTGAAACTTATAAGTGCTAAAACCAAACAGTTGTTAGGTAATCTGTACAGTCACAAGGGTATGAGTTGAGGTCAAATTAGTTAGGCAGGTGGGAGGGAGATTGTCCAACCAAAGACCTTCACCCCTTTGGGATGCAAGAAACCCCGCGAGGGGTAGACGGGAATTGGCATGGAGATAAATTAACCAAACTAGGATGGATATTGTTGAAGGGAGGAGAGTAGACCCAGATGGGGAGAGGAGGTCAGATGCAATTGCAGGAGTGAGATATTTGATGTCGGAGAAGAAGGGTTAGGAAGCGAGGGGACTGAGCGAGCAGATGTCTAAGAGGAAGGGAGTTCCAGATACTTGGAAAGTGATAATGAAAGGCAGCTCATCCTGATGTGATATGCCGGGGGGAGGGTTGAGAGCCCTGTGGGGGAGTTATGGAGGGAGTAGAGTAGGGTGGATGGGACAGAGATGGAGTGCAGGAGGGGTGGCAGAGAGCCAAGCCAGTACTTCCCAATTAAAGAAGCGCTATGGTCAAGGTGTCTGGCACTGAGAGCTGGGAAGGAGAATGAGGTGTAAAGGTCACAGTGGTATGAGGTGGACAGTCGAGAGTGAAGTGGCAGAAGGAGTTGAAAGGAGTGTCCGGTATGGAAAGGGTGGATTTGGGGTCAGAGCTGTAAACTGTGTCTCCAAAGTCAAAGATGGGGAGAATCATCTTTTGGATGATCTCTCTCTCCAGGCTTGTAGCGGAAGACAGCTGCAGTGTCTGTACAGAGCACTGAGTTTGGGGAGCAGCTTTTTGTGGATGGCATCCACTTGCACCACAAAGTCAAGGTTCTTGTTGAGCCATAGCCTGAAGTACTTGAAAGAGGAGCTGTCTTCCAGTACGGAACCATCGAGGGTATGGTAGGAAGGAGTAGCATCAAGCCTGGCAAGCTCTTGCCTTGTGCCAAAGGTCATGGAGACTGTCTTTTTGTCACTTAGGGAGAATTGATTTGTGTGAAACCAGCACAGGACATTGTTGAAGTCTAGCTGAAAGCTGGTTGCCACCTCCAAGGGGAAATACCATAGGTAAACAAAATGGTGTCATCTGCAGGCATCAGGTTGTTGGTTCAGGAATATGGGAAATAGTATTGGACCAGGTACCAAGCCTTGGGGGATGCCACTGTTGATTGGGAGAGGGGAGGAAAAGGAGTTGCCGACCCTGACAGACTGGGACCTGCCCATATGATAGGACCGGAATCAGTGAGTGGTGGATTTGGAGAGGACTGCCACAGTCAGCTTGGTGAGGAGGAGGGAGTGGGCAACTCCAAAGGCTTTGCCCGGATTGACAAAAAGGGCAGAGGTGATGCATCCCTGATCCATGCCTGCGAGAATTAAGTCAGTGAGCTAAAGAAGGGAGGTGGTAGTGGTGGAGTGGGCATTATGGAACCCAGACTGGAAAGGGGTGAAGAAGGAAGAGTTATCAAGGAAAGGAGAGAGCTGCTCTTGAGGTTTAGCCAGGATTGGGAGCAGAGATGTAGGGTGAAAGTTACTGGGGTTGGAGGGGTCGCCACCCTTAGGAAGGGGGCAACAGTGGCGACCTTCCAGGCATCAGGGATGATGGCGAACGAGAAGGGTATGTTCAAGAGAATAGCTAGAGGGTAGGCTATTGTGTATGCCGAGGGGTGAAGTAGCTTGGGGTCCAGGATATCAGGGATTTTGCCTTTGTGAGGGTTTAGGGCAAAACCAGCCCAGCATCAGTCTGGCGAGCAGGCTCAGTCCTGGCAACCTCAGGCCAAGTCCGTGGCCTCGGTGGTCCAAAAACCTGGAGGAAAGAGACCCGGTGGCCTCGGTTCTTGGTCCTTCTCCTCCAAGCCTGCTCAGTGGTGGTATGGGGGTGCCTTCCTCATGCCCGTCACAACTCCCCTGGGTCCTCCTGTGGGGGGTTGGCTCCACCACTTCATTTCCAACTGGTCCGCTGTTACGACGGACAGGTGGGTTCTGGAAGTGGTCAGTCAGTATCTGCCTCTGGAATTTGAGCAGTACCCTCCAAGCCAAGCCAAGCCCCATGTGAGAACTTGGTATCCACAAACACTCTGTCAGCTCTTCAAGATGACATTGCCCAGCTCCTCTGCAAGGATGTTGTGGTCAGAGTTGCGGCTCCTCCATAACACCTAGGGTTTGTCTCCAGGTACTTCTGGTGCCAAAGCAGATGGAGGGCTGGCACCGCATTCTAGATCTGCATGACCTGAACCAATTCCTCAGGGCCTGCACTTTCGGGATGGTAACTCTGTCCAAGATCATACCATCTCTGGATCTTCAGGATGTGTTCTTTCACGTTTCAATCCATCCCACTGAAGATTCCTCCACTTCTGAGCCAAGAGAACCCTTTATGAGTTCCAAGCCATGCCTTTCAGTCTTTCTTCAGCCCCCAGGGTCTTCACCAAATGCATAGCACTGGTGGCAGCTTACCTGAGGCGCCGAGGAGTCTGGGTGTATCCCAACCTGGATGACTGGCTGATTGCAGGTCCCTCCAAACAGGAGGTGGAGTGGTCCAGGGGCCTGGCCTTCCAGACCTGCATCAACATTGGCCTCCTGGTCAATGAGACCAAGTTGGAATTTCTGCCCTCGCAGGTCATCAGCTTCATCTGGGCAGAGCTCAACTCGTGCCGAGCCAGAGCTCAGCATCCTGACGAACAGGGTAGAGGTTCTCTCCTCCTTTGCCCAATCATTTCTGGTTGGGCACTTGCACCCTGCCCGAGATTCCTGCACCTTCTGGGTAACATGGTGGCCTGCACCAGCGTGGTCCAATGGGCCTGTTGGCGTATGAGTTCCCTGCAGTGAGAGCTGGCTAGCCAGTGGTCTCAGCACAAAGGCCACTTTGACCAGCTAGTCACTGTAACCCAGAGGATGTGGGATGCCTTCCAGTGGTGGCTTGTCCCAGAGCATCTGCAGGAAGGGATCCCATTTGTCCACCCCAAGCTGGCGGTCATCCTGATGATTGATGCCTCTCTCACAGGCTGGGGTGCCCATCTGGGGGAACACAGAGTCCATGGGCTCTGGACTCCCCCAGAGTCCTGATGCCACATCAGCCTACTGGAGCTCCAAGCAGTCTGGCTGGTGATGACTGCCTTCGCTCTGTTTGTTCGGGGTTAAGTGGTCCAAGTCCAGATGGACAACACCACGACCATGTACTACCTCAGCAAGTAAGGCAGAATGCACTCCCTGCCCATCTGCAAGGAAGACCCCCACATTTGTACTCTCATGTGCAGCCTGGAGGTGGATCTCCTAGCCATCCATGTGGCAGGAGCCTCCAGTCAGCTGGCAGATGCCCTCATCTGGGTGGACGAGGTCTCATGAGTGGTCTCTCCATCCGGAGGTAGTTCACAGTCTGTTCTCCCAGTGAGGCACTCCTCAGGTGGACCTGTTCGCCTCCAGGGAGAATGCAAAGCTGAGGCTGTTTTGTGCCCTCCCCCCTCAGCAGGGAACGCTGCAGGGGGATGCCTTCTTGAGGCCTTGGACCCCAGGCCTCTTCTATGCCTTCCCTCCACTTCTCTTGATCCACAAGAAGTTACACAGGGTCAGGAGGGGCAAGGCATAGGTGATCCTGGTGGCTTCAGACTGGCCCTGCCAGATTTGGTACCCCGATCTCCTTAGCCTCAGCAACAGGCTTCTGAGGCATCTTCTCATATGCCCAGACCTGCTCTCAATCCATCAGGGGAAGGTTCTCCACCCAGACCTTCAATCCCTGCACCTGACAGCCTGGTTCCTGAGCAGCTAGAGTTCCAGGCTTTTGGTCTCTCCAAAGATGTCCTCGCTGTCATGGAGGCATGTAGAAAGGAATCGACCAGAAAATGCTATGCCTTCAAATGGAAGAGATTCTCCATTTGGTGTCAGGGCAAGAGGTTGGACCCTTTGACCTGTCCAGTGGCTAGCATTCTGGACATTCTGTGGTCTCTCTCTCAAGGAGGACTTCAGTCGACAACCCTTAAGGTGCACCAGGTAGCCATCTCTGCCTGCCGGGTGCGGGCCGGTCAGCAGTCGGTGGCACAGGAGAAGGTGGTCTGGCGCAATTTCAAAGGCCTTGATCACATTTCTCCTTCAGTGAGTGAACACCACCACCACGAGATTTGTTGCTGGTTTGGGCAAATCTCGTGGGCAAGCCATTCGAACTGATGCACAGGTGTGACATGTCTCACCTGTCGTGGAAGACGGCCTTCCTGGTGGCTGTCACATCAGCCAGAAGGATCAGTGAGCTCCAGGTGCTCTTGATGGAGTCTCCTTACCTGGTCTTCCACAGGGACAAGGTTGTCCTGCACCCCAACGCGAAGTTCCTTCCGAAGGTTGTCAGAGTTTCACCTGAACTAGGTGATGACTCTTCTGGTGTTCTTCCCGAATCACACCTTGGAGGCCGAACACAGGCTTCATACTCTGGACCTTAGGCGAGCGCTTCCTTACGACAAAGAGTGCATGGCTGGAGCTCAGTGAGAGGTTCACCAGCTGTTTGACACCTGTGCTGAAGTTGCACCTGGCAGACATGCAGCCAAGCAGAAGATTGGCAGGTGGATCACTTCCAGCATTGATCTCTGCTATAAGTTGGCAGGTAGGGAGCCTCCCAGAGGGCTTAGGGCTCATTCCACCTTCATACCGCTACATCAGTGGCTGCTTCTAGGGATGTCCCTATCCAGGAAATCTGCAGGGCTGCTACCTGGTAGTCATCACACACCTTCATTTCCCATTACCACATTAACCTCGAGTCAAGACCAGGATGCTGGTTTTGGGGCCTCAGTTCTCCAATCTTGATTTCCTAAGAAGGGGGTGTGTGTGCCTTGCCTCCCTTCTCCCAGAGAACTGCTAGGAGTCTGCCAGAAGTGTGGATAGAACATCGTATTCACGTCCCTAGAAACACAGGTTACTCACCTGTTAATAGTTGTTCTAGGAGTGGTGTATGATGATCATCCGCACGGACCCACCCAACCTCCCCATCTTTGGCACTCGCAGTCTGCTTCCAGTTGGCAAGATCTAGCATTATGGGGTGGAGCTGAGGGAGTTACCACCCAGGTGGGTGGGAGGAGCCAGCTTGAAGACTTTCCAGCAAGATTTAAAGGGAAAGGATGAACATCATATACCATTCCTAGAACTACTGCTACTGGTGAGTAACCTGTATTTCATTCAATCAAGTAAGCAACACCCCACAACAGGGTATGGGGTTATGGGGATTTAAAGGATACCTAAACAAGCAGTTTTTTTTTAAACTGCAAACTCCAAAATTTGGCCTCATTAAGAGGTAAAGTAAAGGCTACTGTTTACATTTGTGCTAAAACTGCATTTATGTAAATAACATAAATGTAGTTTCATAGCTTTTGAAAAATGGAAACATTAGCCTTTCACTTACAAAAAAACTGCCTTGCCTTCTCCCTAAGATGTCTGCCAACTGTGTCAAGTGATGAGTCATGATGACATCATTGGAGCCAGAGACCAATATAGATTCCTATAGGCTAACTAGTTGTTCTTTCCCTCTTTGTTTTGAATTTTTACCAGAATGATCAACACCATGTGTTAACATGTGTATTATTTTGATCAGTACATGTTAGGCTATGATTTTGTTTATTGTATTTACTTTAACTTGCTGAAAATGTTTTGCAATCTAGCAACTTTCTCTTTGGCAAACTGCAGAACAGTACAACACTTCAAATACCTGATGATCTAGAGGTTATGTGATGCCCTGAGTTTTTTTTTTGTTAACCAGAAGAGACACATTGTGCTGAAACCTTGTTTACAGATATGGCCTGGCAGCACAAGGAAGTTAAGTGACTTGCTCAGTGTCACACAGCGAAGTACCAGTCTGGTCCAGTTCCAAAGCTCATGCATGCTTGTTAATCCACAAAAAAAGTGTCTCTTGTATTCTTTTTCCAAGTGAACCCCCTGCATCTAGCCTGGCTTCTGTTGAACACCCCACCATCCATACCGTGTCCTTAGTACTGCATATGAACTTGCAGTCTTATGAAGAGAATTATCACACCTCAGACTGTAATCGTATACCTCAGAGAGTTGTGCATACCTACACCAATACAGATCATCAGCTGGCACTGTTAAAAAATATCTCACAAACCACACTTAAGTCCATTTTTTTGTTTGGTTTCTGCTCCCACAGTAAACATTGAGTGGATCACCACCCTACTGCATAGTGAAGGCAGTATGTACAGTCCCCCTGTTGTGTTTTTGTCCTGACTCATTAACCAACAATTGGGTCTTTGTGTAGGGCCAAGCAATAAGCCTTGGGACTCACCAGAAAAACTGCTGTTCATGCCCTCATGGGGGCTGTACTTACTATGGATAACAACATTATTAGCAGGAAAGGCATACTAATGCCTTGAGAGAATCCACCAGACTTCCAGTGTCAGTCTGCTCCTTTACCTGTGATCTACAAAACCCAGCAGGACAGTTCCCTGCAAATCTTCTCCTGTACTTTTTAGTGCCCTACTCCACAATGTGAGCTGGTTGGCTACCGCCCTTCTAAAGATTGAATGATCTATACACAGCTCCCTCAGTACTGTCCTAACACACGTCATCACTCCCCGAGGGTAATCTCCCTACGGTTAGTACAGTCACTGGTGTCATTTTTACATATTAATAATAAACATGATCTTCTGGTAAGCCAGGTTGATAGCAGCAGAGCACAGGGGGAAACATAGGCATTCCTACCCATATAAGATCTAATCCATCTGTGATTAGACACTGTTAAATGACATGCATAATGATGTGCACACCCATCATTTAATAGTGCCTAATCAAAGGTGACCTAGATCTTTTCAGGCTAGGAAAGCCTATATTTCCCCTTGTTACCCGCTGCTATCAGCCTGACTTACTGGAAAGATTTGTTTATTTTTGATATGCCAAAAAAACCTGGGGACTGTACTACTTACATTCATGATGCACAAGGGTGATGAGCTCACCAGTTTTTGGTGTGGGGAGAAGTAAAGAGAATGAATACCGGAGGGGGACTGAGAAGGCCACTCCTGCAAGGTACTGCTGTATTCAGGGAAGGGGAAGGCAGAAGGGGAGAAACATGAGCAGATCACTGTGAGATAAGATGTGGGGCTGCCAGCACCATGATCCCTACCTGACCCTATTGTCCTGGCCAACATTCCCATTCCCATAAAACCAGTTCATGATGTTGTCCAAGGCTGTGTGTGGGTATTAATGTATGAACTGGCTGCCACTACACATTCAGTCACTTCACTACCAGTCTAGCATTGCTTGTAAAGCACTTTGGGATACAATGTGTATGAAAGCACTATATAAATACTGATTCTTATTATTATTTCCCATGGATAAAGGAGAAAAGACAAGACAAGCATATTTTTATGATTTTAAAGAACGTATGAACTCTGGCATTGGACTACAGAAGAACTTTGCTACAAACAAATGGTGGATCGAGGGGGTGGTGAAGGGTGCGGCTGTAATCCCACCCCCCATTGTAAAGTACTCACTTGCTGCTGCTGCATTTCAGTTTGTTGAAGAAGTCTGACTTACTGATTGTACAAATGTTTACATTCAAAAACATGGATTACATTTGTAGATTCAGTCAAAAACATACTAGAAAAGCATAATAGCAGAAAATATAAAGGATTTATAAAATTGTTAAAAAGTGCATATCAAGTATCCACACAGTCCCAGCACCCCACCCCATTGTAGCATCCTGGATCCACCATAACCACTAGACCACCAGGTTATTCAAGATTTGTACTGTACTGTGGTTTGCCAAAGAGAAAGTCGGTTGGATTAAAACACAATTTCAGTATGTTAAAGTAAACAAAATGAACAGAACCATAGCCTAGCATGCGTATTGATCAAATTAATGCACATGGTTTTGACAGTTTTGGTGAAACAATTCTATACACAGGGAAAAAAGAACTAAGTAGCACTATAGAGAGCCATATAGCTCTCTGACTTCGGCTCTGATGATGTCATCACCTGACACATTTGGCGGCCATTTTAAAAAGCACGTTAGGCAGTTTTTTTTTTTAAATTGGAAGGCTGATTTTACATTTTTCAAATGCTTTGGAACCACATTTCGGTAACTTGTATAAATGTAGTTTTAGCATTAACGAATTCAGCAGCCTTTCCTTTAGTCCTGTTGACTTCAGATTTTTGAATAGTTTGTTGCCAAAATGTTTAGATACTCTTTAATGCACGGCTGGGTGCATTGTGAGACATGAGGTCGCAGACTGAGTGCCCTCACAGCACCCCAGCCGTGTATTAAATTCCTAAAACCCCATAGAAACCTATAGAAACATAGACTTTGACGGCAGATGAGGACCGCTTGGTCCACCTAGTCTGCCCATTTCCCTATCTAGAGGATAAGCTGCAGATCCTATTTAACCAACAGCCTATTTCTTCCTACCCCCACCACAAAAATTGCCTTATGTCTGTCCCATGTATTTTTGAATTCTTCCACAGTTTCCCCACAACCTCCTCAGGAAAGCTGTTCCATGCCTCCACCACCCTCTCTGTGAAAAAATACTTCCTCACATTGTCCCTGAGCCGCCCCTCCACCATCTTCAAATTGTGTCCCCTTGTTCTTGCACATCTCTTTTTCTGAAAGATGCTACCCTCTTGGACTTTGTTGATTCCACTGAGGTACTTAAACATTTCTATCATGTCCCCCCTCTCCCTCCTTTCCTCAAGGGTATACATATTAAGCTCCTTTAGTCTCTCCTCGTATGGCTTTTCTTGCAGGCCCTGCACCATTTTAGTTGCCCTCCTCTGAACTGCCTCCGTCCTGTCTATGTCCTTGCGGAGATCAGGTCTCTAGAACTGGACGCAGTACTCCAGATGGTGTCTCACCAACTGTCTGTACAGGGGGATAACAACTTCCTGTTTTCTGCTGGTGGTACCTCTCCCTATACATCCGTATCCCCAAAGGCCCTTCCTACCGCCTTCTCGCATTGCTTGCCAACCTTAAGGTCATCTGATATGATTACCCCTAGGTCTCTTTCCATTTTTGTTGTTGTTACTACCTCCCCCCCATTGTGTAATCTTCCCCTGGGTTTTTGTTTCCCAGGTGCATTACTTTGCACTTCTTTGCATTGAATCCAAGCTGCCATACTTCTGACCATTCCTCCAACCTTGCCAAGTCCCTTCTCATCCTTTCCATGCCTCCTTGTGTATCAACCCTGTTGCAGATCTTTGTGTCATCTGCAAAGAGGCATACTTTTCCTTCCAGTCCCTCTGCAATGTCTCTTACAAAGACATTAAAAAGGACTGGACCCAGTACTGAACCCTGTGGTACCCCACTAGTAACCCCCCTTTCTTCAGAGTGGACTCCATTTACAATTACCTTCTGTGTCCTGTTGTTCAGCCAATATTTTAACCAGGCTACCACCTTCGGACCCACTCCCAGGCTGGTTAATTTGACTACTAATCTTTTGTGTGGGACTGTGTCAAATAGAAACATAGAATTTGACGTCAGATAAGGACCACTTGGCCCACCCAGTCAGTCCATTTTCCTACCTACTGGATAAGCTGCAGATCCTAGTTAACCAACAGCCTACTTCTTCCTACCCCCACCCCCTAGAATTACCTTATGACTGTCCCATGCATGCTTGAATTCCACCACTGTTGTTGACTCCACAACCTCCTCCAGAAGGCCGTTCCATGCATCCACAACCCTCTCTGTGAAAAAATACTTCCTTAAATTACCTCTGAGCCACCCCCTCTATCTTCAAATTGTGCCCCCTTGTTCTTGCACACCTCTTTTTTTGAAAGATGCTACCCTCTTGGACTTTGTTGATTACCTTGAGGTACTTGAACGTTTCTATCATGTCCCCCCTCTCCCTCCTTTCCTCGAGGCTATAGATATTATGCTCCTTTAGTCTCTCTTCATATGTCTTCTGGTGCAGACCCTGCACCATTTTAGTTGCCCTCCTCTGGACAGCTTCCATCCTATCTATGTCTTTGCTGAGATTGGGTCTCCAGAACTGCACGCAGTACTGCAGATGGGGTCTGACCAGCTGTCTGTACAGAGGGATAATAACTTCCTGTTTTCTACTGGTGATGCCTCTCCCTGTGCATCCCAGTATCCCCCAACCCTCCTTGCTGCCCTCTCACATTGCTTGCCCACCTTAAGGTCATCTGATATAACTACCCCCAGGTCCCTTTCCATTTTTGTTGTTGTTAGTATCTTACCCCCCATTGTGTACTCTTCCCCTGGGTTTTTGTTTCCCAGGTGCATTACCTTGCACTTCTTAGCACTGTATCTAAGCTGCCATACATTTGACCATTCCTCTAACCTTGCCAAGTCCCTCCTCATCCTTTCCATCCCACCTTGTGGATTAACTCTGTTGCAGATCTTTGTGTCATCTGCAAAGAGACATACTTTTCTTCCCAGTCCCTCTGCAATGTTGCTTATAAAGACACTGAAGAGGACCGGTCCTAATACTGAACCCTGCGGTACCCCACTAGTAACCCCCCTTTCTTCTGAGTGGACTCCATTTACTATTACTGTGTCTGTGTCCTATTCTCCAGCCAATTCTTTATCCAGGCTGTCATCTTGGGACCCACTCCCAGGCTGGCTAACTTGTATATTAATCTTTTGTGTGGGACTGTGTCAAATGCCTTGCTAAAGTCTAGGTAGGCCATGTCCACAGCCCTCCTGATCTACTACTTTGGTCACCCAGTCAAAGAAATCTATCAGATTCGTCTGGCATGACCTTCCGTTGTGAATCCATGCTGCCCTGGGTCCTGTGCTCCTCTGGCCTCTAGATACTCGACAGTTCTTTCCTTCAGAAGTGATTCCATCATTTTCCCTATCACTGAGGTTAAACTAACAGGTCTGTAGTTTCCTGCTTCTGCCTTGCTCCCACTTTTGTGAAGGGAATCACATCTGCCCTCCTCCAGTCCTCGGGTACCACCCCATCCTCCCATGATTTCTTAAAAAGGGTAGTCAGTGGTGTCCCTAGTTCTACCCTTAGTTCTTTTAGAATTCTGGGATGAATCCCATCATGCCCCATTGCTTTGTCCACCTTCAGTTTTAAGAGTTCTTTCATAACCCTTTCTTCTGTAAATGGGCTGGTATCAACTTCTGTATCCAGAGTGTCTCTGCTGTTTGTTTTAGATACCTCCCCCTCTTCATTTGTAAATTCTGAGCAAAACTATTTGTTTAGTATCTCTGCCTTTTCACAGTCTCCCTCTGCCCACCCTCCATCCTCTTTATTAAGCCTCACTATCCCTCCCTTGGTCTTCCTTCGCTCCCTGATGTACCTATAAAAGGTTTTATCCCCCTTCTTAACTGAGTTGGCTGTCTTTTCCTCGGTTTGGGCCTTTGCTGTTCTGACTGCCTTCCCAGCTTCCTTTTGCTTTAACTGATATAGTTCTCTGTCCTGCTCCTTCTGCAATTCCTTGTACTTCCTGAGTGCTTTCTTTTCTCTTGAACCTTCACTGCCACTTCCTTTGAGAACCATAGTGGTTTCTTACATCGTTTTGTTTATTTGCTTCACACAAGGCTCGTTACCTCTGTGATGGCAGTTTTATTATTCCCCATTGTTCTTCCACCCCTCCTTCCTGCCCATTTGCTGGAGTGCATTCCTTAGGCACTCACCCATTTTAGCAAAGTCAGCCCTCCTAAAGTCCAGTACTTTTGCCTTTGTGTATAGCTTGACTCTATTGCTGTGTTTGTTGTAGACCATACTGTTCAATGGTCTCTAGTTCCCAGATGGCTACCCACTACATCTGTGATCCTGTCTCCATCTCCATTTGAGAGAACCAGGTCTATGATTGCTCCGTCCTCGAGTAGGCTCCAATACTAGTCGCCTAAGGCATGCCCCCAGGGCATTCTAGAACAACCCCACTCTTCTGAAGTGGCTGCTGCAACTGCACTCCAGTTAACATCTGGCATATTCAGATCACCCATCAGCAATATCTCCCCCTTTTCTGCCATTCTAGAGTATACTTTCTATCATTTCCTTGTCCATTTCCCTCCCCCTGAGAAGGGGTCTGTATCACAACCCTGTCTTGGATTGTGGTGCCATTGCCTGTCTCCAAATTACCCACAGTGCTTCTTCTCCTCCTGTTTACTCTTTTGTTCTGTTGCTTTTATTCCTTCCCTTATGTAAGAGCTACTCCTCTTCCTCTTTACCCTCCCTGTCCCTCCTGTAGATAGTGTATCCTGGTATGTTTACGTCCCAGTCATGGTTTTGTGTGTACCATGTTTCTGTGACTGCCACAATATCCAGATGTTCCTCCTCCATCAAGGCCACTAATTCAGGAAGCTTGTTACCCAGACTACGGGCATTGGTACTCATTGCTCTCCATTTTTTGATGGCTTTTACCCTCTGTTGCAGCATCCCCCACTGACCTTTCCACCTTGGTCTTTTTCTCATTTAGACCCTGTTTTGTAGGGAGAGGCAGGGATTTTCCTGCTGCCTATCAGTGCCT
Organism: Neoceratodus forsteri; assembly: GCA_016271365.2. Lineage (NCBI taxonomy): Eukaryota > Metazoa > Chordata > Ceratodontiformes > Ceratodontidae > Neoceratodus > Neoceratodus forsteri. The sequence goes on along the minus strand of CM028133.1, from coordinate 63,242,000 downwards.
CCCCCTTTAACTAGTTTAGAAGCTTGCCAATGAAGCATTTAACCTGATTGCTCAAAAGATTTGTTCCCTTTCTGGACAAATGCCTTGCTAAACTCTAGGTAGGCCATGTCCACAGCCCTTCCCTGGTCTACTACTTTGGTCACACAGTCAAAGAAATCAATTAAATTCGTCTGACATGACCTTCCCGCTGTGAATCCATGCTGCCTTGGGTCCTGTGCCCCTCTGGCCTCTAGGTACTCAACAGTTCTTTCCTTCAGAAGTGATTTAATCACTTTCCCTACCACAGAGGTCAAACTGACAGGTCTGTAGTTTTCTGCCTCCGTCTTGTTCCCACTTTTGTGAAGGGGAATCACATCCACCTTCTTCCAGTCCTCAGGTACCACACCATCCTCCTATGATTTGTTAAAATGCATAGTCAGTGGTGTCACTAGTTCTCTGCTTAATTCTTTTAGAATTCTGAGGTGAATTCCATCTGTCCCCATTGCTTTGTCCACCTTCAGTTTTAGGAGTTCTTTCAGAACCCTTTCTTCTGTGAAAAGACTGGGATCAACCCCCCCTCTCCAGAGTGCTTCTGTTAATTGGATTAGGCACCTCCCCCACTTCCTTTTTTTGTGAATACTGAGCAGAAGTATTCATTCGGTATCTCTGCTTTATCACTGTCACTCTCTGCACACCCACCATCCATTCTAATCAGCCTCACTGTCCCTCCCTTTGTCTTTTTACGCTCCCTGATATACCTATAAATGGTTTTATCCCCTCCTTCTTAACCGAGTTAGCTATCTTTTCCTCAGTTTGTGCCTTTGCTATTCTGACTACCCTCCCTGCTTCCTTCTGCCTTAACTGGTACAGTTCTCAGTCCTGCTCCTTCTGCATTTCCTTATATTTCCTAAATGCTATCTTTTTCTCCCTAACTTTCACCGCCACCTCTTTTGAGAACCACAGTGGCTTTTCCTTTCGTTTTGATTTGTTTATTTGCTTCACACAAAGGCTTGTTGCCTCTGTGATGGCAGTTTTAATATTTGCCCATTGTTGCTCCACCCCTCCTTCTAGCCTGTTTGCTAGTGCTTTTGTAAGGCACTCTCCCATCTTGCCAAAGTCAGCCCTCCTGAAGTCCAGAACCCTCACTTTTGTATGGCTTGACTTTGTAGCAGAGTGTATCGTGAACCACACTGTTTGGTGGTCATTTGTTCCGAAATGGCTACCCACCTCTAGATCTGAGGTCCTCTCACTGTCCCCATTTGAGAGTATGAGGTCTAAGATTGCTCCCTCATGAGTGGGTTCCAAAACTAGCTGTTTGAGGCATGCCACCTGAACGGCATCAAGAATGGCCCTGCTTTTGGATGTGGCTGCCGCAAAGGTGCTCCAGTTAACATCTGGCATGTTAAGGTCCCCCATCAACAGTATCTCCCCTTTCTCTGCCATCCTAAGTGTGCCTTCTAACATATCCTTGTCCATTCCCTCCGCCTGACATGGGGGTCTATATACAACCCCGTGTGGATTGTGGCGCCATTTCCAGTCTCTTAGGTGACCCACAGTGCCTCCTCTCCTCCCTGTTTACTCTTTTGTTCAGTTGCTTTTATCCCTTCCCTTACATAGAGAGCTACTCCCTTCCCCTTCTGCCTTCCCTGTCTCTCCCGTCGGTTGTGTACCCTGGTATGTTAACATCCCGGTCATGGTTCTCTGTGTACAATGTTTCTGTGACTGCTACAATATTCAGGCATCCCTCTTCCATCAAGGCCAGCAGTTCAGGGAGCTTGTTGCCCAGACTATGGGCATTGGTACTCATTACCCTCCATTTCTTGATGGCCTTACCCCTTTTTACCCCATCCCTGTCCTTATTGCAATTGTCACTTTCTCCATTTACCCCAGCGCTTCTCCCTATTGACATCTCTATGTTGGTGTCTACCTCACTTAGTACCCTGATATTATGGTGGGGGCTAGGATTTCCCTGCTCCTTTCCAGTGCCTCCCCCTTTGGCTAGTTTAAATACTTGTCAATGAAGTATTTATACCTATCACCTAGGATCCTTGTTCCGCTCCTGGACAGATGCAGACCATCATGCTAGTATAGGCCTGCATCCCTCCAGGTGGACCCCCAGTCTCCAATGAAGCCAAATCCCTGAGCTTTGCACCAGTTTTTCACCACTGATTGAATCCCATGGTGTGGAGCACCCTAGCCTCACCCGTGCCATAGACAGGCAGCACCTCCGAGAAGGTTACCGTGTGTGCTATTTGTCGAAGGCCCCTTCCCATCTCCACAAACACTTCTTGCACTGCTCTGATCCCTTTCTTTGCCAGGTCATTTGTCCCTAGGTGGACAGTGACATCCAGCTCCCTCCCCTGTGCAGCTGCTCCTGCGATCCTGAGGATTCGCTCCCTGTCTCTCCGAGCCATGGCGCCAGGCAGCACCTTACCTCCCTCTCCCCTTCCTCCCCCAGTTCTACCTTTCTAACAATGGAGTCCCCCACCAGGAGTTGTTTCCTTCCCCTGTGGGGTCCCCTTTCACCGTCCTTTAGGTCCTCTTTGTGGAGGTTCCCAGCATCCTCCTTGGTCTCCACTGTGGGTGGGTGGGTGCCTCCATAGAGGAACCACACTTTTTCAGAATGGCATAGAAATTGTGGAGAGGTACAACTGGAGGGATGAGCCTCTGTTCCACCACCCTCACCCTCCCTGAGCCCACTGTGGTCCAACCTCTCCTCTTTCTTGGCAACCTCTGCGGCAACGGCAGTGACCCTGGTGGTCCCTGGGTGGGAGAGGAGGTCCCCCAAATCCTGGCGAACTCAGCCTGGAGATGAGCAACCTCCTCCCTCAGCCCAGAGAGTGTCTGCAGATGGGACAACACTGCATCCTCCAAAACATCTCCTGGAAGACTGCTGCTCCACAGCCACTGCACTGCCCCACTCCCGTCATGTCTTTATTCTGGCCCCCTAACTGTTATTTGGAATACTTACTCTTTCCTCTGTTTGTTTATTTCTTTTTTTAACTCTCCCTGCTTATTTACTGCCTCTGCACCCTTTTATCTCCTGATCTTCCTGTTCTGAGACATGAAGTTCCTATATTTCTCAGTAGTCTCCTTACTTGCTCAGAGTCAGACCTCCAGCAGCTAGGGGGGATGGAGAGCTACTCTTGCCCTTCTAGGACGGTGAGTCTTTGGTGGTTCTGTGATCACTCACTTCCTGCTCCCAAACAGGAAGTTTCTGTTGTCAGTTAAATCCTGTGCCTATAAAAGTAGAACTGGTTTAAGGTGGGGGGTGGATGGAGGGGAGGGAAGGAGGGCAATATAGTCCCAGTAGAGAAGTTTTAGTTCTACCAGTAGCTCCTTCCTCATGGAGTTCTGTCTGTCTTCTGGCAGAAGCTATCTAGGGCAGTATTTCTATCTGGTCTTAACCTGGCTTCTTCTAGCTAAGCCACTCCCCCTACTTTGCAAATCTTTCTACACTTAGTTAATTTCACAGATAATTCCCTTCTGACACCTGTGACAAGCACCTAGATAAGTACACACATAACAATTTACTTCAACTACCTCTGACAAACATACCAACTCCTTTTTTTTTTTTTTTTTTTCACCCTTAATTGAAGGTCCCAGTACAAGAGATCTAGTTCTTAGTCCCAGTAGAGAAGTTTTAATTATACCAGTACCTCCTTCCTCCTGGAGTTCCGTCTGTCCTCTGGCAGATGCTATCTAGGGCAGTATTTATATCTGGTCTTAACCTGGCTCCTTCTAGCTAAGCCACTCCCCCTACTTTGCAAATCTTTCTACACTTAGTTAATTTCGCAGATAACAATTCTCTTCTGGCACCTGTGACCCCATACCCTGTAGTGGGTTATTGCACTTATAACATGGGATATGTGTACAAGAGGGGAAAACCCGGAAAAATTATTTTTTCCCCCTAATTCAAGAGGAAAAATAAAAGTACTGTGTCCTGCCACCTTGCAAAATAGTCCCCAACAAAACATCATAGGTGTAATGGATGTTACGCACATAGAATTGTGACACATATACTAGTGAGATCGTTTGTCACATTTCTGATACATAACATACTCTCCTACACTTTTTGGTATGTTTACTGTCTGCCCCACCCCACAGACACACACGGATGTGGAACCTTAAAGGCGACTGTGAGTATGTCTCTGTCTCTCACCTCTCCCACTGTCACACTCACTATTACAGCACTGGGGTGAGGTGTTCTGTTTTGGGCTGTGTCTCCCTCTGTTTTTCTGAGGTGTCTGCTCGTGCTTGCTCTGTCTCTCTTTCTCCCGGTCTTGCTCACATCCAGTTTCTCTCTCGCTCTCTCTTTGAGACGCACACTCTTTCAGTGAGTGGACGACAGGGTGCGGACACTGTTAGGAGAAGGGTTAACTCACTGCGAAGCACCACAGAACACATTTGCTTGAACATACAGCTGAAACTGGGGTCTCAGTGCTTGCTGTTGCTGTCTGTCTCCCTCCCTGTGGGACACTTTCTCTAATTCTGAAACTGCTCTGTGAAATACCAATGGACACAGCACATAAACCTCATGCCTGGTGCAAAAAACAGGCTACACAGAGGGACACACTGTCGGAGTGGACATTGACGGAAGGGGCTTCACTGCCCTTCACATACACAGTGCACAGGCTACACAGTGGAGGATAGGAAGTGGACACCTTCTTGGGGGGGAGGTTGCTGCTCTCTCTCACTCTCAAGGGGCTCGCGCTCCCTCTGTCTCTCCGAGGTGTCTTTTGGACTGTGCTGATAGGGCTGCTTAACATTCCTCTGGCATCCTTTTTCTGGTGAAAGTAGCCCATTGCTAAACGTCTCTACTGTGATTATAATACAGCAAGTATACTCAGCACGATAAACACTGGTATTTGGAAAAAAAAGGAAAATAAAATGAACAAACAACATGGGATTTTTCTTTTAAACCACACTCACCTGCTCGATCTTAATTTCTGTTCCGCTCTAGCTCACATCCACTTTGCCAGTCTCTCACACAGGCACATGCTCTTGGGGAGTGGGCACAGTTTCGAGCAGGGGTAACACTCACTGCCCGTCACATACACAGTGGGCAGGCTACACAGCAGAGGATGGGGAGCAGATGGACATTCTCCCATTCAGACTGCATGCCACAAACAATCAATACGGGATGTTTCCACATAACCACAAGGAGTGAACAAATTGTGGAACAGCTGTGCTGAGCAGCTTTGTACCATGACATGCCGACACCTCCTCCTGTCACACTGTCCCACCCCCAAAAAAAAAAAAAAAAATACCTGATGAGCACAGGTTGGGCAGCTTCATCCTGCCATGCAACCCCAAGGAGTGCACACATTTTGGTACATCTCTGCACTTATCTCCTGTTTTTTACACAGTCAGACAGACAGTACAGCTACAGCACCACTATCCCAGGCACTACAGGGACTTAGTCTGCAACATCAAGTTGTCGGATGGATAGATAGGTGGATGGGGTGAGGGAAGGGATGGGTAGGAACGGGGAAATAGGAACATGACTGGAAGGAGACAGGCAGTCACAAGTCACTGATTGCTTTAAGTATCAGTCCCATTCCTCTGGGTCACTGACAGTCATTCCTTCAACCAGGGCATGCGCAGTCCTCAGGAGGAACACATCACTGGGGTACTTTCACTTCCCCACAATTTTAAATGGCTGCTGTTCACTGTTTAGAACCAAACAAGTCCTGACGGCAGTTTCACCGAGTCCCTCCACGGAACTCTGCATTAAAAAGAGAATTGAATTCATGGCCACGCAGAGGGACTCTACCAATGGACTTGCGTGTTTCTAGGTACCCATGTTATAAATATTTTTTTATTACACAGAATAAGACTAGCATTCACTTCCAGATAGTACTTCTAGAAAAAAAACAAGTGCAAGAAATTGTGATGCAGACAGTGCTTCCTTATAAGGGAGAACTGAATTTTAATACAGTTCAAATAAAATATAAAATGGTTAACAAAAATAAAGAAACCTGATTAGTTCAGGAGCTTGGAACCCATTACTGATATCTTAAAACAGCACTGGAGAAAAAATCCAGGACTCCTTCACTTTGGAATCACTGTCAGAATCACTACACTGTTCAAATGGAAGGCAGTGGCCACAACAAACATGGCTGCCTTGGCATCACTTTACAGTATTTCAAAACTCCCCCAATAATGGTACAAAACTATACATACCCATCTTAACCCTGCCCCCCCACTCAAGGAATCAAAGACCTGCTGCCCATGTAATTGTACTGAAACACTGAGATTAGTGCTAACATTTATTAGTCGACAGGGCCATGAGCCCACAGCGCATATACCAGCAGAATTAATCCAAATGCATAAAACCACTAGTATTTTGCTTTTTAATAGAATTACACCTTATTTTGTGATATTTTCATCTCCTGTTCAAATCCTAACCATGTTGCTCCTGTTTTTTCACAGGACCAGAGTTTCCTTAAACTACCACCAACTATGTACAATGCCTGCTCACTCACGCTCTCCCGAACCTGACCCTTACCGTACCAAAGTCCACCATCAGCTCTCTAGATGTTAAAATATTTCCCCCTCCCAGTCTTGACACACTGCACCCAATCTCAGCTAAATAATCTCACCACCACAGCTCGGGGAGGCAGTATAGCACAGTGGTTTAAGGCTCCGAGCTGCAAATCTGGTGACATCCAGCAGACCAGACCTGGGTTTGAATCCCACAGCTTCTACTTGCATACTGTGTGATCCTGAGCAAGTCACTTTACTTCCCTGTGCTCCCAGGTCGCACCTGTAAAAAAGCTTTCAGCTTAGTGTGCTACTCCTGGTTAAACAACTAAAAAATAACAAAACAAATAAGCCCCAGCAGGGTTCACCATGGTGCAGACACTGCCGCAGCTCCTACAAAAAACTCTGGCAGAGCTCATCAAGGCCCCAGCAGGGCTCATCACATTGCTGCTGAATTCCTATTTCAACTATGGTTCAAAAGACCCCCAATATGACTTGCCACGTTGCCACTAACAACAGCTGTGCATCCTGGAATATTATGGTAGTGCAGCTACCCCTGAACAACAACAGCAAAAATGGATAAACTGTACACAGGAACAGAGATGTATGAAACTAAATTCATAGAAACATAGACAGTAATGGCAGAAAAAAAACAGTGGTCCATCTAGTCTGCCCGAGTTTCCTGTAAGTCCTGGAATCTGTTGATCCTGCAGGGGTACTTAACCCTCCCTGTCCTCCCCGTCAAGTCTTCTTCTTGATTCTTTCACTCTGAGCAGCCACTATACCCTTCATTCTGTCCCAGTCCTGCTTGAATCCCCCTAACTGTTTTTGTACCCACCACCTTAGCTGACACTGTTTCATGGTTCCACTATCCTTTCCATAAAGTAGTACTTTACTCACTTTCTGCACATTGTGACAACACTTTCTTCATATTGTGGCGACACCAACATTCTGCTCTATTATACTATTGTATTATTAAATTGTAAAACTCAAATGTTCCTGTGGTGTTCTTAAATGTAAAACAAATGTTAAGTCCTAAATTAACTTTGTATTTATGTGTAACCCCTAGATGGCGCTATCCCAGGGGCTACTACCCCTGCCTGATTTGCCACTAACAGGTTGAGGGGCCTGGATCAATGGCGGTGCCTCCACCCAGAGGTCAGGGTTTGCAATAGTTAAACTAACTTGGTCACAGCCCTCTGGGACACTGCAACCCCCTTTCTTCCCACTAGTGGCCCACACAATATATCAAATTACCTTCACAGTATACACTTACCCCCAGGTCTGGTTCCGGCACTGGGACCTCCTGTGAAATGAGATACAGTGCAACAATCACAGTACAGTACTTTAACATAGACAAATACCTCAGGCAGTATAACTTTGCTGAAACAAGCAGCTCTGATTTATTTAGGGGGATATAACAAGGACGGAAATCAGGTTAATTAGCTTATCACTCTAATAATCTACCTATGGCTCTGTGCACAGGCCTATCCCTATCAGTTACTGTCCCTGGGTACCCAAGCCCTAGTGGCTAGTCAAACCCGTGGCAGCTGGTAGGGCCCTTTCACACGAGAAAGGAGAATTAAACAGTCAGCAGTACAGTAATTCCATTTGGATTTAATGTGGCAATTCAACAGGGAGCAACCCTGAATTAGTACTCACGACCTCCAAATAAGATAGGGTCCTTCAATGTCAGCAGGGCTCACTTGAGGTACACAAACCTCTTCACACATCCATATAAAAAGTACTATACCAGGCAGGCTGCATCTGTATCCCGATCGCAATTACTGCACAATACCGGAGAACACACAGCAGATTCAGTTCTGACAGACCGAGTACAATTTTCAGCAATTCTTCCAGTCTTCTACAGGGTGAGCCTGGTTTCTACTCTTCAGAGATCCTTTGATTCTTTTCACAGGACGGATTCAGTCCTAACAAGCTGTTACACAAGCTGAAGACCGGAACTCCTGGGCCTTACACCGTTTTTGACTAAAACTGCACACTGAAAAAGCACAGGGCTCCTTCCTTCTTCACTGCCAAAGCTCAACTGAACTCCAACTGGCGAAACAGGGCACTTCCTTTGAGTTCCTCCCAGCTCTTGACTGGATTGGCTGTCACTCACAATAGACTGCTGCTGTTGGTCCAAAAGGCACGAAGTCAAACTACATCTCCCAAGTCACTGCCACTACAATCCTCTTGTGGCTGGCTCAGATTATGATCCCAAAGGCATCATTTTAGAAACTAGCTTACCCCACACTGTTGGTCCAGTTCAGCAGTTCAAAACTAGAATGGGGAACTAGCAGACACAGTTCTGACTGCAAAGAAAGCAGGTTAGACAAACTGTAATTTCATTATTACTCTAAATAATTTCTGGCAAACAGTTACATCTTTCAGATAGGTTCCCTTTGCACTCCTAGTGACTGCAAAAATGAAGTGAATTGGCAGCAGCTCGAGTGGTACTCAGAGAAGCACACAGTCCCCCATACAAACTAATTATGTCTGCAAGCAGACAGCTCTTAAAAGACAGTACCAGAGGTTCTAAAACACTCACTGATAAATGGCTTCGCGCCAAACACCATTCAGACTTGGAGCATTCAAGCAAGCTCCTGGAAGTCTTTTGAGACCCCCATTTGCAGAGGTTACACCCTTCCTAGCCTGAGGAAAAGCTTGGCGTCGCGTCAAGCAAGTACCATAAGTTTCAACTGCAACCATATACATTTGCATTAGGCTACACATGTAATCATCAGTCAATACATCATTTTACCAAGAACCATTTCTGGAAACATTGCAGTACGTCACTCTTTACACAGTATAACACACATTGTACCATAACTCAAGTTATTACCTCTTGTACATGAAACCTGAAGAGGGGACCCTTCCCTATCAGTTACCTTGGGGCTGGACGGGCAAGGGCACCATACTTAGAGAGCAACACAAGTAACTTGGAGTTAGCACTAACGCTCAGTTTGGGCAATGAGCTCGAAGGACACATACACTCCTTTATGGACAACATTGAGAGGCAGGTCCGCACTGGCCGGCCCAGGGAATCATAACTGAGAGGTGCACCACAGGCTTTGCAACTCGACCAGTCTTTCTAGGGGGCTGGTACAGTCTCTGCACTCTGAGCCTCATTTTCAGCATTGTTCTCACTTGTCAGAGTCTCCATGGGGTAGAGGCTAGAACTTGGGGCACTTTCAGCTCCAGGAGTTACAGTTTCTGAGTCCACAACATTTGGCTCGCATGGAGAGCTTTCAGACACTGGCAGTGGACTGTCAGGGCACTCAAAATACTCTTCTTGTTCAGATTGTATCACCAGTCTGCCCCAATCTATCATTTCCTCCTGAAAGCTCAAACAGTTCAACCATGCACAATGATTCCATTTCATCTGATCTGATGCTTTGCACTTCACTTTCTGGGAGCATTGGCTCCAGGGATGAAGCTAGGGGCATAGACAGTCAAGAAGGCCCAGCTTTGTCTCCAGTATTGACTAGGGATTGCCCGAAACAATTGACTCAGTTAATAGAAGGATAGTATTCAAAGTCCTCTCACTTTCTTCTGATATGGACTGACAGTCATGCTCAACTGGGACTTGTGCAGGGGAACACTTTAACTCTGCTTCTGTAGGTGCAGACTTCCTTGATCTTTTCTTAGCAGCAGCTCTAGTCACTGGTCAGAGGGGCATCTTCTGGGGGCTCAGACTCAATCAGGATTTGTCAATGGGTAGTAAATGATTTCTATGCATGTGTTTTACATCTTTTAGAATTGTTCTCAGGCCTTACTTTGTACACTGGCAGATCATCTAGTTTGCCCACTACAATGTGGGGGAGATGGTGCCATCTGTCAGCAATCTTGTGTTTGCCATGCAGTCCCAGATTTCTTAGCAATACCCGATCTCCCTCCTGGAGTTCCTGTGCTTTCACCTTTTATCATACCTTTCTTTGTTGGCCAGATTTCTTTTGGCAGCCATGGTTTGAGCCAGTTGAGTGCGCATGGTTAGCTGGGCCTTTAACTTTTGCACATACTGTAAATAGGTTGTCAGCAGAACCCCATCAGGAGACCCCAAACACACATCTACTGGTAGTCGAGCTTCTCTTCCAAACATCAAGCGGTGGGGGAGAATCAGGTGGCATCACTTTTGGTGCAGTTATAAGCATGTACCAGGGTGCTAATTTGTTGGCTCCATCTAGGCTTCCTTTGGGTGCAGGGTGCCTAGCATATCTAGCAAAGTCGCGGTTGAAGCGTTCAGGCTGTGGGTCCCCTGAGGGTGGTAAGGAGTGGTTCTGGACTTTCGCCTCCCCACAGAGAAAGCATCTCTTTGATCAGACGACTCTCAAAGTCTCTCCCTTGATCAGAATGGATTCTTTGTGGAGCCCATAGTGAACAAAAAGTTTTCTACAAGTACTTTGGCTACAGTGGATGCTTTCTGGTCTTTGGTGGGGAAAGCTTGGGCATATCTCGTGAAATGGTCAGTGACCACCAGCACATTACTGATATTTCTTTGATCTGACTCCAAACTTAGAAAATCAATACAGACCAGCTCCATGGGTGCACTGGTGGTTATATTAACAAGGGGCAGCCCTCTGGAGCAAAGCTTTCCTCTGTAACAGCGACTACAAGTTCGAATGTGTTGCTCCACATCAGCCCCATCTTAGGCCAATAGAATCTGGATCTCACCAAGTCAAGTGTTCTGTCTATACCAAGGTGCCCCATGTGGTTGTGCAAGGACCTCAATACTGAGTCTCGAAGGCAGTGGGCAGCACTAGTTGTTGTTTGTCTACTTGTCCCCTCTGTCTACTGTTTCTCTGTATAACAGTTTATTGATCAGTTTCAACTTAGGACCTTCTTTGTATAACAGTGCAGTTCTCAAATCAGTGGGCGTAATTTGGACACATCTTTTCCTGCATAGAGGGCTTCTAAAGCTGCTTTGATCATGGGATCGCGAGATTGAGCCCCCGAATACTATCATTGTCCAGCTGAGGCAGTGCACCAATGTCTATTGCAGAAAAGTGGCAATAAGCAGCAGGTATGCAATTCTCAGAGCTCCCAAGCAATCCACCATGCAGTCCACTCGTCCGTGGACATTGTTCCTCCCTGTCAAACTTCCGGCAGAATGTGCAGAATGTCAGGTTCTGCCAGTCGGACCCAATCATTCTGAGGGAACAGGCCTCCGGAGAGAGCATCAGCATCTATGTGGTTCAGACCTGCTCGGTATTGAGAGCAAAGCATATGTAGATAATGCAGAAAGCCACCTATGGCCAGTGGCATCCAACTTAGCTGAGGTCTGCACATAGGTCAAAGGATTATTGTCAGTTTTACTAGTATTTTAGCCCCATACAAGTACTCATGGGATTGGTCAACAATAGCCCACTTCAAAGCTAAGAACTCTAACTTATGTACAGGATAGTTCTTTTCGGATGGGGTCAGGCTTCTACTGGCAAAGGCCACTGGTCTCAGGCCATTCTCGTGCTCTTGGTACAACACAGCCCCAACCCTTGCAAGCTAGCATCAGTGTGCAGGGCGTAAGTTTTTCTTGGATCGACATAGGCCAGCACTGGAGCATGGGTGAGTTGATATATGATCTCATGAAAACAGTCTCACAATCAGGAGTCCAGGCCCCAAAATACTTCACTTCGGATGAAAATACACTCCCTTCAGTCTTGAGGATGCTGACTTTTGTAGTATTTTTTGTGGGTTGGGGATACCCTTGAGTAAGGTTAAGTAAAGGTAGGATCACTCTTGAATAGTCCTTGATGAGCGCCGATAATAACCACAGAATCCAGGAATCTTTGCAGTTCTTTAGATTTTTGGGCTGTGGCCAGGTGGTCAAAGACCTCAACTTTACTTGGGTGGTCTCTATTCCCTCGGTGGATACTATGGCCAATCCCACATACTTTACTGATGTTTGAAAAAAGTGACACTTATCAATGGACAGTTTAAGGCCCAAAGTCCTCCAGTCGGTCCAATACCTTAAATAATCTGCTCTCATGTTCCTCAGTGAGCTGCCAAACACAATAACATCATCTAGGTATACCAGGCACTCTAGTAAGTTCATGTCCCCACTGCACGCTCCATCAATCGTTGAAAGTGGCTGGGGCACCTGAAATCCTTGAGGCATCCTCATGAATTCATGAAATAGCCCGGACAGATAAAGGCTGTCTTTTCACCGGTCCTCTGGGGCCAGCCGGGATCTGATAGTACCCACTCGGAGATCCAGCACAGAGAACCACTTGCTCCCGTTTAGGCAGTCCAAAGCATCCTGAATGCGGGGCATTGTGTACTGATCAGGGATAGTCCGCCCGGTTTAGATGCGATAATCCACACACATCCTTACTGTTCCATTCTTTTTCCTCACTACCACAATGGGGAAGCATAAGGGCTTCTGGATTCTTGTATTACACCAGCAGCTAACATCTCTTGCAGATGCCGTCTCACATCATCTATGTCAGCAGGTGCCAGGCGCGAGACCTCTCCACGAAATGAGTCTTTTCGTCATGCAGCTGGATATTGTGCTCAGCTCCTTCGCATCCTACATCCCATTCCTTTAAAGAAAACACCTGGTCTCTGGGCAAGCTTCTCACTGATCTTCACTTTCCATTCAGCTGGCAGCGAAGTCGCCAAAATCAAACAAGTCAAGCGTTACTCTGTCATTCTTCCTTGAACTCTTGCTGCTGGTGGCACTGCAGTGTCTGCACAATGCACATTAGCCAGGATGCAACCTCTGTTTACTCGAATGTCTCTTTCAGACACATTATGAACTTGGACCATTACCCTTCTGGCATAAGCATGGGCTCTAGCGGGCAAAATACTAAGCTTGACCAGCAGTCCCTCTGGCAATTTTCCATCGCCTGGTGCATCCAACATTAATATTTTATTCTTAACATCCTTTCTGATCGGACCTCTCCCTGTAAAGTTACACTGGGCATTTGGCGCCAGGATCAGAGACTCAGGATCCTTCTTCCATACAATTCCGACGGTTCCTCTGGTTCTGTTTTCCAGCATCTCTCTGTGCCTCATAGGCCTTCTTAATTAAAGCGGAACTCTTAAAGCTCTACTAGTCTTTGACCCCTGTTTTCATAACACAACTGTGCCAGCCTTCCGAACATATGAGCATTTGTTCCAATCAACAAAGGGACACCATCATACAGTCCAGTGGGGGACACACTAAGGCTAGGGTCTCTGCTTGTTAGGCCACTCCAGCCCGGAGGTGGGGAAAGACACAAAGTCGGATATACCCGGAATAGGGTAGGCCTTCTCCTTAACCCCCCATACATGCAGTCCTTCTAATGGTTGTAAGGGTATGTCTGACCAAATGCTTCTGATACCAATCTTGGAACATAATTGTCACTTAGGAGCCACTGTCTAATATAGCTCTTGTAGACCTCCGTTCACCTTTACAGTGGTCTCCATGGAGGACCCACTATTCTGGACCAGTCTGGAGAGGCGGTAGTGGGGCCTGGGCAACTGACCTTGCCACAAAAGGACGTGGAATTAGCATTTTGGTGCCCTCACTGGGATCATGTCGTGCACCTCTTAACCACTGATTTCTTCTCCGAGCTCTCCTTGTAGCCTATATGCAACTTTGTCAAGTGTCTTTTGGGGACTGGCATTCCCTTTTCATGTGCCCATCTTTCCCACAATTATAGCAAAACACTTTCTGGAGTTTGAGCTGGCGAGCGCCACACTGGGAGCCAGGGGAGGGGTATTACTAACTGGAAACCTTGGTGCCATCTCTGTCTATGAGCGTGATAAGCATTTGGAGACATCTCGTCAGTTTTCTCCACTTCCATGGTCAAGGAATCGAGTTCGGAGCTGTTATCAGCAGGAGATACATGGGTGGGTACCCCACCCCCATAGCAGATGCAGTCGGATATAGGTCAGGGCCGTCACTTGCAGGCGTGGCCTTCATAAAGGACTGTTTTTGAATTCGGATCTCTCTCAACAGTTGCCCCATTGTGACATATCTTTCCTTGTCAGAGCACTCATTGACTGCCAACCTCTGCCCTTGAACTTCATGATGGGTCACCCTCAGTCACTAAGGTCGTGGCAGCTATTGGTGCAGGTCCCTCCAGTCGTCTTTTCTCAACTCCTCGAATTTCTCATTAACTCATCATGGGAGGTGGGGATTCCAGTCGATCTTTCCAGGTGTAACTGAAGCAACAGCAGTTCTGAGAAGGGGGGCAGACTTAAGGATCCTGTCCAGCCTGGTTCGGTCCAGTTCAATCGGCTGGCAAACTACCTTTTCTGAGGCATTCTTGCAACAATTTTTCCAGCCGAGATACATACAGACAACAACTCCCTTGGTACTGTTGTGCATCTCTTACTCTCCACCATAGGTCCTCATCAGAATCTGGGCTCCCATACACATTCTCCAAGGCCTCAAGATAGGCCTGTGCAGTCGCTTCAGGGTTACTGGCCCGTTTAGCACGGATGGTAGCCAGGGCAGGACCTCGGAGGCTCTCACTAACCCTCTTTGGCTTTTCACCTTCCGAGCATTGCCATTCCTAGCACTTGGGGGCAACATAGTCTATCCAGGTCTCCAGTCATCCTCCCTTGGGGGTGGGAGGGTGTCAGAGAGATCCTCAACCTTCGGTAAGAGTCGTGACTAATGGCAGGTGCAGAAATAGGAGTCTGCATTGGTTCAGCCACCATTCACGGGCACTGGAGCAGGAGAGGGTGTTGGGAGGAACACCCCAGGTGGAAAGAATAGTTTCTTCAAGTCCTCCACAGTTTTCCCTCTCCCAGCAACCATTCAGCAAATTTCTCCTCAAAGTTTCAGATAGTGGTGGGGCTGATTCCCCCAGGTCTTTACTGTCCTTAGTTATCACTCTCCAAGCAGTGAGGGCTCCCTCTGGGAGTAATGGTCTGTGGGCACTTTGGAGCTATCTATGGGATCCTTAAACTCTACTAGGGCCAGGAAAGTGTGGGTGAGCAGATTAGCATGCGACCCACCACCACAGGGTTTTATAAACCTTCCACTTGGAAAGTACTCCCTGCACAGTGTCCGTATTGATACCAGGGGATGTCAGGATAAGCATAGCATTTTGGGGTCGATCTCCTCCCCAGTACACCCTCCACCAGCCGGTGCACAGCCACTTCTGTCAGGTGCCCATTTTTTCTTAACAGTGGTTCGTAAATATGGCCACTAGAGGACACACAATCCCAGCGGTGAGCCTCAAAATGTAACCCCTAGATGAGCGCTATCCCAGGGGCTACTACCCTGCCTGATTTGCCACTAACAGGTTGAGGGCCTGGATCCAATGTAGGTGCCTCCACCCAGAGGTCAGGGTTGCAATAGTTAAACTAACTTGGTCACAGCCCTCTGGGACACTGCAACCCCTTTCTTCCACTAGTGGCCACACAATATATCAAATTACCTTCACAGTATACACTTACCCCAGGTCTGGTTCCGGCACTGGGACCTCCTGTGAAATGAGATACAGTGCAACAATCACAGTACAGTGACTTTAACATGACAAATACCTCAGGCAGTATAACTTTGCTGAAACAAGCAGCTCTGATTTATTTAGGGGATATAACAAGGACAGGAAATCAGGTTAATTAGCTTATCACTCTAATAATCTACCTATGGCTCTGTGCACAGGCCTATCCCTATCAGTTACTGTCCCTGGGTACCCCAAGCCCTAGTATTGCTAGTCCAAACCGTGGCAGCTGGTAGGGGCCCTTTCACACAGAGAAAAGGAGAATTAAACAGTCAGCAGTACAGTAATTCCATTTGGATTTAATGTGGCAATTCAACAGGGAGCAACCCTGAATTAGTACTCAGACCTCAAATAAGATAGGGTCCTTCAATGTCCAGCAGGGCTCACTTGAGGTACACAAACCTCTTCACACATCCATATAAAGAAAGTACTATACCAGGCAGGCTGCATCTGGTATCGATCGCAATTACTGCAGGCTTCGGGAGAACACACAGCAGATTCAAGTTCCTGACAGACCGAGTGCAATTTTCAGCAATTCTTCCAGTCTTCTACAGGGTGAGCCTGGTTTCTACTCTTCAGAGATCCTTTGATTCTTTTCACAGGGGCAGTTCAGTCCTAACAAGCTGTTACACAAGCTGCAGACCCGAACTCTGGGCCTTACACACGTTTTTGACTAAAACTGCACACTGAAAAGCACAGGGCTCCTTCCTTCTTCACTGCCAAAGCTCAACTCAGCTCAACTGACTAGACCGGGCACTTCCTTTGAGTTCCTCCCAGCTCTTGACTGGATTGGCTGTCACTCACAATAGACTGCTGCTGTTGGTCCAAAAGGCACGAAGTCCAAACTACATCTCCCAGAGTCACTGCCCATACAATCCTCTTGTGGCTGGCTCAGATTATGAGTCAAGGCATCATTTTAGAGCTAGCTTACCCCACACTGAGTTGGTCCAGTTCAGCAGTTCAAAACTAGAATGGGGAACTAGCAGACACAGTTCTGACTGCAAAGAAAGCAGGTTAGACAAACTGTAATTTCATTATTACTCTAAATAATTTCTGGCAAACAGTTACATCTTTCAGATAGGTTCCCTTTGCACTCTAGTGACTGCAAAAATGAAGTGAATTGGCAGCAGCTCAAGGTGGTACTCAGAGAGCACACAGTCCCCATACAAACTAATTATGTCTGCAAGCAGACAGCTCTTAAAGAGACAGTACCAGAGGGTTCTAAAACACTCACTGATAAATGGCTTGAAGCCAAACACCATTCAGGCTTGGAGCATTCAAGCAAGCTCCTGGAAGTCTTTTGGGAACCCCCATTTGCAGGGGGGTTACATATGTATTGTATTTACTGTGAAATCCTTGTAACTTTCACTTGCTGTATCTATAACTTCTGTATCTACTGTATGTGCCATCTCTATGGCCCGGATCATGCCTGAAAACTGTCCCTGGGACCAATGTACCCATCCAAATAAAAAAATAAATAAAACTTCCTCACAGAGAATTAGAGAATGTGGCCTCTCCATCACATTCTCAAATTTCTAATTGTGCTCCCCTCCCTTCTGTCATGTGTCCTCCCGAGGGCTTATCCTTCCCTTGTCTATCCCCTACCACTCTGCCTGTCCCCATCTCACCTTAACCGCACGCTCTCCCATTCTGCCCTGTTACTCTGTTCTTTTCTCTCTTAACTTACGGCTGTCTTGTATCTTATGGTGCTGTAACACACCATTATCTATCAGTTGTCCTCGTTAGTATGTCCAGCTTCTGTACTAGACACATTATACACTGTGAAGAAATTGAACCACTGCTCTAAACTGTTCTTCACTAATGACTTCAACTATTGTTCGTCCGTTTTGTATAATATTTCTGAGATGTTATGTTTGCGACTGTTCATATATTGTATATCCAGTGTACCTGTGCTACCAGTAAATGAGCTTTGCTCAATGGTGATCGCCTGGATAAATAAAAGATTGATTGATTGACATCCCTCCTTTTTTTCAAATTTAATGAGCTTTATTTATAAGGAAAGTTGTTTCAACACTCCAGTAAACCAGTAAGACCTAAAACAATACATAATGGTATTTTGAACCATGACAAAATAGAAAATTGACATAACCTTTTATCCATATGGTTAACAATGTAATCAGTCAAACACAGAATCACAACTCAGAAATATTTTTACATTGAAGCTAATATTCTTACTTATATTAATCTACCCTCTTTCCCAACCTTCCTTCCCCCCTCCCTTCTTTCCTGTCCCTCTCCCCCTCCCCTATTGTACGCAAGGTCCTAAATCTATAAATTCTAGCTATCTACTATTATCATTGAGAGTCACATTTCCAGTCGTAGAAATTATAGTTTATTCTCTGCAGAAATTATCTGTTCCCTATAACCATTCACTTGATAGTCAGCAATGTGTATAAGGGTGCCCATACCTTTTGATAATGATGTGGTCTTTGAACCATTTGAGCAGTGATGTTTTCTGCTTGAAGAGCAAACAATATCTCTTTGAACCATCCTGTAAAAGAGGGGACAGTCTGATCTAGCCAATGCCTTAAAATTACCTTTTTAGCACATAGTGATATCAATGCCATGTGTTTTCATTGATTTCCAATTAAATATTCACTATGATCTCCCAATACACATATTTCTGGTCTGAAAGCCTCAGTAAGTCCTAATAAAGGGTCAGTTTTAGTTTTGATTGCCTCCCATAACGGTAAGTTTTTTTTCACAATCTCACATGATATGTAATAGGGTCCCAAGGTATTTATGACATCTTGTACACAGGTCGGAAGAAAGTTTGCCCATTTTATACAATTTAGTTGGTGTATAATACAAATTATGTATGACATAAAATTGTAGAATTCGGTATCTGGGCCATTTTATATCTTGATAGAGCTGGGTCCAGATCTTAGGCCATGAGCGTGACGTGATTGACATCCCTTCTGAACCTCCCTCCTATTATTTTCCACTCATGTCCATGAGACCGCAAGTTAGTGTTCAGGCTAAATGGTTCCCCACAGTTCATTTTGTTAATTCCTCTGAGGAACTCGAAGGTCTCAATCATATCTCCCCGCTCCCTTCTGGTCTCCAGTGTGAACATATTAAGTGCCTTGAGACGCTCTTCATAGGATCTTCCCTGCTGGCACTGAATCATTTTTGTTACTCTGCACTGTGCTGTCTACAGCTATTCTTATCACTTCTGAGGCAAGGACTCCAGAACTGGGTGCAGTACTCAGGTGAGGTCTCACCAGGGATCCCTAGAGGGTAAGTATTACCTCGTTTCTTCTGCTGTCAGTACCCCTCCTAATACATCCCAGCATCCTATTTGCTTTGCTATAAGCCATATTGCACTGGCTCAGTTGCTTAAGTGAGTTGCTGATGATAAAATCCTAGATCCCGTTCCTCAGCCATAGTGCTAGGTCTCTCACATCCCATTCAGTACTCCATCTGGATAGACCCGTAGGGGTTTAGCTAGTTCTGCTGCTAATTCCCTGAGTATCCTCGGATGCAACCCATCTGGTCCCGGGGCCTTATCTATCTTTACGGCAGCTAGCCTTTTCAGGACCCTTTCACTAGTAAATATCAACTGTCTGATCTCCGAGACTCCCTTAGTGGCTGCTTTGATGCCATTCTTCAGCAAGGACCTGCCGTCCTCCCTAGTGAAAACTGACCAAAAGTAATCATTCAGGATGGCAGCCTTTTGCCCGTCCTCCTCTGCCGCCCTACCTGCCTCAGCTAGCATAATGATTCTCCCTCCTTGTTCCCTTTTTTCCCTAATATATCTGAAAAACAGTTTTTCTCTATTATGGACCCTCATCACAGCTGTGATCGCAGCTGTGTGTCTGCTTTTGCCTCCCTAATGGCCATCTTTGCTTCCCTGTTTTTCTGTACATAATCTTCCCACTCTACCGCCCCTGCTTTTCTTTGTATTTATAGAAGGCTTTCTTCTTGGCTGTCACCACTTCACTGACCCTTGCCAGAAACCATAATGGTCTCTTAAACCTGTTTTTTTGTTTGTTTGTGTTTTTGGTTATCGTTCTTTTGCATACCTTAGATGCCTCAAGAATGGACCCTTTAATTACCCCCCATCTCTCTTCCACCCCACCTATGTTATCAACCCCAGCTAATTTATCCCTGACCAGCTCCCTCAGCCTATTGAAATTTGCCCTTCTAAAATCAAGGACTTCAGCTCTTGATTATGGTTTGCCGGACCTGAGAGACGCTTCAAATCAGAGTTATGGTCGTTGTTCCCCAGTGACTCCCACAGCTCCCACCACCTCTGAGTCGGTGAGCACCACGTCAAGGATTGTGATCTGTCTGGTGGGTTCCTTAACTATGTGTACCAGTACACAGTCTTGGAAAGCATCCAGCAAGGCTTGACCTTTGATGGTTTCATTCACCAGAACATCCCAATTGATATTTGGTAGGTTCAGACCCCCTACCACCACTACTTACACCTTGGCTATCCACCTTTTAAGTTCTTCCCTGAGTTCTCTACCTTCCCCCCATCCTGAAAGCCTATAGATAACCCCCAAGCATATTTTCTCCTTGACAAAAAGGGCAACTGCTTCCCCTCTACCTGTTCCTCTACCCCTTTTAAATAGTGAATACCCAGGGATCGTCATCTACGAGTCACTATTATCTGAAGCCCACATTTTCATGATGGCCACAAGGTCCGCCTTAGTGTTTGTCATCAGCGCCTAGAGCTTGCAAAGTTTGTTACCTAGGCTCCTGGCATTAAGGCAGACCCCCTCCCATCTGACACCTGATTCTGCTTTGCTGCTGGCCTTCTGTTTTTCTTGTCTTTTCCCCCCTTTGTTGGTGCTGTCACCCTTTGCATTCCTGCTCTCTGCTGCCCCTTCTCTTGGTCCAGTAAGCACCACAGCTCTGTTTGTACTCTGTTTGCTTCTACCATTCCCTTGGATGTGTGGGATTACTAGCTAGTATCCCCTTCTGCTCTGCAACCACCGTGGTTCCCCTAGACCTGGTATCCCCCAGTCAGTTTAAACATCTGATAAATTCAGTGGCCAGTAACATCTTGCCTCAACTACAGCTTTCCATGCCCCTGCAAGGCTTGCCACACTGTTGCCAACTCTATTTGTTTTGAATAAACACTCACCCCAGAAACTGATGCATCATCCATGCTGCACATTGAAACTACCCCTTGCCCTCATTTTGTGCTGTCTTGACCTGAGCTAGTTATGAAACGTTGCTGCCACCTACTGGCCAATTGGCAGTACTGAAATGACACCTTGGGACTAGTTCTTTTGAGAATTTTTTTTTTTAATTTAATTTTCTTTGTAATTTAACTGTTAATTGTATTTACTCTTATATTTACTAATTACAATACACCCATTTTATAATCACACTAATGAATTCCAGGGAGTGTGTTGTGCTAGGAAAACAGCACTTCTCTGGTGGTGGAAGCATTTGACTGTTTCAACCCAATAGAGGTGTACTGTTATCCCAGCACAACACACCTTCAGTCATGCCTTGTTGCTAAAGTATCATGCAGCTCATGTTTTGGGCACGTGTTTGCCAGGTTTTGAGGATATACAGTGTCTCCTCCAGGATGAAGTTCAGTATCACAGTTTCAGTCAGTGATGTATTGCAGGAAACTTCAGGAACCAGTGAAATCCTAAGGTAATTACTATCAGTTATTCATACAGGAAACTGTGACATCTAATAAGAGTGCGTCATCCTGGTAAGGGGAACAGCAGCTTTCATCTGCGAATTGTTTGCTGTGAGACTCTAGATCCAGTAACAAATATCTTCTCTTTTATGTTCTATGTACCGCTAGCTTGGCAAGCAACGACTTTCGGGATGCTGGTATGGAAATTTTGTGCAAAGCGCTAAGGCACCCAGACTGCAAAATCCAAACCCTAAAGTAAGTTTGTGTATGACTAAGTGATCACACTATTATAATTGATACAAAGTAACCATGGTGACCATTTCAAAAAAGATGCCATAAACCTAATGGGTGTCACTATTATATTATTAGTGTATAGTGGAATGCTGTTATGCTTGGAATTCCATGCCTAGAATATGCTTGTTCTGCTGCAGTAGTGACATCATTATGTTTTTCTGTTGCAGTAGTGATGTCACTACTGCAGCAGAACAGCTTGTAATGCTGCCACCTAGTTGCTTTCCTCTATCCAATTCTGTGGTAGAACAGCATTCTAGAACCTCTAGAGGCTTCACAAGTCAGTCTCATTGTGAAAGAGAAAAAACACCCACAATGCACACATTTCACAATACTGTACTCTATAAAAAATACAGGATGAGCAACTTTATGCACAACCAGTGTGTTCCGTCACCTCGGGGTTCTGATTCCCATGGGCCTCTTGAGCTTCGCTCTCGAGGTCAGAGGGAATCAGAACCCCTCTGTGGCAGAACACACTGGTTGTGCATACTTGCCCATCCAGTATTCTCTGTGATGTGCTGACGCATGTGGCTACAGGAATTGGAGAACTATGCCTATCAAATTATTATGACTACAGGGCAGAGCTCTGCAGACGTTTTGCTAGGACAGAAATAAGGAGACCACTGGATGTCTAACAGACTTCGTTTAATTGGACTTTTCATGCTATCCCTCTGCAGTTATAAATGCTGTGTAACGATGATCTTCATTGAGTGGTGCACTGCAGTAATGTCTCTCTAGAACTTATACATGCTGCAAAAGCTTTGTTCTGCCTGTGAAGCAGTTACATATCTTGTAAAAGCATTGAAACTTCAATGTTCTGCTGCATTATTTTCTGGCTAAGAGTAATACAGGCTGCAGGAACAGAGTGTCTCTTTAACAACTGATCTTGCTGCACAAGCTGTGGAACATCATTTCCTGTACCGTATCTGGGTGCTATCCATAGAAATTAAGTGTGGAACTGGAAATATTTTATCGAAAGCAGAAAAAAGGAAAAGACTAATTTCCTGTACCTTATCTGTGTGCTGTCGGTAGCTGGTGACACTTCACACAGCAGTCTGAAGTAAGTGTGTGTGTGTGTGTGTGTGTGTGTGTGTGTGATTTTCATTGAGTGGTGCACCACAGTACTGTCTCTCTAAAAACTATACATGCTGCAAAAGCGTTCTGTCCGTGTAACAGTTATATTTGCTACACAAGCTTTGGAACTTCATTCAGTATACTGCCGCATTACTTTCTAAGATACATATCATTCTCAGCATCTCATGTCTTGTTTTTTATTACTTCCATCCCCCACTGCTCTCAGATTACCTTGCAACACATGTTGAGTCTTAACCCTTAATTATCCTGGTAGTTAATCTTCAGCCTTCTTGTGTGCTTTTGAATGATATTTTATTGTAGCTGCCTGTTCTTTAGTGCATTTCACTGTTCAAGCCCCCAAAGATATTGTGTGTTTACAAAGGTTTTTATTTGAAATTCCTCACCTCTCTCATTACGGCCGTGGGGGGAGCCTACAGCCATTTTGCTATCTGTAGCTTGAAAATGGAGTTTGGTGGAACACATTTTTTTGACATTTCAATGTATCCTTCCACACCTACAAATCACTATGACAACTAAAATAAAATAATCCCTTCTTTCTGTTTAAAATGTTGGAGACATAACTCCAAGCTGCTTATCTGATGGCCATCATCAAACTGAAATAGCTTGTTAAATATTGGTTGCCTGTTAATCTGGAGATTTGTTTACCCTCTTCGAAATGCAACAACTTGCACATTTAAATGATTAACATGTAAACATTTTTTTGCTACTGACTTCAGTTGGGGATGAATATCTTTCAAGAAAAATTCATCCCTCATAAATGTTACCTTTTCCCAGCAAACGTTATAAAGATTTACACTGTGTTTAACCTCTCAAGACCTATCTGATAAAATGCCAGGTCTTCAATGAACTACCCAGACTGAATACCTGAATAAATTTTTGACAGAAAGGGCTGCGGCCTGCTTCCCAAACATAACAGATACGATCTACTGAGATCTCTTATAGTCCGAGTGTGTGTGTGTGTTGTTTGGGGAAGGGGTGGAGAAACAGCCAAACTCTAGGCAAGGGAGACCTCATCTAATGAATTAACTGCTGACAAACCATGAGTGATACAGAAGCAAATGATTTGATACCTTTTATTGGACCAACATAGATGTGACATAAAGAACTTATACCATTTATAACATTTCTGATCAAACAACTGCAAACAGAAGACTGTTTTTTGTCATTTTATACTATGATGTACTGAGTGTATATTTACTGAGTTGCTGGATCAGGGCCTTGATAAAATAACATTTACTTATTCAAAATTCCATCAGGTGGACATAAAAAGGTCTATAAGATTTTGTCTGAAAATTAACAACTATAAGATGCAAAAAGAGCATATGTGTGTGTATATATAATATATAAGGGATATGCAGCGGTTCAGTGTGTGATAATGCATTTATCTTGTACAGTTTCCAGTGACCTCAAGTAACCTCCAGTGCGAAGGCACAGTAAAGAATGAGGTCAGTGGAACTGTACAAAATAATGCATTATCACACTAATTTCCTTCAAATCATCTAACAGGTTTAGATGTTGTGTGAACATTTTGATTTTGGTAGGTGTAAATAATTTGTCAAAAGGGAAAAGAAAATTGAATTTATGCTGTTTTTCTAATTATAAAAAACAAAATGGTATCTATATATGAAACACCACTCATTTTGTAGATATTTTTGAGCTGAACATTTTTCGTGCTCACAGTACCATGCTATCATTTTTTGTTTTAAAGTTATTTATATTTGTTTGTCAAAAAAGTAAACAAAAAATTACATTTTCTTCTGTTTTCTTGCTAACCATATACAATATACAGGGTTCATATAAATGAAACAGTACTCATTTTGTAGATAATTTTGTGCTGAACAATTTTCGTGCTCACAGTACCATGTTATCTTTTTTCGTTTTTAAGTTATTGACATTTAAATATGGTTAGTACTGGTTCTGAGGCAGAACATTCTAAATGAATTCTGAAGAGAACTGTGTAGATAAATGAGCTAGTGATGTAGTTACTGTGTGGATAAATGGGTGATGATGTAGTTACTATGTGGATAAATAAATTTATTACCATAGTAGCGAAGATAAATGGTTTTATTCTACAGTTTTTATCCTGACCCCGTTGCATAAATATATATATATATATATATATATATATATATATATATATATTACATGTCTATTTGCAATACATTTGTTTACAGGCATTAGTAGTATTTTTTGAAAGATTCTGACTTGTGACTATTAATTTTGAGTATAGTTCATGAAATAATTAGCTTGGTATTTGCTATTTTATATAGTCCCCCATTGTGCTTTATGCATAGCATATAAATAGAGATCACTGTAAGGCCATCATGACATATAACACTAATACTGAGCAGCAAATTGGAGCTCTTTTCCTAATAAAAGGCTGGTGATATAATAAATAAAGAAGAGTATTAAATGAGGAACCAGTGGCTTATGAAAAAATCCACAGGGATTTGGTTGTGTCTTTGTGAGGAACAAACAGGGAAAATGAGGGTTTCTTACAGAGTAATGGTTATTTGGCTCTGGGAGCGCTGAATATTTCTTATCCTGTATTTTGTATCATGGATAGGGCAGGGGAGATGCTATATCTCATTGTCACAGGGATATTCATTTACACATTTTTGCACTGTATTTACTCAGGCTGTCCCAAATTAGATGCCGTATCTTGTTTTCAGTAGGGTCATGATTTTACCATTTTTATAATGTATTTATTCAGGCTACCTAGTCCAGGGTCCCCGTTGTCAAAGGGCATATGCAGTGCATCCCAGTGGAAAAGGGAGATATGCCACACAACTCCAACAATGCACAGCAGCATGATATTCAAATGTGCGAGATGCACTCGCCACAAGGTAATGGGCCAGGGCACACACAAATGGCATGCCATTCAAGTCGAGGGGGCAATCCCATGCTGCGGCATATTCAGTGGGAATGTGCCCCTCACAGTCCAAAGCACTGTGACCCACAGTTAGGCTGTGAATAGCTGACCTAACCCAGCCAGCCACCCACAGGCAGGCTGCAGAAGTGTACCCAGGTGCACAGCAGCCTGGTAGCCCTGGTGGACTAGAGGTACCCCCTTTTCATCCCCAATCTAGTCAACTCCATCCCTGAAGAGCTCCATAGTGTAGCCCCCCAGACCCAGTTGCACCAGAGGAAACCGTGGTCCATATCCATAGTCTTGAGGACTCCCACCGCCACTGTACACAGACACCCTCACTCCCCCCATACATGAACTGTTGCAAAGACTGGCACTGCCCTCCACACCCTGCCATGGCCAGCTATTGACTGCACTGAACCTGGGCTGGGGACCTGCACTCTGGAATGACCCAACTGGTTGTATTGTGCATTGGGGCACCATGCCTTCTGTGGATCTACCAGTGTATGCAGCTGTGTGTATGTCCCTGGCAAACCGAAGAGGAAATTTACATGCCTCCAAAGCATGCCTTGTCGATACTGTATCTTCCTGCTGTCATACACCGCTGCAAGTCCACACTCTCCCCTGTTTCCCTGTGTAACATGCCACCCTCCAGACTGCTGAACTATCCCGGATGCCATTGGGTGCAGTATCCTGTAATGCCATTTGCAGTGTGTGCTTCAGGCTATAGATAGTTCATCCGCAGTTATTTAGTTGTACAACAAATAGCAGGTCAGCTGTAACATGCCTGTTTTGGGACCTGTGTGAGTGGGGACAGCATCATCCATCACCCATACTGAGCAGTGCAGTGGCACCGGGATGATGGATCTGCATGCCAGTTATCACACACACAGAGCTTGTGCCAACGTATAACACATTTCAGCATCTTACTGTGAGTGTTTCACCACCTGCCGATAGACTGGTACAATCCCATTACAGAGCCAGTTGTCGCAATGGGATGGGCTGGGGAGCAAGGAGGGGGTGTCTCTGCACCTTTGAGGGGGTGCGGGGGCCACTACACTATGGACATGGACTGAAGGTGTATTCAGGTGCAATTAGGGATGGCATTGGGGTCCCTACAATATGGAACTGATAGAGCCTAGACTCCGGTGCGATCAGGGCTGGTAGAACGGGTGTGTGGGGAAGGTGCCACTATACCACCAGGGACTTCAGGGCCTGTCCCACATAGGAGCAATTGGGGTTGGGGCTTGGGGCGAGAGCTGCTCGGCACATTCATCCTCATGCCCCCACCCCCCACCCATCACTAGTTCTACTTTTATAGGCACAGGATTTGACTGACAATAGGAACTTCCTGTTTGGGAGCAGGAAGGGAGTGATCATAGAGGCACAAAAATTCACCATCCTAGAGGGAAAGAGTAGCTCTCCATCCCCTAGCTGCTGGAGGTCTGACTCTGAGCAAGTAAGAAGGAGACTACTGAGAAATATAGGAACTTCCTGTCACAGAACAGGAAAATTAGGAGCTTTAAGGGCACAGATGCAGTAGGAAAGTAGGGAGAAAAAATAAATAAAATTTATATAAAAATTAAAACAAAAAAATAAACAGAGAGGAAAGAGTAAGTATACAAAACAACAGTTAAGGAGCCACATATAAGATGTGATGGGAGTGGTGCAGTGCAGTGGCTGTGAAGCAGCAGTCTTCCAGGAGACATTCTGGAGGATGCGGTGTTGTCCCATCTGCAGTCTTGAGGTGTTGTCCCATCTGCAGTCACCTCTCTGGGCTGAGGGAAGAAGTTGCTCATCTCCAGGCTGAGTTGGCCAGGATTCAAGGGACCTCCTTTCCCACCCAGGGACCACCATGGCCACTGCCCCTACCTCAAAGGTTGCCAAGAAAGAGGAGTGGTTGGACCAAGTTGGGCTCAGGGAGGGGGAGGATGGTGGAACAGAGGTGCATTCCTCCAGTTGTACCTCTCCATGATTCATACGCTGTTCTGGTGGAGAGTGGTTCCTCTATGGAGGCAGCTGCAGTGGAGACCAAAGAGGATGCTGGGACCTCCACAAAGGAGACCCACAGAAGGGTGGCATGGGACCCCACAGGGGAAGAAAACAACTCCTGGTGGGGGACTCAATTGTTGGGGGGATAGAACTGGGGGAGGAAGGGGAGAGGGAGGTAAGGTGCCTGCCTGGCACCATGGCTTGGAGGGACAGGGAGAGAATCCTCAGGATTGCGGGAGCAGCTGCACGAGGGAGGGAGCTGGATGTCATTGTCCACCTAGGGACACATGACCTGGCTGGAAATGGGATCAGAGCAGTGCAAGAGGAGTTTGAGGAGTTGGGGAGGGGTCTTAGACAAGTAACACGTACAGTAAACTTCTCGGAGGTGCTGCCTGTCTATGGCAAGGGTGATGCTAGGGTACTCCACACCATGGGATTCAGTGGTTGAAAAACTGGTGCGGAGATCAGGGATTTGGCTTCATTGGGGATCCACCTGGAGGGATACAGGCCTGTACTGGCATGATGGTTTGCATCTGTCCAGGAGGGGAACCAGAATCCTAGGTGATACTGCAGTAGCTAAGAGAGAGTGAAAGCAGCCACCAGCTTCCTTAAATCAAGGAGGTAATTTAATAGACTACACTGAATTGAATTACTAATTTTTGGGCCTGTGTAATTACTGTAAGTAGGAGTCTGTGTTTTGATTCTTTATTTTTGGGGTTGACTTTTCTTAGTTTAACTTTTATTTGCCAGGAAGAAAATCTAGCTGGGAGATATTTGCAGTCATTTGTGACTAGACCTGTTACTTGACCTCTGTGAAATTGGTGTCTGAAAAGAAGGAAGGCACTCCCTGGGGTAGAGGGTCGGAGCTGTAGTTGATTGTTTCTGGAGGGCATGGGTTTACTCCCACCCACCCTGCCCCTCACCCCGTCCACCCCAAGTGTATAATTGCCTTTATATTAGGGGTTCTGACATCACTTCCCAAAACTGCTAAGGACATGCATCTGTTCATGTCCTTAAAGGCATAGCACACGTAATAGGGGATAAAGACACTCACAAGCTTGCACACACTAAAACAAAAACAAACAAAAAATCTTAAACAGGAAGGGAGACAGACATGTGGGGAGTGGTGCAATGCACTGGCTGTCTTCAGTCTTCCGGGAGACATTCTGGAGACTGCGTTGCTGCCGTATTGGAAAACACCTCTCTGGTCTGAGGGAGGAGGTTGCTTGTCTCCATGCTGACCTGGCAAGGATTCAGGAAACCTCCTCCCCAACCCAGGTCACCACCACTGTCTCATAGGTTGCCAAGAAAGAGACGCAGTTGGACAACGGTGGGCTCAGGGAGGGTGAGGGTGGTGAAACAGAGGTGCATCCCTCCAGTCGTGCCTCTCCACAATTCATTTTTACGTTCTGGTGGAGCGTGGTTCCTCTATGGAGGCACCCACAGTGGAGACCGAGGAGGATGCTGGGAACCCACAGGAGGGTGGCATGGGACCCCACAGGGGAAGGAAACAACTACTGGTGGGGACTCAATCGTTAGGAGCTAGAACTGGGGAGGGAGGGAGGGAAAGGAGGTAAGGTGCCTGCCTGGCCATGGCTTGGAGGGACAGGAAACAAATCCTCAGGATCATGGAGCAGCTGCATGTGGGAGTGAGCTGGATGTCATTATCCACCTATGGACAAATGACCTGGCTGGGAATGGGATCAGAGCAGTGCAACAGGAGTTTATGGAGTTGGGAAGGGCCTAGACAAGTAGCACACACGGTAACTTTCTCATAAGTGCTACCTTTCTATGGTATGGATGAGGCTGGGGTACTCCGCACCATGGGATTCAATCAGTGGTTGAAAACCTGGTGCAGAGCTCAGGGATTTGGCTTCATTGGGGACTGGGGCTGTACCTGAAGGGATACAGGCCTATACTGGCATGATGGTCTGCATCTGTCCATGAGGGGAACCAGGATCCTAGGTGATAGGTTTAAATGCTTCATCAGTAAGCATTTAAACTAGCCGGGGGGGGGGACTAAAAGGAGAAGAGAAATCCTAGCCCCCCCCACAAAAATTAGGGTAGTTAGTAAGATAAATACCAAGATAGGGCAGTCGATAGGGAGAAGGGCAGGGGTAAATGGAAAAATAGACAAAGGCAGTAAGGACAGGGATGGAGTAAAAAGGAATAAAGCCATCAAAAAATGGAAGGTAATGAGTACCAATGCCTGTAGTCTAGGGAACAAGCTCTCTGAACTGGCGGCCTTGATGGAAGAGGGATGCCTGGATATCATGGAAGTCACAGAAACTTGGGACACAGAGAATTATGACTGGGATCTCAACATATAGTGAAGCCCAGCAGGAGGGAGTTCAGCACTGTAGAATTCTGCCAGTAGAGTTACTGCAGTAAACAATGCAATTTCAACGAGAGTCCATTTGTCATGCAGTAAACCTATCACACTGTGCTTCATCCTGGTGGGCTTCACTGTACCAGGGTACACAATCTACAAAAGGGAGAGAGAAGGTAGAAGAGGAGGAGGAGTAGCTCTCTATGTAAGGGAAGGGATCAAAGCAGTGGAACTAACAGGTAAACAGGGAGGACAGGAGGTACTGTGAGTCACCCTGAAGACTGGAAATGACACCACAATATACACAGGGATTGTATACAGACCCCCGTCTCAGGGGAAGGAAATGGACAAGGAAATGATAGAAGGCATCCTTAGGATGGCAGACAAAGGGGAGATATTGCTGATGGGGTACCTGAATATGCCAGATATTAACTGGAGCACCTTTGCTGCAGCCACATCCAAGAGCAGGGCCATTCTCGATGCCTTACAGTGGGCATGTCTCAGACAGCTAGTTTTGGAACCCACTTGGGAGGGAGCAATCTTAGACCTGGTACTCTCAAATGAGGACCAGAGAGAGGATCTCAGATCTAGAAGTGGGTAGCCATCTGGGAACAAGTGACCACCAAACAGTATGGTTCACGATAAACTTAGCTGTAGAGTCAAGCCATACAAAAGTGAAGGTACTGGACTTCGGGGGGGCTGATTTTGTCAAACTGGGAGAGTGCCTCAGAAGAGCACTAGCAAGCAGGCAAGAAGGTGGGGTGGAGCAACAATGGGGAAACATCAAAACTGCCATCACAGAGGCAACGAGCCTTTGTGTGAAGCAAATAAACAAATCAAAATGAAAGAAAAAAACACTGTAGTTCTCAAAAGAAGTGACAGGGAAGGTTAGGGAGAAAAAGATAGCATTCAGAAAGTATAAGGAAACACAGAAGGATCAGGACAGAGAACTGTACCAGTTAAAGCAGAAGGAAGCGGGGAAGACAAGTCAGAATAGCAGAGGCCCAAACCGAGGAAAAGATAGCCAACTCGGTTAAGAAGGGGGAATAAAACCTTTCATAGGTACATTAGGGAGCAAAGAAACACTAAGGCAGGGATACTGAGGTTGAATAAAGAAGAGGGTGGCTGAGCAGAGAGGGACAGTGAAAAAGCAGGGATACCGAACAAATACTTCTGCTCAGTATTCACAAAGGAAGAGAAGGAGGAGGTACGTAATCCACTCAGTAGAAGCACTCTGGATAGGGGGGTTGATATCAGTCCTTTCACAGAAGAAAGGGTTCTGAAAGAACTCCTGAAACTGAAGGTGGATAAAACAATGGGGCCTGATGGGATTCACACCAGAATTCTAAAAGAACTTAGTGGAGAACTAGTAACACCACTGACTATCCTTTTTAATAAATCATGGGAGGATGGTGTGGTACCTGAGCACTGGAGGAGGGCCTAAGTGATTCCCCTTCACAAAAGTGGGAGCAAGACAGAAGCAGGAAACTACAGACCTGTCAGTTTGACCTCAGTGGTAGGGAAAATGATGGAATCACTTCTGAAGGAAAGAATTGTTGAGTACCTAGAGGCCAGTGAGGCACAGGACCCAAGGCAGCATGGATTCTCAGCAGGAAACTCATGTCAGACAAATCTAATCAATTTATTTGACTGGGTGACCAAAGTAGTAGACCAGGGTGGAGCTGTGGACATGACCTACCAAGACTTTAGCAAGGCATTTGACACAGTCCTGCACAAAAGACTAATACACAAATTAGCCAGCCTGGGAGTGGGTCCCAGGGTGCTAGCCTAGGTAAAACATTCGCTGGACAACAGGACACAGAAGGTAATAGTAAATGGAGTCCACAGTGAAGAAAGGGGGTTACTAGTGGGGTACCGCAAGGTTCAGTACTGGGGCTGGCCATTTTTAATGTCTTTATAAGTGACCTTGCAGAGGGACTGGAAAGAAAAGTATGTCTCTTTGCAGATGACACTAAGATCTGCAACAGGGTTGATGCACAAGGTGGGATGGAAAGGATGAGTAGGGACTTGGCAAGGTTGGAGGAATGGTCAAACATATGGCGGCCTAGATTAACAGCAAAGAAGTGCACCTGGGAAACAAAAACCCAGGGGAAGAGTACACAATGGGGGGGTGAGATACTGACAACAACAAAAATGGAAAGGGACCTGGGGGTAGTCATATCAGATGACCTAAAGGTGGGCAAGCAATGTGAGAAGGCAGTAATGAGGGTTGGGGATACTGGGATGCATAGGGAGAGGCATCACCAGTAGAAAACAGGAAGAAGTTGTCCCTCTGTACAGACAGTTGGTAAAACCACATCTGGAGTACTGCATGCAATTCTGGAGACCCCATCTCTGCAAAGACATAGACAGGGTGGAGGCTGTCCAGAGGAGGGCAACCAAAATGGTGCAGGGTCTGCACCAGAAGACATATGAAGAAAGACTAAAGGAGCTTAATATGTATAACCTTGAGGAAAGGGGGGTAGGCATGATAGAAACTTTCAAGTACTTCAAGGGCATTAACAAAGTCCAAGAGGGTAGCATCTTTCAGAAAAAGAGATGTGCAAGAACAAGGGAGCACAATTTGAA
Organism: Neoceratodus forsteri; assembly: GCA_016271365.2. Taxonomy (NCBI): domain Eukaryota; kingdom Metazoa; phylum Chordata; order Ceratodontiformes; family Ceratodontidae; genus Neoceratodus; species Neoceratodus forsteri. The sequence continues at coordinate 63,209,301 of CM028133.1, read as the reverse complement.
GATAGAGGGGGGACAGCTCAGAGGTAACGTGAGGAAGTATTTCTTCATGGAGAAGGTTGTAGATGCATGGAACAGCCTTCCTGAGGAGGTCGTAGAGTCAATAACAGTGGGACAAACATAAGGCAATTCTAGTGGGTGGGTAGGAGGAAGTAGGCTGTTGGTTAACTAGGATCTGCAACTTATCCGTTAGGTAGGGAAATGGGTAGACTAGGTGGGCCAAGCGGTCCTTATCTGCCATCAAATTCTATGTTTCTGTGATAGGTTTAAATGCTTCATTGGCAAGCATTTAAACTAGCCAAGGCGGGAGGTGCTGAAAAGGAGCAGGGAAAACCCAGCCTTCCCCCACAAAACACAGTAGATAGAGAGGTAAACACCAAGGTGGAGAAGTCAATGGGGGAGCAGGATGGGGTAAATGCAGAAAAAGACAGTAAGGACAGGGATGGGGCTAAAAGGGGTAAGGCCATCAAAAAATGGAGGGTGATGACTACCAGTGCCTGTAGTCTGTGTAACAAGCTCCCTGAACTAGTGGCCTTGATGGAAGGGGGACACCTGGATATCATGGCAGTCACAAAAACATGGTACCCAGAAAACCATGACTGGGATGTCAGCATACCAGGGTGCACAAGCTACAGGAGGGACAGGGAGGGTAAAAGAGGAGGAAGAGTAGCTCTCTATGTAAGGAAAGGGGTCAAAGCAACAGAACTAAAGGATAAACAGGTAGTAGTAGAGGCACTGTGAGTCACCCTGGAGACAGGAAATGAAGGATAAACAGGTAGTAGTAGAGGCACTGTGAGTCACCCTGGAGACAGGAAATGACACCACAGTCCGCACAGGGGTTGTATACAGACCCCCATCTCAAGGAGAGGCAGTGGACAAGGAAATTATAGAAGGCATCCTTAGAATGGCAGAAAAAGGGGAGATATTGTTAATGGGGGACCTGGATATGCCAGATATTAACTGGAGCACCTTTGTTGCAGCCACATCCAAGAGTAGGGTAATTCTTGATGCTCTACAGGGGGCATACCTCAGATATAGTGGTGGGACCTTCTCAGGAGGGAGCAATCTTAGACCTGGTACTGTCAAATGGGGATAGAGAAAGGATCTCGGATTTAGAAGTGGGTAGCCATCTGGGGACAAGCGACCACCAAACATCATGGTTCATGATAAACACAGCCATAGAGTCAAGCCATACATAAGCCAGATTATTGGACTTTAGGAGGGTTGACTTTGGGAAAATAGGAGAGTGCCTCAGAAAAGCACTAGCAAACAGGCAAGAAGGAGGGGTGGAGGAACAATGGGGAAAAATCAAAACAGCCATCACAGAGGCAACAAGCCTTTGTGTGAAGCAAATCAGCAAAACAAAATGAAGGAAAAAAACACTGTGGTTCTTAAAAGAGGTGGCGGGGAAGATTAAGGAGAAAAAGGTAGCATTCAGGAAGTATAAGAAAACATAGAAGGAGCAGGACAGAGAACTGTACCAGTTAAAGCAGAAGGAAGCAGGGAAGGCAGTCAGAATAGCAAAGGACCAAACTGAGGAAAAGATAAGCCAACTCAGTTAAGAAGGGGGAGAAAAATCTTTTATAGGTACATTAGGGAGAGAAGAAAGCAAGGGAGGGATAGTGAGGCTTAATAAAGGGAAGGGAGGGTGACAGTGAAAAAACAGGGATACTGAATGAATTCTTTGCTCAGTATTCACAAAAGAAGAGGAGGGGGGGTACCTAAATCAAAGGATAGAAGCACTCTGGATAGGGAGGGTGATACCAGTCCATTACAGAAGAAAGGGTTCTGAAAGAACTCTTAAAACTGAAGGTGGACAGAGCAATGGGGCCTGATGGGATTCAGCCCAGAATTCTAAAAGAACTAAGGGTAGAATTAGTGATACCACTGACTACCCTTTTTAACAAATCATGGGAGGATGGTGTGGTACCTGAGTACTGGAGGAGGGTGGATGTGATTCCCCTTCACAAAAGTGGGAGCAAGACAGAGGCAGAAAACTACAGACCTGTCAGTTTGACCTCCATGATAGGGAAAATCATGGAATCACTTTTGAAGGAAACAGTTGTTGAGTTCCTAGAGGTCAGTGGGGCACAGGACCCAAGGCAGCATGGATTCACAGCAGGAAGGTCATGTCAGACAAATCGAATAGATTTCTTTGACTGGGTGACCAAAGTAGTAGACCAGGGAGGGGCTGTGGACATGGCCTACCTAGATTTTAGTAAGGCATTTGACATAGTCCCACACTAAAGATTAATAAACAAATTAGTCAGCCTAGGAGTGGGCCCCAAGGTGGTAGCCTGGGTAATAAATTGGCTGGACAACAGGATGCAGAGGGTAATAGTAAACAGAGTCCACACTGAAGAAAGGGGGGAGTTACTAGCGGGGTACCGCAGGGTTCAGTATTGGGACTGATCCTCTTTAATGTCTGTAAGTGACATTGTGGACAGACTGGAAGGAAAAGTATGTCTCTTTACAGATGACACAAAGATCTGCAACAGGGTCGATACAGAAGGTGGGGTGGTAAGGATGTGAAGGGGCTTGGCAGGGTTGGAGGAATGGTCAAATGTATGGCAGCTTAGATTCAGTGCAAAGAAGTGCAAAGTGATGCACCTGGGAAACAAAAACCCAGGGGAAGAGTACACAATGGGGGGTGAGATACTAACAACAGAAATGGAAAGGGACCTAGTGGTAGTCATATCAGATGACCTTAAGGTGGGCAAACAATGTGAGAAGGCAGTAAGGAAGGCTGGCGGGATACTGGGATGCATAGAGAGGGGCATCACTAGTAGAAAACAGGAAGGTGTTGTTCCTTTGTACAGACAGTTGGTGAGACCCCATCTGGAGTTCTGCGTGCAGTTCTGGAGACCCCATCTCTGCAAAGACATAGACAGGATGGAGGCTGTCTGGAGGAGGGCAACTAAAATGGTGCAGAGTCTACACCAGAAGACATATGAAGAGAGATTAAAGGAGCTTAATATGTATACCCTCAAGGAGAGGGTGGATATGATAGAAACGTTCACGTATCTCAAGGGAATCAACAGCGTCCAAGAGAGTAGCATCTTTCAGAAAAAGAAATGTGCAAGAACAAGGGAGCACCATTTGAAGATAGAGGGGGGACGGCTCAAAGGTAATGTGAGGAAGTATTTTTTCACAGAGAGGGTGGTGGATACATGGAACAGCCTTCTTGAGGAGGTAGTGGAGTCAAAAACAGTGGGGGGGATTCAAGAATGCATGGGACAGACATAAGGCAATTCTAGTTGGGGGAAGGAATAAATAGGCTGTTGGTTAACTAGGATCTGCAGCTTATCCATTAGGTAGGGAAATGGACCGGCTAGGTGGACCAAGTGGTCCTTATCTGCTGTCAAATTCTATGTTTCTATGTAACATGCAAATGGGCTGGCAATGAGCATGCATAAGGCCCCTTTGTACCCTGCATGCTTAATTAGTTCATTTGCATTCCTGGGCTGAATATCACCCATGGTGGCTGCAGTGCATACCGGTATGTGCCACGCATTCCCCCTGGAAGGTGTTCAATCGGGATCACCCTGGATGCACCTGACTTGGCAGCCACCTGTACTGTGACTCCCATCTAGGGTCACATTTTCAACAGAAACGATGAAGCCTGCCAGGATGAAGTGCAGTGTCACAGGTTTGCTGCATGAAAAAAGGGATTAACTCCCTTTGAAACTACATTGTTTGCTACAGTAACTCTACTGCAGAATTCTGCAGTGCTGCACTTCATCCTGGTGGGCTTCACTGTATGCACACCCTGTACCAGTGGTGCATTCCCTTTGAATATTGTATCAGTGCCAAATGGCACACCCTGCTTGTGCAATGCAACTTTCTGCTCATGCAACGATCCAGCATTTAATATATCCCCCCAATGTAAAATATTGTTTTTAGTGCATTTTGATTTTACACAATGCAGCATAATATTGTGTAGATGTAGAGCCCCCCTGAAAATAAGATACCAGTTCTTCTGTGAACTATCCAGGCTAAATATATAGCAATCAGCAGGTATATTCCAGGAATATACATTGTAAAAATGTGTAAAAGGAAAACCTCATTGAAACTGCCTCTCTACAGATCTACATTGTGCAGTTCATTAGAAATAATGGGTAAAAGTGCCCCAAAAGCTTTTCGCAGCAATATCGGCTCTGACCAGAGTTTGTTTTATTTTGCTGTCCAGTGTCCACCTCCCCATTAACATTTTTTATTTCTGTTTGATCAAGCTTCATGGCACTTGAACCTAGTTAGGAGGAATGTTTACAGCAGTAGCTGTAGCAGTCTGTATATTGAGGGCCCAACAATCCTGAAACAGGTCACTACCCCTCCATGCATGCAGAGGCCCTGGAACTTGTCTGGCCACATTGACACCATCCTGAAAAAATTGCACCCCAAGCTTGGTGCTTTATTCAGGAACTGTAGTTGTATCGCTCCTACAGTGAGACATGAACTGGTCCAGAAGATGATCCTCCCCATTTACGACTACTGTGATGTAGTCTATGGTGCCGCTCCCAAATCCTCCTACCAGACTGGACACTCTATTTAACGCCTTCTGTCGATTTGCCCTTGATGCTCCATTACACACTCATCACTGTGACCTCTACCACACCATTTCCGTTCGCCCCCCCACCAACAGGTGCCTCACTGCTGTGCCAAACTCGCAACTAAATTTTGTTTTAGAGAACTTCCTCCTACCTCTCATGTTTGCTCTCTCTCCGCCTCCCCTCCCATTCTCTCAGATCCTCTGTCACTCGCACTTTGATGGTACCCCGTCGTACCACTCTCATCGGTCAGTCAGACTTTACCCGTTATTTCTCACAAATCTGGAACTCCTTCCCCCCCAAATACGGCACTCCTCCTCCTCCTCCCACTCCCTTGCCTCTGCCTTACATAACTTTTTTCCATCTAACTGCTCCTGCTTCAACCCTCCTTAACTGTCCTCCTATGCCTCTGCTCTTCTCCATGACTCACATCACCTATTAAACCTTCCACACCCCAGTCTGTGTCTCAGCACGCTCTCCTCCCCTTTCACCACTGTGTACTATGTTCCTCAGATATGCCACTTGTAATTAAATGCATATTTCACAGGTATGATATATATTTAATTGTATGTTATAAATGTGTCTGAATTATTATTTATGATATTTTTTTATCTGTCTTGTTTCAAACATAATCAAATGTTTAATTTGTTGTATGTTTTAAATGTTAAACTGTATGTCTAATTCTTCATCCTGTAGTACCCCCCCCACCAGCGCACTGAGAGACGAGCAGTGTGTTCACTGTGCCTTCCTGGTGAAACATTTCAATAAATAAAAGCTTGTAAGGGACTACGGGTCCATCATGTCCAACCCCTCACTGTAATATAGTAATTTAATGTTGTAAAGGACTTTGAGCCCATCGTGTTCAACCCCTCACTGTAACATAATTAAATGCTGTAAGGGCCACTAGGTCCATCATGTCCAACTCCTCGGTGTAACATAATAATTTAATGATGTAAGGGACTCTGCTTCCATCATGTCTAATCCCTCACTGTAACATAGTAATTTAATGTTGTAAGAAACTCAGGGTCATTCATGTCCAACTCCTCCCTGTAGCAAAGTAAATTAATGTAAGGGACCCTGGGTCTGTCATGTCCAACCCTTCGCTGTAACATAGTAATTAAATGGTGTAAGGGACTGGTGGGTCCATCATGTCCAGCCCCTCACTGTAACATAGTAATTAAATGTTGTAAGGGCCACTAGGTCACCACCACTGTCTCATAGGTTGCCAAGAAAGAGGCGCGGTTGGACAACGGTGGGCTCAGGAAGGGTGAGGGTGGTGAAACAGAGGTGCATCCCTCCAGTCGTGCCTCTCCACAATTCATTTTTACGTTCTGGTGGAGCGTGGTTCCTCTATGGAGGCACCCACAGTGGAGACCGAGGAGGATGCTGGGAACCCACAGGAGGGTGGCATGGGACCCCACAGGGGAAGGAAACAACTACTGGTGGGGGACTCAATCGTTAGGGAGCTAGAACTGGGGGAGGGAGGGAGGGGAAAGGGAGGTAAGGTGCCTGCCTGGCGCCATGGCTTGGAGGGACAGGAAACAAATCCTCAGGATCATGGGAGCAGCTGCATGTGGGAGTGAGCTGGATGTCATTATCCACCTATGGACAAATGACCTGGCTGGGAATGGGATCAGAGCAGTGCAACAGGAGTTTATGGAGTTGGGAAGGGGCCTTAGACAAGTAGCACACACGGTAACTTTCTCATAAGTGCTACCTTTCTATGGTATGGATGAGGCTGGGGTACTCCGCACCATGGGATTCAATCAGTGGTTGAAAACCTGGTGCAGAGCTCAGGGATTTGGCTTCATTGGGGACTGGGGCTGTACCTGAAGGGATACAGGCCTATACTGGCATGATGGTCTGCATCTGTCCATGAGGGGAACCAGGATCCTAGGTGATAGGTTTAAATGCTTCATCAGTAAGCATTTAAACTAGCCGGGGGGGGGGGGACTAAAAGGAGAAGAGAAATCCTAGCCCCCCCCACAAAAATTAGGGTAGTTAGTAAGATAAATACCAAGATAGGGCAGTCGATAGGGAGAAGGGCAGGGGTAAATGGAAAAATAGACAAAGGCAGTAAGGACAGGGATGGAGTAAAAAGGAATAAAGCCATCAAAAAATGGAAGGTAATGAGTACCAATGCCTGTAGTCTAGGGAACAAGCTCTCTGAACTGGCGGCCTTGATGGAAGAGGGATGCCTGGATATCATGGAAGTCACAGAAACTTGGGACACAGAGAATTATGACTGGGATCTCAACATATAGTGAAGCCCAGCAGGAGGGGAGTTCAGCACTGTAGAATTCTGCCAGTAGAGTTACTGCAGTAAACAATGCAATTTCAACGAGAGTCCATTTGTCATGCAGTAAACCTATCACACTGTGCTTCATCCTGGTGTAACATAGTAATTTAATGTTGTGAAGGACTCTAGTTCCATCATGTCCAACCCCTCACTGTTACATAGTAATGTAATTGTTGTAAGGAACTCTGGGTCCATCATGCCCATTCCCTCACTGTACCATAGTAATTTAAAGATCACATGCAACGGTGTTTACATATTTATTATAGAAGCTTAAAAAGCTGAAATTCAAGTCCTTGTGTCATAATTAGTGTTTCCTGAAAATGTAATTCTGTTTGGTTTTGTGGTTTTCTTTAAATCAGCATTTGTTAACTTGCTCTATAGTGGCTGAAAACAGTAGAGTTATTTCTGTCCTCTCAGTCAAGCTTAGAGTGCAATGACATCATTTTGGAGTAGCTTGCTGTTTCAGATTCCCAATCAGAGCAGCACTCTGTAGAGCTTATGGTTTGCTGAGCTCTCCAGGTTCCTTACAAACCCATTCTCTTGTTTGTGTTTAGATCTGCTTAAAATATATCATTCTCTTCCTTTAAAAAGCTGATCATTTAATTTTCAATGCTGAATTGAAGTAGTGGAAATCTTTTTGTGTGAGAAATCAGTTTGTCTGCATCACAGCTCTTGTAATTTGTAATGAAACCTCATTTTTTTTCCAACTATATAATGCAGGACTGTTTAATGAATATAAAAAAACTAAATTTTGTTCATTCACAGAAACAGTTGTTCTTTAATGTAGCCTTCATAAATACAATCATGTAAGAACATTTTTTTCATGTCAGATTGACAAAAAGTTGCTTGTCACACTCTGTTACAGTATTTCAATGGCATGTACTGTCAAAACTCACAAATGTCAGTTCTTTGGTAGTTTCTGTGTGAAAATACATCATGTATGTGTATAACTAGAAACACTAGATGGCATCCTGATGCAACATGGCTCTGCCCCACAGCTGAGGCAGCTGCAGTCTACTGCTACCGTTCCCCTGCCCTACAAGCCCCCTGCCTTCCGCTCCTCATTCAAGGTTGCTGCACCCTGTTGCCCACTGTGTTCTCCCACATAGTCAGGGATTGTGCACCTTGCTGCCTCCATCTCCCATGCCTAAAGAATCAGGACTACTGCACCCTGATGCTCCCTGCTCAAACAATTGGAGTTGCTGCATCCTGATGCCCTCTCTCCCCCACCCTCACAGTTAGTAATGCTGCACCTGTTGCCCCCTGTTCCTGTTTCCACAGTCAGGGCTGCTGTGCTATGCTAATCTCTAGAGTGCTAGGTTAACTGCCCCCCCCAGCTGCAGCTGCTGCACCATGCTGCTCTAGCCACCAGAGGTGGGGCGTTTGCTGCATTCACTACCCACTTCCATTGCATTAAATGGTCAAGGCTGCTGCAGCACGTGTACCCCATTGCACATTCACAGCTGACGTACCCTGATGCCCAATGTGTCCTTTTATTTATTTATTTCATTGTTTAACCAGGTATAGCACACTAAGCTGAAAGCTTTTTTACAGGAGCGACCTGGGAGCACAAGGAGGTTAAGTGACTTGCTCAGGGTCACACAGTATGCAAGTGGAAGCTGCTGGATTCAAACCCAGGTCAGGTCTGCTGGATGTCACCAAATTTGCAAGTGTCCTGCTCCACACTTGAGGTTTCTGCACCATGCTGTCTTCTATCCCCTGTCATCACAGACAGGGCTGCTGCACCCTCCTCCTTTCTACATAGTTGGGGTTGCTGTGGCCTGCTGTGCCCTAGAGCACCATGCCTCTGCAGTTAGTGCTGCTGCACCATGCTGCCACTTGCCACAAGATTCAGGGCATTTGCTGCACCCTGTTGCATGCCTCCACAGTTGAGGTGGTTGCACCCTGCTGCCTCCTTCCCACCAGAGTCAGATCCTTTGCTACATTCTGCTGAGACAGGAACAGTGGGCAGTATGTGCAGTGTCCCTGACAGTGAGGATGAGAGAGAGGGTAGCAAGGTACAGCAATCCCAACTGTTTGGGAAGGGTGCAACACAAGAGTAAGGGCATTTGCTGCACCCTGTCCCCTGCCTGTGGAGGCAGGGGGCTCTGTGGTGCAGCAGTGCACAATGGCTGCAGGGGACAAAAGATACCATGGTTCAGAAGCCTTGACTGTGGGGCTGGACACAGGCGGGCATCATGGTACAGCAGCCCTGACAATAGCACAGGGTGCACATTGTGCAGCAACTCAGCCCATTTGGGGCAATGGAAGTGCATAGCAGGGTTCAGCAGCCCCAACTGTGGATGCAGGTGGCATGAGACTCTAGGGTGTAGCACAGCACAGCAGCTCTGACTGTGGAGATAGGAACAGGGGGCAACAGGGGATGGTGGCCTTGGCTGTGGGGTGGGGATGGGGGAAGCAGGTGCAGCTCTGAATGTTTGGGCAGGAGATAGGGGTGGCATCAGGATACAGCAGCCATGCCTGTTTGGGACAAGGATGTGGGCGGTGTATCAAGGATCTTACTCTAGTGGCAGGGGACCTTCAGGGTGCAGAGCTCGTGCCTGATCTGTTGCCAGTGGCATGGTGCAGCAGCCCAAACTGCAGAGACAAGGGACTCTAGACCACCGCAGGCCATAGCAACCCCAACTGTGTAGAAAGGTGCAGGGTGCAGCAGCCCTCTCCATACTTCTCAACCTCCAGATGACCAAATCAGGGACAGAGCCCCAGAAAATCAGGGACAATCACCGAAAATCAGGGACACTTCATTAGCATAAAATTTGCATAGCCGCGCCCCAAAGTGGGTTTCATTCCACACGTTGCCAGCTATTTAGAGTCTCCTCACATGAAGCATTTGGAAAGTATTGTGCTTTATTTCTTTGCCAGGACATGTTTTGTTAACTACATAGAACATTAAAGACCAGTGGCAATAGTATTTATTACTCAAGATGTTATTTTATTAACCAAGAAAACAAAGGTGTAAAATTTAAAGGGCATTATTGCATCAAATGTGTTCAACAGAAATTGACTGAACCCCATCACCATTACCACCACAAATGCCCTCAAAGTGTTTCATAAATAGTTAAAAATGATTACATGAAAATGTGTTAACAGAAAATGACTGCACCATCACCAAAAGCACCACATTACACAAATGCTATATTCAAGTCTATAGTGTCTCTGTGCCACTTCAATGGCCATTAAGAGTCTGTTGCTGCTGCCTGTTTTGCAGGATGTTCTTTATTATATGCTGCTGTGGCCTTTCTTGCTGCCTCAATGACTTCTTTTGGGTGCCGTTAAGCAAAACAGTCATTCTCTTCATTCATTTTATTGCAAAGTGCATTTAATGTTTTACGGTCATAGATTGCCTCAACTCAGTTTTACTTTCCGTACCATGCTGAAGGCTCGCTCTGGTTCACTGTTTGAATCCGGAATGCATAGAACTGTCAGCATTAGTTTTGCGAAATGCTGGCAGGTCTATACTTCAACACTGGAAAGAATGGTAGACCAGTAGTTCAGGAAAGAGGGCACTGTATTGCCTGTGTTAGAATTCTGCTGCCATTCAGTCAGCTGGTATACTGAAAATTCATCCAGGAGCTGGCTGCGTTCTTGCCTGGAGTTGCAGAGTCCCAGGCGGGTACCAATGTCTGCTATAATTGTGGAAGATAGCTGCAGCTTGCATGTAGGATCTAACAAAGTGCCAACATTCTTAAGTAGAGGGTCATGTGATGGGAAGTTTTTCTTCATTTTAACTAGCACTGCTGTATAAAAGCTTTGACTTTTTATGAAATTTCTTTCTGCTGTTGACCCAATGATGTCGTCTGCATTTTCATCGATGTAGATCTCTGCATCTGGGCCCACACGGATTTCGTGTCTGGCAGTATATTTTCTTCATCTTCCAGCAAAGAATTACTGGCAGACACAGATTGCAGAAATTCTCTGGCAGCAGGTGGCTTCAGTAATCTGCTAGCATATGTCTGCATGGTTTTCATGATGTCATTGTTCAGGTTTATCAGCTGACTGTCCCTGCTCTGCATTTGTACATTGAATTTATGCAGAGGTTCCACTGCATACTGTAAAAAAAGGAATCCCAGCTTCACCTCATGACTTTGCAGTCTGTCAGCAATGAGCTTAACTTTAGCTATTCGCTGTTCGAAGGTCATAAATAAGACTTCAGAGCAGGCCACATGTCCAGCATTCTTTTAATGACCTTGCTCAGGCTCAGCCATCGAGTTGGTGCATGCTTTATGATTTTAATGGCTCTATTTAGACAAAAGAGCAAACTCCTTTAACTTCTGCTGGCTGTGCACTGCTGGAAAAATGACAGTAGATGTCTGATATTAAGTCCTCAATGGGCAGTGCCATTGCTTTTACACCAGATTTCATGCAGAGATCTGCCAAATGGCATAAGCAGCCCATATGAATAAGACTGGATTCAGTTCTTTCAGGCAGGGATAAAACAGAATTTCTTTTGCCAATCATGGAAGCAGCATTGTCAGATGAATATGCAACCATATTGCTCTCAGGAATGTTGAATTTCTGCAGTGTTTCACGAACACAGTCAAATATTGCTTGTCAGTTCCAGCTACACAGAGGGCATATCCAAGAATCACAATATTTCTGCCCAAGCTCTGGTCAAAGAAACCAATCAGAATGATGAGTAGTTTGTCATCCCCCATATCAGTGCTCTGATCGAGGTATAAACAGAATGGCAAAGTGCGACACATTCCTGCCACATCCTCTTGGTATTTTGGCCCCAAAACATCATGGGCAATGCAGGCAGCCTTTGTAGCCCCACAGGTCATCTTTTTTACCACCTCTGCATCTGTGCAATATTTCTTCATATACTTCAGCAGATGATCCCCAGCGGTGAATGGCAAGTTGTGTTCAGCCAGTAGTGACACAAAGGCTACTTTAGCCTCAACAACCTTTGTGTTTCCTAGCTGTGAGGCAAACATTTCAGTGACTTTTCTTCCTGCAGCATGCTTGACACTCTGTTTGTGCTTTTCTGAATCCATGTGCCTTTGTAGATCATTTAAGAGCCTCCATAAGCCAACACTGAGGTTCATGGCACAGACTTTAGCAGAAGGCAAATCCTAGCACGCTGCTCTCCATCACCCAGTCGAAGGACACTTTCCAACTGCTTTGAAAGGATGCCATTCTGTTTTCTTCTCTGGTGTTCCATCTGTGGAAAAAAAAGATAAAGTGCTTAGTTGTGTTCAGACACAGAAACACACTTGTCATATTCTTAGCTACACTCTAGAATGCTAGTTGTTCCACAGACTACACCCCCAAAGTTTAACTTCATCTCCTTGGCCTGTCATTGCACCTCAGTAAATCCAGACTCATTCCAGCTGAAGCAAAAGCCAACACTTTTCTGGTAGGATTCCATATTTTTACAACCCTCACTGTATACTCTACAAGTTTTGTAATGCAGACAAGCACCATGTTAAAATAGGCACTGGTTGGTGTACATTTCTTAAGTGCACAGCATGTACCTGAGGGAGGGGTGAGCAACATATAAAGAAATTGGCCAACATCATGTACTGCTTACTAGGTTTTGACCATTTCATTTCTTTCTGAGTTGTGGACCCATAGCAGTGTTCAGGAGTGGAATATATGGTTAAGCATAGAAAACTGTCAACTTACCCTTCTCAGTTACTGCTGGACGTTTGCCTAGAAGAACTGGTGCTGGTGCTGCTACAGTCTTTTCCTGGTTCTGGAACTGGGCCATTGCTATCTTCAGTGATTCTTGGATTCTGCCTGCTCGGTGGAATAAAATGAGATGTATAGAACAGAAAATTAGTAAAGGTGGCAGAAACATTAATATAGTAAATTTCATCTCATTTGCAGTAGAAGCTGACCCTCACCTGTCCAATCCAACTCAAGTCAGGAGTCCCAGGATGGAGAGTACTTCACCACTAGATACTCTTTCCAGAATCACATAACGTCATCACATATGAGCCATCAGAAGGTTGGATGCTAGTTACTGACCAATCCACTCAACTTCCGAGGATGGCGGAGCGAAAGAATACGCACAGTATCCACAAACTGGTTAGATCTCAAAATGTATGTGCATGTGTGTGTGTGTGTCACTTGTGTTTTTACAAGATACATCTGTAAATCCATGTATAAATAAAAACAATTTTCAACAACATTTGCATGGCTTGTATTAATTTCTTATCCCATGCAAAATCACCATAGAATAATAAACAAGAACTCACTGCATGAAGTGAAGCTCCATGCCAGGCCTTAGAATTCAGTTCAGGTTTGATAATATTCCATGTAGTGATGTAGTAGGCTGCAATTAGCACCTCACATGGCAGGCTGCTGAGTCAGTTGGACACTGTCATTTGCACCAACTGTGCTGTAACTACCTGATAATGTATCGTTATCAGGTAGTTACAACACACAGTTGTGCAAACAAGTAGTGTTCAACTGACCCTGACTGCCGCCATGTGAAGTGCTAATTGCAGCCTGTTAAATTATCAGCATCTGCTAATGTATCTTGGCTAGACTTGCTCACCTGAGCCTCAGTGTCTGGAATTACTCATCTTAAAGTCACAGTGATGAAGGAAAATGTATTTCCAGTTTTATACAGGAGTGCATATACAACAGTGTTTATAGTAACCTGAAACTTTCAAGTACCTCGAGGAGTCAACAAGTCCAAAGTGTAGCCTCTTTCAGAAAGATATGTGCAAGACCAAGGTGGCACAATTTGTAGATGGGGGGGCAGCTCAGGGTAATGTGAGGAAGTATATTTGTCACAGAGAGGGTGGTAAATGCATGGAACAGCCTTCCTGAGGAGGTTGTGGGGTCAAACAGTGAGAGAATGCAAGAATGCATGGAACAGACATGAGGCAATTCTAGTGGAGGGTAGGATGTTGATTAACCCTTCATCATCCCTGAAAGAGGGACCACTAGTCTCACTGGGCCTACCCAGTCAACACAATTCAATAAATGATCCAGACACAAATATCCTTGGTCAGCTGGAAGATTATTGTAACCATGCAACCAATGTGACAAGCAAGTGCCAGCATCACAGTGACAAGTCAGATGGGTTAGGTATTATGTGGGCATACACTACTCTGTAGAACCCGAACAATAGGCACTCAATGCTTTGATGTACTCAGGGAAATGATACTTCATCAAGGCAAAGAATCCTAGCACTGACACAACCTACCCGATGCCACATACGCTAGTCACACAAAAATGGTTTGCACAGTACACTATTGGCTTTAATAAGCCCCCCCCAAAAAAACAACAACAAAACCAAAAAACTTAACATCTATCCATCATGGTCAATTGCTGTCACAGGTAGTTTCTGGCTTGCTAAGTAATCAAATAAAATTCTATTACTAACATTAAAGCAGTGGTTGGGGCTTGAGGGGGCTGGTGACTGTGGGAGAACTGAATAAGCTAGCAGCTCAGTGACCCAAACCCCTTAAGAGCTTTAATGTTAAGTTATTTTTATTTCCCTGTCCGCAGCCATGTAGTACACTGCTAATCAGACAGTAGAGTAGTATGGATAAGGTTAAAGAATTAGACATATTAAAAGAGACAGAAAAGGAAATAGACAATTTAGCCACCAAGAACTAGAAGCCAAACTGTAGTCTGTAAGGTCCACATCTTACTTGGTCAGCAGCCTGAAGCCTAGTTTTGCATGCTGTTTTATTCATGTGGTCATTCACTTCTCCGGCACCATATATTAGTCTATTAGACATGTTTATATGGGGTCAACGATAATGGGCAGCAAAAACAGGCAACTGGAGAAGTGAGTGAATGGCCACAAATGAATAAAACAGCATGTCGGTGGGGGGACCAAAAAAATATATGCGTAACTACAACAAGTCCTGCCCCCATTTGTTTACAAATAGATGCAGAGTTTGCAGACCTGTCATCACCTGTGTGCAATTGCACACAGTTATCACAGTTATGGTGATGCACACACAGTTTACTGTAGAGAGGCTTATAATTGTACATTATTAACTACCTACCTTGCATTATGCAGCTTGGTGATCTGCAGCGCTTTTTAAATTGGATGGCAACCACATAACAGATACTGTGCCAGGCTTAACAGGCATTATAGTTGCATATAAAATAACTTTCTTATACCTGTATCAAGGTATTGTTTTCATGGAATTATGTTTTATTCATTTATCTACTCAATTACTTCTCTGGCAGTCTGTTTTCTGCCCATCAACCAGTTTGCCACCCAGTTGACCATCTTCTGACTCACCCTGATCCTACCCAGCTACTAGTTTGACAGGACCTTCCTGTTGTAAACCTATGCTGTCTTGGATCCTGCACTCCTATGGATACCAGGTGTTGCATTATCCTTTCCTTTAGGGTGTCTCCATAATTGTGCCCACTACTGAGTTCCCTGCCCCCCCTATCTGCTACCACTCTTGTGGCATGGGATCACATGAGCCCTTCTCCAGTCTTCTGTGACCGCTGCTGTGCTCAGACACTCAAACAGTTCTGATAATGGCTCTGCTAGTTCCGACCTTTTAGCTCCTTTAGTACCCTGAGATGTATGCCTCCCCGGCTCGGTGGCAGGCATGACCAGTGGCAGCAGCATTTCACTTGATGAAACTTGGGACCTCTCGGAGTCAAGCAGTACTAGAGGTACTTAAACAGAATGCCTAATAAAGTCGGCATCACAGTCGCAGCTAACATCAGCTGCTGCTGCTGTTTTGTTCTTTTCCTTCTAATAATGCTGTTAAAGGCAATACCACACAGGAAACACTTCAGCTGTGTAACCAGGCTATTAATTGTATTTATTTTAATGTTATTTTAGTTCTGTATCCATTTATTAATGCTGACCAGGAGTAGCATCCTGAACTGAGGCACATTACCAGGTGTGTGACCTGGGGAAACGGTGTGATAAACAGAATGCAGGAACATGAAACAGTATGATAATGCAATTCAGAGAAATAGCAGAGCAAATTCAGCCAAACTCCAAATATTACAAGAGGCACTACATCAAGATAACACATGCACATAAATAAACATACAGGGATGCTATGCATTCATATACATAACGGAGCACACTGCCACAGCAGCAAACGGCTATGAGCAGCCCTCAGCAATCGCTGGAAACTGAATCCTCGTCAGGCTGAGTTCAGTCACAACAAAATAAGCTCTCCCAAGCAAACCTGGCTGCACCAGAGCAGAACCCTCACAGTTAGAAATAAAGCTCTAATGGCATGCAGGGTTCGGCAGTGGTGTAGACCAGGATAGTTATTACCCCACAGATCAGTAATACAAACCTTACAAACACAGCAAGTATTTACTTTCAACCTACTGAGACATCAGAGTGCTGAATGGACATTTCTGCATCACGGTACATATAGAGTCGAGGCAAGGCACAGCGAATCGGATGGCGAGGCAAGCGAAACCGCTATCACAGGGACGTCCCGGCAAATCGGGACAGTTGAGAGGTATGCTTGGGACACACAGGTCAGAGGACTGAACTTGCGGTGAAACTGTGAAAGCAATTCTGGGTTATGAAGCTTTACTGTTTGTGTTTCTGTACAGTCAATTCTACCCTCAGATACTAAAAAAACACTAATATGCTGTAGGAGTTCTACTTTCCCAGAATGATACAGCCAATAAGGGGGGGCAAATGTACAACTCTTTGAATTTTCAAATCATATACAGTATTTAGAGAAGCAGCATTTTCACAAAAATGTGCATGGTGGTAGAGCTTGACTTAAGGCAAAGGAATGCAGTTACACTATGAACTCTGAAGTCCCAAATAATAATTTTCAACTTGAAAGCTGAAGTGTGGAACATTTCTAGTATAATGGGGAAATAACTGGGCTTTAAAACAGAACAGTAAGTGTTGAACTAAATGCTAGGATGTAAATGTTAAGAGTTCATGCAAATCCAAGGCTGAATAAAGGTGCTGCTGGGCTTTGCAGTAGAAGACCAATGATTATAATTTTTCATTAAAAATGTATATTATAAGACTATGTTTCTTATTCTTACATCAATTATTTTTGACAACAGCACATACATTATTGACACCAGCAAGGCAGCAAACTCAGTCATCCTGTAATTTAGAATCATAATGCATTATGTATATTATTAATATAAGAAAAAGAAACATAGTTATAATATACATTTTGTTGTTGGTAGGGCTTATATGTCAATCAAACCCCATCTTTATGAAACACACACTACTGGTAAAGACACCACTGATTAATTTACCTGGATTCTCCGTTGGTGACTGTACTTCACTTCTGTTGGTTCAGGCTTCTAAAATATGCAGGGTTCGAATCGTCTGGCAGGTAGGCTACTCACTGTCTCACTGCCACCCAAAAAAAGAAAGTCTTAAAAAAAAAAAAAAAAGTAATTTACAGCTGCTTTTACTGAAAAAGCTCTGCTCACTGCTCAGAGTCAGCACTCTCAGGGTTAGTCGGAGTCTCGGAGAATCAATTATGCTGAACAAGACAGGATCAGGCACTGGCTGCAGTCAGTAACAGTAACACTAACGCGCTCTCTCTCTCTCTCTCTCTCTCTCCCGAGTCCGTGGTCCAAAACAAATCTGCGGCTTCACTTCAGATTTTCTCTCCGGTGCTCTGGAACTCTTCTCAGCTGAATGGATCATCCAAGAGCACTGGAGAGGCTGCTTTTATCCAGAGGTTGCGGACCTGAGTGGGGAATCAAAAGTTCAGGTCCGCAGGGGTGGAGGTGTGAAAATCGGAACGGACCTAGCAGTATAGCCTGATTGGTTGAAGTCTCCACAGGCAGTGAGCCAGTGCGCTGCCGCCGAGGTGAAACACTACAGCTACTAGGCAACTCAGAGAGAGAGAGATCGGAGAGAGAACTAGTCGGCTCGGTGACTCGGGCGTGGCGGTGGACCACGTGGCATGTACTTTCGGCCAAAGAACAAGAATTTCGGGCAAAGGCACAGCGAATCCGGGATGGCGGGGCAGAAGCGAACGCTTCTCATCTGGGGCGTCCGGGCCGTCGGGACAGTTGAGTAGTATGGCCCTCTCTCTGGTGACAGGGGATACAGGACATCATGGTGCAAAAGTCTTGACTGTGGTGCAGAACACGGGGGCATCAGGGTACAGCAGACCTGACTGTGAGATGGGATACAGTTGGTGCAGCAGCCCTGCCTATTTGGGGCAATGGAAGTGGGTAGCAGGGTGTAGTAAAAGCCCCACCTCTGGTGGCTAGGGCAGCATGGTACAGCAGCCCCAGCTGTGGAGACAGGGAACCTGGCAACCTAGGGCTTAGCACAGCAGCTCTGTCTGTGGAGACAGGAACAGGGGGCAACAGGTGCAACCTCCCTACCTGTGAGGGTGGTGGAGAGAGGGTAGCAAGGTACAGCAACCTCAACTGTTTGGGCAGGGGGCGGCAGGGTGAAGCAGCCCTGATTCTTTAGGCAGAGGATGGAGGCAGCAGGGTGCACAATCCCTGACTGTGTGGGAGAAGACAGTGGGCAGCAGGGTGCAGCAGCCTTGAATGTGGAGCAGAAGGCAGGGGGCTTGTGGGGCAGGGACAGGTGTCAGTAGACTGCAGCTGCCTCAACAGTGGGGCAGAGACATGGTGCACCAAGATGCCACATAGTGTTTCTAGTTATACACATACATGATATATTTTCACACAGAAACCACCAAAGAACTGAAATTTGTGAGTTCAGACAGGTGCCTGTCACACTCTGCTGCAGTATTTCAAGTACATGTACTGTTCGCCAATCTGACATGAAAAAAAAAGTTCTTACATTCATGTATTTATGAAGGCTATATCAAAGACAGATGGTTTCTGTGAATAAACAAAATTTAGATTTATTTTATAGTCATTTAACAGTCCAGTGTTATATAGTTAGAAAAAAGAAATTAGAGTTTTGATTAGAAAGAACTAAGAGCTGTGACAGACTAGCAGATTTCTCACAGAGAAAGATTTCCACTTTTTCAATTCAGCATTGAAACTGAAATTATCAGCTTTTTATGAGAGGATGATATATTTTAGCTGATCTACCTAAACACAAATCAGACAGTGGGTTTGTAAGAAATTTGGAGAACTCATCAAACCATTAACTCTATAAGCTACTGCTCTGATTGAGGATCTGAAACAGCAAGCTACTCCAAAATGATGTCATCGCACTCTAAGTTTGACTGAGAGAACAGAAATAACTCCACTGTTTTCAGCCACTGTAGAGCAAGTTAACAAATGCTGATTAAAAGAAAACCACAAAACCAAACAGCATGAAATTTTCAGGAAACACTAATCATGACACGGGGACTTGAATTTCAGTTTTTCAAGCTTTTATAAAAATTACGTAAAATCCGTTGCACATGATCTTCAATGTTGTAAGAAACTCAGGGTCATTAATGTCCAACTCCTCCCTGTAGCAAAGTAAATTAATGTAAGGAACTCTGGGTCTGTCATGTCCAACCCTTCACTGTAACATAGTAATTACAGTAAATGGTGTAAGGGACTGATGGGTCCATCATGTCCAACCCCTCACTGTAACATAGTATTTAATGTTGCAAGGGACTCTGTGTCCATCATGTCCAACCTCTCGCTGTATCATAGTGTTGTAAGAAACTCTGGGTCATTCATGTCCAACTCCTTCCTGTAGCATAGTAAAGTAATATCATATCCAATCCCTTAATGTAACATAGTATCTTAATATTGTAAGGGACTCTGGTCCATCATGTCCAACCCTCACTGTAGCATATTAATTTAATGTAAGGGACTCTAGGTCTGTCATGTGTGACCCCTCACTGTAACATAGTAATTTAAGGTTGTCAGGGACTCTTATGTCCATCATTTCCAACCTACAGAAACATAGACATAGAATTTGTCGGCTGGACTGCTTGGCCCACCCAGTCTGACCATTTCGCTACCTAATGGATAAGCTGCAGATCCCAGTTAACCAACAGCCTACTTCTTCATACCCTTACCCCTTAGAATTGCCTTATGACTGTCCCATGCATTCTTGAATTCCACCACTGTTTTTGACTCCACAACCTCCTCCGGAAGGCCGTTCCATGCATCCACAACCCTATCTGTGAAAAAAATACTTCCTTACATTACCTCTGAGCCATCTTCAAATTGTGCCCCCTTGTTCTTGCACACCTCTTTCTGAAAGATGCTACCCTCTTGGACTTTATTGATTCCCTTGAGGTACTTCAAAGTTTCTAGTATGTCTCCCCCCCCCTCCTCGCAGCTATACATATTAATCTCCTTAAGTCTCATTTTCATATGTCTTCTGGTGCAGACCCTGCACCATTTTAGTTGCCCTCCTCTGGACTGCCTCCATCCTGTTTATGTCTTTACAGAGATTGGGTCTCCAGAACTGCATGCAGTACTCCAGATGGGGTCTCACCAGCTGTCTGTACAGAGGGATAACAACTTCCTGATTTCTACTGGTGATGCCTTTCCTATGCATCCCAGTATCCCCCCTGCCAGCCCTCCTTACTGCCCTCTCACATTACTCACCCACCTTTAGGTCATCTGATATGACTACCCCCAGGTCCCTTTCCATCTTTGTTGTTGTTAGTATCTCACCCCCCCCCACTGTGTACTCTTCCCCTGGGTTTTTGTTTCTCAGATGCATTACCTTGCACTTCTTAGCATTGAATCTAAACTGCCATATATTTGACCATTCCTCCAACCTTGCCAAGTCCCTTCTCATCCTTTCCACCCCACCTTATGCATCAACTCTGTTGCAGATCTTTGTGTCGTCTGCAAAGAGACATATTTTTCCTTCCAGTTCCTTTGCAATGTCGCTTATAAAGACATTGAAGCGGACCGGTACTAGTACTGAACCCTGGGTACCCCACTAGTAACCCCCCTTTCTTCAGAATGGACTTCGTTTACTATTACCCTCTGTGTCCTGTTCTCCAGCCAATTCTTTACCCAGGCTACCATCTTAGGACCCACTCCCAGGCTGGTAACTTGTATATAAATCTGTAGTGTGGGACTGTGTCAAATGCCTTGCCAAAGTCTAGGTAGGCCATGTCCACAGTCTCTCCCTGATCTACTACTTTGGTCACCCAGTCAAAGAAATCTATTAGATTTGTCTGACATGACCTTCCTGCTGTGAATCCATGCTGCCTTGGGTCCCGTGCCCCTCTGGCCTCCAGGTACTCAACAATTCTTTACTTCAGAAGTGATTCCATCATTTTCCCTATTACTGAGGTTAAACTAACAGGTCTGTAGTTTCCTACTTCTGCCCTGCTCCCACTTTTGTGAAGTGGAATAACATCTGCCCTCCTCCAGTGCTCAGGTACCACCCCATCCTCCCACGATTTGTTAAAGAGGGTAGTCAGCGGTATCACTAGTTCTGCCCTTAGTTCTTTTAGAATTCTGGGATGAATCCCATCATGCCCCATTGCTTTGTCCACCTTCAGTTTTTTTTTCAGAACCCTTTCTTCTGTGACTCGGCTGGTATCAACTCCTGTATCCAGAGTGTTTCTACTGTTTGGTTTAGGTACCTAACCCTCTTCATTTGTAAATACTGAGCAAAAATATTTGTTTAGTATCTCTGCCTTTTCACAGTCACCGTCTGCCCCCTTCCCCTTTATTAAGCCTCACTATCCCTTCATTGGTCTTCTTTCACTCCCTGATGTACCTATAAAAGGTTTTATGCCCCTTCTTAATTGAGTTGGCCATCTTTTCCTTGGTTTGGGCCTTTGCTGTTCTGACTGCCTTCCCAGCTTCCTTTTGCTTTAACTGATACAATTCTCTGTCTTGCTTCTTCTGTGATTCCTTGTACTTCCTGAATGCTTTCTTTTTCTCTCAAACTTTCCCTGCCACCTCCTTCGAGAACCATAGTGGTTTCTTACATCATTTTGTTTTGTTTATTTGCTTCACACAAAGGCTTGTTGCCTCTGTGATGGCAGTTTTGATTATTCCCCATTGTTCTTCCACTCCTCCTTCCTGCCCATTTGCTAGTGCATTCCTTATGCATGCACCCATTTTATTTATTTATTTATTCATCCATTCATTTAGTTATTTATTTATTTATTAGATCATCGGTTTACAGACCTGTGAGTCAAAGATTCATTTACAAAGGCACCTCGTCAAGAGAGCAATACATCACAGCAGACAAAACAGTACAGTACATAACGCTTAGATTAAAAAAGCAACCAGTGTTACAGGCATTCACTGGTGGTACAAGCTTGGTAATAGGTAGGTCACAGTAGTCATAATATAGGTACACGAGTACTACGTCAGGTAGCAGCCAGAGATATTTTTGACTTTTGGCAAAGTCAGCCCTCCTAAAGTCCAGTACCTTTGCCTTTGTATGGCTTGACACTGTTGCTCTGCTTATTGTAAACCATGCTGTTCGATGGTCGCTAGTTCCCAGATGGCTACACACTTCTACATCTGTGATCCTCTCTCCATCTCCATTTGAGAGCACCAGGTCTAAGATTGCTCCTTCTCGAGTGAGTTCCAATACTAGTTATCTAAGGCATGCCCCTGTAAGGCATCTAGAATAACCAGACTCTTAGAAGTGGCTGCTGCAACTGCACTCCAGTTAACATCTGGCATATTCAGATCCCCATCAGCAATATCTCTCCTTTTTCTGCCATTCTAAGGATACTTTCTATCATTTCCTTGTCCATTTCCTCCCCCTGAGGTGGGGTCTGTAAACAACCACTGTGCGGATTGTGGTGCCATTGCCTGTCTCCAAATTCACCCACAGTGCTTCCTCTCCTCCCTGTTTACCCTTTTGTTCTGTTGCTTTGATTCCTTCCCTTATGTATAGAGCTACTCTTCCTCCTTTTTTACCCTCCCCGTCCCTCCTGTAGATAGTGTATCCTGGTATGTTTACGTCCCTGTCATGGTTCTGTGTGTACCATGTTTCTGTGACTGCCACAGTATCTAGATGTTCCTCTTCCATCAAGGCCACTAATTCAGGAAGCTTGTTACCCAGACTACGGGCATTGGTACTCATTGCTCTCCATTTTTTGATGGCTTTACCTCTTGTAGCAACATCCCTGTCTTCATCGACTTTGCTTTCTCTATTTACCCCTGTCCTGCTGCCCACTGACTTTTCTGCCTTGGTCTTTTCCTCACTTAGTACCCTGTTTTGTTGGGGGAGGCTGGGAATTCCCTGCTGCTTATCAGTGACTCTCCCCTTGAATAGTTTAAAAGCTTGCCAATGAAGCATTTAAACTGATCGCCCAGAAGACTTGTTCCCTTCCTGGACAGATGCAGACCATCCTGCCAGTATAGGCTGATATCCCTCCAGGTGGAGCCCCAGTCCCCAGTGAAGCTAAATCCCTGTGCTCAACACCATTTTTTCAACCATTCATTGAACCACATAGTGCGAAGTACCCTCGCCTCACTCATGCCATTGACAGGCAGCACCTCTGAGAAGGATACTGTGTGTGTGCTACTTGTCTTAGGCCCCTCCACAACTCCACAGACTCCTCCTGCACTGCTCTAATCTCAGGTTGAGACAAGTTATTCATCCCTAGGTGGACAGTGATGTCCAGCTTAGTCTCCCTTGCAGGTGTTTTCATGATCCTGAGGATGTGCTTCCTGTCTCTCTAAGCCATGGTGCCAGGTAGGCACCTTACTTCAGTTTTCCATGCTCCCCCTAGTTCTATCCCCCTAATAACTGAGTCCCCCACCAGGAGCTGCTTCCTTTCCCTGTGGTGTCCTCTGCCTCCTTCCTGTGGGCCTCCCTTGCGACAGTTGTCCGCAATCTCCTTAGTCTCCTCTGTGGTACATCCATAAGGGAACTGTGCTCCACCAGAATGGTGTATGGATTGTGGAGTGGTACAGCTGACTGGGTGTCCCTCTGTTCCACCACCCTCTCCCTTCCTGAGCCCACTGTGGTCCAACTGCTGCACTTTCTTGGCAATCTCTGAGGCAGTGGTAACAGTAATTGAAGGCTGTCAGGGACTCTAGGTCCATCATGTCCAATCCCTCACTGTAACATAGTAATTTAATGTTAGGGACTCTAGGGTCATCGTGTCCAGTCCCTCACTGTAACATAATAATTTAATGTAAGGGACTATAGGTCCATCATGGCCAACCTCTCACTGTAACATAGTAATTTAAGGTTGTCAGGGACTGTAGCTTCATCATGTCTAATCCCTCACTGTTACTTCCACCCTCATTGGTCAGTCTGCCTTTGCTTATTGCCTCCCTAAAATCTGGAACTCTCTTTCCTCTCAATTACGTCACTCCTTCGGCCCCTTTTCCCTTAACACTGCCCTCCCCAACTTTCCCTCTCCCAACCACACCTGCTCAAACCTTCCTTAACTTCCCCTATTCCAGTCAGCCTGGTGGCGCTGAGGGTTGAGGTGTTGGATGCCACACTTCGCGCCACGCCGGCTACCTGAGTTCGAGAGTGAGCTCGGGTGCCAGGGGTCGGCAGGGGAGGGAGAGGATCGAGCATCCGATGGGCTGCTCTCCTCTCCTGGGGGAGGGCTCTGGGTTGGCTGGCATTCCAGCGACTCCCGGTGAAGAGCAGGAGCACTGCAGAATGCAGACCACATGTTGGGGCGAGCGTGGCTGACACCGGCAGGGTTGCCATGCGCCATGGTGTCAGGGAGGATGTCACTTTTGGGGAGGGAGGATGTAGTGGGCACAACTACGAAAATAAAACAACCTCCAGCCCGGATAGGTGACAGCCCTCCCAGTGCCATTCCGCCACAGGCCCAACGCTGGTTCCCGGCCACTGCCCCTTCGGACTCCTCAGGCCATATGGGCTCGGGGAGAAAGTAACATCTATGAAGATGGCAGGGTCCACAGAGGGCGGTAGAGTGAATTCGGTGAGAGGCCAGAGAGAGTTCCAGTGCTGGGGAGTAGAAAAATAAGTTTGGGGGGGGACTTCCCCTATTCCTCATTTCATCCTTCCAATTCTACCCCATTGCAGGGCTCTCAGTGTCCTGAAGGGGCACCCGGATTGGCTGTCTCTCCCCTCCAGCACCCAGCTACCCTCTTCCCCCTTCCCTCCCACCTTTCCTCTTATCCTCACAGCACTTAGTTACAAATACAGTTGCCCCCTCATCCAGCACTTGTTTACCTTGAGTTTGCTCCTGGTATGCCGCCGCCCAAAAGTTTTGTACCATCTCATTATTTGGTTTGCATGTTATTTTATATTTTATTACTGCCTTATTATTTGGCATGCATGTTATTTTATACTTTACTCCGTTATCTCCTTTGTATATTGTCACAATTTGTATTTTGGCTCTATTGTGCCTTCACAGTTGTACTAATCTGTCTTCTTCTTCACACCCAGATTTGTAACTGCTCTTGTGTTCATCCCTATGTAACCCTCCCCCCCAGGTTGCACCATGAGAAAAGCAATTTTTTGTTCAGTGTGCCCTCCTGGTGAAACATTTCAATAAATAAATAGATACATAGTAATTTAATGTTGTAAAGGACTCTAGGTCCATCATGTCCAATCCCTCACTGTAACATAATAATTGTTCTTTTTTTTTTTCTTGGTCCCCGGTCGGCTAACATCCTCATCCACCCGTCCAGCCCCGTACCCCGAGATCAGGCCACTACTCCTTACCTCCTTGGATTACCCTCCGTGGTGGGGCGGTGAGGAGCCCTCCCGGGCTAGGCTCAACTCACCTTCTCACAAGATCCAGTGTGAGGAGCACCATTCGAGGTCGGGGCCTGTGGCGGGTGGACGGCTCGTCAACGCTCGACCGGGACCAGATTTTCTCCTCCATTTTCGCCCTTGAATGAGGGGTGTGCAATGGCACCCATGGAAGGAGCGCTCACACGTCCGCACGCGTTCCTTCCCAGTGCCTGCCCCATCATGCCTCTTTCTGTAGAGCAGCGGCCTATATCCCGAGGCTCCACTAGTGGACACCCTTGCACCGGATTATCTGAGTCCTCTCCGGGAGAGGGAGAGCAGTCCGTTGGACGCTCAGTCCCTCTCCTCCCCTGCCAAACCCCGGTGACCCATGCTTGTTCCCGAACACGGGTCGCTGGTATGGCGCGAGGTAAGGCAACCAGTGTCTCAGCCCTCAGCGCCACCGGGCTGGCAGTAACATAATAATTTAAGGTTGTAATGTACTCTGGGTGCATCATGTCCAACTCCTCACTGTAACATGCTAATTTAAAGTGATTTTCTGATCTAGCTGAAAGAAGCTACCACTCACATATTGTGGTAGCTGCCCTCTGCGACAGTTTTTGTAGCCAGGTTTTAATTGATAATAGTACCTCGTATATTTGCAGTACTGCTCATAATTCTGTCTGTAGCTGGGCTCTCCGAATATTTTGAAGAGTTGCAGTCCCGCCGCCATGCCACTGTGCTCAAGCACGTAATGACGTGTGATCAGGGAGAGCTCCGGGGCGCTTGACTAATAAGGTATTTGTTAGTCAAGAGATGTTCTCCTTTACTGTCCAACTGGCCACCCTAAAGCATAAAAACGTTAGGAAAAAGAAGCCCCGTTCACTTCAATAGCATGGCGGCAGGACTGCAACTCTTAAAAATATTCTGAGAGCCCAGCTACAGACAAAATTACAATCAGTACTGCAAATATATGAGGTACTATTATCAATTAAAACCTGGCTATAATAACTGTGCTGAGGGCAGCTACCACAATATGTGAGTAGCCCTCTCAGATCGGAAATTTCCTTTAAGGTTGCCAGGGACTCCAGGTCCATCATGTCCAGCCCCTCACTGTAACATAGTAATTTACTGTTGTAAAGGACTCTGGGTCCATCGTGTCAAACTTCTTTTTGTAACATAGTAATTTAATGTTGTAAGGGACTCTCTGTCCATCATATCCAACCCCTCACTGTAACAAATAGAATAATAAATAGGTTACAGTGAATCACAAGGATGTAATTCCATCTAGAGGTTCTAGGCACATAGATAACCTCGAGAGCGAAACTCAAAAGGTTTCTGTGTCCCCAGAACCTCAAGATGGAATTTCAGCTGAGTAATTCACTGTAACTTATTTTTTATAATATATGGATCCGATTTTTAAAACGTGCTGCTTTTTTGCATTCTGTGAAACGGCTGGCCGCCTGTTGCATTGAAGATGCACTCACTGTCGGCTGCCCACCCACAGTATTGAGTCCTGCCCGACGCAGGTTTCTGTTGATGGTTTTTATTTTAATTTGGTAGTCCTACCTTTCAATTTTTTTCTTCGTTTTGGAGGTAATCCACTGTTTGTTTTGTGAAGAAATGAAACCGAAGAAATGAATTGGCCACAACCCGCATTCTTCTTGCTAAGCGAGAGTAAACATCTGCCATGTTTTTGAACTTGCTTTGCCCGCCTACATAGAAACTCCACTAGTGGGATTGCACGCTGTTACATTGGGTGCACAGGATGGAACATGGCACCATGGCAACCGCGTTTGTGTGGCAGGCAAACTGGCACATGCTCTGTAGTAATGCTATCGTTCAGAGCTGAAACGATAGTATTATCAGCAGTGAACGATTGTATTAACAACAACCAATAGTAGTATTATTTGAGGAAGGGTAGTATTATGGGAAAGGGAGTAGTGTATTACAGGGATTTTTTTGTATGACTTTTCATACTATTGTTTTACTTATCCGTATATTACATAGTAATTTAATGTTGTAAAGGACACCACTAGGTCCATCATATCCAGCTGCTCCTGTAACATTGTATTATAATGTTGTAAGGGACTATAGGTCCATCATGTACTGCCCCTCACTGTAATATAGTAATTTAATGTTGCAAGGGACTTTGGGTCCATCATGTCTAGCCCTTCACTGTAACATAGTAATTCAATGTTGCAAAGGGCTCTAGGTCCATCATGTCCAATCCCCTCATTGTTTAACAAGAGGTGTTGTAAGTCTCAGGAGGTATCTGCATTCCAAAAGAGATTTATTTTCTTTTAAATAACTGAAGAAAAGTTAAATCTTACTTTGAGAGGGAGCTCTTGTAGCAGATAACAGCATTAGGACTATGCCGCCAGGCATTAGGACCCCACTGAAAATGTTCTTGCTAGCAGTACAAGGCAGGGGACTGCCTCCTGACGTCGGCCCCGCCTCAACGTCCCGTGTGGTATAAAGGGGGCGGGTCCCCCAGCTCCACCTCCAGTTCTTTTCCCACCATTGACCCATTAGTATCAGCTCCACGGACACCTCTCAATGCAGTCGACTGCCATTTTCGTACTTCATGCAGTACCTTTCATTAGAGTTTTTCAGCTCGCCTTTTTTAATATTTAGTGCATGTCTTCTTCATCCACACAGCAGAAGTCTAAGTGCACATGTGGCAAGCAAATCCTGGCTAGAGATGGCCATTTGGGCTGCCCCATCTGCTTAGGCCCGGGCTACAAGCCAGACAACTGCTTGCATTGGCAAAAATTTAACAAAAAGACTAGAATCAGCCACCTCAAGACTTTAAAAACATACCTCCTGGAACAGCAAGTGGCCACCATGCAGAGGACCTATTCTGGACATAGTTCTTCTTCCTCAGCCAGGGATCCCCCGAGAGAAGAAATCAGGCATGAAGTACCTTCACAGAGACAAGGATCGAGAGCCAGGTCAGATTCCTGGTCCCCAGACAAGACCTCTGCATCCTCTGCCTCCAGCAGCAGGTCGGAATTTGTTCTCCCCGGCCTTTGGCTCTTTCCAGGATTACTGTGAAGAAGACTCCTGCCTCTTCCCATACGCATGGCAAGGAGTCTTCTGGGCATGGGCGTTCTTCCACCGCTGTGTCCCTGCTTTTAAGACCCCACACACAGTCACTAGGGTCTAAGTCAGATGGACAGGTGTCTTCTTCGAGCAGCAAATTGGAGTCTGCCACCCGCAAGACCTCTGCATCATCCGACAAGTCGAAGGGGTTGGGCGACACCACCAGACACCTGGATTCAGAATGCCCTCAGAAGCACCCTTCGCCTGGTGATAGGGCATTGACCACTTCAGAAGGACACCAGACCTCAGGGCCTTCGGATCCAGCATCAGAACCAGATCAGACGCCACCCCCCAAATGGCCATCTGTCCCGAAGGAACAGGCATTAGACAAGGCATCAGGTCACATGCCTGAGGACCAGACGCCGGAGTCTCTAGACTGAGGGTCGAACCCTTTATCCCCACCTCCTCCTGCCAAGGAGCCAGATGTCTGAACCCCCGGTGGAAACTATCCCAGAAGGAACAGTGCCACCGGTCCCAATGCCTGACAGTAAAGAGCCATCGGACCAGATGACCGCACCATCCACACCACAAGGGCCATCACCAGGGGCCCCGAACGTACCTACTCTGCCGCCAGCACAGTCTGTTGTCCCATTGACAGAGGTAGGAGCTTTGTTTAATTCATGGTGAACACCATAAAAGGGGATCTGCTGCCTAGGCCACAAGAACAGACCCCTAGTCATAGAGACCTCCCACCTCAGATCCCACCCAGAGAATCCTCGCCACCGAGGCCTCGGAGACTGCCCCTGATGTCAAACCGCCTGTTGTCAGGAGATGACTGGGGTTCTCCAGCTCCTTGTGGCCATGGTCAGCACCTGTTATCCATACCCTCATCTAAGGGATAGCCGCATTCTTCTTCAGATGAAGATGCAGGTGACCCTTCTTCCTACTGCTCCTCTGAGGGGAGCTGCCTCTGCCCTCACGAGACCACAAGAGGGATTCTCTCAGGTCTCCCCCAGATGACCCTTCTTTTTTGGATGTGATGCGGCACATCCAGTACCTCAACCAGTGGGACATGGAGGAACGTGACCTCGAATGCCATTGTCTGGCAAAGGGGCAAATGACCCAAAGCCCTTGGTCATCCCTCCACTGGTGGAGCCATTCCGGGGTGTCACCAAACTGGCCTGGAAGCACCCTTCCACTACTTTGGCTGTCTCGAGGAAGGCAGACTGCCTATACAGGACACCAAAAGGAGAGCCTCATCTAAGTGAGCAACCAAAGGCAGACTCCATGGTGCTGATGGCCGCTCATGACAAGGCAAAGCAACCAAAACATATGAGCTCCCAGCCGCCATACCCAGAATCTAATAAGCTAGACCAGATGGGCTGCAAAGTGTACTCCTCTGCCACCTGTGCAGTCAGGTCACCTAACGTTTTGGCACACATGGTGACGTACCAAAAGTCTTTGTGGAATAAGGCCTTGGATTTAGTCGAGGGTCAGCCTGATTCAGACAACAAATCTGAGCTTATGGCAGTCATTCAGTCCATCACTGACGTTGGCAAACATATTTTAAGATGTTCATATAACTCTGCAGATACAGCCGCCAGGGCACCTGCCACAGGGGTGTGTATGAGAGGCCACGCCTGGCTACAGGTATCTGGATTCTGGCAAGACCTGCAGGACTCAGTCCTAGATGCAGCCTTTTCAGGGGTCAGTTCTTTTTGGTCAATATACTGAAAAACTGATCACGGGAGTACAAGACTCAGGTAAGGCGGTTTCCGACATTCATAGGATGTATAAATCTGAACCGTTAACTGCCAGATGCTGTTCCTTTTGCAAGTACCAGGGCCAGCAAGGAAAGTGACAGCAACCAAAAGGGACATTTCAAGAAAAGGGAACCTCCCCTGCCTTCAGGCACACAGGGACCCAAAAATGCCAAGAGTGCAAGAGCTCCCTGCCTCACTCCCTTCCGCTGTCAAGATGACTCCTGCTCACCCCAGCGGAGTCTCTGGGGAGGCAGTAGGTAGATTCTCCCTTACCTCAGCAGATGGTCCAGTATTACCACAGATCAGTGTGTACTCCAGATTATAGAAAGGGGGCACACCCTGGAGTTCACACAGATTCCACCGGACAACCCACCTGTCCCCACCCACTGCTCCCCATCCCACATGATTCTCATAAGGGCAGAAATTCAAGGCCTCTTGGAAAAGGGAGCGATTCAGGCAGTACTCTTAGGTCACAGAGGAACAGGATAATACTCCCATTTCTTCCTGATACCAAAGAAGACAGGGGACCTCCGTCCCATCCTAGATCTGAGCCAGCTGAACACCTTCATCGAATACAAAAGGTTCAGGATGGTGACACTGCCTGGCCTGCTGCCCATGATCCACTAAGGGGATTGGCTCTGCTTTCTGGACATGCAGGATGCCTATATGCATATAAAGATCCTGCCATCCCACAGATGGTATCTCCGCTTCACCTTCCTGGGAGAACACTGTCAGTTCAGAGCGCTGCCATTTGGTCTTTCGTTGGCACAGAGGGTTTTCAAGTGCCTGGCAGTGGTGGCAGCAGCCCTCAGGAGGAGGGGTCTCTATGTTTACCCCTACCTGGATGATTGGCTTCTTACAGCCTCTTTGGAAGAACAGCTGTGTCATTCAATGGAGGAGACCTTCCATCTGTTTGAAAAGTTGGAGGTTACCCTGAATCTCTCCAAGTCATTCCACTGGCCTACCCAAAAGCTGCAGTACATAGGGGCGATCTTGGACACCACCCATGGAAGAGCCTTTCTTCCCCCAGACCGAGCCAACAAGTTCAGGGGAATTGCTTGGTTGGTCATCTCTACAAATCCGATCTCGGCCAGAGTGGTGC
This sequence comes from Neoceratodus forsteri, assembly GCA_016271365.2. Taxonomy (NCBI): domain Eukaryota; kingdom Metazoa; phylum Chordata; order Ceratodontiformes; family Ceratodontidae; genus Neoceratodus; species Neoceratodus forsteri. Next base: position 63,178,037 of record CM028133.1, on the reverse strand, counting down.
TGCAGCTTTTAGACCACATGGCCACGACCATTACCACGGTTCCCCTTGCCCATCTGCACATGTGGGTCCTGCAGCGGAACCTCAGGATTCAATGGGAGCAACGCATGGACGACCAACCAGTCAGGATCTCCAAAGCAGTTCATCGAACTCTGGAATGGTGGATCACCCCTTCCCAGCTGGACACCGAGGTTCCCTTTTAGTACCCCAACCCCCAGCAGGTCCTGACCACGGACACCTTCGGGCTGGGCTGGGGGGCACATCTGGCATCCCACCAAACGTGGGGCACTTGGACCTATGTGGAATGCAGTCTTCACCTCAGTGTACTGGAAATGAGGGCCGTCCTGTATGCCCTACAGGGTTTTCAGTTGGTGATCTTACCAGGTCCTCTGTTAGTTCAGTCAGACAACACTCCAGTAGTCTTCTGTCTGAACAAGCAAGGGGGCACGCACTCCTGTCCCCTGTGCAGAGAGGCCATGAGAGTCTGGCAATGGATCACAACCTTGAAATAACAGCTGTTCACATTCCAGGGATTCGCAATGTCCTCACAGACAGCCTAAGTTGCTCTCGGTCTCAGAGTAATGAATGGGAGCTACTGCAAGAAGCCATAGACAACCTCTTTGTGACCCCACACAATGCCTAACTGCCCAGTTTCTGTTTGCCAGATCCAGGGCCTGGTGTTTTCTGGCATGACGCACTGCCCCTCTCTTGGACAGGGAGGTTCCTGTATGCCTTTCCTCCCTTACTACTTCTCCAGAGAGTGCTACTCAAGCTGCAGTCAGAGAGCACACTTATGATTCTTTTGGCACCCTTCTGACCCCAACAAATCTGGTTTCCATTGCTCCAGCAATTGGCATTAGAACTGCCAGTCCCGTTACCCCTGTCCACTTGCTTGCTGTCCCAGGAGCAAGGAACCCTAGGACATCCAAATCTTTGGTCTCTGCATCTGCATGCATGGCTCCTGCAGACTTAATCAGGGGCAGATTAGGAGTGTCCTCTAGAGTAGCAGAGGTTCTTGTGGCAGCAACTAAAACTAGACTAAAATATTGGATGCTGGATCAGGATGTTTGCACATGTTTAAGCTAAATATTTGATTGTTACATGTGTTTGTTTTATGTAATTTTGTATTATTGTTAAATGTTTTGTATGTTTGTAATATTCTGTATGTTTAAGTCTGTTTTGTGACTTGTCGCTGGTGAAAACGGGCAGTTTGGCTCATCCTGTTTACAAGTATAAAAATGAAAAAACTCTCGACTAGAGCAACATATGCCATGAAATGGAAACATTACTGCTTTTGAGCATCCTCCCCCACCCATTCCTTGGACCCTTTTTTACTGTCTGGTGGAATCTGTGCTGCAGTACCTACTTTCTCTGTCAGATAAAGGGACTCAGCTACTTATCCATTAAGGGGCATCTTTCTGCGCTGTCAGCTTATCATGCGCCGGTGGATGGGAAATCTCTGGCACAGTTGGATTTGTGTTAGACCTTCTTACAGGGTATCTTGCACATGAAACCTCCCAGGAGAGACCCTGTCCCTCTATGGGATTTTCTTTTTATGTTGGAAAAGCTTACGTTGCCTCCCTTTGAGTCAGCCGCAAGTTGCGAGCTATGCTTTCTCTCCTGGAAAGCATTATTTTTAGTTGCTATTACTTCTGCTCTGAGGATTCCTGAGCTGCAGTATGTAAAGAGCCTTATCTTATTTTCCACAGGGACAGAGATGCCCTGTGTAAAAATCCTAAGTTCCTTCTAAAAGTTGTGTCTGAATTCACTTTAAATCAGGACATTCAACTACCGGTTTACTACCCACAGTACTCAAACAAAGGGGAGGCCTTGTTACATACTCTGGATGTACATAAAATCCTTTGTTACGATATGGACCGTACTCATCTTCTAGAAAGACAGACCAGTTGTTTGTCTCCTTTGCCCAAAGGATGTCACGGGCTCCAGTGACCTAACAGACGCTGGCCAAATGGTCAATTGCATAGCATTCTGTTACCAAAAGCATGACAAACCCTTGCCGGGACTGGTCAGGGGTCATGCCACCAGAGGTGTCGCAACATTCTTTGCATTCCTCAGAAATGTTTTTTGCAGTGGACCTCTGTGCAGCAACTACTTGGAGTTTGGTCCACACCTTCATTGAGCACTACAGTCTGGACATTGCTTCCAGAAGGAGAGCAGGTTTTGGCCTTGCAGTCCTCCAGGGAATACTCTGCTAAGGACACTGTTTATTGCAGTCCACCACCCTTCTGACCTGGGTCTCTTTTTGTACTGCTTGGGACTCGGTCCTAATGGTGTTACCTGCTTCAAGAGCTCCCTCTCGAAGTAGGATCGTACAGATCTTACTTCGAGTGGGGGCTTTTGCAGCAGGCTATCACCATTAGGACTAATGCTGCAGGCCTTAGGACCCACTGGAACAATTCTTAGCTAGCAATACCCAGCAGGGACTGCCCCCCCCCCCGACGTCAGCTTCATCCCGATGTCAGTCATGCTACAAAAGGTGTCGGACCCAGCTCCACCCCAGTTCTTTTCCCGCCACGACCCACTCACATTTGGGAAGTTCTGGCTATCCAGTCCAGCGAAAGAAAATAATAAGATTTCTGAAGAAATTTATCCTTCTTCATTGGGCATTTGACTAGTTTTTTCCAGCGTCTTTCGTCCTCCAACTCTAGTCCGGCGTATGTCGTCACCGTTGTCTGTCTCCTCCGGGCCCAAGAGGAATAAGTGCCACTGTGGTTGCCAAATCCTCTCGCAAGATGGCCACATCAAGTGCGTTTTCTGCCTGGGCCTAGACCATGACAACGTGTCCTGCTCCATCTGTCAAGGCTTCACCAGCAGGACAAGAATTAGACGCCTGAAGGCTCTAAAGGCCCACCTTCTGCAGAAGAACATGGATGTTCTGCACACCTCAGGAGACAAGGGTAAGCATCGGGACAAGTCCGGCAAGCACTCCCGTGACAAGGACCGTAGCTGGTCCCATCATCGCTCTTGGTCCCACTCTCACTCTTCCCCCCAAGAAGGCCTCTCCCTCCTCAGGCTCAGGGGACCATCGTAAACACCCAGAAGGCTCCCAGGTGCTGAGCCCTTCTGCCAAGAAACTGGTGTCAGCCAAGGCAGGAACATCGGGGGGGGGAATCAGCCAAGCCTAAGGTGGCTCCTCTAAGAGTTACCCTCAGACCTGTTCGGCACAAGCTACGGCCCTTCCTAAAAAGGTCACGGCCTTGCCCGATGCGGGGAAGCCTCCAGGTGAGAAACTTAACCCGGCACCAACGCGGACCACATACCGATGCCCATAGAGGCTATTGTAGTGGAAGACCCCGCGGCAGGGGCGGCCTCGGGGACTCCCACATCTTCCCCCTCACAGGGTTCTGTAGGAGGGTTGCCCTCCCACGACCTACCTGATCCGGCTTCACTGCCTCCTTTTCCAGGTTCAGCAACCACAGTCTTTAACAAAGACCAACTGCAGGAGCTTTTTGCCTTCTGGTGGAGTCAGGGGAAAAAAGGACAGTCTCTGCCGAAGCCGGACCTGAGTAACCGGCCGGACAACGCTGACCCTGAGGGTCTTCCTGCTCCTTCCCTGCGGAACACCCCATAACGGCCGCTGCCACACCCACCCTCCAAGGTTCATTCCCAGTTTCGGTCTGAGGACCGTCGTCAGCACCTTTCCTGATTGGGTCGCCGTCGGTCCCAATCACCCACTCCCACTCCAGACGTCGGTTCCCAGGCCATCAGTCGTTGCTCTGTCATTGGTCCTGCAGCTGGTGCCAGTCTGGCAGCTACCGGACGCTTAAGCGGGGGGAGTCCTAGGCGTAGCTCAGGCCATTCAAGGTCCAGTAGCAGATCGTCCACCCCTTCTACTTCCTCATCCCTCTCGGGGTCGGGGGTTCCCTGGGAGAGAAGGACCAACCCCGCTTGCCTCCTGACGATCCGACCTTCACGGATGTCATGAGGCACATCCAGGCCTCCAATGCATGGGAGATGAAGGACCTGGATCCAGAATGCTGCCCACTGCCAAATACCTGAGGCAGAAGGAGCCCAAGCCTCTAGTGGTGCCTCCTTTAGTGGACACCTTCCAGGATCTCACCAGGATAACTTGGAAGCATCCAACTTCAGTCCTGGCGGTTCCAAAAAAGTCAGACTGGCTGTATAGAGCCCCGAGGGACGAGCCTTTCATGGCAGATCCCCCTCAGGTGGACTCATCAGTGATTACGGCTGCCCATGACAAGTCCAAGCAGCCTAAGCACCTAAGCTCCCAGCCTCATGACCCAGAATCCCACTACTTGGACCAGGTGGGCAAGAAAGTCTACTATGCCTCCAGCTGCTCCATTGGGTCCCTCAGCTTCCTCACACATATGGTTCAGTACCAGAATGCGTTATGGGACAGAGGGCAGGAGCTAGCTACTGCCTTGCCAGACTCCACACAAAAGACTGAGCTCCTGGACATTTTAAAATTGGGTTTGGACGTAGGCATGCATGTTCTCCTTGCCTCGTATGACACCGCAGATATGGCAGCCAGAGCAGCAGTGTCTGCCTCCGGCACCACGCCTGGTTGAGAGTCTCAGGTTTTCACCAGAACCTGCAGTTCAGAATCCGGGACCTCCCATTCCAGGGTTCTGTCCTTTTTGGGCAGTATACTAGTCTCTTATCTCTCGTCTCCAGGAGTCGGGCAAATCTATCTGGTCCATTCGGCAAATGTACAGAGGGGACCAGAAAAGAGCAAGACGATGGCCATTTCGGAAGCCCTCAGGTGTTCAAGCCCATGGTAAGCAACAGGGCCAGAGGGGTGACTTCAAAAGGAGAGCCGGCAACCAGCAACCTGGAGGCGGTCCTTTTCATGGCCCCAAATCCTCCCAAGCCTCTCTGCCCACTCCTGGCTCCGCCCAAGGACTCTGACTCCCCCCCCTCCTCTGGAGAAGGTACCGGGGAGGCAGTAGGGGGTCGCTTCTCCCTTCACCTGAAGGGTTGGAGCTCTATAACAGTGGACCAGTGGGTCCTAGCCATTATAAGGAGGGGACACATGCTGGAGTTCACCGAAATTCCCCCAGGTACTCCACCAAGGTCCTCAAGATATCCTCCTTCTCACATACCTCTCATAGAAGGAGAGATTCGGGCCCTCTTGCAAAAAAGGGCGATAGAACCGGTCCCTCTGCAACAGCAGGGAAAGGGATATTACTCAAATTTTCTTCCTTGTTCCAAAGAAGACGCAGGATCTTTGGCCCAGCCTGGACCTCAGCTCCCTAAACAACTATATAGAGTACCGAAGAGTCCGGATGGTGACCCTTCCAGGTCTTATTCCTCTGCTGCACCAGGGAGACTGGCTCTACTCCCTAGACATGCAAGATGGGTACATGCACATAGGGGTGTTCCACTTCCAGGGGGCGCATTATCGGTTTTAGGTTCTTCCGTTAGGCCTCTTCTCAGCTCGTTGAGTCTTTACCAAATGTTTGGCAGTGGTAACTGCGGCTTTAAGGCGCCAGGGACATTATGTCTTCCCTTACCTCGACGATTGGCTGCTTGTGGCCCCGTCAAGGAAGCGCCTTCTTCAAGCTCTTGGAGACACCTATACTCTATTCCAAGAGGTAGAGCTCACCCTGAACCTTCCAAAGTCTTCCCCGGGGAATATGGCCTAGACTGAACCACCTGAAAACTTTTATCTTTCCTCCTTGATGACTTCTCCCGAAAACTACTACAGAAGGACTAAAACCGGTTGCTGTTTCAGATAAGTCCCAGTCTAAATTAATACTTACCTTTTCTTTTTTTCTCACTTTTAACAGCTCCACGCTTTAATATCAGGCGCTGCCTCCCTCCCTACCCCCTCCCCGCTATAACATTACTCCATGTGCGCCTTTGAGCTTTACTAACCCACAGGATCTGACCCTTTCCATATAACTTATCTTTTCCCTTCTGTTACAGGGGGCTGTACTCCACTCTTTCCATGCATTGGAATCCAGAATGTATTCGGAGAGTCTGATTATTGATGCCTTGGAATCCCAAAGAGGAGTGGAATCTTCGACTTACCTTTCCTGTCAGACTGGGATGCCTCCCCTCCCCTAGTATCTTCACCCTCCCACCTTCCCCCCAGCATATTACTTACCTCTTCACACTAACACCCGTGGCTACTAAATATCTAATGGGGGGGTAACCCTCCATGGGGGAGGGATGGGAGGACTTCACGGATGCTCTGTGAGGTGTTAATATACTTGTGATGTACTTCTATGTGGGACTAGGGGTGCATCCCCGCCCCTTCTCCCCCCTGCCTTAAACTTTGGGGGTGGGGGGTGGGTGGGGAGCATGCTCCTCTCCATTGGGCGATGGGTTGCCAGCCCTGGGTCCTTAGTAGGGACCCCCCCCATTATTTAATGGGCTGATCATTATTTCAAGCTCTGTAATATCAGCTTCCTTCCTCTTGTTAACCAATGCATGACTAAATGGGTGAATATGGAAGCTGTAGACGTCCCCAAAACCCCACCTATTTCCTTATCCCCTTTTCCCTTCCCCTTGACGCTAATAGTGTCATGAGACCCCCGGACTATACGAGGGATACACCAGGAAGGTCTAAAACCTTCTTTAGGTCATGGGCTATGACTGCGCAGATGGAAGTTCTGCAGTTAGTTGGTGGCTTAGGTTCACCTTGGTAGCCCAGATAGCCCTAGGGCTCCCGTGCACATGGGAAACCAAAAGGTTATGTTCAGCAGTTACCCACCTGAACAAGGTTATAGTTAATGTTCGAAGGGTTAGTATGTTAGTTTTAATGTACTTAGTCATAAGCCCCCCAGATTGAGGGAATGTTTAATAATCCTCATCAGAAGAAGCCCTATTATAGGGTGTTAGGATACAGTCACAAGAGTTTGTTAAACCCAACAGAGGTATCATCAATGAAGATAAGTGATAGAAAGTTAACCTAACCTGTATTACTATGTATTATAAATGGCAGGTAAATGTCTGAAGGTGTACTCATTGAATGTAAACTGCCTGAGTACTCCAATAAAGAGGTCCAGAATTATTACTCTTGTAAAGAATTCCGTGGCCGATATTGTTTGCCTGCAGGAAACTCACCTGACTCTCATTGAACACAGGAAGCTAAAGGGCAGGGGATATACACAGTTTTTTTTCATCCGAAATGCGGGGGGGGGCGGTAAGAAAAGAGGGGTCACTATATTAGTTTCGGGTCAAACCCCCTTCAGATTGATTAAGGAGTGGGCTGATCTGGAGGGCCGGTTAGTAATAGTCCAGGGGACCATTCAGAAGCAGGAAGTGACTTTGGCTAACATCTACCTTCCACCAGCTTCAAACTCACCAGCAATCCGATTTCTGCTTTATAAGGTAGTTGAGCTGACCAGGGGGACTCTGATTCTCACAGGGGATTTTAATATCGCTCCGAACCTGTCCATGGATTCAACCAGTACCTTGGTGGGTAGGCAACCGTCCCCACATAAATTCTTCAGACAGTTCGTCTGGGAGGCAGGATGGCTAGATTTGTGGCGTGCCTTGTATCCAAGGGATAGAGGGTACTCATACTATTCTGTGGTCCATGGGACCTACTCAAGAATAGATCATTGCTACATGCAGACAGAGAGTCTGGACTTGTTGGTCAGTGCCACACTGGGTCCAATGGCACGCTCAGATCATGCACCACTGGTAACTCTGTGGAGATTAGACACAGACAGGCACACCACTAGGTGGAGATTTAATCCAGCACACATGAAAAGTGAACAATTTCGGGATTTTCTCGAAGAGAGAATCAGGGAAATTATCCAAGACAATTCTGCTCCAGAAATTCCATCCACAATTCAGTGGGACACCCTGAAAGCAGTTCTGAGGGGCCACTTGATTAAACATGCAGCAAAATTGGCTAAGGCACGGAAAGATAGGCAAACACAACTAGAACAAACACTGCAGTTCCTCCAACTAGCGCATCAACAGGAGGACACCGCAGTGCTAGTACAGATCAAACAGACCAAAAGGGACTTAGATGCTCTGTGTCTCCAACAGACAGAAGTGGCATTGGCATATCTGCGACAGCGATATGGTGAGATTGGCCCCCTGGACTTGCGCCTACTTGCGTACCACCTATGCCAGCAGCGCAAATTGTCCACCATAGCGGCAATAAGGGACCCAATTACAGGTGCCCATCTAAACTTAAAAACATAACCCAAGCCTTCTGCCAGTTTTACAGGACCCTCTATACCACAGACCACCAGATGGACCCAACCCTCACCAACACCTTCTTGTCCACACTGGACTTACCCAAACTAAGCCCCAACCAACAAAACGACTTGATGAAGCCAATTAGCCATGAAGAACTGGCACTGGCTATCTTCAGATCCAAAACACAGAAAGCACCAGGTACCGATGGATACAGGGCAGAATTTTATAAAGCCATGACACAGTCAATAAACCAATTAATGTTATGTGCATATAATGAAGTCCTCCAGGGAGATGACCCCCCCCCCAAGCTGGTCGTACGCAACAATCTCTTATTCCCAAGCCTGATAAAGACCCCTTACATTGCGGCTCATATAGACTGATCTCAGTACTCAATACAGACTATAAACTTTTTACATCCATCTTGGCTCGCAGGGTGGATGAGCTCCTCCCGACACTGATAAATTTAGACCAAACAGGCTTTGTAACCGCTTGATCAACTACGGATAACAAATGTAGGGCTTTATACCTAGTGCATGAAATGCAATCACAAAAAGATCCTCCGGTCCTTCTCAGCCTGGATGCTGAGAAGGCCTTTGATCGTGTCTCCTGGTCCTTCCTTTTCTCAACAGTGGTTAAAATGGGGTTCCCGGCATCCTCCATAGCAATCCTCTGGGCGTTGTACTCCTCCCCCAGGCACGTGTAAAAATCTCAGGTCATCATTCGGATTATTTCCCCCTCTTTAGAGGAACAAGGCAGGGCTGTTCTATGTCCTCTGGCCTATTTGCCATTTTCATTGAACCACTGGCCCAAGCGGTCAGGCAGTCACCTGAGATATCGAGCATGAGGGTAGAGGATACTGAACACCGCATAGCTCTTTATGCAGATGACGTTTTACTATTCCTCACAAACCCCCCACAGTTTATATAAGTGGTCTTCCGAATCCTGGAGGAATTTGGTGTACATTTAGGGTACCGGCTTAATACCAGCAAGACGGACTCCCTCTCCTTCCATTACACCCCCCCCGGGAGACATTCAAAGAGAGACACCTATTCCGATGGGGGCTCTCTAAGATGAACTACTTAGGCATTTATTTATCCCATAAGACAGAGGATGCTATAAATAATAATAATCTATCCTTCACTGCATAGATGAAATAGGATTTTAGAAGGTGGAGTATCCTCCCACTGAATTTGATACAGAGGGTCGATGTGATAAGGATGGTTGTTCTTCCAAGGGCTCTCTATCTTTTTCAGAATATCCCACTTAGCCTTCTGAACAGGCTGTTCCGGGTATGGAACAAGTTAATTTCTGGGTTTGTCTGGGCTGGATGACTGCCCAGAATCAAACTGAAAATTCTCTTCCTTCCTAAGACACGGGGGACTAGCACCCCCTAATCTTAAAGTGTACCATTGGGCTTCCCACTTGTCCTTCATAGTTCATCGTTTGATTGGTGAGACCCCAGCCCAATGGAGGGAGATAGAGGAAGGCGCACTCCCCCTGCCAGACCTTTCAAAGGCTTATCTATAAAAAGCCCCCCAAGGTAGGTCCACTGGTCCGAAACCCCTGAATTGAACATCAAGTCAGGGCCTGGCACGTGGTAGGTAGGTCCCTTAAACTTACTCTTTGTCTGGTGCTGATATGCCCGATAGAATTACTGGAGAATTTTACCCCAGCATTAAGTGACCATACATTCTGTAATTGGAGGCATGCCCACCTTACGAAACTTACACAGTTCCTCATGGGTCCCCTTTTTAATACTTTCAGGGAAGTTCAGAGGAGTTTCAATTATGCCAATTGGATTTTTATCGATACTTACAACTTAAACACTATTATGAGGCTCTTCCCCTGATGGTCCAATCCCCTGGGGTTCATCCCCATATAGTTAACCTACTACAACAAGTATTGCAAACCCGGACTCTACTGCATGCCATATCGGCCCTTTATAAATCACTGATGGAAACAATGGGAGGAAATACAGGGGCAATAAGGGAGAAATGGAATGCCAAATTAGGTTCCCAAATATCCCCACAGCAGTGGGGCATAATATGTCACACGCTATCGAGAATTACTTATTCCCATGCTTGGAGACTGTTCTCCTGGTATTTGTTGAGATTCTTCCGCATCCCAGCAATAACCTCGCATTACAATGACGCCACCTCAACTGCATGCTGGCGCCAATGTGGGGAGACCAATGCTAATCACACCCATATCCTGTATTCCTGTACAAGACTACAACCTTTTCTGTAGGGATTACAGGATGAATTTGAGAAGAGGGATCCGCTTAACAGGGGAGTTCTTCCTCCTACATGTTCTCCCACGCGAACTGAGCGACCCCCACTGCCAGTATCTCCTAGGTGTCCTTTTACTAGCTGCAAAGAAGGCTATCACCAAACGTTGGCTCACAACAATGATACCAACAGTATCAGACTGGAGGGAGATAGTCAACCATGTATATAGATCAGAGAGAATTACACATAATTTGAATGATAATGCAGAGCTATGCTTCACAAAATGGAGAAGATGGATCATGAATATTATGACCAAAGACCCATATTTTGTTCCATAGCAACCAGAGATGCTGTAGAGGTCAGACAGATTCACCAATCCAGGAAAATCTACCACTCAGTATGAGAGCAGGGGGATTGTAATTGGACGGGTGACTCACATACTGTAGGGGGAGAGGGGGGCTGTTGGGAAGTGATCTGGCTATGGCGGGGTATTCCAGTGAATAAATAAATTCAAGCAAGGAGAGTAACCGAGTAGAACCAAGGGGGAGGAGCAAGAAGAGGCGAAATTCTTAAAAAAAAAAAAAAAAAAAAAAAAAGGGGGGAGCTTAACTAAGAAAAAGGGTGAAGTTACCTGGCTAAAATGCATTCTACCACAAATGTAAGTTGTGTATAACATATATGAATTGAAACTCTGTCAATTTTCTTTTTTACTGTAAAGAAATTAATGAATGTAACTGTGACTGTGAAACTGGGAAAATTTTTTAATAAAGAATATATTTGCAAAGTCTTCCCCGGAGCCCAGTCAAAGACTCATCTTCATAGTGGCAGTCCTGGACTCGGTCCAGGGCATGGCTTTTCTACCCCCAGAGAGGGGCGATCGCCTGCGGGAGATTGCTGGACCGCTCCTTGTAACCCCACAGGTCCAGGCCAGGACCTTCCTCAGACTTCTGGGGCACATGGTGTTGGCCATTCCTGTCACTCCTTTGGCCCGCCTCCACATGAGTCCCACAATGGATTCTCAGTGATGACCTAGACCACATGGTCAGGGTCAAAGAGCTGGTCAAGAGGACACTACTTTGGTGGCTGGACCCTCTCAATTTAGAGAAAGGGGTCCCTTTCCATCAGGAGCCTCCAGATCAGACCCTAACGACGGATGCGTCAGATTTGGGGTGCACCTAGGGGCCTGCCAAACACAAGGGGTCTTGACCCCAACAGAGTGCGACCTCCACATCAATGTCCTGGAGATGCAAGCGGTCCTCAGTGTGCTGCATGCTTTCCAAGAAGACCTTGTCCCAGGCTCTCTCCTCATTCAGACGGACAACATGGCGATCATCTTCTACATCAACAAGCAAGGGGGAACCCACTCCTATGCAGGGAGGCGATGAAAGTCTGGTATTGGGCGCTGGAGCATTGCATTTCTCTGTCTGCAGTGCATGTTACAGGCATCCTAAATGACTTGGCAGACAGCCTAAGCAGGTCTCAGTCCAAGGTGCATGAGTGGGAGCTACTGCAATCAGTAGCGGACCAGCTCTTCAACACATGGGGTTGACCAGATCTGGACCTCTTTGCATCCCTATGCAATGCCAAACTGCCAACTTTCTGCTCGTGAGAGCTCGCATCTGGTGTTTTCTGGCCAGACGCGTTGTCCCTTTTGTGGGCAGGGAGTTTTCTCTATGCCTTCCCTCCCTTCCCTCTCATTCAGAGAGTTCTATTGAAGATACAGGCCGAGGGGGCTCGGATGATTCTAATCGCCCCATTGTGGCCTCAGCAGATTTGGTTCCCACTACTTCAGCGGTTGTCCTCAGAACCTCCAATTTCGATGCCAATATGCTCATAGTTGCTGTCCCAAGATCAGGGCTCACTGGTCCATCTTGATCTCAGGTCTTTGTACCTTCATGCTTGGCTCCTACAGATGTAGCAAAATCCAGGTATGGGGTCTCCCAGTAGGTGGCGGAAGTCCTCGTCTTGACGAGGAAGCCCTCTACTCGCTCTACTTATGCTACGAAGTGGATGTGCTTCTGCTTATGGGTGTCGTCTCACCATCTGGACCCCCTTACCTGTCCGGTGAACTCAGCATTGCAGTATCTCCTCTCCTTATACCAACAAGGCTTGAGCTACTCTTCGATAAAGGTGCACATGTGGGCCATTTCTGCATATCATGTGCTCTTGGGGGATAAAACCTTAGCCCAACCGGACGTGGCCTTCACCTTTTTGCGGGGTATTTTGCATATGAGACCTCCCATTAGGGATCCTATCCCACCCTGGGACCTCCTGTTTGTGTTGGAGAAGCTCACTCTCCCCCCTTTGAACCAGCAGCTGATTGTGAGCTGCGTTACCTTTCCTGGAAGCTTTGTTTTTTAGTTGCTGTTACTTCAGCTCGAAGAGTCTCCGAGCTTCAGGCTCTGATGTGTAAAGAGCCTTATTTGTTTTTTCACAGGGAAAGGGTTTCCCTCAGAACGAGTCCTAAGTTCCTTCCTAAAGTGGTCTCGGAGTTGACCTTCGACCAGTCGGTTGACCTTCCAGTTTATTTTTTTTCTCCTTCCAATAGGGGAGAAGTTCTCCTTCACACTCTGGAAGTTCACAGGGCGCTGAGGTACTACCTCACGCGCACAGCTGCACACCATGAATCGGAGCAACCGTTCGTGGCTTTCGCACCACAACACTCTGGCAAACCGGTGTCTAAGCAGACTATTTTTAAGTGGCTTGTCCACTGTATTATGTTTTGCTATGAAAAGCACAACAACCCACTTCCGGACCAGGTTAGGGGTCGCTCCACCAGAGGAGTCTCTGCTTCCTTTGCTGCCTTGAAGAATGTCTCTATAAGAGACATATGTGCAGCTGCCACCTGGAATTCTGTGCACACTTTCGTGAAACACTATAGCCTGGACATTGCATCCAGACACCATGCCAGTTTTGGCTTGGCAGTCCTCCAGGGACTTCTTTCCTGAGCTGCTGTGTTTTCCATCATTATCCCATCCTTCCACCTCCCGGGGTTACGCACCTCCTTGGTGCGGGACTGCTTGGGATTCAGTCCTAATGGTTATAGCTTACTGCAAGAGCTCCCACTCGAAGTAAGATAGTATAGTTACGTAAAAACTTACCGCAACAGTAGATCTTCGAGAGGAGCTCTTGCAGCAGGCACTGCTTTCCTGCCCTCCATCCCCTGAATGAGGTGTACAGCACATCATCTACAGGCTTCGCTTCTTTCTCTCATTAGGGCCCGTTCGCGGGTCTTGGCAGGGGAACTGGGTGGAGCTGATCCGCCTTTTGTACCACGGAACTACATCGGGTGGAGCCGACGTTGGGGCAGTCCTGCTGGATATTGCTAGCTAAGAATTTTCCGTGGGACTTGGAGGCTCATGCATTAGTCCCACGGTTACCGTTGTATTTTAAGATCCACTGTTATGGTAAGTTTTTACATAACTGTACTTTTCATAAGAACTTACCATAACAGTAGATCTTTGAGAGGCGCCCTTGCAGCAGTTGGATTTTATTTCCTACCTGCCCCCAGGGGTTATGTAACTGTGCTTCTCTCTGGGGGATGGGAGATCCTCCTCGGTTCCCCATCCTGAATGACAGCCTGGTCTCTGGCAGGTGAACTGAGGTGGTGCTGGGGGACCACCCCCTTTATACCACACGGGACGACAGGACAGTGCCAACAACGGGGGGGGGCAGTCCCCCGCCTTGAACTGCTAGCTAGAAATGTTTCTGTGGGTTCTTAATGCCTGACGATGTAGTCCTAATGGTGTTACCTGCTGCAGGAGCTCTTACATAACTGTACGTTCCTTCTGATACAGGGAAGTGAGTGGATTAAAGTTTCAGAAAACCAGACCCACATTTCACCTAGAGTTTGAGCAGTCTTGGCTTGATGTAGGGGACTATTGACTGGGCTTCAGCTGTCCAGCAGTCCAGGGCATGCCACTTTTACTGAGAGGGCTGGATGTGGGCACAGGAACTGGTGAGGGGCAAACACCAGTGTGGGTCTGCGGCAGTCAGGTGCGGGAGGTGTGCTGTTTAAGGAATGGGTGGGGGATTTGTGACACAAGCACAGAACAGTCATAGGCATATACACCTTGCTTCTGTTTGAAAACCTGAAGCTACCACTATTAATATAGCTAGGCAGTCACCAGGAGCCAAACCCCAGTGCAGCTTCCCCCTCCAACACTGGTAAACTAAAGTGAAAACTAATAAGCCATTTGCTGTCCAAACCTGGTGCCACCAAACTCCCTTCACCTCCATTCTGACACCAAGTTCCCAAACTTGAAGTCAGACAGTAAATAAAAAAAAAAAGTAGTGGACAATGACAGCCAAACCCCAATGCTGCTGACTCCCCATTCTAACATCAAGTGCCCAGTCTCCCGGTCCAAGAGTCAATGAAAAAAGTAAGCAGGCACTTGGAGCCCACCTCCAGTGATGTTTTAGAAAGATGTTATTTATTGTACTATTGCCCTTTTGTGTACTTGCTACTTGTACTGTACATCAGATAAGAAGCAGCGTTATTCCATAGTCACCAGTTCTACTGTGCCAGCGATTGGAAACGGTTGAGAATATGGCCCAAGAAAGAAACATACGAATAATCGGCCTCCCAGAACGGGTCGAGGGTGCGGATCCCCTCTCCTTTATACAAACAATGCTACTGCAAATTCTGGGACTGGCTAAAGAGGATCCACCCTTGCCCTGGAGACGGCATACCACATTACCTCGCTTCAAGCTGGAGGGGCTGCCATGGGACCTCGGAATTTTCTGCTGGTGTGTACAGGTGTTGGTGTCTGGGATAGAATTTTAACATATGCAAGACGCAAATGGAATCTCCATTATGGGAAGGCATATCTGTCTCTATTTCCTGATCTTCCATACTCCACCAGACAGAGATGAAAAGCCTTTGATCAAGTTTGAACTGCTCTATGACAGCTCAAGATCCAGCATCAACTTTTGTTACCGCCACAGCTTAAGGTGACTTGGAGTGGTCGTATCTACCTGTTTAACGACCCATCGGAAGCCTGTAAACTCCAAGCACGGATTGAGGCAGAACTCACTGACATGGAGGAGAACTCTATTCATGGCGATGCTTTGGAAGGTAACTGACTTTATATCCTGGTTCCGTGAGTAAATCTTGAAGATCTCACTATCTGGGACTGTTGATAACTTTTTTTTTTTTGTTGTTAATACGAACCCCATATAATGTATGGGCTGGACTTGGACTATAGGAGGTAAAAGACCAGGTCTTGAATTTTGTATCTCTGTTTCATGTTGTTTAGCATGCTAATGAAACTATCTAGTTTGCTAAGTTGACTACTCTGTATCCTTTTGGTACTGGGGTTGATTAGCAGTATATATTGTTTAAAATAATGCATAATATGTTGCTATCCATTGGATATGTTTGGCTCATTCTTGGGGTCTAGCAAAATTAAGTCATTCCATAAATGACCATGTGGGATACTGTAGGCATTGTGCCAGAATGATAAGTTGGACATTTTTCTGTATTACTCTTTAACTGTATCCCTATTAATGCTCTGTACTGTCTAAAAGCTGAGGGCTTTACTTTATCAAGATATGTTTCAATACTGGTATTGAATGTATCTAAAGGGAGGGTGTCTAAGTAATCCTTATTAAGTGGATGATACTGATTTATAACATGTTTGTATCCCTCTGTATAAGAGCTATTGTAAGTTTTTCTGTGCAAAACTTATAAATAAGTTCAAAACAAAAGGAGCATATGTGGATTCATAGGATGAATACTTACAAGAACAAAAGTGCAGTAGTGCAAGGAATAATAGGAAGGGATGCTATGCCAGACTGGGTCAAAAACAAGTAGCATTTCACTCCAGAAGCAGAGCTTCATCAGAGTTAGTAAATTAATGCAGAAATGCCCTTATATTATACACCACCAGTGATGTGTACAAATTAAAACTTTAAAACAACAAATGTGACACATCCTCAGGATATGAGTAGGCACTTGAAAAATTACAACTGGCAATTAAGGTAATGAAAAGTATATCAAACCAGGTATAAACTACCAGCAGGGCATATTTTCACAGTTAGTGCATGCAATTAGAAAGAAAACTTTACCTATAAACTACAGTATCAGAAAATATAAATTTATATAAAAGTCCATTTTGTGGATGTTGGGGTGACACACTGAGGATATAAAATGTACAGGTATTCATTTATATATCCCTTTTGTTAAGAGACATTTTCTTTAGGACTGTGGAACCAATGAACTCTGTAGTATAGTGATTCCAAATGTCAGGAATCTATTCTGAAAAAGACAAAAAAAAAAAAACCAGAAAGCAGGACATTATTATAACTGATGCTCAGGCATAATGGATGTATAACTTGGGGGCTCGCTATTGCCCGGGGTGTGAATGATTGCTTTAAACTTGTGAACTTTCTGTAAGATTTCTATAGACAATCTTTATTTCCAGCAGAGTGGAACCTGCTTATAACGGACACACTTATAGCAGGCACATGCATATGATAGAGAGATCGGCCTTACCAAAAGCTATGTCTGTAATGTTAAAAATGCCATTTATACCATACAATGTAACCCCTATATAGTGGACAGTGTGAGCTGTTCTGTACCCCTGTCACATGCTGCAGATTGCCTTCTCATTTTTCACTTGGTTATTTAGCTGATTTGTGTGGCATTATAAAGACATCACTCACTTGATGCATTCTACTTGACATCTTACTCCAGGAGATTAAATCTAGAGCATGAGTTTGATGTTTTATCGACATGATAGATAATACACAGTGTTTAGTTTCCTCTTGAAGCTCAACATTCATGAGCTTCTGAAGAAGGACTGGTTGGTCCGAAAGCTAGAGCACTTTGTTCTTGTTGTTACATCTATGTTGGTCCATTAAAAGGTATCAAATCATTTGCTTCTGGATCTATTCTTGCAAGGACCAATACGGCAACTACTAAATCTAGATTCCAGGGGATTAAGTAAGTAGGTAAATTTTATTTATTACAAGTGTACATTTGAGACGACAAACACCTCTTTGATGTTGTAAAAAGATTTACAATGTACACAAAAACATGAAGACACTTCAAAAACAAAATATATTCAGTAATTTCATCTGAGCTGAGACTAAAATGACAATATTGAACGCTCTGAGGTAGAAATGAGCAGCAGCATATGAATGTAACCTGTCATTACCCTCAATGCATTTTTGTGCAATATCCTCCTTTCTTTTACCAGAAATACTACAGATTAATGGGTTAATCCATTTTATTCTAAGGCCAGATAACAATTTACAGTCTAGCAATAAGTGACTAGTAGATAAGTAACAATTTTCATCACACTTACATTTCTGTCGTCTTTTCATTTTTTCCCACGGTATCATTTGTGCTCGATAATGTAAGTGTATATCAAATCTCATTCTTGCTAACATTTTTCTATGTAGAAAATGTTGGCACCACATCAAATATTCCTGACTACCAGTTCTCAGGTTAGTAGCTTGATATACTGTGAAAGTGGTAGAAGTGGCAATCCTTGCTGTATCCGTTTGAGTTTCATTATCCTTCCATGTAGTTTTTTATTTGTTCAACATAGAGATCAATATCTATTATTGCTCTATTGTCAAAAAGTGAATTCATTCCACACTGCCTTATTTTAGCATCTATTTGATTAAACCATAAATCATATTTAATCCCTTCATTGTGATGTTTTTTTTTTTGCTTCAGTCCACGATGCATACCTAAAAATAATATCATAATTTTTTTACTAATCTTTGCCAGTAATTCAAGCATCTAATTTTGGCAGATAAAGACAAAGAAATCATACCCGTTTCGGCTTTGAGGTGTACATCTGACACTGCCATGGGTAAGCCTAGATTATTAATGATAAATAGGTTTTGAACTGGTTCCAATATTGAAACTTCGTTTAATACCCCATATCTTTGCTGCATATAATATAACTGATTTCACTTTTGCAACATATGCTTCCAGTAGAGAATTTGCCAAAATCTATTTAAACCTAATACAGTTTGTCTCCCTTTACTTTTATGTTTTCTGTGGTCTTACCATTTTAATTTATTGTTTATTAATCCACCTAAATAATTATATTCTTTCACTTCTTGAACCTTGGTATATTTATGTTTCCAGATGCATGTTCTTTTGCAAACCTTCCTGATCTTAATTATTTTGGATTTTTCCCGTTTACTTCCAGGGATAGCTTTTCGAGAACCTTGTGATTATAGCTATCGCTTTTTGCAAGCCAGTTGCTGATTTTAATAGAAGCACGTCATCATCTGCTTAAGCCAAAATACTGATTTCAAAGTCTTCAATTTTAGGAGCATCTGTATCATATTTATTTCATTCTCTGATAATTTGATCTGTATATATGTTAAACAAGGCCAGAGCCAATAAGCAGCCCTGCTTTACTCCGCTAGTGACCAATATTCTTTGTTTAAATTTTCCATCCTGTGTATACTTTATACTAGATGATGTGTTAGTATGCAACATTACAATCAAGTCCAGAAGTCTAGGGTCATTTCCCCAGGCCTCTAAATTTTTCCACAATGTCTCATGACTAGTATTATTGAATGCTTTCTTTAAATCCAGGAATCATTCATATAAACCTCCCTTCTGCAATTTAATTTATTTGCCATGTAGTCTAGTAAAATATGTTATCAATTGTGCTCCTATTTTTCCTAAAGCCAAATTGATTCTGTAATATCACACCCCTTATTTTCATCCATTCTAATAGTCTTTCTAATAATGCCCTTGAAAAAATTTTGCAGGTATGCAGATTTATTAAAGTTTGGTAACCGGGTAGGTCCACTGAGCCCCGAAGGTCCCTTTTTCAGGGGCGACCCGGGATAACAGTACAAGTTCACATACAGAGAAAGACAAAATTAGGTACCAGATATCAAGTGTACAGTGGTTAGAATGCTGGTTACAGTCTTGGTTATCAACAAGTTACTGTGCAAGGTAGAGATTAGGAAGGATATGCCTGTAATTCTCAGACATTGACCTATCACCTTTTTTGTGTTGTCTTGCGCATGTGCAAGACACATATTGTGGTAACTTGGAATAGCAGGTTTTGGAGGTGCGGTCCTATAGTGGTCAGTGGCACAACTGCTTTTTTGGGCTGGGCTCTGTGGCACGGATTAGATTGCGTGCTGTCTATGACAGCAGTGCAGAAGCATGCCACCACCTTGAAAGGATTTAGCCTCTGTAATGAGGGAGTGCCCCCTCATTGTGGGGCGTGCCTTCCCTGGTGTAATATTTCATTAAACATGGTGGAGCCATCCTCCTCTCGCAGTCCCCACAACAGCCAGTGTTGGGGGTGCCCAATCCCCGTCAGTATTTGCCCTCACCAGTTCATTTGCTCATGGGGTAGCCCAATCCCCATTGGCATAATGTTCCCCCCCAAAAATTTTTTGTGTGCCAAGGGGGTGTCCAATCCTCTCGGCTCATGCTGCCCCCCTAAAAGCACACCGTGTGGCTGATGGGGGTGCCCAGTCCCCATCAGCTCCAGCTCCCCCCAAACAAATAGCCAGGTGGCATGCTGGGAGCCCACCCCAGCATGCTCATGCCACCCCCAGCACACTGAATGGCTGACGGGGTGCCCAATCCCTGTCGGCTCCAGCCCCCCAAAGAACCACCCAGGTATACCGTCATGCTGGGAGCCCACCCCAGCGTGCCCAAAGTGTCCAACGTTGCTGTTTTTTTTCCCTGTATAAACAGAAAACGGTCCCTCGTGGTCTCTCGTGTTCCCACAACCTGCACCCACCCACCTCCCCACACCCCCCTCACCCCATACTTACCTCTGGAGGCCAGCGCGATGATCTTCGGTGGACCGGGAACACGTCTGCACTCTTCAACGCCGACTGCGAACTGAAGAAATGCCAGTAAGCTGTATAATGGCATAAATAGGTTTTTTTCAACTTTGGTGGATATTTCGGTCATTTTGGGGAATTTTTTCACCACATTTTCAACATGGAGTTCTTGGGACCACTCCTCATGAACTCAGTCACTGTCATTTTGTTATACAGTCCCAAAAGGTGATTTCATGGTCACTGTGCGAAATCACCTTTCAGGACCGATCAACGAAATGTCAGTGTCACAGTTCATGAGGCAGGCTCCCAAAAACCCTATGTTGCAAACCTGGTGAAAAAATTCCCAAAAATGACTGCGTTATGAGCGTGTGTTGCACAGTTCCTACACACGCTGGTAACTTCGAGAAGTTTTAATATTTTCACTCCAGTTTTTCCACATTGCCATTTTACCACACCTCCTTATGAACAGTACAGCTGTCATTTTTCACATCTCGCCCGAAATGTGTTTTCCTGCATGTAGCGCACAATGGCATGGTTGGTGTGCGAAATCAATGTTTTGGACAGATTAAGAAAATCACAGTGACGCTGTCCATGAGCGGAGGTCCTAAAATACATATGTTGAAAATTTGGTGACAAAATTCCACAAAATGCCTATTTTATGGGCGTGCGATGTGCAGTTTCCACGCACATGCGTAAGTTCAAGAATTATTAATATTTTCACTCCACATTTTCAATATTGCCATTTTTGCACACCTCCTTAAGAACAGTACAGTTGTTATTTTTCACATGCTGCACAAAATGTGGTTTTGCACATGCGGTGCACGATGGCACGGTCACTGTAGGAAATCAATGTTCAGGACAGATTAAGAAAATCACTGTGACAGTGTTCATGAGTGAAGGTCCCAGAATGCCTATGTTTAAAATTTGGTGAGAAAATTTCACAGAATGACTGTGTTACGGGCATGCATTGCGCAGTTTCCATTCACACTCATAACTTGGATAATTTTTAATATTTTCACTCCAGATTTTCCATATTGCCATTTTTGCACACCTCCTTAAGAACAGTACAGTTGTCATTTCTCACATCCTGCCCAAAATGTGGTTTCGAGCTACTGGCGCAGAATGGTGCAATCACTGTGTGACATCAATGTTCAGGACAGATTAACAAAATCACAGTGCCACTGTTCATGAGCAGATATCCCAAATGCTTTCATGAGGTGGGGTGAGAAAAATCCCATGTTGAAAATTTGGAGTGCAAATACCAACAAATGCCCGGAGCGTTAGGGTTTCTAACCATAACGTCCCACCCTGTAGAGACTAACCGGCATCAGGGGTGTGACTTTAGATTGTCGGTTCTAATGCTCACGCCATTCCACCCCCACCCCCACCCTGTAGCTACTGACAGGCATCGAACTGTGCCTTGCACTCTTCAGCCCCAAAGTTTACCACATACTTCCAAACTGCACCCATCTCAACGTATTTCCATATGGAATGGGGTGAGTGTAAGGCCTGAGGACCCCAAGGCCGAACGTGATACTTGTCAGACTCTGCAGGGTAGGGTGAGGTGAAATCGCATGAACGTTATGGCCAACACCTAAAGGCACACCTCAGTACCTGTCAGTCTCTTCAGGGTGGTGTGGGGGGTGGCGTCACTTCCGTACTTCACTGCCATTCCTTTTATGCATCTGTCTGACTCCTGCACTACCAATGCCAATGTCAGCAAGACAGCATTTGGCATTGACAAATGCTTGTTAAATATAGGCACAATTTCAGTTATAAGCCATTCTTGGGGAATTTTATTATTTGTTATTATATACAGAAATAGAACAAGTAAAAGTTTGGCCCACCAATCTGTATTTACTTTAAAGGTTTCTGCTGGAAGACCATCTATTCCTGGTGCCTTATTGTTCTTTTGATTTATAATTTGTCTTTTTTACTTCTTCCAGTGTCAGTTTATCCCAATATTTATATTGCAATGAAGCCTCCATCTCTATAAACAATGGATTTATATCTTTGTTTGAAGAGTCTATCCATTCTTCATATAATTTACTATAAAATTCAACCCATCTACAGTATTTGCTGGAATTATAGCCTCAACATTACTAGCTATTTTTGCTTCTCCACATGCAATGAGATTCCAAAACTGTATCTGTCTGTATTATTGTGTCTTGCAATTTACTCCACAAATACAGTTGATGTTGTTTTTTTTCCTGTCTTATAATATTTCTATATTCCTTTTTTAGTGCTGCTACCCCTTTAAACAGTAGTAGTTCTGGGTATTTGATTGCTAAGCTCCCTGCTCTGTTTATATCAGATTTTATTTTCTTACATTTTGTATCGAACCAGTGTGCTTTATCTCTACCAAGAAGTTTCCTTGTATTATGCTTCTGATTTTGGGACCACTGGATGATATAATCTAGAAGTTTTTGAAAATTCTCTATCACTTCCTGACCTTTTTTTTTTATTTCTAAGAGCAATAAACGTACTTCCTCACTTTCATGTAAATCTGCTATTTTTTCTTGTACTAGGGAACTCCATCTAATTTTTCTATCATTGTAGATAAATAAATTATCCCCCTGTGATTGTTGTTGCCACTTTCTGTCACTTTCCCATTTTAATTGCAAAACAATATATAAATGATCATTTATGCAATTTTGTTTTACCTTAAAGGAATCCATTGGGTGCCAATAAAAAGTATCAATAAATGCATAATCTGAGATCGATCATTTCCCTGATACAGCAGAAAAAAATGTGAAATCACCTTTAAGGTCCAACTCAAGGGGATTACTCCTGTACCCCCCCCCCCCGGTCTCCCAATAAGCACAGATTCTGTACAAATTCTTACCAGTCACATTTACTGCTCAGCCAACTGTTCCCCACCTGGCACAGGTACAGTACAGCAAAATCTTTCCAATCTTGTTTACTATCTGTACCCCCTACCAGCCCCCCTTGTTTAACTAGCAGGGCTGCTCCTCTTACACCACAAAATGTCAAGGGGCATAAAGAGAGGGGTGGGAGTTTATTTTGTTTACTTCTCTTATTTTGCACACACACCGAACCACCACTACAGACAAGGTGGGGTAGCCTGCTATACCAAAACAGGCAAACGAGTGTGACCACTGCCTGACACACACACCTGGTGTGACTCCATGGCTATCAACCTGGGTCCCTGGGAGAAAACTGTTTACTCAAAGTCATACTAGGTTTGCACTTCTGGATAGAGGCACCCAAGTAAATCCACACACATGGAAGAAATAATAATACTGTCCAGACCAGGCTGAGATTCTAGAGTGTGGCTTTTATTCACGTAACGGATTAGGAATAATCACAAAGTGAAGATGGGCCCCCACAGGGTTACACATACTAGTTTTGCAGATTTCTCCAGTGTACAGAAATTCCTGACATTCTCATTTAGCATAGGGTGAAGACACAAATCAACAAACTCTCTGGTTCTGAAATTGAAGTCTTGCACAATGGCCTGAACTAGAATGGTCCCCATTTTCCACAGGGGTGGCAGTGGTACATACGACCACAACTGAGCACATATAGGCTCAAAAATCTTCCAGCACCCACTATACTGGGGTAAACTGAAGAAACAGAAATTCCAAACCCACCTCTTGGGGTAATTACTTCCATTAGGAATTGGCCAGATGCACTAAATGAAAATGAACTGGTGCCCAAACTGAACCCGGAGAGGTAAACTGGTTACTCGAGATGGGGAAGTCTCCCACCTTTTGCTTCCAAGTTTATACTCGGCCATTCATCTGATTAATAACACCCTCACAGAAAACTTGTAGATGCTATCTTGAAACGTTTTCCACACTTAACATACTACATGACATACCTCTGGGTGTCCGAACTAAATGTTTTGTACTTGGACGGTCCCCTAAATGGACTCCAATGTAGGCAAAGACTTTTAAATTAAACTGGGTGACTGGTCCCATGCACAGAGAATTTCACCCTGGTTTCCAGGTGCCCCTGGCTTTCATACAACAGAAGGTTTGTACTCGCAACCCAAATTGAAAGTGTCCATGGCAGCTTCCACAGATGGAAAATGGATACAGGGGATTGCCCCTGAATCCTGGAGTTCAGCCCATCCCTCCTAGGATGGGGCACTGGGAAATCCGAAACACAAGGTCTCCACCACTTCAATGGCTGTCTTCTTTTGTTCTTCTCTAGGGTGAGAACAAACAACCTCTAAAGTAAACAAAGGGTAGCTCTATATCAAAGCTGGGAGAGGAGCTGCCCAGCAGCTGCGGCCTTCTCCTTGAACTCCTACTGAAGACTGCCCTCTAACTCTAGCTGAACATTCCATTTGACTCTCCAAACTAGCTGGACAATTATGGTTTATGCTCCTGCAAGAGTTCCATAATGACATCACCCTCCACCCTGAAACTGAAAACAGAGTGTGACAGTTTGAAACCCATTTACCTGGCATTTCACAAGCTGCCATACCTGCCTGCCACTGATCTAATTGGGATTCTAGTAACCCCGGGGAACAAAGGGGTTACATATGTAACCCCTAGATGGCGCTATCCCAGGGGCTACTACCCCTGCCTGATTTGCCACTAACAGGTTGAGGGGCCTGGATCCAATGGCGGGTGCCTCCACCCAGAGGTCAGGGTTTGCAATAGTTAAACTAACTTGGTCACAGCCCTCTGGGACACTGCAACCCCCCCTTTCTTCCCACTAGTGGCCCACACAATATATCAGAATTACCTTCACAGTATACACTTACCCCTAGGTCTGGTTCCGGCACTGGGACCTCCTGTGAAATGAGATACAGTGCAACAATCACAGTACAGTACTTTAACATAGACAAATACCTCAGGCAGTATAACTTTGCTGAAACAAGCAGCTCCGAATTATTTAGGGGGATATAACAAGGACAGGGGGAATCAGGTTAATTAGCTTATCATCCTAATAATCTACCTATGGCTCTGTGCACAGGCCTACTTCCCTCATCAGTTACTGTCCCTGTACCTGCAAGCCCCAGTGGCTAGTCCAAACTGTGGCAGTTGGCAGGGCCTTTCACACAGAGAAAAGGAGAACTAAACAGTCAGCAGTACAGTAATTCCATTTGGATTCAATGTGGCATTCAACAGGGAGCGACCCTGAATTAGTACTCACGACCTCCAAATAAGATAGGGTCCTTCAATGTCAGCAGGGCTCACTTGAGGTACACAAACCTCTTCACACATCCATATAAAAGAAAACACTATACCAGGCAGGCTGCATCTGTATCCCGATCGCAAATTACTGCACAATACCCGGAGAACACACAGCAGATTCAGTTCCTGACAGACCGAATGCAATTTTCAGCAATTCCTCCAGTCTTCTACAGGGTGAGCCTGGTTTCTACTCTTCAGAGATCCTTCGATTCTTTTCACAGGACGGATTCAGTCCTAACAAGCTGTTACACAAGCTGCAGACCGGAACTCTGGGCCTTACACACGCTTTTTGACTAAACTGCACACTGAAAAGCACAGGGCTCCTTCCTTCTTCACTGCCAAAGCTCAACTCAAACTCCAACCGACAAAACCGGCACTTCCTTTGAGTTCCTCCCAGTTCTTGACTGGATTGGCTGTCACTCACAATAGACTGCTGCTGTTGGTCCAAAAGGCACTGAAGTCTAAACTACATCTCCCAGAGTCACTGCCCATACAATCCTCTTGTGGCTGGCTCAGATTATGAGTCCAAGTTCTGATTCGTCCAAGGCACCATTTTAGAGCTAGCTTACCCCACACTGATTGGTCCAGTTCAGCAGTTCAAAACTAGAATGGGGAACTAGCAGACACAGTTCTGACTGCAAAGAAAGCAGGTTAGACAAACTGTAATTTCATTATTACTCTAAATAATTTCTGGCAAACAGTTACATCTTTCAGATAGGTTCCTTTGCACTCCTAGTGACTGCAAAATGAAGTGAATTGGCAGCAGCTCGAGTGGTACTCGGAGAAGCACACAGTCCCCCATACAAACTAATTATGTCTGCAAGCAGACAGCTCTTAAAGAGACAGTACCAGAGGCTCTAAAAACACTCACTGATAAATGGCTTAAATGCCAAACACCATTCAGGCTTGGAGCATTCAAGCAAGCTCCTGGAAGTCTTTTGGGAACCCCCATTTGCAGGGGGGTTACACCCTTCCTGGCCTGGGAAAGCTTGACATCCGCGTCAAGCAAGTACCCCCATAAGTTTCAACTGCAACCATATACATTTGCATTAGGCTGCGACATGTAATCATCAGTCAATATATCATTTTACCAAGAACACATTTCTGAAACATTGCAGTACGTCACTCTTTACACAGTATTACATACACATTGTACCATAACTCAAGTTATTACCTCTTGTACATGAAACCTGAAGAGAGGGGGCCCTTCCCTATCAGTTACCTTGGGGCTGGACGGGGCAAGGGCACCATACTTAGAGGGCAAAACAAGTAACTTGGAGTTAGCACTGACGCTCAGTTTGGGCAATGAGCTCGGGGACACATACACTCCTTTATGGACAACATTTAGAGGCAAATCCACAGGCCTCCCAAGGGAATCATAACTGAGGTGCACCACAGGCTTTACAGCTCGACCAGTCTTTCTAGGGGGAACTGTTATAGTCTCTGCACTCTGAGCCTCATTTTCAGCATTGTCCTCACTTGTCAGGGGAGTCTCCATGGGGGTAGAGAGGCTAGAACTTGGGGCACTTTCAGCTCCAGGAGTTACAGTTTCTGAGTCCACAACATTTGGCTGCATGGAGAGCTTTCGGACACTGGCAGTGGACTGTCAGGGCACTCAAAATACTCTTCTTGTTCGGTGTATCACCAGTCTGCCCCAATCTATCATTTTCTCCTGAAAGCTCAAACAGTTCAACCATGCACAATGATCCCATTTCATCTGATCTGATGCTTTGCACTTCACTTTCTGGGAGCATTGGCTCCAGGGATGAAGCTGGGGCTTAGACAGTCCAGAAGGCCCAGCTTCATCTCCAGTATTGACTAGGGGATTGCCCCGAAACAATTGACTCAGTTCGGAAGAAGGATAGTATTCAAAGTCACTCTCACTTTCTTCCGATATGGACTGACAGTCATGCTCAACTGGGACTTGTGGAGGGGAACACTTTAACTTTGCTTCTGTAGGTGCAGACTTTCTTGATCTTTTCTTAGCAGCAGCTCTAGTCACTGGTCCAGAGGGGGCATCTTCTAGGGGCTCAGACTCAATTAAGATTTGTCCAATGGGCAGTAAATGATTTCTATGCATTGTTTTTACATCTTTTGAATTATTCTCAGGCCTTACTTTGTACACTGGCAGATCATCTAGTTTGCCCACTACAATGTGAGGGAGATGGTGCCATCTGTCAGCAATCTTGTGCTTGCCATGCAGTCCCAGATTTCTTAGCAATACCCGATCTCCTCCTGGAGTTCTTGTGCTTTCACCTTTTTATCATACCTTTCTTTGTTGGCCAGATTTCTTTTGGCAGCCATGGTTTGAGCCAGTTGGTACGCATGAGTTAGCTGGGCCTTTAACTTTGCACATACTGTAAATAGTTGTCAGCTTGAACCCCATCAGGAGAGACCCCAAAACACACATCTACTGGTAGTCGAGCTTTCTTCCAAACATCAGGCGGTAGGGGAGAATCCAGTGGCATCACTTTTGGTGCAGTTATAAGCATGTACCAGGGTGCTAATTTGTTGGCTCCATCTAGGCTTGTCCTTTGGGTGCAGGTGCCTAGCATATCTAGCAAAGTGCGGTTGAAACGCTCAGGCTGTGGGTCCCCTGGGTGGTGGTAAGAGTGGTTCTGGACTTTCGTGACTCCCCACAGAGAAAGCATCTCTTTGATCAGACGACTCAAAGTCTCTCCCTTGATCAGAATGGATTCTTTGTGGAGCCCCATAGTGAACAAAAAGTTTTCACAAGTACTTTGGCCACAGTGGATGCTTTCTGGTCTTTGGTGGGAAAGCTTGGGCATACTCGTGAAATGGTCAGTGACCACCAGCACATTACTGATATTTCTTTGATCTGACTCCAAACTCAGAAAATCAATACAGACCAGCTCCATGGGTGCACTGGTGGTGATGTTAACAAGGGGCAGCCCTCTGGGGCAAAGCTTTCCTCTGTAAGCAGCGACTACAAGTTTGAATGTGTTGCTCCACATCAGCCCCCATCTTAGGCCAATAGAATCTGGATCTCACCAAGTCAAGTGTTCTGTCTATACCAAGGTGCCCCATGTGGTTGTGCAAGGACCTCAGTACTGAGTCTCGAAAGGAAGTGGGCAGCACTAGTTGTTGTTTGTCTACTTGTCCCCCTCTGTCTACTGTTTCTCTGTATAACAGTTTATTGATCAGTTTCAATTTAGGACCTTCTTTGTATAACAGTGCAGTTCTCAAATCAGTGGAGCGTAATTTGGACACATCTTTTCCTGCATAGAGGGCTTCTAAAGCTGCTTTGATCATGGGATCGTGGGATTGAGCCCGTCGAATACTGTCATTGTCCAGCTGAGGCAGTGCACCAATGTCTATTGCAGAAAAGTGGCAATAAGCAGCAGGTATGCAATTCTCAGAGGCTCCCAAGCAATCCACCATGCAGTCCACTGCGTCCGTGGACATTTGTTCCTCCTGTCAAACTTCCGGCAGAGTGCCCGAATGTCAGGTTCTGCCAATCGGACCCAATCATTCTGGGGAACAGGCCTCCGGGAGAGAGCATCAGCATCTATGTGGTTCAGACCTGCTCGGTATTCGAGAGCATAGTCATATGGATAATGCAGAAAGCCACCTATGGCTAGTGGCATCCAACTTAGCTGAGGTCTGCACATAGGTCAAAGGATTATTGTCAGTTTTACTAGTATTTTAGCCCCATACAAGTACTCATGGAATTGGTCAACAATAGCCCACTTCAAAGCTAGGAACTCTAACTTATGTACAGGATAGTTCTTTTCGGATGGGGTCAGGCTTCTACTGGCAAAGGCCACTGGTCTCAGGCCATTCTCGTGCTCTTGGTACAACACAGCCCCAACCCTTGCAAGCTAGCATCAGTGTGCAGGACGTAAGGTTTTCTTGGATCGGCATAGGCCAGCACTGGAGCATGGGTAAGTTGATATATGATCTCATGAAAAGCAGTCTCACAATCAGGAGTCCAGCAGGCCCCAAATACTTCACTCGGATGAAAATACACTCTTTCAGTCTTGAGGGACGCTTGACTTTGGTATTTTTGTGGGTTGGGGATACCCTTGAGTAAGGTTAAGTAAAGGCGGATCACTCTTGAATAGTCCTTGATGAAGCGCCGATAATAACCACAGAATCCCAGGAATCTTTGCAGTTCTTTTAGATTTTTGGGCTGTGGCCAGGTGGTCAAGGCCTCAACTTTACTTGGGTCGGTCTCTATTCCCTCGGTGGATACTATGTGTCCCACATACTTTACTGATGTTTGAAAGAATTGACACTTATCAATGGACAGTTTAAGGCCAAAGTCCTCCAGTCGGTCCAATACCTTAAATAATCTGCTCTCATGTTCCTCCAGTGAGCTGCCAAACACAATAACATCATCTAGGTATACCAGGCACTCTAGTAAGTTCATGTCCCCCACTGCACGCTCCATCAATCGTTGAAAAGTGGCTGGGGCACCTGAAATCCCTTGAGGCATCCTCATGAATTCATAGAAGCCACGCGGACAGATAAAGGCCGTCTTCTCACGGTCCTCTGGGGCCATCGGGATCTGGTAGTACCCACTGCGGAGATCCAGCACAGAGAACCACTTGCTCCCGTTTAGGCAGTCCAAAGCATCCTGAATGCGGGGCATTGTGTACTGATCAGGGATAGTCCGCCGGTTTAAGGTGCGATAATCCACACACATCCTTACTGTTCCATTCTTTTTCCTCACTACCACAATGGGGGAAGCATAAGGGCTTCTGGATTCTTGTATTACACCAGCAGCTAACATCTCTTGCAGATGCCGTCTCACATCATCTATGTCAGCAGGTGCCAGGCGTCGAGACCTCTCACGAAATGGTCTTTCGTCATGCAGCCGGATATTGTGCTCAGCTCCTTACGCATCCTACATCCCATTCCTTTAAAGAAAACACCTGGTCTCTCTGGGCAAGCTTCTCACTGATCCTCACTTTCCATTCAGCTGGCAGCGAGTCCCAAATCAAACAAGTCAGGCGTTACTCTGTCATTCTTCCTTGAACTCTTGCTGCTGGGTAGCATTGCAGTGTCTGCACAATGCACATTAGCCAGGATGCAACCTCTGTTTACTCGAATGTCTCTTTCAGACACATTATGAACTTGGACCATTACCCTTCTGGCATAAGCATGGGCTCTAGCGGGCAAAATACTAGGCTTGACCAGCAGTCCCTCTGGCAATTTTCCATCGCCTGGCATCCAACATTAATATTTTATTCTTAACATCCTTTCTGATACGGACTCTCCCTGTAAGGTACACTGGGCATTTGGCGCCAGGATCAGAGACTCAGGATCCTTCTTCCATACAATTCCGACCGTTCCTCTGGTTCTGTTTTTCAGCATCTCTGTGCCTCATAGGCCTTCTTAATTAAAGCCGGACTCTTAAAGCTCTACTAGTCTTTGACCCCTGTTTTCATAACACAACTGTGCCAGCCTTCTCGAACATATGAGCATTTGTTCCAATCAACAAAGGACACCATCATACAGTCCAGTGGGGGACACACTAAGGCTAGGGTCTCTACTTGTTCGCCACTCCAGCCACGGAGGTGGGGAAAGACAGCCAAATCTGGATATACCCGAATAGGTAGGCTTTCACTTAACCCTCATACATGCAGTCCTTCTAATGGTTGTAAGGGTACGTCTGACAAATGCTTCGATACCAATCCTGGAACATAATTGTCACTTGGGAGCCACTGTCTAATACAGCTCTTGTAGACACTCCATTCACCTTTACAGTGGTCTCCATGGAGGGACCCACTATTCTGGACCAGTCTGGAGAGGCGGTAGTGGGGCCTGGGCAACTGACCTTGCCACAAAGGACGTGAATTAGCATTTTGGTGCCCTCACAGGATCATGTCGTGCACCTCTTAACCACTGATTTCTTCTCCAGCTCTCCTTGTAGCCTATATGCAACTTTGTCAGTGTCTTTTGGGACTGGCATTCCCTTTCATGTGCCCATCTTTCCCACAATTATAGCAAAACATACTTTCTGGAGTTTGAGCTGGCTGAGGCGCCACACTGGGAGCCAGGGCGGGGTATTACTAACTGGAAACCTGGGTGCCATCTCTGTCTCTTGGCGTGATAAGCATTTGAGACATCTCATCAGTTTCTCCACTTCCATGGTCAAGGAATTGAGTTTGGGGCTGTTATCAGCAGGAGATACATGGGTGGTACCCCACCCCATAGCGAATGCAGTCGGATATAGGTCAGGGCCTGCTTGCAGGCGTGGCCTTCATAAAGGGACTGTTTTTGAATTCGGATCTCTCTCAACAGTTCGCCCATTGTGGCATATCTTTTCCTTGTCAGAGCACTCATTGACTGTCAACCTCTGCCCCTGAACTTCACTTGATGGGTCACCCTCAGTCACTCGGGTCGTAGCCACAGCTGTTGGTGCAGGTACCTCCCGAGGTCGCCTTTCTCAACTCTCAATTTCTCTCATTAACTCATCATAGGAGGGTGGGATTCCAGTCGATTTGCCAGGCGTAACTGAAGCAACAGCAGTTCTGAGAAGGGGCAGACTTAAGGATTCTGTCCAGTCTGGTTCGGTCCAGTTCAGTCGCTGGCAAACTACCCTTTCTGAGGCATTCTTGCAACAATTTTTCCAGCCGAGACATACACAGACAACAACTCCCTTGGTACTGTTGTGCATTTCTTACTCTCCACCATAGGTCCTCATCAGAATCTGGGCTCCCATACACATTCTCCAAGGCCTCAAGATAGGCCTGTGCAGTCGCTTCAGGGTTACTGGCCCGCTTAGCACGGATGGTAGCCAGGGCAGGACCTCGAAGCTCTCACTAACCCTCTTTCGCTCGCCTCCGAGCATTGCCATTCTAGCACTTGGGGCAACATAGTTCTATCCAGGTCTCCCAGTCATCCTCCCTTGGGGGTGGGGAGGGTGCCAGAGAAGATCCTCAACCTTCGGTAAGAGTCGTGACTAATGGCAGGTGCAGAAATAGGAGTCTGCATTGGTTCAGCCACCATTACGGCACTGGAGCAGGAGAGGGTGTTGGGGAGGAACACCCCAGGTGGCAAGAATAGTTTCTTCAAGTCCTCCACAGTTTTCCTCTCCCAGCAACCATTCAGCAAATTTCTCCTCAAAGTTTCAGATAGTGGTGGGGGCTGATTCCCCCAGGTCTTTACTGTCCTTAGTTATCACTCTCCAAGCAGTGAGGGGCTCCCTCTGGGGTAATGGTCTGTGGCACTTTGGAGCTATCTATGGGATCCTTAAACTCTACTAGGGCCAGGAAAGTGTGGGTGAGCAGATTAGCATGCCGACCCACCACCACAGGGTTTTGTAAACCTTCCACCTTGGAAAGTACTCCTGCACAGTGTCCGTATTGATACCCAGGGGATGTCCAGGATAAGCATAGCATTTTGGGGGTCGATCTCCTCCCAGTACACCACTCCACCAGCCGGTGCACAGCCACTTCTGTCGGGGTACCCATTTTTTCTTAACAGTGGTTCAGTAATATGGCCACTAGAGGACACACAATCCCAGCGGTGAGCCTCCAAGATGTAACCCCTAGATGGCGCTATCCCAGGGGCTACTACCCCTGCCTGATTTGCCACTAACAGGTTGAGGGCCTGGATCCAATGGCGGTGCCTCCACCCAGAGGTCAGGGTTTGCAATAGTTAAACTAACTTGGTCACAGCCCTCTGGGACACTGCAACCCCCTTTCTTCCCACTAGTGGCCCACACAATATATCAGAATTACCTTCACAGTATACACTACTCCCCAGGTCTGGTTCCGCACTGGGACCTCCTGTGAAATGAGATACAGTGCAACAATCACAGTACAGTACTTTAACATAGACAAATACCTCAGGCAGTATAACTTTGCTGAAACAAGCAGCTCTGATTTATTTAGGGGATATAACAAGGACAGGGGAAATCAGGTTAATTAGCTTATCACTCTAATAATCTACCTATGGCTCTGTGCACAGGCCTATCCCTATCAGTTACTGTCCCTGGGTACCCAAGCCCTAGTGGCTAGTCCAAACTGTGGCAGCTGGCAGGGCCCTTTCACACAGAGAAAAGGAGAACTAAACAGTCAGCAGTACAGTAATTCCATTTGGATTCAATGTGGCAATTCAACGGGAGCGACCTGAATTAGTACCTACTTACCTCCAAATAAGATAGGGTCCTTCAATGTCAGCAGGGCTCACTTGAGGTACACAAACCTCTTCACACATCCATATAAAAGAAAACACTATACCAGGCAGGCTGCATCTGTATCCCGATCGCAATTACTGCACAATACCCGAGAACACACAGCAGATTCAGTTCCTGACAGACCGAATGCAATTTTCAGCAATTCCTCCAGTCTTCTACAGGGTGAGCCTGGTTTCTACTCTTCAGAGATCCTTTGATTCTTTTCACAGGACGGATTCAGTCCTAACAAGCTGTTACACAAGCTGCAGACCGAACTCTGGGCCTTACACACGTTTTTGACTAAAACTGCACACTGAAAAAGCACAGGGCTCCTTCCTTCTTCACTGCCAAAGCTCAACTCAAACTCCAACCGACAAAACCAGGCACTTCCTTTGAGTTCCTCCCAGTTCTTGACTGGATTGGCTGTCACTCACAATAGACTGCTGCTGTTGGTCCAAAAGGCACTGAAGTCTAAACTACATCTCCCAAGTCACTGCCCATACAATCCTCTTGTGGCTGGCTCAGATTATGAGTCCAAGTTCTGATTCGTCCAAGGCACCATTTTAGAGCTAGCTTACCCACACTGATTGGTCCAGTTCAGCAGTTCAAAACTAGAATGGGGAACTAGCAGATACAGTTCTGACTGCAAAGAAAGCAGGTTAGACAAACTGTAATTTCATTATTACTCTAAATAATTTCTGGCAAACAGTTACATCTTTCAGATAGGTTCCCTTTGCACTCTAGTGACTGCAAAAATGAAGTGAATTGGCAGCAGCTCGAGTGGTACTCAGAAAGCACACAGTCCCCCATACAAACTAATTATGTCTGCAAGCAGACAGCTCTTAAAGAGACAGTACCAGAGGCTCTAAAAACACTCACTGATAAATGGCTTAAATGCCAAACACCATTCAGGCTTGGAGCATTCAAGCAAGCTCCTGGAAGTCTTTTGGGAACCCCCATTTGCAGGGGGGTTACACATATGTATGTAAGTCTATGTTTCGATGTATGCTCAGTTCCCAATCCGCTGCAAATGACAGTTCACCATACCCTTGGTTGGCAGAGGAGGGGCATTTTCTGATATGAGCACCTGTGTGTTAGCTGTGGAGGAGAAGCTTTGTATTTTTAAGACTTTAGGATACAGCAGACACCCCTTATAACGGACAAAATCTGCTTACACAAATGTGTATAGTATAAGAGGGTTCCAGTGTGTATGAAGATGGCATACTTTGCAAAAGAATTGTTTATTGTATTATGACTAAATGAGCATCTGATATAATAATGACCTGCTTTTCATTGTTTTTTAGAATACATGCCTGACATTTGTATTTTGTATCACAGAGTT
Source organism: Neoceratodus forsteri (assembly GCA_016271365.2). Lineage (NCBI taxonomy): Eukaryota > Metazoa > Chordata > Ceratodontiformes > Ceratodontidae > Neoceratodus > Neoceratodus forsteri. Next base: position 63,143,219 of record CM028133.1, on the reverse strand, counting down.
TATTGTGTCCACAGTGCTAGAGAAAATGTCTCCCAAGAGAAGGAATATATATGAATATATACATGAACATTTTATATCCTCATTGCTTCACCCCAACATATGCAAAATGGTCTTCTATATAAATTTATATTTCTTAACATTGTGGTGTATATGTCAAGCTTTTTTTAATAATTACATGTACTAACTAACTGTTGAAAATATGCCTTGTGGGTAGTTAACACCAGTTTTGATGCTTTACTTTTCATTACCTTTATTGCCAGTTGTAACTTTATGAGCCTCCTCATATCTTAAGGATGTGTCACGTTAGTAACAAACTGCTAATGTCTCTTTCAAATACAACACTGCACGCCATATTACACATAATGTGACACATTTTAAATAGAACATTTAACAACAAAACACTGTACTAAGTCTTAATATCATTACCCTTAACTAAAATCATTTTGCAGCCGTATTGTCTCTAACTAGAGTTTGTTACTGTTGCTCCAAATCTCACCATCTTCAGCTTATCCCTAACTTTCCTCAGGTAGGGTTCTGCTTTCAGACCTGAGCACGGTACCCCAGCTGTGGCCTTACCAGTGATGTATAGCAAGGTAGCAAAACCTACCTTCTCCTATCAAATCCCCTCCCAATACACCCCAGCATCCTGGTTACCATGATGTAGGCCTTGTCATACTCACTAGATTGTTTAAGGAAGTCATTTATAATGACTCCAAGTCTCCTTTTCTCAACACTAGTGTCCAGCTTATCCTCTCCTATCTAGTTTTCCATCCTGGGGTTCCTGTTCCCAGTGTGCACCACCTTGCACCAACTCTTCAACCTCCTGATCCCTCTGCTACTCTCTTATCCCCTCCTTTCTGTCTACTCTACCACAGAGGGCAGTGTAGTCTTCTAAGAGACACATCTTGCTCCCTTATCCCCTCCTCTCTGTCTACCCTACCACAGAGCATAGTGTAAACTGTGAAAAGACACATCTTGCTCCCTTATCCCCTTCTCTCGATCTACCCTACCACAGACCATAGTGTAATCTGTGAAGAGATTCATCTTCCTCCCTTACCCCCTCCACTCTTGTCTACCCTGAAGCACAGAGCGCAGTGTAATCTGCAAAGAGACACATCTTGCTCCCTTATCCCCTTTTGCTCTGAATTCATTTTCCCGTATCACTGATGAACATAGTAAAAAGCATTGGACCCAAGACTAAACCTTGTGCACCCCACTTGTAACCACTCTTTCCCTGGATTTAACTCTGTTCACTGCTATACTGTACTGTCTCCACCCTAACCAACTATCTGGCCATCTAACTGTGCCCTTTGCTGCAACTAGATCTGTAGCTTCTTCAGCAACCTTCTGTGTGGCACCAAATGAAATGCTGACCTGAAATCAAAGTAGATTAGATCCACTGCTTGTCCTTTCTGTCTTTCTTACCCAGAGCATACTGTCTTAGGTTGGTTTAACAAGGCCTCCCTGCCATGAACCCATACTGCTTATTACCTGGGATCCCATTACTCTCCAAGTAGTCCACTATGTCCTCTGACTGGTGGCTCCATCAGTTTACCTACGATAGAGGTCAGGCCTGTAGTTACCCAGTTGCTCCTCTTTCCCTACCCTTATGTCACAGAACTACTGTATGTCTTCTACCCTCCAGCCTTTTGGAACTAACCCTGTCTAAATTGAACTATTGAATAGCCCTGCCAGGGGTGTGTCCAATTCTAGTGCCACTTCCCTGACCACTATCAAATGTATCCCATCCAGCCACAGGCATTATCTGCTTTCAGGGCTGCTGACCCTTTCCTGATCCTTTTACAAGTAAATATATTCTGCTTCATTTTTGGGATGACCCTATCATTAGCCTTTATTCTGCTTTCCAGCAAATGTCTGCAGTCCTCAATTGTGAAAACTGAGCTGGAGTAGTCATTAAGAATCACTGCCTTCTGCATGCCCTCTATTACCCTGTTCCCACCTGTCATTATTGAAAGTGCTGATCCAGAATGTAGAATCTCCTGACTCTGTGGTGAGATGGTTGAATGACCACATGGAGGTAGGCACCCTTCAGGTCTGTTGAGATAAGCAGGTCACCCTTCTGGACTGCTGCTGTAATAGAATGCAGGGCCTCCATCGTGAACTTTCTGTACCTCACAAACTGGTTCAGAAACTTGAGGTCTAGAATAGTGGTGCCCGGATAGTACTTTCGTGGATCTGAGTATCCTCCATTGGATAGTACTACTACTATCTGACCTAGGATCCAGCCAAAGTTGGATTCTGGACCCATAGTCAGATGGTTGTGGATCTGAGATCAGGTCCATCGGATCCAACCTTGGATAATTGAATCTGATGGTTGGATCTGTCAGATCCAGATCAGATCCACAGATACTTCCGACACTTACAGTGTATCCTATCAGGTCAGATACTTGGTAAGATGACTATTCCATCTGATGCTATCTGATACCCAGCCAAAATTATATCTGATGGTATCCAACCTAGTAGAATACTATCCAAGCAAAACTAGTCTAGGATTGGACGAACATCTCTTATCTTTTTGGAACTAGAAGGATGATGGAATAAACTCCTGACTTCCGCTTGCCTGCTGGTACTGGGACTGTGATGTCCTCCTGTAGAAGTTAATTCAGGAGCGATCTGACTTTAGTATTTTGGGGTTTTGCTTGGCATTATGTGAGACTGTAGGAGTCTGGAGTTTCTTGGGACCTTGTTGAACTCCATTGCATGCCTCTTGTTGAGTACCTCCAGAACCCATTTGTCTGTTACCATTTTGGCCCAGGTTCTGGCAAACTCTTGAAGTCATCCCCTGACAGTCAGGTCCGAGCCCTGGGCCTGCACTCCCTCATGCCTGGCTACATCTGTATCTGTAGTTGGATATGAATCCTCCTCTGTCACTGGAGTATTTATTTCAACCTCTATTGCTGTGATGGCCACCTCTGCAGTTGAAGAAGTTTTACTTGAATCCAAAACTGAGAGACTCAGAACCTTGAAACAAGTGGGACTTGTGACCTGAGAAAAGTTGTAAAAGTGGTTGTTGAGAAAAGATAGTAGGGCAGTAGGTTTCATAGAAAAGTCATTGCTATCTCACTTTGGCTTCAAGAACTCCTCTAGACCTTGGGTGAACATCATTTCTCCCTTGGACTGCAGCTTTGTTAGCATGTTCTTTGATTCTTGGTCCACTTGCCATAACTTGAACCATACTGTAGGTGTCTTCTGATTGTAACTGTGGCTTGAGAGGATATCTTGACAGTGACGATGGAGGAGTCTGCCACATACTTGATTGCCTAGATGGCATCTTCCATAGTGGCCCTGTGAGAACTAGTTTGGGGTAGGTCTTGCTGTATGACCCCCAGCCATCTGAAGTGGCGGCAGTGGAGGCCTTCATGGACATCATTAGGATTTTGTGGGCCTTTGTAACCATGTCATCTGTGTTCTTGTCTATGGGATATTTGAAGGCCGTGGAACATGCCAATGGCAGGACTATCCAGTGGCGGGGTGCAGCCCAGGCCTGTTGTCATCTGGTATGAGCTATATTTCCTGTCAGAGGAGGCATTTTCTCTGGTTCTTGCTGGTTTTGGAGCATCCTATTTCTTTGAGAGAATGTCTTCCATGCCTTGCACACATGGAAAAAATTTTGGAACGTCGTCCTTTCCCTGATCACAGGATCCAGTTTCTGTTCCTCTGATAGTGCTAGATCCTCATAGAAACATAGAAGTTGATGACAGATAAGGACTGCAAGGTCCATCCAGTCTGCCCATTTTTCTTACCTTATGAATGTGCCATAGGCATGTACTTTGTCAATGGCCTATCTATTCATACTCATCTGTATTGCTCCCTTATGCCCATCCCATGCCTGTTTGAAGCCTTGCACTGTATTCATATCCACCACTTCCTGAGGTAGGCCATTCCATGCATCCACCACCCTTTCTATGAAAAATAACTTCTTCACATTCCCCCTTAATCAGCCTCCCTCTATTCTCATGCTGTGTCCTCTTGTCCTGCTGTTTTTCTTATATTGAAACATGTTAGACTCTTTCACCTTGTTAATGCCCTTAAGATGTTTGAATGTTTCGATCATATCACCTCTCTCCCTCCTTTGCTCTAGGGTATACATATTGAGCTCCGTTAATCTGTCCTTATATGTTTTCTGATGCAGTCCCTGCACCATTTTGGTTGCCCTTCTCTGGACTGCCTTTATTTTGTTAATGTCATTGTGCAGGTGTGTTCTCCAGTACTGCACACAGTACTCCAGATGGGGTCTTACCAGTGTCTTGTAAAGAAGGATTATTACCTCCCTCTTACGACTTGTGATACACCCACTAATATGCCCCAACATCCCCCTAGCCTTACCTACTGCTTTAGTGGTCTGCTTGGATGATTTCAGGTCATCTGTGATGATGATGCCCAAGTTTCTTTCTTCCCTTGTGATTGCCAGCAACTCCCCTCCCAACCTATAGGTGGCTTCAGAGTTTCTCTTCCATACGTGCATGATCTTGCACTTCTTTGTGTTAAACCCCATTTGCCACTCTTCCGACCATTTTTCCTCAAACTTGAAGATATCGCAGACAACTCTGACAATTTTCAGGACTATATCATAGGGGCGTAGATGAGCTCCTAGGTCTTCTCCTCATCGTCCTTATCTGACTATTCCTCTTCTAGTGAGTTTTCCTTATCCAGGTCCTCTGCTTCTTGGTCACTGTCTTTTCTCAGTTTCCTAGGTTCAGGGTTGTGTCTGTTAGAATCTTGTGGGTGCTTCTGTGACATGCCCACCATGACACCCTGCGAGACTGTGGATGCATTATCTTGTGGTGTGCTCTGTAGAGAAACCAGAACCCATATTGTCAATCTGGGAAACTGCTTCCACCAAGCACGGTGAACACAAATCCCTGGAGGATTTCAAGAGGAGAAAGTTAGGGCACTTGCAGCACACTCATGGAGGTTTGACCATCTTGAAGCAGTGGCACCCAAAGGAAAGGGGAGAGCCAAAGGGGAGAAAGTGGGAAGGTCGGGGGGGGGGCAAGGAGGCCATAAGCAACAGGACAAGGATGAACATGGCCAATGGATTGCCTTGTGATCAGGAGCTGGAAAACAGCATAGGGAGCCTCCAAGCTCATTGGAAGAAGAAAGAAGACAACACCATACAAGGAAGAATGACCGACACTGGCGCTCGAGACAACCCCAGCAACACCACTTCAAGTACTAGGACCTGGATAGATAGGGAGTCACATACAGGACATAAGGCACAGGCTGCTCCTCCTCCTCCAAGGTTGCAAGCGTGTGGCCACCCTACCTGACATCCGTGCACAACCAGCAGCAGGAAGTGCCACATCAAAAGCGAAACATAGTGTTAAAAATGGTTGCAAATTTATTTATTCTTACCTAGTTTTTTAACCATGTAAGTGCACTAGACAACAAAATATCTATTTTCAGACACCACCTTGGAGATTACAAAGTCAATTGAAATTCCCCTCGGGTGCTTTGATATATGCCAGGAGCAGCTGGAATAGCCCCCCCCCCCGCAGTAAATCTAAGTCCTCATTCCACACCCTCGGGCATAGTACATGCCAGGAGCACTGAAATAGCCCCCTCCCATAGCGAATCTAAGTCCTCATTCGCTCCCTCGGTGCTTCGATGTGCCAGGAACTACTGGAATAGCCCCTCGCATTGAATCTAAGTCCTCATTCCACCCCCTGGCGCTTCAGTATGGCCAGGAGCAGCTGGAATAGTCCCCCCAATGAATCTAAGTCCTCATTCCGCCCCTCGGGCACTTCGGTATGCGCCAGGAGCTGCTGGAGTAGCCTCCCCCCACACAGTGAATCTAAGGTATGCAGCAGTTTGAACTCGGCGCTCACAATCAACTTTTATAAACTTGCCGCCTTTTCTGAGGACTGTGCCACAACGGCTTTAGCCTCTGGGGTCATCGGTACACCTCACATTTCACCAGGATTTTTCTCAAAATATTCTTAATCCCTGGCTGCAATTGATAAAAACCTAAGTTTCTTATCAGCACAGTTACATGAAATTCTAAGCTCCCTATGAGAAAGCTTTTAGCCGATAACGTACCATTTCTGCTAAGCTCTCACTCCTTTCGGCTAAATTTAACAAACTTTCTGCATGAAAGTGTTACAGGGGCTTACCTGCCTGTTCCCTATCGACACTTCATGCCGGCTCCCCACCCGCCCCACCCACTCTTGGCTGTCCTTTGTTTTATAGGTAAAATCTAGTCATATGACTAAGTCCCCACTTTCCCATTTGCTCATTATATGCTGGCCCCATTAGAGGGCGTATCTTTTAAATCGGTTTTGCTTACTTGCTTCACTTACTTCATCTGGTGAAATAGATACCTCACAGCAACAACTCTGCCTAGAAATTATTACATTATGTTAATTGAGCTCTTGGAGCTTGTGAGAATCTAAACTCATGACTTCTTTTTCCCAGCAAGGACAGTGTGCTATTAAATCACATTCAATTTAAAACCAAATTGTGAGATGTTTGTCACCAGGAAATTGTACTGCATCGACCGAAGCCTCCCGCCTGCCCCTCAGCAGCAGCATGGGTTCCCAACTGAAAATCAGATGCCTGAAAAGCTGTAGGACCGCCAGCTGCTGAAAGCCACTGGACCTCTGACGTGACCGCTGACAGCAAAGCCAGTCCCGAGCCACTGCCCTGACCGCTAGCAGGACAACCTTGCTCATACTGCACATTCCAGGTAAACCATGCAGGCGCAACAGCCAGCTTCCCCATTTTGCTACTTGTTACCACTTCCTTGCTCAGGATGTTTTTTGCTAACTCACTTGCCTTCATCATAACTTATAGATTGCACATGCTTTGCGCACCATTTGCGTGCTTGTGCTATATTGCTCATATGTTGTCACTTCCTTGCTCAGGACGTTTTCTGCTGACTTGCTTGCCTTGATCATAACTTTTCCTGCTAATTCTCTACACCCTGGGTTGGTTTCCACTGCCCTGTTCATTTTGACTACAAATATTTTCTCACCTGTTCTTCTCCAAAACACGACGCTGCAATATGGATCAACAAGTTCCATTCCTACTCGCCTCTTTTATGGTGCTCCTGACCCTGTCCTGGCTATCCCTGACCCCATGCTCTCTTAGTGCTGGGCAGCAGCTACACGATACAGATGTTTTCACCTTTTCTAACCAGCTAACCATGAATCTAGATATTCATAACCTTTGCCCACTGCTACTCCCTAGATTTGTCATCTTTATTTTAGCTCATATATGTGTGACAAAATTAAAATACTTATGGGCCAACTATCCACCCTTAGTGAATTGAAAATTTTGGTACTTTCTGCTTCTTGCTCTGTTACTATCAGGGGACGTTGAGACAAACCCTGGTCCCTTATCCCAGCAACCCCTATCTAGCGCAGACTGGACCCACACTATGGGGCTCTGTATAGCTCATATTAACATTAGAAGCCTTCAGCATAATTTTGCTGAGCTGGAGACATGGGTATCGAGCTTCCGACCAGATGTTCTCTGCATTTCAGAGATCTGGCTAAAACATGTGATACCTGATTCTACCTGCACCCTAACTGGGTATAATTTTCTTAGGGCTGATAGACCTTCTAGTAAAATAGCAGGGGGAATGGTAGTTTACTCACCTGGTAAAGGTGATTGCATGAGCATCACCTTATAGCATCCCCGTATCCATTACCTCTGGGTAACGCCTACCTCATAGGTTGCAGATGCACATGTAACCAGATTCGAAATCTGATCTGCCTAGGTCCTATTCCTTCCCACAAGCCTCTAGTTCGATCTTTTCTAAAGCTGCATTGAGTGCTGGTGTGCTGTGGGAGTGAAAGTTATGGTATAACAACATCTACAAATAATATGAATATAACCATGAATACCTTTTCTGAATATGAGTCTTGCACTCCAATAATGGTCTGAGTTTGCTGTGTTCATGGCCATATTTGATGTTTATTTCCTATTAGTTACACTTTGTGTCCAGCCCGTACGGCATGCTGGGAGCTGACAACACCTCTATCTCTGGAACCTTGTTCAACTCTACTGCCATCTGAAAGCCCAGGTGGGACTGGGGATGCTGTAAGGTGATGCTCATGCAGTCACCTTTACCAGGTGAGTAAACTACCATTGCATATTGCATCACCTTACAGCATCCCCCTGTCCATTACCTCTGGGTTGTAAGAAGCAGTGAGACATGAATAATATAAGTATCGTGGGTGGGTCGGATGACTGTGCAGTTAAGGTTTGGTGACAGTGAGGAGGACTTTACATGCAAAGTTTGCTTTGTCTACATTTTCTATGTCCAGTCTGTAATATCTGGTGAATGTATGCACTGATGACCAAGTGGCAGCCGTGCAGATGTCCAGTATAGTGGCCTCATTTCTTTCTGCCCAGAAGGTAGCTACTGCCCAGGTGGAATGGGCCTTGATGCCTTGTGGTTGAGTAACACCTTGTGATTTGTATGCTTCCATACTGGCCTGTTTTATCCAGCTGGCCAGAGTGGAGGTAGCTGCTGCCTGTCCTTTTCTGGGTCCCTTGTAAATAACGAACAGTTCATCTGTTTGTCTGAAGTCGTTTGTTCTGCCCAAGTAGGTGGTGGTGACCCTCTTCATGTCCAAGTGTTTGGTTTCCTCCCGGTTGGGCCAAGCTGGCAGCTCTATGGGTTGGCCAGTGTGGAAAGGTGAGTGGATTTTTGGTACGAATGTGGAGGTGGTTCTTAATGTAACTTTGTCATTGTGTGGGATTAGGTAGGGGAGGTTTGCAAGAGAGGGCTCTCATTTCCCCCACTCTTTTGGTGGAGCAGATGGCCAGCGGGAATATCATCTTGAGAGAGAGAGAGACATTTGAGCTCTATAGTGGCCAAGGGTTCGAATGGGGGTGAGGCTAGCACCCTGAGTACTAAGTTAAGGTCCCACAGTGCTACCATGTTTTTTTCCTTAGGTTATATATTGGAAACTGCCTTGAGGAATCTGAGGACGTCGGGGTGAGACCGGGGGTGTAGCCTTCTAGAAGTCCTGTACCTGTTCCTGTGACTGCTGCCTGGACTCTGAGGGAGGAAGTTGACAGACCTTTGTTTACTCCTTGTTGTAGGAACAGAAGTATGTGCGTGATGTTGATGTCTTGTGTTGTGATGCCTTGTTTCCTGCACCATGCTTTGAATATGTTCCAGTGTTTCTTGTATGAGTTGGTGGTCGATGTGTGCCTGAAGTGCAGCATAGTCTTGACCACTGTCTGGCTGTACCCTTTGTTTAGCAGTCCCTGCCTTTCAGTAGCCAGGCCGTGAATTGAAGTTTTAAGTTTGGGTGACTGATGGGTCCTTGTGTTAGGAGATCTGGCTGAAGGGGCAGGGTCCATGGGGGTTTGATTGCCATGGATACTAACACGGTGAACCAGTGTCTTCTGGGCCATAGCGGAGTGACCATGACTACTGTGGCCTCTGACTGCTGGATCTTGGTTAGTACTTGTGGTATGAGTGGTATTGATGGGAATATATATGCTCTGTGGAACAACCACTTTTGGGGTAGGGCATCTATTCCGATGGCTCCCGAGTCTTTGTGTCTGGAATAGTACCTTGGTAACTGTGTGTTTTTTGCTGTTGCCATGAGGTCCATGTCTAGTGGGCCCCAGCTGTTGTTTATGTTTTGGAAGACATGTGGTTGCAGTGTCCATTCCTCCGGGGCTATCTTTTGGCAGCTTAGCCAGTCTGCTTTGATGTTGAGTTTGCCTGCTAGGTGAACAGCAGAGATTGATACTAGGTGTTGTTGCTCCCAGCCCAATACTCACTTTCCATCGCGTAGTAGTCGTGGGCTTCTTGTGCCACCCTGGTTGGAAATGTATGCTACCGTCACTCTGTTGTCCAATCTGTCGAGTACTTTCTTGTGCTTCACAAACTTCTTGAAGTGTTGCAGGACGTGGTATACTGCTCTCATCCCCAGGACATTTGTTTGCATCCAGGATTCTACTGTTCACCATTTTCCTTGTACTGGCATGTGGTTGAGTGTAGCTCCCTAGCCAGAGAGGCTGCCGTCTGTTTCTATTACTGCGTCGTGTTGGCTCTTCAGATCCTCTCCTTTGTTTAAGTTGTGGCTGTTGGACCACCAGTTCAGTGAGATTAGTGCATTGTGGTCCCATTGTATTCTTTGCGTGAAGTCGTGCTGTAGGCGATGGCCCTCGCGTATGGCCAGGTTCTGCAGGGGGTGCATGTTCCATAGTGCCCATGGGACTAGGCCGATGCATGACGCCATGGACCCCAGCATTTGTAGTGTTTGTTTTAGGGTTGGGTTGCTGTCAGCTCTCAGCGCTTGTACCTGGGCGAGCATTTTGTCCGTTCTCTTTTGCGATGGTTTCACCTTCCCCATCACGGTATCTATGGATGCCCCTAAGTGGTCTATGGACTAGCTGGGACTTAGGCTGCTCTTGTCCTAGTTGATTACCCAGCTGTGCAACAGTAGTGTGTTTACCACTGTTTGGGTCTGCTGTTGGCAGACAGAGGGGCTCCTGGCTCAGATGAGCCAGTCGTCCAGGTATGGGATGATGTGGATTCCCTGTTGCCTGAGTTGTACTGCAAGTGTGACTGAAACCTTGGTGAAAACTCATGGGGCTGATGCTAGTCCGAATGGCAGCATCTGATACTGATAGTGATGGCCGAGCACCTTGAATCGAAAGTACTTGTTGTGGGCTGGGCGAATGGGTATGTGGAGGTAAGCGTCCTTCATTCGATAGATGTTAGGTAATCCCCGGATTGCATGGCTCATAGGGTAGATTGGAGTGTTTCCATCTTGATCTTCTTGTATTGCACAAATCAGTTGACAAACTTGAGGTCTAAAATTGGCCTCATGTCCCCTTTTTTTTTTTTTTGGCAACCAGAAAGAATATGGAGTATATGCCCTGGTCTCTTTGGTCCGGTGGGACCTCTGCAATGGCTTTGTTTAGTCAGTAGTGATTTGAGCATGAATTGTACTGACTGTATTTTCTCGGGATGTTGGGACACTGGGGAGACCACCTTCCTGTGTTAGGGGTTTCTGGAGAAATTCGATCGAGTATCCTTGGGAGACCACTTCCAGGACCCATTTGTCTGATGCTGACTGACGCCATTTGTGAGAGAATTGTAGGAGTCTGGCACCTATAGGAGGGTGATGGTTGTGTGCTGTTCGATGTGTGGTGTAGTGGTCAATTGGAGTTGTGTTTTCCTCGTCTGAAGGTAGACTGGTACCTTCCTCTTTGATATTGTCCTCTTGCTCTACTTTTTGGAGCGTTCCTGAAATATGAGGTTTTGAATGAGTAGGTTTTGGCCTGGGAATACTGGTAGGTTTGCCTCCTATCTTGCCTCCCTCGGAATGGTCAAAGTTTTCCCCGGAATGCGGGTAGGTAGGTACTCGTGGAGGGTTTGTCCTTGTCCAGCATTTTCCCGTCACCTTTTTGCTTTATGTATTTCTCTAGTCCCTTATTGAATAGGAGGTTACCCTTGTAGGGCAATTTGCTGAGCATAGTCTTAGACTCCGAGTCAGCGGTTCATATCTTGAGCCATATGTGGCGTCTTGTTTTATTAGGGCTGCAAGTCTAGCTGACATCTTAAGTGCATCAATGGATGCATCATTGGTGTACTTAGCAGCCTGGATAGCATATTCTGCTAGGTCCGCTAGTTTAGAGTTAGGTTCTAGTGAGGAGGCTAGCTCCTCTAACCAGGTGACCAGTGCCCGTTAAGTGTATGTCGCCACGGTGTTGGCCCTGCATGACATACCCATCATCTTGTAAGATTTCTTTAGGAGTTCCTCCAACTCCTTTTCTGTGGGGTCGCATAGCGGTGTAGTTGTCTCTGAAGAGAGGACTGTTCTCTTGCACAGACCGATAATGTGGTGGTCAACTGTTGGTGGAGTGCACCATGACTTGTTTACCTCCTCCTGTACCAGGTAAAACCTGTCAAGGTGCGCTTTTCCAAGATTCTGGATGGGTCCGGGGAATGCCATTCCTTCTCTATGTCCTCTGTTAGAGCCTCGCATACTGGGACGGTCTCGTCTTTCTTTTGTTTTGCTCTGATGAGCGGGTTTAGTTTGGATTGTTGAGGGGCATCTGGCACCTCAGATCCCATGGTTTCTTTTATTGCTGTCAGTAGTTCTGGCAAGGCCTCGACTGGGATGAGTTTTTTTGTAAGTACGAGGTCATCCTCATCCTCCCCCAGATGCTCCTCATCTCTGGAGTCACCACTATGTTTTTTCTAGTTCCGGAGCCCCTGATGTGGTTGGTTCCATGGGTGCCTGTTTGTCTTTATCCGCATTGTGTTGCTTGTCTGAACTGTTGCCCTTACTATTTTTTGATAGCTCCTCCATCCTTTCCAGGATCTTCAGCGTAACTGCCTGCTGAGTCCTAAAGAAGTCCTCTGCCATGGAGGGTAATTCATTGGGTGGGTCCTCCTGGGGTTCGAACCCCTGTTCCATGTCCATGTTGCTGCCAGTTCCAGGATCAGACTGTTGGAGCAAGCATGTGGGGCACAGTGGTCCTGCCTTGCCGCCCAGTAGGGTGATATGGCAGGTTTTGCATTTTTTTGTTTTGTCCATCCCAAGTCAATCTGTGGAAACAATGAGAGAGAGGGAGGGGGGAACGTGGGAAGAGAAATTGTTTTAGGCAAGATGAGGCATGAAACAGACCAGCACTGTGGTTTATTATTAATGTAGGTTTCATTTGGTAGTGCTGTATAGACCAGCAGTCTGTTTTGTTTTGTTTTTTATCTATGGCTAGAGTACTGCAGCTACCGTCCCTATTGCCATTAGTTTCCTCATTGTGCCTGGAAAAGTAAGTGAGGGCTGAGAATTGAGTCCCTTCATGTGTTCAGAAGAGGTGCATGAAACTGGCTAACAAAAAAAAAAAAAAACGGAAGGAGGGCTGGGGCACTGAATGCTTTTATGTATATTGGCAGCCCATAGTTAAGTTGGGGTCTCGCAGTGCCTAAGCTTGAAAACTCAGTGGCTGATTGCCTCTTGGAGTCGCTGTTCAGTGTAGAGTGTAGTGTGCATGCGTGTTGGGTGAGTTCTGCCCATGTGCGACCTGCTAGAGAGCCGTGGATGCCGGCTGCCATTAGAAGATGGCGGCAGGTCCATAGAGCTACAGGTCGGCTCTGTGTAGTGGCGTTCTGAGTCCTGAGGAACACTGGAGGGTTTTCTGTGGAGTATGGGGCCACTCCCTGGATGGTGGAGCGTCGCAGGAGGCAAGAGGCAGATTCTTAGTGCAGTGAGTGAACGGGGGGTGACCGGAATGGAGAGAAGCACTGGAAAAGATAGGCTCGCTCGTAAGGGGGCTCATTGTGGAGTAAGCCAGGCGAATATCAGCGAGCCCGCTCGCAAGGGGGCTCGATCTGTGCATGGTGCACCTGGAGCCGCTCGTATGGGGCTCCCGGGCCTGGATATGGTCAGAATCGGCATTACTGTGCAGAGGATGGTGGGGGGGGTTACTGAAGCATAGGATAGAGGCTCACATCTGGTTACCTAGATGCGATAAATACCTTCATGTACTCAGTGTACCAACATTGCATTTGAAAATATGTGGTAGCTTGTAGAAGAGAGGGAGAACAGAATAATTCAGTACAATTGATGCTTTGAATCAACATTGCTGACGCTTGAACCTTTTCCTTAAGAATCATGTGCAATACAAATGGCTTGCTGGCTAGGGATGTTTGACAATAAGCATGCAGCTATGTAAGCTGTTTACAGTCTTGTCTGAATCTAAGCTGTTATCAATCCTGCCTATGGTTTTAGAGGATTGCTACCTGGTTAGCTGGAAATGTGTGAGCATTGTATGCATCACTGAGCGAGTCTTATGGCTACAGTTGCTACCTGGTTTGAGCACTGCATGCATAACTGAGTAAGTTCTTATGACTACAGGTCAGCTATCTGAGTATCCTAGGGAGCATTCCTTTAAACAATCCCTAATTTCTGCATCGCAGAGTAGTTGCAGTAGAGTACCCTGCTAAGGAGCATTGCAGTAATCGTAGTTTGAAGAGTACGGTGGAATATCAGGGTCTTATTTTAATACCAGTGTCTGGAGCTAGGCAATATGCTTGCAGCCTCTGCACATGTAGGAACTGCAGGCTTGTGGGAAGGAATAGGACCTAGGCAGATCGGATTTGGAATCTGGTCACATGTGCATCTGCAACCTATGAGGTGGGCATAACTCAGCGGTAATGGATACAGGGATGCTGTAAGGTGATGCAATATGCAATAGCAATTTACTCCAAGATGCACCTAAATCTTTCCTGCGTACAAACCCACACAGTTCCTACCTATGAACTTCTGCATACCGTTCTCCTCCTGGGCTCAGAGAAACTGCACATCATATCTGCCTATAATCCTCCTCGAGGAGGTACTGCTGGGCTAACTGAGATTCTTGACTACTCGTCCAAAGCGGTAGGGCAAAATGAATCACTCATACTAGGAGATTTGAACCTGAACTGGTTAGGCAAAAATCATACCAACCTCCTATCCCTAGTGCAAAGCTATAACCTGCACCAAGTTATTACTGACCCTACCAGGTAACATCTTCTAGTAACCCTGGCACTCTAGTTGATTGGATATTAACTAATCGTATTGACAGGCTAGAAGCTGCGGATAGTGTACCGGATGTAATCAGTGATCATTCTCCCATTTTCTGTAATTGATGCTCCTCAATTACCCTCTCTCCGTCACCACGTTACATTACCTTCCGCAACTCTGCTAATCTTGACCAAGCCAATTTCCTGCTTGAAGTCTCCTTGACTGACTGGTCCTACATATATATAAGGCTGAGGATACTCAATATGTGCTAGACTTTTTTACTGCATAATTTCTGGGCTCTTCAAGACGGGCATAATCCCTCTATTACATGTGTTCAGGGAAAGAGCACCAGATGGCTCCACAAAGATCTCCATGCCAGGGACAAAGCTGAAAATGTTTCAAGACGTCGGTCCTAGAAGCAGATTTGAATTCTTACAGGGCTCTTAGGAACTCCTGTAAGAGGCAAATTAGACATGCCAAAAGATCCTATTGCAAAGCACTACTGGATATGGCGGGTGACTCCAGAAGGTTCTGGAGTCATGTAAAATCACTACTAGGCTCCAAACAGGAATGTAACACAAATGATATGCTGCTAAATGGACTGCACTGCAATGATCCTCAAACCATTGCCAGTGCTTTCAATCAACAATTTTCAGATCTCGTTACTTTCTCCTCCTCACTCTCTTCCACACCTACTACACAGCACCTACCCCCTCATGACCCTCAACTACCCTACCCACCTTTTCGCTTCAGGGCGATCACAAAATCTGAAGTCCTCAAACTCCTAAATAAAATCTCTGACACCGCTAGTGTTGGCTTAGATAGCCTAGAGCCTAAACTCCTGAAACTGGCTGCCCCTTTTATAGCTGGGCCCCTGTCTAAAATTTCCACACTATTCCTCTGTCATAATTATATCCCAGATATCTGGAAAATTGCTAGAGTACCTCCTGTTTTTGAGAAAGGAGATAGAAAGATTATCTCTAATTTTCGACCCATTGCCATACTCTCAGTTTTGAGCAAACTGCTGGAAAAACTAGTGGCAGCCCAAACTCTAGGCCATCTTACTAAGCACAAACTCCTCTCTGCTAAGCAACATCGCTTCCGCAAGGGCCACATCACCGCCACTGCCCTACTGTAGCTTACAAATGACCATAGGAGCCGGGTTTGTAACATTTTTGGTGGGGGTCAGGGCCCCCTGCAGTGAACAGAGTCCAAAACACAGCAGGATACGCCAGGTTTTATCTGTAGGCTAGTAGAGGAGCCAATAGTCATGAGAGAATTCCCTTCCCCACCAACCCTCTAGGTTACCCACATCAAGTCACTCACACAATTTCTTAGCACAGTGCATCCCCTTCCAGGCTGCCCTATGTGTTTAGCAGAGGTTGGGAGAGACATAGTGTGTCATAAATGGAGTCAGTACTGCATTTCACTGCATGCCCATATACGCCATTATCACCAGGTTGGTAGGTTACAAAGAGTCGGAGACTCTATATGCCCATGGCCAGCCATGTCCAAATAAAGTTTATGTATTTTACTTTATCTTTTCTGGACAGATACATGCTTGATTTTTAGGAGCTGTCAGTCTTCATCCCTTTCTTGAAAGTGAAGATGCAGAGGTCAGCAGCATATGCTTTTTTGGACATGGCCATAGACCCATAGAAGACCTGGGGCCAAAATTAAGTTTTGCAGCCAGTAGCCAAAAGGGCTCGTGACTGGGAAAACACACTGGTCCAACAGACATTTCCAGTGGCACAGTTGTGTCCCAGCAATCCAAGAGCCATTATATACAGTAAACCTGCTTTTTAGTAGCCACAGGGCCACATAACAGTGAAGAAGTAAGAACCCTAGAAATATCTCAGATGGCTGGCAGCTGTTGCTTTGTTAATGCTTGCCTGTGCAGTTTAATGAGGAATGCAGCTATTTTTTTTATTTTTTTACTTTCTCATTATGCTACAATGGCCACACTCCCCAACTGGGCTTTTTGAGCCCTCTCAAGTCACATTTGTACCCCCATCTCATCACCATGCCACTTTCTTCTCCCAGGTTGCTTAACTCCACCCCCCAAATCCGTCAATTAATGTTGACAAATGCTTTAGCAAAAATGTTTACAGTAGACAGTTTTCAGCCAAACAGAAATATCACTGAACTGGGGTTTATTTCATCTCACTAGCACATGTCCCACTGGGAACAAGTCTGTAATGTTCGATAATATCTTTAAGTGGATTCCCAAACTTTTTGTCAATTACAATCTGAAACGTGGGAAAGACTCCATTTCATCAGGGGATGCATACTTCACATGTAACATAAGCCCGCAACCCTTAATTAGAATTGTACAGTTTGTTTTCTGCCCCTTGAGGCTGACACCTTGAAACAATCTTCATTTGTTATTGCTAATAAACATTTTTTCTTTTCCCCTTTGGTATTTTCAAGAAACTGATAAGCAAGTACATATTCATCACAGTAGTGGTGGTGGCAATAATTTGTTAGCTGAAAATGACATCAGAAAGATGCAAAACAATGATCTGATTAGGGCTATGACTCCACCAGCAGGAAAGGAAAAGGATGCTCATATTTCAGAAACTAATTACTAGTACTACATGACTTTGTTCTTGTATTTCCAGGAGAGAATAAACATGCCCGGGCTGTGTTGCTGCTTACCCCCATGACAGGGCCTTTAGGATGGAAGCAGAGACCTAGCTAGCTTACTAACTTGCTTGCTGAAGGCTTCAGCAAGACAGCAAGCAAGTTAGCAAGCTAGTCAGTAGGCCAGGTCTCTGTTCCCATCCTGAAGCTCCCCAGGCTGTTCCCCCCCCATGCATCATACATTGCAGAGCACCATGCATCATACATTGCAGAGCTGCCAGAGACAGAGTCCACCCTCATACCCATCAGATTAGTCATACACTGCTGCAGAGACAAACCACCAGGCCCACTTCAGTCACTGGACTCAACACCCCTCTCATCCATCCCCACAGAATCAACATCATCATCCTTCCCATGAGTCCCCACAGAGGCATCATCAGCATCCCTCATATCAGTCCCCACGGAGGCAACATCAGCATCTCTTCCATCAATCCCCACAGAGGCAACATCAGCATCCTTCCCTTCAGTCCCCCCAGAGGCAACATCAGCATTCCTCCCATCTGTCCCCACAGAGGCAACATCAGCATCCCTCCCATCCATCCCCACAGAGGCAACATCAGCATCCCTCCCATTCACCCCCACAGAAGCAACATCAGCATCCATCCCAACAGAGGCACCGCCACCATCAGAATCCCTCTCATCCATTCCCACAGAGGCTTTGTTACCATCAGCATCCCTCCCATCCATCCCCACAGAGGCAACATCAGCATCCCTCCCAGCCATCCCCACAGAGGCCCTGCCACCATCAGCATCCCTCCCATCAGTCCCAACAGAGGCAACATCAGCATTCCTCCCATCAATCCCCACAGAGGCTACATTAGCATTCCTTCCAGCCATCCCCACAGAGACAACATCAGCATCCCTCCCTGCCATCCCCACAGAGGCAACATCAGCATCCCTCCCAGCCATCCCCACAGAGTCACCGCCACCATCAGCATCCCTCCCATCAGTCCAGGGGGGAGGCAACATCAGCATCCCTCCCATCTATCCCCACAGAGGCTACATTAGCATTCCTTCCAGCCGTCCCCACAGAGGCAACATCAGCATCCCTCCCTGCCATCCCCACAGAGGCAACATCAGCATCCCTCCCAGCCATCCCCACAGAGTCACTGCCACCATCAGCATCCCTCCCATCAGTCCAGGGGGGAGGCAACATCAGCATCCCTCCCATCTATCCCCACAGAGGCAGCCATCAGCAACCCTCTCATCAATCCCCACAGACACAATATCAGCATCTTTTCCATCCATCCCCACAGAGGCAACATCAGCAACCCTCCCATCAATCCCCACAGAGGCAACATCAGCATCCCTCCACACAGAGGCAACAACATCCATCCCTACAGAGGAAACATCAGCATCCCTCCCATCCATCCCCACAAAAGGGACTGCCACCATCAGCATCCCTCCCATCAGTCCCTACAGAGGCAACATCAGTATCTCTCCCATCCATCGCAACAGAGGCAACATCAGCATCCCTCCCATCCATCCCCCACAGAGGCACTGCCACCATCAGCATCCCTCCCATCAGTCTCCACAGAGGCAACATCAGTATACCTCCCATCCATCCCAACAGAGGCAACATCAGCATCCATCCCATCCATCCCCGCAGAGGCAACCATCAGCATCCATCCCATCCATTCCCACAGAGGCACTGTCACCCTCAGCATCCCTCCCATCAGGCCCCACTGAGGTAACATCAGCGTCCCTCCCATCCATCCCAACAGAGGTATCAGCATCCCTCCCATCCATCCCCACAGAAGCAACCATCAGCATCCCTCCCATCCCTGCCCACAGATGCAACATGAGCATCCCCACAGAGGCAGCATCAGCATCCCTCCCTGCAGATGCACTGCCACCATCAAAATACCTCCCATCAATCCCCACAGATGCAACATCAGCATTTGTCCCATCCATCCCCACAGAGGCAACATCAGCATCCCTTCCATCCATTCCCACAGAGGCAACCATCAGCATCCCTCCCATCCATCCCCACAGAGGCAACGTCAGCATCCCCCCATCCATCCCCACAGAGGCAACATCAGCATCCCTCCCATCCATCCCTGCAGATGCACTGCCACCATCAAAATACCTCCCATCCATTCCCCCCAGAGGCAATATCAGCATTCCTTTCATCCATCCCCCCCAGAGGCAACATCAGCATTCCTCCCATCCATCCCCACAGAAGCAACCATCAGCATCCCTCCCATCCCTGCCCACAGAGGCAACATCAGCATTCCTTTCATCCATCCCCACAGAGGCAACATCAGCATCCCTTCCATCCATTCCCACAGAGGCAACCATCAGCATCCCTCCCATCCATCCCCACAGAGGCAACGTCAGCATCCCCCCATCCATCCCCACAGAGGCAACATCAGCATCCCTCCCATCCATCCCTGCTGATGCACTTCCACCATCAAAATACCTCCCATCCATCCCCCCAGAGGCAACATCAGCATTCCTTTCATCCATCCCCCCAGAGGCAACATCAGCATTCCTCCCATCCATCCCCACAGAGGCAACATCAGCATCCCTGCCATCTGTCCCTACAGAAGAAACATCAGCATCCCTCCCATCCAACCCTGCAGATGCACTGCCACCATCAAAATACCTCTCATCAATCCCCACAGAGGCAACATCAGCATTCCTCCTATCCATCCCCACAGAGGCAACATCAGCATCTCTGCCATCCATCCCCACAGAAGAAACATCAACATCAGTCCCCACAGAGGCAACATCAGCATCTTTCCCATTCATCCCTGCAGATGTACTGCCACCATCAAAATACCTCCCATCACTCCCCACAGAGGCAACATCAGCATCTCTCCCATCCATCCCTACAGAGGCAGCCATCACCATTCCTCCCATCCATCCCCACAGAGGCAACATCAGCATCCCCACATCCATCCCCACAGAGGCAACATCAGCATCCTCCATCCATCCCTGCAGATGCACTGCCACCATCAAAATACCTCTCATCAATCCCCACAGAGGCAACATCAGCATTCCTCCTATCCATCCCCACAGAGGCAACATCAGCATCTCTGCCATCCATCCCCACAGAAGAAACATCAACATCAGTCCCCACAGAGGCAACATCAGCATCTTTCCCATTCATCCCTGCAGATGTACTGCCACCATCAAAATACCTCCCATCACTCCCCACAGAGGCAACATCAGCATCTCTCCCATCCATCCCTACAGAGGCAGCCATCACCATTCCTCCCATCCATCCCCACAGAGGCAACATCAGCATCCCCACATCCATCCCCACAGAGGCAACATCAGCATCCCTCCCATCCATCCCTGCAGATGCACTGCCACCATCAAAATACCTCTCATCAATCCCCACAGAGGCAACATCAGCATTCCTCCTATCCATCCCCACAGAGGCAACATCAGCATCTCTGCCATCCATCCCCACAGAAGAAACATCAACATCAGTCCCCACAGAGGCAACATCAGCATCTCTCCCATTCATCCCTGCAGATGTACTGCCACCATCAAAATACCTCCCATCACGCCCCGCACAGGCAACATCAGTATCTCTCCCATTAATCCCCACAGAGGCAACATCAGTATTCCTCTCACCAATCCCTGTGGGTGCACTGCCACTATCAAAATACCTCCTATCAGTCTCCACAGAGGCATCATCAGCATCCCTCATATCAGTCCCCACAGAGGCAACATCAGCATCTCTTCCATCAATCCCCACAGAGACAGCATCAGCATCCCTACCATCAGTCCCCCACAGAGGCAACATCAGCATCCTTCCCTTCAGTCCCCGCAGAGGCAACATCAGCATTCCTCCCATCTATCCCCACAGAGGCAACATCAGCATCCTTCCCATCCATCCCCACAGAGGCAACATCAGCATCCCTCCCATTTACCCCCACAGAAGCAACATCAGCATCCATCCCAACAGAGGCACCGCCACCATCAGAATCCCTCTCATCCATTCCCACAGAGGCTTTGTTACCATCAGCATCCCTCCCATCCATCCCCACAGAGGCAAAATCAGCATCCCTCCCAGCCATCCCCACAGAGGCCCTGCCACCATCAGCATCCCTCCCATCAGTCCCAACAGAGGCAACATCAGCATTCCTCCCATCAATCCCCACAGAGGCTACATTAGCATTCCTTCCAGCCGTCCCCACAGAGGCAACATCAGCATCCCTCCCAGCCATCCCCACAGAGTCACTGCCACCATCAGCATCCCTCCCATCTATCCCCACAGAGGCAACCATCAGCAACCCTCTCATCAATCCCCACAGACACAATATCAGCATCTTTTCCATCCATCCCCACGGAGGCAACATCAGCAACCCTCCCATCAATCCCCACAGAGGCAACATCAGCATCCCTCCACACAGAGGCAACAACATCCATCCCTACAGAGGAAACATCAGCATCCTTCCCATCCATCCCCACAAAGGGACTGCCACCATCAGCATCCCTCCCATCAGTCCCTACAGAGGCAACATCAGTATCTCTCCCATCCATCGCAACAGAGGCAACATCAGCATCCCTCCCATCCATCCCCCACAGAGGCACTGCCACCATCAGCATCCCTCCCATCAGTCTCCACAGAGGCAACATCAGTATACCTCCCATCCATCGCAACAGAGGCAACATCAGCATCCCTCCCATCCATCCCCCACAGAGGCACTGCCACCATCAGCATCCCTCCCATCAGTCCCCACAGAGGCAACATCAGTATACCTCCCATCCATCCCAACAGAGGCAACATCAGCATCCATCCCATCCATTCCCACAGAGGCAACATCAGCATCCCTCCCATCTATCCCCACAGAGGCACTGTCACCCTCAGCATCCCTCCCATCAGGCCCCACTGAGGTAACATCAGCATCCCTCCCATCCATCCCAACAGAGGTATCAGCATCCCTCCCATCCATCCCCACAGAAGCAACCATCAGCATCCCTCCCATTCCTGCCCACAGATGCAACATGAGCATCCCCACAGAGGCAGCATCAGCATCCCTCCCTGCAGATGCACTGCCACCACCAAAATACCTCCCATCAATCCCCACAGATGCAACATCAGCATTTGTCCCATCCATCCCCACAGAGGCAACATCAGCATCCCTTCCATCCATTCCCACAGAGGCAACCATCAGCATCCCTCCCATCCATCCCCACAGAGGCAACGTCAGCATCCCCCATCCATCCCCACAGAGGCAACATCAGCATCCCTCCCATCCATCCCTGCAGATGCACTGCCACCATCAAAATACCTCCCATCCATTCCCCCCAGAGGCAATATCAGCATTCCTTTCATCCATCCCCCCCAGAGGCAACATCAGCATTCCTCCCATCCATCCCCACAGGAGCAACCATCAGCATCCTTCCCATCCCTGCCCACAGAGGCAACATCAGCATTCCTTTCATCCATCCCCACAGAGGCAACATCAGCATCCCTTCCATCCATTCCCACAGAGGCAACCATCAGCATCCCTCCCATCCAACCCTGCAGATGTACTGCCACCATCAAAATACCTTCCATCACTCCCCACAGAGGCAACATCAGCATCTCTAGCATTAATCCCCACAGAGGCAACATCAGCATCCCTCCCCACAGAGGCAACATCAGCATCCCTCTCATCCGTCCCTGCGAGTGCACTGCTACTATCAAAATACCTCCTATCAATCCCTACATAGGCATCATCAGCATACCTCATATCAGTCCCCACAGAGGCAACATCAGCATCCCTCCCATCAGTCCCCACAGAGGCAACATCAGCATCCCTCCCATCCATCCCCACAGAGGCACCACCACCATCAGCATCCCCTCTCATCCATCCCCACAGAGGCACTGCCACCATCAGCATCCCTCCCATCAGTCCCCACAGAGGCAACATCAGTATACCTCCCATCCTTCCCAACAGAGGCAACATCAGCATCCATCCCCACAGAGGCAACCATCAGCATCCATCCCCACAGAGGCAACATCAGCATCCCTCCCATCTATCCCCACAGTGGCACTGTCATCCTCCGCATCCCTCCCATCAGTCCCCACGGAGGTAACATCAACATCCCTCCCATCCATCCCCACAGAAGCAACCATCAGCATCCCCCCCATCCCTGCCCACAGATGCAACATGAGCATCCCCACAGAGGCAGCATCGGCATCCCTCCCTGCAGATGCACTGCCACCATCAAAATACCTCCCATCAATCCCCACAGATGCAACATCAGCATTTGTCCCATTCATCCCCACAGAGGCAACATCAGCATCCCTTCCATCCATTCCCACAGAGGCAACCATCAGCATCCCTCCCATCCATCCCCACAGAGGCAACATCAGCATCCCCCATCCATCCCCACAGAAGCAACCATCAGCATCCCTCCCATCCATCCCCACAGAGGCAGCATCAGCATCCTTCCCTGCAGATGCACTGCCACCATCAAACTACCTCCCATCCATCCCCACAGAGGCAACATACGAACATACGAAATTTGCCAGCAGATAAAGGCCTAGAGGTCTATCAAGTCTGCTCGAATGTGCAGCTAGCACCCCTTATTCTGCAGCTGCCCCTCCCTTCCACCCTTCCCCTTCATTAACCCTCCCCTTGTCCTGTCCCATCCTCGTTTTGAAGCAGTCCCTGTTCTACTGCATACCACTTCTGCAGGTAACGCATTCCACCCAGCCACCACCCTCTCTGTAAAAAGTGTCTCCTCATCTCCCTCCTGAACCTTCCCGCTCCAGTCTCATATCATGCCCTGGTAGCCCTCCCCTCCCTTACTTTGAACAGCCCCTCTGTACCTGTCTTGTTTATTCCTTTCATGTATTTAAAGGTTTCAATCATGTCCCCCCTGTCTCTCCTCCTCCAGTGAGTACATGTTCAACTCCTTCAACCTCCTCATACGATAAGTCCCCCAGACCCTTGATCATCTTTGTCGCCCTGCGCTGCACTTCCTCCAGTAACTTAATGTCCCTCTTCAGATACGGACGCCAGAACTGCCGCAGTACTCAGGTGTGGTCTAACTAATGACCTATAAGCAGTGGCAGAATCACCTCCTCCTCCTTGAGGATATACCCTTGCAATACAACCCAGCATTTTGTTGGCCTTTGCAGCTGCCTTCCTACACTGTGCCGAGTTGTTCATTGACCCTGTGATGAGCACACCCAGATCCTTCTCCTCTGTCTGGGCTAGCTGCACTCCCCCTAGCTGGTAAGTCCTCCTTAGGTTCTTCATCCCAAAATGCATCACCTTGCACTTTTTGGCATTAAAGCCCAGTTGCCAGGTGTCTGACCAGGTTTCAAGCTTTGCCAGATCATCCTGCAACCCCTGCCATCCCCCTAGGTCATCCACCACCGCGCCAACCTTGGTATCATCAGCAAACAGACTGATCTTGCTCTTGATGTCCCATGATATGTCTGCAATGAATATCCCAAACAACACTGGTCCCAACACCGAGCCCTGTGGGACACCGCTCGTCACTGCCCTTGGGTGTGAGCTCCCCACCACCACCACCCTCTGTTGCCTTCCTGCAGCCAGTTTCCTACCCATCTCACCAGCACTGCACCTGCGCCTGTGCCTACTAACTTCCTTCCCAGCCTTCCATGTGGCACTGGGTCAGATGCCTTACAAAGTCCAGATACAGGACATCCACTGCATGTCCCCTGTCCAGTTGCCTAGTTACCCAGTCATAGAACCCGACCAGGTTGGTTTGGCAGGATCGCCACGTGTGAACCATGCTGTCTGCTGTCCTGTAGTCCTTTGGCCTCTAAGGGCCACCAGCCTCTCCTTCAGGATAGTCTCCATTAGCTTACCCACGATGGATGTGAGGCTCACTGGTCTGGTTTCCCGGTTCATCCTTGGGGCCACTCTTGTGGAGGGGGCACCATGAACCATCCTCCAGTCCTGAGGTACACACCCAGATATGTAGTGAGGCATTAAATAGGTCTGCCAAAGGTCCTGCAGGGACCTCACCAGCTCCTTCAGTACCCTGGGGTGGATGCCATCTGGGCCTGGTGCCTTGTCCACCCTCACAGTGCCTTCAAACCCTCTCGAACTCTGCCCTCCATGATTTCCCCATCTGTCACCACTTCCCCAGCGTCTGCCATTTCACCACATCTTGGGTGTCCCCCCCTCTTCTCTTTAGTAAATACTGAGCAGAAGTACTCATTTAGTGCTTCCGCTATCATACCCTGCTTCCACCCAACCCCCTCCTCCCTAATCCTTACTGTGGTCCTTACAGCTCCTTTTCTCCTGATGTATGAAAGTCCTTCTCCCCTTCTTAATGCCTTGTGCCAGCCTGAGTTCCGTAGATGCTTTGGCTCCCTTACTGTGTCACCTCCTTGATTCTGTCAAGTACTCTCTGTCCTCCCCCCTCCTTTTTCTTGTATTTCCTAAAGGCAGCTCTTTTCCTCCTTACCTTTTCCATGACCTCCTTGCTCAACCAGCTCGGTTTCTTAGCCCTACCTTTCTTGCTCTGGGCTTTGCAGCAGAGTTTGAGGTTGCCTCCACTATCTAACTTGTAGGCTCCCATCTCTGGTTAGTATCCATACTAGATTGAATTCTGGCCAGGTACCCTTTACCACTTCCCCATCCTCCAAAGTCAGCCCTCTGAAGTCCAGCACTCTTGTGCCAGATTCCACTCCTTCCTTGCCCATATCCAATGTGAGCCATACTGAGTGGTGGTCACTCCTGACAGCAGTTCCTCCACTGTAAGTTCTCTCTGAAAGTCCCCATTTGCCAGCACAAGGTCAAGGGGTATTCCCTAACCTGGTTTGGTTCACTGACCATTTGCAGCAGGAAGCTGTCCTGGAGGCATCCAGCAGTACCTGCTCCCTTCTGTTCCTGGTTGTTGGGGTGCTCCAGTCCGCTTCTGCATGTTGAGAGTCCCCACAATCACCACACTACCCTTCTCGCAGGTCCTCCTGATCTGTCCCGCTAGTTCCCTGTCTAACTCCTCCATCTGAGATGGTGGCTGTACACCACTCCCATTCTAAGACTCCTATTCTTGGAATCCTGGATTGCACCCAAGTGACTCTGCCTACCCTCCTCCCTTCCTCCCTTACACTTCAGTCCTTCCTTCACATATAGTGCCACCCCCTCCTTTCCCAGTCACCCTGTCCCTACGAAATAACCTGTACCCTGGGTACAGACAGGTCCCAGTCATTATATTGGCCCATGTTTTCGTGATGGCTGCATGTCACACCTCTCCCTCTGCCATGAGAACCTGCAACTCTGCAGTTTTCCTCCCAAGGCTCCTAGCATTAAGGTAACCACCTTCCACCCTTCCTCCCTCCCATCCTGCCCCCTTTCTAGCATCCAACAGTACTTGCCATTTTGTCCTTTGTCACTGTTATGGGGTAAGCTCATATGATTTCCCAACCTGTGGTCCCACATATCTCTTCCCCAACTGCCACCCCACTCTAGTTTAAACTCAAACTTCCTCTATATTCTTCCATCCTCTGCTTCAACACTTTCTTTCCTTCCTCACTCAAGTGTAGTCTGTCCTTGGCATAGAGACTACTGTCCTCCAGGTCCCTCCCCACCTCCCCAACAGCCCATACCTTTAGCACAACACCAGGTTCTTAGCCATCTGTTAAATTCCTCTATTCTCAGCTTTCTTCGTTGTGCTTGAAGCCTTGGCTTTGGAAGTATCTCGAAAAAGTTACTGATCTTCCTGCCCCTCACATAATTAAAAGTAGTTCCTCAAACCTCCTCGGACTATATCCACTGTCTTGTCAGCCAGGTCGTTGGTCCCAAGATGTATAATTAAGAGGGCTTGTCCCTACCCTTCTATATTTGGAACAGACTGTCCCACCCTTTCGCTGTCATTCCTGGCAGGCCTCCACCCAAATACGACTATGCCTCCGCCTTGCTACCCACCTGACTCCTCTTAGTATTGATCCCCCAGCACTAAAATTCCACCCTGCCGCCCTGCTTGCTTCCTTTCATCTCCCTCCTCATTTCACTCTCTTCCTCTTGCACATTATGCCCGTTTTACCCTAGTTGCAGTTCTCCAACAGAACTTCCCCGCTCAGTTTGGTCCAGGCATTTATCCATTACTCCTCTAATTTCATCACTTCCCTCCTCCACCTTCTTCCTCTCTAGCAGTGCAAAATTAATTTCTGAAGATCCTTCACAAATGCGCTCACTCTCTCTTCATAGTAACCTGCTCTCTCCTTTCCACTCCATGACTTTTGCCACTTCTTCGCCTCCCCTCTGCAGTCCCTATTGCCTCCTTCATTTGACTTTTGTCTCCTGATCTGGTTTCCCATGATAAGGTTCTTCCTACGGCCTGGGCCTTTGTCTCTGCTTCCCTTCTTCTAGAACTCTCCTCACCACTGTTGATTAAATTGCCCTCCTCATCTCCCTTCTTCCTCCCTCCAGTATTGGGCTAAACCCACCCCAAATCTGCCCTTGCCTGTCTTAGTTCCTCTGCAGACCCTCAATCTCCTTTCTAAGTTTTCCTATGTGGTTTGCGCATGACATCCTCCCACTCAGGCAATGTTTAGAAAGATTGGTGCACGCGGTTATTGCAGCCCTACCACCTACCCATTGCTGTCGTTTGCTTACCAGCGACCCCCACCCTTCAGATGCAGGATACGAAACACTCCCAAGTCCCCTCTCCCCCCTCTATCAGTGCAAAACATTCTTTATGTCCCTTACCTCCTTTGTTGCACACGTTTAGATATGTTGAGCAACTGCTTATGTATATTCTATCCACACTCAAAAATACTTTAGTAGCCATTGCACAACCTTCTTCAACTCCTACTCCCCTTTACCCAATGCAATAACTATGGGAAGTAGTAATAATAGAAAGCGCCTAGATTTGCATTTACTTCCTTCACTGAGAGCCGTCACCTCTTCCTTGCTGCAGTTCCTTTCCTGGATGTCTACTTCTGTTATGACAGGTGCAAATCATTCACTTGTTTGAGAGTGATGTCAGAACCCCTAGTACAAAGGGAATAATTGACCGAGGGTGGGTGGGGTGAGGGGTTTGGGTGGATGGGACCAGCCCAAGTCCTCCGGAAACAATCAGGTAGCTGAGGCCTCCAGTCAGACAATTAGCACCCTTCCCCATCATCAGCATCCCTCATATCAGTCCCCACAGAGGCAACATCAGCATCCCTTCCATCCATTCCCACAGAGGCAACCATCAGCATCCCTCCCATCCATCCCCACAGGGGCAACATCAGCATCCTTCCCTTCCATCCCTGCAGATGCACTGCCACCATCAAAATACCTCCCATCAATCCCCACAGAGGCAACATCAGCATTCCTTCCATCCATCCCCACAGAGGCAATATCAGCATTCCTCCCATCCATCCATCCCCACAGAGGCAACATCAGCATCCCTGCCATCTGTCCCCACAGAGGCAACAGCAGCATCCCTCCCATCCATCCCTGCAAATGTACTGCCACCATCAAAATACCTCCCATCACGCCCCACAGAGGCAGCATCAGCATCTCTCCCATTAATCCCCCCAGAGACAATATCAGCATCCCTCCCCACAGAGGCAACATCAGCATTCCTTTCATCCATCCCTGCGGGTGCACTGCCACCATCAAAATACCTCCCATCAATTCCCCACAGAGGCATCATCAGCATCCCTCATATCAGTCCCCACAGAGGCAACATCAGCATCTCTTCCATTAATCCCCACAGAGGCAGCATCAGCATCCCTACCATCAGTCGCCACAGAGGCAACATCAGCATCCCTCCCTTCAGTCCCCACAGAGGCAACATCAGCATCCTTCCCTCCATCCCCACAGATGCAACATCAGCATCCCTCCCGTCCATCCCCTCACAGACAGCATCCCTCCCATCCACCCCAGTGAAGCAACATCAGCATCCATCCCAACAGAGGCACCGCCACCATCAGAATCCCTCCCATCCATCCCCACAGAGTCACGGTCACCATCTGCATCCCTCCCATTCATCCCCACAGAGGCAACATCAGCATCCCTCCCATTCATCCCCACAGAGGCAACATCAGCATCCCTCCCATCCATCCCCACAGAGGCAACATCAGCATCCTTCCCAGCCATCCTCACAGAGGCACCATCAGCATCCCTCCCAGCCATCCCCACAGAGGGCCTGCCTCCATCAGCATCCCTCCCATCCATCCCCACTGAGGCAACATCAGCATTTCTCCATCCATCGCAACAGAGGCAACATCAGCATCCCTCCCATCCATCCCCACAGAGGCAACATCAGCAATCCTCCCATCACTCCCCGCAGAGGCAACATCAGTATCCATCCCCACAGAGGCAACATCAGCATCCCTCCTATCCATCCCCCCAGAGGCAGTGCCACCATTAGCATCCCTCCCATCACTCTCACACAGGTAACATCAGCATCCATCCCAACAGAGAAAACATCAGCATCCCTCCCATCCTTCCCGACAGAGGCAACCAGCAGCATCCCTCCCATCCATCCCCACAGAAGCACTACCACCATTAGCATTCCTCCCATCAGTCCTCACAGAGGCAATACTGGAATCCTTCCCATCAATCCCAACAGAGACACTGCCACCATCAGCATCAATCCCATGCATCCCCACAGAGGCACTGCCACCATCAACATTCCTCCCATCAGTCCCCACAGTCAACATCAGCATCTCTCCGATCCATCCCAACGGAGCCAACATCAGCATCCATCCCCACAGAGACAACTAGCTGCATCCCTTCTATCTATCCCCACAGAGGTGACATCAGCATCCCTCCCATCCATCCCCACAGAGGCACTGCCACCATCAGCATCCCTCCCACCAGTCCCCACAGAGGCATCATCAGCATCCCTCCTATCCATCCCCACAGAGGCATCAGCATCTCCCCTTCTATCCACACAAAGGCAACATCAGCATCCTTCACATCCATCCCTGCAGATGCACTGCCACCATCAAAATACCTCCCATCAGTCCCTACAGAGGCAACATCAGCTTTCCTCCCATCCATCCCAACAGAGGCAACATCAGCATTTCTCCCATCCATCCCCACAGAGGCAACATCAGCATCCCTGCCATCCATCCCCACAGAGGAAACATCAGCATCCCTCCCATCAGGCCCCACAGAGGCAATATCAGCATCCCTCCCATCCATCCCTGCAGATGCACTACCACCATCAAAATACCTCCCATCAGTCCCCACAGAGGCAACATCAGCATCCCTCCCATCAGTCCCCACATAGGCAACATCAGCATTCTTCCCATCCATCCCCACAGAGGCAACATCAGCATCCCTCCCATCAGTCCCCACAGAGGAAACATCAGAATCCCTCCCATCCATCCCCACAGAGGCAGTGCCACCATCAGCATCCCTGCCATCAATTCCCACAGAGGCAACATCAGCATCTCTCCCCACAGATGCAACATCAGCATCCCTCCCATTCATCTCCACAGAGGCAACATCAGCATCCCTCCCCACAGATACAACATTAGCATCCCTCCCATTCATCTCCACAGAGGCAACATCAGCATCCCTTCCATCAATCCCCACACAGGAAACATCAGCATTGCTCCCATAAAGTAAGTGTAAATGTGCCAGTCCTTCTTCCAGCATGGGTTAAACAGCTCAGAGTATACCATGAGCTGAAGTTCCTGAGAAGCAGGGTTGGTTTTCTAGTCTGATTGCCAGGAGTCACTTTACTGTGATTGAAGTGCACCCCACTGAACAGTTTTGCTGCTGCTGGCCTACCTTTGCTTGCTGACGCTTTCCTCCTCTGCTGCTCCTCGAGATGACTTGCTCTGTGCTGCTGCTGGCTTCCTGGACAAAAGGACCCCACCACGCCACTTGTAGGCCTGCCATCTGCCTAAACCTCCCTAACCCATAATGGCATGCTCAAGTCGCCCAATCGCTCTACTCCCCTCTGCTGCTTAGAGTGTTCGTGCATGTTGGTACTGCCTACCTGCCGGAGACCATGTCTGCAGCTAACCTGGTTCCACTACCCGGCCACCCAGGTCCTCCTCCCTCATCATCGCTGGCCTGACTCCTTGGACTACAACTGGCCTGCCTCTGGTGTGGTGTTGCACTGGACTCCTGGCCGACTACCAACTCCTGCTGCACCACCACCAGTCTTTGGCTGTTCTCTCCAGCTCTGCCTGCTGTCTCTTCTGGTTGAATGCCTGGACCACCACCTCTATCTTCTTCCAGGCCAGCCCGTCGGCCATTGCTTACTTCACTATCTTCTTCCAGGCCATCTCGCCGCTCACTGTCTCCCGCCGCCACACAACAGAAGCCAGTGTCCCCTCAGAGAGACACACAGCTGCCCCGAGCGCGACGCATATCAGGCCTAATACAAGTCCGCCTGGCCAGTCACGGTGCGGCATGCTGAAATATTGCACTCTGATTGAACCCTGGGGGGGAGAGCACAAACTAAGGGAAAGGGAGGGACTGGGAGACAGCAAGGCAAAGGCGCCAATTTTAAATAATGCCAGCCATGACCAGCCTAATTAAACTGCAGGGGCGCAGCGGGAGTTGGCCAGTTGGGGGGTGCGGGCATGTGGTCACGTCACAGTCAGCAGCAGAGGGCACACGCAGAGAAACCGGGGGAAAAATGCCTTAATAAAAGGCAGCATGCTGCAAAATATTGCTGGGGCTCAGCCTAGATCAAAAAATATTGCTGAGGCTAGTGTTCCACAGGCCCATACAACCTGACGCCTATGCAAATGACATTCTAACTGCCATGGACTCTGGCTCCATAATGGGTACACTTTTCATTGACCTCACAAAAGCCTTTGATCTTGTGGATCACCCAGTTCTTCTCTCCTGTCTTGGATCCCTTGGCTTCTCGGGGCCGGCAGTTGACTGGTTTTGTAGTTACTTTACAAATGGGGGTCAAGCTGTCAAGTTTAACTTCGGCCATGTCAGAGCATGCTACAATAAACATTGGCATTCCTCAGGGCTCCATCCTGGGTCCTCTACTTTTTCCATCTTTATAAAACAGATTGCATTGGTCACCCCCGCTCCTCAATTCTCTATGCTGATGGTCTGGTACTTTATTCCAGCTCCAGTTTCATGTCAGTGATCAACCTCTCTCACCTCTGCTTTTCTCAGCTTCCAGCAGTGGTTCTCCAAGCATAAGTTGCTACTCAATGTGAGCAAAACCCAGTCTATGCTTTTTGGATCTGGGACCAAACTAAAAACATGCCATAGCCAATTTAGGATCCTGTGCCCAGACGGCACTGTTCTGGAGAACATTAGCTCCTTCAGGTGTCTCTGAGTTGTCCTTCAGGACTCCTTGAACTTTGACCTCCATATCCAGCACATAATGACATTTGTAAATAACAAAATTGGCACTGCATACAGAATGAGCCGCTCCCTCACTTCTTCTGCTAGACTGGCCATTGCCTGGGGCATCCTTCTTCCTGCACTTCTGTATGGTGCTGTCGCATATGTTAATGCTACGAACACTACCCTCAAGAAATGGGATGCAGCATACAGTAATATCTGTTGTTTTGCCTCTTCATCCCCATGCCTAAAGCATCACTGTCAGTTTTACTATGATCTCAGCTGGCTCTCCCCTTCAGCTCACCGTCTCCTCGCACTAGGGTCTTTGGTGGATAATACCATCAGAGCCGCTATACCTGATGAGCTTGCCTCCATGCTGCACCCTCAAGCATCTTCCTGTGGGCTATGGTCCACTGAAAAGTCCTTGTTAAAAGTGCCAGGTGCTAAAACAACTAAGGGCTCCCATGCCTTCTCTATTACAGCCCCAAGCTACTGGAACTCCCTACCATTGGATGTCCGTAGTGCACCTAGTGATGCACTTTTCAAAAAGCGTCATCAGTCCTTTCTAATGAATAATGCCCTCGTACCTATTTCAGACCTCTCTAAACCACTTGCCTCTACCTCCTCATCCCTGGTCCCAAGACTACCTCTACATGGACTCACTCTGACTCTAGTCTCTAATACCCCTCCTATTACACTAATCGCCCCCTCCTTTCATGCTAGCCCTTTAAAATGGGTTTGTTTCTATCTGCTCCTGGAACAGGATTCTGTCACTATAATTTACTAACATCCTTTCCTCAGCCATCTCAGGCACTATTTGCCTCAGCACTTAAACTTGATTAAACTAGTCGTTTGTTCTTTGTTTTTGGCATACCTGTATTTCTGCATCTATATCTAATATAAACATGTCACCCACTGTAATGGCAGTAACCTTGTATTCTGTATTGTATAAAAATCTGTTATTCATTGTATATGTGTCTCCAGATTGCCGACCTGTACCTGAAAGTTGTTACACTTGCGTCTAGTACCCCTGCCTGGTAATCAAAACTAAACAATTCTGTAAACATGTTACCTACTAAATATGTTGTTACCTTATATTCTGTATTGTATCAAATCTGTTTATTCCATTGTTATATGTCTCCAAATTGCCTACCTGTACCTTGTAACTTCCCAGGTAAGGCCTGAAAATAGTCATTTAAGTTTTGTGCCACTACCCGGTTAACAAAAACTAAATAAAACAAAAATTACAAAGGCAACAATGCAGCAGCATAACAAGTCAAGAGCAACAAAGATACAGTATATGTCCTAGAAACAGTCACAGTTGTATAACAAAAGTCCAGAACAACAGTGAGATACAATATATGTCCTAGAAACAAGAGTCACAATGAGCAGCATGAGATCAACAGGTAAAACAGCAATGAGTGCACTGCACAAACAGTAAAACCACCAAAACACAATTACACAATAAGGTCAGAGATAAATATACACTAAATGTTGTAAGAGGAAAAAAAGCATAAACAAACATTTATATGTGAAATATAAGAAATTTTAAAGTTCTTTTTAGAAATTGGGATGGAACTGAGATACCCAGAGGTAAGGAGGGAGGACATTCCAGGCCCTTGGAACAAAGGTGGCAAATTTCTGCCCATACATATTAGAGGAATACTTGGGAATAGTCAGGAGAGACAGATCATTGATCAGAGGGTGTAGGCCTGGTCTGAAGGAATTGACGGAGCAGTCAGTGGGACTGGCGGCCTGATGATGATGTTAATAACACAGCTTATTTATATAGGTGTCAAGAGTGGGGAGAGAGAGAGAGAGAGAGAGCCAGCCAAGACTGGAGTACAGCATGCAGTGGTGGATCATCCAAGTGGCAGATAAGGCAACATAACATATGTTGTTGTAGGATACATTCAGTTTGAGTAGGCTGTAAGCACTGGCCTGATAAAAAGAGGAGAGCCCATATGTAAGGCTAGGTAGGAGTACCCACTGGGCTATTCAACCCTTTCTACAGGAGTCGGAGCATATTTCATTCTGTAGGCAAGTCCAAGCTTGGAATTTACAGACTTGCAGATGTTCAAAATGTGTGGGGAGGAATCTGACTTAAATTTCCTAATGGTGCTCTCATTAATAGTTTTGTCATACTTGCCACGATAATATTGGACACTATTTATTACACCGTTGGTGGCTACATACTTTCCATCCTCGAACCGTGTATCTGACATGTAGTAAACATAATCTGTTCACCTCTATTTTGGTGGGGGTGACGCTCTTTGCAGCGCCTGTAAAATCCTGTCAGCTGTTTCCATAGGCACACCGTCACTGTCACTGAATGATGTACATTAGCTGTGATTTTCTAAGTTACAGAAAGCTCTCTTTTGACTCTCTTGCTACATTGTAGCCATTGTACTGATGGCGCTCTTTTTCTCTGCTCAGACAAACAAAGCAACCAAACCAGAACAAGACAAGGTGAGCAGTAGAAACAGAGAAACATAGACTTTGATGGCAGATAAGGACCACTTGGCCCACCCAGTCTGCCCATTTCCCTAGCTACTGGATATGCTGCAGATTCTAGTTAACCAACAGCCTACTTCCTGCCACCCCCCATTACAATTGCCTTGTGTCTGTCCCATGCATGTTTGAAATCCCCCACTGTTTTAGCCCCAACAACCTCCCCAGGAAGGCAGTTCCACGCATCCACCAATCTCTACATAAAAAAAGATTTCCTCACATTACCCCTGAGCCGTCCCCCCTGTCTTTAAATTGTGTCCACTTGTTCTTACACATCTCTTTTTCTGAAAGATGCTACCCTCCTGGACTTTGTTGATTCCCTTGAGGTACTTGAATGTTTCTATCATGTCCCCCCTGTCCCTCCTTTCATCAAGGGTATACATATTAAGCTCTCTTAGTCTCTCTTCATATGATTTCTGATGCAGACCCTGCACCATTTTAGTTGCCCTCCTCTGGACTGCTTCCATCCTGTCTATGTCCCTGCGTAGATGAGGTCTCCAAAACTGCACACAATACTCCAGATGGGATCTCACCAACTGTCTGTACAGAGGGATAACAACTTCCCTTTTTCTACTTGTGATGCCCCTTCCTCTGCATCCCAGTATCCCCCTGGCTCTCCTCACTGACTTATCACATTGCTTACCCACCTTTAGATCATCCGATATGACTACCCCCAAGTCCCGTTCCATTTTTGTTGTTGTTATTACCTCCCCTGCTATTGTGTACTCTTCTTCTGGGGTTTTGTTTCCCAGGTGCAATACTTTGCACTTCTTTGCATTGAATCTAAGTTGCCACATGTCTGACCATTCCTCCAACCTTGCCAAGTCCCTTCTCATCCTTTCTACCCCCCCTTGTGTATCAGCTCTGTTACAGATCTTTGTATCATCTGCAAAGAGGCATACCTTTCCTTCCAGACCCTCTGCAATGTCACCTATAAAGATGTTAAAGAGGACTGGATCCAGTACTGAGCCCTGAGGTACTCCACTAGTGACCCCCTTCTTCGGAATGTGTGCCACTCACTACCTTCTATGTCCTGTTGTGCAGCCAGTTAGCAACCCAGGCTACCATCCTGGGACCCACTCCCAAGCTGGCTAACTTGATTATTAATCTTTTGTGCAGGACTGTGTCAAATGCCTTGCTAAAGTCTAGTAGGCCATATCACAGCCCCTCCTGGTCTATTACTTTGGTCACCCAGTCAAAGAAATCTATTAGATTAAGTCTGACATGACCTTCCTGCTGTAAATCCATGCTGCTTTGGGTCCTGTGCCCGCTGCCTCTAGGTACTCAACAGTTCTTTCTTTCAGAAGTGATTCCATGATTTTCCCTACCACTGAGGTCAAACTTACAGGTCTGTAGTTTCCTGCTTCTGCCTTGCTCCCACTTTGTGAGGGGAATCACATCTGCCCTCCTCCAGTCCTCAGGTACCACCCCATCCTCCCATGATTTGTTAAAAAGTGTGGTCAGTGGTGTCACTAGGTCCTCCCTTAGTTCTTTTAGGATTCTGGGGTGAATCCCATCAGGCACCATTGCTTTGTCCACCTTGAGTTTTAGGAGTTCTTTCAGGACTCTTTTTTCTGTAAATGGACTGGTGTCAACCCTCCCACCCAGAGTGCTTATATTGTCTGGTTTAGGTAACTCCTTCTCATCTTCTTTTGTGAATACTGAGCAAAAGTATTCATTCAGTATCCTATGCCTTTTCTCTGTCTCCCTCTGCCCACCTCCCCTCTTCCTTATTGATCTTCACTATTCCTCCCTTAACCTTTCTATGCTCCCTAATGTACCTGTAAAAGGTTTTATCCCCCTTCTTGACTGACTTGGCTATTTTTTCCTCAGTTTGGGCTTTTGCTATTCTGACTGCCTTCCCCACTTCTTTCTGCTTTAATTGATACAGTTCCCTGTCGTGCTCCTTCTGTGATGCCTTATACTCTTTGAATGCAGCCTTTTTTTCCTTAACCTTCCCTGCCACCTCTTTTGAGAACCATAGTGGTTTTTTACTCTGCTTTGTTTTCTTTATCTGTTTCACACAAAGGCTTGTTGCCTCTATGATGGCAGTTTTGATTTTTCTCTATTGTTCTTCCACCCCTCCTTTTTGCCCGTTAGCTAGTGTATTCCTCAGGTATTCACCCATTTTGCCAAAGTCAGCCCTTCTAATGTCCAGTATGCTTGTTTTTGTATGGCTTGTCTCCATGGTTGTGCTTATTGTGAAGCACATTGTGCAGTGGTTGCTTGTTCCCAGATGTCTACCGACTTCTAAATTTGTGATCCTCTCTCCATTTGAGAGTACCAGGTCTAGTATTGCTTCCTCCCAAGTGGGTTCCAACACTAGGTTTCTAAGGCCTGCCCCCTGCAGGGCATCAAAAATGATCCTGCTCTTGGATGTGGCTGCAGTACATGTCATCCAGTTAACATCTGGCATATTCAGGTCCCCCATTAACAGTATCTCCCCTTTTTCAGCCATTTTAAGAATGTCCTCTATCATTTTCTTGTCCATTTCCTCCCCTTGAGATGGGGGTCTGTATACAACCCCTGTGCGGAGTGTGATGCCATTCCCTGTCTCCAAGGTGACCCAGAGTGCCTCGTCCTCCCCCTTTACCTTTTAGTTCTGTAGCTTTGATCCCTTCCCTTATGTACAGAGCTACTCCACCTCCTCTTTTCCCCTCCCTGTCTTTCTGTAGACTGTGTACCCCGGTATGTTGACATCCCAGTCATGGTTCTCCGTGTACCATGTTTCTGTGACTGCCACAATATCCAAGTGTTCATCTTCCATCAAGGCTACTAGCTCAGGAAGCTTGTTTCCCAGACTATGGGCATTGGTACTCATTGCCCTCCATTTAAAGTTGGCTTTATCCTTTTTTCCCCCCATGCCTGCTCTTTTTGCCCTTGTCTATTTTTCCATTTACCACTGTCCTGCCCTCTGTTGAGCACTGTACCTCAGTGTTTACCTTACTACCCGTCATGTTTTGTGGGACATGAATAGAATCAACAGCAGCTGATTAAAGTCTGTCACTCGCAATGACAGGAAAACATTAATGATGGAACAGCTGATTGCCAGGACGTCAGGTCTGCAAGTCACCGCCTACCAGCTGCCCATTGATTTGGTTTTAAACTCTGTTTTTGGTCTTTCCTCTGTCAATAAATCTAAACAAAGGGATGTCCTGGAGGCAACAGACTCCGCAGCTACACATTTGTTGGCTACTCGGTATATTATTCTTACATTCAGTTTAAAGAAATATAATTCTGTAGCTAACAAAACAAAAAAGTCAGACTTTGTATGCTGGGGCCAGATTGCATCTCTACCTGGATTTCTATGTAATGACACAGCACAGGAGAAAATGTTTTCTGTCAGTACGAACAGAGTTCAGAGAAGCTGGGCTTCAAATCTTATTGTAGCATGGCTTTAAATAACACATGAAAATACATAACACAGATTGGATGAACAGCATCACCTGACCATTAAGCAACCATGGATTAATTCCACAGTATAACCATGGTTGCTCATGCAGTACCTTTTTGAGCCACCATGTCTGAATAGCAGCAGCTCTCCACACAATGCAGCCCGAGGTAGCCTTGCAATACGCTGCATACTAATGATGTAGCGTCATTACAGCCCTCCGCATATAGCCTCAGATAACACACATACCACCAGCCCTAAATACCTCTGGCTTAAAACAAAGCAGCTTATTACACTGCTACTCCTCCTGGCCGGGGATATCGAGACTAACCTAGGAACCACCACCACAAACGCCCACACCCCATTCTCATTCCCCAAAGGTCTCAGACTCCTGCACTTCAACAGGTGCAGCTTACTAAATAATATTTCTGTGTTGCAACCAATTGCCCTAACCCACCGCCCTGATATTCTCATTATCTCTGAAACCTGGCTAAAACCCCAGCATACCCATGCTGAAGTATCCATACCTGGATACACAATCATTAGGCATGATAGGCTAGGGAACAAGAGAGGAGGAGGAACTGCCATGTACATCTCCACTAGTCTGCAGTTTACAGTGGTACAAATTCCCTCACTTCCAGCCCACATGGATTCTCTCCTAATCAAACTATCGCTCCCATGCACCACCCCAGTATATGTTACAGGCACCTACTGCCCTCCCAGCGCCCCCCCCCCAACAGACATCATTACACACCTGGCCACCCTACAGTCCTTCTCTACAGGAGGCGAGCTTCACGCCATCGGACACTATAACCACAATTGGCTTGCCATAGATAAGGCCCACCTTAAGACCAAGATCAAGGCCCTAAACCTCACACAACTGATTGAAGACCCCACCAGGCTAAACCACAAAATGCAAAATCATTCACTGCTGGACTGGGCTTTGTCCTCCCACCCCCACAGGATCCTATGTGCGGGCCTGCTCCCTGACTCCCTAAGTGACCTCCACATGATTTTCCTGATCAGGAAAGTGCACAGACCCACAGCTGCCCCCTCCAAAGACGCTGCGCACAAGGTCATATAATTCCCTGGACCTAGTGTCGCTCATGTTAGACCTAGGCCAAGTAGACTGGTCCTTCATCCCAGTGGCCACATCTATTGATGTCACGCTCAAAACTTTCAAGGCCAAATTTCTTAAAGTCTGGGACAAACATGCTCCCCCCACACAAAAAGAGTCAGAGGCGCCCACCTTCCCTGGATCACCGCTGATATCATCAGCAAATGCCACTCCAGGGACCACACATGGCAAGCCCACAAGAAACTGGGCACACAGGCATCCTACCAAACCTGCAGAGCCCTCCGCAACTCCTGTACTAACCTCATTCGCCAGGCAAAAAAAAATATTTTCTATCGGCTTTTAGCGCAAACATAAACCACCCGACAAACTTCTGGAAATTGTTCAAATCCCTTCTCTCCCCCCCCCCCACCTCCGACACTATCAGTTCAGGGCACCTACTTCACCAATCCCTGCGAGGTAGCTGATGCCTTCAATACCTACTTCTCCAGCTGCACTGACTTGCTTCTATCGACCCTCCAGTGTCCACCCCACTCAGGGCCCCGTCCCCACAACCAAGCGTGCCCCCACCAGCCTCACAGTTCTCCTTCCACCCTGTATCCCAAGCCAAAGTATTCAAATCCCTACGCTCCCTGAACCCCAACAAAGGCAAATGCCCTACATCCCTGGATGCCAAGATGTTATACTTGTCTTCCCAGCCATAGCCTCCCGTCTAACCGCTGTTCAACCTCTCCTTCACGTGGGGCCATTACCCTCGAATGAAACGGTTACCATCAGTCCCTACCGAAAGGGCTGACCCCCTCCTCCCAGGCAACTCTGCCCCATCTCCTACTCCCGATTCTGGCAAAATGCAGGAGCGTCTTGTCCTCGCCCAACTCTCTCCCCATCTGGACGCCTCCTCCTTCTTCACTCTCTTCCAGTCCAGCTTTCACAAATCTCACTCAACCATCACCTCCCTGCTACGAGTCACTGGCGACGTACTCACCGGCATTGACAAAGGCCACATCACCTCTGCCATCTTTATAGACTTAGCCAAGGCTTTCGACACTGTCTCACATACTCTGCTTCTTTCCAAACTAACTGACTGAAGCCGGGCTCTCCAAACCAGCCACCACATGGTTCCACGACTACCTGATGGGCAGACACCAGGCTGTAAAAGTCGCCTCACACGTCTCTAACCCCCTCCCAGTTACCTCCGGCGTCCCCCAAGGATCAGTCTTGGGCCCACTGCTCTTCTCCATATTCCTAAACGACCTCTCATCAGCCTGTCGCTACGCATCCATACAAATGTATGTGGATGATACAGTACTGTGTGCCACTGGCCCCTCCACAAGCATAGTGGCAAATCTCCTACAGCAAGATTTCAACACCATCCAGAAATGGTTCAGGTCAAACCAACTATTCCTAAACCCAAAAAAAACAACATCGCTAACCTTCGTCTCACAGCAAGGACTCTCCCGCCCAGCCCCCTGCCACCCTTTCAAAACCCTGGATGGGACCCTCCTGGAGCAATGCACCAGCTTCAGATATTTAGGCGTCTGGCTCAACCCGCACCACGATTTCGCCACGCATATCGACTCCATACATAAGAAACTTCTTCCTTAACTCGGCGCCCTATACATGAACAGAAGCTGCCTCCCTTCTCCAGCTAGGAATGCTGTTGTCCAAAAGATGATCCTCCCAGTACTCGACTACAGCGATATAGTCTATACTATCGCTCCCTCCTCCGCCTTGGCCAGCCTTGACACCGTTTTCCACTCTTTTTGTTGGTTTATCCTCGACTGTCCACAAACAGCCCACCACTGCACCTTGTATAGCTCCCTAGCCCTGCTGTCCCTCCAAGACCGAAGACTAACCCACAGTGCTAGATTCACAGCCAAATTTTGGTCCCATTCCCTACCCCCCTACCGGGCCTCCACCCTCTTCCAACAACCCCCCTCCCGCTTACTCCCTCAGAAGCACTGACCCCAGGCTCCTCCACGTCCCCTTTATGCGTACAACCAAAGGTCAGGCCACATTCAGTTACCGCATCCCACGGTTATGGAATGCCCTGCCAGCTGATATAAGACACTCAGCCAACTCCAGCCATCACAATCGCCTACTCAGCACCCACTTCTCCTCCAGCTGCTCTTGCTGTAACTAATGTCAAATTATGTATAAAAATTGTGTTTCTGTGCTCAGTTGTAACCATCTAAAATGTTTCTGTATCGATTTTCTGATTGTCTGTATCTATCTACCTACCGATTGTCTGTACGGCGGATGGCCATTTATTGTGTTGTTAAATCTGTAACAAATGTATGTACTATTGTCTTGGGTCTTGACCCCCAGGTCGCATCTGGAATCGAGCAACACTGCTCAGTATGCCTTCCTGGTTAAACTCGTAAATAAATAAATTACAAGAATCCCAGAATGCAGTACACAGCCATAAGGAAGTAGTACTGCGAGATGCAAGCAGTGCAAATCTCAGTGAAATAAATGTTATACCAACTCTTTTTCCTTAAGAATTGGATATGTTGCTAGTAGAAGTAAGTTACTTCTGACACCACAGTTAATAATATATGTGTAAACCAGCTGCAGTATATGTAAGCAGTGCTACGTTGGTGCACTATATTTCAATACAGACCAACTAAATGAATGCTGTATCTATGCACATTATTTCTTCATTGTAATGGCCAATAACTCTCTACATGTAATAGTGGCAATACTCTTGCCATGTTACAAAAGCATTAGACCACTCCAGACCATGGTTCTACTGTGGACTTAATCCATGGTTGGGTGGTTGGATGCACTCGGCCTTCTGCCTCATTCCCCAACCATGGATTAATTCCACAGTAGAACCATGGTCTGTCATGGTTTAATGCTTACTTAATTGCCCTGTCTCACAAAGTCACTTATCAAGAGAAGGTGGAAATGTCTGACGATCCCAATAAACTATGGAGGTTCTTTAAGAACAGTGTTCAGTTGCCTGAAGAACTAGAATCTGATTTTGAAGATGAGGCAGGTGATGGGAGTATCACAGAGTTCAGCCTTCTGTTTCCTGCTCTTTCCTCAAATGGCCTTATAACCCAGTTTTGCTTGGACGGCCATCTTGTATCAAGGTTATGCAATTGAAAGCTAGGACTTCAAAAAGTGCTCCATGCAGAAAACAGTTTAAAAGCTACTGTATGTCTCTTATATGTTTCTTGCATTAGTAACAGCTGTTTCACTCAGATGAGCCATACATACTGTATATAAGCCGGTAGAATTTTCATTATTTTTCTCAAATCAATTCACAGGAAAGAATAATACGTGAAGCACAGATGGATAATATTTGCAATTTTTCCTTTTTTCCTGCTCAAGTATAAACTACTAACTCAGTTACTTTAAATGCCCTAAAAATAAAAAAGGTAAATGTTTTAATTTCAGTATCTAAGGAATTTTTATTTATTTATTTCAAATTTGGATTAATACCTTTGAGCCGGGGGCTCGTTTACAAAAGCTCCAAGTCAACAAGGAATACAAGACATTTACAGGTGATGAAACATTGCAGAACAGAAAGACATAAACTAACAAGTGGTATTAGCGTGCAGTTACAACATTAAGCAGGGTACAAGAAGTAAGGAGAAACAGGACCACACTTCCAGAGAAACATATTAATGCAGCACTAATTAAGTGCAGTACAGTGTTTAACAATCATGTCACAGTTCAGACGGGGTGCTTCTAGTCTGCAGAAATGCATGTTTTAGCAGCCAAGGTGAGGCTTTGTCAAGGGGAGGTAGTAGGTGGTGGGAGGGGGAAGTGGGCAGTTGTGGAACAGGAGGGTGGGAGTGAGAGAGGGTAGGGTTTGACGGGTGTGAGAACCGCCTTCAGAGGCCATGGGTTAACAGAAACACTGGCAGTCAGATTTGCTGGCAAGAAGAGATTGAAGCCCATTTTTAAAGTAGCCAAGTCTGGGGGAGTTGGCAAGGTCTGCAGGCAGATCATTGAACCATTTAGGCCCACAGTAGGAGAGGGATCTTTGGCCAAAGGTGGTTCGTTTGAAGGGAAGAGTTAGAACAGTCCTGGAGGCACTCCTTGTGCATTTAGATGGTTGTGCAGGCTCAAAGAGGGCTGAAGTAGCCATAGGCATGGACCCCATCAGGGACTTTTTCACAAGGAGGCAGGCCTGGTATTGGAGTCTGTGGTGGAGTGGAAGCCAGCCAGTTTCCTTGTATAGGTCACAAGAGTGAGTAATTTTGTGTACTCCCAGGACCAGGCAGCAGGCCTTGTTGAAGATGGTTTTGACCCTTTTAAGCGCTGTGTCTGTGCCTGCCCCATATATGACAAGACCATATTCCACAGATGAGAGAACTGAACTGCACGTAACAAGTTTCAGGGCAGCCGGTGTCATTGAGGTGCGATGTCTGTACAGGATGCCATGCTTCATGTTAGTGGACTTTACCAGTTGCTCAGCATGGGCAGTGAAGGTGAGGTGTCATCAAGGTGCATCCTAAGTACTTGATACATTGACTTGGTCTAGTACTTCTCCTTAGCTACTAAGTATATGGGTAGGGACCCTCGAATATTGCTCTGTGGGGTGCTGAAGAGCATGTTCTTTTTTTTGTAGTTGAGTAGCAGTTTATTGTGGTGAACCAGGATCCAATGCACGAAAATTGTGCTGAAGTTCAGAGCTAATTGATCCCAGGTCTTTCCCTGGGACGGAGATAACGGCATCGTCTGCATAGAGTACGGAGTGTGCAGGACAGGTAGAAGGCATGTCATTTATGAAGAGGCTGAATAAGAGAGGACCGAGGATAGAACCTTGCAGGACCCCTAGGTTTACTTCCCTGGGCTCACAGATTATATTGCCAGTCCTGACCCGTTGAGATCTATGGGTTAG
Source organism: Neoceratodus forsteri (assembly GCA_016271365.2). NCBI lineage: Eukaryota > Metazoa > Chordata > Ceratodontiformes > Ceratodontidae > Neoceratodus > Neoceratodus forsteri. The sequence goes on along the minus strand of CM028133.1, from coordinate 63,099,028 downwards.
GTAGTTATGGAACCAGGCCACAGATTCCACTGACAATCCTGTAGAGAGGAGACATTTCAGTAGCAGTTGGTGATTGACTGTGTCAAAGACCTTGGTGAGGTCTGTGAAGATAGACTCCACGGCCATCCCTTTATCCAGGGCCCCATAAAGCTGAGTGGTATACTCTACTAGCGCGGTGACAGTGGAGTGGTTTTGTCGGAATCCGTGTTGTTGCAAGCAGAGTAGGCTATGCTTTTCTAGGTACTCAGTTAGTTGTTCTGAGACCACCCTTTCAAGTGCTTTAGAGAGGGGGGGTAAAATCGAGATGGTTCGGAAGTTTGCTAAATTAGCTCTGTCTCCTGATTTAAAAACAGGTGTGACTAGAGCCTCTTTCCACCTGTCAGGGAAGATGCCAGATCTCAGAGTGGCGTTGAATACCTTGGTGAGTCGTGCCACAAGTTCGTTTAATGTGAGTGCAACCATCTTCATATCGATCGTGTCACTTCCCATCCTGGTCTTACCAAGGACCCGTTTGATATATTTGATGGTCTCACCTGTGGAGATTTGCCTGAAGTAGAATGGTGGGGTAACATTATCCTGTGGTGATGGAGTGTTGAGGTTGTGCTGCTGGCCTGCAAGGGTGTGATTCAAGTATTCAGGTGGCAACACATTGCTGAGGTCCACGAATGCAACATTAAAAGCATCAGCGATTTCCTTTGAGTCTTGCAATGTACCAGAGGTGGTAACTATAAGGTCCGGTGGGGTTCTTGAGGCTGTACCCATGAGAGATTTTACAGAGTCCCAGAACTCCCTGCCTCTACCCCAGGTCTTTCCTAGGAGGTCATTGTAGTAAGCTGCTTTCGCCAGACGTACGAGTTTTGTGCAGGTATTTCTAGCTGTCTTATACGTTTGGGAGTCAGCTAGATTCCCGGTGGCTTTGGCCCTATGCCACAGGTGATCTCTGAGTCGCATGCGTTCAATTAGAGGGCTGGACAGCCAGGGGTTGGGGATTCCTCTGGCTTTCTTTGTTTTGTAAGGAGCAAAGATGTCACAGGCTTTAGTAAAAATACTGCAGAAGTAATCCAGTGTTTGGTTTCCGTCCTTGACTCTATCCAGTGGGGACCAGTCAACCCCTTTTAGGTAGTGCCTGAAGGAGTCTAGTTGACCAGGCCTTAGTGATCTGTTCCAGGAGGTCATTGGCTTACTCTTGGTGAACTTGTTTGTCCAGGTAAGTAGAACAGGGGAGTGGTCACTGATGGTGTCAGGCAGGACTGTTACCTCTGCGATATGTTCAGGACAGGAGGAGAGCAGCCAATCGATGAGGGTGCTGGTTCCTGTGAGGTAGTTTTGTCTGGTGGGTTGTGTGACCAGTTGGGTCAGGTACAGTCCGGCTATTTGCTCTCTAGCTGTCGTTGCATCCTGTGCTTGCCAATTAATGTTGAAGTCCCCTAGGATTATATGTTCCCAGTTTGGTTTGTTCTGTTCGAGGTGGCTTATGAGCTGTGGGAAGCCAGTGAGTAGTGTCCCAGGAGGCAGGTATATGTGGTTAATAGTAGCACTTTGTTTTGTTGGCCAATATTAAGTTTTAGTGTTAGAACCTGTGCTTCCTTAGTGTGGAAGCTAATTGGTAGTATTTGCCCTTTGATGTCACTCTTGAGGTAAACCAGACAACTTCCCCCTCTTTTTGAGGTACGGTCCTGCCGGAACAGGTTGTATCTGGGATCTTTGGTGATAGCCACGTTTCTGTTAGGGAGATGACATCAGGATCAATCTGAGCCACCCAGGCCTGAAAGTGTGGCAGTTTGAAGAGAAGGCTGCAGATATTCAGAGATACAATTTTTAGATGTCCTGGGCTATTGGTACAATTCATGATACAGGTCACTCAGGGTCACAGCTAGGCAAGGATTTGACAAGAGGCTTTGGCTATGCAAGAGTTTGCAGGCATGAACTCCCCTGCCCCATTACATTGATAGCCTGGGGCACACTTACTCAAGTACAAGAGCAGGATGTGAAATCCTTTTGTCCTCATGTTTCCTTTTGTTATTTAAAGAGGTTGTTTAAGCCCACATATAGATCCCTCAGGAGAAGGTCAGACGGAAATGTGGATTCAAGCAGAACCCAGAGTCACTGAATTTGTCAGACTTAGTTGCTTGACTTCTGCTTTGCTTTGGATAGGTTCCAAAAAGTTGATTTTAAACTGAAAATGCAAATACCTGGTGGTGATGTTTTGCAGAAATCCAGTCCAGGAGACCTTCACAGATGTAGTGAGCAAGAATGGTGTAGTTACTCCAGGTAGAAAATCTTGTAAATCCCAAAAAACTAAGCTACAGACACAGACAAACACAAACAGCCACCCACACAGACCCAGGAGGCGGGGACAGCTGTATGAATGTAGAATGACAGAATGTATGTGATATTTCAGAACGAGTCATTTTTAAGTTTTTTCTGTATGTTATTTCTAGTAGTCTCAATGAATAAAAGTGAAGTAAAAAAAAAAAAGAAAGTGGACATTCAGGACTTTGACAGGCAAACAGAATGGGCTATGCACATGTCAGCAGCAGGTTTTTGTTTAGTGTTTTTTTTTTTTGTTATCCAGAAGGTGAATGGGACCAGCAATTCATTTACTGCCATGTCTGGTTTGATACAAAAACAAGTACCAATCACACACAAATATAGTAACATATATGCAACTCTGCACACAAGAAAATGTGTACCACTTGAATCTAATGTGGTATGATTTTTCTCTAGCACATTCAGACTTTGCTCAGGTGAAAGAGCCTTTAAAAACAATAATTAACAGATTTGGCCAGTATGAAGCAGGGAGACATTGCAATTCATGACAGTCATGTCACCGTGCAACACCTTGCCCCGGACTCCTTTGCTTTGGAGTGACTCACCACCATGCACAATTCATACCTGGACGAGTTTATTTTCTAATATTTACGCTGGTGGTGAATTGTCTGCAGACAACCTGCAGGGTGCTGATTCACGCCAGAGTGAAGTGCCCCAGGGCAACATGACCAACACGAGTTGTCATATAGCCAAGAAATAGAGCAGCGTTTCTCCACTTGTCTCTTCTTAAGAGACACTTTAAACCTCAATGATTGAAAAGATCTTAGTTCTTTAACCTGTTAAATATGTTTTAGTGACATTTTCACAGGCAGTAAGGATCTGGATGTCTTAATAAGAAATATTAAAGAGATGCAAAAAATGAGGGAGCTCTGCACAAGTTAATGTGATCTCCCCAGAAATAGGATTCAAAATTTAGATTCGTGACTGATCATAACTGCTTCCTGTAGTGTCAGATGGGGAGCCCTGTAACATAAACATTTAGGAATTCCAAGCACAAAAAAATAATGCACTGTAAATCGGCAGTAGCTTGAATGTGGATGAGAACTGTGTGCCTCAAGGTTGAAATACAGCTGAAGTGTGACATTACAAAACAAGCATTTGTCAATGCTGAATGTTTGCATGCTGGTATTAGCACTGGGAATGCAGGAGTTAGACAGACTCAGAATAGAAATGGCAATGAAGTATTAACTTCACGCCAACCCCACCTCCACCCTGCAGAAAGGGACAGGCATTGGGGCATGCGTTTGGGTCGTCACCCATAACGTTCATGCCATTTCACCTCACCCTATCCTGCAGACACGGACAAGTGTTGAGGTGTGCCTTGGGGTATTCGGCTTGACAGTCCCCCCCCCATTCCAGAAGGACATATGCTGAAATGGGTGCAGTATAGGGGAATGAAGTGAACTCTGGGGCCGAAGAGTCCAAGGCACACCTCGATGCCTGTCACTGGCTGCAGGGTGGGGTGGAATGGCATGAGTATTACAGTTGGCAATCCAAAGGCACACACCTGATGCCTGTCAATCTGTACAGGGTGGGACGTTATGGTTAGAAACCCTAATGCCCCAGGCATTTGTTGGTATTTGCACTACAAGTTTTAAGCATGGCCTTTTTGTGACCCACACCTCATGCAATCATTTGGGACCTCTTCTTATTAACTGTGGCACTGTGATTTTGTTAATCTGTCCCGAACTTTGAGTTCCCACAGCAACCGTGCCATTCTGCGCCAGATGTACGAAAACACAGATCGGGCAGGATGTGAAGAATGACAGCTATACCACTCACTGGGAAGTGTGAAGAGGTGGCTATGTTGAAAATCTATAGTGAAAATATTAAAAATGCTCAAACTTCCTAGTGTGCATGGAAACTGCGCAACGCATGTACGTAACACAGTCATTTAGTGGAATTTTTATACCAGATTTTCAACGTAGGCATTTTGTGACCTCTGCTCATGAACACCGTCACTATGATTTTCTTAATCTGTCCCGAACATTATTTCCCACAGCGACCGTGCTATGTAAATGCATATTTCAGGCTAGATAGGAAAAATGACAGTTGTACTGTTCATAAGGAGGTGTGAAAAAGTGCCAGTGTTGAAAATCTATAGTGAAAATACTACAAATTCTTGAAATTCTGAGGGTGGGTGAAACACATGCATACGCTAATAAAACAGTAATGTTTTGGATTTTTTCACCAAATTTGCAACATAGGCTTTTTGAGATCCCACCTCATGAACAGTGGCACTGTCATTTCGTTAATCGGTCTCGAAAGGTGATTCCATACAGTGACTGAAAAATCACATTTTAGGACTGAAAAACACCATGACAGTGACTGTATTCATGAGGAGGGGTCCCAATAACCCCATGTTGAAAATTTGGTGGCAAAAGTCAAAAAAATGGCTGAGATATCCACGTAAGTTGAAAAAACCCTATTTATGCCATTATACAGCTTAGGAGCATTTCTTCAGTTTGCGGTTAGCTTTGAAGAGCACAGATGTGTTCCTGGTCCACCGAAGATCGTCGCGCTGGGCTCCAGAGGTAAGTATGGGGTGAGGGGGGTAGGGGGTTGTGGGGTGCACAAAGGATGGGCGTGGGTTGTGGGAGGGGGCACGACAGACCGCGAGGGGCCATTTTCTTTATTTCAGGGACAAAAATAATAAAAAGGACATCATTGGAAGGTTTTTTTTTTTTTTTAGGCTTTATTCAAACAACATGAAGTCTTGCTTTATTCTGACTATATGCAGTTAGCCCCAGCGCTTGAACTACTCCAGAGAGGAAAGGGTTAATTCTGTGCCAGAGCATAGAACGTTACACTCGAGCTCGGTTTTCAAACCTCTGTCTCTGGTACTTCTCAGTGTAACCATCAGATTCTTTACTCTGTCTAACTGTGAAGACGCTCTGGAGAGTTCTCCTTCGCTGCTTCAATTTGGGAATAGTAAAGTCGGTCGCTTATCAACCGTTTTCATTATTATTTGGTATCAAGTCTCTGTCTATGGTACAGGTAGTGTAAGAGGTACTGTAGATAGTGTGTTTTGTTAGAAATTGTTTTTTCTTCAGTTTCTTTCTGGTTGGTCCGGTTGGAAACTGAAACAATTCTGTGTTTCTGTGTTTTTTCTCTTGATTTCTGTGGTGTTCCCATACCTATCAATTCCTAAAAGAAACAAGGATTTTTTCAGGTTTTTTTAACTGACCCGTGGCACAATTGGGACCGATAGGTTTGTGTTACCTAGTCTGAAGGCTGAAAAAGGGTAACTTTCAAAATTAGACATGTCTGAGAAACCCAAAGAGAAAACCGGTCCCACTGGGTTTCAGCACTGTACCAAGTGTGGGGACGCATTTGCCAAGGCTGATCCCCACCTCATCTGTGTTTATTGTCTGGGGTTTGACCACCTCAAAGAAGGCTGCCAAATCTGTAAGAACTTCCCCAAAGCCACTTTGGAAAAAACGTTTAATTAGGCTAAAGGAGAGACAGGCAGAGAAGTTTGCTGATCTGGATGGCCAGCCCGATTCGGTTCCGACCGAATCTGAGGAGGTGCCCACTGACCTGGGCGATACCCCCTTGGGCAAAATGAGAGCTGATTATGCAGAATCGGTTCTGGCTAAAAAGAAGCAAAAATCAGCCGGTTCAGATCCCGGTTCCCATGTTACAACTGCTGAGGAGATTGCTAAGGCGATCGCTATTGTTCAGTCACTTTGCCTAGTTCCGACTGAACCGACTCCGACACATAGATGGTCGGTTCGGTTGGAAGCTTCCTCTTCAGATTACGATCCAGAGGCTTTCTAGGAAGGCCACGGGGAAGGAGAAGAGGAGTATCCAGGTGATGATGACGATGAGTATGAAGGCCTAGATGAACCAGTAGAGCCTGACATCTCCCCAGACAGGTCTTCTAATGTTTCTCCTCCCAGACTTTGAGTCCCCTTCCCATTTCTTGTTTTACAAGAAAGTGGCTGACACTCTTCAGCTTCCAGTGGAAGAAGCTGAGCAGGATCAGGAGGAACCTGACTATGTGGAAATGATTGATGTCCCAAAGTCCAAAGGGGTGTTTGCCCCTCTGCATAAATCCTTGGGGAAACAGACACAAAAAATGTTGCAATTTCCCACATCTATACCTCCTGTGGATAGAAAAATGAACAGGAGGTATACATTGTCAGGTCCTGGTATGGAATTCTTAACCACTCATTGAAGCCATGTTGGGGTAGTGCAAGCTGCAGTCTATGACAAGGCTAATATTCCTTTGGCATCTCACCCCACAGATAAGGATTCCAGGAAAGTGGATGCTATGGCCAAAAAACAATACTTTGCATCCTCTTTGGGACTCAGGTAGGCTACCTATATGGCATATACAGCCAGGTATCAGAAATCTATGTGGGATATGGTTCTGGAGCTGGCTAAGAATGCCCCTCCCCAGCTGGCCAAGGAGCTGGAACAGGTGGTTGCAGGTGGCATTGAGGCATCCAAAGTCCAGTTTCACGCTGCTGTGGACACGAATGATGACCATTCCAGAGTTATGGCTACATCTGTTTCCATGAGGAGATTTGCTTGGCTCAGATGTACCAGTCTGTCACAGGATACCCAGACTAACGCCATGGATTTTCCTGTTACTGGTAACTCTCTGTTTGGGAAACAAACAGACTTACATGAAAAAGATGGATGAGTATAGGACCACCTACAGGAGTGCTGCAGCCAAGGAAAAGCAGGCCACTCCTCAAAGGCAGCAATCTAGGGCTGGCAGGGGCAGGCCTTTTCACAGGCCTTTCTACCAAGTTCAGGCCTCCTCTTCCTTTCAGCAGAGGGGGTTCTTTAGGGAAAGAGGCAGAAGGGGGATGACCAGAACGCCATCCATCACTCAGTCTAAGCCCCCTGCCAAACAGATACCCTGAGGTGTCAGTCAGGATCCCCTCCTCAGTTCCAGTAGGGGGCAGGCTGGCTTACTACTTCCAGGCCTAGAACTATATTACTTCAGACAAATGGGTCCTGGAAGTAGTGAGCCAGGGACTTGCTCTCAGTTTCAAAAGGTTCCCCAAAATGAGAGCAAAGTCTTTCAGTCCTCTCACGCCTTTGGAAACAGATACCTTAGAGGCAGAAGTCTCCTCTTTACTGCTTCTGCGAGCAGTGGAGAGGGTACCCCATCAGCACAGGGGGAAAAGGACTGTATTCCAGATACTTCCTTACCCCAAAGAAAACAGGGGAGTGGTGACCCATCCTAGATCTAAGATACCTGAGCAGATGTATCACAAAGCCAAAGTTCAAAATGGTGACTCTGGGAATAATTCTTCCCTTTCTGAGACCAGGAGACTGGCTAGCCTCTCTGGATCTCAAGGATGCCTATTTTCACATACCTGTCAGACATTCCCACAGAAAGTACCTCAGGTGCGAGTTGCCCTCAGGTCATTACCAGTTCAGAGCAATGCCCTTCAGCCTAACATCTGCCCCAAGGGTGTTCACAAAGTGCCTAGCAGCAGTAGTGGCCTTCCTCAGGAGACAATGCATTTTGGTGTTCCCTTATCCGGATGACTGGCTCATAGTAAGTCAGTCCTCAGACTAAGTCAGGTCCGCTCTAGAGGTCACTCAAAAGCTTCTGGGGTCCCTAGGATTTATGCTAAGCCTAGAAAAGTCTGTTCTGGAACTGATCCAGCTTCTCACCTTTATAGGGGTGGAGTTAGACACTATTCAGGCAAAGGCCTTTCTCCCTCTCTCATGAGTAAAGGCCTTCACAGCCTGGCTTCTTCCTTTCTACCACTAGTGTCTTGACCAGCCAGGCACTTCCTACAACTATTAGGCCACATGGCAGCTTCCACTGCAGCGCTGCAAGGGGCAAAGTTCCAGATGAGGGACATTCAGTTCCATTTAAGATCTTTTTGGTCTCAGAAAAAAGACCCTCTTTTCAAGTTAATTCCAGTGACTCAGACTCTGGTCCAGGCTCTCCAGTGGTGGCTGGAAGAGGACAACCTGAGACAGGGTGTCCCATTCCTCAGTCAGACCCCTTCAGTGATTCTCACTACGGATGTTTCCCTACTGGGATGGGGAGCCTACCTGGATCAGCTCACTGCTCAGGAAACATGGTCTTATCAGGAGTCTCTTCTGCACATAAATCTTCTGGAACTCAGAACTGTCTTTCTAACCCTCCAGACTTTGTCAGAATCAATTCAAGGGAAAGTGGTGCAGATCAGAACAGACAACACCACAACCATGTGGTACATAAACAAGCAGAACGGCACTCTGTCCTCGGCTATGTACTGAAGCCATGAAAATATGGCCATTGGCTTACACTCTTCCAAGCTTCTCTGATCGCAGTGCATCTCCCAGGAAAGGACAGTGTGTTGGCAGATGCACTCAGCAGAATTTCTCAGGGTCACCACGAGTGGTCCCTGAATCCCCAAATTCTTCAGGTCATTTTCAAGAGACGGGACACTCCAGAGATTGATCTCTTTGCAGCCCTAGATAATCACATGCTTCCCCTGTTCTGCTGCAGAACCCATCTTTTGGGGTCTGTTCCTCAGGATGCTCTCCTGTTGGATTGGACAAACAGGTTTCTGTACGCTTTTCCTTCCTTTCCTTTGATTCTCAGAATACTATTAAAGATCAGGTCTCAGCCCTGCACAGTGATTGTAGTGGCTCCAGACTGGGCCAGGCAACCATGGTACCCCCTGTTGTTGTCACTGTCAATGACAATTCCTATTTGCCTCCCCAGAAGGTACAATCTACTGACATCCTGTCAGGGGAGGATACTGTATCCCAACCTTCAGACTCAAAGCTTGACTCGTGAGGAGCTAGAATATGCAGGCCTGCATCTTTCTCAGTCAGTCTTGGATATTCTTAAGGTTAGTAGAAAACCTTCTAGAAAAACTTACAATTCCAAATGGAAGAGATTTGGTGTTCTCAGAGGCACATTCAGCCAGATTCAGCTGACATTACCACTGCTCTGGATTATTTGGTTCATTTTAACAGCTTAGGCCTCAGGCCTACCACTTTTAAGGTTCATTTGGCAGCTATCTCTGCATTCCTTTCTACTGGGAAGGGCTCTTCCCTAGCTTCCCATCCAGTATTCAAAACATTTTTCAAAGGTCTGGTTCATATCAACCCTCCCTTTAGGGAGCCTACTCCTGTCTGAGACCTGAATATATGTATTGCACAGCTTATGCAGCCCCCCTTTGAATCATTCTCTTCAGCTGAGCTTAAGTACTCGACTTGGAAGACTGTGTTCCTGGTAGCCATTACTTCTGCCAGGAGAATCAGTGAGTTACAGGCCTTATCAGTGGAACCTGATTTCATTTCATTTCATAGAGACAAGGTGGTCCTTCGGACAAATGGAAAGTTTCTTCCCAAGATGGTATCAGACTTCCATTTGAATCAGTCTGTGTCACTGCCTGTATTCTTCACTGACCATTCTTCCTCTGGGGAATGAAGACTACACAGTCTAGATGTGAAGCAGGCCCTCAGTTACTACAAAGAGCACACTAAGGCTCATAGGAATGACTGTTCATGATTGTTTCTCACTTATGAAGAAGTGGGAAAAGGTAAACCTGCCACTAAAAGAACTATTGCCAGGTGGATTGTCTCCTATATCCAATTCTGCTATTCAAAGTTGGGGAAAGAGCCACCCTCAGGCCTGAGGGCACACTGCACCAGAGGTACAGCTGCTTCACTGGCAGCAGCTAGAGACACATCCCTTTAGTGGACATTTATAAAGCAGTCACCTGGAAAACTGTTCATACATTCACCAAGCATTATTCTCTCGACATCCAGTCCAGAAGTGATGCTAGGTTTGGCACAGCAGTACTGCAGAGCCTGTTCCCAAAATAGGTTCTGTAGTTCCCTCCTCCAAGGGGGTACTGCTTGGTAGTCTGCATATAGTCAGAATACAGCAAGACTTCATGTTGTTTGAAGAAAAAAATACTCACCATAGTAATCTTGTTTCTTCTAATGGAGTCTTACTGTATTCTGACCTCCCTCCCTGCCTCCCCTCTTAGAACCTAGTTGTTTTGGGATGTGGGTTGACAGGAACAGTGCTACACTCCAGAGGTGTACCTTTGCACCTGTTCTTATCAGGAGGGGTTTTTGCTCTTATTTTATGTATATTGTTATTACTCACTTTCTACGTAGATTCTTTTTGGGGTTCTCGACTTGAGTCTTATGGGCCCAAGTTTCTATTGCCTTTTGGCTTAAATTTCAAAAACAATTTCTATACTTAGTAGTTAGTTAGTATAGTGCTTATAAGAATCTGGTGGTTACACTGAGAAGTACCAGAGACAGAGGTTTGAAAACCAAGCCTGAGCCTCCACATTCTATGCTCTGGCATAGAATTAACCGTTTCCTCTCCGGAGCAGTTCAAGTGCTGGGGCTAACTGCATATAGTCAGAATACAGCGACTCCATTAGAAGAAACAAGATTACTATGGTGAGTAATGTTTTTCTTTCTGCACACTGGGGTGGGCTCCCAGTGTGCCGCCTGCATTTTGGGGAAGGGGGGGACTTAAGCCGATGGGGATTGGGCCCCCCATCAGCAAATAAAAACTGTTTGGGGGGCATGATGCCGAGGGGAATTGGGCACCCCCTTGGCACACAACAAATGAGGGGGACATTGTACTGATGGGGAGTGGGCTCCCCCTTCGGCAAATGAATTAGGTCGTTTGCATGCCGACAGGGGGATTGGGCACCCCCGATGGCTTACATGGGACTGTGAGGCGGTGGCATGTTCACAGAAATATTACACCAGGCATGGTACCGCCCTGCAATGATGGGTCACTCCCCTCATTGCAGCAGAATTGCTGATGCTGCAATGATGAGGCAGACCCTCATTGCAGCGGCCAAATCATTTCAAGTTGGTGGCACTTCTGCAGAACCAGTGTCATCAGGACACTGGGCCTGCTTTGGGTGCACACCGGCAAGCCCACAAATGCAGTGCTGGCACTGGCTGCCATACTTCCACACCTCCACAACCCACTTCTCTCCTAAGCTGCCGCGTAATGTTTCTTGCGCATGCGCACAAGCAAACATAAAAAGGAGTAACAAATTAGGAAAAAGCTGAGAATACAATTGGCATGGAGTTTCACTAAACATAAGACATATCTTGAAACATAGTCATTTCATTCAGAAAAAAACAATCATATATTAACTGGCTCCCAGCACCATGTAGGGGCTTTCATGTATGTGTTACTGAATTTAAATTTCATGTTACATTTGGGGAGATCACTCGTTTTATGTATTCCTTTACTATGGCTTTCATGTCGCTTAATTGAAGGCTTTCATTATATTTAAATGCACTGAAAAAGTGTTGGTGTGCAAGATGAATACTTTCCTGATTGTTTTATTTATTTATTTATTTATGTCTTTGATGACTGGCTAGGTGGGCTGATCCAAAAGGACCGATTTCAGCCACGACCTGGGCCAAACAGGATGGCAGCAAAAACCAAAAACTGGGACATCAGTAGTTGTACAAAAGTACATATCCAAGCAGTAATGAACATGTACTCCCTGGAGGAGAGGAGGGAGAGAGGGGATATGATAGAGACATACAAGTATCTTACAGGGAGGAACAGGGTGCAGGAATGCACTATTTTTAAGCGAAAAAGATGTTCCAGGACTAGAGGGCATGGGATAAAGTTGGAGGGAGAACGATTCAGAGGAAACGTGAGGAAGAATTTCTTCACAGAACGGGTGGTGGACAAGTGGAACGCCTGCCAGAGGAAGTGGTGGGGGCTGAAACAATCACAGGATTTAAGAATGCATGGGATAGACATAAAGGAATTCTGGAGGTCAGGGGTAAGGGGCAACAGACTTCTTGGAAAACATAATCTGAACTTAAAAGCTCAAATGGGCAGACTGGGTGGGCCATAGGCCCTTCTCTGCCGACACTGTCTATGTATCTATGTAATACAGGTACATGTGCAGGGCACTGAAACAAACAGGATACAGATAAAAGAAGCTTGGTAACAATATGTAGTGTTAACTGTGCAAAGCAACAATTAGTACAAATAAACAGAAATAGGTTTATATACAAGGACTGAGTTGTAAATATCAAGCTATACATATATATACAGTGACTTAATTGAAGTGTAGGATAACATCGTACAATAATACAGCAGTTTTCCAGTCCGGTGCAGCCCTGATCAACCCTGAGAAATATGAGAGAAACGGGCACCAGAAACATACATGAGTGCAGTCAGGACAAGGGAGTATGGGATGGAGGATGTTGAGATACGGATCAGATAGTGAGAGGCAGGGCAGGAAAGCAGATAACTATGGGGGCTAGGGTGGATCATGGGCTGAGGCGTGGCCTGGGTAACAGTTCCAAGAAGATTCAGTCAGGAGCCAGGCTCATAGTTTTTTTTTGAGGGACATGTGGGAGGGCGAGGAGCGTATGGATAGTGGGAGCCTGTTCCAGAGAGAGGTGGCAGACACAGAGAAGGCTTTACTACCCATGACAGAATGGGCGTGTGGGACTGATTGTATAACCAAAGCTGTTTAATCAGTTCGATGATTAACTCAGAAGTCACCATTAAAGTCATGCTTTAATGCCTCGGTGGCTTGATTTGGTAAAATATATCTTTTTGATTAAATACTCTTCATTGTTGAATTAATGTGGATTTTTTTCTGTTTAAGGATTTCTCCCTTCGTCAGTATTTATTTTTCATTTGAAATAATAGGGTTTTCCCATTATTAGTAAAGGAGTGTTTTATTTGTTTGTTATTAGGGTTACTGCCTGTAGCTTGACACGCTGTCCCTCAAGGCTATGCATTCTTTCATGTTTGCTGAGGATAGTAACATTAATTACTAAATTGGATTATATATTTAAATGGTGATTTGATTGTCTTGTTCTTCTCCTAGGTGAAGAACCAGTGCACTTCAAGCATTGGGACACTTTGTGCAGCTTGTAGTCCGCAAAATAGATGTATACTATTTCTGCTTACATCTTCTCTCCTTTTGGTTACTGTGCATGGTTTCATGCTTGTTTTTATATCTTGATTTTCAGTGAGAAAGATGCCACTTCCAGTTTATTGCCGCCCTGTAGACCCTTGCACATTTTTCTGAAGGAAGATCTGTGCTTGACTGTGGAGTAGTAAACGCCCAGGGTATGTGTCAAAATCTAGAGGTGGGCCATAAGTCGATTGAGAGGGTGTGCAAAGCCCTGTTGACTCTGAAAGGAAACAAATCAACAGGGCTTGACAAGCTCCATCCGAGTGTGTTGAAGCAGCTCAGCAGGCAGCCAGTGTTCAGCTGTTCGCTGACTTCGAGTAAAATCCTTATGGACTAGAGAAAAGCACATGTAGTTCTGCTTTGGGGGATTAGAGTGGACCCAGGAAATTACAGGTCAGTGAGCCTGACCTGAGTTGTGGGTAAACATGTAGAGATCATCTTGAAGAGCAGAGTAGAGGTTCTGGAGGGCAACAGGCTGCAGGATCTGAGGCAGCATGGCTGTACGAATGGGAGATCCTGCCAGACGAACTACACTGATTTCTTCAGTGTGGTGAAGCTGACAGTGGACAAAGGCCAGGCTGTAGCTATCCTCTAACTGACCTACTTGTAAGTAAGGCCTTTAACTTGATTTCGCATAGGAGACTAGCAATAAATGGGGGGTGGGCTGAGATAATGGGAAGGGATAACAAACTGGGTAGGTGGTAGGACCCTGGTTGTGAGTTGGGCAAGTAGAACAATAGGCAGTTAGGAGTGGAATACCTCAGAGGTTTGTCTTGTGCTTATTCCATTTCAACTTGTTTATCTCTGACATAGAGAAGGGAATAAAAGGTAAGATCAGTTTATTCACAGGCAACATTAAGTTTGGGTGAGAGCCGATATTGAAGAAGGCACTAGGCATATATGAAGGAACATGAAGAGACTGGAGAAGTGAGCAAAGGGGTCTGGGAGTTCAGATTTACTGCAAAAAAATGCAAGATCTGCATGTAGGCCAGAACAACTCCAAGACAGAATACTGACAAGGGGGAGTAAGGCTTATGGTAGTCACTTCAGATGGGACCTAGGTCAAATCAGTGTCAGTGGCTCAGTAGGTAACACACTCGCCTCTGAGGCCGGGAGATCAGAGGGCTGTGGGTTCAGTTCCCACATCTGGCACTTGGGTTAATATCCCAGTACTGACACTGTAGTGCAGCATGAGAGGGGTGCTGCACTTCTGGGGTGCCATCTTTCGGATGAGACATTAAACTGAGGTCCCATCTGCCTGGATTGGTGGTAATTCAGGTGGATGTTAAAGATACCATTGGCACTTATCGAAAAGAGTAGGGGGAATTTTTATTGAAAGCCAAAAGCTAATACATCAAAATGAAATAATCTACCAAAACATAATACAGAAGAGAGAAAAAAACGAGGAAATGAAAAACAAGCAATACATAAGAAAAATAATCATAAAAGGAAATAATAAATTCATCCTACCCAGGCAACATTTCGCCAAAGAAAAGTACCTACAGCTTCTTCCAATGTACGGAATTCATAAGCATAGAGAGCATCCAATTCTTCCTGTAGATGAAAAAAAACCTCCTGCAACTGTAAAATTTTGGTTTGCAGCACTCTCAAACACCGAGCCTGCCAAATATGCCATTTAAGACAGGCTAATAAAACAAACACTGTACTTTTGTGCCATTTGCCCCATTCTGCAGGAATCTGCCCCAACACCAAAATATCATAAGTAATAAATTCAAAAAGTTCTCTCACCAGTGTCGAGCATACCAAAAGAGTTGAGAAAGGAACATTCCAAGAATAAATGCTGCATTGTTTCAGGCTGCCCTGACAAGAGGGTTCCTGGCAAAATCTATCACTGAGCTGCTTATGCTTATGATTAGCCCTCATGTTAAGCTTTTGATGTGCACACAACCAAACTAGATCCTGCATTTTCTGCGGATTCTAGGTTCTGTCATACTTGCTAACAATGAAACCTTGTTTATATAAGTAGGAACAGAAAAAAGGGGGTCCTCAAAATAACAAGTAAAAACAGCATAAGTATAAAAAGTTTTTCGCTCATGGGAGACAAACCAACTGAGTTCTACTTTCCACAATCTAATGTATTTCAAAGTTAACTGAACATACAAGGGTAGTTGCTTATCCATATCAAAAGTTCTTGAAAGACACCAGTGGTCAACTTGAGAACTAAATGGTCAGAAGTCTTCAATGGCAAGACTGTAGTGGCAAGACAGGAAAGCCTCCTGGACAAAAAACAGAAATCTATCCTAGAAGAAATAGTCCCCTTATAAAAGGTATGCTCTGGCATCTGCTGTAATAAATCATAAGCATCCAGTAAATGATTAGTGTTCAAGACTCGCAATAAAGTATTTATATCACAAAACATTTTTTGAGTTTTACGTCCCCAATCTCTAGCAGCTAATCCACAATTAAAATCACCACCCCACAAGACCAACTTTGAGGTATGTAAATATGGAGATATACGATGAAACAAGGCTGATCTGTCAGCCTTAGACTGAGGAGCGTAGATATTTATAAGGCGATATGCACAATGATATACAACAATATCCATTAGCATAGCCCTACCTGGTAAAATATCTAAGATTTGTAAAACTTGTATAGCAAGACTAGAAGAAAATAAGTCACCCAAACCATCACACACATCTTCTCCCAAAGACCAAAAGGAAGCACCCCATCGCCAGTCTTTTTCCGCTTCTCTTATACCTGTCAGGGAGCCCAATCTGGTATCCTGTAATAGGATAATAGAACCAGAATGCTCACTAAGACTGGCAAAAGTAAGACGTCGTCTTAATTGGGATTTAATACTGTTGACATTAACAGTAAGAAAGGTAACTCCTTGTGCCAGAGGAAAAAAAGTGAAAATCAAAGACTAGAAACAAGTAATTTCCTTTTTTTCCTGCTTTTTCGGTTTGGGCTTATCTTTAACCTCTGTATCATGGGTGGGGTCTGGAAGTGAGGAGGGAACCGAGATAAAATCTGATTCCATCCCGTCATCATCTCCCTCATGATCTAGTAAAGGGCCAAAAGGATTAGCAGCAATAACTAATTCAGGCTCTGGACAAGAGGAAAGGACAGCAGAGCCTGTCTTTGTAGACCTAGATCGAGTGACTCTTTGAAAGGGAGTGTCAGTCTGAACTCCCGGGGGGGGGGCATACAAGGAGTCTCCTGCTTCTCTGTAGGCGCACAAGCCTGAAGAACATCAGATGCAGAGACTGTCCTAGCAACCAATGGAACAGCCTCTTGTGCAGTAACTAGAGGAGAGGAAGGGGGAACAATACCAGGGTCAGTACTTACACCAGCAGTAGAAGGGGAGAGCAGGACTGGGGTAGTAATATCCATGTGATCTAAAACTGGAACCTGAATCACTTCTGCAGTAGAAACTGAAGAAGGAGCAGCATACAGGTGGGAACCAGGGGCTGGCAAATCAGAATGCAAAAGTAAAGCCTGCAATTTTTGATGCTCCTTTTGTGCATTTGCAACATAGATATCTTGCTCAGGTCGAACAGCAGGATCAGCCTGATTATGAGAGGCCCAAGAGCAAGAGCGAAAAGTGTGTCCCTGCTCATCACACAAATTACACCTCATTGTACGTCTACAGTGAGCCCCTATGTGACCTAAATCCCCACAGAGACCACACTTTTACTGATCACATACATTACTTAAGTGCCCTAAAGCCACACACTTATAACAGGTCCTTGGCTGCCTTGAATAAAAAAGAACACCCCTGTCCCGTCCCAAAAAGAAACAATTAAGCAAATGCTTAGTTAACCCATTTTCCAAACGTAAATCAACTGAATAACGCCAACCCCCCGTCCAAAGATGGTCATCATCAAGAATGGGGTCAGGGGGGCCTTTAACAGTACAGTGCTGCTGCAACCAGTAGGTTATATCGGCAACATTTACCCCATCATTCTGAAACAATATTGTTATTTTTTTTGTAACTGGCTTTGTCAAGGGAATAGCTAGAAAAGGTTCCCATAAAGGGGTACATTTTAATGCCTGATATTGCTTCCAAAATCTGTCCAATCCTGCTGGATGCTTGAAACTGACATCAAAAATGGTATCCTCAGGCATATGAATCAAAGCATATATTTCATATGCATAAAACCTCATACTTGTTTTCAACAATTCACGTCCAATAAAAAGTCTATTGGGAACATCCTCCATAGATCCCCGAAACTTCAAACGAACTGCATTACATCTAGCAGCAGGTTCATTCAGTAAACCAAAAGTAGCAGGAAATAGCTTCTCATTCACCCTGTCATGCCACACAGATGAGGTATTACCTGTCCCAGTCTCAGGCAACAGAGGTGCTGCGCTAGTAGATGGCTGAGATGCTAGGCCTTCAGGTGAGGCCTCAGAATGGGGGGGTCAGTGGGAAGTGGCAGGCCATCACCTTCCAACTACCTAATGTTTTTCATTAGGCCAGGACTGGAAATAAGGGAAACAGGAGCAGAAATATCTGTAGGCAACTGTCCTAGAGGAAATCTGGAGTCTGCAACTGGAGAGGAGAGAGCAACACCATCTCCAGATGGCACATTCGCATCCCATGATTTTCCATCTGGGGATTTAACCCACCCCGCAGCTTCCAGGGCTGTATCCACCCATGTAGCTGGGGCTTTCAAATCCTTATCTGAAAAAGTGCAAGGCGTTGAAATAGTAGTCACATCTGTCTGGGAGGAAGGAGTCACACCTCCAGTAGGAACTGTGGTATGGATCCCCCGATCGGTTGTTCTTCGGGGATAGGCCTATCATAAAAATCCCCACATTGGAAACTACAGAACCAGTCAAGCTACTTGTAGCAGCAAACTCCACAGTGTTGTAAACCGGTGGCTGAGAAAACATAGCAGTAGTAATAGGGATTGCAGACTCACCCTGTGCCAAGCATGTCGCAGTAGCAGCGAAAAAAGGATCAGGAAGCAGTTGCCCCGTGGAGTTCATAACTAGTGCCTGTAGCAAAGAAGCCGGTGCAGCAGAGGTACACAACCCTTCCTGTCCTGGTACACCAAGATCATCCATCCGTATTTGCTGCAACTGCATCAGCAAAAGGTTCCATTGACAGTCTAACTCCGCAAGCTGGATACGAAGAGCAGCAACTGATGCATCTGACAGCGACTCTCCCCCTTCAAAACGCACACCGCCTGAATCGGCAGCAGCAGCAGGTAAAACCACAGCATCCACAACATTTTTGTTCTCCATATCAACATTAGAAATCGTCCCGACCACTGCAGCCATCGGGAGCTGAGGAGGTGATCGGCTCCTCAGCCTCCCACACGTCCGACTCAGTCAAAATCTCCCACACACTGAGGAGAAACGGAAAGGCACAGCACCCTCTGAAAAACAGAGTAAGGGAATTTCCTCGGTGTCCTGGCCAAATTTCCCTCATTCACTAAAAATACCACCAACAGTTTCATCTGGTTCAAGGTCAGTTGGCATTTATCTGTATCCCCCTCCCCCGGGTTGTTCCTGAAAATAGGCAGGATTTGTCTAGTGCACTTACCCGGTCAACAAAAACTAAATAAATAAATCATTTTGGATAACTAAAAATACAAAGTTTAGTGAGGCATATGAGAGCACAGATAGAATGCTAGGCTGTATAGGAAGAAGGTTCTTTAGTAGAAATGAAAGAGAAATCCTGCCCCTGTACTTGGAGTGCTGTGCCCAGTTCTGGAACCCTGGCCTGATAGGGATAGAGACAGGTTGGAAATGTATGGAGTGAGACTGTGGGGCCTAAGCATGTACTCCTTGCAGGTAAGGAGCAGTGATGGGGCATGATTGAAACCTTACCTTTTATAAAAGGAATCAGCAAAGTCAACAGGTAGCACTTGTTTAAGCACTGCAATGAATCGGCCACTGGAGGCATGATTACAAGCTCAAGGCGGGGGTCTGAAGAAATGCTAGTAAGAAAGTGAGAGCACACTTTTAGTGCTGCATGCTGATTTGGTCCTTATATCTAAGGAGAGATGTAGGTGAAGTGACAAGGATCCAGTGGAGAGGTAACAGAATGATCAGTGATATGGGAGGACTAGGATATTAGGAGAGGTTATCAGCCTTCGATTTATGTTGTTGAAATATAGGTGATTAAGTGGGATATGAATACTGGTTACAATATCAAGTATTTTATTTATTTATTTATTTATTGCAAGATCAGTTTTACAACCTTTGAGTCAAAGACTCGTTTACAAAGGTACCTCGTCAAGAAAGGTGGGGGAGACGACAAATAGAGTGGTGTTAGGACAGAGATGACAGACAGGTTAGATACATAAAATATACATTTGGAGAGTGCAGACAGCGAGCTGTACTGGGGCAACTCGTCTAAGGTGCTAACATTGGTAAAACAACAGAATTACGTTATTCAATTAACAACATGTCATAAATAATATGTAGAGTAAAGAAGCGGACCGGAGGCGAGGTGCTTGGAAAGTATTAGGAAGGACCGCGAACAGTGCAGCTACAGACATTTACAGCATCGGTTGTTAATACACATGGCGGAGGGCAATTTGAAACGGCCAATGCCTGGGATCTTGGAGATGGTTTCAGGAAGGGAGTTGAACCAGGACGGGCAAGGTGGTGGAAAGATCTTTGGCAGCGGGAGGTCCTTGCTCTGGGAATGATGAAAGTGCAGCGCAGCGCATCGGATGGAGTAGGGATTTAGCAGCCGCGTGCAGAGGTCCAGAGACCCCAGGAGGGCAGAGACCTGCCATGGATTTTTTGGCCAGTAGGCAGGTTTGATATTTCAGTCTTTCCTCAAGAGTGAGTATTTTTGTGGCGGAGTATAGCAGACAGGTGTGGGTTCTGCTGTGGGCACCGGTAAGGAGTCTACAGGCTTTGTTGATGGAGGTCTGGATTTTAGATAAGGCAGAGGCATCAGCAGCTGCGTAAACCGGGAGTCCGTAGTCAGCCAGTGATAATACCGAAGAGGTGATGGCAAGTTTTAAGGCGGGTTCGGGGAGACAGTCTTTGTGGCGGTAGAGAAGACCGATCCTGGAGTTCATTGCAGATGCCAAAGCTTTAAGGTGGGCGTGGAAAGTTAGGCCGGTGTCAAAGGTGATGCCCAGGTACTTGTAGGACGAGACTTGCTCAAGAGGAAGGGGCATGCTGGTGGAGATGTGGAGGGGAAAGTCCCTGGCATTGTTGGGCAGGTTAAGTTGATAAAGTGGAGTTCTGAAAACAGTATGAGGGTGAACAAACTAGGGTCTTACATTTAACATTGAGACATGTTGGTTTCAGTTAAACTGGTAGGATGTAGCATGCTCTTTCAGCTGAGATGGTGGAGTCCGACACAGCTGGGAGCTCTAAGGGGAAATTGGATGCATTTGTGAAACCAAGAGATATAACAGGTTACGTACAACTGCTGAGCAGTGAGAGGACGGCCCCAACAGGCATTTCCTCCTACTGAGCACAATGACGTAATGTAATTTCAGTATTTACTGAGGAGGGTGAGGGTCAGGGACCACAGATGGGGAGCAGAGGCAGTCGGGGGAGAGTGGACACCAGTTCATTCACAGAGTTAACATTGAAACATAGACTTTGATGGCAGATAAGGACCGCTTGGCTCACCTAGTCTGCCCATTTCCCTTCCTAATGGATAAGCTGTAGATCTTAGTTAACCAACAGCCTACTTCGTCCTACCCCTCACTAGAATGGCCTTATACACTGTCAATGATGTTGAAAACGCAAGGAAACTGTGGTGTTGGGGACCTGCTTTTTTTTCTTTAACTTTAGAGTGGGGGGGGTGAGGAATCTTGTTCTCTGGGTGGGATTTTTTTATTACTAGGGTGCTAGAATTATGCATGGGCAGAGTGTTGTTGATCGACTTCACACACCTTCATAGGCAGTGGTGTATAATTACTGTTTACGCGACTCAGACCAAAAAGGAAAGGGTAGATTTGTTCATTCAGATTAAGCCTTTTTTGTTTACCTCACGTCTCCTACTATGGGCGGGGAATTTTAATTGTGGGTTGACAAGGCTAGATAAAGGGGGTACCACTGTAAAATCCATCTGTGATGTTAATACTTTATAGAATATTCTAACTTTGACTGGTTTGACTGATGCTCATCGAAGCATTCATGCTACTGGAGGGTACACACTTTACAGGGCAAACCTTGCTATCAGAATCAATCATGTTTTTTCTTCCCCCTCCCTAAAATGTGTTTTGGCATTAACTATCCACTTAGAAACTTCTGACCACTTAATAGTCAAAGTTCGGTGCTTCCTGGTAGAAGAGGTACAGATAAGTAGGGGTATATGGAAATTGAATGATACCATATTGTCAGACATAGTGTGTACTGCAAAAGTGCAGGACTTATCGAGGGCATGGCAGTCTATAGTGTTCTTAGAGGATAATATTACTCGGTGGTAGATTCAGACAAAGTGTGATGTAAAACAAGCTATAAAGTCATGGGGTTATCACATCCATTCTGAGAAATATCTGCAGTACCTTGAACCTACGAGGACAGTATATGAGAGTGGTCTCGCACATAGATGAAGGATATGGAGAATGTGGTGATCAGTTAAGGACCTCGAAACAACAAATGGAAGCTTTACAGTACGACAGAGCGGCATCTCTGCTGTATGAACACCGAATAGGTACCCCTGGAAAATCGACTGTGGGTGATATTTATGAAAGCTGTAAAGACTTTATCGGAGATCCATGGACTCCCTTGTTACATGGGAAGGGGTGTAGTGAGGAGTGCGGAGGAAATTATGACTGAAGTTATTAATTATATGGAACAACTGTACACCACGGGACATTACGAAATACATGGTTTCAGATTTGCTGACCTCTTGTCATATTCCACAGGAGTTGCTGACAGGACTTGTAGAACCAATCGCTGATATGGAGGTCCGAGGGGTGATTTGTTCCCTGTGAAACAGTTACTTCAGGGCCGGATGGCCTTACCTTGGAATTTTATAAAACCTTTATGTTGGATTTGGTGGAGTGGAGACTGGATGGGCCTTGTGGCCCTTATGTGCCGTCAACCTCTATGTTTCTATGTTTGTATTTAACTCGATTTTGGGTGGAACTAATATAGAACCGCAATTTGGCTGAGCTATTCAAATTTTTCTTTATAAAAAAAGGGGATAGGAAAGTACTGAAAAACTGGCAGCCACTCAGTTTGATGAATACGGACCTTAAGATTTTAATGAAAATTTTAGCTCTTCGGTTAGGGACTGTGGCTCCTTATGTCACTGACCCTAGTCAAGTTTGTACAGTTAAGGGAAGGAAGATCACTGACAATTTGATTTTGTTACGGGAGGTTTTTTCACAAGGGCAACAGAAATGTTTGATCGGGTATGTAATAAGTCTTGACCAAGAACAAGCTTTGGATAGGATTCCCCATCTATATTTACGATTAGTGCTGGAAAAATATGGGATCCCTAATTTCTTTGTTACATAGCTTATGAGGTTGTGTGCGATAGCCTCCTCAAGTCCGCTGATAAATGGGCATGTAGGACGGCCTGTGCACATTAATCAGGGGGGTTAGACAAGGATGCCCGGTGAGTCCGATTTTATATACTTTTTGTCTAGACCCCTTACTAAAATTAATTCAGCAAACCAGACAAATTAAGAGTATTCAGATTCTGGATGTGGTGAGGTTGACAAAAATCTTGGCTTACGCAGATGATGTGTGTCTTCTCATAGCAGATAAAAGTCCAGCTGAGTGTGCATTAGAAGTAGTTCACCATTTTTCTCAAATGACGGGTTCTGCATTAAATCACAATAAATGTAGTGGGTCTGTCTTGAGGGAAGATGCTGAGATGGTGGTAGACATTTAAGATATTTCCATGAAAAATACTTATATTACTATTCTGGGCTGAGGTTTGGTAATATAGGTATGGCTAAGGAAAATTGGCAAGATCAGCCTCACCTCGGTAGTGGGGAAGATCATGGAAGCACTACTGAAGGAGAGATTGGTGGAACATCTGGTTGTCAGTGGACTACAGGACCCAAGGCAGCATGGTTTCACCAGGGGGAGGTCATGTCAGACCAACCTCGTTGAATTTTTTTACTGGGTGACTAGGGAGGTGGATCAGGGAAGGGCAGTGGACATGGCCTATCTGGACTTATTTTTCAAGTCAAACTACCTCTGGCTGGAAGCTGCAATACTGAACATAGGATTTGCAAGAAAGCGAGTTGTGCTCACAACAGAGGGAGGTGAACCTTACAATTGTCTTTGGTTTGTAGCAGATATTCTGCAGGTAGAGGCTACTTCTAACTGAAAGGTGAAATAAGGAACTTAGAATTGTCAGGTAAAGACAGTCTTTCAAGCAACAGAGGGAGGTGGATTTAGCTTTACGTTTGTTACAATTCTTAAGATTTTCAGTGCAGGAAGAGTTTAAAGCACAGCTGACTTTTTTTGGGGCTGACTGCTTTCAGAGCACAAACCACCAGGCTGTTTTGGGGCTGGGAGGTTTACCTGTGTCTGACTTGGATGTCTGGATTTTCTCTGTTTGATTAGCAGGGTATTTTCTCTGTCAAATTGTTGTGTAGGGTATCTTGCTGACAGGAAGGCACTCATCATGGCGGTGGGTCAGAGCTCTTAACTGATTGTTTTGTGAGGACACAGTTTAGGCCCTACCCTTCCCACCTCACTCCACCCACCCCTGAAAAGTTCCTTTATACCTGGGTTCTGACATCATTCCTCAAGAGTGCAAGGTATCACTGTCATATCCTCTCTAGCACACTGCACAGACAATATAAGCATACACATTGTATAATATATATATTTCTATATAACAAACCAATCACACACACAACACACACACACAAAAAAGTACATAAACATGTGGGAGTAGTGCAATATAATGGCTGTGGGGCGAGTCTTCCGGGAGTCTTTCTGGAGGCTGAGGTGCTGCCCTATTTGCAGACAACTCTCTGCCCTGAGAGAGGAAGTTGCCCGTCTTCAGACCACACACTGGACAGTAGTAAGGGAATCTTCCCCCAGGCCACACTGGATGGTAGGAAGGGAACCTCCCCCATCCAGGGAGCACCAGAGCCACCACCACTACCTCAGAGGTTGCGAAGAAAGCACAGTAGTTGGACCACAGTGGGCTCAGGGAGGGTGAGGATGGTGGAACAGAGGCACACCCAGTCAGTTGTTCCACTCCACAATCCATACACCATTCTGGGAGCATAGCCCCCATGGATGCACCCGCAGAGGAGACTCAAGGAGGCTGAGGACAACTGTCACTAGGGAGGCCCACAGGAAGGAGGCAGAGGACACCACAAGGAAAGGAAGCAGCTCCTGGTGGGGGACTCAATTATTAGGGGGATAGAACTGGGGGGAGCAGGGAAAACTGAAGTAAGGTGCCTGCCTGGTGCCATGGCTTGGAGGGACAGGAAGTGCATCCTCAGGATCACGAGAACAGCTGCACGGGAGTCTGAGCATGGACGTCATTGTCCACCTAGGGACAAATGACTTGGCTCAACATGAGATTAGAGCAGTGCAGAAGGACTTTGTAGGATTGGGGAGGGGCCTAAGACAAGTAGCACACATAGTATCCTTCTCAGAGGTGCTGCCTGTCAATGGCATGAGTGAGGCGAGGGTACTTTGCACCATGCAGTTTAATAAATGGTTGAAAAAAATGGTGTGGAGCACAGGGGTTTGGCTTCATTGGGGACTGGGGTTCCACCTGGAGGGACAACCAGCCTATACTGGCAGGATGGTCTGCATCTGTCCAGGAAGGGAACAAGTCTTTTGAGCAATCGGTTTAAATACTTCATTGGCAAGCTTTTAAACTAGTCAAGGAGGGAGGCACTGATAAGCAGCAGGAAAATCCCAGCCTCTCTCTACAAAACAGGGTACTAAATGAGAAAAAGACCGAGGTAGAAAGGTCAGGGGGGGATGCTGCAACAGAAGGTAAAGCCATCAAAAAATGGAGAGCAATGAGTACCAATGCCCATAGTCTGAGTAACAAGCTTCCTGAATTAGTGGCCTTGATGGAGGAGGAACATCTGGATATCGTGGCAGTCACAGAAACATGGTTCACACAAAACGATGACTGGGACGTAAACATACCAGGATACACTATCTACAGGAGGGACAGGGAGGGTAAAAGAGGAGGAGGAGTAGCTCTTTACATAAGGGAAGGAATCAAAGCAACAGAACAAAAGGGAAAACAGGGAGGAGAAGAAGCACTGTGGGTAAATTTGGAGACAGGCAATGGCACCACAATCTGCACAGGGTTTGATACAGACCCCCTCTCAGGGGGAGGAAATGGACAAGGAAATGATAGAAAGTATACTTAGAATGGCAGAAAAAGGGGAGATATTGCTGATGGGTGATCTGAATATGCCAGATGTTAACTGGAGTGCAGTTGCAGCAGCCACTTCAAAGAGTGGGGTTATTCTACATGCCCTACAGGGGGCATGCCTTAGACAACTAGTATTGGAGCCCACTCGAGAGGGAGCAATCTTAGACCTGGTTCTCTCAAATGGAGATAAAGAGAGGATCACAGATGTAGAAGTGAGTAGCCATCTGGGAACTAGCGACCATTAAACAGTATGGTTCACAATAAACACAGCAATAGAGTCAAGCCATACAAAGGCAAAAGTACTGGACTTTAGGAGGACTGACTTTGCCAGAATGGGTGAGTGCCAAAGGAATGCACTAGCAAATGGGCAGGAAGGAGGGGTGGAAGAACAATGGGGAATAATAAAAACTGCCATCACAGAGCTAACAAGCCTTTGTGTGAAGCAAATAAACGAAACGATGTAAGAAACCACTATGGTTCTCAAAGGAAGTGGCAGTGAAGGTTCAAGAGAAAAAGAAAGCACTCAGAAAGTACAAGGAATCACAGAAGGAGCAGGACAGAGAACTGTATCAGTTAAAGCAAAAGGAAGCTGGGAAGGCAGTCAGAACAGCAAAGGCCCAAACTGAGGAAAAGATAGCTAACTCAGTTAAGAAGGGGGGATAAAACCTTTTATAGGTACATCAGGGAGCGAAGGAAGACCAAGGAAGGGATAGTGAGGCTTAATAAAGGGGTACGAGGGTGGGCAGAGAGTGACTGTGAAAAGGCAGAGATACTAAACAAATATTTTTGCTCGGTATTTACAAAGGAAGAGTGGGAGGTACCTAAAACAAACAGTAGAAACACTCTAGATACTGAAGTTGATACCAACCCATTTACAGAAGAAAGGGTTCTGAAAGAACTCTTAAAACTGAAGGTGGACAAAGCAATGGGGCCTGTTGGGATTCATCACAGAATTTAAAAAGAACTAAGGGTAGAACTAGTGACACCACTGACTACCCTCTTTAACAAATCATGGGAGGATGGGGTGGTACCCGAGGACTGGAGGAGGGCAGATGTGATTCCCCTTCACAAAAGTGGGAGCAAGGCAGAAGCAGGAAACTACAGAGCCGTTAGTTTAACCTCAGTGGTAGGGAAAATGATGGAATCACTTCTGAAGGAAATAATTGTCAAGTATCTAGAGGCCAGAGGGGCACAGGACCCAAGGCAGCATAGATTCACAGCAGGAAGGTCATGCCAGACAAATCTGATAGTCTTCTTTGACTGGGTGACCAAAGTAGTAGATCAGGGAGGGGCTGTGGACATGGCCTACCTATACTTTAGGAAGGCATCTGACACAGTCCCACACAAAAGATTAATATACAAGTTAGCCAGCCTGGGAGTGGGTCCCAAGATGATAGCCTGGGTAAAGAATTGGCTGGAGACTAGGACACAGAGAGTAATAGTAAATGGAGTCCACTCTAAGAAAGGGGTACTAGCGAGGTACCGTAGAGTTCAGTATAGATCGGTCCTCTTCAATGTCTTTATAAGCTACATTGCAGAGGGACTGGAAGGAAAGTATGTCTCTTTGCAGATGACACAAGATCTGCAACAGAGTTGATGCACAAGGTAGGGTGGAAAGGATGAGAAGGGACTTGGCAAGGTTAGAGGAATGGTCAAATGTATGGCAGCTTAGATTCAATGCTAAGAAGTGCAAGGTAATGCACCTGGGAAACAAAAACCCAGGGGAAGAGTACACAATTGGGGGTGAGATACTAACAACAACAAAAATGGAAAGGGACCTGGGGTAGTCATATCAGATGACCTAAAGGTGGGCAAGCAATGTGAGAGGGCAGCAAGGAGGGCTGGGGGGATACTGGGATGCATAGGGAGAGGCATCACCAGTAGAAAACAGGAAGTTATTATCCCTCTGTACAGACAGCTGGTGAGACCCCATCTGGAGTACTGTGTGCAGTTCTGGAGACCCAATTTCTGCAAAGACATAGACAGGATGGAAGCTGTCCAGAGGAGGGCAACTAAAATGGTGCAGGGTCTGCACCAGAAGACATATGAAGAGAGACTTAAGGAGCTTAATATGTATAGCCTCGAGGAAAGGAAGGAGAGGGGGGACATGATAGAAACTTTCAAGTACCTCAAGGAACTAACAAAACCAAGAGAATAGCATCTTTCAAAAAAAAGGGGGTGTGCAAGAACAAGGGGGCACAATTTGAAGATAGAGGGGGGGCGGCTCAGAGGTAATTTAAGGAAGTATTTTTTCACAGAGAGGGTTGTGGATGCATGGAATGGCCTTCCGGAGGAGGCTGTGGAGTCACAACAGTGGATATGATAGAGACATACAAGTATCTTACAGGGAGGAACAGGGTGCAGCAATACACTATTTTTAACCGAAAAAGATGTTCCAGGACTAGAGGGCATGGGAGGAAGTTGGAGGGAGGATAATTCAGAGGAAACGTGAGGAAGAATTTCTTCACAGTACGGGTAGTGGACAAGTGGAACACCCTGCCAGAGGAAGTGGTGGGGCGGAAACAATCACGGGATTTAAGAATGCATGGGATAGACATAAAGGAATTCTGGAGGTCAGGGGTAAGGGGCAACAGATTTCTAGGAAAACATAAACTGAACTTACAAGCTCAAATGGGCAGACTGGGTGGGCCATAGGCCCTTATCTGCCGACACTGTCTACGTATCTATGTAAGATGTTTTGGTCATGAGTAATGAGAAAGTTCAGATATGGAAGAGATGGCAACAGACAAAGAATAAAAAGGTATCTGTAATTAAAACTTTCTTTTTACTACAGTTAACATATGTGGAGGCTGTTTTTCCACTCCCGGGATTTCTGGATGTGACTCTTCTTAGCCAAATGTTTCAGTTAGTGCGGGGTGGTAGACTGAACCCGATTCAGAGGGAGCTTTTGTATCGGGATTACAAATTTAGGGGGTTAACTTTGTTTAATCCAGTTAGCTATTTTTATAGTTTGTTTCTATTTCACACAGTGAAATTTTTTTTGCTGGGGGGAGGCCTGGAAACAAGTGGCGGTTATCTGGTTGAATCTCTTGCTTCAGTTGTGGAGACAGGGACCTTTAAGTGTGTAAACAGGAACGTTGGCCTACATTTGTGGTGTATTCATTAGAAAAATTAAGACGATGGAATCTTACTTTCTCGCAGGTGGCTGTCCTCCATAAGAAAATGATATATGAAGGGATACAAAAGGGTTCTTATTTGGTTCCTGTAGTATATCCTAATATTAGAGAGAGTAAATATCAGTTGATGGAACTTTATCTAGTGGATAAACATACTCCTCCACGTATGTGGGACGTGGTATGGTTATGTGCACATGTGCGATTGGGTGTTAAAGGGAATTCAAAACATAAAAGTATGGACGAAAGGATGTGCCCCAGGGAGCAATGTGATCAACAGCTAGAAACTATGGAGCATTTTTTCATTCAGTGTGGCTATGCTAGAGAAATGTGGGGAGTGATTGTTCAGAGGTGGGGGGACAAGAACTGGGTTTCAGTTACCTATGAAAATGTGATTACAGGCACAATCCCTTTGTCAGTATGGAGACAGGAACTGTGCGATTACTGTTTATATACATAAAATTTCTTCTATGGCAAATTCGCTGTTAATATGTTTTACAACAAAAAGTTATTGCACCTGATATTTTAGTTTATATGATTGAGAAAGAAATAGTTATACAGATGCATTATGATAAAAAACTGCTGACATGGGAACAGTGGAAGAAGAGATAAAGGAAGTGCACTTTCTACGTTTGGATTGACAGTAGAGGGATGTGTAGGTTTTGCTGCTTGATTTAGGGTACAGTGGGATAAGTCCTGGGATTTAGCAGACTTTTACGTACTGTATGTTTTTCCATGTGTATGTTTCGTTTTTGTTTTTTTTTCTTTTTTTCCTTTTTCTTCATAGGTGTGGATCCTTAAAGATGTATTATTGATGTGATTCCTTTTTGATGCTCTGTACAAAATGTGTGATACATGATTAATTCATTCGTTTCCTATTACCATGGGTCTGGATTTGTATTTTTGTATGTTCAATCATTGGTACCAGTCTCTGTACTTCTTTTATTTGCAATAAAGTTTCCCCTACTCTTTTCGAGAAGTGCCATGGGATTTTTAACATCCACCTGAACTACCACCAAAACAGGCAGATGAGACCTCAGTTTAACGTCTCATCTGAAAAGACAGTACCTCAGGAGTGCAGCACCTCCCACCCCCAAGCTGCACTGCAGTGTCAGTATTGGGATATTAACCCAAGTGCCTGGTGTGGGACTAGAACCCACATCCTTCTGATCTCCCGGCCTCAGAGGCGAGTGTGCTACCTGCTGAGTGGGTCAGTAGGGTGGAAGCAGAGAACTACATGCCAGTAAGTCATACCTCAGTGGTGGGGAAGATAATGTAGATACTGCTTAAAGAAAGGATAGTGGCACACCTGGAATCCAGTCGTGCCCATGATCTGAGGCAGCACAGATTCGCAGCAGGAAGGTCTTGTCAAATGAATCTGATAGATTTTTTTGATTGGGTGACTAAGGAAGTGAATCAGGGAGGGGCCGTAGACATTGTCTACCTAGATTTCAGCAAAGCCTTCAATACTGTTCCATGCAGAAGGCTGATTAACAAGATGAGTAGTCTGGGCATGGGGCATAAGGTGATTCATTGGGTTAGAAACTGGCTGACGGACAGAAGGCAGAGGGTGGTGGTGAATGGGATCCAGTCTGGGGGGAGAGAGGTGAGAGTCTTGTTCAGTGTCTTCGTTAGTGACATTGCAGAGGGGCTGGAAGGAAAGGTCTGCCTACTTGCAGATGTCACCAACATCTGCAACAGGGTGGATATTCCAGAAGGGGTGCAGAAAATGAAGAGGGACCTGGAGAAGCTAGAGGTGTGGTAGCTGAGGTTCAGTGCAAAAAAGTGCAAGATAATGCACCTGGGTAGGGGGAACCCTGGGGAGAGCTACAGGATGGGGGGGGTGCTGACTGTCACCAAAGAGGAAAGGGACCTAGGGATTATCATGTCTGTTCACCTTAAGGTATCAAATCAGTGTGCAAAGGCTGCAGGGAGGGCCAGTGGCATGTTGGGGTGCATAGGCAGAGGTATGACTATCAGGAGGCGGGAGATGGTGATACCATTGTATAAAACACTGGTAAAGCCTCACCTGAGTACTGCATGAAGTATTGGAGACCACACATATATAAGGACATAAACAAGGTGGAGACTGTCCAGAGAAGGGTGACACAGATGGTGCTTAGTTTGCACCACAAAACATATGAGGAGAGACTAAGAGACCTCAATATGTACTCACTGGAGGGGAGGAGAGGAGAGAAAGGGGTGACATGATAGAAACTTTTAAGCACCTCAAGGGCATAAACAAGGTGCAGGTGGGGGATCTTTTCCAGTGTAAAAACGATACCAGAATGAGGAGGCACGATATGAAATTGGAGGGGGGGGTAGATTAAGAGGTAACATGAGGACGTTTTTCTACACAGAGGGGGTGGTGGACGCTTGGAATAGTCTGCCACAAGTGGTGGTGGGGCAGACACAGTGGAGGGATTTAAACATGCCTGGGACAGGGACAAGGGAACCCTGGGTGATAAAGGAGTGATGAAAAGCCATTGACCACTTAGGGTCAGTAGACACATACATGTATAGGGCCTGCAGGCAGACTGGATGAGCCTAGCGGTCCTTATCTGCTGACAATTTCTGTGTTTCTATGGATACACCCAAGGGTACTGAAAGAACTTAGGGAGGTGGTGGCTGCCCCACTGATGACCTCATTTGATAGCTCTGTGGAATTAGGTGTGGTTCCAGAGGACTGGTGGAAAGCAGATGTGGTCCCTCCACATAAAGGCAGCAGCAGCAAAGAAGCTAATAACTATAGGCTGGTGAGCCTCTCTCTGCTGTGGGAAAACCAGTGGGAACACTGTTAAAGGAAAAGTTGGTACAGTATCTTGAATCCAGTGGGTTGCAAGACAAAATGCAGCATTATTGACAGGAGGGAGGTCCTACCAGATTAATCTGAGTTCTTTAACTGAGTGACCAGGGAACTAGATCAGGAGAGGGGCATGGACATGGCCTATCTGCACTTTAGCAACCCCTTTAGCACTGTACTGCACTAGAGACTAATTAAGAAATTGAGCAGCCTGGGGGTGGGATCCAAAGTGGTGAATTGGGTTAGAAACTGGTTAATGGATAGGCAACAGAGGGCATGGTAACAACATTCACTCTTAATAATAGGAGAATGACCAATGGGGGGAACGCAGGGCTCTATACTGGAAGGGGTCCTGTTCAGTCTCTTCACTTGTGACAGTGCAAATGAACTGGAAAGGAAGGTATGCTTTTTCGCAGATTATAAAAAAATCTGTGATAGGATGGACAATAAAGGAGTGGAAAGAATGCATAGGGTTCTTGATAAACTCGAGTCTTGGTCAAGAGCATGGTAGTTGGGATTCAATGCCAAAAAGTGCTAAATCATGCACCTAGGGCATAGGAACCCAAGAACTGAGTACAGGCTGGAGGGAGGTACTGTCAGTCACTAAGCAGGAAAGGGACTTTGAAGTTATATCTGATGACCTCGAAGTGTTATGGCAGTGGGACAAAGCAGTGAATAGAGCCAGTAGGATGCTAGAATGCATAGGGAAAGGTATCTCCAGCAGGAGGAGGTAGGTGGTGTTGCCACTGTATCACTTGATGGTGATGGTGAGATCCTTTCTGGAGTATTGTCTCTGATTCTGGGGGTCGCACCTCAGAAAGGACATAGACAGAGTGGAAGCAGTCCACCGGAGGGCAACTAAAATGGTGCCAGGATTACACCAAAAGCCTTGCAAGGGAAGACTGAGAGATTTTAACGTGTACACTCCAGAAACCAGGAGAGCGAGAGGGAACATGTTGTGATCTACTAGTCCCTCACGGGTGTGAACAAGGTACAAAAGGAAAGTCTCCTTCATATGAGAAAGAGCACCAGGAACAGGTGGCATATAGTAAAGCTGGAGGGGTGAAGTTAAGGAGGGATATAAGAAAGTATTACTTCGCTGAAAGAGTGGTGGACTGCTGGAATAGACTAGAAGCAGTGGAGGCAAAAATAGTAGGAGGCTTCAAGTATGCATTGTATAGAAATAGAATATTAGGAAATGAGGAGGTAGGGTCACCAAAGCCCAGCTAGGGTCTGCAGAAACAGACTAGGCAAGGACCAGCTAGGCAGACTGGGTGGGCCAAGTGGTCCTTCTCTGCTGACAAATTCTATAACAGACTATTACAGGCATCCACCACTCTTTCACTGAAGTAGTACTTTCTCCCATTCCTCTTAAACTTCCCCCTTCAGCTTCATCACATGCTTTCTGGTTCTGGTGCTCTTCCTTACTTGAAAGAGACTCCCCTCCTACACCCATTTCTCCTTTATCATGTCCCTTCTTGCTCTCCTTTCTTTC
The DNA here is from genome assembly GCA_016271365.2 of Neoceratodus forsteri. NCBI lineage: Eukaryota > Metazoa > Chordata > Ceratodontiformes > Ceratodontidae > Neoceratodus > Neoceratodus forsteri. The sequence goes on along the minus strand of CM028133.1, from coordinate 63,066,078 downwards.
AGGGTGTGTATGTTGAGATGTCAGTCTCTTCCCATAGGGCTTTTGGTGCAGTCCCTGAACCATTTTAATTGTCCTCCTCTGTACTGCCTCCACCCTGTCTGTGTCCTTTCTTGTGGTTTACGAAAATGGACACAATACTCAAGGTGGGCTCTCACTAGAGAGCAGTATAGTTTCAGCAGCACCTGACTCCTGCTTGAGATGCCTCTCCTTATGCATCCCAGCAACCCACTGGCCCTACGCACTACTTGTCACACTGGTCTGTCACATTGAGGTCATCAGATATGATAACCCTAAGGTCCCTTTCCTGCTTAGTGACAGTATCCCCCCTCCTATACTTTCTTCTTGGGCTTCTATGCCCTTGTTGCATGATTTTGCTCTTTTGGCATTGAAGCCAACTACCATGTTCTTGACCACTCTTTGAGGTTTCCAAAGATCCTTACACATTCTTTCCACCCCTTCCTTATTGTCTACCCTAGTACAGATTTTGGTATCATTTGTAAAGAAACTCTGGCCAGAGCCGATGGGTCCATAGCTAAGGAATTTGGGGTAAAAATATTAATTTGTTTCCTAACATTTTTACACCAGCATTTTAAAAAGATCAGGTAAATTCTTTAGTTTTTTAAGGACAGTGATTTATGATGTAATGTCACACTCAAGGTACCGGACAAAGGTGTCTGAAATGGCCCCGTAGTTTTCTGTTTGTGTGATCTGCCACTGCTCTGTGAAAGTAAAAAATGGGGTGACAGTGGTGGGTCCCTTCTTGGTATAAGATCAAGGAGGTACTCGCCTGACAAACTGCAAAAAAAAAAAAAAGGCCAGGGTGTGCAAATTGTACTGCCCCTATCCGGGGCAAGTAAATTTCCTCGCAGGGCAAGTACAAAAAGAAAGCAAAGTTCACTGTAACCAATAGAGGCAAGTAAAAATGCAGCTACAGTCATGGCTGGGCAAGTCCTAGAAGTTTTGGCCTGAACTTTCCTGAACAAAGGGCAGTCACTTGGTGTTTGTCACCTAGGCCAGCGACTTCTACCTGCCTCAAGCCAACCTCCGTCAGGGCAGTGTAGCCTAGTCTTTTAGAGTGCAGAGCAGTGAATCGGGAAGGGGGGGCTCAGGTTTGAATCCCTCCACCAGTTACTCAACAATTGACCTTATGGATAACCTCCCCTCCTCCCAGGAGCGTTCCTTTAACTTCCTCTACCTCTGGTAGCCCCACTGCACTTGGCCAGTGCAACTGTTCCTGGCTTGCAGTCCCCTGGGATACAGCCTGTCCATTTCCAACATGTAGTACCGTGTCTTGTCAGGATATGTGTGTGTCTGGGGCAGGGGTTGTCACATACATGCATGCTGACGGCACTGAAAATCAGGATCGGATGAAGTTTATTATAGCATCACTACTGCCCTGCTTCTGATATTATGAACAGCCGCAGGCAGGACATGGTGCTCTGAAACGCCAGCCATCTGTCTTTATTACATTTGTGCTATGGTAGTGGCAGCCATGGGGAAGGGTCACTGAGTTAGTACCTGCTGTTGTGGCCCCAGTACAAGCAAGAGCCAAAGGAAAGGGTGCAGGAGGGTCACTGTAGGCACCACAGTTCGCATCAGTGCATGGAAAAGTGCTGAAATACATGAGGGAGTGACAAAGAAGTGCAATACAGATGCAGAAAAAACAGAAACAAATGACAGCAATGAAGTGCTTTTCCATATTCAAATAGATTTTGTTGTACAGCAATCCATCCGTTTCTGGCATTCTAGCTTCTGGCCATATGCAGTAGCACCCAAAAGCACCAGAACATGTAAATCTGTACTATAATTGAATAGACAGAGCAAGAATTCATTATGGCTTATTTTATTTAATTTCAATATGGGAAACATGATCACAGAGCAAAATATTTCAGACTATTTCTCGTTATTCCCTATCTGCTTGAAAGATTTGTGCATTTTTTTAATAGTAATATGAACAAAGTTAGGTTGCAGTTCTTAAAAAGAGTGAGCAGTGTATTCAGATATGCTTTGTACCCAGAACTTTATTTTTATTTTATTTTAGTCTTTGGTAACCAGGTAAGGCCCACTAGGCACAAGTGCTCGTTTTCAGGGACATCCTGGGAGGACTGGGGGGAAAGTGACTTGCTTAAAGAGCTGCTGACGCCTCAAGGAAAACTTTGAAAAACATAATATTTAGGTACAATTTACCTTGCATTCCATATACATTCAGTAGATTTCTCCTTCCCATCACTCATTGCTGAGAAATTTGCATGGAAACGGGAAACGTGCAGTACATCCCTTAGAGTTCATCTACTTCTTTAGCTTACTCCCTGCTTCATGTCATAGTCCTCTGTTGTGACATTTCAATCTGTTGCCATGGGAATGAGCATGATGTCACAGGTAGGGCATTATGACCTCAGATAGAGAGAAAGCAACAGGAATAGATGAACTCTTCAGGAGCAAAGATCCCATTTTCATGCACATGAGCTCAGTAATAAATAATGGAGAGGAGAAATACAAAACTAATGTGAAATACAAGCTGAACTGTGTCTAAACAGTATGCTTTGTTTAAGTTGTCCTAATGGCGTCAGTTGCTCTTTAAGGTCACACAGTATGCAGTTGGGGGTTGTGGGAATCAAACCCAGTCTGCTGGATGCACCAAGCTTATTCACAGCTTAGTACTCTAACCTGTAGGCTATACCGCTTGTTACTGATGTTGGTCATCTTACAGGACCCCCCCCCCCACAATGATTAATGAAGCAGTGCTGAGGAAGATTTTGAATACTCAGCAGCCCCTTCAGAGTTTGCCCTCCATTTCTTGATCGCAGATGTCAAGAATTGAAAACTGCCCTACTCTGCTGTTTAGAGGGCTGTCCCAACTTCACTTAGCAGAGTCATGAAGGGAGAATCCAACAGCTCACTGGGAAAAGGGGGAAACACTTTCCTTCCTAAATATTTTGCTTGGGATAGAGATTATTTTTGTTGACTTCTATTTCCAGTCAGTTTTTACTGAAGTTAATAAGTTGCCTCTTTTCCAAACATGAGTGCCTGCCCTGCAAACCAGTGAGATGCAGTAATGAAACACCATTATTTTAAGGTGTGGTATGTTTTGGATTGCTCAAAGGCGGACTAAGGGTCACTTAAGGTTAAAACTGCAGTGCATGTTAACAGTGAAAATTTAAACATATACTTTTCTGCTTTAGATTGCCCTTCTCGCCTGTCTTCTGTGATACCCTTACCCCCATTTTGAGTCTGCCTTAACACTTATTTTACATCTGAAAATATAAAAGGTGCGCTCCATTAATGTGGCTTGGTGCAGGGTTTTCAGCACCCTTTTCTGTTGTTTTTGAACACCCATTGTTTATGTAACTTTCTGGATGACTAAAATAAACTAGTATACAATAGAAAGTTATCCCTGACCTTATATCACAGTAGGTTAGGGTTACCAGACGTCCTCTTTTACCCGGACATGTCCTCTTTTTGATGTTGGAATTTTTGTCCGGGTAGATTTTTAAAATTGTGCTGTTTTGTCCGGGTTCTTGGGACTTCCCGGTGGCACAGCTGCTTCTGTTGTCAGTTGCCATGGTAACCGTTACCAGGGGGAAGGTGTGTGTCTGTCTGCGACTCTGTGCATGTGGCATGTCTCTCTCAAGCGCCCACGATTTGCATTGGCACTTTGCTAGCCACCAGCAGACAGTCATCAATACTTCTGAGCATGAGTAGCAACATGGTGAAGATTGTATGATGCATTCGCAGCCAGCGGCCAGCTCATCCGGCTCCGTGAAGACTCCCATCTCCACTTATTCTGCTGCCTGCTGTTGTTTGTTGCTACAGCTGCTGCTTCTAGGCAGCGCTGGCTGTCCGCCTGTGGCCCCTTACAGTCAGCCAGCCCACCTGACGCTGTATTTTACAATTTTCAAGAGAACAATAAGTTTGCTGGTAGAGAGAGGGAGTAACAGGTTTGATATTTACAGCAAACTAGAGAATTAGACAGCTATCTTGTGAGTGCAGCCAAAGGAATCATTGCTAATAGGTAATGTTTGGTAGCCCTATCGGTAGGAGCTCAGTGGCGGGGTGGTCCCGTAAGATGATAGATGTCCCGGCACTAGCTGGTACCTTGGCAGCACTGTGAAGCGAGATTGTGCTCTTTGAGGGCTGACTTGAAAGATCCTAATTTGGAGATGGAGGAGACGTTGGAGGGGAGTTCGTTATACCAGACTGGGGCCCTGTGTGGGAATGACCTTTGAGCTAAGGAGATTCTAACCCTCAGGATGGACCACACCTGTCGGTTGGCAGTGCGGGTGTTCACCGAGGTGTGGGAGGATATGAGAGAGGCAGAAACCCCCAGGAGGTAAGCCCCAGGTGTATTTTCTTTGAGAGAAGTCATGTTTGATAAAATAGCCTTTCATCCAGGGTGAGGAGATTTGTCAGGGCATATAGAGTACAAATATGGGTACGCCTGTCTGCACCGGAGAGGAGCCTGCACATTTTGTTTATGGACAGGTGGATTTTGTTAAGGGCTGTGTGGTCAGTGGCTGAGTAGATAGTGAGCCCATAATTGACTAGGGAGAGGACTGAGGAGGTGACAGCCAGATTAAGGGCTTCCGGAGGTAGGCAATCCTTGTGCTGATACAATAGGCCTATACGGACTTTTATGACTGATGATAGAGTGTCAATGTGTGAATGGAAGCAGAGGCTGGAATTAAATGTAAGGCCCAGGTATTTATATGTATGGACCTGTTCTAGAGGAAGGAGAGAGTGGGAGGGGATTGTTAGCTGCACATTCTTGGCCTTATGCTGTCGGTGGGCAAAGAGCATGGTCTTTGTCTTTTTTACATTGACCACAAGTCTTTGGTCTATGAACCAGTTTTCAGTCTGGTTAAATGCGTGTTGCAGGGAGGACTGCAATACTGTGGGATCTGGGTGCAAGGCAAAAAAGAACAGCATCGTCCGCATGGAGTAGTAGGTTGCCAGAGCAGGAATTGGGCAAGGTGTTTAGGTAGATCCTGAATATTAGGGGGCCGAGGATGGAGCCCTGGGGAACCCCAGAGTGGACTGGCAGGGTGGTTGAGACGGTGTTGTTTATTTTGACACATTGTGATCTAGCTGTGAGGCAACTGGTAAACCAGGAGACGGGACCTTGGGATAGACCTATGTGGCAGAGTGTGCTTAAGAGTCAGGGATGGGAGGCTATTTCAGAGGCCTTTGACAGGTCGATGAAGACAGCTCCAGCTAGGTGTTTTCTATCCAGGGTAGAGTGGATAAAATTAGAGAACTCGGTGAGAGCCCGTAGTTGTGCTGTGCCCAGATCTGAAGCCGTGCTGCTCCCTGCAAAGTAGGTTATGAGCAAGCAGGTACTCAGTGAGTTGGGTGGCTATAATTTTTTGAGGGCTTTCGAGAGTGGTGGGAGAATGGATATGGGATGGTAGTTGCTGGGGGGAGGTGCTGTCACCACTCTTCAGTATTGGGGTGACTGTGGCAGTCTTCCAGGCTGCCAGGAACTGCCCCAGACTTAGGGAGTGGTTAATGAGGTCAGTCAGTCGGGAGAGGACTGTATCTAGTACTAGATGTAGGATTTTCATATCAAAAGAATCTTTGCAATAGCAAGAGCCACTGAGTGCTTTAGTGAGAGAAGGCCTTGCCTCATTCACAGAGATCACCCTGAGATGGAAGGGGGATGCTGGGTGTTAGGGGGTGGGGTTGCAGGAGTGGGTTCGAAGAAGTTGTTAGGGAGTACTGCACTAAGGTCAGAGGATGATGAGTTGAGGCAGTTGGCGATGGCCAGCGGGTCAGTGGTAGGGACATTGTTGACATTGGGGGCTGGCCGGGCTTTGCCGTTGAGTTCCTTGATATTGTCCCAGAACAACTGAGCATTCCCCCAGGAGGAGGCAAGGGTCATTTTGTAATAGTCTGATTTGGCCTGTTTTATGGCCCAAGTGCATCTGTTACGAGTCGTTTTATAGGCTTGCCTGTCCGCCTGCGTGCTGGATGCGACTGCTTCATGCCAGAGATCATCTCTGTGCTTTAGCTGTTGGAGCAGTGCAGGCATGCCCCAGGGGGCAATACGTTTCTTGGATTGCACTTTTTCTAGTGGGGCATAGATGTCACATGCTTTATTAAAAGAACAGGTCTTGCATCCTAGGAGTGTGGAACCGCGAATTGTAGGTAGCAAAGGACTTGCAGGTAATTCTGCTGAACACCCCTCAACCTGCTATATTAGGCGTCTCCGCTCTTGAAGCATTTCACTATAAAATAATTTCTAGGGACGTGAATGTTGTTCTATCCACACGTCTTGGCAGTTGCCTTTCCGTTTAAGATCAGCTGGAAATCTTGTTGGTTCTCCCACCCACCCGGGTGGTATATCCCTCAGCTGTACCCCTTGACACCAGATCTTACTTTCTGTTTGGAAGAAGCAGGTTCCCTCCTTACTGCTCCCACATTGACTAGGCCCTGGCACTTAAATCTTTGGATTTTCTACCTAAACTTAAACTCATAAGAGTTTTTCCGCTACGACCTTCGATTGCAACTGCGATGGAGGACAAGTCCTCGTCCAGGTTCCACTGGTGCTCGTGCAGGCAGAAGATTTCTTGCACTGACCAACACTCCACATGTGTCTGTTGCCTGGGTCACAATCACGACACCCAGGCTTGTGAATTTTGTCGCTCTTTCAGCCGAATGTGCGTGACAGTCGTCTTGCCCGAATGCAGCTTGTTTGTCTGGAAAAACAGAACTTGCCGGTCAAATCTAAGGAAGCCCATTGGGTGGTCTCCATGGCTGCAAGGTCTGCTGAGCAACTTGAGCAGATGAAGGCCTTCGAGGAAGAGGCGACTCAGGCTGCTGATCAGTCTCTTCAGCTTCGATCTTTGTCCAGCCAAAACTGAGCTCCACTTTTTCAGGCTCCTTCAAGGAGTTGTGCCAGTCTCTCCAAACCAAGGGAGAGGGCCCCATTGGATTTGCACAGCCCTAGTTTGAGTAAAAAGGAAAAGGAATCAAAGGAGTCGAGAGAGAGAGAGAGAGAAGGAGAAGACTCAGTGTCATCGTTCTTGGAATCGAGAATGTTTTCGTTCCCAGGAATCTCCCGGTTTCGACTTCAGTCGAAACTGCGACCTTGGCCGTTGACTTCATGGTGCAAATTGCGCTGATGCTACAAGGATCTCATGTGGCAACAGTTGGTGTTGGCCGGTCCAAAGTTGACCATGGCTTCCACACCGGCCATCACATGGCTGTCACCTTCTAGGCTGAAGCCAACACTTCCAGAGCCAGTCGACACAATCCGTCCGTCTGTGGAGCCGGTGAAGAGCCTCCCAACTCAGTCGAAACTGGCCTCTCTGCTGATTTTGGCAGAGCTGCCACCTAAACAGTCTTCCTCGGAGGCTCTGGTCAAGGAATCTCAGTCCACCAAGGGCCTCCCTCACAGGCTGCCGGTCACTCTTACTCCCGACCACCTGCAGCAGGGTGAAGTTGACATTGGTAGTCGTCTGATCTATCTGGAGTCCTCGAACCCCTAGCTGCACTCCCATCTGCTTGATGAGGAATCACTTGGGGGGGTCTTTCGACGTAGGAGGGTCCCACATCCTTTATGGACATCCTCCGTCTCATCTCCGAATCCAGGAGGATGCCTTTAGAGCCTGTTCAAAAATGGGCTCAGTATCCACTGAAAGACATTCTGGACAAAGGTCATTCTCCAACAGAGGCACTCCCAGTGGCCGAAGTCACTGTTGACCCATCCCTGTAGCTTTGGGAGCACCCTGCCTCCCTGCTCTGCACCATCAGCACGGATGGCCCACAAATATGTGATGCCCATTGGCTCCCTTACAGGGTTCATGGAGCACCTGTCAGCTGAGGGGTTGGTGACCAACTCCGTGTTTTGGGAGACTCTGATAGACCTCTGGACAAAGAGTCCAAAAAGCTGGACCACTCTGCCAGGAAAGTCTCTGCTGCCTCCTCACTTGGTCTCCATCAGGCAAGTTTGGCTCTCATTATGGCACAGTTCTCCCATACCCTTTTGGCCTCTTTGGATGAGGTGCTTACCCACCTCTCTGTGGACCTTCAGACTATGGTCAGGCAGGTCCAGGATCAGGGTCAAGCTGTGGTAAAACAGCAACTCCAGGTGGCTCCAGACATTGGGGACTCCTGTGCCCTTTTGGTGGCAGCCGCAGTCACCATGCACCACAGGGCTTGGCTGAGGGTGTCGACCTTTACAGCAGACACCCAGCACAAACTGGTGGACGTACTCTACTTGGGCACCAACTTGTTCTGTCCAGGGGTTGATGGTCACCTTCACTGCATCAAGAAGTCCAGTGCCACCTTGGACTCTGTTGCTTCCACCCAGAAGGAATCTCAGGGTTCCAAGAAGCAGAAGCGTAAGGCCTTTCGGCCTTCTGCCCCTTCGGCTAAGCCACCAAAGTACCAATCTGGGCAGCAGCAGATTTAGACTTGGTGCCCTTGGCCCAAGTCATGGTCTTTGGCAGCCTGTAAGCCCAGAGGGAAGGGTCCCCTCCTCCAAGCCTGCACGGTGACTGGATGGGGTAACCACCCCATGCCTGTCACGCATCCTCCGGGTTCTGCTGTGGGGGGGCCCGCTCAGCCACTTGCTTTCCGCCTGGTCTGCTGTTACCACAGACAGGTGGGTTATGGAAGTGGTCAGCCAGGATCTGCCTCTAGAATTCAAGCAGTACCTACCAAGCTGAGCCCACACCCCACAGGAGGAGGACAATGTATACGTGTACACTCAGTCGGCTGTCCGTGATGACATCGCCCAATTCCTCAGAGTCGATGATTTCCCTGTCAACCCAGGGTTTGTTTCCAGGTACTTTCTGGTCCCGAAACAGACGGGGGGCTAGCTCCCAATTCTAGATCTGCACAACCTGAACAAGTTTCTTAGGTCAAGCACCTTCAGGATGGTAACTCTTTTTTGAAATTCAACATCTTTATTGAGGTTTAGGATAACAAAATGTGTCTAAAATTAAGAACATGAGCCAGTACTAATCACCATGAGTACAAAATAAGTACAAAAAAAAGCCCCAGGATGCTGCAGGAATCATTATATCTAAAAAAAAAACCCTACTAAACCCCCCCCCATCCCACTATTCTTACAACCCCCCCACCCCCAGGATGTGCCTTATTGGGAAGAAAACAAAAATACATAAAACATATACCAAGAAGTAATCAATATGCAGTGGCCAGCATCAATGTAGAATAATACAAACCAGAGATATACACACATGGACATTAATTCAAAGATAAAGCATACAGTTTGCCCCATTTCCGGTCAAACGAGGTCAGGCAGTTCCGGGAGCTTGCTATTAGTCTTTCAGTCTTGAAACAGAGATATTTCTTTAATCCATTCTGCATACGATATAACCAGTTGGTCCATCCAATGTCTGAGAACTAGCCGTTTAACTGCTATAGAGATTAAAGCCATGTGAAATCTACGTTCCAAGACCTGAATATTAGAGAACATCCCTAAAAAACAAACTTCTATAGTAAGCAAATCTCTCAGTCCCAAAAGGGGATCTAAAGTGGACTGAATTGAATGCCATAATGGAGCCACTTTGTCACAATGCCAAAAAATATGTACCAGGTTCCCTTCAACTATGCCACACCTTGTGCAAATATTCAAAGGTAATGTACCTAACCTGGCCAGCTTAACTGGAGTGTAGTACAAATTATTTAGAATATGATATTGGATAAGCCTATGCCTATCTTGGGTGAGATATCTGCATGTGTCCACCCATATCTGCTCCCAAACCAAAGGAGAATCTGGCAGAAGAGAGGACCAAACTTTAGAGCCAATAAGGGAATTAGGATATTTGGTACCCAATAGGAAGGAGTATAACTTGGAGACGCCATGGGACTTATTGGCAAACTCTTGTATCTGGTCTAAAAAGGGCCTGACTTGAGACAACATGCATGTAGATCCAAAGATAGAGACCATAAGGTGTCTCAGCTGAAAAACTTTAAAAATGTGTTTCTGAGGGACGTTAAATGTAGCCATTATATCCACCAAAGAAAGAGAGTCCTGAGAGAATAGGCTTTCTACACAGCAATCCTGCAGTTGAGGGAGCCAATCTAGGGAGAGCGGAGAGCCACCTATCTTAATGTTCTGATTTAAATAGATACATAGACAGTGTCGGCAGATAAGGGCCTATGGTCCACCCAGTCTGCCCATTTGAGCTTGTAAGTTCAGTTTGTTTTCCTAGAAGTCTGTTGCCCCTTACCCCTGACCTCCAGAATTCCTTTATGTCTATCCCATGCATTCTTAAATCCTGTGATTGTTTCAGCCCCCACCACTTCCTCTGGCAGGGTGTTCCACTTGTCCACCACCCGTTAAAGTAAGAGGTTGAGCTGTATCTTTTTTTGGTAAGATATTAAGAAAGTTCCAACACTGAGTCAACACCTTAATAGAGGTCCCTATAACACTACTTTGTAAAGGAGGAGTTAATGTGGAAAAAGTGTAATAAAAAACCCTAGATAACTGGAGACTATGCTTATTTAGAATCCTTCTCTTGAGCTGTAACCAGATTGGGAGGTATACGTCAGGCCTAGCATCATACCACCTCCCCATATGACTCGCCCAGTAGTATAACATAAAATTGGGAAGATGGAGTCCACCTTTCTCCCTAGGTAAGTTTAGTTTAAAAAAGGCCCTCCTGGGCTGCTTGCCTTGCCAAATGAATTTAGAAATAAAGTGGAGCTGCTGAAAATAGGACATAGGGAGATAAATATTCAATAAATTTAGTGGGTAGAAAACCCAAGGTAATGCATTCATTTTAATAATACTTGTACGGCCCCACAAGGATAAAGGGAGAGCAGTCCATCTTTGAAGATCAAATTGTATTTTAGACACCAAGTCATCCAGATTAAGCTTTCTGAGAGCCTCTGGGTCCCTAGTAAGATGTATACCTAAATATTTAAAAGAGGAAGAAGACCATTTCATACTGAACTGGGTGAAATTGGTGCAAGGTGTGTTAGCGTTTAACGGGAATATGATTGATTTGGATAAATTCAGTTTATAATTGGCCACCTGTCCAAACCGATCAATGATTTGTAATATGTGTGTTAGAGAGAGCTCCGGGTTAGCCAAATGTAAAAGAATATCATCGGCATAAGCCGATAGCGTCAGAGACTGCTGATGGACTAAACATCCTGTAATCTGGGGTGAGTTCTTAATACTAAGTAAGAGAGGTTCCAATTGTAAATTAAACAAAAAAAGTAGATGGGGACACCCTTGCCGAGTACCAGTAAATAAGGGGAATCGAGAAGAGAAGACCCCATTACAATAAATTCTAGCAGTAGGGGACTTATAAACCGTCTTAATCCATTGGATGAATGTGTCCGGAAAGCCCATTCTCCCAAGGGTAATCCAGAGAAAGTCCCAGTGAACTCTGTCAAAGGCTTTCTCAGCGTCTAATGATACCAAAACCATAGGAGCCTGGGAATCCTGGGCAGCTTGGAAAATATTCGAGAGGGTACGCAGATGATCGGCTGAAGATCTACCTTGAACAAACCCCACTTGTTTGGGACTCAGTAAATTAGACCAAGTTCGTTTAATTCTAAGAGATAACATTTTTGTTAAAATCTTTATATCATAGTTCAGTAATGAAATTGGACAGTAACTAGCTGGATCTGTCTGAGGTTTATCTGGTTTCAAAATCAAAACAATTGTGGATTCCAACAAAGTGGGGTCCAGGAGGTCAGAGGTAAACATGTAATCAAACAATTTCAAAAGAAGGGGAGCAATCTCCTTACAAAAGACTTTGTAGAAATTGGAGGGGAAACCATCAGGCCCTGGGGATTTGTCCAGAGCTAGTCCCCCAATCGCTTCTTCCACCTCGGCCAGTATAATAGGAGAGATCTAAAACACGCCCTGATGGGCCTGCAGGGAGGGAAGAGGAAGGCCATCCAAAAATTGTTCAGTGTGGGAGTAGGAGGGTTGAGAGGGACCAATACTGTAAAGATCTCCATAAAAGGACTAAAAAACCTGGGAGATGTCCTGAGGGGAGGTCTTGAGGGAGCCATCGGGGAGGACAAGGAAGGGATCCATCTTGATCCCTCCACTTCCCGCAAGCGGAGGGCCAGCATCCTACCTGGTTTTTGCCCTTGGTCAAAATAATGAGCCTTAGTTTTGAGAATGGCATATTCTGCCTTATCTCTTAACAGATCGGAGTATTCGTTCCTAAGTTTCAACAAAGTTTCCAAGTCTGTTTGGGAAGATGAAGAGGATAAATTGTTTTCTGCAAGCCTAATTTGATTCGACAGTAACATGATCCTAGCCTCCCTCTGTTGTTTCCTTCTCGACGCTAACTTAATAAATTCTCCCTGATGAAACATTTAAAGGAACACCAAATCAAGTCCTCCCTATTAGTTGAACCTGAGTTAATATCCATAAAGGAAGATATTAGAGATTTAATATGAGAAACTATGCGTTCTTCTTTTAAAAGCTGTGTGTTTAATTTCCAGGAGGTTTCTCTTTGTACCTGTGGGTCAGGAGAAATCGAAATCCATGCCACGGAATGATCCGAAATTACAATTGGTTTAATCCCCGTTTGTAAAATACCGGACAAAAGGGTGTTACTAACTAAAATAAAGTCAGTTCTGGACCACAACCGATGAACTTGGGAATAGAAGGAAAAAAGCTGTCCGGAGGGATTAAGTAAGCGCCATGGGTTGCATAAACCCAATAGATCCATGAAATCCCTCAGGGCAAGTTGTGAAGGGGAAGTTGGGTTTAATAGTCTGTCAGATTTATCCAGGTCCTGAGACGGAGCAATGTTCCAATCACCCCTGAGTATTTACAAGAAGGGCAAGATCCCACTCAGTTTATCAGCTAGCTTCATAAGAAAGTCCGGGTCTCCTCCCACTGGGCCATAAATTGCCCCAATACCACCCTGACATTATTGAGCAAGCCCTTAACAATAATAAATTTGCCTTCATGGTCCGTTAAACACTCTTCTGCCAGAAACGAAATATGTCTTTTAACCAATATAGCCACCCATCTACTAGAAGATGTCCCACAAGAAGCAAAAATTTGGAAGTAGCCCAGCCTACGTAGCCCATTGACTTGTGATGTCATGAGATGTGTTTCCTGCATCAGAAGAATATCAACATTCAAAAGAGCACAGTTTTTGAGAACCTGGTACCTTTTAGACAGGTCTCTGGCACCTCTGACATTCCACGTTGTAATTTTAATCGACATCATGCTCATGTATTATTATATGTAACAGCAAGGGAATATATATCAATGGAAAAGTAAACCATCCCAAAAGGCACATCCCTCCTACCCCACCTCCATACTTGAAAATCTCCACAACCATAACCCACCTGTCCTCCCCACCCCCCATCAGTACCCCTGAAAAATAGCCAGAGTGAAAAAAACTTCAACCATAGTACTACTGCCCTTGACGGAACAAACAATAGGAAGGGTGAATGTACCCCGGAGCCCCCCTCCCCCCGTCGATCCCTCCAGCTATATACAAAAGGTCTCCCAACTAGTCCCAGAAAAATATTAGGTACTTTAAACCTTGAGTCGGGGGACCGAAACCCATAGGCAACGTTCCATTGGGAGATGGATTCTATACTAAGATACCAGTACCGAGAGGGTATACCCCAATATGTTTCTGGTCCTAATAACAGATAATGACCGGGAACCCCCTGGCTAACATGCCTCCCAAGAAAAGTGCCTTTCCCCCCTCTCCCTGGTGCGCTATGCAGTCCTCCCCGAGCCAGCTCCATCCCGGAGCCCCCCGTCCCACCACCCTCTAGGAAACCAGAGTGCACCCTACTAAACTATATAGAAAGTAAGGATTCAAACAAGTCCATGGGGACATGTCTATGTGTAGAAATATCTATTTCCCCAAACATTGCAAAAAACTGACACCCCTTATGAAACAAGTAGTTTGGGCTACTTGGGAAGGTAAACTACTACTTCGGAGAGCGCCCCCTAAGACACTCTTGAACTGTCTAACCTGCAACAAGAAAGTAGGAACCTCCAGAACCCCCCTGAGAAGAACGCCGCCTTTCCTATGATCGCAGGGCGACATCTATGAAGGAGATGCACTCTGACATCAGCAGCTCTCGACTGCACTACTTCACCCTAGCACAATCACTGAATTGCAAGCCAGTCCATTCTTCATCACACAAGACATGAACCAGAGCGCGGAAGCAGAATCCATTACATTTCGTATGCTAGCTAAACCAGAAGCAGAAATCATAATGCCCTGGTTGTGGTTATAATATCAGTCATTAACACATCCAAATATAATATCAAAAGACCAGAATTACAAACTGCCTCTGTTGCTCCCTGCTATGAGCACAATCCAGTTTTCATGTAGGTGTATCTAATCCTAATGAATGAAATGGCTCTGAAATCCAATAGTCGAGTCCAATATAGCAGGTCTGCTGATGCCAGCAGAGTCACTGCAGGTGAACTAAGTCCCATGTTAATCACCCAACCCGCCCACCGGGATGTCACCACAATTCATTTAAACCGAGAGACCTTTTCCTACCAGGTGGATGATTTGAGCTCATAGGACAGTGTCTCCCGATTGCAGCACTTAAACAAGGGCTCATCACTTATAATTTGCTTCTACTTCCAGCCCTGGGGGGAACCAGGAAGAGACCGGAGGACCAAGAAAGGCTGAGGAAACCAAAAAGTCCGACCGAGCTAACGACGCGTAGAAACACCAGTTAAACAAAGGTTCCCACCCTCACACCAGGTGAAACAAACCACACGTTCACTAGCAAAACCTAGGCCTACCAGGCCGCGCTTTAACCTACCCAGCCTCCCCACCCCATCAACGAGAAATCCAAAGGAAAAGGAAAGAGAGCATTGGCAAACAGGTGAGAGTGTAATGTTACAACTATAAACGAGAAATAGCATTCTGACACATCGGGAAGTATTCAGCCTGATTTAAACAGGTTGGGTAACTTGAGAGAGAGATCAGAAGCAGCTTGATCCTTAGACTCATAGGAATGCCATGTCCCTTCTATGGAGACTTGTAGCTTGGCAGGGTAGATCATTCTGTAGCGGATGCCGGCAGTAATCAGCTTGCTAACTGTGGAATGAAAAGCTGAATGTTTCTGCTGCGTTTCATAGGGAAAGTCTTGTGTTATTCGCAGCTTGGAACCACTCCATAAAATTGCTTGTAACTCTCTTGCTTTGACTAGTACGTGTTGCTTCTCCAGAAAGCTTAAGAACTTGACAATAATAGGCCTTGGTGGTGCTCCAAATGCAGGTCTCGGCCTGAGGGAGCGATGAGCACGCTCTATATGATACTGTGGGTTGAGGAGGGATGGACCAACAACCTTGCTTAGAAACTTCTGGAGAAAGAGGATGATGTTGGAGCCTTCCTCGGCCTCAGGGAGGCCCAAAATCAGTAGGTTGTTTCTCCGATTCTTTCCTTCTAAATCCTCTGTTTTAAACTGAATTTGCTGACCTGCTGCCTAAGCTGGACGATCTCTGGGTCCGTCCTCTCCCTCCACTTCTCCAGGGAAGAGGTTCTTGCCTCCGAGTCCCCCATTCTGGTCGTTAGAGAACTAAGGTCCCCTCTTAACGATTTTAGCTCTGTAGAGATGTCTTCTAAGGTTTTCTTAAACAGTAACAGCTCCTGAAGGAAATGATCTTTGGTAAGAGGGACCGGTAAGGCAGTGGATGGGGCTGAGTTAGAGGCAGACCCCGAGCCTTGATGTTTAGATTTTTTTGAAGATTTTTCTGGAGTGGACGGTGGAGTGTGCTTTATGCCAGCAGGCTTCATCTCTGCTTCCATCACGCTATACAGCTGATTGCTGAATTAAAGTCGGACCCAGAACACTCTGTGAGTGTAGTAATGTTAGCAAAGCTCGAGATGCAGATATAATATTCGATCGTCAATGTTAGTAGGGAAAAAAAGTAATTTGAAGAGGGTGATAAATGGGAGCTCCGCAAAAACGCTGTCTCTAGTTGCTCTGCATCACGTGACCCCCCTCCAGGATGGTAACTCTGTCTCAGATCATACCATCTCTCGAGTGGAACGTGGTTTTGCTCCCTGGATCTGCAGGATGCGTTCTTTCACGTCCCGATCCGTCCATCACATCAAAGAGGTTCCTCCGCTTCAGAGCAGAAGGAACCCTCGACGAGTTCCAAGCCATGCTGTTTGGCCTGTCATCAGCCCCCAGGGTCTTTGCTAAATCCATTGCAGTGGTGGCAGCCCATCTACGGCATCGAGGGGTCAGGGTGTACCGCAACTTGAATGATTGGCTTATAGCGGGTCCCTCCAGGCAGGAGGTAGAGAGGTCCAGGGACCTAGCCCTTCAGACCTGAATCAGCCTTGGCCTCCTGGTCAACAAGGCCAAGTCAGAGCTCGTGCCCTCGCAGTTGATCTGCTTTGTCGGGGCAGAGCTTGACTCTTGTCGAGCCAGAGCCAGGCTCCCGGCATGCAGGGCGGAGTTTCTCTCCTCCTTTGTTTGATTATTTCTGGTTGGGCACTTGCGCCCTGCCCAGGACTTCCTGCGACTTCTGGGCTACATGACAGCCTGCACCTCCGTGGCCCGATGTGCCTGGTGGCATATGCACCCCTTCGATGGGAGCTGGCCAGCCAGTGGACTCAGCGACTAGGTGACCCAGAAGATGTGGGATGCTCTCCAGTGGTGGACCGTCCATCTGCAGGAAGTGATCACATTTTTCTGCCTTAAACTGATAGTCAACCTGATGAGTGACGCCTCTCTCTCTGGCTGGGGTGCCCACCTGGAGGAACACAGAGTCCACGGAGTCCCAATGTCACATCAACCTGCTGGAACTCCAAGCAGTCCGGCTGTCACTGACTGCCTTCTCTCCGTTCCTTTGATCCAGGTCCAGATGGACAATACCATGACCATGTACTCTCTCAACAAACAAGGCAGCACACACTCCTGGCCTGTGTGCAGGGAAGCTGTCCACATCTGGACCCTCTTGAGCCGATCGGAGGTGGATCTCCTAGCCATTCATGTGGCAGGAGCCTCCTATCAGCTGGCAGATGCCCTTAGCAGAGTGGGCAAGACGTCTCACGAGTGGTCTCTCCATCCAGAGGTAGTTCACAGCTTGTTCTCCCAGTGGAGCACTCCTCAGGTGGACCTGTTCTCCTCAAGGGAGAACGCAAAGCTGAGGCTGAGGTTGTTTTGTGCCCAACCCCTCAGCAGGGCTCGTTGCAGGGGGATGCCTTCTTGAGACCGTGGACCCCATGCTCTTTTATGCCTTCCCTCTACTTCCCTTTATCCACGAGGTGCTCCTCAAGGTCAAGAGGAACAAGGCACAGGTGATCCTGGTGGCTCTGGGCTGGCGCTGCCAGTTTTGGTACCCCGATCTCCTCAGCCTCAGCATCAGGCTCCCAAGGCATCTTCCAGCATGCCCAGACCTGCTTTCCATTCATCAGGGGAAGGTACTCAACCCGGATCTTCAAACCCTGCACTTAACAACCTGGTTCCTGAGCAGCTAAAGTTCCAGGCTTTGGGTCTCTCCGAAGATGTTCTCACTGTAGTTGAGGCATCTAGGAAGGAATTGACCAGGAAATGCAATGCCTTCAGATGGAAGAGATTCTACATTTGGTGTCAGGGCAAGGGGTTGGACGCTTTGTCCTGTCCAGTGGCTAGCATCCTAGACTATCTTTGGTCTCTCCCCAAATGGGGACTTTGGTCAACGACCCTTATGGTGCATCTGGCAGCCATCTCTGCTTCCTGGGCACGGGCTGGTCCACAGTCAGTGGCACAGGAGAAGGAGGTCTGGTGCTTTTTCAAAGGCCTCGACTACATTTCCCCTCCGATGCGTGAACCACCATCACTGTGGGACTTGTTGCTGGTTTTGGCAAATCTCATGGGCAAGCCATTCAAACCGATGCACAAGTGTAAGAAGTCACATTTGTCATGGATGACCACCTTCTTAGTGGCTATCACATCAGCCAGAAGGATTGGGGGGCTCCAGGCACTCTCAGTCAAGTCTCCTTATCTGGTCTTCCGCAGGGGCAAGGTTGTCCTGCGCCCCAACCCAGAGTTCCTTCTGAAGGTTGTGTTGGAGTTCCACCTGAACCAGGTGATGACTCTGTCGGTGTTCTACCCAAGTCACACCTTGGATGCCGAATGCAGGCTCCATACTTTGGACCTGAAGCGAGCGCTTGCTTACTATAAGGAGTGCATGGCTGGAATTCGGGGAGAGGTTTGCCAGCTGTTTGTCACCTATGCTGAAGCCACACCTGGTAGACCTGCAGTCAAGCGGACGATCGGCAGATGGATTACGTCCTGCATTGATCTCTGCTATAGGTTGGTGGGTAGGGAGCCTCACATAGGGCTAAGGGCTCATTCCACCCACCACACCACTGCATCGGTGGCTGTTTCTAGGGACATCCCTATCCAGGAAATCTGTAGAGCTAACTGGAAGTCAGCAAACACCTTCATTTCCCACTACCACATCGACCTAGAGTCATGCCGGGATGCTGGTTTTGGGGCCTCAGTTCTCCAATCTCTGTTCCCTAAGTAGGGGGTGTGTGTGCCTTGTCTCCCTCCTCCTGTAGAACAACTAGGAGCCTGCCAAGACATGTGGATAGAACAACATATCCATGTCCCTAGAAACACAGGCTACTCACCTGTAACAGTAGATCTTCCACGAGGGTAATGTCTTGCAGCAGGTAATACACTCGGGACCTCGTCAGAGGGTGCTCTTCTGCACAGCAGCTTTTTTCTAGCAGTCTTTGCCTAGGGGCTGCCCTCAAATGACATCATCATCCTGCACCTATATAAGTGTGGGCGGTCCCAGGCATCCTCAATTCATTTTCCTGTCATCTTCAGCACGCACACAGCAGCTTAGCACTTGTGAAGCAGTCATTGACGAGAACTTGAGCTGGGAACGGGTTTTTTCTCCATTCCCGATCTTCATCGACGAATGTCCAAAGAATCTACAAACAAGTCATTACTTTTTTAGTCATGTCGTTGTGATAGGAAACTCTACCACTACAACAACCATGCTGTTTGTGTTAGGTGTCTGGGTCCCGCACATGACACCATCTCCTGTAGACATTGCCAGGAATTCAACCAGGCAACACGTCAACGATGATTGCAGGAAGTCGAATCCCACCTGATGGAGCAGAAATTGGCTCTCTTAGAGAAAGGGGCCCATCCCAAGGAGATCTCAGCTATAGCTTCACACAAGAAGCGCAAGAGGGATAAGGAAAAATCATCCTCATCGGGCAGACATTCATCAACGGCCACCATTACCGGTGCTTCACCTTCGACGATGCCCTCCAGAACTGCTACCTCATTGATGGGAGTTTATACTCCCTCGTTGATGGCGCTTTCCGGTGCCCTTCCAGCAATTTCTACAGAACCTTATGTGAGTTCTGGTAACTCCCTAGTGATGGTTGTTTGCTTGCCATCAGCGACAATTGCTTTTAAGCATTCTGCTACCTCTCCCTTCACTGTCCCATGGATGGCAGGTCAGGCATTCACGGGGAGGAATACAGAATTTTCCAATGCCATAGCCCCTCCTCCTTCACAACCACTCTCTCACAGGGGTCAACCAGATAGGGACTGAGACCCTGGTATTTATCATCCAGTGACCAGACCTGTTTATACATAACGCCCAATTACCTCCACCATTCCTCTGGTTTCCCAGAGGCAACTTGCTTCGCCCTCCACTATTACTTCAGTGGACATAGTCACTGTGTTACGAATGGTCTTGGAAGTAATGGGAGGATTTCAACCATCCACCCTGAGAGAGATGGGTCGCCCTTCCTGTTCTCCCACTCCTCCGCCCAAACATTTTCAGGGTGATAGGGATCCCTATCCTTCTTGGTCCCCCAATCCTATGAGGAGGAATATTTTTCAGAGGAGACAGAATTTCCTGAAGATTTTCCAGGAGATCTTCAGGATTTTGAGCCCCAGGACCCGGACTCCCGTCGTCCGTCCTCTGTCTCTACTCTTTCCTCTTTACATGAGGATGCTACCCGTCAGGCGGCTACCTCTCCTCCTGTTGACCCATCTTTCCATGAGATGATGGTCCAGATTCTAAAGATCAAGGGGTTTTCAACTATGGAGCATGACAAAGAAAGGACATGGCAGACTACCTTGAACTCCCCGAGGAGCCTGTTGTAGTGGTACCCCCATTTTTACCACCTTATCAAAAAGCAGTGCTGATTGCTTGGAATCAGCCCTCAGTGGTTGTGGTGATTCCTAGAAAGGGAGCTCGCCTATATCAGGCTGCTGTAATCATTCAGACGGGGCATACGCTGGAGCTCACCTCCTTGCCTCCCTCCACCTTCTCCGCTCTGTCTCTTACCCACCTGACCATATCTCCATTCTTCAAGAGGAACTCCATGTGCTTCTTCACAAGCCATCTATCCTGTTCCTCCTTTGGAGTACCAGGGATTCTACTCCCATTTTTTTTGTAGTACCCAAACGTACCAGGGATATCAAGCCTATACTAGACCTCAGACACCTGATCCTACATATACAATACAAGAGATTCCATCATGCCAGTGTTAAAACAAGGGGATTGGCTATGCGCATTAAACATGAAAGACGCCTACCTGAATATCCCCATTCATCCCACCCACCACCGGTTCCTTCATTTCTCCCTGCTAGGACATCACTACCAATTTTGGGCCCTTCCATTCTGCCTCTCATCTGCCCCGAGGGTCTTTACCAAATGCATAGTGGTGGTGTCGGCGACCCTACAATGGAACGGATATTTCGTCTTCCCTTACTTAGACGATTGGCTCATAAAAGCAGACTCCAAGACTTCTCTGCTTCTGTTGCTCCATGTAATCCTTACTCTGTTCCAGGACCTGGGAATCACAGTCAACTGGCCCAAATCCAACCCAACTCCTACCCAACAGCTCCGGTTCATCAGAGCCGTTCTGGACACAACCTCTGCCAGAGCTTACCTCCCTGCTGACAGGCAAGACAGACTTCTGTCTCTGGCCTCCCAGATACAAAAGGAACAGTCTATCACAGCCAGATGCCTGTTATGCCTTTTGGGATGGATGGCTGCAGCCTATACCTATAAAAGGTCTTATTCCCCTTTCTTAACAGAGTTGGCTACCCTTTCCTCGGTTTGGGCCTTTGCTATCCTGACTGCCTTCCCAGCCTCTTTCTGCTTTAACTGATAAAGTTCTCTGTCCTGCTCCTTCTGTGTTTCCTTATATTTCCTGAATGCTGTCCTTTTTTCCTTAACCTTCCCTGTCACCTCTTTTGAGAACGATAGTGTTTTTTTCCTTTGTTGTGTTGATTTGCTTTACACACGCCTCTGTGATGGCTGTTTTGATTACTCCCCACTGTTCCTCCACCCCTCTTTCTTTCCGTTTGCTAGTGCTTTTCTGAGGCACTCTCTCATTTTCCCAAAGTCAGCCCTCCTAAAGTCCAATAGTCTTGCTTTTGTATGGCTTGATTGTATGGCTGTGTTTATCGTGAACCACACTGTTTGGTGGTCGCTTGTTCCCAGATGGCTACCCACTTCTAAATCTGAGATTCTTTCTCATCCCCATTTGAGAGTACCAGGTCGAAGATTGCTCCCTCCCGAGTGGGTTCCAATACTAGCTGCCTGAGGCATGCCCCCTGTAGGGCATCAAGAATGACCATGCTCTTGGATGTGCCTGCAGCAAAGGTGCTCCAGTTAACATCTGGCATATTCAGGTCCCCCATCAACAATATCTCCCCTTTTTCTGCCATTCTAAGGAAGCCTTCTATTATTTCCTTGTCCATTCCTTCCCCTTGAGATGGGGGTCTGTATGCAACCCCCATGCAGATTGTGATGCCATTTCCTGTCTCCAGGGTGACCCAGAGTGCCTCATTTGCTCCCTGTTTACTCTTTAGTTCTGTTGCTTTGATCCCTTCCTTTACATAGAGAGCTACTCCTCCTCTTTTATCCTCCCTGTCCCTCCTGTAGATTGTGTATCCTAGTATGTTGACATCCCAGTCATGGTTCTCTGTGTACCATGTTTCTGTGACTGCCACAATATCCAGGCAACCCTCTTCCATCAAGGCCAGTAGTTCAGGGAGCTTGTTACACAGACTACGGGCATTGGTACTCATCACCCTCCACTTTTTGATGGCCTGACCCATTTTAGCCCCATTCCTGTCCTTACTGCCTTTGCCTTTTTTTACATTTACCTCTGTCCTTCTTCCGAATGACTTCTCTACCTTGGTGTTTACCTCACTAATTACCGTGTTTTGTGGGGGAAGGCTGGAATTTCCCTGCTCAGACAAGGAGGTAACCAAACCCCGCGCTCTCTGTGGGGAGGCGATGGAGATTTGGCAAGAAGCCATATTTCAACATCTAATGTTGACTGCTATCCATCTACTGGGATGCCACAATACCTTGGCCGACATTCTCAGTCGTCAGACCTCCACTCAAGAGTGGACACTTAATCACAAAGTTCTTCAGACAGTCTTTCGGTTGTAGGGGGACCCCACTCCTCGACCTCTTTGCTTCCCCCGACGATCACCGTCTCCCCAGATACTATTCCATTATCCCAAACACAAAGGGACTGTCTATCGATGCCCTATCCCAACCGTGGACAGGACTCTTCTTATATGCGTTTCCCGCCCCCGTCCCACTCCTGCAATGAACTCTACTGAAGTTACAGCTCAAGCTCGCCACCATGATTCTTACAGCCCCTCTCTAGCCTCAGCAGGTGTGGTTTCCACTACTTCAGCAGTTATCAGTAGCAGACCCAATCCGTTACCCATCAGACCCGGACCTGTTGAAGCACAGGATCGGGGAACCTCCTTCACCCCAACTGAAGTCCTTATATAAATCACGCTTGGCTTCTGAGGGAGATGGCCTATTAGCCGCCAGCCAGTCTCTTCTCACCAGAAATACAACATTCTTTGGCCCCTCGTCCATCTACCAGGCAAACCTATAATGCCAAATGGAAACATCTCCCTATGGGCCGCTTCCAGGTCTTTGGACCCTTATTCATGTCCATTGACTAAGGTATTGGACTGCTTGGCTTCACTCACCTTGACACGCTTGAGCTACTCCTCTCTTAAAGTCCATGTGGTCTCTATCTCAGCCTTTCATGAACCTTTAGAAGGGAGACTGCTTTATCAACATCACCTTGCCAAGATGTTTCTAATTATTCAACACCCGCTGCTGCACCTGTCGCTAAGAGATGCTCTGCTGCTCTAAAAACACTATTGACATAGCCCTCTGAGCCGAACTCCCCCTCACCCACCCCCACCCCCATGGCCTCCCGCTCCTGCCAGCACCTGCTGGTACCAACCTATCAAGTCTGAAATGTTTTTTAATTACTCTTTGTGTTCAAGCAATTATGTAAAACTATGTTATTCTGTATGATTGTATTCTGTACATATGTTGACTCTGTATGTCCTCTCTGTGACGAGGTACCTTTGTAAACGAGCCTCTGGCTCAAAGGTTGTAAATCCGATTATACAATAAATAAATAAGAGGTATGTTACACTTCAAACCTCCCATTAGATGACCTATCCCTCCATGGGACTTGAATTTCCTTTTGGAAAAATAAACACTTGACCCCTTTGAGCCTGCAGCTACTTGCGACCTCCGCTTCCTAGCCTGGATGGCCTTCTTCTTAGTAACTGTCACTTCAGCTCGACGTATTTCTGAATTTCATGCCCTAATGTGTAGGGAACCTTACTTAATCTTCCATAAAGACAGAGTGCCCCTCCTTACCAGTCACTCCCTTTTACCCAAGGTAGTCTCGGAGCACATCTTAAATTAGTCTATAGAACTGCCATTCTTCTTCTCTGAGCATTTTAATTCAGGAGAATACCTCCTACACATTTTAGGTGCATTCTGAGATATTATGTAAATCGTACCAAATCATTCAGGAAGACTCCTCAGCTTTTTGTTTCCTTTGCCCCAACCAGGGAAAGCATCACAGTCACTAAGCAGACCCTCTCCAACTGGTTGGCACATTGCAAACCTTCTGTTATAAGAAATATAACAAATATAAGAAACCATTACCAGGACCTATTCAAGCCCACTCTGTCCGATCCATGGCCACTATCGTGGCCTGCTTCAAAGGGGCATCCATCATGGACATCTGCAATGCAGCCACATGGTCCACAATACATACCTTCACGAAGCACTGCAATTTAGTCATTGCTTCTCATTGTAGGACAGCCAAGGCCTTCTATCATAATGTTTCCAGCCTCCCTGGGTTTACTGCTTTAGAGTCATCCCAAGTATATTACCTGCTGCAAGAGATTACCCTTGTGGAAGATAATACAGTTGCATATTCACCGTAGCGGTAGATCTTTGAGAGGTATCTCTTGCAGCATGTACGATCCCTCCCTCATTTCCCTTCCTTCTCTAAGAAAACAGCTTCTGATCAAAATATATATATATATATATATGAGGGGGCACCCAAGGTACCTCGGTTCTCCCTCAGCGAGCTGAATCTGGCGGGGAATTGAGGATGCCTGGGACTGCCCACACTTATATAGGTGCAGGATGCTGATGTCATGTGTGGGAAGCCTCTAGGCAAAGACTGCTAGAAGAAAGCTGCTGTGCAAAAGAGCGCACTCTGGTGAGGACCCAAGTGTATTACCTGCTGCAAGAGATACCTCTTGAAGATCTACCATTACTGTGAGTATGTAACTGTACTTTCTATGAGTGATATATGTTGTTCATCCACATGGACCCACCCGATCTCCCCGGCTTCGATGCACAACCACTGCTTCTTGTGGGCAAGATGTGGTGTCGAGGTGGAGCCAAGGGATATACCAACTGGGTGGGTGGGAGAAGCCAGCTTAAAGACTTCCAGCTGATCTTAAAGGGAAAGGCAACTGCCAAGATGTGTGGATGAACAACATATACCACTCCTGTAATTACTGTTACAAGTGAGTAATCTGTGTTTCTAAAAGCTTGAAAAAGGCACAGCAGCTTACTGCATTGTGTGCCAGTCAGCTTGCTATAGCAGGCAATACCACTCATGGAAATATTACACTAAAATTATTTTTCAAAATTGGAAAGACATAGCAAAGCAGCTAAAGTGCCACTCCACTCAGAAAATAAAAAAGATGGTACAACTTAGATTTACAAAACTACTCAAAAAAATCTGTTTTGTGCCAGCTACAATGACCTATCTCCCCCTCAAAAAAAAAAGCAGAACCGTGCTTGTGTGGTAGTGGAGGGTCGGGGATTTTGTGATCGAGATGTGGAGGAGTGGAGATGTTTTGATCTTGACACTGGGAGGTTGCCCCCCCCCCCGTGTCACTGTTATGTTCTGGGGATGTGGGGTGGTGGGTGCTGAGAGGGAGGGGTTGGATAGGGAAGTGGGGGGGGCGGTCATGAACCGCTGAAAAAATAAAAAAGTAGTGCAAGCAAGCAGACTGAGGTGGAGGTGACTTTTTTTGTCACCTCAGCATGTTCGTTCGTATAGTCCATTTTCTCAAAAACATCTGCAGGGCTCCGTCCACTGCAGCCCTAAAAAGCATACCTTCCCTTCCAGTTCATCTGCAATGTCATTTATGAAGACATTGAAGAGATCTGATTCTAGTACTGAGCCCTGTGACTCTCAGTATTTACACTGTCTGTCCCCTGTCTTTGTTATCTAGTCAATAATTTTTTATGCTTGTTTGACACAATCTCCCTGCCATAAACTCATGTTGTCTGTCATCCTGGATCCAGTTTCTTTGACCAACCTTTCCTTGAGAATGACTTCATCTGCCAACTATCGATGTCAGGCTGACTGCTCTGTAGTTCCCTGGCTTGTCTCTTGCCCTTCGTTTATGCAGTGGTACTACAACAGTGGTCCTTCACTCTTGTGATACCATGCCTGTGCCTATGGAACTATTCAGTAGGTGTGTCAGAGGGGCTGCTAAAACTTGTGCCAGTTTTGTTAGCAGCATACCATCTGCCCAGGGGAGGGCCTTCAGCCCCCTGAGGCCCCGCTCCTCCATAATTATTTGCATATGAATAATAAATACAAATAATTAATACTGTAATTGCACATCCTCACCCCTCACCATCCCTATCTTTCCATGTGGAACCGGTCCACTTTTTCCTTTGTGAATACAGAGCAGAAGGATTAATTCAGTAATTCTTCCTTTCCTTTTCTGTCCTCCACTCACTTAGACCCTGTTCTTATAGTGTGACAGTACTTTTGGGGTGACCTCCCTTTTCCAACAGGCTTTCTCTGTTTAATTATGTTTTTTACAATTTATACTGTATTTTACAAATTTCTTATTTGATGTTATTTTGTATATATTTTTTTTAATTTTAAGTCTTTTGGTAACTGGGTAAGGCCCACTAAGCACAAGTGCCTGTTTTCAAGGGCGATCCGGGAACACTGGAGGTGGGTGACGTGCTCAGTCACATAGTATGCAAGTGGAAGTTGTGGTAATCAAACCCAGGTCTGCTGGATGTACCAAGCTCGTTCACAGCTCGTTTCTCTAACCTCTAGGCTATACTGCCCGACCCTTGAACTTTGCACAGCACTCAGAGCCTTTTGAATTGGGCGCTTCATAAATAAACTTTGCCTTTGCTTTGTTCCTTGTCCAGTTTTCTCAGATGTACCGAAAAATTATTCTGTCCCCTTTCATGACTCCCTCTGCTATCCTCATCTCAGTCTCTGCCTCGTTCCCCCTCATCAAACAAGTCTCTTGAAAATGGTGGGTGCAGCCCGGTTCACACAGTTATGCACACACCTGTGTCTCCTCACCAGTCCTTATGTCCTCCCATCACTGCCTTGATTGAAGAAGTTCTGGCCTGAGTTCTGATTACCAGGAATGTAGTGATGTACTTGTCCTGGTCCATGCTATTACAAGATTGCCACAGACCCTTTCTAACTACTGTCTGGCCAATCCTTGTGTTACCTTAAGGTAGGTCTGAACTAAGTCATAACTTTCAGTGGTCTAGTGGTGAATTATCCTGCTCCATATGATTACAAAATTACATGAGCACCCCCCCAGACCTGCACCAGTTTTTGTGATTCCACTATCTTGACATAGTCCTCAACTGAGTCCCCAACTTCTTGGTGGTCTAGTGGTGCAGGATACCATTGTCACTATATGTTCTTTCTTTTGGCTGCAGTGGCTCTTTATGCTGCCACTCCAGGTCAGCCCTATCCCTGTTTCCCTGAGCTGGCCACCACCTCCCCAGGACCCACCTCAGTCAGTTTTCTCCCACGACTATCCTCTCATAGTGGGATCAAAAAGGAGGAGAGCCTCTCTCGATGGACATATCCATAGCAGACTGAAGCTCGGTCCCAAGTGATGGCATGGACCCAGGCAGATCGAGTAAGGCATCATTAAGCCCCTAGACTTCTTTTGCACTTTTCACCCCACCCCTGCCATAGGACATCAAACATGTGTAAGAAGGCACTCACACAGAACATTCCTCAGCTCCTTCTCTTTGTGCCACCCAAGCTGCATTATCATCAGGCCTCCACCTGGTGGCAGTCGTAGGCCGGGTTCTCATGCCCGTTCTCCCCAAGTGAGAAGAGCAATCCGTTGGACTCTCAATCCACTCCTGCCCTGGCTGATGCTCAGCAACCTGAGATCATTCCCAAACCCAGGTCGCTGGCATGGGAAAAGGGTAAGACACGCACACAGCGCCTCAGCCCTCTTCACCACCGGATCGGCGCAGGAATTCATTTTCAACAAAATTGAATGACTTTCATTACACTGTAATAGTTATTTTCTTCTGCAGAAATGTCACAAAATGTGATTTACATAATTTTGCACAACTCATAAATGGAGGAACTAAGAGGAGAAAGTGGGAAAACTGGCCAACATAAAAATGGACATGGAAGGGGAAAGAAGATGCCAGTACTGTTTTAACAGTGGCAACATATTTTCCCAGTAATTTTATAATTTCTTGTCTTTCCACAGTGTGTCCAGTAATGCCTTTACAGCAGCCTGTTGCAATGACTTGGTCTCATCGCTAAAGATGAATCAGACCTTGGTGGAGCTGGACCTGGGCAAAAATAAACTGCTGGATGCAGGTTTGGAATCCCTTTTGACTTTGCTGGGTGATCCAAACTGCAAAATACAGCGACTGTTGTAAGTATCATGAAGTTACATTTCTGAGTCTCTGTCTTTGTCAATAGCACTTTGGGAGGGCTGAGCTGCTTGACACCTCACGTACCATCATGCCAGCAACCCAGGTTCGGGGATAGTCCTTTAGTGCTTTTATTCCAAATTTGTCACCTTGACACATGGTAAGGATATGCGTGGCCTCCTTCCTTTTATGTAAGTTTTTTTATGCCTCTGATTTTTTCCCCCAATTTCTCCCGGCCCCAGTCCCGGCCGTGCATGCACGTGTGGAGGCATGCGCATGCATGGTACCGGGACACCCCTCCTGCTGCTTTGCTGCCCCCTCCCACCTATGCTAACCATTGGACCTCCACCCAATGGCACCTGAACTACAGGCGTTTGGCAGCATCCTACGAGAATCCTGCCCCACCCCCACCGTGCCTGCTCTCCGATGACCCGAGTCCGTTCCCGAACCCGGGTCGCCAGCATGATGCGGGGTAAGGTGTCCAGCGCCTCTGGGCCATCCCGAGTGGCCTCCTTCCTGCTCACCTTCCCACCCAGTCCTATCCTTTAAAATTAGAATCCCCTCTCCCCTGACCATATGAATGGTTTAATGGGTATGGTACATTGAAAGTCCATTTTGACCTTCATTGTACTGACTGACAATTAGCAGTTAGACTTCACATTTTGAGAGGTTATTGCACACCAAGATAGCTTACAGAGTTTGAAATCTTTCTTTGAGATCTTAAAAGCTGAAAAAGGGTATTTTCCCACTTGGCAGTAAACAAATTGGCCATCATTTTCTTAAAATATACAAGGAGATACAATACATTCTAAATCTTGACAATTAGAACTTGGCGTACATAATGTTCCTTTTACTTTAATCTTTTATTTCAAGTTACAAAATTTAAATAGTGTTTGGATTTGACTGGCATATATTCAGAAGCACAAAATATAAATTGATAGGGTGATGGGGGGGAAAACAAGCACATTTGGAACTCTTTCCTTGACTGACTAATTTGCAGGTATGTAACTTTGGTCTGCTTTTTGGCTGCCAATTTCAGGAAATTATTAAGGAATGAGTGTTGACATTAATGGACTATGGTCCTGCTATTCAGAAGGTTAGCGTGGCACTAACTGGGTTAGTGCCATGTTAATCTGGGCAGGCCATATTCAGAGGCTGCTGGAGTGCTGCCCAAACTGGCAGTGTGATCGCACATTCCATACTGCTGCACCTGTGCAAATGAGGTATCCCTCATTCATACACAGTGCAACGGTATATTCATAGGTTTTGACGGTGGGTAAACCGCCGCGAGCATGGCAGTGTTTGCCACCTTCAAAACTTGGTCTTAACTATGTGTTAAGGCCGCATCCCCTCCCCACAGCGCTGGCATAATCTTGGTAGGCTAGCTTAAACCCCCCCCTCCCCTCAGAGTGACGACCCCATCTGATCAAGTGTCAGCCCCTACTTGGCCAAATGCTGAGGACCCCCCACCACACCTCCTCTCACCCCACTTACCAGTCATGCTTTCAACAATTGTAGCTGGCACAGTCCTGCACATACCTCCTGGCTGCTTCTGCAGTACTTGGATTGTGCTCAGTGCATGTCAAATGGAAGTGTCCGGAGAGCTGTGCCAGTGGCAGTCATTGACAGCATGACCAGTGACCAGGGTGGGGGGGTGCTGGGTAGTGGTTCCTCAGCAGGTGGGGGGGTTGCACTCAGTTCGGGGGATCTGCACTGGTGGGGCGCTAGACACCAGGGAGGGCTCTTTACTGTCATACAGGGGTGATCAAGGGGAGAGGGGTCCACTAGGCACCAGAGAGGGCTAGTTACTATTATACAGGGTTTGTTGTAGAGAAGAGGATCCAGTAGACACCAGAAAATCCTTACTGCTTCCACTGTGCATTGGTGCTAGGGGGTTGACGCATGCATGCATGCAGATGAGCCTGTAATGGGCATGCAAATGGACCCTTAGTGCATGCATTCCCAGTGGGCTTATTTGCATGCTAGGGCTCAATATGTCCACAGGACCCATGATGCTATCCTGGTTTGGGCATGCTATCTCCTGTGGAGACCATATGTAGCCTTGGGTCATGTTAGCATAGCTCATATTCACATTACGCTGCACCAGTACGGTCCCGTATTCAGTCAGTGCTCTGTTAGGGCATGCTAAGTGGCTGAATATACCTTAATGTTGGCCATGTACTTTTTTTTGGTACAGTACTACAGGCTGCACAGTGCTGTTGACTGGCTTTGAATATCAGGACTATGATGCAAACATTTGAGGAGCGGATCATTTTCTTCTGTTTAGTATAAATTCCATTTAATTTTTGTAATGTTTTCGCCTGAAAAATATACTGCCAAAAGCTCAAGACATTTTTGGATTTTACAACAATATGGTTGTCCATCAACTGACCCTTAAACTTACTTTTAAATTATGTCTGAGCCAGTCTACCTCTCCAATCAAAAAAACATCCCTTTCTACAAAACCTTGTAACACCAACAAACACCCCCAAGTCCCATCTTTAATTTAATATGGCTGGTTATGCCACTCACATCAAATATCTGGTTGCTCCTGACACTTATGGAAATGATTAAACACTAAGGCTAGGCAAAATTTATCTTCTGGCAGCAGAATTCTGGTGATATTATGATTTCACTTCTACAAAACTCCCACTAAAATTTCACAAAATTTCACCATATTTGTAATTTCAGTTATTGCCATCTATTAAAGAAGTGTTTGTCCAGATTGCACCAAATTTGGTATGGCAAATTTACCAATCCCTGTGGAGAAGTGTAGCACATTTTAGATCTCTGTCTTTGACTGAGTTATAAGCCTTCAAACTTCCAGAAATTTTAATATTGTGTGTCACAAATATGTACTGTAAACTACAGAATTTTAGGCCACCATGACTTTAAAACTAGACAGTGGAATATCACCAACTGTGTTAGCTTCATTGACCTCAAAAAGGTGAGACGCTGTGTGCGTCAGCTCTCTAATCTCTTACTCAAAGGCTGGCCAAGTTATCCGCAGCCAATGATTGACAAATCACATCAGTAGTTAAATTTGAATTTCATGAGCCTGTGTGAAAATGTTGGAATTTTGTGATACATTTGTCGAAACCATATCTATACATTTTGCCCAGCAAATACACTTGAGCTGCTATTGTGGATGGAGGAAAAGGCTGGGTATGCTAGTGTAACCCCCCTGTTAGCTGGGGTTACTAGAATCCCAGTAAGACCTAGTGGTAAGCAGGGAAGGCAGCTTGTGAAACTCCAGTTAAATGGATTTCACACTGTCTCACTCTGAGCTGAGACTGAGGGATGACATCACCATAGAACTATCGCAGCTGCATAAACTACACTGGAATGCTGCAGTTGGAAGTTAGGATAGAATGTTGGGGAAATTTGAACAGAGTCTGTGTGCAGTCTCGGAGAGAGGCAGTAGCACAGCTGTCTGTGTGCAGGCTCTCAGCGCCTTAAGCTCTGTTTTAGAGCTACTGTAAGGGAGGTGTGTGTTTCCACCATAAGAGGAACACAGAAGCTGATCGTTTAAGTGGTGGAGACTGCTGTTACTGGTCCAAGTGCTCCATCCCTGAGGGGATGGGGGGAGGAGGTTTGCCTGTTTTCCAGGGGCAACTCTCCTGGTTCCGGCTAAGAGAAGAAGCTGCCTATTTCAAGTTGTGCTGTGGGAGAGAAATTCCTGTGAGGAATCGTCTGTGGGGCACCTGCAACCAAAGGGTGAGTTCGCTGTGACAGCAGGCCAATGTTTTTCACCTGAACTGTTGGAACGTAGGGATTGGACTACTTAATCTGTAGGAGGTCTAGTGTAATAGACTTTGCTGGTTAATTCAAGTAGGTACAAGTCCAGCACAAAGAGTGAAGTAAAGTGGGGATTGGACTGCTTAATCAGTGGGGGGCCTAGAGCAATGGGCTAAGCCAAGTAAAAGTATGTTCAAGTCCAGCACGATGGGAAAGCAAGACGAGTAGAGGAAATGTGACATACATTTAGCCTTAATCTACACTGCTAAGCTTTACAGAATGAGATGTTTACTGTCCAGAGAAATGGCCGGGTATGAATTGTGGGACAGAGAGGTGGGAGACCCCCCCCCCCATTAGTAGTAACCAAATTCACCTCTTCAGATTTGCTCTGTGGCACCTTTACTTTCTCTCAGGTACTTGGCCAGTGCCTGAGGAAAGTACCCAGATGTGGGATTAAAAGGATAATTCCCTGATAGAACTGAGGTGCTCTTAGGTGGTTTAGGGAACCACCAGAAAAATGTATCCATGACAAATGGAAGGTGCGCTTAGGTGGTTTAGGGAGCCACCAGAAAAGGTTTCCATGACATGGAAGGTGTCCGAGTGGCCGGCAGGGGAGCCAAGCCAGGGAAAACCCAGAATAGTGTACAAGTTCGGGCTGTGTACCCAAAGCAGCTTGCAAGTCCGGGCTGGGTTCCCGGTGGGATCAGGGCCTGAGGGCTGAAATGTTGAAGAAGTGTTTTTGTTCCTTTTAATCTGCATTACCAGAAGTGTAGCCCCATGGTGGTCCATCTGTGCTTTGTTTGTTCTGTTTGGATGTGAATAACAGCCACACTTTAGAATCCCATTTCTGGTATTGGACATTACAGTTATTGCTTCCTGTGTTTGGAGTTACTTGGGTGCCGCTGTGCAGAGTAGCCAGACCTAGCCCTTGTGCCAAGTAACCTATTCCTCCCCGAACCCAGTCCCCACCTGGTACTGCTGTCAGATTCAAACAGCATACTGCCTGTCATTTGCAAAAGGCAGGGTTGGGGGGCTTACACTAGTAATATGATACCATTCATAGGATGCTCCATATTAAAGTATAGTGTTGTCAAGTGTCAGGTCAGTAACGAGTGAAGAACCATGAAGAATAGTCCTTGGCATCACTGTGCACTAGCCTATCTTCTTGAAACATGCCAGCTAAGCACTAGAGCGCACTGACAAAAGGACTTGTTGAAGCACATGCAGCATTGTTACTTTATAAGGGGGTGGCACCTGGGTTTAAATGCCAGAAAGTGCAAAGTCGTGCACCTGGGGCAGGGAAACCCAGGGGCTGTGTATAAGATGGGGAGGTACTCCCAGTTACCAAGCAAGAAAGGGATCTTAGGTAATCATCTTTTTTTTTTTCCCATCATAAATTTTTATTGTTTTTCCAAAAGCAGAAAAGAATAAAATAACAGCCATCAGGATTCCATAATATCATGGATGACACACAATACATTATTACAGTAAATAAATAGGTGTGCACTCGTAACATGAAAACTACAAACCAACTATCAAAGTACCATTAAAACAATATGTAGCTCATTTTTCATATTCTTTAAATGGAGAAACATATGAAAAATTTCCAAATTTTCAAATAAATTCTTCATAAGGTAGGTCCCTAACCCATTCTGTCTAGAAAAGGTTCCCAGATTTTGTAAAACAACTCAAGTTTGTCAAGAATACTGTAACGTATTCGTTCATTATTGGCCAGTACTGCCATACTGTCATACCATTCTTTTAAAAGTGGAATATTTGGGATTTCCAGTTTCTTATTTGATGATCTTAGGATGACAGGGCAGTGAAACAAGGCAGTAAGCAAGGCTAGCTGGATGCTGGGCTGAATAAGGAGGGGCATTTCTAGTTGGGAGAAGTGAGGTAGTTATGCCACTATTTTGTTTGCTAGTGAGAACCCACCTCAAGTACTGTGTCTATGTCTGGAGGCCACACCTCCACAAGGATACTGACAGGGTGGAAGCAGTCCAGAGGAAGGCTACCAAAATGGTGCTGGGGTTGCACAAGAAACCATATGAGGGGAGGCTGCAGAAGCTCAACACACTGTATATCCCAAGAAAAGAGTGAGGGGGGACATGACTGAGACCTTTAAGTACCACATGGAGGTGAACAAGGTGCAAGTGGGGAGTCTGTTTCAGAGTAGGAGGAGTACCAAAACACGGGGGGCATGCAGTGAAACTTGGGGGGGATTTAAGAGGGATGTGAGGAAATACTTCTTCACAGAAAGAGTGGTGGGTGGATGGATGGAAAATCCTGCCAGAAGAGGTGGTGGGGGCCAAACCAGTAGGGAGCTTCAAGCATGCATGGGATAGGTATATGGGCATAAAAGGTAGAGGGGAACCTGTGACCAAATAGGGTCCAGTGTGTAGAAATAAGTAAGAAAAATAGACAGACTAGATGAGCCTACACGTCCTTTTCTGCAATCAAATTCTATGTTTCTAATGCCACCTGTTGACTCTTTAACAACCCTGTAGATAAAGTGTATTTTTGCCTTAGAAAACTGGCACCTAGTGGCACCAAACATTACAGCTAGTTAGGACTGAGGCTGAGCATCACTGTCACAGGGGTGTTGGAAGGGCATTGCAGGGCCATAATGCTTGTGCAGGTAAGGTGATTAACCTGTCTGCAGTATAAGTCGAATGTGATCAAATGGCCAACCCAAAACGGACTGATGTTCTGCAAAGAGGGAGAGAGTATGGTCTTGTCAATGGAAAGGGAACGCAAAGGGATTTGAACTATAGCATAGGGAAGGTAGCTAGTGCAGGGGTCACCAGTGGCAAAGATGTCTGGGATTGCCAATGGAATGACAACATGGCTAAGTATCAAAAGAATAGTAGACAGCCAGTTGGTGCGAGAAAGTATGCAGGTAGAGTTCTCGCTTGAAAGTAGGACATACGTGACTCACAACACTCAAAACTGACTGATCTGAGCACCAAGTACTGGTCCAGAACTTAGAGGAACTCACATAGACATGATAGGAGAAGAAAATGACTGGCAAGCTAAGAAGGAAACATTCTGGCTATTCCAAAGGGTTAAAAGGACACTGTCAGCTGTTAGTCTGTTTTTTTTGTTTGTTTTTTTTTTGTGCCCAGACAAAAGGATTGATCTTCATCGAGGGTATCTCTTTCAGCAGACCACACCTCTGGAACTATAAGCCATCAGGCGCTAGGACCACATGGAACCTTTTGCAAGCAGTCCGCCAGGGCTGTCACGACAACCTCAAGATGTCGGCTGCTACATCAACGTGGGCGTCCCTTCCCTCCTCAGTTCTTTTCCAGTTGTCAGCCATAGTCATCAGACTGCTGATAGAAATGCCGCTGTGATTGTCACTACTTTATTTTACACAGATACACAGAAGGTGATGGCAGATAAGGACCTTGTGGCCCACCTAGTCTGCCCCTTTTCCCTACCTAATGCATTACTGCAGACCCTAGATGATCTGTGGCTTACCCTCTCTTCCCTACTGGTAGAGTATTCTTATGTCTATTCCATGCATTCTTGAATTCCCATTTTGTTTTTCCACTACTCATTCTGTGAAAAAGTACTTCTCCACGTTGCCCCTGAGTCTACTCCCCCTCTAGCCTCATATCATGCCCCCTTGTTCTTGTACACCTTCTTTTCTAAAAGAGGCTACCCTCCTATACCTTGTTTATACCCCTGATGTACTTGAATGCCTCTGTCATATCCCCCCTGTCCTCCAGAGAATACATATTGAGGTCCTCTAGTCTTTTCTCATATGACTTTTGGTGCAGTCCTTGCACCATTTTTGTTGCCCTTCTCTGGACTGCCTCTATTTTGTCTATGTCCTTCTGGAAATGTGGCCTCCAGAACTGGACACAGTACTCCAGATGAGGTCTCACTAGTGATGTGTTTCAGTGGCATAACCACCTCCTTTTTTATGACTGTGGGCGGAGTCTACAGGAGCATTGCATGTACAGAAGGAGTGATGTCATGTTTTCTGTCCGTGGAACTGACTGAAGGTGTAAATAGTCTCCTCCGCCTTACCTTCCTCCAAGAAATGTTTTCCGCCATCAAATAAACACGCTTTCATGTTAGTCAATGGTTACAGGGTACTATTTTCTTTCTTAAATGGGTGGTACAAGAACTGGAATCTGAGTAGTGGGAGGCAGCATTGTTTTTTGGGGGGAAGTAAGGTCCACCTCGCCTCCACCCAAGAAGCTCCAAAAGGTCCATCCCACCTATTTTTTATTCATGTGGGAGGGGCATGAGGTGGATCTATCATCCTGAAAGAGGACTCACGTTTGGGATGTGAACCAAGGAACAGTAGTCTGTGGAGTCCCTGCATTATGTTAAGGACTGGAACAGAAGATACTTAAAATGCCTTCAAACTGATTTAAAAACCCTTGGAACAAATGATTATCAGAGTCACCTGGTATCTCAAAAGGAAAGACTAAGAAGTGTCTAAAAACTAAGTAAAATAGATAGCTTTCAGGTATTTCTTAAACATTTACACAGAGACACAGAAATGTGACTGCAGAGAAAGGCACCACGGCCCATCTAGTCTGCCCAGTACCCTACCTCACCCTTCTGTTATGCTTCCACCCTCTTTTCCCAACCCCTTAAATCTATCCCAAGCCCTCCTGAACCCCTCCACCGTTTCAGCTACCACTACCTCCTTCGGCAGCTTGTTCCAGGCCTCCACCACCCTCTCCATGAAAAACTGCCCCCTGACATTAACTCTGTGTTGCCCACCTTCTAGTTTGAGGCTACATCCCCTCGTGTTCACTCTCTTATTCAATTTGAAGAAGCTGTTACCCTCTACCTTATTTATTCCCTTCAGATACTTAAAGGTCTCAATCATGTCCCCCCTCTCCCTCCTAGTCTCCAGAGGGTATAAATTCAGCCCGCTCAATCTTCTCTCATAGGGTATATCTTGCATCCCTCGTACCATTTTGGTTGTCCTTCTCTGCACCCTCTCCATCAGCTCAACATCTCTTCTTAGGTGAGGCCTCCAGAACTGCACCCCATACTCCAGATGCAGCCTAACCATGGTTCTGTATAATGGCATTAGCACCTCCCTCTTCCTGCTATTAAAACCCCCTTGCAATGCAGGCCAACATTCCATTTGCCTTTCCCACCGCCCTGCTACACTGGCTGCCCACCATGAGGTCACGCGATACCATAATCCCCAGGTCCCTTTCTGTTTCCTTCTCCTTAATCACCAACCCCCAAGGGAGTAAGTTTCCCTCCTAGTCTTCCTCCCCAGGTGCATCAGCGAGCACTTTTGTGTATTAAACTTCAATATCCAGGTGCCAGACCACCCATCTCACTAGGTGAATCCACCCTATTGCAGACCTTTGTATCATCTGCAAACAGGCACACCCGTCCCTCCGGGCCCTCTGCTAAGTCATTAACATAGATGTTAAAAGAGTGTTGGTCCTAGCACTGACTCCTGTGGCACCCCACTGGTCACTGCCCATTCCCTGGAATGTGTCCCATTTACCACCACCAACTGACTCCTTCCCTTCAACCAGTTTTCCACCCACCTGGTGATCTTGTTGTCCACCCCTAGTCTGTCCAGCTTATGTACCATTCCACCATGCGGAACAGTGTCGAAGGCCTTATTGAAATCCAGATAGGCCACGTCTACAGCTCCTCCCTGGTCCACTATCTGTGTCACCCCATCGAAAAACTCTATCAGGTTAGTCTGACAGGACCTTTCCTTGGTGAAGCCATGCTGCCTGTCATCCTGCGTGCCATTCATCTCCAAGTATTCTATTAACAGAAGTAGGAGGTTGTTCAGGAAAGAGGTTTGGTTTTATCTCCTGTTTTAACTGAAATATTTGAATAGTTTTGTACTTGAAATTAGTTCTGTGTGTTAAAAATTACTTCTTTGAGTTAGAACTGTTACTTGGGCTGTGATATTGTAACTATTGGGGCTTGTGTGCTGGGTGTGGGAACACTCGTTTGGCAGTGATAATTAGAGTGAAATTTAAATGTGATGTTTGCCTGGTGGTGGTAGAGCCCTCCCACGCACCCTGTTTTGTAGGCTTTCTTAAATACTGTATAGCCACTGGGGGGTTGGGATTGAAAGGCTGTGCATTTCTGTTTGTGACTGAAATTTGAAGCAACAGGAACTGGTGGGCCTGTGACATCATACAGTACCTGATGTCTGCATACACACACTGTTAGTGGGACTGGACACACACTGGACTGTATGTGTTTGTGAGACTTGGGAACTTTATTGGTGGGGTTGAAATTGGGTCCATAAACAACTGCAGTCAGTATAGAGAGAGACTGTATTCCAGGGGAAGGGACTGAGAAAAGGGGTGTGTGTGCCATTATGAACAGAGAGGGACAAACACGGTGGCCACATTTCACCATGGCAGGCACCTTCAGAA
The DNA here is from genome assembly GCA_016271365.2 of Neoceratodus forsteri. Lineage (NCBI taxonomy): Eukaryota > Metazoa > Chordata > Ceratodontiformes > Ceratodontidae > Neoceratodus > Neoceratodus forsteri. The sequence continues at coordinate 63,027,975 of CM028133.1, read as the reverse complement.
GGGTTGTAGGCTACATAGGCTGTGGGATGGCAATAATTCTCAATTGGGCCTGGAGTGAGGGAGACTGCCCGCTCTGTAGACAGCTGTCTTGTATCAGGAGTGAAGTATATTGGTTAAGGAGTAAGCTGGGGGAGTTGGGGGGGTGTCCAAGGATAAGGGGTGTGGATATGGGTGGCAGAAGGGTGGGGCTGAGGGGAGGGCGGGGGCAACGCTCAGAAATTACAGGACGTTACGTTACAGCAAGCAGGAGGGGGGATATTAGGGACAGCGGACCATTAGATAGGGATGTTGACACTAAGGGGAAAACATATGGAGGAAACATTCCGAATATAAAGAGAGTGGAGGGGGAAGAGTCAGGAGGGGCTGTTGTGGGGAAGCCTAGAAGAGCAGACAGTGAGAAGGGAGGGGCTGTTGTGGGGAAGCCTAAAAGAGCAGACTGTGGGAAGGGAGCTCCTAAGGAGAACAGGGCAAGAGGGGAGGAAGAGGGGCAGTCAGGGGAAACTCAGGTTACTTGATGGAGGCTGGCATAGAGTGTTACAATAAATTTGAGCTACTAAGCAACCTAGAGGGGGAGGAAGGGGTTGGTGGAAATGAGGAAACTGATACAGAGGCCGGGGGGAGTGAGTCGGATACCCATAGGGCATCACACACCAGCAATGGAAAGGATAGAAATAGTCACAGAGGGAGAAGGGGAAACATAAATATTAAGCAGATGGAGGAGATGCAACATATTGCAGACATGAGGGAGTAGAGCACGACTGGAGAGAAACTGGGAGACGAGGTGGGGGGGCCCCCTTCAGCGGGGGGGTCTGTACCAAGGATGGGGCCCTAGGTAAAGGGGTCCCACAGAGGGCCTCTGGAGATAGGGGTACTATTACAAGGGGGGAGGATGGCAGTGTGGGGCAAGGGGAAACCATCAGGGCCAGGATAAATGGTTCGGATAAGAGAGGGTTAAAGGGGACACCTATTCAGGGGGATCTGAGTTAAGTGGGCAAAATAACAAGGGAGGCAGAAAGGGGAGGGTGACAAGGGGGTCTCTAATAAGGCAGGAAGACTCCCTTGGAATTGAGATCACAAATAAAGGGGGGCATGGGGGGTTGAGAGCGCATAGTGGAGGTAACCATAAGGATGATGGTGGTGTTAAGGTTCTGTTATTGGGAGACTCAATGATTAGGGGGTATCCAGTGGGAGGGACAGGGGGGTGGATGCCATAGCCAGGTGAAGGTAGTGAGTATCTCTGGGCTGACAGTGCACAGAGCAAAGTTCATGGTGTATGAACTGGTTAGGGATTGTGGAGGGAAACCGGATTTCCTGGTGCATTTGGGAACTAACGATCTAGAGGGAAATAGCGTTTTGGAAATCCAAGCGGGGTTTCAAGAACTTGCCAGAGTCTTGTCAGGATAATGGATGCAACATTTCCTTTTCGGAGATATTGTCAGTATCAAAGGCCTCTGCGGAGAAAAAAATGAAGATCACAGAGGTTAATGACTGGCTCAGGAAGTGGGCTGAAGAGAGTGGGTTGGGGGTGTGAGGGAACTGGAAAGGAGTTTGGGAGGATAAGGGACTGTATGCCACGGACAGGCTTCATCTTGCCCCATTAGGGAAGGAAGTCCTTAAACAGGGGGTGGCTGACTACATTCAAGAAAGGTGAGGTTTAAACTTGTGAGAGGGGAGGGATAAGGGAGGGACTGACCAGAAGCCCTCTCCTCCAGATGAGGAGTAGTCTTCAAACCGGGGGACAGACTGGGGAGGAGGTTTCAGGAGGAGCAGATGTAGGATGGAAGTGTAAGGAACCTGGGTGGGGTTCGACAAAGGGATCAGGGATAAGGGGTGGGGGTTGTGTTAGTAAATGCCAGGAGCTTGGGAAACAAGTTGCCAGAGTTCCAAGCCATGCTATTCAAGGAGGGGGGGTGGATGTGGTGGCGGTCATGGAAATGTGGGCCAACAAAAGCCATGACTGGGACCTAAACGTGCAGGAGTACACTATGCTTAGGAAGGCTAGAAAGGAGGGTAGAGGGGTTGGAGTGGCTATGTTCATTAGAGATGACATAGAAATTGCTAGGGTAGAAGAGGCAGAGGGAAACGTGGAGGACTTATGGGTCATCTTACGAACCCCAGCAGGAGGTAAGGTCAAGCTGGGTGTAGTATATAGGCCCCCTGGGATGGGTCATGTTCTGGAGGATGGTTTGCTGGACAACATCATTGCCCAGTGTGGACCAAAAGGGGAAGGAGTGGTGTTGATGGGGGACCTTAATATGCCAGGTACAAACTGGGGAACTATGTCCTCTAAGGTGGCCAAGGAGCAGAGGCTGCTGGGCGGCTTCCAGGATGTGTTCTTAACACAGCATGTGATGGAGCCCACAAGGGAGGGGCATGTCCTGGACATGGTTCTGGCAGATGGGGATCTTGTAAGGGACCTGGTTTTAGAGGATTCTCTGACTGGGAGCGACCACAATACTGTCTGGTTTCAAATAAGCATGGGGGGAAGGGGGGAGAGATCTAGGACACTGGCAGTGGACTTCAGGGGCAAACTTTGTGGGCATGGGAAATACTCTCAAGGATCACGTTAAAGGACTTAATAACCAGGAAAATAGATTTATCAGTGCTATGTCACATTTAGGTCTGGATCAACATGTTAAAGTACCAACTAGAAATAATAATGTTTTAGATTTAATATTCTCAAATGTTAAAGGTGATAATGAGTTGGTCAGCAGTATGGCTCCTTTAGGAAATAGTGACCATCAGATAATTAAATGGTCATTTAATCTCCTTGTGAATAAATCATGTGGAAGAACAGAATTTAAAAATTTTAACAGAGCTAATTATAAGGTAATTAAGGAATATCTATCAACATGGAATTGGGAACAAGAGTTAATTGGGCTAACTATAGATGACATCTGGCTAAGAATTAAGGCGAACTCCAATATTGTATACATAACATGGGTACCAACAAGAGTTAAATATATTGGACTAAAGAGGTCCGCCTTGGTACACTAGGGAAATTAAAAGTTAGTCTTAGCAAAAAAAAGCATTTAATAAATATAAAAGAATACTATTGATTTAAACTGGTCTAAATTTATAACTAAAGCTAAAAAGGTAAAATCACATAATCAGAAGGGCAAAACAGGAATTAGAGAGAAACCTAGTTGGTACACATTATAATAATAAAAAAAGGTTCTTTAATTATATTGGCTCTTTAAAAATTGCGCCTACCTTAGTGGGACCATTAAAAATTATTGATGCTGATATTAACGATGAACAGGATATAGCAAATGAATTTAATGATTACTTTGGCAGTATATTCCAAAAAAAGTGTGAGTTTACGTGTTTAAAACCAACTACTTTAGATCTGGAGATTAAATTTAGTGTGGCTGAAACTTTCTATATTATGGACTCTTTAAAGCCATCTACATCGTGTAGTCCTGACGGTATTCCTGCTATATTCTTAAAAAATCTCTCGTATGAATTGGCCGGCGTACTTACCTATTTATTTAACGAGTCATTACAGAAAGGTATAGTGGTTAACGACTGGTGTGATGCTGAGGTTATTCCTATACATAAATTTGGATCTATGAAAGAGTTAAAAAATTATAGACCTATAAGTCTTACTTCTAATGTATGTAAAATTATGGAGAGATTAATTCTTGGCAAAATCAGTACTCATATTTTGGAAAGTGGTCTAACTGATATATTTCAACATGGTTTTCAACCTGGAAGATCATGTCAGACCAATCTGCTTGACTTTTTTGAACCAGTTAGTGAGGCTTTGGACCTTGGTTTGCCGGTAGAAGTTGTCTACCTTGACTTTGAGAAGGCTTTCGACTCCATTTCATGATATATTATTTAAATGTTTACTTGAAGTAAAACTTAATAATTACTTGACTAGATGGATTATGCAGTGGCTATCTAACAGAGACAACGGGTATGCTTGAAGGGCTTTTCCCCATGGACATTGGTTACTAGTGGAGTTCCTCAGGGATCTGTTTTGGGGCGGTATTGTTTAATATACTTATAACAGGTTTGAATGTAAAAATGGTAATTGGATGATTAAATATGCAGATGATGCTAAATTAGGAGGATTGTTAATAATTCTGATACTATATCCATATTACAGGAAAATTTAAATAATGTATCTGCATGGGTTAGTAATCATAAGCTGAAATTCAATGCCAATAAGTGTGGGGTTATGCACTTTGGAAGTAATAATATGTGTGCAAATATTATATAGGGAATCACACGTTAAGCGTTATTACTTCGGAGAAAGATTTAGGTGTTATTATTAACAACGAATTAAAATTTACTGAACACTTAAATTTTATGATTAAAAAATGTTCCAGACTCTGTAACTGTTTATTCAGAAATATTAAAAGCAGAGAACCATCAATTTTGGTCCCCTTATATACTAGTATTATAAGAACTAATTTTGATTACTGTTCTTCATTTTGTGTTCCCACACTGAGGGGTGATAAATTATCTAGGGAGAAGGTACAAAAAAGGTTTACTAGGAATATTGTTGGTATGGGACAGTTGTCTTATGAGGAAAGACTCAAACAACTTAATTTATATAGCATGGAATATAGATCTATACGAGGGGATCTCTGTTTATTATACAAAGCATCCCGAAATGAATACCTTTTTGATACATTGCATTTGAAATGGAACTCTACTACAGTCTTAACCCGTAGCATAACTTAAAATTATTCTTACCAATTAATCGAACTACTAAAAGAACACTATTTTTTACTCAACGAATAGTTCCAATTTGGAACTCACTACCGTATAAAGTGGTGAATTGTGAAAACTATTTAAAACTTACTTGGATAAATATATGAATGACTATAAATTTGTAACCCACTTAGCTTAAGTGGCATGATCTTAAATGGGCTAGTCCCTCGATCGTGTATTTCACCTATGAACCTATGAAGGGGATTACATCAATGATAAATGTGGAAAAGAGATGGGAGGTCATAAAACGGGGACTTCATGGGGCAGTCAGGACCTGCGCTAAGGTGAAACATAAGGGAGCAAGGTCACATAAACCATGCTGGTGGTCCAGTGAGGTTCAGATAGCGGTCAGAGAAAAGAAGGTGGCCTACAAAAAATATAAAACAACAAGAAGGGATAGAGAAAAGGAAATGTACCATCTTGCATCTAGAAAAGTCACCCGGATGGTGAGGGGGGCAGAGTCAAGTAAAGAGCAGCGGCTGGCACAGGGGATATGTGGAGGGGAAAAGGGGTTCTTCCGGTACATTGGGGAGCGGAGAAAAACTAAGGGCCATCTTGGCAGATTGAGATCAGAGGAAGGGTGGGTGGAAGAGGCGAGGGACCAGGCAGAGGTATTAAATGAGTACTTCACCTCTGTGTTCACTAGGGAGGGGGATGGGATATCTACAAAGCAAGGCAGAATGGAGATAGAAGTGGTAGTGAGTGGGAGCAGGGGAGCAACAGAAATGGAGGAAGAGGGAGGGAGAGGTACCCCAGGGGTGTCACATCAGGATAAGGATAAAAAGGCCAGTAAGGTGGAGGGGACAGATGATGCTATCTCCACGGAAAGGGTGTGGTTAGCCCTCAAGGCCCTAAAGAAAGATAAATCTCCTGGTCCGGATGGCATTCATCCGAGAGTACTATGGGAATTGGCCGGACATACTGGCTGCACCCCTGGCAGAGCTCTTCAGCAAGTTGTTGAGACAGGAGGGTACCACCTGAGTATTGGCCGAGAGGCATGTGGTGCCAATCCATAAAGGGTGTCGAGGAAGTACCAGGTAACTATAGACCCATCAGTTTGACCTCGGTGGTGGGAAAATTAATGGAAGTATACTAAAGGAACGATTGGGGGTGTACTTGGAGGAGTTGGGAGTTCTGGATAGTCAGCAACATGAGTTTGTGCCAGTTAGATCATGTCAAACCAATCTTGTGGAGTTCTACGAATGGGTAACATCAGGACTGGACAGGGGAAAGCCTCTGGATGTATTATTCTTGGACTTCAGCAAGGCGTTTGACTCTGTCCCCCACAATTATTTATTTATTTAGTTTTTGTTGACCGGGTAAGTGCACTAGACAAATACTGCCTATTTTCAGGCACGACCGGGGAGGAGGGGGATACAGATGAATGCCAACTGACCTTGAACCAGATTAAGCTGTTGGTGGTATTTTTGAGTAAATGAAAATTTGGCCAGGAACCGGAAATTCCCTACTCTTTGAGAAGTGCCATGGGATCTTTAACATCCACCTGAACTACCACCAATCCAGGCAGATGGGACCTCGGTTTAACGTCTCATCTGAAGGCGGCACCTCAGAGTGCAGCACCCTCTCATGCTACACTACAGTGTCAGTACTGGGATATTAACCCAAGTGCCAGATGTGGGAACTGAACCCACAGCCCTCTGATCTCCCGGCCTCAGAGGCGAGTGTGCTGCCAACTGAGCCACTGACACTGCTATGGTCTGGTGGAGAAACTGACGGGGTTGGGAGTAGGCCCTTTGATGGTCAGATGGACTGAAAACTGGCTAGCTGGATGCACCCAGAGAGTAGTGGTCAGTGGGGAGCTCTCGAACCCTAGAGCGGTCGGTAGTGGGGTACCTCAGGGCTCGGTCCTGGGTCCGATCCTGTTTAATGCATACATATCGGACATCAGGAAGGGTATAGGGTGTGAAATGAGTCTGTTCGCTGATGACTGCAAGATGGGAGCAGTAGCTGAGGGGGAAGAGGGGAGGTTGGCCCTGCAAGGGGACCTGGACACCCTGGAAAGCTGGGGTCACACATGGAAATTAAATTTCAACATCACCAAGTGCAAGGAGTTACATCTTGGGTGGGGAAACCCTAAACTCAGGTACACCCTGGGAGGGGAGGGGAGGCGCTGGAGGCCTCAATGGGGAAAAGACCTAGGGGTCATGGTGGATGCATGTATGAATAACTCTGAGCAGTGCAGGAGAGTGGCTAGCAAGGCAAACAGGATGTTGGGATGCATCGTAAGGGGGATCACCTCTAGGAGCAGGGAAGTGATTCTGTCGCTGTACAGTGGACTGGTTAGACCACACCTTGAGTACTGTGTACAGTACTGTAGACCACACTTGAAGAGGGACATACAGCTCCTGGAGAGGGTACAGAGGAGGGCAACTAAGATGATACAAGGACTAGGGGATTTGACGTATGAGGACAGACTTGAGCTCTGCCTGTTTTCATTGGAGGAGAGGAGAAGCAGGGGGGACATGATTGAGGTCTTCAAGTACCTCAAGGGAATAAATAGATGTAAACTAATGGAGGATCTTTAGACTAAAGCAGGAGGTATCACCAGAGGGCATGGTTTGAAGTTGGAAGGTGGAAGGGTGAGGGGAAGAGGAGGAGGTTTTCACTGAGAGGGTAGTGGACCCTTGGAATGCGCTGCCTGGCGAGCTGGTTCAGAGATCCACAGTGGAGGGCTTCAAGAGAGGGTGGGACAGACACAGAAAGTGGATGTATCAGATGATGGCCTAGCCCAGGGGGGTGGGGATGGATGATAGTGGTTTCTGGAACACAAGGCGGGGGAGGGCCTCGGCACCCAACTAGGGATCTGAGGTTCGAGCTGACTCGATAGACCGTAAGGCCTAATCTGCTGGCAATTAGTATGTTAGTATGTTAACATGATCTTAAGTAGTGTTTCCATTACCTTCCCCCCACCAAGGTAAGACTAATAGGACAGTAGTTTTTGACCTCGTCCTTCCGCCCCACCTTATGTAGTGCAACCATCTCTGCCTTCTTCCTGTCCATTGGCACCACCCCTGTGACCAAGGACAAGGTTAAACAGCCTCGATAGATGCAGCTCCAGTTCATCCTTCACCTCCTTGAGAACCCTTGGGTATATTCCATCAGGCCCCAGTGCCTTGTCTACCCTAAGTCTACCTAGCTCTTCCCTTACTCCTTCAGCAGTGAATTCTGCCACAGCCACCTGCCTTTGGCTGTGACCTTCCCCCACCCCATCCTGGTCCCCTACCCTCCCTTTCCTCCATGAAGATTGAGGCAAAATAGCTGTTTAATACCTCTACTTTTTCAAAGTCCCCTTCCAGTATTGTTGCACTTCCCCCCTTATCCTTATATACTAAAAACAAAGTTCAGCTTTTGGGATTAACAATATTTGTTCACCATATTCTATCTATCTATCTATGTATATAGTTTATCTTTTTAGTAGTTTCAAAATCTTGAAAGCATTGGTGTTACTAATGCATTTAGAAATACATTTTTTTAATTGTCTTTACAGATAAATCGTGCATGTTCATGTGAGGGCATATTTTGGGGGGATGGGGTTCAAATTATTTTAATCATGGGCACAGTGCTTGGTTAACACAGTCTGTGATGAAGTGTATTTTTCTTTTTAAGTTTGAGAAGTGGAGTTGACTTGCACAGATGGATAGTACAGACACCATAGAAGAAGCAGAAAGAGTTAAACACTTCCTGGAACTTTCTGCATAACAAGTTCCCCTAGGCACCTCACAGCATTTGACACTACCATCCTAAGAGCAGTCAGTGTGTTACTTTACAGGACATTGCATAGCAAGAGACTTAGCCTTCCCTTTTTCCGAATAATATACCAATTTCATTCTCAGGCAGGCAATTCTGGGCTACTGTTTATATTCTACTGAATCTTCTTAAAGGAAAACTGCATGTTAAAATCGGGAATATATGTATTACTACCAGTTTTGAGTTCTCAAATCAATCCAGTGTTTTGTTTCTGCCTAGGCTGTTAGAGGAGTTTTTCTAATTTTCCCTGGGTGTTTTATGACGTGTGGGGCTGTCATTCAAGTTTGTTTTATTGCATCTTCTCTAAGTTAGTCTTCACAGCATATCCTTTGGTGTGATGTCTAATAACCCCTACAGCAGGCCAGTGTCTTGCTTAGCCACAGCAGAGAAAAAACACTGCAGCCAGGATTCACAGTGCTATACAATATACTATAGAAAGTTACATGTTTTAACACACACACACACATCCCAAGCAGAACACAGCTGGATAAGGTACCAGTATTTAGGAAACTTGTCACATGTACCCAGAGTCTAGCAATGTGAATCCTGGCTGTGACTATAGGTGTTTACAACTGAATGATAATAACCACATTTGCTTCACTTGCAGATAGGTAGGCATTTATGTCTAATTTCTGTTTGACTTACTGTTGGTTACACATAGAATCTGAAAAACTCATAACATGCTGTATTGTGATTCAATGAACTGATAAATGGGGATTTTGGTTTCTTTTTCTAAATTCATTTTTCCTGACCATGGATATACTAAAACAAACATTTTTCAACAAAATATTTTTAAATAAAGAGTTTAACTCACAGCAGCAGCAGAAGCATGTTGACATTAAAAGCTTAGTGGCGTGGATGTAGAGGCACTAGTATTTAAGCATGACTTTGGTAGCGGATTAATTGTGACTGGGGGTGAGGGAGGGAGGGAGTGAGTCTTGATATTTGTAGCATAATGGTTTTCTGAAACTTCAACCTTCAATGGGTTATACTCTGCAGCCATCTGTACAGTATATCACTAAGCGTATGCAATGTGGTATGGGTAAAACCCAGATCAACAGACCAGGACCAGTGCTATAAAATCTGCACTGGGCACAGCTTGTGCAAATATTGCTGATCCAGTGGATCAAATAAATACGTGCAAATAAATAAATACTCAGCTTCGCCTTGTGCTTCAACCCACCCCAGGAGTGACGTTATTACATGATAACACACACTCTGTCATGCTTTATTGCTTAAATATGCCCTTTCTCAGTGTACTATACTTTGATTCAGTTAGTGTATGCAACAGCCTTTATGTGAACACTCGGCTTCTCTTTGACTCCTGATGTCTGTTTGCTTTAGCTATTGTATATTGTTTGAACTGCTTTGGTCTTCTTGATGTGGTGCCTGTGTGCCTAAACTATGTAATCTGTTTATCTACTATTACCGTGTATCTCCAGTAAATGATTGTTATGACTGTCTGTTCTCTGAGCCATTGTTTTTGGACTTGTTAACTGTGCTGTCTTTGTATTAGTTTTGATGAGGTGCCTTTGTAAATGAGTCTCTGATTCAAAGGTTTGTAAATCTGATATTTTTTAAATAAATAAATGTTTATGTTTAAGCTCATGAAACACCCTTATCTAGCTAATGCATTCACAGTCGTAGTGGCTCTGCCAGAGCTTGTTCTGCTGGTGATACCTCTCCCTATGCACCCTAGCATCCCACTGGCTTTCCCCTCAGCCTTCTCACATTGTTTGGTTACCTTTAGGTTATTAGATATGATTACCCCCAGGTCCCTTTCTTGACAGGTGGCTATCAGTAACCCCCCCCCCCAATTTTGTACTCCTCCCTTGGATTTCTGTGCCCCAGGTGCATGATTTTACACTTCTTTGCATTGAATCTGAGCTGCCACACTCTCGACCACTCCTCAAGCATGTTTGTCCTTTCCCATCCTCCCCCCGGGAGTGTCAACCCTGTTGGAGATCTTAGTGTCATCTGCAAAGAGGCCTACCTTCCCCTCCAGCCCCTCTGCAATGTCACTTATGAGGACATTAAAGAGGACTGGCCCTAACACGGATCCCTGTGGCACTCCGTTGGTCACCCCCCCTCTCCTCAAATTGAACGCCATTTACCACCACCCTCTATATCCTGGGGGCCCACTCCCAGACTGCTCAATTCATTTATCAATCTCCTATGTGGGATGGTGTTGAAGGCCTTGCTGAATTCTAGGTAGGCTACATCCACCACCCTTCCCCTATCTACCTCCCTGGTCACCTAGTCAAAGAAGTCTATCAGATTTGTTTGACAAGACCTTCCCGCTCTGAATCAGTGCTGCCTTGGATCCTGTGCTCTGCTAAATTCAAGAAACATCACAATCATTTCCTTTAGCAGTGACTCCATTAATTTCCCACCACTGAGGTTGACTGACTGGCCTGTAGTTACCAGCCTCCTTCCTGTTCATACTTTTGTGGAGAGGGACTACATTTGCCCTTCTCCAGTCCCCTGGAACCACCCCTGTCTCTATCAGTAGGGCTGTTAGTGATGCTGCCAGCACCTCTCTAAGTTCTTTTAATATTCTGGGATGTATCCCATCCGGCCCATAGCCTTGCCCCCTTTCAGATTCTGAAGTTTCTTTCCTTTATAAATGGGCTGGTGTCCACCTCTCTCTCACTGGTGCTCCTATCCCCCAATAGTGGCCCTTCTTCTGTGAATACTGAACAAAAATATTTTGTTCAGGATAGTTGCTTTTTCTAGGTCCCCCTCCACACACACCTTCCTCCCGTTTTAACCTCACAATCCCACCCCTGGTCGTCTTTCTATCACTAATGTACCTGAAAAAGGTTGTCTCCCCTTTCTTAATTGCCTGGGCTATTTTTACCTCAGTTTGTGCCTTTGTGCTCCTTACTGCTTTCCTCGCCTCCCTCTGCTTTTCCGGGTTCAGTTTCAAACAACATGAAGTCTTGCTGTATTCTGACTATTGCAGTGATCACCAACCTTTGAACTGCCCCGGAGAACAAAGAGTTAACTTTCCATGCAGGGTATGCAACGCTGAGCTCAAGCTCGGTTTAAGCCTCTGTCTGCTGTTGTTTAAACTCCAACCGTCAGATTCTTTACTCTGCCTCACTAAACAGTCGCTCCAGAGATTTCTCCTTCACTCGGTTCAAAAAAGTCGGTTAAAGTGTCATTTTTTTCGCTCGGTTTTTACCGAATTTCTGCTACTGAACCTGTCGGTTTAAGTCTCTGTCTGTGGTACTGTGAGTACTAGATAGGTCTTGTATTAGTTTCTGTGTGGAACTTGTAAACATTGTATCGGTTCGGTTTGAACCAATCAGGTTTGTGTTAAAAAAACTTCGGTCTTTATTAGAGTGTGGTAACCGGTTTGTATCGGTTCTGAAAAAAATGGATTTGATTATGTTTTTTTTCCAACACCCGTAACGTGGTCAGGAACTGATAGGGGTGTCTTGCCTGCGGATTGCCGAAAAAAGGGTAAGTTGTGGTTAGGATTGGCCATGTCTGAGAAACACAAGAAAAAAACCGGGCCCACTGGGTTTCAACACTGTAGTGTGTGAGGGGAAGCCTTTGCTAAGGCTGATCCCCACACCACCTGTGTTTATTGTCTGGGGTTTAACCACCTCAATTCAGACTGCCAAATTTGTAAAAGTTTTCCCAAAGCTACCCTGGATAAGAGAGTAGGTAGACTGAGGAAAGAGGGCCGACAAGCTCTGTGACCAGATGGCCAGCCGGTTCGGTTCCAACTGAACCAGAAGGAGTGCCCTCTGACCAGGGCAAAACTTCTTCGGGCAAAAGGAGAGCCGATTCTGAGGAGTCAGTTCCGGTTAAAAGAAAGAAAAGGGAAAAATCATCCAGTTTGGATACACAAGTTCTTTCTCTGTCCGCTGATGAAATAGCCATAGCGATAAGGATAGTTCAGTCGCTAACTTCAGTTCCTGCCGAACTGGCACCATGTGTCAGGGGTTCGGTTTGGTCGGTTCCCTCGGTTCCAGATTATACTTTAGAAGAATTTTATGAACCGGAGGAGAAGGGAGAGTATGAGGATAATGATGATGGTGATTATGAAAGGCTGGATGTGCCTGTTGACCCGGACATCTCCCCAGACAGACCTTCAGGTGTTTCTCCTCCTAGGCTTTCTGAGTCCCCTTCCCACTTTATGTTTTACAAGAAAGTGGCTGAAACCCTCCAGCTTCCAATGGAAGAAGCAGTAGAGGATCAGGAGGAGCCTGATTTTGTTGAGATGACGGACATCCCAGAGTCCAGGAGATTGTCTGTTACCCTCCATAAATCTTTTGGGAAACAGACATTTAAAATTCTAAAAACTCCTACTTCCATACCTCCTGTGGACAGAAGAATGGACAAGAGGTATACCCTTTCAGGCTCGGACACAGAGTTCCTTTCCCAGCAATGCAGCCATGTTGGGGTAGTGCAGGCTGCTGCCTGTGATAAGGCAAATATTCCCTTGGCTTCACACCCCCCAGATAAGGACTCCAGGAGGATTGATGCCATGGCAAAGAAACAGTACATGGCAGTATCTTTGGGACTCAGGCAGGCTAACTATATGGCCTACACAGCTGGATACCAGAGGTCCAGGTGGGACACTGTGCTGGCTCTAGCTAAACAGGCCCCTGACCAGCTTGCCAAGGAGCTGGAGCAGGTGGCTGCGGATGGGATTGAGGCATCCAAGGTGCAATTTCATGCTGCTGCGGACTCCAATGATGTTTCATTTAAGTCATGGCTACATCTATGACCCCTCGGAGGATGGCTTGGCTCAGATGTACTAGCCTATCACAGGATACCCAGGCTAAGGCCATGGATTTCCCTGTCATTGGTAATTCTCTGTTTGGGGAGCAGACCGAGAACTACATGAAGAAGATGGACGAGTACAGGACCACCTACAGGAGTGCTCAGCCCAAAGAAAGGCAAGCCACTCCTCAGAGGCAGCATTCCAGGGGCAGGGGCAGGCCCTTTTACCAAGCCCAGGCTCCTCTTCTGCTTATGCTAAGAGGGGGTACTTTAGAGGGAGAGGCAGACGGGGTATGGGCAGGCCGGCTTCCACCCCATCAGTCTAAAGCCTCTGCCAAGCAGACACCCTGATGGGTCTGCCCGGGCCGATTCTCCAATACCAGTAGGGGGCAGGCTGGCTTACTTTGTCCAGTACTGGAAGTCTTTAACATCAGACAAGTCGGTCCTAGAAGTAGTAAGCCAGGGACTGGTTCTCAGCTTCAAAAAAGTTCCCAAGATGAGAACCAGATCCTTTCCACCTGCAAATACATCAGAGACCCTTGCCCTGGAGGCAGAGGTTTCTTCCCTCTTGGCTCTCAGAGCCATAGAAAGGGTTCCTATCCTGCACAGCGGCAAAGGATTGTACTCCAGGTACTTCCTAACCCCCAAAAAGACAGGAGAATTGCGGCTCATCCTGGATCTGAGATATCTAAACAAGCACCTTTTAAAGCCAAAATTCAAAATGGTGACTCTGGGAATAATTCTGCCCTCTCTAAGGCCAGAGGACTGGCTAGCATCCCTGGACCTCAAAGATGCCTATTTTCACATTCCCATCAGGTGCTCCCACAGAAAGTACCTCAGGTTCGAGTTGCCCTCAGGCCACTATCAATTCAGAGCAATGCCCTTTGGCCTAACATCAGTCCCAAGGGTGTTCACAAAGTGCCTGGCAGTAGTGGTTGCTTTCCTAAGGAGAAAAAGATCTCCATCTTTCCATACTTGGATGACTGGCTCATAGTGGGGCAGTCTCCAGACCAAGTCAAGTCACATCTTCAGATAACTCAGCAGCTGCTCACTTCCTTAGGATTCCTCCTAAACCCTCCAAAGTCAGTTCTCGAGCCAGTACAGCTCCTCACCTTTATAGGGGCAGAGCTGGATACAATAAGACCAAAAGCCTTCCTTCCTTCCCCTGGACAGGGCAAGGACCCTTATAGAACTGGCCTCTTCTTTCACCCTTCAGGTGTCTCGACCAGCAAGGCACTTCTTGCAGCTCCTGGGCCACATGGCAGCCTCTACAGCAGTGGTCCAGGGGGCAAGATTCCTGATGAGGGACATTCAGTTCCACTTAAGAGCCTTCTAGTCCCAAAGAAAGGATTCCCTTACCAAACTAGTCCCAGTGACTCGAACCCTGATCCAGGCTTTGCAATGGTGGCAGGATCAGGACAATTTAAGACAGGGAGTTCCTTTTGTCACTCAGTCTCATTCATTAATCCTCACCACAGACGCCTCCCTCTTGGGCTGGGGAGCCCACTTGGGGGATCTTACCACCCAAGGGCTGTGGTCACCTCAAGAATCTCTGCTTCACATCAATCTCTTGGAACTCAGAGCAGTGTTTCTGGCACTGCAAGCTTTTTCCAAATCTATACAGAACAAGGTGGTCCAGCTCAAAACAGACAATACCACCACAATGTGGTACATCAACAAAGCAAGGAGGCACTCGGTCTACGGCCTTGTGCACAGAAGCGATGAAGTTGTGGTCTCTGGCCTATTCCTTGCAAACCTCTCTGATAGCAATTCACCTCCCAGGGAAGGACAATGTCCTAGCAGATGCTCTCAGCAGGATATCTCAGGGCCACCACATATGGTCCCTAGATCCCCTAATTTTGAAAGTGATTTTCTCCAGATGGGGCACTCCACAGATAGATCTTTTTGCAGCCCCAGACAATCACCAACTTCCTCTCTTTTGTTGCAGCCCCCCAGTCTTGGGCTCAGTCCCCCGGATGCTCTGGTTCTGAATTGGGAAGGGAAGTTCCTGTATGCTTTTCCCCCCTTCCCTCTCCTGTTCAAGGTGCTAGTCAAGATCAGGTCTCAACCATGCAAAGTGATTCTGATCGCTCCAGACTGGGCCAGACAGCCCT
Source organism: Neoceratodus forsteri (assembly GCA_016271365.2). NCBI lineage: Eukaryota > Metazoa > Chordata > Ceratodontiformes > Ceratodontidae > Neoceratodus > Neoceratodus forsteri. The sequence continues at coordinate 63,012,628 of CM028133.1, read as the reverse complement.
GGTATCCACTGTTGCTGTCCTTAGCAGTCCACCTTCCCCTGTCTCTTCCCAGGAATTACAACCTGTTGACATCCTCTCAGGGAAGGATTTGGTATCCGAATCTCAAATCTCTCAATCTCAAGAGCTGGCTCTTGAAGAGTTAGAGTTTGCTGATCTGCACCTCTCTCAAGGTGTTCTGGATATTCTTAAGGCTTCTCGAAAGACAACTCCAAATGGAAAAGGTTCACTATTTGGTGCTCTAATAAGCATATTTCTCCAGAATCTGCTGGGTTGCTACGGTCCTGGACTATATGGTTCATCTTAATGGCTTGGGACTTAGACCAGCTACACTTAAAATGGATCTGGCAGCTGTTTCTGCCTTCTTGTCAGTAGGCAAGCCCTCTCCTCTGTCAGCCCATCCTGTATTTTGTAAATTCTTCAAGGGATTGCTGCACACCAATCCTCCCTTTAGGGACCCTGCTCCTGCTTGGGACCTTAATGTTTGCATTGCTCGGCTTATGCAACCCCACTTTGAGCCTTTGTCCTCTGCAGAGCTTAAGTACTTGACTTGGAAAACTGTGTTTTTGGTAGCCATTACCTCTGCCAGGCGCATCAGTGAATTGCAAGCCCTGTCAGCGGAGCCTGATTTCATCTCTTTCCATAAAGAAAAAGTGGTCCTAAGAACTAACAAGAAGTTTTTGCCTAAGGTGGTTTCAGATTTCCACCTTCATCAGTCTGTCTCTCCCTGTTTTATTCACTGACCATTCCTCCTCTGGAGAGAGGAGGTTGCACAGCCTGGACGTAAAAAGGGCCCTTAGCTACTACATAGAGCGCACCAAGGGTCACAGGTTTGAGTCCCTCCAGTTGTTCCTCACTTATGGAGCGGTCAGTAAGGGCAAACCTGCCACTAAAAGATCTATTGCTAGGTGGATTGTCTCTTGTATACAATTCTGCTATGAAAAATTGGGTAGAACCCCACCCTCAGGCCTGAGGGCTCACTCTACTAGAGGTACAGCTGCTTCCCTGGCTGCTGCTGCCAGGGATATTCCTATCTTAGAAATCTGTCAAGCAGCCACCTGGAAAACAGTCCATACATTCACCAAGCATTACTCTCTGGATATCCAGGCTAGGAGTGATGCTCGGTTTGGCACAGCAGTACTTCAGAGCCTTTTCCAAAGTAGGTTCTGTCCCTCCTCCATGGAGGTATTGGCAGTAGTCTGCAATAGTCAGAATACAGCAAGACTTCATGTTGTTTGAGGAAAAAATTACTCACCTTAGTAATGTTGTTTCTTCTAATGGAGTCTTGCTGTATTCTGACCTTCCCCCCCGCCTCCCCTCTCAGAACCTGTTTTTTGGGATGTGGGTGTGCAGGAGCAGTGTTGGCACCTAGAGGTGCCCCTTTCTCACCCTCCTTTATTTTGGGTGTGTGTTGTGTTTTGTTTTTTGGGTTTCCTGGTTGAGTCTTTGCTTTGAAACCAAAAAAACCTTTTTTAACAAATTTAGTTGCCAGTTGGCTAGTGTGAGATTTACAGTTTCCACACAGAACACCTAGATCTGACGGTTGGAGTTTAAACAACAGCAGACAGAGGCTTCAACCGAGCTCGAGCTCAGCGTTCCATGCCCTGCATGGAAAGTTAACTCTTTGTTCTCTGGGGCAGTTCAAAGGTTGGTGATCACTGCAATAGTCAGAATACAGCAAGACTCCATTAGAAAAAACAACATTACTAAGGTGAGTAATTTTTCCTTCCTGTCTCACCCCCCCACCCCTGTGTTTCCTTGTACCTCTTGAAAGCTAGTCTTTTCTCTCTTAACCTTCCCGGCCACATCCTTTGAGAACCATAGTGTTTTTTTCTTCTATGTTTTGCTTACTTACCTAATACAAAGGCTTGTTGCCTCTGTTATGGCTCCCTTAACGTTAGCCCGTTGTTTCTCTACATCCCCCCCCCTTCTTCCCATGCCAGGGCTTCCTTGAGACATTCCTCTGTTTTTGCAAAGTCAACCTGTCTGTAATCCAGGACCCTTGCTTTCATGTGATTTGACTCCACCACTGTTCTCACATTGAACCACACTGTACGATGATCACTTGACTTCAGGCAACTACCCTCCACTACATCGGTGACTCTGTCCGCATTGGTGAGTACCAGATCCAGTATTGCTCCTTCTCTGGTGGGTTCTGCCACAAGCTGCTTGAGGCACACCCCCTGCAGGGCATCCAGGATACCTCTGCTCCGGGCTGTGGCTGCAGCCTGGGTGCTCCAAGCCACATCAGGCAAACTGAAGTTTCTCACCAGCAGCAGTTCACCTTTGGCTGACTTTTTGTGGATGGCTTCCGCTAGTACAACATCCATCTCCTCCCCTTGTGCTGGAGGTCTGCAGATCACACCAGTGTGAATGGCAGTGCCATTTTATGTCTCCAGGGTGACCCACAGTGCTTCCACTCTCACCTGCATTCCTTGAACTTCAGTTGCTTTAATTCCCTCCCTGACGTAGCTAGCCACGCCTCTACCCTTTTTCCCCACCCTGTCTTTTCTGACTAGAATGTAACCTGGTATGGCTATATCCCATTCATGGTTCCCCACGTACCATGTCTCGGTAACAGCGGCAATGTCCAGGTCTGCCTCTGCCATCAAGGCCACTGGGTCTGAGATTTTATTTCCCAGGCTGCAGGCATTTGTTCACATGGCCTTTCAAGTTTTGCAACCTCCCCTTCTAGTAGCTCCCTTTTCCTTATCTCTGCCATTCTACCTATCTTAGTTTTAGGTTTTAGTGTCAATTTCCCAACCCTAGGGTCCTCCCTACTGACTTCTTCGTCCCGAGGGGGAGGGCAATTAGCTTTTTCTTGCCTACTATCTCTTCCCCCGCCTTCCATATAGTAAAGCAGTCTCACTTTAACAAGTGATTTTCAATTACCTATATGTCATCGAAGGAACCGTCCAAATTGTTCCAGTATTTTGCATGTGGTAAAGAGATTTACACCAGCAATTCTCACAATGTCTGTGTCTGTTGCCTCAACATGGACCACAACTTGCAAGCCTGCGTGATCTGCAGGGGTTTCATCACTGCCACCCCGGTGATGCCAAAAAGGGCCCTGGAGAAGCACTTATGAAAACAGCAGGTAACCCACATGGAGAGGGAGCTCCAACAGAAGAGCACCGCCCTGTCACTGGTCCACTCTTCTGGGTCCAGGTCCTCAAAATCCTGGGACAAGTCATTCAGGAGCCATAAGCACAAGCACCGGGAGAAGGAGTTGGGGGAGAAAACCTCACTGGTGCATTCCAGGTCACCCCTCTGTACAGCAGGTATGATCTCCACTGCTCCGCTGACCACTTCGGCAGTGACACCACTCACCCCAGTCCCCCAACCATCAAAATAACTCCCAGGTCGGGGCATGATGTTGGCGATACCAAGTCGAGTACAGCCGGTATGTTGTCATTGATGTCAGGTGGGCTCTGCCTCTTCCATCAGCTCCTACCAGTGCACTCATTGGCCACGTTGGCGCTGACGTCCAGCCAGTTCTATCATCCTTTATTGGCATGCTTACTGCGTCTTCCTCCTCCTGTGGCAGGAGGTTCATTGACAAGGCTTACTACTCAACCCCCCACAACGCTGCACACTAGAGCCATGCCTCAGCCACTTCAAGTGCCAACAACCTCACTGGCGTGTTCCTGATACCTGCCAACCAGTCCGATGATGATTTTGAATACAATCTTGATTTAATAATGCAGGATGAAGAGGAGGACCCTGAGGACTATGTTGAAAGTCCCTGTGAGAGGGGCACTAGATCTACTGTGTCTACCTGTAGAGAGGACTCATTCAGTGGTCTGTGTCACAAATGCGCTCTGCAGGTCAGGCCCTCTACTCCCACAGTGCCAAACCTTGAAGTGCAATATGTGAACAGGAGACAAACAGGGTAACCCTCCTGTCTGTTCTGGGTCCAAATCACCTACTAGCCCTGAGTTCTGGGATCAGATACTAACCTTTTTCTAGCACACCCAGTTAACAGGCTCAGACATGTATTCTGTTCAGGGAATGCAATACAGCACTTCACCCAGTGGGCACCCAGCCAGGTTCAAAAATATACCCTTACGACTCAATACGAGACCTAGGTATAGTCTTACCTTTAGCAAGATAGTAGCACACCCTTTTCTTGAGCACTTAACAGTTTCAGAATTTCCCCAATACACTTTCAGCCTACACATGCAAAAGAAAGACTCAGGCAGGATTTAGGAGAACCAAAAAGGTTTACTAAGATAAAAAAAAAATAGATAAAATACAAACCATTTTTACAGCAGATATCCTGTACTTACAATCCAAAAAATAATTTGGAGTCTGCAGAACAAACACCTAGGGCCGGATATTCAAACTGCGCCCTAAAAGTGCGCAACAGCAGGAGCAAGCGCAAGTCACTTGCACACATGCGCAATCGTCGCGATATTTAAACATGGAGCAAAGGCCAGTGCATGAAAGCAGCCAACGTCTGAATATCGCATAAACTGCGCCATAGCGTAACCAGGAGGGGAAGCTGAGCAGATAAGTGATGCGCCTACAAGAACCAGGAAGGGGAAGCTGAGCATACGAGTGTGCCATAGCTAACAAGGCCAGCCCAGCTGAGCAGTCCAGAGGCCCATAGGGCAAGCAATGACACCCCCAGCAGCATAGCAATGGAACAGCACAACCAGGGAGGTAGGCAGAGGCCCACCACCCATGCCACAGATGGGCACAGGAACACACTGCAGAACTAACAATACACCCCCACACCCTAAGCACAGCATCACTGGGGGAGGGACGGAATATCCTCCGACCCATGGGGACAAGCAAAGAAAGCACATCCCAGCCGTGTAACTGCAGCACACCCACTGGCAAGCTGAGACTGCCACACAAGGGGCGGACCACCCAAGTGTCCAGCAGCCCCCCCCCGTGTGCACAGCACACCCTGCACCGTGACCCCAAGACACCACCCATGAGCAGTGACCAGCACTGCAGTAATCCCCAGGCCCCCAATCACACTGCAACCTCGTGTACCACAGAACCACACAAGCCAGAGCCACCATGAGGCACCCAGCAGTGGGTGGCAGCACATGCAATACTGACTAAAGCCACTCCCACAGAGACACCTCCCCACACGCACACATACCCATGACTATACCACCCCAGATGCCATGCACACCACTGCAACTGAGCACCTATAGCCAGCTGCAAATCAGAGACCACCACAGTATTCATATCAAAATATATATTTCAAATATAACAAGAATAAGAAGAACAACAACTATAACTATGTACAAATATACAAAACAGGGTTGGGGGTATTGGTACAAGGTAGGGGTGGGTAAGGGGCAGGGGTGAACAACCGGGAGAGGGAAGGTGGGGTGAGTTGATGGGCAGCTACTGCCTGCCAGCCTGCACTCCTGCCGCCTGGTGCTGGGCCCGGGGCCTCCTCCTGCGCCTCAGACCATGTTGCTGTAGGTCCAGCAGGATGGCGTGCGAATCCATCGCCACCTGTAACATCCGCTGCATCGATCTCTCAATGCGGTGCAGGATCCGGACACCTAGGACAAGGGATCAGAGTCAATGGCTGTGACTGTCCATGTCCTGAAGCCCACCATCATGCATGGCATACAGCCAAGTGCCCGCTCCTGTGATGGACTGCACCCACCACAGTGACCGTGCACAAGACATACCCAACCAGGCAGCAACAGCCATGTGTATCACTGCACACACACACCGCCCATGACCAGCACAGCATAACCAAGGCTGTCCAGTGACGTGGCTACGTGGTGGGATGTCAGTGCCACAGCCATGTGCCCAGTGCATGCATGGACCACCAGTGACGCACTCACAGACATGCAGTGCCACTGGACAGTGCTGACTGTCACACGTCGCGTGCATGGCAGTGTTGTCCTTGGATGGTGGCCGTGCCCCCCCCACCACAGCATGCAATAGCATCCATGATGTAATGACACTCACCCTCATCAAGCCGCTGCATCAGGGGCTGCTGCGGCTGCTGCTGTTGCTGCTGCTTTGGCTGTGGCTGTTGCACCCCTCCTCCGCCAGCCACCCTGGCACCGCCATCCCATGCCTCAGCCCGTGCCTGCCTCCGCTTCTCCACGCCTGTGGGAGACAAAGGAAGAGAAAAACATCAGTGAGATCCCAAAGCAGACAGTCCCTTGCCCCATTGAGTGTGCCTGCCCACATATCCAGACCCAAACAGCACACACCCTCACAGCAAACCACAGCCCAACCCACCCCCATGCGTAGATTACATTACACAGTCACCCATGCAGACAATACCGGTGCATACACAGCACACCCACCTGGCCTGGGCACAATGCCCCATCTGGCACGCGACCTGAGGCGCGCAAGCAGAGCACGCTTCCTCCTCTGCAGGTCGCCGTAGCGGTGCCTGCACTGTTCAGGGGTCCTCCTCCGCCCAGTGGCCTGCTCCAGGGCAGCGGCGACCTGCTGCCACACATGGGTGTGTGGCACCTGCAGGGGCACACCCTCAAACAGTGAGCCATAGTGGGGCTCCACCACAGCCACCAGGTTGGACAACTCCAAAGCCCCCCATTGTGGTGCTCTCCCCTGCGTGCCATTTCAAATTGTACAGTAGCAATATGGCTCCATAGCAGCATATTCACGTGAAATGTTAGCGCATGCAACTCCATCACTGCCCATCGCGCTGTTCGGACAGCGCCGTTAGTCCACATCGCGCTGTCACCGAACAGCCCGATAGAACCGTACACGTGCCAGACGTACAGCGCCAGGGGGCAAAGGTGGGGCACAAGGTCATGGGTCAGTGGCGCAAGGCCACGCACAGCGCCATCGGATGTCCACACGTCCTGCGATCGGACACCTGCGTGCCAGTGCCACAGTGGACTATTGCACAGTACTGCCACTGCGCCATGTGGTGACCAGCGCTGTAGCGCCATTGGCACAATGGTGGCCATGGCCTGAATTGCCGATCGCGCACAGCATGTCATCAGCGCGGCAGACGCCTGCGTAAGCTACCTGGGCATGCGCAATGCAGTGTACCACACAGTCACAGATATGCGCCATTGGCTCAGCCGGCTCAACCGTATTGCGCAAAGCGCAACTGCGCGATATTCAGCCAACACATGCAAATCATCTGATCAGCCATTCAAAGGCGCAGTGGGGCGATTAGCATGTCATTAAAGTTGCGCCACACCTCATTTGCATGCATTGCGCTATAAATACGCGACATTGGGCTGCGCTGGTCAGATTCGGTTACTGCAGGTGAGAGGTGAGTTGCATGCTGTGTGATGTTCTGGACAGTGGTCATGGGAAAACGCTGTAGACTGCACAGTGACAGGTGTCCACTTCCACCCATACAGACCGACATGACCGAGCAGAGCCAGGGTGAGGATGGTGGGCGAAGGAGGAGGCCCAACTTCACCATGGCGGAGACAGAGGCCCTCTTCCAGGCCTGCCTGGAAGAGGAGCTACTACTGAGTGGATGGCGGGTCACCCCTCAGGCCCGTGCGGCTGCATGGGAGGGGGTAGCTCGGGCAGTGAACCTGCACGGAAGCCAGCAGCACTCCGTGCAGGAATGCAAAAAGAAGATGGGGACAGACCGCAGGAGGGTGAAGGAGAAGGTGGCAGCCCTCAGGGCGGCACGTGCTGGCACAGGCGGGGGCCAGCCAGCGGTGGTGGAGCTGACCCCGGCTGAGGACCGACTGGCTGCATCAATGCAGCGGAGTGCGATTGAGGGCGTACCAGGAAGTGGATTCCAGACAGGTGAAAGCCCATCACTGCATGGTATGACATGGTGGTGGTGTGGGGGAAGGTTGATCACATGCACTAACATGTCCTCAATATCTGTTACATATCCTGTTCGTCTTCAGGGGATGGTGGTGGTGGGACCAGGCAGTGAGGAAGACCTGCCGGAGTTGGAGGGTCCTTCCACCTCTCAGCCAACGGCATGCACTGCACCATCGTGCACGCCTGGCTGGCACCTCTGTTGTCGGTGAGTCAGGTGTGGGGTGCACAGCCTGTGTCTCAGCAGTCTGGCTTGCAAGCATGCCAGCGCTGTGACCGTGGCTGTGCTGCGATACCTACCATTGATGATGCAAGGACTGCAATGGGCAGTGACACGTGTGTGTCCCATGACGGACACACAGCAGGCCAGCACGTGCCCCTGGGCCTAGCTGGTTCAAACGTGTGTGCCAGCATGTCGGCACAGTCCCAGGCTGTGCCTGTCAGCACCGGTGGGGCAGCACCGGTGGCTGTGCAGGTGTCTGGCACTGTTGCGGCCACAGCAGTGGAAAGAGTGGTCCCTGGGGCACAGCAGTTGGAGGGGCAGCAGCAGCAGTCACCCACCAGGTCTGGGGGTGCAGTGGCACATGCACACCGCCCTTTGATATGCCCATTCCTGGTCCTGGTGAACAGCGCCCACCCTCAAGGGGTGTTGAGCATCAGGACCTTCCATACCCTGGGGGACAGGATGCCGTTGTGGCAGAGTACCCATTTGAAGCGCACACCCGCCTGCTGCGGGAATCAGTACAGCAGCAAAGGCAGGTTGCAACGTCCGTGGAGGCACTGTGCGTGGCTGTAGAGCGGCACAGCAGGGACTGTGCTCTGATCCTTGCAGAGTTGGTCCAAATGCGGATGGATGTGACCGCCGCCATTGACAGGCAGACCCAGGCATTGGTCGCTGTCGTGGCTGCATTGGGCACACAAGCAGGTGCCCCTGTACCGCGCACCCCACACAGTACACTCTCCACTCCCTGTTCCCGGCGTCGTGCGACACCCAGCCTGTCGACACCGGGTTCTGCTGTGGGCATCCCGAGCACCCCGGTGCAGGTATGTTCGGCATGCTGCAGACCCCTGTGCGGACAAGGTCGCGTTCGCGCAGTGGGACCCCTGGTGGTCCATCAGTGCCACCCCATGTGGCCCCTGCTCAGCCTGCAAGTGCTGTTGGGTCACGGCGGGGCCGCCCACGCATCCGCGGAGGCCGTGGAACAGTGCAACATGACTGACCTGTCTCCCAGTGCGGGCCCTGTCTGGTGCTGCCCTGTGTGCAGTGTGTGTCATGGTGGACAGTGCACTGGTGGGTGCCCTGCCCAACACGCCGACACACGGACCACCTGCACACCCTCCCGACTGCTGTCCACAGGTGCATGTGCATGATGATGCCTGCATTGTACTGTACACCAAGGTGCAAGGGTGCCCAGCATCTGACACACGTACTTGGACAGTACAGGTGGTGGGGGTTGTCTGTGGATCTGTGTGTTTGCCACTTCTGCTCTGCTGTGCACCTGCCCATGTACGCTTTGTGCCTGGTGTGTGTGTGTGTCCATATGACTGTTCACCCCTCCCTGATGGTGTGTTTGTGTGCCTGGACCCTTCCACTCCCTTTGCCGTCATGCACCCCTGGTGTGTTACCCTGTGTGCCTGTGGGTTGCGCCTGGACAGTGTTGGTTGCACATGGCCCCTTGACTTACCTGTGTCGTGCATAATGCTCCTCTGTGATGGCGTCCCGGTGCAGCTGGGCCTGCCGGATCAGTCGGGGTCCCGCCATCCTAGGGGGTGCTGCTCATCACCATCATCACCGGCGCCGCTGGCATCCCCATCGTTGTCCCCCTCCTCGACCTGTAGGGATATCCCACAGTCTTTGGCCATGTTGTGCAGGATACAACAGGCCAGAATATCCCATAAGGGCCTTTGAGGGCTGGTACTGTAGGGCACGCGGAGGTGTCTAGGCATCGGAAGCGTGCTTGAGCATCCAAACACCCACTGATGAGATGTTGCATGTGCGCATGTGCCTCATTATAGCATTGCTGCGATGGGGTCATAAAGGCGGTATGGTGAGAGCAACCAGGGACGGAGTGGGTATCTGCTGTCACCTGTGTGGAGATAGTGGAGATCAGTATCATGTTCAGGTCCATATTGCCCATATCCCTGTGTGCCACTACCATGGCACCTGTGGCATTCCACCCTTGCCCCAGTTGCAATTCCTACATCGTACTCACCCACTAGATGGCCTGTGGGATGTCCCCACTCTCATCGATGGCACAGTGCGGACTGATGCCATATGAAGGCATCATGTGCTCCACCAGGGTGTGGCACAGACATTGATTATGCGCACAGTGGCATCACACACCACCTGGCAGCTGACACTGGGAAGCCCTTTCCCTGCCCCTATATGCGCCCTATCAGCCAGGTGGGCGTGCACGGCCACATGGGTGCAGTCTGTGGCTCCTGGCACGCCAGGCATACGTGTTACCCTGTGGAACTCCTGCATGTTTGCTGTATGCTCTGCCACAGTGCTGGGGAAATGGATGCTCTGCAGCATGTGGCAGCAGTGCTGAGGAATTGGGTGAGGATGCGTGACGTGGCCGACTGTGTGATGCCTGTGGTGTCCCTGTCGGCCTCTGGAAGGTGCCGTGGCGAGCAGGCACATGCAGGCTGTCACCTTGGTCTCCACTGACAGAGCGTGACTCCGCCATGGAGGTGCCTGCATCACATCACTGCACAGCTCACAGAGCCGCCTCAGTATTGCCCTGTTCAGGCGGTACCAGCCACGATCTCTACATCTGTGTACAGTAGCAAAGCTGATGCAGGCGGTACTGCCTGTTGAGGCCGCCCGATGGGCCCTTCCACGGCCACGTCCCCTGCGGCTTACATTCTCACCCTCATTACAGCTTCCATGTGGAAGCTGCCACTGTCCATCTCCCTGGCTTGTGACCCCCCCCGGCTGATGTTGCTCTGTTACCCCCACTGTCCTGACTGCTACTTCCACTGCACCGGGTACCCCACGCTGGCCTCTGCAGCCTATGGCCCACACTGCTTCCCTTGCCTGCCCTGTTCTGGCCTGTCGCTGTCTGTCTCTCTCCCTCTCTTTCTCGCTTGGCATCCCTATAGCGTTCTTGCGCCTCCTCCTTGAGCCTTTTTATTTTGGCTCATTTCCGCTGTGGCGCACCTTCCGGCCGTTCAGCTGTTGCGCATTGCACAAGTATTTGAATATCACATTGCGCTCTTTATGCATGGGTCCACCCCCTTCGGTTGCGCATGCCTTCATTTGCATTACGCTGTTGCTCAGCCTGTTTTCAGTGGCGCAACTGCCTCCTGCTGAATATCGCAGAATGGCGCAATTTTGGACTTGTGCATGCGCAGCCCTCTTGCGCATGGTGCAACCCTTTTGAATATCCCACCCCTATTGTTTTAAAATGGTCTAGTCTAGTTAAGTTCCAGGTGAGGGTGCACTAGGTTGAACAGAAGTGCTTTGCTTGGAGTCCAGTGATCAAGTGTGTCTTTCCTCAGATTACTGGGCAATATTCAAAGTCAGTCTCTCCACCTCCTTGTGAGATCACAGCACCCAAGGGGTCACTGTTAGTCATGCTTAATCTGTAACCCGAATAGGCATCCAAAAAAGATGTTATTTTACTGCTGTCTGGAAATTGGCAGTTACCAATTAAAAAAAATATGACTGTCTCTTTCATCAAAGCAGCTCCTTTGATTTTTCTCTACTAGCTTCCTGACTTACAAAATTATTTCAGTTTTTTCGAGTTAAGTCATCTGTTAAAAGGTCCCCTTTTCCCTCCAGGATTATAAAATGCATGTCTTGTCCCAGCTTCAAAAGCAGAAACATGTTATAAGGTGTTACAAACTGTCACTTTGGAAGGAAGTCTTCAATTAGAGTTTCCACTGGGCAAATTTTACGACAGCCAGCTGATTCAGCACACTTGGGCCTCTGAGGTTAAAAGGTCAGGCCATGACAACTGCTAGGGCTGTTTTCTTTCTAAGCAGACCTTCACATAGCATATTTTTATAACACAAATATTATACAATATAATTATTAGGGGATTTATCATGACAGTCCACACTTCAAAGTCCCCCCAGAGGACCCAGCTTTCCTTACCATGATACAGCAGTTACAGGATGACATGGGGTTTGATTCAGAGGAGCAGAATACCACCAAGAAAAATGTAATAGATTTCTTGGAGTTACCTGATGCAGCCATACCAAGAAAGTCAGACAGAATGTACATGGCTCCTTTGGGGAACCTTTTTTTACTACCCAGCCAGAGTGTGGTCATTAATGCTACCCATGATATGTTAGGGGCACCAAAGACGCCTGAGCTTCCTCTCTCATGATAAAAAATCCAGGAGGCTGGATGTGCTAGGTAAGAGGACTTTTGCCTCAGTCAGTGGGCCTTAGAATTGCTAGATATCAGGCCCACACATGGTCAAGTACCAGAATACTCTCTTCTTGCCTGAAAACATAGTTATAAGTGAAACAAGAGGCCTTTAAGAAAGATTAGACAAATATATAACAAATGGTGATAAATTAAAATACTGCTCATGACCAGCATGATCTGTTTTTGGGCTAATTGCCTTTCCCGCTCCTTATGCATCACTGAACATTAGAGAAAGGCCAAAGCAGCTGCACAAGCTTTGCCGGTGGGTACCTGCAAACAGGAGCTCCTAAAGGTTCCCACAACTGGGGCTGATGTAGGGAAGCACCTGCTCCGTACCGCCTGTGATGTTTCTGATGCCTGGGCTGCTGCCTCAGGCATATTTCTAAGGAGGTACTCCTGGTTTAGGGTGGCAGGGTTTGCAAATTACATACAACAGTCCATTCTCAGTGCCCCTTTTAAAGGCTATAAATTATTTGGCTTGGATTTCCAGGATATCCTTTCTAATTTTCAGGTCTCTGCAGGACCCTGAAGTCAGTACACTCCCTGTACCATACTGAACCAACTGGTAAGCAAAGGGTACCTTTTTGTCCAGGTGGTACTAGACACTGTCACAAACACACTCAGGCCCTCTGCTCCCACAGTGCCAAACTCGGAGCACAAGAGTGTGACCAGGTAACAGAAAGGGTAAACCCTCCTATCTGCTTGTGAGTCCGAATCACCTTTAGTCTCAAGTTCTGGGGGGATTCAAACTGTGAACCTTATGCTAGCATACCCAATGTACAGGTGCAGATTCGTACCCTCTTCAGGGATTGCGGTACAATCTTATGCCAGGGGCACCCAGCCAGGCTTCCAAAATGAACCCTTATTAAAACTGTATAAAAGACCTTGGGTATATTCTTACCTTTTCCCAGTTTAGTAACACCATCAAGCTTTTTTTTTTTTTTTTGAACAGTTTTGCCAGTCTTAACCCTCTATACGTCACATGCAAAAAAAAGAACTTGGGAGGCCCAGGCAGTATCTTTCAAATATAGATTTTACTAAAAATGGATAGAAATATGAAAAATGTAAACACAGAACACTATATCACAAAGCATACAATCACTTACAAGAAAACAACGTAAACTACAAACTCCTACCAACATACAGTTAGATACTTTTCTATCTAATGTATTACCTCTAAGTGCTTATCAGAATTGTTTATTTCTGTCTCCCAAGATGGAATATATCAAAACAGCTCAGACACAGTATAGTTTAAACTGTCTACCCACACCCCTTCTATGAGTCATCTAGCTCCTTCTTTTAAAATATAAAAAAAAAATACAAAACATGCTGTCCTATCAGAAGGTATTTTAAATAAGGTGACGTCATCAAAAACTAATTTCCCAAATTATAAGTCTATGATTTCCCAGTTCCTTCTCCCCGGGCATTTCAAAGGGGTTTTATAGCTTTTTAACACAAGTTGATATTAAAAAGTTCTTCCTCTTAAGACGTCATAAAAGTTTATGATCTCCATTCTCTGGCAGACTCATAAAGTCCCATTTTGTTTCCACTTCAAAGAAGCAAGAGGACATAAAAAAAAGCCATAAAATGCAATGTCTCAAGGAAGATAATTACATTACAGAGATCTCCTGGTTTAATATATATCCTGTCATTTTCACTGAAATCTGGGGGCACCCATGGAAGCACTGTGACAATCACACACTATATTTTTATATTACAAATATTATCCAACAATCATAACCAGCTGACCAAGCGTCACAATCTTCCCCACCTACACTGAATTTGGGGTCTCTATCCCCTGCATGGGATGAGCTTCCCAAGTCAGTTCACTCCTCATAAACACGCGACAGGCCATCTGCATTCTGGTTGGTTGCGCCAGCCCTATATAAGATCGTCATGTCATACCCTTGCAAGGCAAGACTCCATCTTAATAGTCTACCAATAGTTTTTCCCATTTGTGTCAGCCAAACCAGGGGCTTGTGGTCAGTTTGTACCTTAAAATGTTGCCCATATTAAGTATGGCTGTAACTTCTTTAGGGCCCACACTATGACAAGACACTCTTTTTCCACAGTACAGTAAGCCTGCTCCCTGGGAAGTAACTTTTTACTCAGGTACGCTACAAGGTGATCTTTCCCTTGTTTGGATGTCTGACTCAGTACTGCCCCAATACCCACATCTGAGGCATCAGTCTGGACTATAAAGGGTCTGCTATAGTCAGGACTTGTCAATACAGGAGCACTGCACAGTGCCTCCTTCGGACTGGTAAAGGCTTTTTTACAGGCTGGTTCCTAGGTAATTTTCTTAGGCATCTTTTTGCTTTACCAGGTCAGATAGGGGAGCAGCCAGGGCACTGTAATTGAGTACAAATTTCCTATAGTACCCTGCTGTCCCTAGAAAACTCCTGACCTGCTTCTGCATTTCTGGTCTGGGACATGCCTTGATCAGCTCTATTTTCAGTTGGACGGAGCTGTCCTAGGCCTACAACATGCCCGAGGTATGCCACTTCAGCCATGGCCACCTGGCACTCAGCTTTGACACTGAGCCCGGTCCTCTGTGTCCTGCCCAGCACTTCCCTAAGGTGGGACGGGTGTTCCTCCCAGCTGGCACTAAAGATGGCAGTGTCATCCACGTACGCCACGGCATACTCCTCAGCACCATTTAACGCCTAGTTCACCAACTTTTGGAAAGTGGCCGGGGCGTTCTTCATTCGGAAAGGCATTACTTTAAATTCAAATACGCCTATCGGAGTGATGAAGGCCAACCTCTCCCTAGCACTGTCAGTTAACTGTACCTGCCAATACTCCGTTGTCAGGTCAGTAGTTGTAAGGTAGGTCGCCCCTCCCAACTTGAACAGGAGTTCATCCATCCGGGGCATCGGGTGGGCATCTGACTTCGTGACTACATTCAGTCCATGATAGTCCACACGGAAATGAGTAGAGCCATCTGGCTTGGGCACAAGGATTACGGGTGAGGCCCAGGGGCTGTGGGATCTCTGGATTACCCCTAAATCCAGCATTTCCTCCACCTCCCTCCTAATGTCCTTTTGGACAGCCTCTGACACCTGATATGCTGTCTTCCGTATGAGCGTCTGTGTCCCTGTCTCCACATCGTGCGTCACTAAGGTGGTTAGTCCAGGCTTGGCACTAAACAGTGGGGCAAAGTCTGCTAAAACCTCCCTTACTTCCTGGATCTTGTCCGGGGCCAGCTAGGGAGACAGTTGAACTGCCTCCACAGAGGACTCCCACTTGCTTTCTTCCAGCAAGTCCAGAAGGAGGTCTTCTTCATCTGTCCCCTCCCCAGGACTACATACTGCAAACATCATGTCAGCCCTATTAGCATATGGCTTCATCATGTTGACATAGTACATTCTTTCTGTATGTCTTCTGTCAGGTAACTCTATGATATAGTTCACGTCATTTACCTTCCTAACTACTTTGTACATTCCTGCCCACTCAGCCTGCAGCTTGTCTTTCCGGACCAGAATAAGGACCATGACTTCCTGACCCATCGTGTACGAGTAAGCTCTGACTCTGCGGTCATACCACACTTTTTGTTTCTGTTGGACAGCTGTCGGGTTGCTCTGGGCCGTCCCCATAAGCTTCTTCAGCCTTTTCCTAAACCTAAGGATGTACTCCACAATGGGAGTTCCCTGGGTGGTGTACTTGCCTTCCCAGTCCTCCCGGATCAAGTCTAGGGGCCCACATACCCGGTATCCATATAAGAGCTTGGAGGGGGGAAATCCTCTCGACTCTTGGGGCACCTCCCTGTATGCAAACAGATGGGGAAGGTATTTCTCCCAGTCCCTCCCATGCTGTTCAGCAGATGCTTGGAACATTGACTTCAGGGCACCATTAAATCTTTCCACAAGCCCATTGGCTTGTGGATGATAAGGTGTCGTGCGCTTCTGCACCACCCCACACTTCTCCTGCAAACATTTCATCAGGTCCAACATGAAGGAACCCCCCTCGATCGGTGATAACCTCCTGCGGAAACCCAACATGGGAGAAAATCCCAAGTAAGGCATCTGCCACTTTGTCTGTCCTCAGTGAGGATAGGGTGACTGCCTCTGGGTACCGGGTGGCATAATCCACCACAGTCAGGATGAACCTCTTCTCGGAGGAGCTGGGGGTATTTAAAGGTCCCACAATATCCATTCCCACCCTCTGGAATGGCTCCTCCACTATGGGCAATGGAATTAGGATGGCTTGGGTTTTCTTACCTGCCTTCCCTATTTCTTGGCACTGGTGACAAGACCTGCAGTACTCCTTCACCTGTTGGGTGAAGTTGGGCCAGTAGAAATTCTGGGCCAACCGCTGTGTAGTGCACACAATTCCCAGATGGCCAGACAAGGGAATATCGTGTGCAGTCTTGAGCAGCTGCTCACGGCACCCGTGGGGAATGACAAGCTGCCTGCCTATCACCCCTCCCTCTGTCTTCACATCCTGAGTATATATCAGTCCATTTTCCCAATAAAACTTATGTTTAGCGTCATCTCCCTGTGCTACGTCAGAGTCTGCCTAAGCCCTCAGCTTCTCTAGACTAGGGTCACTTTTCTGAGCAGCTGCAAACTCCTTACAGATTCCCAAGGCATGGGACAGGTCCCCTTCAGTCTCTTAACTAGGGTCCCTAGCACTAGTGTCAGGGCACTCAGGATCACTGTCATCCCTAACCCTCTGACAGTGAGTCACCCCTCCTTCTTTGGAGTAACCCTCCGTAGCTGTGTGGTTAACTGCTACTGGGGAAATTTCTACCCCCTTTCCATTAGTCTTCCTATCAAGAGACACAGGCTGGGGAGCCAGCCTCCCAGTGGTTTCCACAATGGCTTCTATGGGGTCCAGGAAACTATAGTTTTCCTTTGCCACTTGGCTACTGGTCACTGCACACACCATCGCCTGTTTGAGATTATTGCCAAGGATGACGTCAACTGCTAATGTTTTGGTTACCTGTTGCACAGTTCCCCCTGTTTCACCCCAGTCTAGGAGAACACTACTGAGTGGCAATGTGGTCTCCTCACCAGTGAACCCTTGCACAGCTACAAATTCATTGGGTATAAGCTGACCAGGCTCTACCAGATCCCCTTTTACCAGCGTCAGGGGTGCCCCTGTGTCCCTTAACCCTTGTGTCTGTACCCCATTCACCGTGACTGAGTGCATGTGTTCCCTCATGTTCACAGGCATGCTTCCAGGAACACACAAACAACCCACTTCTTTCCTAGCCCCATTCTGCTTACTGCTTGCCATTTTGGGACACTGTCTGGCAATATGCCCAGTTTCTTTACAGACCCAACATTCGTTTCTTTTCTCAGAGAAGTTTTTTCTTTGAAACCTGGGGCTAACTGGTTTCGGTGGCGGCAGTGAGGGTTTTAGCTGCCCTGAAGATGCATTTTCCCCTTTCTGCGCTGCCACATCTGCCCCATTTGCTCTCAGAGCAGGTCTGATCTTGGCATACTGGTCCGAGAGTTCAGCAGCCTTTTGCACTGTTTTGGGATCTCGGTCCTGCAGCCGGGTTTTCAGCTCTGCTGGGCATGCCCAAAAAAACTGTTCTAACAAAGTAGCCTTTTGAATTTTATCTACAGAGTTTGCTTCAATTCCTTCCCACCAACATTTTAAAAACTGACGTTGTTTCGTGGCTAGCTCCTCATAGCTCATATCAGGGCTTCTCCTGAGCTTACAGAATTTAGCTCTGTATGCTTCTGCAGTTAAATCAAACTCTTTTTTAAAGTGCAGCTTTAAGTTTGCTGTAATCATTACTGTCCTCATTGTTCATTTGACCCAGTGCTTCCCGAGCTTTCCTGGTAAGTAGCAGGGATAGCTGGAAGCTCCAGGACCCTCTAGGAATTTTAGCCTGAATACAAACTTTTTCAAAGGAATTTAAAAAGTCACCCATATCCTCCCCCTCTTTAAATTCAGATATCAGTTTGGAATTCAATTTATAATCCAGTCCTGTAGTTCCAGTTAAAGCCAAGCTCTGGTGCGGGTGATTGGAGTCGTAGCTTCTCCAGTTCATGTCACCTCTGGCACTCACGCTTCTCACAGTCCACCTCTCACTGTTCATGGTCCGCTTCTCGCTGTTCTTGCTCCCTCTTCTCCTCTGCAGCATGCTGCTCTTGCTTCTCTTCTCTCTGGAACGCCAGCTTCATTCTGCACAACTCAGTCTGCAGCCTGATTGCTTCTGACTCCAGAATGCTGGTGACCTTCCTCTGCTGCTGTGGCCCTTCACTTGCACTGGCCCTGCTGTCCTCCCCACTGGATCTGGACACTGCACTGGCCGCTAGCCCCTCCACCCCCAAGGTTTGGTCTTTTACAGTCACAGTCTGTGACTCGGTGCTCTTGGCATCTGCTGCCATCAGGGCATCCACGAGGTTCTGCTTGGTGGCTCTCAGCTCTTGCAGGACTCCTCTGTCCTGGCACAACTGCCTCAAGTAGTCTGCAGTGTACCCGCTGTAGTTGGAAGCCATCTTCTTCCCTAACTACTGCTACTCTGACTTGCACTTTAGAAAAAAAAAATCAAACAGGTTGGAACTTGACTGTAAGCAAAATGATATAGTTTTGTTTCCTTTTTAAAAATAAATCACTGTCTTATTTTGCAAGTGAGCTGTACAGTATTAAGCTGACACACTGAAGAGTTAAAGCTTGTGTTACCAATTTTATCCACACGGCTGCCAACCAAATCTGTCACAGATGCACTCAGCAGGTCAGGCCCTCTGCTCCCACAGTGCCAACCTCAGAGCGCAAGAGTGTGATCAGGTAACAGACAGGGTAACCCTCTTGTCTCTTGTGGGTCTGAATCACCTTTAGTCTCAAGTTCTGGGGGGATTCAAACTGTGAACCTTGTGCTAGCATACCAAATGTACAGGCGCAGATTCATACCCTCTTCGGGGATTGCGGTACAATCTTACGCCAGGAGCACCCAGCCAGGCTTCCAAAATGAACCCTTAAAACTCTATAAAAGACCTTAGGTATATTTTTACCTTTTCCCAGTTTAGTAACACCATCAAGCTTTTGAACAGTTTTGTCAGTCTTAACCCTTTATACGTCTCATGTAAAAAAAAAAAAGAACTTGGAAGACGCAGGCAGTATCTTTCAAATGTAGATTTTACTAAAAATGGATAAAAATATGAAAAATGTAAACACAGAACACTATCACAAAGCATACAATCACTTACAAGAAAAAGTAAACTACAGACAAACCCCTATTTTTCTATCTAATGTATTACCTCTAACTGCTTATCAGAGAGTTGTGTGTTTCTGTCTCCCAACATGGAATATATCAAAACAGCTCAGACACAGTATAGTTTAAACTGTCTGCCCACACCCCTTCTATGAGTCATCTAGTTCCTCCTTTTAGAATATTTATTTATTTAGTTAGTTTTATTGACCAGGTAAGTGCACTAGACAAATCCTGCCTATTTTTAGGCACGAGCCGGGGGAGGGGGATATAGATTAATGCCAGCTGACCTTAAACCAGATTAATCTGTTGGTGGTATTTTTAGTGAATGAGGGAAATTTGGCCAGGTCACCGGGGAAATTCCCCAAGTCTTTTCGATAAGTGCCATGGGATCTTTAATATCCACCTGAACTACCACCAATCCACGCAGATGGGACCTCGGTTTAACGTCTCATCTGAAAGACGGCACCTCAGAAGTACAGCGCCCCTCTCATGCTGCACTACAGTGTCAGTACTGGGATATTAACCCAAGTGCCAGATGTGGGAACTGAACCCACAGCCCTCTGATCTCCCGGCCTCAGAGGCAAGTGTGCTACCTACTGAGCCATATATATATATATATATATAAAAAAATACAAAACATGATGTCCTATCAGAAGATATTTTAAATAAGGTGACATCAGCAAAAACTCATTTCCCAAATTATAAGTCTGTGATTTCCCAGTTCCTTCTCCCAGGCATTTCAAATGGGTTTTCTAGCTTTTTAACACCAGTTCATATTAAATGTTCTTCCTCTTAAGACGTCATAAACGTTTATGATCTCCATCTTCTGGCAGGCTGATAAAGTCCCATTTCGTTTCCACTTCAAAGAAGCAACAGGTCATAAAAAAGGCCATAAAATGCAATGTCTCAAAAGAAGTTAATTACATTTCAGAGATCTTCTAGTTCAATATGTATCCTGTCATTTTCACTGAAACCTGGGGGGAGGGGGCACCCATGGAAGCACTGTGACAATCACACACTATATTTTTATATTACAGATATCATCCAACAATCATAACCAGCTGGCCAAGCATCACAGACACCATCCAGCCACCAGAAAACAAGATAATGGCAAGGGAGCAAGTGCCTTGCCTGCCCCAGGAACCACTCCAGGTGCACACTCAAAAATCCCGAGAGGTTGCAGCACAGCTAGAGGTGGCAGTGCAGCAGGAACTGCCACAACTGGCTTTGGCAGACTTCTTGTACACCCCTCAACCACCATTACCCCCAGGGGTGGTTGTATGGAGTTGTCTGTCCCATCACTTGACTCAGTGGAAGGAGGTGTCATCAGATGCCCGAGTCCTGGAAATCGTAGCACAAGGTCATGCTCTGGAACGTGTGGACACACATCCAGATCATCCACTGGTGCCAACACGCTATCCTCCAGACGACATTCCTCTGCACTAGGTGGAAGTTCAGACTTTACTTCAGAAGAAGGCCATAGAAACTGTCCTCTTCGAACAAAGAAACATAGAGTTCTACTCTTGTTACTTCCTAATCCCAAATGAGACAGGAGACCTGCAGTCTGTTCTGGATCTCAGGGACCTGTACTTGTTCATAGAGTACAAAAACTTCAGAGTGGTCACCCTGCAAGGCCTGCCTGGCTACTGCAAGCAGGGAATTGGATCTGTTCCATTGACATGAAGGCTGCCTACCTTCATATCAAAAGTGGTGGATGGAACCCAGCAACCTGTTATGGGGGTTCCCTTCCTGATCTCCCTTCACCAGATTAAATGCTTCAGGGATGGGCTGTGGGCACACTTAGGGCCCCATCAGATGCAGTCTACATGGACCACAGTGGAGGGCATTTTGCAGATAAATGTTCTAGAAATGCGAGCTGTCCTGTATGGGCTACAAGCTTTCTGCGCTCATCTGACCACTGGTCCTCTGTTAATACAGACATATAGACAACATCAGTATGATGCATTACATTAACAAACAAGGGGGAACTCATTCACCTTCTTCAAGGATATCTTTTGCAGCAGGTCACACCTTAGGAACTATAGCCATCAGGCACCAGGACCTCACAGCAATCTTTCTACTAGCAGTCTATCTGGGGCTGCCCACAGTGACATCACCACATCAGCATTCCCCTATATAGCCGTGGGTGGCCTCATACCCTCCTTAGTTCTTTTCCCCGCCATTGACCATCGGACCTCAGACTCTGCAGAGCACTGTTAACTTCAGTCAACCGCCATTTTTTCTCAAACTTTCTACTTTTCACTTCTCACCCTAGTTCTTAATCACTTCATTCCCTAAATTGATTTTCCCTTTTTCTTTTTGTATATGCCTGGATCTGATAATCTCTTTTGTCACTGCAGCTGCTGACAGAAGATCTATGATAAGGATTTCCATGCGACCTGTGTCCATTGCCTCAGCACCAACCACAACATCCAGGTCTGCGAGATCTGCCATGGATTCAATCAAGGTACCCAGAGGCATTGCCAGAAAGAGCTGAAATCTTTCCGCATGGAACAGAAGGTTGCCGCCTTGGAGATGGAGCTTCAGGCTAGGAGCTCCTCCACTTCACAGGCCCCCGTCATCGGGCTGTCATTCTGCCAAGGCTCTGGACAAGTCATTGGGAAAGCATTGCCACTGGAAGAAAGATCAATCCTCCCAAGAGCATCCTCAGTTGCCGCTGCCAGCACCGATCATTTCGGAGTCATCAACCAGACCGGCAACCACTGCTGCTGTCCACACCCTCTTCTGCAGCATGGCCTTGGCAGCCCTCTCCACTGGAACTTCCCATCCTCTTTTAAATCCCCCAACTGAACTCTGATTTACTCCCCCTGTGGCAGTGCATTCCATCCTGCCACCACCCACTCACTGAAGTGCCTTGTGGCCTCCTTTCTGTACCCCCCCAGCTAATTTGTAGTTGTGTCCTCTGGTGTTTTTGTTTTCACTTCAAAAATTATCCCTTTTGTTGACCTTGTTAATGCCCTCAAGGCATTTGAAGGTCCCTATCATATCCAGTCTCTCTCTCTCTCTTCCAATGAATACGTGTTCAGGTTCACCAGCCTCTGCTCTTATGGGACATCTTGTTACCCTTGTATCATCTTAGTAGCCCTTCTCTGTACCGCCTCTACCTGATTCACGTTCTGTACTACACCCTGGGGTTTTGCTTCCTGTGTGAATCGCCTTGCACTTTTTAGCATTGAAACCCAGTTGCCAGATTCCAGACCACCTCTCCAACCTTGCCAGGTCCTCCCTCAGGTCCCTCATCCCCTCCTCAGTATCCACCATCCCACTGAGCTTGGTATAATCTGAAAAAAGGCATAGCTTGCCTTTGTGCCGTCCCTAGTGTTGCTGATGAACAAATTGATCAGAAATGGACCAAGCATCGACCCTGTGGATCCCTGCTAGTAATGCCTGTGATCCCAGAGTGCTTCCCACCAACAACACCCACTATATTCTACCCCTTAGCCAGTCTGTCACACACCTAAGTTTCTCCACTGTCTTTATATCTGCCAGCTTTCTGATCAACCTGTTGTGGAGGAATCAAGGGCCTTGCTGAAGTCCACTACTTTAGTGACCCAGTCGAAGAAGATGATCAGATTTGTTTTGCACGCCCTCACTGCCATAAACCCATGCTACCTGCATCCTGCAGTCCATGTACCTCAAGGAATTTGAGCAACCTTTCCATTATTTTGGTTTCCATATGCTTGTAAAAACTGATGTCAAGATCCCTGGTCTGTAGTTCTCTGGTTTGTCTGTCTGCCCATATGCAAGGGCACCATATCAGCTATCCTCCACTCCTGATGAATCATCCTGTGTCCAGACAGCAGTTGAACAGGCCAACCAGGGGTGCTGCACTGACTGCCACTAACTCCCTCAGCACCCTCGGGTGCATACCATGTGGCCATGAGAACTTGTCCACCTTGAGGGCCTTGAGCCCTAGAGGACTCTGTCCTCAATTACTGCTTCCTCTCTCAACTCCACCACCCTCCCATTCCTCCCCCCCCATGGCAATGATCTATCCTTCTCCTTTGTGAAGACTGTGCAGAAGTACTCATTCAGTACTTCTGCCTTCTCCCTGTTTTCCTCCACCTGCTTTGTCCTCTTCTCAGCTTCACTATCTCCTATTTTGTTGTTTTCTCTTGGATGTACTGGAAGAATCATGACTGGGCATAGTCATGCCAGGATATACTCTATTCCAAAAGGATAAGGTGGGAAAATAGGAGGAGGAGAGGCTATCTACATTAGGGAGGTAATTAAAGATACAGGGAATGCAGGAGGAAGTGAGGCACTGTGGGTCACACAGGAGATAGGGATTGGATCCACCATTTAAAGAGGCATAATCTACAGACCTCCAGCACAGGGGGAGGAATTGGACAGGGTGCTAGTGGAAATCATCCACAAAATGGCAGCAAACGGGAAAATACTGCTGGTGGGAGACTTCATTTTGCTAGATGTCAGTTGGAGCTGACAACCCGGTGGCACTGACGGTTGAGGCACTGGACGCCATACCTCACGCCACACTGGCGACCCGTGTTTCAGAGTGGGCATGGGTCGCAGAGGGGAGGAAATAGATTGAGCATCCCGTGGACTGCTCTCCATCTCCAGGGTAGGCGGGTACCTGTGGCCGTTATGCACCTGACCCCAGCGGAGACTGGGAGTCGGCGACATGGTCCCAAGATTTCAGGGGCTGGGAGCATGGCAAGATGCTTGAGCTGGCATGCACGGGAGCGTGCATGACCACATCGTAGGTGTCATTGCATGCCATGTCCCACAAATAGGGGAGAAAAATGGAGAAAACTGCATCCTTGGTCTTGGCAGCTTGATGGCCATCCTACGGGGGCCCTGGCTTCAGGGGCATCAACGGAACTGGATCCAGACATGTCGAGTGAGATGGGGGCTCCCTGCCACCCCACCACAGGGGAAGAAGGCAAGGGCCCTACAAGAAGCCAGGGGTAGACTGGACGGTGGCCAGAGATGAGATGGAAGTGCAAATGAAAGGTGCCAACCAAGGAGCCAGTGGCAGAAACAAAGTAAAAAAAAAAAAAAAAAGATGTCAATTGGAGCACCTATACTGCAGCTACAGCAAGGAGTAGAGACATCGTGGAACCTCGGCAGAGGGTTGGACTCAGACAGCTAGAGGTGGAACACACCCATGAGGGAGCAATACTGGACCTGGTGCTCACCAACCAGGGATAGAGTTGTAGATGTACCAATGGGTAGCCACCTAGGGTTGAGTGATCACCGTACAGTGTGTTTAACATGAGAACAGTAGAAAGGTCTACCCACACAAAGGTAAGGGTCCTGTATTTCATACAGGTCAATTTTATAAAATTGGGGGCATGACTGAAGAAAGTCCTGGGGGGGGAGTGGAGGATCATAGGGCACATCTTAAGGGAGTCATAACTGAAGCTGCAAACCTTTATGTTAGGCAAATAAGTAAAACAGAGGAAGAAAAAACTACTCTGGTTCTCAAAGGAAGTAGCTTGGAGGATGAGGGAAATAAAGGTTAGCATTCATAAAATACAAAGAAACACAGAGGGAGGAAGATAAAAGACTGTATATGGAAAAACTGAAGGAGGTGGGGAAAGCAGTCAGAACGGCCAAGGCACAGACGGAGGAAAGAGTAGCCCAGACAATTAAGAAAGGAGACAATACCTTTTTTAAAATACATTAGAGAAAAGAGAAAGACCAGGGAAGGGATTGTGAGACTGAAAAGGGAAGGAGGGGGTCTGCAGAAGGAGACCAGGAAAAGGCAGAAATCCCGAACAAATATTTTTGTTCAATATTCACGGTAGAAAAGGAGGGGGAAGGACCACAGCTAGGTGAAAGAAGTACAAGGGGAGGGGGTAAATACCAGTCCATTTACAGAAAGAGAGTTCTAAATTAACTGAAAAAGCAGAAAGTAGATAAGGCAATTGCGCCAGATGGAATACAATGCAGTTCAGTTTATTGACAGGATAAAACTCCATTGAGCAGGCTCATTTGCAAGAAGGTCTTGGTACAAAACAGTCTTAAATTTTTATTTATTTAGTTTTTGTTGACCAGATCAACACAGAGCATGTAAACAATAAACATCAAGAGGACTTAGTCTAAAAAAATATTTACAACTGTACAAAATTGTAGACCAAATATTTACAGCTATACAAAGATCATAGGACAGTGTGTGTGTACAGTGTATATACAATATGCAGGTAATACAGGGTATACTGGTAATACAGGGTATGTGATGAGAATTCAAGGAACCCTTCAAGGAATTTTAAGGGTTAAGGGGTGTGGTAACAGAAATGGAAGGAAAGAAAGAAGGAGACGGAGGCCAGGAAGGTCAGTCACAGATGGGAGTGAAAAATGGTAAAAGGACAAGAATAAGGGGTGAGTGATAGGAGAGGAGAATGTTAAGAAATTGATACTTAATGACAGGTATAGACATCATTGAGTCTGCTGGAGACCAAGTTCTTGAAGTTGTTTAGAGGAATCAGTGTCTGAATTTGAGCCAGGTTTGGGCTTTATTCCAGATAGCCAGAAAAGCACGGCTTATAGCCATATTGCTGAGACGGGAGCGGGTATTTGGAACATTTAACATAATGTAGGAGCGTTTACATAGAGGGTAAATGCATGCTGTTCGCTGGAAGAGGTTTGCTGTATAAGAAGGGAGTTTCGACGAGTGCTTTCTAGAGCCAAATGAGCGAGTGGTTGAGTCTTCTTGTTTGTAGGGAGGGCCAGCCAAGGAGATATATAGATCACAATGATGTGCCCATCATTGGGCATTAGAGATAAATCATATTGTTCGATGGTAGAGCGTGTCTAACTGGTGTGACGGGTAGTCTGAGCAACAGCCATACAAAATATCTGCATAGTCTAGGAGTGGGATGAATGTTGTCTGAAAAAGCCGGAGTCTGGCCTCTGAGCTAAAAAGGGATTTATTTCTGTAGAACAATCCTGTCTTTTGTTGCAGTTTCTTTGCAAGGGATGCAATGTGGTCAGAAAAGGTTAGATGCTGGTCTAAAAGACAGCCTAGATATCTGAAGTTATTGACTACCTCAAGCTCATTGTCTAGGAGGGTTTTGATGGGAGGCAGGGTTCCCAGTGCTTTTGTACTTGTGTCAGGTGGTTGGAGTAAAAATACATTACCTTGGTTTTCTTTGCATTTAAAAGTAATTTGGATTGGACAAGGCTGTATTACAACACATCAAATTCGGATTGTAATTCAGTCTTGACTCCAGCTAATGAGGGTCTAGATAAGTATATCACTGTGTCATCTGCGAATAGGTCTAGTTTTGTCTTGTCGGCGTTGTATCCAATAGTATTTATATAAATCATAAAATACATCCCAGAATATAAAAGGAATTAAGAAAGGAGCTGGCAGCACCACTGACAACCCTATTCAACAAATCGTTAGAAACAGGTGTGGTTCCAGCAGACTAGAGAAGGGCAAATGTCCCTTTCCATAAGAGTGGAAGCAGGGAGGAGGCTGGCAACTACAGACCAGTCAGCCTAACCTCAGTGTTGGGGAAATTGATGGAATCATTACTTAAGGAAAGGATAAGGGGCTAATAAACAAGTTGAGCAGCCTGGGAGTTGGCCCCAGGGTGGTATACTGGTTTAGAAATTGATTTAACAGTAGGACACACAGGGTGGTAGTGAACAGAGTTCAGTCCATGGAGAGGGTGGTGACCAGCAAGGTGCCTCGTGGATCAGTGCTAGGCCCAGTCCTTTTTAATGTCTTCATAAGTGACATTGCAGAGTTGCTGGATGGGAAGGTGTGCCTCTTTACAGATGACACAGAGATCTACAATAGGGTCGACACTCTTTGGGGAGGGACCTAAGCAAGCTTGAGGAATGGTCAAGTGTATGGCAGCTGAGATTCAATGCAAAGAAGTACAAAATTATGCACTTGGAGCACGGAAACTCAAGGGAGGAGTACTCATTTGGGGGGAGGTACTGTCGGCTGCCAAACATGAGAGGGATCTGGTGGTGATTATATCTGATGAATTAAAGGTGGCCGGAGAGCGTGAGAAGGTTGTTATGGGGTCAGCAGGATGCTGGGGTGATAGGGAGAGGCATCACCAGCAGGAAAAGGGAGGTGGTGCTATCACTGTACAGATCATTGGTGAGCCCTCATCTGGAATACTGTGTCCAGTTCTGGAGGCTGTATCTCAGAAAGGACATAGGCAGGGTGGGGGCAGTCAAGAGAAGGGCTACAAAAATGGTGCAGAGGCTGCATCAGAAGTCATATGAGGAGAGGCTAAATGATCTCAATATGCATTCACTAGAGATGAGGAGAGAGAGAGAGAGAGGGGCTATGACAGAGTTGTTCAAATACCTCAAAGGTATAAATAAGGTACGGGGGTAGCATCTTTCAGAAAAGAAGATGGTCAAGAACCAGGGGTTGGGGGTGGGGCTGGAACCTGCAGCGAGCTGGGAAAGACTTGCTTTAGAGGCGCTCTTGACAAATTGAATTTGTGTCTGAATTTTCCATATATAAGCTTTAAATCAGAACTTACAGACAGAGACTCTGGTTGCTGAACTTAAAAGCTATTGAATGATATAAATTTTATCCAGAACACATGGGAAAGCAAAAGCAAGTAGCTGGCCAGCCAACCAGGAAGTCAACACCACAGAAACAGACAGAAGCTATGGCTTGAGGGGGTGAGAGTGGAATGCACTCAGAGGAGCCTACTAATGCGGCCTTATTACACTACAGGCCATTAGAGACCTCAACAAAAAAGTCGACTCCTTCAGTGGCAGACTAACCGCGATGGAAGCCCAAATGTCCACTGTCAATCAGGAAGTGAAATCTGCCGCGGAGATCATCAGTAAAACATCACTGGCTGTGACGGACGTATTAAAAAAAAATTAAGTATTATGAAGCAGATTGCAGCAGCTGGAAAACGGTGCTCGTAATGTCTAGCGTTTGTCTTCTTGGGATTCCAGATGGCATGGAAGGAGATAACATAATAAACTGTGTGACCGACCTCTTAGCCCAGTTATTAAACATGGATCTGAAGGATAGCAGCAAAAGGTCCCACACTGGAATGGTGGTGCTCTGGCAAACAGGCAAAATACAATTTCAGAAAAAGCTGAGCACTCACTGTCTCAATTTACATGGACACTGGAGTCTGATAAAAATAATTTTATTGTTATTAAAAGGGTGCACGCAGGCACAGCACCTGACACATTTCAGATTTGCCCAGCATATTCATCTGCAATACATGTATTCAAGGAACTGGTTGAGCGAGACAGAGATTTTATTCAACATATGCCTCAGCCCAGTTTCAGTCACCTTACCTCTGCAGAACAGGCAGCTTTAGAAACATTGAAAAATGATGTTGATTTTATAATAAAAGAGACTGACAAGGGTGTGTGTGTTGTGCTTCAAAATCGGGAAGATTATGTGGAAGAAATCCACAGACAATTGGATGATGAGAACTTGTACAAGAAACTGAACACAGATCCAATGACAGCTTTTAAAATAGCTGTAGATGAAACTTTAAAATAGCTGTAGATGAAACTTTAAAGGTAGCTCAGAAACAGGGATTCATAGATAGTAAGATGAAAATTTATAGCTACAGAAACTCCTGTCTGTGCTACCTCTTTTTTTTTTTTTAATCTTTATTCATCTTCTCCTCCAGCCCCCCCCCCCCCATGTCCGACTCCTCGGGAACATCTGGGAGTCATCCCTCTGCCAGCCACCCTACATGGATCCGTTCTTGATCCCCATGGAACCACGGCCCCTCCCCCCCCCGGGTGGGGATGAGGTGGGGCCTGAGCACCCTGAACACTTCTTTCGTCGGTCAAGGCAGTCCGGCGAGTGGTGACACATAAAGGGCACACTCCTGGTGCTCCGTCATCCCGGAGATGGAAGACATTTTCTCAGTTTCCCTCCCCTACATGTGGTATGTGCCCTGATGTCATGGCGCTGCGCGCTGGTGTCCACCACACATTACGACCAGTCCCTCCTGCAGCTGCAGGACTTGTCGTACCATGGGCCTCTGCTCGGGGATCAGGCAAACTGCAGATCTTTGATCCCCTCCCTCCCCCCGGAGAAGGCAAGCAGTCGTGGGACACTCAAGCCTTCTCCCCCAGCCAGACCTCCAGCGACCCGGGTCGCTGGCATCGCAAGCGGAAATCCAACCGCTGTGCCAATGGGCTGGCATCTGTGCTACCTTTTATACTTTTCCCAAAATTCATAAAACACTAACACAGCCCCCAGGATGTCCTTTTGTCAGTGGTTTAGGGTCTCTAACAGAGCCACTATCTCAGTTTATCAACTTCCACCTCCAACCTTTTGTCCAGACATTGCCTACTTTCTTGAAAGATACCAAAGATGTTCTCAATGTTATGAAAAATGTACAGTTGTCTCCAGATACCATTTAGTAACTTTGGACAAAGAGGCACTGTACACGAATATTCCCCACAAGGGGGCTTTAGATGTGGCAGCAAACTTTTTAAATCAGCGTCCCCGTATAGAAAATCTACCCACTAATTTTATTGTTAAAGTGTTGAAATTTATATTAAAATTAAATGTTTTTTTGTTTGATTAGAAGCTGTACTTGCAAACCAAAGGAACTGCTGTGGGGGCCACCTGTGCACCCACCATAGCAAATCTCTTTGTGGGCGCCTGGGAGAACTAATATGTTCTGAGTGAAATAGAGAATCCCTTTTTTCCAATATTGTCATGTTTAGATGCTTTATTGATGGTATTTTGCTGATTTGGACAAGTGGGGAAACTTTATTCCAGGATGTTGTTCATTACTTGCACAATACTACTCAACACCTGAAGTTTACATATACAACACATATAAATAGTATTATTTTTTAGGTCAAGTTCAAGTTTATTGACAGGAAATACTCTGTTGAGCAAGCTCATTTACCAAGGAGGTCCTGGAGGACTTATTCACATATTTGGGACCATCTAATACAGTATGCCCTACAAGCCCATTGGTCCTCACTGGGGACCAGTGGGCTTACAGCCCATACTGTACCTGTCATTTGGCGGGCAGGCAGGATGCAGCCACCCGCTGATGATGGGGAGCAGGGTGGAAAGGGGTTCTATGGGGTGGGGGTGCCACTGGATCACCAAGGCATTTAATTACGGAGATTTACTGCAATGTGTAGCCAAGGAGGAGGACCACTAGACCATCAGGGATGGTCATGTATTATCTTATCGGGACCTCGGGGCCACTAGACTACCAGGGATTTATCGTAAACATATACAGCGTGATCGCAGCTAGGGGGCGGGGGATGCTCTGGGATCCCCACTGCACATGTCATGCTGTGCATGGCGCCTGCACAAGGAATTCAAATGGGGCCATAATGACATGCAAATGGCCCCATTTGTGCATGGCATATATTCTGGCCTCATTTGCATGCCCCCTGCTGAATATTGCGGATGATGCGCCTAGCGCAGCTGTGCTGGCACATCCCCGTGCTCCCTATCGGTGGCTTGCACCAGCGCAGTGTCAATGCTCCATGCGCATTGTGTGCTGACTGTGCCATATTCAACAGTGCTGCACCATGGCGCATCACCATTGAATATCACCTGGCCCTGGCACTGGCACTGGCGCATCCCAGTTGTGCTGCGCTCAGGCTTGCACCACTGCCTGGCGCAGTCTGAATTTCCCGGCCACAGTGTAGATATATACATATGATACAATGTTTCTAAGGATACATTGGTCATATAATAAAGGTGCAAAACATATAAGCTGAAGTTACATATGCTGTAGAGTACAAAGGCATTGGACATGCAGTGGAAATGTACACACATAAGCTATAAATACATTTGATGCAATATATACAAGGCGCGCAATTAGTACAATCAGCAGTAAACTGCCTCAAGCTAAACAAGTAGCACAGTGTATAGGCTGGAACAATATACAAATAGCTCAGTGGATAGGCTGGAAGATACATGGTATCTAGCTTGCAATCTGGGCTGGGAGGAACAGAGGGTGGAGCGAACCAGGGGTAGACAGGCAGTGCTCAAGAGAGACTGGTATGTGAGGGAGGTGAGGTCTGGATTGGAAGATCTAGCAGGGTGGGTTAACATGGACATAGATATGCATATAGCAGGGTAGGTAGGTGGGAGGTAGATATGTATATAGCAAGGTAGATTAACATGGAGGTAGAGATGTGTATAGCAGGGTAGGTAGGTAGGTAGATGGGGGAGTAGGATGTTGGTGGATGAATAGTAAGGTCGGGGCGCTGGGTCTGAGTCACAACAATGAAAAAAGAGAGACATGTGATCAGGATAGGGGGTGGCCGTTGCTTAGTGGTGAGCGCAGGAGTCTGTCAGTGTACTGCTGAGAAGTCATCTGAAGCTGTTTAGGGGGATTAGGGTTTGGAGCTTGAGATTAGATTAGACTGTTTTAGACTTTACTTAATTTCATTAACTGATAAAGGTTACATCCGTACTGGAATTCAACAGATGGCAATTCTTTACTCCTAGCCTCAAGCTGCTATCCCAGACAAACCATCCAAAATATACCCGAAGGACAGTTTTTGAGGTCTAGCACCCAAGAACAGATGGAATTAAGTATGGAACATGTGGCTAACAGATTCAGGGAAAGAGGGTATGGATAACAAACAATTCAGAAAGCAAGAATTTATGCCAGTGAGCAAAGCAAAAAACTCTTGTTGCAGAACCAAAATGGAGAAGATAGTCAGGATAAAAGATTTATTTTTGCAACCACCTTCTCTGTGCAAGCCCCACATCTAGAAAAGATTTTGAAAAAAAACTGGCCAGGGATCCAGGACTACAGGAGCTAACACAACAATCTGTTAGCACCCTTTGCAAACTGTGTGAGAGGCCTTTCGGCACCATGCAATTCTGCTTAAAGTTGAACCAGCATAACATTCTGTGGTGATTTGTATATGCAGCCCATAATGCTTTGCATTGTGTGGGCATGTGTGATTTTGTATAGCCTTTGAGAATGGCGTATAGAAAGGCTAGAACATTAAAAGACTCTTTGGTTCATAGCCACTATATAGAACCTGAGCCATTGAATACCTGGCTAAATAAGAATGTGAGAGGATGCAAGCAGCACAAAAGATGTATGTACTGTAAAGACATCCTTAACAGTAGAGAATTCTCTAGTGTAAATGCACCAAAAAAGTTTGAAATTCAACAGCTTATGACTTGCAACACAACTGGCATTTACTTGGCTACATGCTCGTGTTCCTCATTTTATGTGGGGAAAAACCACAAGATGATTTAAAACAAGGGCAGGGGAACACAAGCATGCCATCCAAAGGAGTGAATTCACATGTGCCATGACAGCATATATTGTACAGACAAACCATCGGAAACACACTTTTCTGTTTTTAAGCTATTGAAACAGTATTGCTACCAGCCAGAGGGGGTAATTATAATGATTGTGTTTTAAACAGAGATAGCTTCTGGATAGGTATGCTAGGAGCAAATAAAAAAACAGGATTAAACGCAGGACTTGACGTTAGACCTTATTTAAAGAAAAAGAAATTAATTGAAATATGCTGTGTTTATTACAAGTTAATAATGTCTATATAAAAATATATTTTATTCAAAATGTTTTAATTCCCATTCTTCCTTTTCCCCATTCCCCCCCCATCCCCATCAAGACTGGGAACACAAGTGATCGAGTGCAGTAAAAAGGAATAAATTACAATTCCTTAAATGTAGCAAAATTGTGAACTTGGATCCCTTAGTGTATATATTTTTGTATTTGTTACATTTGCACTGAGGTTTTTGTGGGCAGTTTGTCAGCAGTGCTGAATGCAGTGATTTTTAATCGATGAATTTAAATTCTGTTTCCACATCATTGTGATGTCATGTAATTCAAATGTATTTAAGTGGTGGTTTGTTAAGAAGTTTTTAGCCTTTGATTAAGGATCCATCAAGATCAGAAACGCATCAGGCACTATGTCTGCGTGTACCTTTTTAACAGTAAAATGATTTTTACCTGACCCCGGTGTCCATGTAAATTGAGGTGGTGAGTGCTCAGCTTTTTCTGAAATTATAGATCTGAAGGATTGTATTTACAAAACCTACCAGAATACTCTCAGGAGACATCCGAACAACCCTAACCGACCTTGGATACTCCTGATGATCACCCATGGTCCACACATTCGAGACATTATCTTAGATACTGCTAAAAGGCCCTTTATCTCTGCATGATGGCAGCTTAATCTGTTGCCTCCCAGATCTGAACTATTCGACCAGGCAGCTCTGCAAGGCTTTTGATACTGTGTGCTCAGGTCTCCGGACTCTTGGTATTTCCCACACATTCCAACTACCAGCAAAGTTAAGGATTAACCACGTGGGAAAAACCTGTATTTACAACGATCCGGTGAATGCCTAAAAAAAAAATTGGAAGCAATTCAGAGAGACTTTGCTGCTCAGAGTGTGGTGCCTGATACTGATACGGAAGACCGATTTGCTGAACTGTAAAGTACTGACTTCTGTGACTTTTTGTGTGGCTATTCATGTGTTGGGTCAGTCAAGGGGTTTGTACAATTTTGAGTAGCTTGTGGTTTACTACAAGGGGGGGGCAAGAGGCACTTTATATTACAGTAAGTGGAGTTTAGGGTTTATTTTCCTTCTCAATGCCTTTAGCAATGATCCTGTGGCTATGACAAGATGGCGATTGCCACGTGTCAATTGTGTTGGAAATAACATGTTTGGTATGCTCACCTCTGCCCAGTCCAGGCTACGATTACTGTTTGAAACCCCATTCTGTTTGTATAGCTCTAATAGCTGTAATCTTCCCGCTTGACAAAACAAAAAAAACTCAAATGACTCTATTAATCTAGCCACCATGTGTAGTCATATCGGAGGGGTATGTAGCGGTACTGAAAGCAGTAGATATCTTTCTAGGCAAATATGCCTACTGCTTCTGTTTGTCTACTCTGAATAATGCAGTTACCGCTAATTGAACACTAACCAGATAAACCTTCATACTTATGGGAAAGTTATCTTATGAAATGTTTTTACTGTTAGGGGCTGTTAAGTGCATTATTATTACTGGGGGCAAGTTAATATTTCATATTTCTCGTTAGGACACCATCATCATCCAGAGTGACGTAGGCCCAAGCCAAGGGCCTGACAGTTTTGGATTTTTATAAATTTCATAGTTGTGTGTCCTAAGCATTGTTGCATCTGGCTGTATATAATTATAATTAGAGGCATTGAACGTAACACTCTGTTTTTTTCAGTGCAATACCGAATATTTTTACTCCCAATATGCTATTCTGAGTTGTGTCTCCACCTTGGCCAGCTTTTCAATCCTGCAAGTTGATTTAATTTTGAGCTGCCCTGTATATTCAGCCCTGTCCTCTTCCCTCGGGGTGGTCTTGCATTTCCTGATTGAAGCCATTCTCTCTCTCTCTCTCTCTCTGCTTTGCTTGCCTCCTCTGTAAACCACGGGGTCTTTCTCTACCTGCTCCTTTTTTCACTTTTTCTTGTGGCAGGTTGCAGTGACTACCTTGATCTCCTCCTTAATTAAAACCCAACCTTTCTTAAACACCCATGTCTGCCCTGAGCTTATTTAGTCATTCCCCTAGCGTTATCCCATGCATTCAGAATCTGCCTTTTTGAAGAACAGTCATGTCAAGAGGGAAGAAGAAATTGATGCATTGAATCATTTGTATTCAGTCAGCAATTTTCCCTGGTACAATTGCTGCTTGTTAATCTGAAATCTTACTTCAAGGAAGCTCTTGCAGCAGGCCAACACTGGTGGAACTTAGCAACCAGGTGCCAGGGCCACAAGGAAACGTAGTTAGTAGTCTACCACTGGGGAATGTCCACCGCTGATGTCACCCTCTGTCTTCAGCCTAGCCTATAAATGCAGGCGGTCCCCCACACCCTCCTCAGTTCTTTCCCATCAGCCTGTGCACGTCAGACCTTGACGAACTACGCAGTTACCTTTGACTGCCATTACTTGCATTTGCCTCGCTTTTTTATTTTCACTATTTTCTATAGTTTTAACATCGAATTTTCAGTGTTGCCGACATCAAGTTTGTTTCTTCTCTGCCTCCTTCATCTTCCGACTGCTCCATAAAGTGTGCCTGCAGCAAACTAATTCCTAAAAAAGACTGTCGCTCTGCTTCATTCTGTGCTTAGGCCCTAGTCACGACACTGAAGCCTGCCAAATCTGCCAGAAATTCAACCAGCCCACTCAAAGATGTCACCTAAAATCCTGGAGAGCCTTCTGATCAAGCAGAATCTTATCGCAATAGAAAAGGAGCTGCAGGTCAGGAGCTCTTCAGCTTCGCCAGCCCAGTCTTCTGGGTCTTGCTGCTCGTCTCAGTCCTGGGTAAAATCTGGTGGGAAGCATAAACAGTGCGACAAACACGAGGACCGTGACTGGTCCGCATCCCGCTCATGGTCTTTCGATACACTTTCAACCACGTCTGAGTCATCCTCCCACGGGGGTGGGAGGGTCAGCTGCTGAAGCCCTGCCTGCCCTTACTCCTGCAGGGCTTCTGACGGCCCCCCTTTGCCCACCCTTATTCTCACTCACAAGTGGCAATTCCTCTGAGTAGGGGACTCTGTCTCTTGCTCCCCAGTGGCTGACACTCGGGCCCCTCACTTCCATGAGCTCTCAGCCTGGAGGCGCGGCCAGTGCTGATGCAGCCAGCATCAGTTTCTCTGCTGTCGCCCCTCCTGCCCTGCGCTGCCTGCATTGGTCCCCTCCATGGGGACCATCGCCAGTCCTTCTTGGCAGCACCCAGAGCAGGCTACCCATGTCTCTCCAAGTCTGGTGTAGGCTCTGCCTTTGCAAGAGAGGTCTTCTCCCCTGACGACCATCTCCCCTCTCCCAGCACTGGTGGATTCCCCTTCCAGGCATTCTCAACCAGCGCCCACTGGGCCATAGCCAGTATTGCCTCTCCTGCAGGCCCACTGCTGGTTCCACAGCTTGCACCTGCTGGTCCTCTACCAGAGTACCCTATGCTGGCCCCACCTGGCCAGGTGCCCCCTTTTCCTTACCCGGTGCCAGCCTGCCCCTATCCACCAGTTTACAACTACCCTGTGGATTGCAATGCCCACTTGACTGCATGGTGGTCTTTCATGCAGAAGTTGACCCCAACCCCTCAGAGCCCGCCTCTGGCATCCCCTCAGCAGTCAACCATGGATCTTCTGCCCTCGGACCGGGAATGGCTGGGTCCCAGTGCCCCTGTATGCCAGGGCCCAGACCTGACGCCAGTTCCATCAGTCACAGATTGAGTGAGCCAGATGAGGAGGATGAGGATGACTCTGACTATTCAGAGTCTTCCTCCATTTCAGGGGACTCCTCTGAGGGTGAAGAGCCTGTTAAGGTGGTCCCTAAGTCCTCTCCTGATGATCCATCCTTTATGGACATCGTGAGGCACATCCAGACCACCGTGGGCTGGGAAACAGAGGAACAAGATCTGGAGCAGTGTCAGCTGGCCATTTATTTGATGCAACCCGATGCCCTACCTTTGGCAGTGCTCCCCTTTATTGACTCAAATGAAAATGTCACTAGGGTGGCTTGGAATCATCCGTCTTCAACCTCAGTGGTGCCTAAAAAAGATCTACCACGCTCCAGCTGGTATGCCTTTTTTCTCTTTTGGGGGGGGAGGGGTCAGCCCAGAGTTGACTCCGTGATCATCAGTGTGGCACATGACAAAACTAAGAAACCTAAGCACCTCAGCGCTCTTCCCCCTGATAGGGAGTTGAGACATCTGGACAACCTGGGCATGCGAGTCTACTCCTACTCCATCCGGGCCATGAACTGTTTAGCCCACATGGTCCAGTACCAGAATGTCCTTTGGGACCAGGCCAGAGAACTGGTTCAGGCTCAGCATGATAACCCCTCCAAGAAACAGCTTGCCTAGGTCCTCTAGGCAGGCTTTGGTGTGGGGTATTGCATTCTTTGGGCCACCTGTGATTCTGTAGATGCCTTGGGCAGAGGAGCGGCCACCAGCATCTGTCTCTGGTGCCATTCTTGGCTCCAAGTGTCTGGCTTTACCTCTGATGTACAGTCTAGTATATTGGATGCCTCCTTTCTGGGTTCTGTCCTTTTCGGGGGGATTCCAGGATCTAATTTTTTCTCTTCAGGAGTCGGGCCAGACTGTACAGTCCATTCACTCGCTGTACCATACCCAGCCTAAGTCTGGTCAGTGACTGTCCTTTTGCCTCTCCACCCACGGACAGGCCCGCACACCTGACAAAGGTCAGGCCAGATGCAAAGTAGTGACAGTCCCATCCACAGCTGCCGCCAGAGCACTGCACTCGTTCAGAGTGCTGAGAGCAGTGCGCCCATCATTAGGGTACCAAATAGTGAAATTCACCGCACCCTGCCCAAGGTTCCCCCCCCCAGAGTTGGTATATTTAGAAAGGGCAGGTGTGGGAGGCGCAGGGGACTTTGGGACTTGGCACCATAATTACCGGGTGCACTGCCACCGGCGTCCTGAATGGGTGGAACCCCCGCCAAAGCCTCTCAAGCACCCACGGCCACCTTCCCAATGCCCGGTCCTACATCCTGACTCCTTGGTTGCCCCCCCCCAATCAGGGGTTCTGGGGGAGGCAGTTGGGGGTTGGTTCTCCCTTTGCCTTAATGGGTGGCGGGGCATTACCTCAGACAACTGGGTATTGCAGATCATAGAACACAACCACACACTAGAGCTTCTCGAGTGGCCCATAAACAAAAACTCCTCTAGGCAACTTCTCTTACCCCCTCCTGCCCCTTGTCTGGGAGGAAATACAGGCACTTCTGCAAAAAAGGGTCATAGAGCCCATTCCTCCAGCTCAATTGGGCATAGGGTTCTACTTTCACTTTTTCATGGTCTCTAAGAAGACTGAGGATTTTTGACCCATCCTGGTTCGGAGTCATCTCAACTTGTACATAGAACACAAATGTTTCAGGATGGTCACCCTTCAGGGTTTGTTACCCTCCTGCACAAGGGAGATTGATCTGTTTTGTGGACATGCAGGATGTGTATCTGCATATCAAAATGTTGCCTCCCTATCAGCACTTCCTCTGCTTCCCTTTCCAGGGAGCTCATTTTCAATTCAGGACCCTCCCTTTTGGCCTGTCCTAAGCTCCCAGGGTCTTTACCAAGTGCCTGGTGGTGGTAGCAGCTGCCTTGAAGCAGCAGGGCTTCTATGTGTTTCCCTACCTGGGCGATTGGCTCCTAGTGGCACCCTCCAGGGACTGTCTTATCCAGACCCTGGAGCATATCTTCCACCTTTTCCAGGCCTTGGGTATCACCATCAACTGGCCAAAGTCCTGCCTGTCTTCTTGCCAGCACCTCCAGTACATGGGACAATTCTGGATATCACCCAGGGCATGGCCTTCTTGCCTTTGCACAGGGTGGAATGCCTCATGGCCGAGGCTCATCTGGTCTCCTCCAGTCACCAGGTCCTCGCCAGGGTGCTTCTGCACCTCGTGGGCCATGTGGCAGCAACCACCGCCACAGATCCC
This sequence comes from Neoceratodus forsteri, assembly GCA_016271365.2. Lineage (NCBI taxonomy): Eukaryota > Metazoa > Chordata > Ceratodontiformes > Ceratodontidae > Neoceratodus > Neoceratodus forsteri. The sequence continues at coordinate 62,973,906 of CM028133.1, read as the reverse complement.
CTCTCCTGCCTTCACAGGCAGATACCTCAGTGGATGTTGAGAGTCCAGTGGGGCCAACACATGGATTACCTGGACCAGATGATCATAGTCTTCAGTCTAGTCAAAAGAATCCTGTCATGGTGGCTAGAGCCAGCCAACCTGCTTCAGGGGGTTTCCTTTCAAAGCTTGGCCCCACATCAGATCCTCATGATGGATGCCTCAGGCCTGGGCTGGGGAACTCACTTGGACACTCATCAGACTCAAGGTACCTGGAAAGACATGGAACGGGGTCTCCGCATAAATATGCTGGAGCTGTGCGTGGTTCTGTATGCTTTGCAGACCTTCCAGACTAATCTCCTGCCCAGTCTGTTCTTGATGCAGATGGACAACATGTGCATGATATATTACATCAGGAAGCGGGGGGGGGGGAGGACTCTCACTCCCTGTGCAGGGAGGCAATCAGGGTTTGATATTGGGCCATCGAGTACAGTCTGGAGCACTCGGCTGTCCATGTTCCAGGCATTCACAACATCCTGGCAGACAGTCTAAGCCACTCCTGGTCCAGGTCTCATGAGTGGGAGCTTCTGACTCTGGTGGTCAAAGATCTCTTTGACAGATGAGGTTGACCAGAACTGGACCTTTTTGTTTTGACACTAAATCCAAAACTGCCACTTTTTGCTCGCTCGATCCAGGGCTTGGAGTTTTCTGGCAAGACACATTGTCCCTCTCCTGGAAGGGGAGGTTCTAGGGACATGGATTTGTTGTTCATCCACACTTCTTGGCATTGTCCCTTTCCCTTTAAATCTTGCCGGATGGTCTTCAAGCTGGCTGCTCCCACCCACCCAGGTGGTATAACCCTTGGCTCCGCCCCATGACACCAGAGCTTCCTTTCAGCTGGAAGATTCAGGTTGCCTTCTCTCTGCTAACGCGTTTTGTAGGCCCTGGCTTCAAATTCTTCAGATTCTCTGAAGATTCGGCTTATTCGAACTAGCAATTGTGAATATTGTTATTCGATCATGGAAGATAAATCTTCCCCTGGATTTCACCGGTGTCCATCCAGCCAAAAAATGTTGCGCACTGACCTGCATACCACGTCGTTTACTGCTTAGGTGTCGGGCATGACACCCAGGTTTGGCGAAATGTGTCTCGCATTTCACCCGAACATCCTCGACGATCGCCTCGCACGTCTCAAGTTGGGCAGACCCGAGAATGGAATCCTCCGGTAAAATCCAAAGAGGCCCGATGAGTGGTCTCCGCGGCTGCAGGGTCTGCCGAGCAACTGGAACAAATGTAGGCCTTTGAAGAAGAAGCAGCATGGGCTGCAGAAATCTCTTCTCAGCCGATTTTCATTCCCCTCAACCTGGGCTCCATGTTTTCGAGTTCCTTCCGAGTCACTCCCCACTAAGGGCAAGGGATCTTTGGGCTTGCATATCTCCCAGTCCTGTAAGAAGGAGAAGGAACCGAGAGATTCTTCATCTCGGCGGAGATGTTCTTGGGATCATGAACGATCTCGGTCCCAGGAAACTGCAGTCTCGACTTCGGTCGAAATTGCTTCCTTGGCTGCTGGCTTCTTAGCTTTGCTGTCTGGTCAATCGGCCAACGCCTCGATCGACAACACGGTTGAGATCATTCTCAATCCCATTGATCTGTTGTCACCCGAAGAGGCCGACAACTCTTTGACCAGGATCCTGGTTCTGCCTCTTCCTGATGAGGAGATCCAGCCAGCTGAGAATCCTATCAAGGAACCGGTCCCTGATCCGGGGAAAATCACCAGTTCCCCCGGTGTCTCCCGAGCGAATGAATCGGCCAGTCTGATCAAGGTTAAGATCTCAGATCCCCTCGTCCGACAGGCCAAGGAAGGCACATAAACGTGCTAAAAAGAGGCGGTGCCACCATTCATCCTCATCTTCCATGGATGAGAAGAAGCTTCAGCAGAAACTCTGTCGATGCTATGAAGAGTTAATGTGGCAGCAGCTGATTCTGTCTGGGCAGAAGTTGGCTACGGTCTCTACCCCGGCCATTACTTGGCTTTCGCCTCCTAGGTCGAAGCCGACTCCACTCAAACTGATCAGATCGGTTCCCCTGCCTGCGGAGTCGACAAAACCCACCCCGGTTCGGCCAAAATCGGTCTCTCCGCTGATTGTGGTGGAGATGCTGCCTAAACAGCCTTTGGGAGGGGCTCCTACAAAGGATTCTCAGATGGGTCCAGGGCTTCCACTTATGATATCGGTCACCCTAGGGGACTGTGGTGGCTGACTGATTTATCCGGATTCTTCGGATTCGGATGACACTGACCTTCACTCTCATTCTTGGGATGATGAGTCTATCAGTATTCTGTCGACAGAGGAGGGCCCTTTGTCATTTTCTGGGGATTCTCTGTCTTATCTCCAAATTTACAGAGATGCCTCAGAGCCTGTCCAGAAAAGGGTGGAGTACCCTCTTACAGATATTCTTAACCGAGGGGATACACCCACGGAAGCCTTCCCAGTGGCCCAGTCTTGGAGCTTTGACAGCATCCTGCTTCCTGCCCAGCGCTGTCTGCCCAGAAGGCCCACAAGTATGTGGTGCCCATTGAGTCCCTCTTGGGGTAAACACAGAACACCCCTCGGCTGTGGTTCGAGTGGCAGATCCTCCAGTCAACCCAGGATTCGTTTCCAGGTACTTCCTGGTCCCAAAGCAGATGGCGTCTGGCACCCCATTCTAGATCTGCATGACCCGAATCAGTATCTCGGGCCACGCACCTTCAGGATGGTAACTCTATCCCAGATCATACCATCCCTGGAGCAAAACATGTGGTTCTGCTCCCTGGATCACCAGGATGTGTGTCTTCACGTCCCACTCTGTCCATCCTGCCAGCGGTTCCTCCACTTCAGAACAGAGAGAACACTATATGAGTTCCAAGCCATGCCATTCGGCCTGTCATCGGCCCCACAGGTCTTCACCAAATGCATTGCAGTGGTGGCAGCCCATCTCAGGCATGGGGGGGGTCAGAGTGTATCCCAACCTCGATGATTGGCTCTTAGATACATAGACACATAGACAGTGTCGGCAGATAAGGGCCTATGGCCCACCCAGTCTGCCCATTTGAGCTTGTAAGTTCAGTTTGTTTTCCTAGAAGTCTGTTGCCCCTTACCCCTGACCTCCAGAATTCCTTTATGTCTATCCCATGCATTCTTAAATCCGTGATTGTTTCAGCCCCACCACTTCCTCTGGCAGGGTGTTCCACTTGTCCACCACCCGTTCTGGAAGAAATTCTTTCTCATGTTTCCTCTGAATCGTCCTCCCTCCAACTTCATCCCATGCCTCTAGTCCTGGAACATCTTTTTCGCTTAAAAATAGTGTTTTCCTGCACCCTGTTCCTCCCTGTAAGATACTTGTATATCTCTATCATATCCCCTCTCTCCCTCCTCTCCTCCAGGGAGTACATGTTCAGTTCCTTCAACCTGTCTTCATAGGACTTGTGATGCAATCCATGCACCATCTTTGTTGCCCTCCTCTGAACCTTCTCTACCCTGTCTATGTCCTTACGTGGGTATGGTCTCCAGAACTGTACACTGTACTCCAGGTGGGGCCTCACTAGTGTCTTGTATAGCTGAATTATGACCTCCTTTTCCTGCTGGTGATGCCCTGCCTATACATCCCAGCATCCTATTTGCTTTACCTGCTGCCTTGTCACACTGTTTCCCTACCTTGAGGTCATCAGAGATGACAACCCCAAGATCCCTTTCCTGCTTGGTGCATGCTATATCCTCACCCCCCCAACTGATATATTGTGCCAGGACTTTTGTGCCCCATATGCATTATCTTGCACTTCTTTGCATTGAATTTCAACTGCCAAACCCCTGACCATTCTTCAAGTTTCTGCAGGTCACTTCTCATTCTGTCTACACCCTCTGGTGTGTCTACTCTTGTTACAGAGCTTTGTGTCATCAGCGAACAGTGAAATTCTGCCTTCTAGGTCATGCGCAATGTCACTGAAGATGTTGAATAGGACCGGTCCCAGCACTGATCCCTGTGGTACCCCACTGGTCACTCTTCCCTCTGTGGAGTAACAGCCATTTACCACCACCCTCTGTGTCCTGCCACCCAGCCAGTTACCTACCCACCACACTACTGTCCTGCCCACACCCATATTCCCCAGTTTGTGTAATAGTCTTCTATGTGGCACGGTGTCAAAGGCCTTGCTGAAGTCCAGATAGGCCATGTCCACCCTCCCCTGATCCACCTCCCTAGTCACCCAGTCAAGAAATTCAACGAGGTTGGTCTGACATGACCTCCCCTGGTGAAACCATGCTGCCTTGGGTCCTGTAGTCCATTGACAACTAGATGTTCCACCAATCTCTCCTTAAGTAGTGCTTCCATGATCTTCCCACTACGAGGTGAGGCTGACTGGTCTGTAGTTCCCTGCTTCCTCTTTGTTCCCACTTTTGTATAAGGGGACTACATCTGCTGTCCTCCAGTCTTTGGGTACCTCCCCTGTTTCCAGTGATCGGCTAAACAGGATAGCCAGAGGTTCAGCCACCACTTCTCTTAGTTCTTTAAGGACCCTGGGGTGCACCCCATCTGGCCCCATTGCTTTATCAACTCTTATTACTTCCAGTTCCTTCAGGACCCTTTCTCGTGTAAAGGGACTTGTGTCCATTTCTGCACCATTCTCACCCCTTGTACTCCCTTCAGACCCATTACCCTCCTCTTCCTCAGTAAGACTGAGCAGAAATACCTGTTCAATATGTCAGCTTTACTGTTGTCATCCTCCACGCGGCCCCATCCTCCCTTCAGTCTCACTATCCTCCCTTTGTCTTTCTTTTTCACTTATGTACCTGTAAAGGTTTTGTCCCTCTACCCACTGATTTTGCAATGTGTTCTTCTGTCTGAGCTTTGGCTTCCCTTACTGACCTCCCTGCCTCCCTTTGCTTCTCCTGGTACTTCTCCCTATCCCCTTCTGCCTGTGTCTTTTTGTATTGCCTGAATGCATCTTTTTGGCTTTCACTTTCTTTGCTACCTCTTTGGAAAACCATAATGGTCTCCTCTTCCTTTTCCTCTTGCTAACCTGCTTAATGCATAATTCTGTTGTTCTTGTAATCCCCATTTTAAATACTGCCCACTGTTCCTCAACCCCTGATTCCTGTCCCATTCCCCTTAATGCCTCTTTCAAGTATCTCCCCATTTTCCCAAAGTCTGCCCCCCTAAAATCCAGGATCGTGTTTTGTGTGGTTTGGTTCTGCTCTTTCTGTGATTTCAAACCAGAATGACTGGTGGTCACAGTTTCCAGGTGCTCCCCACTGTTACCCCATCACACTGTCCCTGTTTGTGAGCACAAGGTCCAGTATTGCCTTCTGCCGAGTTGGTTCCATGACCAGTTGCTTGAGGAAGGCACCCTGAAGGAGTCCAGGATAAATCTGCTCCTAGTTGATGCTGCTGCTGGGATGCTCCAGTCCACGTCTGGAATATTGAAGTCTCCAACCAGTACTACCTCACCCTTGTCTGCCATCCTTTGGATGGCTAGCATCAACTCCTATCTGTTTCTTCCTCCTGGGCTGGTGGTCTATAGACCACACCTGTGCGGATGGCTGTCCCCATTTTCCTTTCCGGCAACCCACAGTATCTCTCCCCATTTTGTTCCTCCTGGATCTCTGTGGCCTTATGTCATTTTCACATAGAGTGCCACTCCTCCTCCCTTCCTGCTCTGTCTCTTCTGAATATGTTGTAGCCAGGTATGGCCATCTCCAGTCATGGTTATCATTACACCAGGTTTCAGTGATGGCCACAATGTCCAGGTCTGACTGTACCATGACAGCCTCAGATCTTCCATCTTGTTGCTAAGGCTCTGGCATTTGCACACATGGCTTTCCATGATTTGACCTCCTGGACTGTTTCACTGTTCTACCAGCCCCTTCCTTGGTTGACATTTATCCCTGGTTCTCCTTGCTGTCTGCCCTTCTGCTGAATTTGGCCCCTTTTCTGCTTATCCACCTCTGTGGGCACTAATCTCCATCTTTTGCACACTGCTTTGCAGAGATAGCCACTCCTCTGGTTCACTGGTTCCACTGCTAGATGTGGGGGGTGAGCAAGTAGGTACTATCCTTGCTGGCCTGCCACCCCCCTTTGCTAGTTTAAATGCTTGTCAATGTAGCATTTAAACTTATCATTGAGTGCTTGGATTCCCCTCCAGGATGGATGCAGGCCGTCAGGCTTGAACAAACCTCCATCCCTCCAGGTGGGTCCCCAGTCCCCAATGAATCCAAACCCTTCCTCACAGCATTAGTTCTTCAACCATGAGTTAAAGTTCCTGGTGCATGCACTCCTTTGCTCTCCCTTGCCTCTCACAGGTAGTACTTCTGAGAAAGTGACCGAAGTAGCTACTTGCTTGAGACCCCTCCCCAGTTTCCTAAACTCTTCCTGAACTTCCTTTGGCTCCCCATTTGCCAGGTCATTAGTACCTAGGTGGATAATGACATCCAGCTCACCCTCCATCTTGCCTTCCCAGTGATCCCCAGGATCTTCCTTCCATCCTTCATGCCGTGGCACCTGGTAGGCACCTTACCTCCCTGTCCTCCCCTCCTGTGTTCCTAGCTGGATCCCTCTTATGATGGAGTCCCCACCAGGATTCGCTTCCTCCTCCTCAGGGTCCACTGCTTTCCCCACTGAGGTCACCTCCTGGCTAACCTCCCATCCTTCCTTCCACTTCTCTAGGTACCTCTATTTGGTTGTCCTCATTTGCCAGTGTGGCATATGAGTTCTTAGTGGAATAGGATCTGGGATGTGCCTCTGCCGACTGCTCTAACCTCCTGAGCCCACTGTCATCCAAGTGCTCCTCGTTCTCGGCATCCTTTGAGGAAGTTGCATTGGACTGGGTGGTCTCTGGATAGGGCTGATGGTACTCTGACCCAGTTTACTTCCGCTCTGAGGTCTGGCTACCTCATCCGCAGTCCAGAGAGATGCATGCAGACAGGGCAGCACCTCAGTGTCCAGAAGGTCTGCCTGAATATGGCTGCCCCACAGCCACTGCATTGCACCACTCCCCACATTATACTGCAGTTCCACTACTTGTCTGCTACTGAAGCTCTCCTAGTTCCCTTTTTATTAATTTACTGTACTAAAAATCCTGCCACTGATCCTCAGATAATTTTTTTTTTTAAAGAAAAAGAAACCAATAAATAAATAAATGAGTCAAAACACTTGTCGTGCTGAGGGTGGGCTTCTTCCCCCTTATGCCCCTCCTACTTCACACCCCTTACTATACCCTGTGGTTAGCTCCTGTCAATCAGATTTAACAGGGTATATAATTAAGAGTTGGGGAAGGGAGGGGTGAGAAAATGCAGCAATTAAAGACAGCACAGAATTATACCACCACTATGTTTTAAATTTTCAACAGCCCAAAAATAATTATAAGTAAAGACAACAAAGAAAGTACAGTGTCACTAAAAGCCCACAATCTAAGTTTAAAAGAAAAATAGCAATTACCAGTTGCTCTAAAGCACTGAATTGAATATGTTTCCTTCCTTCCCCTTCTGGCTTCTAAGCTAGAGGTGGAGAGATCCAGGGGCCTGGCCCTCCAGACCTGCTCTCAACTTGGCTTCCTGATCAATGAGGCCAAGTAGGAGCTCATGCCATCTCAGGTGATATGTTTCATCGGGGCAGAGCTCAACTCTTGCCAAGCCAGAGCATGGCTCCTGGCAGACAGGGCAGAGGTTCAAACAACATGAAGTCTTGCTGTATTCTGACTATTGCAGTTAGGTCCTGCCTTTCAACTGCCCCGGAGAGCAAAGAGTTAACTTTCCATGGCCAGCATGGAACGTTCAGTGTGAGCTCGGTTGAAGCCTCTGTCTGCTGTTGTTTAAACTCCAACAGTCAGATTCTATTACTCTGCCTCACTGAACAGTCGCTCTGGAGATTTCTCCTTTGCTCGGTTCAAAAAAGTCAGTTAAAGTGTCGTTTTTTCACTCGGTTTCTACTGAACCTGTCGGTTTAAGTCTCTGTCTGTGGTACTGTGAGTACTATATAGGTTTTGCATTTAGTTTCTGTGTGGAACTTGTAACCATTGGATCGGTTTGGTTTGAAAAAACTTTTGGATTTATTAGTGTGTGGTAACCAGTCCATATCGGTTCTAAAAAAACGGATTTAATTACGTTTTTTTCCAAGACCTGTAACACGGTCAGGAACCGATAGGGGTGTCTTGCCTGGCGGATTTCCGAAAAAAGGGTAAGTTTTGAATAGGATTGGCCATGTCTGAGAAACCCAAGAAAAAAAACGGGCCCACTGGGTTTCAACACTGTAGTGTGTGTGGGGAAACCTTTGCTAAGGCTGATCCCCACATCACCTGTGTTTATTGTCTGGGATTGACCACCTAGATTCGGACTGCCAAATTTGTAAAAGTTTTCCCAAAGCTACCCTGGATAAGAGAGTAGGTAGACTGAGGGAAAGGGAGGCCGAGAAGTCCGCTGACCCGGATGGCCAGCCCAGTTCGGTTCCGACCGAACCAGGAGTGGTGCCCTCTGACCAGGGCGAAACTTCTTCAGGCAAAAGGAGAGCCGATTCTGAGGAGTTGGTTCCAGTTAAAAGAAAGAAAAGAGAAAAATCATCTGGTTCGGATCCACAAATTCTTTCTCCGACCGCTGATGAAATTGCCAAAGCGATTTGGATAGTTCAATCGCTAACATCGGTTCCGGCCAAACCAGCACCATCTGGCAGGGGCTCGGTTCGGTTGGTTCCCACGGTTCCGGATTATGCTTTAGAAGAATTTTATAAACTGGAAGAGGAGGAGGGAGAGTATGAGGATAATGATGATGATGGTGATTATGAAAGTCTGGATGTGCCTATTGACCCGGACATCTCCCCAGTCAGACCTTCAGGTGTTTCTCCTCCTAGGGTTTCTGAGTCCCCTTCCCACTTTATGTTTTACAAAAAAGTGGCTGAAACCCTCCAGCTTCCAATGGAAGAAGCAGTAGAGGATCAGGAGGAGCCTGATTTTGTTGAGATGATAGACATCCCAGAGTCCAGGAGATTGTCTATTCCCCTCCATAAATCTTTTGGGAAACAGCCATTTAAAATTCTAAAGACTCCTAATTCCATATCTCCTGTGGACAGAAGAATGGACAAGAGGTATACCCTTTCAGGCTCGGACATGGATTTCCTTTCCCAGCAATGCAGCCATGTTGGGGTAGTGCAGGCTGCTGCCTGTGATAAGGCAAATATTCCCTTGGCATCACACCCTCCAGATAAGGATTCCAGGAGGATTGATGCCATGGCAAAGAAGCAGTACATGGCAGTATCTTTGGGACTCAGGCAGGCTAACTATATGGCCTACACAGCTAGATACCAGAAGTCCAGGTGGGACACTGTGCTGGCTGTGGCTAAACAGGCCCCTGACCAGCTTGCCAAGGAGCTGGAGCAGGTGGCTGTGGATGGGACTGAGGTACCCAAGGTGCAGTTTCATGCTGCTGTGGACTCCAGTGATGTTTCATCTAGAGTCATGGCTACATCTGTGGCCCTTCGGAGGATGGCTTGGCTCAGATGTACTAGCCTATCACAGGATACCCAGGCTAAGGCCATGGATTTCCCTGTCATTGGTAATTTTCTGGGGAGCAGACTGAGAATTACATGAAGATGGACGAGTACAGGACCACTTACAGGAGTGCTCAGCCCAAATAAAGGCAAGCCACTCCTCAGAGACAGCATTCCAGGGGCAGGGGCAGGCCCTTTCAAAGGCCTTTTTACCAAGCCCAGGCCTGCTCTTCTGCTTATGCTCAGAGGGGGTTCTTCAGAGGGAGAGGCAGACGGGGAATGAGCCGACCTGCTTCCACCCCTCAGCCTAAAGCCCCTGCCAAGCAGACACCCTGATGGCTCTGCCCGGGCCGATTCTCCAATACCTGTAGGGGGCAGGGTGGCTTATTTTGTCCAGGACTGGAAGTCTTTGATATCAGACAAGTGGGTCCTGGAAGGAGTAAGCCAGAGACTGGTTCTCAGCTTCAAAAAATTTCCCAAGATGAGAACTAGATCTTTTCCACCTGCAAATCCATCGGAGACACTTGCCCTAGAAGCAGAGGTTTCTTCCCTCTTGGCTCTCAGAGCCATAGAAAGGGTTCCTACCCTACACAGAGGCAAAGGATTGTACTCCAGGTACTTCCTAACCCCCAAAAAGACAGGAGAATGGCAGCCCATCCTGGATCTAAGATATCTGAGCAAGCACCTTTTAAAACCAAAATTCAAAACGATGACTCTGGGAATAATTCTGCCCTCTTTAAGGCCAGGGGACTGGCTAGACTTCCTGGACCTCAAAGATGCCTATTTTCACATTCCCACCAGGTGCTCCCACAGAAACTATCTCAGATTCGAGTTGCCCTCAGGCCACTATCAATTCAGAGCAATGCCCTTTGGCCTAACATCAGCCCCAAGGGTGTTCACAAAGTGCCTGGCAGTAGTGGTTGCTTTCCTAAGGAGAAATAAGATATCCATCTTCCCATACTTGGACGACTGTCTCATAGTGGGTCAGTCTCCAGACCAAGTCAAGTCACATCTGCAAATAACTCCGCAAGTGCTCACTTTCTTAGGATTCCTCCTCAACTTTCTAAAGTCAGTTCTCGAGCCAGTACATCTCCTCACCTTTATAGGGGCAGAGCTGGATACAATAAGGGCAAAAGCCTTCCTTCCCCTGGACAGGGCAAGGGCCCTTATAGAACTTGTCTCTTCATTCACCCTTCAGGTGCCTCGACCGGCAAGGCATTTCCTGCAGCTCCTGGGCCACATGGCAGCCTCTACAGCAGTGGTCCAGGGGGCAAGATTTCAGATGAGGGACATTCAGTTCCACTTAAGAGCCTTCTGGTCCCAAAGAAAGGATTCCTTTACCAAGCTAGTCCCAGTGACTCGAACCCTGATCCAGGCTTTGCAATGGTGGCAGGATCAGAACAATTTGAGACAGGGAGTTCCTTTTGTCACTCAGTCTCATTCAGTGATACTCACCACAAATGCCTCCCTGCTGGGCTGGGGAGCCCACTTGGGGGATCTTACCACCCAAGGGCTGTGGTCACCTCAAGAATCTCTGCTTCACATCAGTCTCTTGGAACTCAGAGCAGTGTTTCTGGCACGGCAAGCCTTTTCCAAATCTGTACAGAACAAGGTGGTCCAGATCAAAACAGACAATACCACCACAGTGTGGTACATCAACAAGCAGGGAGGCACTCGGTCTACAGCCTTGTGCACGGAAGCAATGAAGTTGTGTTCTCTGGCCTATTCCCTGCAAACCTCTCTAATAGTTCACCTCTCAGGGAAGGACAATGTCCTAGCAGATGCTCTTAGCAGGATATCCCAGGGCCATCACAAATGGACCCTAGATCCCCTAGTTTTGGAAGAGATTTTCTCGAGATGGGGCACTCCACAGATAGATCTTTTTGCAGCCCCAGACAATCACCAACTTCCTCTCTTTTGTTGCAGACCCCCAGTCTTGGGCTCAGTTCCCCTGGATGCACTGATTCTGAATTGGGAAGGGAAGTTCCTGTATGCTTTCCCCCTTCCCTCTCCTGTTCAGAGTGCTAGTCAAGATCAGGTCTCAACCATGCAAAGTGATTCTGATTCCTCCAGACTGGGCCAGACAGCCCTGGTACCCACTGTTGCTGTCCTTAACAGTCCACCTTCCCCTGTCTCTTCCCAAGAATTACAACCTGTTGACATCTTCTCAGGGGAGGATCTGGTATCTGAACCTCAAATCTCTCAATCCCAAGGCATGGCTCTTGAAGAGTTAGCGTTTGCTGATCTACACCTTTCTCAAGGGATTCTGGATATTCTTAAGGCTTCTCGAAAGCCTTCCACCAGAAAGACTTACAACTCCAAATGGAAAAAGTTCACTATTTGGTGCTCTAATAAGCATATTTCTCCAGAATCTGTTAGGTTGCCTACAGTCCTGGACTATATGGTTCATCTTAATGGCTTGGGACTTAGGCCAGCTGCACTTAAAGTGCATCTGGCAGCTGTTTCTGCCTTCTTGTCAGTAGGCAAGCCCTCTCCTCTGTCAAGTCCATCCTGTGTTTTGTAAGTTCTTCAAGGGATTGCTGCACACCAGTCCCCCCTTTAGGGACCCTGCTCCTGCTTGGGACCTAAATGTTTGCATTGCTCGGCTTATGCAACCACCCTTTGAGCCTTTGTCCTCTGCAGAGCTTAAGTACTTGACTTGGAAAACTGTGTTTTTGGTAGCCATTACCTCAGCCAGGCGTATCAGTGAATTGCAAGCCCTGTCAGTGGAGCCTGATTTCATATCTTTTCATAGAGATAAAGTGGTCCTAAGAACTAACAGGAAGTTTTTGCCTAATGTGGTTTCTGATTTCCACCTTAATCAGTCTATGTCTCTCCCTGTTTTCTTCACTGACCATTCCTTCTCTGGAGAGAGGAGGCTGCACAGCTTGGATGTTAAAAGGGCCCTCAGCTACTACATAGAGCGCACCAAGGGTCACAGGTTTGAGTCCCTCCAGTTGTTCCTCACGTATGGAGAGGTCAGTAAGGGCAAACCTGCCACTAAAAGATCTATTGCCAGGTGGATTGTCTCTTGTATACAATTCTGCTATGAAAAACTGGGTAGAAACCCACCCTCAGGCCTGAGGACTCACTGTACTAGAGGTAGAGCTGCTTTCCTGGCTGCTGCCAGGGATATTCCTATCTTAGAAATTTATCAAGCAGCCACCTGGAAAACAGTCTGTACATTTACCAAGCATTACTCTCTGGATATCCAGGCTAGGAATGATGCTCGGTTTGGCACAGCAGTACTTCAGAGCCTATTCCCAAAGTAAGTTCTGTCCCTCCTCCATGGAGGTACTGCTTGGTAGTCTGCAATAGTCAGACTACAGCAAGACTTCATGTTGTTTGAAGAAAAAATTACTCACCTTAGTAATGTTGTTTCTTCTAATGGAGTCTTGCTGTATTGTGACCTCCCCCGCCTCCCCTCTCAGAACCTGTTTTTTGGGATGTGGGTGTGCAGGAGCAGTGTTGGCACCCTAGAGGTGCCCCTTTTTCACCCTCCTTTATCTTGGGTGTGTTGTGTTTTGTTTTTTTGGGTTTCCTGACTTGAGTCTTTGCTTTGAAACCAAAAAAACCTTTTTTAATAAATTTAGTTGCCAGTTGGCTAGTGTGAGTTTTACAGTTTCCACACAGAACTTCTAGTGAGTATTGCTTGTAAAGATCTGACGGTTGGAGTTTAAACAACAGCAGACAGAGGCTTCAACCGAGCTCGCGCTGAACATTCCATGCTGGCCATGGAAAGTTAACTCTTTGTTCTCTGGGGCAGTTGAATGGCAGGGCCTAACTGCAATAGTCAGAATACAGCAAGACTCCATTAGAAGAAACATTACTAAGGTGAGTAATTTTTCCTTCTCTTTTCCTTTGCCCAATAATTTCTGGTTGGACATTTGCACCCTGCTTTGGACTTTCTGCACCTTCTGGGGTACATGGCGGCATCAACTACCATGGTCCATTGGGCCCGGTGGCATATGCGCCCCCTTCAGTGGGAGCTGGCTGCCCAGTGGACTCAGCGCCATGGTCATTTCGACCAGCTGATCACTGTAAAACCTAGAAGATATGGGACGCTCTCCAGTGGTGGACCTTCCCAGATAATCTGTGGGAAGGGATCCTGTTTGTCCGCCCCAAGCCGATGGTCATGTTCATGACCAGTGCCTCTCTCTTGGGCTACGGAGCCCACATGAGGAAAAACAGGGCCCACGGGTTCTGGATCCCGAGGAGTCCCGTTATCATATCAGCCTGTTGGAGCTCAGAATGGTCAGACTGGCATTGTCAGCATTTTCTCAGCAGCTTCAGGGTGAAGTGGTTCAAGTCCAGACAGACAACAACATGACCATGTACTACCTCAACAAGCAGGGCAGCACGCAGTCCCAGCTGTTGTGCAGAGAAGCGCTCTGCATCTGGACACTCATGAGCCAACTGGAGGTGGATCTCCTAGCCATCCATTTGGCGGGATCCTCAAACCAACTGGCGGATGCTCTTAGCCATGTAGGCGAGACATCCCACTAGTGGTCTGTCCATCCTGAGGTAGTTTACAACCTGTTCTCCCACTGAGGCAAACTGATAGTGGACCTGTTTGCCTCCAGGGGAACACATCAAGCTGAGGCTGTTTCCATGCCCGCCCCCCTCAGCAGGGTTCGCTGCAGGGGGATGCCTTCTCGAGGCCGTGGACCCAAGGCCTCTTCTACCTTTCTTCCATTTCCCTTGATCCACAAGGTGCTCAAGGTGAGGCACGCAAGGCACAAGTGATCTTGGAAGCCCCAGATTGACCCCGCCACTTCTGGTGTCCAGATCTCCTCAGCCTCAGCAACAGGCTCCTGAGACATCTTACAGCATGCCCCGGACCTGATCTCAGTCAGGGAAAGGTATTCCATTTGGACCTTTAGTCACTGCACCTGGCAGCCTGTTACCGGAGTGGCTAGAGTTCCAGGCTTTGGGTCTCTCTGAGGACATCCTACTCACAGTAGTGGAAGCATCCAGGAAGGAGTCGACCAGAAAGTGCTATGCCATCAAATGGAAAAGATTTCCCATTTGGTGTCAGGGCAAGGGCCTGGACCCTATGTCCTGTCCTGTGGCTAGCATTTTAGACTACCTTTAGTCCCTGTCCAAAGGGGGTCTTCAACCCTTAAGGTGCGCCTGGCATCAAAGGTGTGCAGATAGATGGGCATCAGCATAAGATTTTGTTATATATGCTGACAACATTCTACTGTACCTGGAAGACCCCATGGACTCAATAGCATGGACGATGGAAAAATTAGCACACTTTTTCTACCCTGGCCGGTTACTCCTTAAATACCTCAAAAACAGAGATACTTTCTATCTCCTATACACCCCAACCAACTGAGGACTGCCTACCCTACAAGATGGGACTTGAAACAGATGAAGTATCTGGGGATTTACATCAATACATCTCTCTCACAGTTATTCCAGCTTAACTTTGTTCCCTTGCTGAACCAACTGAAGTTGGATATTCAGAAATGAAACATTTTACCACTTCCACTTCATGCCCGAATACAAGCAGTGAAGATGAATGTGCTGCCTCATTTTCTGTATCTCTTCCAGGGAACTCCATGTATATTCCCAAAGAAAGACCTTGAAACTTGGCAAAGAATGCTTATGAAATATATTTGGGCAAATAAGAAACCAAGAATTTGGAAACCGACAATGTTTCTTCTGAGGGAATGGGGGGGGGGATGGCCATAGCCTATCTTGAGGGCTACTGGGTGGCCACACAAATGAGGATCGGGTTACCGTGGGGACACCCAACCTACAAGGCCACTTGAATGGAGATTGAGAATGGAACTAATTTGTCCCCCCCCCCCTTGACAGCCGTTATTTTTCACCCTAGGGAACACTCAAAGAGCAAACAAGGGATATACACCAGTACCAAGGCTACACTGGATTGTTGGAAGAGGTGGACCCTAGGTAAAGCATACCAGGACAGGGTCTGGAGGTATCACTGGTGGTCAGTGGACCCAGGGTTTGGTCCGAGGCCCTGGACTTCTGGTTTCGCACTAAGGCCAAGGAAGGTTTTCAAGCACCCTGGTAGCTGCTACAGGAGGGAGGACTGCTCCCTTTTAGAGTGTTCGAAAGGCGTTTTAATCTAACGCCGTCTGATAACATGAGATGTTACCAGTTATGCAGTTACATTAACCAAAGGTCTATTGGCCAAAGAGGAGTTCTTTGAACAGCTTTGGAAATCAGATAATGCTTCAGGAGCAATCACCCTCCTTTATAAAAGATTTGTTCAGCAATTTGGCTCTAACATTGAATATATTAAACAAGAATAGGAACATGAAATGAACTTGGTACTCAACAGAGGGACAGTGGGAAAAGGTCTGGAGGAGTATCTGGAGGGCGACCTCCTCACCCATGTGGTGGGGGTTCCTATGGAGATTGAGGACTAGATGTTTTAGAGTACCCGTGGTGGTCTCCAGACAGCAACAGGGTACATCTCCAGGGTTTTGAAGACAGTGTGGGGAACATAGGGCCACCCACACCTATATTTTTTGGGCATGCCCAAACCTGCACCAATTTTGAGCACATATTACTAATTCCCTAAAATAGATATTTCAGGTGCAGGGTCAGTTGGGACCTGAGGCCCTGGTGCTGGGGGAAATCCCTGGGGAGGTCAGAGGAAGGGAAGCTTCCTACCTATAGCAGGCATTGACTGTGGCTGCACTGAAAACAATTACTAGAAAGTGGCTCCAAGTGAGTCCACTGACAGCCCCGGAGAGGCCGGAGGTGGGCACCCAGATACAACAAATGGAGGAAATTACCTTCCGGCTCCAGCAGCAGAGAACCCTGGCATTTCAGAGCAGGTGGACGAGCTGGAAGGTCTGGAGAGGTCAAGACAATTGAACACACCTCAAAAGAGGGATAGATCTCTTTCTTTATTCAGATCCTTGATGAGGCACCATCCCCCTTCCCCATAGACAGGCGATGCTGAGGGACCTGCAAGGGGAGGGAGAATAGAGAACTGCCCCCTCTCAAGAGAATATCTGAGGTGAATTAATCATAAAATAACACAGATTCAGCTGAGACCCTCAAATATACATGATCAAGAAGAGTGAAGTTCTTTTATAAGTAGATAGAAACCTTGCAGTTTAGTTTAGATTTCTGTTTCTTTTCTTTTTTGTTGGCATTATTGTGACATAAGACTTTTTACACTTGCTCAACAAATGGAATGTGATAACCACCTAACTTAGATCAGAGGTAATAGCGAAGATGGTCAAAGTGAGAAGAAAATGCTGAATAGATTCTATGTCATGCTTATGTTGAACATACCAAACAATGTTAATTAATTGGAGAACTTGTTCAGTTTGATGGGCTATGCTATGTAATTTACTTAGACTGTCAACGCGTAATGAAATGAAGTATTGAAAAAAAAAAAAAAGGTGCACCTGGCAGCCATCTCTACTTACCAGGCACAGGCCGGTCAGCAGACGGTGGCACAGGAGAAGGTGGTCTGGTGCTTTTTCAAGGACCTAGATCACATATCCCCTCCGGTGTGTGAACCTCCACCTCCGTGGGATTTACTGCTGGTTTTGGCTAAACTCATGGGCAAGCCATTCGAACCAATGCACAATGTATAAGCTCTCATACTTCTTGTGGAAGAGGGCCTTCCTGGTGGCTATCACGTCAGCCAGAAGGACTGGGGAGCTCCAGGCGCTTTCAGTGGAGTCTCCATATCTGGTCTTCCACAGGAACAAAATGGTCCTGCGCTCCCACTCAAAATTCCTCCCGAAGGTGGTGTCAGAGTTTCACCTTAATCAGGTATTGACTCTGCCTGTGTTCTACCCGAACTACACCTCGGATGCCGAGTACAGGCTCCATACTTTGGACCTGAGATGAGCTCTCTCCTATTATAAGGAGAGGATGGCGGAAATCCGGGGAGAGGTTTGCCAGCTGTTTGTTACCTACGCTGAAGCAGCTTCTGGCAGACCTGCAGCAAAGCGGATGATTGGCAGATGGATTACATCTTGCATTGATATCTGCTGTAGGTTGGCAGGTAGGGAGCCTCCCGTAGGGCTAAGGGCTTATTCCACCCACCATACTGCTGCATCGGTGGCTGCTTCCAGGAGCGTCCTTATCAAGGAAATGTGCCGGGCAGCTACCTGGAAGACAGCAAACACCTTCATCACCCACTACCACATCAACCTTGAGTCACGCTGGGATGCTGGTTTTGGGGCCTTAGTTCTCCCGTCTCTGTTACCTAAATAGGTGGTGTGCACCTTGCCTCCCTTCTGCCAGAGAACTGCTAGGAGTCTGCCAAGAAGTGTGGATGAACAGCATATCCACATCCCTAGAAAAACAGGTTACTCACCTGTAACAGTAGTTTTAGGAGTGGTATATGTTGTTCATCCACATAGACCCACCCGACCTCCCCAGCTGTGACAAACAAACCTGGCTTCCATGGGCTGAGATCTGGCATCATGGGGTGGATCTGAGGGCTGTACCACCCGGGTGGGTGGGAGGAGCCAGCTTGAAGACCTTTCAGCAACACTTGTTCCTCTCTGTAACACTCTGGTATGCCCCCACATGGAGTATTGCACCCAGTTGTGGGCACCTGGTAATAAGGGGGATATTAGAGCCCTTGAGAAGGCGCAGAGGAAGGCAACTAGAAACGTTAGTGAAGTTAGAGGTCTAAATTACGAGCAAAGGCTACAACAGTTGGGTATGTTTACACTTGAGTACCGTAGACTGAGGGGTGACATGTGCCTGATCTACAGGGCCCTAAATGACGCACAAATGTGGGAACAATTGGGCTTGATATTGAGGATCCAGCCACATAATACCAGAGCTCACCATTTCCAATTGTTTAAGGATAAATCTACTACAAAGAAAAGAAAGTTCTGGTTTAGTATCAGAGTGACAGAGATCTGGTACATATTACCTAGCATAGTTGTAAACTGCAAAACCATGATAGAGTTTAAAACAAATCTTGATAGTTTTCTTATTAATAAAGGCATTCAGGGCTATTTGTAATTTATGGCGAGCTAAATAGACTAACATCTTTATATGCTCAATACAACCTATGTTACCTATTTAAAGTGAAGGGACAATGCCAAGAAGTGTGGATGAACAACATATACCACTCCTAGTACTACTGTTACAGGTGAGTAACCTGCTTTTTTTCTGTATGCCTTCCCTCCCTTCCCACTCCTCCAGAGGGTGCTTCTCAAACTTCATTTGGAGGGGCGCAAAGGTGCTACTCATAGGCCCCTTCTGTCCTCGTCAGATCTGATTTCTCTTGCTGCAGCGGCTAGTGGTGGAACCTCCATTGTCCTTGCCCCTATGTACTGGCTTGCTCTCCCAGGACCAGGCCACCCTGGTCCATCCGGATCTAAAATCTCTGCATCTCAGTGCATGGTTCCTGTGGACTTGGCCATTGCCCACTTTGGGGTGTCCTGTGGGGTCATGGATGTCGTGGTGGCTGCCAGAAAACCTTCCACCAGGGCCACTTACGCCATGACATGGGAGTTCTTCACCCTTTGAGCTACTTCATGCCAACTGGGCTCCTTACCTGTCTAATGAATCAGGTGTTGGGAGTACCTTCTCTCCCTCTCAGACTCAGGATTGGTGTACTCCTCCCTTAAGGTGCATCTTTCTGCCATCTCTACGTATCATACACCTATCAAGGGCAATGCCGTGGCTCAGGTTGAGGTGTCTTGCACTTTTCTGCAAGGTATTTTGCATCTGGAACCTCCCATTTGGGACCCATTCCCTCTCTGGCACCTCAATTTTATGTTGGAGAAACTCATGTTACCTCCCTTTGAACAGGCTGCGAGTTGCGAGATGCGCTTTCTGCCATGAAAAGCGCTCTTTTTAGTTGTTGTTACTTCTGCTCAAAGGATTTCTGAGCTTCACGCTCTTATGTGTAAAGATCCTTATTTGGCTTTTCACAAAGATGTCCTTGTGTACTAATCCTGAGATCTTACCTGAGTCAGTCTTCACTGTTCATAACTGGTGGGTCATAGCCAGAGGCACCAGAGCATTAGCTTCAACAATTTTGGGCTGAGGGAGCTGATGTCTGGGACGGTACCGCCTCCTAGGCCGACATATTACATGTGGACTGGCCAATAACAGACGTCAACTTCTCCAGCCCTCAGTTCTGCTCTTCCCGCCATTGAGGCAGCACCTTGTGAGGAGCACAGCATCTCTAACTGCATCACAGTTCGCTCAGTATGCTCACCACCGAACTTCACTCAACGCCATGCATCTTGGTCGGGTAACCCTCTTTTCTTTTTTCCGTTTTCCTCAGTGCAGCATCGAGTGCTTTTCTTTTTTTTTTTGTTCCATAGCGGTCGTGTCTGGCTCGGGAACTACCCTATCGTCTATGGTGTGGCTTGCCCCAATGTGTTGGTGCCCCGGTGGCAAGCCGATGAACATCACTGACCAACATGACTGCAGTTTTTCCTGCCTGGGTCCCCAACGTGATATGGATAGATTTGACGCCTGTTTCTCCATGGACTTCTGTACCTTCTGCATCCGTGTGACAAAGTTGGGACGGGACCCCAACATTCAGAGGATGGCATCATACCAAGGACGCCACAGTCGGGTCCCTGGGCCCTTCCCCCGGGCCTCTCTCCGGTACTGTATGTACTGAGGGAGAGCAGGCCTCCATTTGTAGTCTCACTGAGACTGGAGACATGTGCAAAGGGTTGGGTGAACAGTCAGTCTCTCTGGGGGATCAGCTGAACACCCGTCACAGTTTGGTACCCCTTTGGGGGTTCGGACACCCCTGGTGTTGAGGTCTCAGCTGTACGCCGAGCCTCCTTCAGTGGTGCCCTCAGTGGTGCCACCGGCACCATCTCGATTTCTGACACCACTCCCAGTGCCGGTGAGCAAGACAATCCCACTGGTGCCACTAGGTTCCATTCCATTGTCACTTGCAGTGCCAGGAGGAGGAGGGTTTCTGGGGTCGCCTCTTTGGAGGTCTCCCTGATCGCATCCCCTTTATACGAGGATTGGGATTATCCCAACTAGCATTTTATAGCTAGGAGATTCTCCTAGTCCCAGCCTGAGGCCTCTGTTGGCAGTGTCACCTCCTGAGTCTTCTGGTGTCATTTGCGGCACCAGGGACCCCTCTAGCTCCATCTCCAGAGCCAGATTGGAGGGTGACACTACATCCGGTGCCGGACTGGAGAGTGGCGCCAGCCTTGGTGCTGCAGCTGTTCCTGGTGTCAGGTCCGACACCGGTTCGGCTGGTGGTGCCGTAGCCACTGACGAGGGGGATTGTGGCACCGACCTCAGTACCGTATTCTCTCTTCTGCCTTCTCTTCTGATCATAGCTTTGTGAAGGTCTCCTCTGAGGGGTGAGTCTTGGCCTGGAAGGACGGGGGTCTTAAGATCATGGTCAGCACTCCAACTGTCCCTATAGTGGCGAGGGCACTGGGTGGAGTCGGAGCGCTGACCCGCACCCTTCTCCCCAACTGACAGGGACCCAACGTTGGTGGAGACAGGAGCCGCACTTGTGGACCACAATGGCTCTGATCTCCTCACTAGGGGGTTCTCCCCCCTCAACGGCAGCACTGCCTTCCCATCTGCCTAGTTGGGCATTTGTAGGTGTGCAGGACACACAGCTCCCTCCATTGGGAGGGTTCTCCTACTTGCTCCTGCAGCCCTGGCTGAGGGTCTTCTTTGGCCTCCAAGGCCTTTCTCCCCCTTCTTCTCTGTCTCCCCCCCACCCCTGGGTTTCTCTGACCTGGGGGCCTCATGGCCTGGGAACAATTCAGAGCTATGGCACATGTGTTCTGTACCTACCTCAGGGCCATTGACAAAGTTACTTTTAGACCTCCATCCCAGGCTGCGCCTCCCCTTGAATCCAGCTCCTCCTCCTCCTCTGAGGGAGAAGATACTTCTGGCCACATTTTATTTTATTTGTTAGACTTGTAAGCAGGATGAGCAAACTGCCCATTTTCATCTCCTCAGATGCTGATTATTCTGCGTATCAGTGATTCCTCTCTGAGATGCTGGAGGAGCTGCACATTCCCTGATCTTTTTGGATGCAATCCTGCATGTGCAGCACTGTCATTCCTGGGGTAATACAGCTCTGAATCAGTTGTGAACTCACCATGACCTCAATCCTTTATGGAGGAGTCGCACAGTGCCTGGCAGCACCCTTCTGCCTTTTCTCCAGTTCCGAGGGCCTGCCAGCATAGGTATTGTGCTCCCCCCATATCTAGTAGCCATGCCCCACCCCTCTTCAGGTTTGGAGCTACTGGACACCCCCTCCAGACATCTTCACCCCCATCACAACCGCCCCCCGGAGTCTGACTTGGCTGAGTTTGACCATTATGGTAGAAGAGTTTTCTCAGTGGTTTGACTTACGTGCATTTTGGTGCACCAGACACACCACGCAGTCTATACCAGGTGCCTGTGTGTGATGCTGGGGCATATCCTTTTGTCCCTGCCTGATAGCGAGGCAAGCCAACAAGCTGTTGCACTTTCCATGAGGGGTCTGGAGCTAGTGAGACACCAAGCAAGAGCATCGTATGATACCAGCACAGTGGCCTCCAGGTTGGTGGGAACAGCAGTCTGCATTAGGTGGATGGCATGGCTTCATCTCTAGGGATTGTCACCCTTGGCCAAGCATAGGGTGATTGCCTCACCTTTCAAGGGGGCCCATTTTTTCTCTCATAGGGTCAGGCGTGAGCTGTCAGGTCACCCTCCTTCACCCAGGCAGCGGGAGCCTCTTCACGGGTCCAGCCAGACCTGTAAGGGGCCTCTGCCTTCCTTTGCTCTTCCACCACAGGAGGCTGAGGGATCACTGTCCTCTGGGTTTCCCTGACACCAAGGGTGGTAACTTGGTACTCTGACCCACTAGTTATGAATGGTGAAGACTGACTCGGGTGAGATAGAACAATTATGTTCTCACTGTAATTGTTGATTATCCTTAGTATCTTCACCATTCATAACTGCATTCCGCCCTCTATCCCCTTGGGTCCAGGCTTCTAGGGTGTACCACCTCCCTTCTTTTCTCTGGCCTATGGCTGGGCTTATTTCCATTTAGCAAACCCTATGGGAGGCAGAGACAAAGAACATTTTGGAGCAGGCTTAGTTCAGCCTTAGCCCTATTCTTATAGGGCAATATCTGCTCCCCAGGGTTTTTATGCTTCTTTGACCTCATGTCCAATCCAACCTTTTGGTCCGCCCTTGTTTTCTGAAAACTTTCTCAAAATGCTTTCAAAACAAGATACGTCTTCAAGCCCCTTTTAAATGCCTCCACTGATGGGGCCTCCCTCAAAGATTTTGGAAGCGAGTTTCAGAGGGCTGGGCCAGTCACCTCAAAGGAGTGACCTCCTGAAGTTTTCAGCATGGCCCTCAGAGCAGCCAGGAGGCCATCGGTGGAGGAGCAGAGGGAATGTACTGGGATGGCTGAAGTAAGGAGTTCAAACAGGTAGCCATGGCCCAAGCCATATAGGGCCTTGTGGGTAAGCAAGCCCACCTTGAGGATGATCTTCCACCTGACAAGCAGCCAGTGCAGATCCTGCAGGACTGAAGTCACTTGACAGGACCTAGACCAGCCCATCAGTAACCTGGCCACAGCATTCTGCATCAGCTGTGGTCAGCGGAGGATCCCTCCACTGACCCAGAAGTATAGAGCGTTATAGTAGTCCAGCCTGGAAGTCACAAAGGCCTGTACCAGTGAAGGCAGGTCTTTTGGCGGAATTAAGGGTTTAATTTGGGCAACATTCCTTAAGTGGTAGAAACCACTTCAGACCACAGATGATGCCTGAGCTTCAAGTATCAGCCTGTCGTCAAGGGTGATGCCCAGATTTTTCACCTTGGAAGATGCCATCAGCGGAGTAAATCCAAGGACCAAACCTGTCGCCACTCCTAAGACATCCCCATCACACCAGCAACCAGGCTCAATCACTAGCACCTCTGTCTTGTTGGGGTTCAGCCTCAGCCATTTAGAGGATATCCTGCCCCAAATTTCAGCAAAGCATTCATTCAGCACTTCAGTGGCACCATCTGTTCAAGGGGCAAATCATACATTAGCTGGGTATCATCTGCATAGCAGTAAAAACCCAGACTTCCTGTCTGATGAGCTCACCCAGACGCAGCATGTACACCACAAACAGCATCGATGAAAGGATCGAACCTTGAGGAACTCCACATCGCAGGGGCTTCAAGGAGGAGAAATTCTCCATCACCACTCGTTACCTCCTGTCAGAGAGATAGGACTCAAACCATTGAATGACAGTTCTGGTGAGTCCGTCATACACTCTAATGCGATTCAAAGCATGATGTGGTCCCAAGGTGTCAAATGCTGATGAGAGACTGAGGAGGTCATTTTGCACTTGAACTAGTGCCATCTCCATGCTGTGCCTAACTCTGAAACGACTGGAATAGCTCCTAGGTGTCAGAAGCCATGAGGTGTGCCTTGAGCTGCAGAGCCACCACTTTCTTAACAACTTTTCCTAAGAATAGGAGGTTGGAGACAGGTCTATAATTCACTGAGATGTCCGGATCGAGCAAAGGTTTCTTCAGAAGAGGCCTCACCAATGCCTCCTTCAAGGTGTTGGGAAAGCACCCCTCTGAGAGTAAACACCGGACTATCCTGGCAAACATTGGACCAATGGTCTCAGGGCGTATCCAACTAGGAGATGAGTCAGGCCAGGGTCCAGTTCACAACATGTGGGCCACAGCTTCGACAGGGCTCACGTTAACATGCTACTGACATCGCCCTGTTGCAAAAAATCAATTTATTTTTGTTGCAGTGGTATGAGTGCACTGCATCTGGTTTTGATGCAGCCCTTCTAATGAAATTTTTGTGCTGTCACTTTAAATTACCATCTTCTCCTTGTTGTGAGAGGGGTGGTGTGATTTGGGTTTTTTTCAGTCTGTTGAGCGACATGATTGGAGGCGACGCGGTTAATGAGTTAAGGGGCGGGGATCCATTGTACTGTAGGAGTGGCTGTAGCATCGATCTGAGCAGCGATTTGTCGTCAAGCCATGGGAGGAGTTCTGCACGCCAGCTTACTTTTGTTTACAGCTCTGCCCCAATGGAGATAAGGAGAGGTGATGAATACAGTGGTGCCCAGGCTCGGTTTCGACTGACGTGATCTGCAAGGTAATTCGGGGTCACCTCAATCTGTGAGTGGGTCCAGGGAGTGCCTGCTACGTGCACTGAGTACCGCATATGCTGTCTTCTTGCTGCTGGGGGGTGTGACTCAGGGATCTGGTTGGAAACAATGTAACAGCGCCAGGGGCATTTGCAGTGTTTGTTTTGGGGGGAGACTACAGCCTCTGGTGCCGCATATGTCTTGCCGCTGCTGGGGACTGTGAGCCAGGGATTGGGACACTAGTTGCTGTGACAGCACCGGGGCAGTTGTGATGTTTCTCTGAGAGGGATGGGGGATGCCACATATGCTATCTTGCCGCCGCTGGGACTGCAAGAGTTCAGAGGGACTCTCAGCACCAGGGCAGGGGCAATTAATGTTTCTGGGAGGGAGGATAGGGAGGTGAATGATGCTTGGCCTGCCATCCACTACATCTAGACCCTTGCTACTGCTCACCTGGCTGCACTGTTGTTCTGCCACCACCAGCGTGACTGGTGGATGCTGAGAGTTGGGGTTAGGCTGGTGGTGGCAGATGAGGAGAATTAATAATGAAAAATGCAGCCAGGTGAGAGGTGAATCGCATCGAATGCTGATCTGAAAAAGCCCACTGTAAGCTAGCTTAGCTAAGTCTTTTAAAAGTTTGGCAGGCTGATGTGGCTTTTTCCGATGTCCTGGGGGTAACTTAACTAGTTAATTTGGTTCTGTCAAGTCATGGCAAGTCAGTGTTAGGGAAACATGACACATTAGCAATACTCAGCATGCCATGATTCACATATGAATGACACTGCCCTCAGTGTGTGTGTGTGAAGTCATGTAAAACTGTTTTGGCTGCAGTCCTTATCTGTGAGTCATGAGAAAAAGCACAAAGTTCAACTGTTTGCATTTTCTCTCACTGGCTCAAAAGATAAGGGAAATCAAGATTGAGCGCAATATGGCGGTGGTATGAGTGAGTTGCCTAAACTTGTGTTCTGATTAGACACGCTTTTTTGAGTTTTAACTCGTTTTCTGGGCTCCAACTCATTTTATTTTATAGTTTTAATAGTTTTTGTTTGTTTTGTTCGGTCACGGTGAATGAACACTGAGTTGCTGTTAGACCGACGCCAAGTTGCGGTATTTCTCGGTCAGTAATCCAGCTGATTTGTTTTTTCAGCGTAGTGCAGGTGTTGAAATGCTTCGCTGAGCCCACTGTGAGGAAGTGATATCGTGGGCAGCTTTGGCTCCTGGTGGATCTGAATATAGAATACAGAACTTTGCGGTTTTATTTTGGCCAGCCTGCTATGTTTGAGAACTGCTGGAGGTTGGAACTGGGGAATCCTTGAAGAGTGTGGGGTCCTGGACTTTTGTGTTTACTGGATTGGCTCTCGGATTGTCGTTGGTGTGTCTTTGGGCATTTTTTGTGCTTCCCACAAGTCTTGTGGATTAATGATTTTTTAAGTTTAAAGAGGAGGTTTATTGGCCAGAACTGTATAAATTGGATGATATCTTTCTGGAATTGAGACTGGGCTGTGTCTTCATGAGTGGAGACCTCCTTTTGTATTTTTCATCTTGTTTGCGATGTTATTGTCAAAGATGGATTCTGCAGATTATTAACTGTCCCTAATATTGTTCTGGGTGGTGAGAGCACCCGGGGCTTGGGGGCATTTGATAAAATCTTCTCCCTGTTCTGGAGTCCTGGAACTTTTTCATTTAGTACTGTGTCATATGAAATCATTCTTCTTTAACTGTTTTGGTGGATGATCCCGCTCCTCTGGTGTGGGAGATTCCTAGGGATTTTTCGGCAGTTTTGGGAGGAATTACAGGGGATTTTGGCCGTAGGGCCGATTTCCTCTCTGGTTATTTGGTTAGGTGGGTCTCAGCTGCTGGTGGACGGCTGAGATCACAGGTTCCCCTCCTAGAGCGGCCTGCTTTTCCGTGAATTTTACTCCTGTGGAGGTTTTGCATTCCCCTTTGGGCCTTGGCTCCTGCGTGTGGGATCGTGGCTGTGTTGGGTTGTTCTGAAGGAACTCCGGGGTTTATTGGTGGTGTGGATTTTCCCTGGGTTCCTATGGTGTCTCTGTAGTGGGAGCTATTGCTGCCATTTTAGGGCCCTATTTCAGACTACAGCCCTTTGGCCCGATCTTAGCTTAGGTGTCTAGGCCTGGGTCTTGAGAATATAGTCTGTTGGAGAAGAGCTGGTTTTCCAGAGATTGGATTAAGAGGGGGTGAGAGCCCCTCTTGTTGTTTGTCCAATTTTATCTGGAGGAACTTTTGATATTTGGACTAAGAGGGGGTGAGAGTCCCTCTTGCTGTCATCTGGATTCTACATCTCGCTGTGGAAAGCTGTTATTTTGCCCTTTGACACTGACCTTTAGAGACTATTGTGTGATTTGTATTTATGATTTGTGCTAGAATTTAAGGTAGGGTGAGAGCCTTTTGATTTTTGGTTTGTGAATGTTGGTTATTTGGATTTTATTTAATTAATTTTATTAATTTTTTTATGTTTATTTATCTTTTTATTTATTTACTTTGTTTTATTTTGGGTTATTGTTTGGGTTTGGTTTTATTATGTGTAGAGGGTCTGCCGCCACGGTCGTACGGTATTCGTCCTCTGCTCTCCGTGCCCTCCGCCCTTTCTCCCATATGCCATTTCAACTGTCAACTTACCAGTGCTGTAGGCGCTGGGGATTGTAATGAGGGAGGGTTTGGGGATGTGGACAGTGGAGACAAATGGCGGCAACATTGAATCGGGGTTGTGGAGACCAGAAGACGCCCTGGGGCGAAATGGAATCGAGAACGAGGTTCTCCTTGTCTGGTTTCCATGCCCAAGGGCACCTCTACTATTAGTGGTATTGGGCAAGTAGTCTGTTCCACTTCAGTGACCCGTCCAACCCGAGTGGTGTTGTGCAATGCCAGATCCATTAGGAACAAGACTGCAGTTATTGCAGATCTTGTGGAGTCTGTGGATCTGGCTTGCATTACCAAGACCTGGCTGGATGGTAATGGCGGTCCAGTTTTGGAGGCAGCAGTTCCAGCTGGGTACTCTGTGTTACACCGTCAGAGGTTGTTGGGGGGGGGTTGTAGTCTGTTTCAAGACCAAACTGGTATTCCAGTTGAGGAGGCGGAATCCTTTGAGTGTACCGCTGTGGCAGGTGTGGGACGTAGAATTGTTCTCATCTACCGTCCACCAGGGGATGAGAAACGTTTTCTGCAGGAAATAGCTGACTTCATCATCGACATGGCATTTGAGTCTCCCAGGCTGATGGTCCTGGGTGACTTCAGTGCCTGGATCGATGATGAATATTCGCAGTTTGGACAACACTTCCTCCAATTAATGACATCTTTGGGTCTCACACAAGTGGTTACTTCTGCCACGCATAAAAGTGGTCACTCCTTGGATTTAGTCTTCCTCCTGGGGATTGAGGCCACTGATGTGGGGGTGGAACCCATCAGTTGGTCCGATCATTACACTGTGGGCTTCAGTTTTTGCATCTCGGCCTCCCCCTGTGGAGATGGTTAAGTGCCACTCTTTATGAGATATTAGCTCTGCAGGACTGGTAGCAGCACTTAACCTATCGGAGTTTTCTGAAGTGAGCAATGATCCCGATGACTTGGTGCTGGCCTATGATAGGGCCATCTCCTCGGCTCTGGATCAAATTGCTCCTGTCCGCGTTCGTCCTCTCCCCTTTCGACCTCGGTCTCTCTGGTTTGATGAGACCTTGAGTGAGATGCGGCAACAAGGACAAAGATTAGAGCGATGTTGGCGGAGAACTGCCCTTGATGCCGACCATCTTAGATAGCTGGAACATTATCAATTCTATCATTCCACTATCTCTCGTAAGAAGGCACGAGTTC
This sequence comes from Neoceratodus forsteri, assembly GCA_016271365.2. Classification (NCBI taxonomy): domain Eukaryota; kingdom Metazoa; phylum Chordata; order Ceratodontiformes; family Ceratodontidae; genus Neoceratodus; species Neoceratodus forsteri. The sequence goes on along the minus strand of CM028133.1, from coordinate 62,945,524 downwards.
CTGTCCAGAGAGATTGCGGCTACCTAGAACCAACCAGCTCAGCTTTTTCGAACTGTTGACAGACTGTGCAACCCAGCCTGTCTCCAGGTTTGGAAAGCCTTTTCACAATTAGAGTGTGACGAGCTTGCTCGTTTCATTGCAGATAAGGTGGCCGACATTAGGGCAGCACTCCAACCTGCTCCCTCTGTTGGATTTGTTTCTGATCGCATTTGGTTGCTCCCTCCAGTCTCTACTGGAGTTCCTTTGACCGGCCTGAGTTCACTGATGTCATGAAGATTGTCCAAAGTATGTGCCCTACGTGCTATAGTTTAGACCTGGGCCGGACTTCCCTGATAAAGGATTGTCTTGAGACTATCAGCCCGGTTCTAGCATGGATAGTCTGGTGCTCCCTGGACATGGGTGAGTTTCCTAGCTCCCTGAAGGATACAGTGGTGACACCCCTCCGGAAGAAAGCTACCTTGGACCCCGACTGCCATGCTAACTACAGGCCGATCTCTAATCTTCCCTTTGTTGGGAAGATTATTGAGAAGGTGGTGGCTGCACAATTGGAGAACCATTTAACCATCCATGACATCTATGAACCCCTCCAGTCTGGTTTTCAAAAGAGGCTTAGTACCGAGACAGCGCTGGTTCGGGTGCTCAATGATGATCTGATGGCTATAGATCAGAGGAATCATTCCATTCTCGTTCTTCTTGATCTCTCATCAGCTTTTGACACTGTGGACCATGGGGTACTTCTCGCGCACCTGGAGTTTATCTGTGGTCTGTCAGGGACAGCCCTCAGTTGGTTAAGATCTTTCCTTACTGACAGGACTCAAAGAGTGGTGTCTGGATCAAATTCTTCCTGCCCACTCTCCACTCTCTTTGTCATGTGTGGTACCCCAGGGCTCGGTGTTGTCCCCCATGTTGTTCGTAGTGTATATGCTGCCCTTCGGAGACATTGTAAGAAGGTATGGGTTGAAGTTTCAGTGCTATGCAGATGATACTCAGCTCTACCTGTCTTTTGCACCCAACCAGGATAGAGCTGTCTCAGTCATTAATAGCTGCCTCACCGAAATCCAAGACTGGATGAGTTTGAGCTGGCTAAAGTTGAACTCAGAGAAGACGGAGGTATTAGTTGTGGGCCCAGGTCGCAGGGTAGAGGGGATGGGAGCTGGTTTATCCTCATGTTTATTTCTGGGTGGTATCCAGCTCCCTAACTCTGAATGGGTGCGGAACCTGGGGGTGATTTTGACAACAAACTGACACTGCGTTCCCAGGTGTCGGCAGTTGCCAAGCTTTCCTTTTATCATCTTAGGAACACCGCCAGGATTAAGCACCTTGTTCCGCCAGCTGACCTTCCTTCGCTGGTTCACACTTTTGTGACCTCATGCCTGGATTATTGCAACTCTATTTATCTAGGGCTTCCTGGTGTTGATATCCGCCAGTTGCAGCTAGTGCAGAATGCTGCCACCCGATTATTGATGGGTACATGTCGTACCTGTCATATCTCGCTGGTATGACGCGATCTGCACTGGCTGTTGATTCAGTGGCGGATCGCCTTTAAAGTAGGTCTTTTGGTCTGCAAAGCCCTACACGGACTGGATCCAGACTACCTGAAAGAGCTTCTAGTTCCCTAACGCCCCAGGCGATCTCTCCACTCGGCAGACGAGGGGTTGCTAGAGATTCTGAGGGTTTCTTTAAAGTCATCAGGTGCTCATGCTTTTATGTTCGTTGCTCCGACCCTCTGGAAGTCTCTACCCCATCCGCTTTGTCAGTGTGTGACTGTGGAGGAGTCTAAAAAAGCCCTCAAGACCTATTTATGGCCTAAGATTAATTTTAATTAATTGATTGTGAATTGGAGCTCAGAACTAGTGTTGTACAGATTTAGTGTTTTATAAATTATTTATGGATTTTTATTTATTTGTCAGGCGCCTTGGTTTAAGAAAGGCGCCATATAAATGAAGTTTAATTTCATTTCATAAGGATTGCAGCCAAAACTCTAGTTTCAGATGGCTTCACATACACTGACTGGCATTAATCATTTAATCATGGCATGCTGCTGCTATATGATGACGGTTCTGTGATGTCACTGCTGCTGCTGAAATTACTTTACTCTGTACGCTACCACTCGATCTGGAAGTTACAGCAGCACTGCGGCATGCAAATTGAGAATACCAGCCCAGTAGTGCTGTGAGTGAGCAGACAAGAGGCGGGGTTTTAAATGGTAAGTGACTGCCCATCATTCTGCACCTTAGCAACTAAAGTCAGCTCAGTCTGTACCATGTGGTGCATCTTTCAGTTGCACACGTGATGCACTGATCCTGTTAACCGTGACTGTACAAAGCATACGCAGTTAGATTTAGCTAGTCAGCTGTTGGAGAAGGACCATCTCAGCACAGCAGCAGCTAAATGTGGCGCGCTTCAGAAATCAATGATAAACCCTAAAACTCTCCTCCTGAGGAGAACTGTGTACTAGTTTGCCTTCTTTAATTGGTCAAATGTACAAATTCACCCTGGACAGCTTTTTAAGATCCTAACTTAGGAACTAATTAAAACTAACGCTATCAGCTTCTGGCTGTTGGTGGTGTTCTGTTTTTTTGCTGTAAAAAAAAAAAAAATGACTTGGCGAGGTCAGACTTTCTAGTGCTTGAATCTTGTGCTCTAAGAAACTTGTAACTGGAAAATCTATCAGTCTTATGTACTCAGTATAAACAAGCATTTGTGGATGCCGAATGTTTGCTTGCTGGCATTGGCATTGGTAGTGTAGGAGTTACAGAGCTGTATAATAGGAATGGCAGTGAAGTATTGAACTGAAGCTAACGCCGCCACCACCCTGCAGAGAGTGACAGGCATTGGGATGTGCCTTTGGGTCATCCAGCATAACAGCCACGCCATTTCACACCCTACACTGCAGACACCGACAAGTGTCACGGTGTGCCTTGGGGTCTTTGACCCTTATGCTCACCCTATTCCATCAGAAAATATGGTGAGATGGATGTTATATAGGAGAATGGGGTGAACTTTGGGGCCAAAGAGTCCAAGGCACACCTCGATGCCTCTCACTGGCTGCAGGGTGTGGAATGATATGAGCATTACAGGCGAAAATCCCAAGTCACACCCCTGATGCCTGTCAGTCTCTACAGGGTGAAGCGTTATGGTTGGAAATCCTAATGCCTTAGCCGTTCATTGCCATTTTCACTTCAAATTTTCAACATGTTTTTTTTGTGACCCTCACCTTATGTATAGTAGCAATATCAGTTCGTTAGCGGAAAGCTGATTTTGCACAGCGACTACGCCATTTGTCACCACAGGTGCGAAAACACATTTCGAACAGGATGTGAAAAATGACAGCTGTACTGTTTATGGGGAGGTGCAAAAAATGGCAATGTTAAAAATCTGCAGTGAAAATATAAAAAAAACTGGTGAAGCCACAAGCATGCGTAGAAACTGCGCAACGTACAACCGTAATGCAATTAGTTTGGGGATTTTTTACAGCAGATTGTCAACAGAGGCATTTTGGAACCTCCGCTTATGAACAGTGTCACTGTGATTTTCTTAATCTGTCCCGAACAGTGATTTCCCACAGTGACCACGCATTTCTGCTCTGGAAGTGTGAAAGCACATTTCGGCCATGGTGTGAAAAATGACAGCTGTACTGTTCATAAGGAAGTGTGGAAAAATGCCAGTGGTGACAATCTGGACTGAAAATACTACAAATGCATGAACTTATGAGGGTGCGTGGAAACTGCGCAATGGTCGCTCGTAACACAGTCATTTTATGGACTTTTTTCACCAAAATTTTAACATAGCCAATTCAACAACTCTGCTCATGAACAGTGTCACTGTGATTTTCTTAATCTGTCCCAAACATTGATTTCGTACACCGAGTGCGCCATTGTGCACTACATGCTCAGAAGCACATTTTGGGTGAGATGAGAAAAATGACAGCTGTACTGCTCATAAGGAGGTGTGATAAAATGGCAATGTTGAAAATCTGGAGTGAAAATATTGAAAATTCGAACTTCTCGTGTAGGAACAGCGCAACACATGCTAAGTAAAACAGTCATTTTGAATATTTTACTAAATTTTCAACATATAGGGTTTTTGGGGCCTACCTCATGAACTGTGACACTATCATTTTGTAAGTCGGTTCGGAAAGGTGGTTCCACGCAGTAACCGCGAAATCACCTTTCAGGGCCGATTAACAAAATGACAGTGCGAGAATTCATGAGGTGGGGTCCCAAAAACCCCATGTTGAAAATTTGGTGAAAGAATTCTCAAAAATGCCTGAAATAGGCACCAAAGTGTAAAAAACCCTATTTATTCCATTATACAGCTTACCGGCATTTCCTTAGTTCGCAGTTGGCTTTGAAGAGTGCATACGTGTTCCCGGTCCACCGAAGATCATCGCACCGGACTCCGGAGGTAAGGGGTGAGGTGGGGGTGTGGGGAGGCAGGGTGCACAGAGGGTGAGTGCAGGTGGGGGTCAGGACAGTCAGCGAGGGACGGTTTTTTCTTGCAGGTTATTATAGACGACGCGGGACTTGTGCCACGCTGGGGTGGGCTCCCAGCATGGCGGCTAGAAGGCTGTTTGGGGGGGCAGTGGAGCCGACAGGGGATTGGGCACCCCCGTCGGCCATACGGACTGTTGCCACACTGGGGTGGACTCCCAGCATGGCACCTGGTAGTCTTCTGGGGAGTGGAAACAGTGGAGCTGACGGGGATTGGGCACCCCCGTCGGCCTTATGGACCAATGCCACGCTGGGGTGGGCTCCCAGCGTGGCACCTAGAACTCTGTTGGGGCACCCCCATCTGCCATTCAATGTGTGGGGGGGGAGCACATGAGCACACAATATGCTATCAACACTATCTTATCACTGCTTACTGAAGCGGGTCTCTCTCTTTCAGCTGTATGCCACTGCATTTTGAACTGCTGTCATAGACAGCTGCAGCATTCATTGGTGAACTGTGGCCGCACCTGCAAATACACTGACTGAATTGGAAGACAGGGTGCCACACCTACAAAAACTCTGATGATGGCACTATGTTTCTTGCACATGCATGCAAGCAAACATAAAAATAGATAAGGAGACAGAGCAAGAGTTTTGTTTTGCAAACTGAAGAGCCAGTGTGAACTTGTTTGGCAAAGATATTGAAGAGCCAGTCACACTTCAGTTAGGGGGTTGGCTTTGGTCTAAAATAAACAAGAACGTCTATAGACACCCTCTGGCTATTTTGAGATAAATTAATCTACTGCCTCACAGTATTTTGTTCACTAAAAACTAATTTTGATTAAGATCTGAGACAGCCTGAAGAGGAGTTCAAAACAATCTTGTATACTGCCTTCTACATTTTCTGACTTTTAAAAAATACTCTGATTCAGCTCGCTGACTCTGGGAGCTGAGTTTATATATTCACTGCTACATTATACATTTTGATTTGAAAAATGTAAACTGTCTTGGTAATCTTTAGAGCTCAGCTAGCTGTTCAGTGGGTCTTATAGTGACATCAGGGTCTGAAAGTACAGTCCGGCTGTTGTGATTTAAATACTCACTCTGATATAAGATCCCAGCCTGTGTTAAGGGGTTCAGTTCTGAAAATATAAGACCCCTCCTGCCTCTCTAATACTTAATTTTTGTGACTTAAATATATACTGTGATACTCTGATTTAAGAACCCAGAGCCTGTGTTAAGGGGGTTCAGATCTAAAAATATAAGACTCCTGCCTCATCTCTACTGACATATTTAATTTTTGTGACTTAAATACTCTCACTCTGATATAAGAGCCCAGCCTGTGTTAAGGGGGTTTGTCTCTACTGAAATTTCATTTTTGTGGCTTAAATAAATACTCTCACTTTGATATAAGAGCCCAGCCTGTGTTAAGGGGTTCAAATCTGAAAATATAAGACACCTCCTGCCTCTCTGCTGATATTTTATTTTTGTGATTTAAATAAATACTCTTACTGATTTAAGAGCCCAGAGCCTGTGTTAAGGGGGTTCAGGTATGAAAATATAAGAAAGACTTCTGCCTCATCTCTGCTGATATTTCGTTTTTGTGGCTTAAATAAATACTCGCACTCTGATATAAGAGCCCAGCATGTGTTAAGGGGGTTCAGGTCAGACACAATCTGAAAAAAATATATTTAATATCTACCTAGCTACTATAGGCATACTTAAAAAATACACTTGTCTTCATTGATTAAGATATCTGCTTGTTGTCAAAGGGGGGGCTCAGGTGTAAAAAAAAAAAGTATTATTTCCTACAATAGTAGCCTCTGACAGTTATTATAAAGATACTAGTTAACCTATCTGAGATCTCGGAGTTCTGTGGCACTTAGAGCTGACTGAAAGCCTGTTGTTGACAGTTGTTAGTCATAGAGGACAACGATGTACCATCAACTTTTTCTGCTGCGAATAACACATCTGTGACTTGTCCAACCACTAGTGTAACCATTACTTCAACCACCCGATGCCCAGCTTCTTCCGCAGCTGGCGTTTGCTTTGTTTACCCGGCCAACACAGTCTTCTTCTACAGTCTCAATTTCTCCTCCAGAAACACCATCTTCTTCAAATGCTGAACCAGCAGCCAAAAATGTTAAATGGAATTCCGATTCCAAATGGCTGTATACTTTCAAATGGCTGCGTTTTGATGATGATGCGAGTTTAATGTACTGCAAGGACTGCGAGCTATTCTATGGCAAAACTAGGCTGCAGCAAGGCAGAAAAATGTTGCCATTTCTGCGTATTGGTAGTCCAAATTTTCAACATAATGGTTTAACCAGGCATTTGGGTTCTGACCAGCATGCGACTGCTGTAAAGGGCAATAAAGGAAGACCAACTTTTCAGAAGGCAGTTAATAGTGCCAACAAGGCTGCAGAGGAGCAAACACAGCAAGTGAAAGAATCAAGGCTGGCGTTTCGCACTGCATACTGGCTTGCTAAGGAGGCAGTACGTAATCTAAAGTACAGTGCATTGATTGAACTGCAAAAGATAAATGGTTGCACCAGTCTTCAAGATGACTGCTACCAGCATCATTCAGAAGTCGCTGAGCATACCCAGTCCAAAAGAAATAACGGTCAGTTTGTAGGTTTAATATGTGATGAAAGTTGTGACATAAGTGACACAAAGAAATTTGTACTATCTTGTGTAACAGTGAGTCCCTCAGATGGGGAAGTGCAGACATCCCTTGTTGGAAATTATACTGTAAATAACGGCACAGCAGAAATCCTTATCACAAAAATGTTATCAGTATTAGAGCAGTACAACATACCAGTAACCAAGGTCACTGGTTTTGGCAGTGATGGTGCTGCTGTTACGACTGGTAGCAGGAATGGAGTTACGGTCCACCTTTCTGCTCTAACTCCTGTCTTTACTAATGTCCAATGTAGCCCACAGGCTTGCATTAGCTGCTTCACAGGCAGCAAATAAAGTCCCATACTTAAAAAAAAATTCAAAGTATTGTAGAAAGTATCTACATGTTCTATGTAAGGTCTCAGGCTTCTGTTAGATACAGTAAACGCAAGGAAATGCAGGATGTCTTGCACCTAGATGCTGTATCTATTAAGGAGGCAAAGCCAGTAAGATGGTTGTCTTTATTGCCTGCAGTTGAGGCCCTGGACAAATCTTGGCCAGCGCTTGTGATGGAATTGGAGCAAGAGGACTGTGATACCACTTTTCAAGCCACAGTGGCCAAAGGTATTTTGAAAGAAATGAAACATCTTAAGTTTGTTTTTACCCTCAAGCTGCTCGGAGATATACTACCAGTTATTAATAAACTTTCAATGTTTTTTTCAAAGACAAGACTGCAACTTTTCCATGATACCACCAGTCCTGTCTTATACTAAGGCTACCTTACAGGAATTCATTACAAACAGTGGGGACAATGTTAAGAAGCTATCGGATCTTTTCAGTGAGGCAATATCAAAGCCTGAGGATGTGGTTTATCAAGAGGTGGTTTTGCAGTATGCAAATGAGAATTCCATGACAGAATTCAGAAAAGTCACAGAGCAATACATTAATCACCTAATTGAGAATACTGACAAATGATTTCCAGTGAATGAGGTTAATGTCCTCAGTAGTTTGTACAGACTCTTTATCCCCAGTCTATACCCTACTGCTGTTGCTGATGGGGCACAATATCTCTCTGCGGAGCTTGAGATCCTGGTAACATGCTTTCAGTCAGTTCTTAATGTGCCCAGACTCAGAGATGACTTTAGGCAGTTTAAAAATTTATGTGCAAGTCTTGGGAGAGGGTATAGTTTCACTGATGTGTGCAGAAAGTTTGTTACAGTTTCAGATGAATTACATGACATGTACCCGGATTTTGTAACTCTGGCCGGAGCTACTTTGTCAATCCCGGTCAGTAGTGTTGCATGTGAGAGAGATTTCAGTGCCCAAAACCACATCAAAAGCAGATTTCGTAGCAGTCTGAATGATGTGCAGGTAAGCAAACTTATGAAGTTAACACTTGAAGGCCCACAGATAAACAAGTTTGACTGTGATAGGGCCATCAAAAAATTTGAGACACTGAAGGATAGGAGAAAGTAATCTGCCACACAGTGTCAGTGAGTCTTGACCCATCTCCCAAGACCTGTTCAAAATTAAAAAAGACCTAGACTCCAACAATTCTAATAAATGTTTATTAGAAAAAAGGCAACCATGACACACTAAATGGTATGCAGATTTAAAATTAGCTTTATTTTTCTGAAGGGAAGAACATAAAAAACAGATAATCAGGTATCCAGTTACAATTACTACTATTATATTAAGGGATAAGCATTATCAGGCAAGTTTAAATATGCTACAAAATATCCTAGTTAAAAGAAATACATTAACAGTTAAAAAAGACTAAAGGTAGCAGGGCTGCTGAGCAGATAAAATGTGATAGATTTGAAAGACAAGTAACAAAACAGGCAACTATATTAATCAGTAAAATGCATGTAAACTGAGAAAGTCAAAAGTGTACAACATGTTACAAGAATCAATGTAGACTCAATTCATGTATTTTGTTGTGGCCCAAAATAATGAAAAAGACAGTACAGGGTGGCTAAATTAACAGTATTTATACCTTCTGGCAAGCTGACATATTAAAGCCAGTTAAATAAAAGGCCAGGTTGGTTTGTTTTGCACAAACATTTAGAATCTTGGTGTAGTAACTCCCAACATTTTGCTTCTGACCCCCTGATTTCCGACCCTAACGCAAGGCCTGCTTCGAAATCACCTCAACGACCTCAGCCATCTTTACCGACCAAAATTCCCCCCAGACAATAGGAGTGCCTCTGCTCCAGTCAGGCTGACCACTGTGGGACAAATCTTTTCCAAATGGGGAAATCCCAGCCCGTATAGAGGACACCCTGTCTGAGAAGAACAGAGCAAACTCTTCGCACAATGTGAAGGGAAAAAGTCCTTTTCTGCTGTAGACGGACTGGACGCAACAGTCTGTCCACAGTCTGAAATGGCTGAGCTAATCTGTTCTTCCCAGCACGGTCCTAATGGACAGGAACTCTGCCTTCTTACGGTCGATTGCCCCTTGATAATCATTATAATGATTTCTCAAGGCCTGTCTGTCATCCACGGACTGTGTCCTCCACCAGCAGTGTTCCAACATCCGACCCCTGGTCTTCATCTCCTTGAGAGCCCCATCAAACCATAGGGTTCTCAAGTAAGAAGACCATCTCAACAGAGTATTTTCCTGTGCTCAGAAATGAACGGTGCGCTCAGTAATATGGGAAGCTACCCCAAAATGTCACAGAGATCGTTAAAGTTCTGGTGCATTATCAGCATCAAAAAGCACACAAGCTTGACAGTATTCGTATAACAAATGTATTCCAGATGGAATCACTTTTTCACCTTCTTACACTGCCCTATCGCTTTGGCTACTTCCCTTCCTCATGGGGTGTGACCTGTGTTCACACACATGTGACTTTATGATAATTTTCGAGTGACATCACAGTATCCTCTTTGTTCAAACTCATTTTCCTTTTCTTAAAGAGCCACTGCTCAAATAGGTCAATTTCTACATTTGATTCAGGGTTTATAGATAATTAGAAAAATAAACAATATTTGGGACGAAGTGCTCGTATGTGAACAGAGACCACATCCCTGAGGAAGGCTAGTAGCCGAAGCGCTGGGGCAGTGTAAGGAGGTGAAAAAAGTGGTTCCATTTGAAATAAATGTGTTATACTTTAATACCTTCAAGCTTGTGTGCTTTTTGGTGCTGATGCTGATAGTGCGCCAGAACTTTAAGGCTCTCTCAGATGAGAAGACCTGGGTCATATACAGACCAGTACAATGGCATCGAGCACCTGGGAAACGGCCCCATTACAGGCCACCACCACTACCTCACCCATGCTAATTGCACATGCAGTGCTCACGCCAGAAAAGTCTACTGCTGTCAAGAGTCCTTCTGTGGGACAGTCCTCATAAAGGGCGGTAGCTGACCATCTCAGCAGGGAATGGATTATCAGAGGGGCCTCAAACAGGAACTCCACCATGCATTGATCAGACCAAGTGACCTGATCAGTCTTGAGCCCCAGTGAGAATAACAAGTCCAATGGGTGGTCATGCTGATGGGTCACAAAGGCAGCAGCCTGCGCCAGGCCCAGAGATGTCATTGTCTGGAGGAGGTCATAACCAAAATGCAAGGATTCATCATTGATCCAGCCATTGAAGTCCCCGAGAATAAACTATATGGGTGACTCAACACCATGTCGGCGATGAAGTCCTCTACCTCCTGCAGGAGTCCCCCCCCTCCATCCTGGAGGGCGGTAAATGAGAAGAATCCTTAAACCTACACCTGGACCCCACACACCGCTACACATTCAAATGATGAGGTAGAACCCACCAGGTGTACAGAGAAGTTCAAGCTGGATCTAAAGCAGATGGCCACTCCTTACCCCTGCGTTCACTCCTCAGACAGTCCACCACCGAGTACCCTGCAGGGACTGATGACTCAAAAATTGAGCCTGCATCGTCCCCTAGCCAGGTCTCTGTGATGCAAGCCAGGTTGACTGAGGAAATCAAGTCCACCATAATAACGATCTTGTTCCTCATCAACCTGAAGATACTCAGGAAGATCTACAATTACGATGAGTATGTAATTTTTGTTTACTTCGCAAGGTGGTGTCTGAGTTTACTTTGAAGCGATCCAGCCACCTACCGATTAACTTTTCTGAGTATTCTTTTTGGGGGAGGCTTTGCTCCATGCTTTGGATATTCATAGAATCTTGGCAATATTATACACATAAAACCAAGTCTTTTAGGAAGTTTTATCAGTTGTTTGTTTCATTCTCCCCCGAGAGAGAGGGCGCTTCAGTGTCCAGTGCTTGTCTAAGTGGTTAGCTAGTTGCATTGTTTATTGGTACCGTAATTACAACAGTGACCTTCCAGAAGTTCCGGGAGTGGTTAAGGGCCATTCCACCAAGGGTATGACCACCTTGTTTCAGAAATGTGTCTGCTGCAGACACCTGTGCAGCCACCACCTGGAGTTCTGTCCACTCTGGCAGAAGAAGCAATTGAGCTGAGGTGTAAGCTATTGACAATTTATCATGAGCTTGTCTATCATTGCTTGTTGCTGCTGGACACATGTTGCGAGTGGAGCCATTTGTGAGGACTGAGGTGCTTGTACACTGGTGGACTGGAACATTGATATGGATTCCTGTGCAAGTCGTGCAGCTTGGATTGTGCCATCCAGGTTGTCGGCTTCTGTTGAATTACATAAGTATGGAATTGAGGAAGCAGTCTCTGGACAAAGTCTGTGATTTGATCTGCCTCAGTTTTCTGCAGATGTTTGCAGCATGACTCAGTGTCCACTATGAAGGATTCTAAAGATTCAGAGGGTTGCATAGTGCGTTCCCACAGCTGTTGTTCCAATAACTAGGGTGGATGGGCTTGGACAAAAAGATCTCAAAAAGTTGCATACAGAGTGGCAGTATCTCCTCTGGCTTGTTCTGGAAGTGTGTTAAACCAAGAAATGGCAGTCCCTCTCGGAAGCAATCTAAAGGCATTGGAAATATGAAAAGGGTCAGTCCAACCATTGAAGGCAATCCAGGCTTGGACTTGCTCGAGCTAGTTGATGGCATCTTCGTGAGACAAGGCTGAGAAGGGTACTGGCTTTAGGCTAGTATGGACCGTGGACTGAGGAGAGATGGTCTTTTTTCTTTTAAACTTAGTTTTATTACAGGATACAGAATTCCAATATGACAGGACATACTTGTGTTTCACAACTGTAAATGAATACATTTCTTTAAAAAAAAAAAAAAAGTGTCTCAATCATTGTATACTTAGACAATTTTTTTAGAATTATTTTCTCTATGTTTTTTAAACAAGGTAGCAGCTTTGGTAAAATAAAAGGAAAAAAGGGAAAAGTTAAAGGGTACATCTTTACAGCTGCTATTCTTAAATGAAATCTCAGTTACCAGTTACCCTGGAAGGTTTGCTTGTGCAAAGATTTGCCCTCTTTTATATTGTGTTCATTCTGGTCAATTCATAACTGGAGAACTTAAAACATAGGCTAGGGACCTGACTAACTGGGTCCACACGCCTGGGCCTCACCAACATGGCCCCTAGTTGTGCTGTGCTTGTTCCTTCCCTAAAACTGTGCGCCCCCCCCCCCAATCCACTGTTGTATCCTCTATCCCCCTAGAGGAGAGATAGTCTTAATGTAGGCCAGGTCATCTTGAATGGCTTGCATAGCTGGTGCTCCCTGAGCAAAGAGGGAAGACTGGATGTCATGCAGGATGGTTTCTATTTTGTAGCCCCATGCCCTCGAGGTGGGTGAAGGTAAATTTCTGAACGCTTCTGTGCCCATATCTGCGTTGTCTTTCGACATTGTGGTTGGAGCTGAGCTTTGTTTTACCAAGTGCAGGTCGTAAGGATGAGGAGTTGCCAACATGCAGGAGACGGGACATCATGGAGTAGATGGAGTGCGGCAGAGAAATTACTTTTGTAGACAAAGTACAATTATTTGTAAGCAAAGTCCATCAAATGATGTCTTTAATAAACAACTCCAACTCAGTCTGTTATTTAAATAAAGGTTTCTTTTGCAAAAATCCATTAGTTGTTTCAGTGTCCATTTATTTCAGTACGTTTGCCCCTCAAAAACATGTCTGCCCTTAAATCTTATGGAGTGTTGCCCTTTTGAACAGTCTGGTGCTCCTCACAAACAGGGCTGCCTGACTGTGACATACAGTTCCTGTACTTTGCCTTTACTAAGATGGCTGCTGACAGGGGTTAAAAATGTCACCTTTTTGTACTGTATAGACAAAGATAGCTGCTTTGTGCCACAAGGCTGCTGTGCTGCTACTGCAATGGGCAAAATGGTAATTACCATGCTGCTGTCCTTCTTCCCCAGCCGAGATGGGAAAAATGGCACGCTTTCCGGGAGTTTTTTATATTTTTTTTTTGGTGAGTCACAAGGTGTTGGAGAGGTTTTATTTATTGCTGTGTATTTGTTTTTGTTGGTGGTGCTTTTACTGTTTAGAGCTCCCCTGGGTATAATAACTTTTCATTTCCTGATCTTCTGAGCTGTCCTAACATTTATTGGTTTCATTTATTGTTATTATTTTTGTTTCCATTTTTGTTTGTCTCCCAGGATTGTCCTGTAGTTTATTTCATGTACTGCCCCTGGTTTATACTTCTATTTATTGGTGTGCCCTGTTTTGGCTTACGTCGCTGTGTACAGGCTTTTGGTTTCTCATTTTTGTTTTTCCCTGCCCGCGTTTCCTTATTTGCTCCGTGTGGGCGCCTGCATCTGAATTTTATTTATGTTAGGAAAGCCCTTCTGTAGTGTGGTCAAGCCTGAGTGAATCGCTCCATTTTTGTGTTTTTTTCCTCATTATTTGTTGTAGGGCCTTTTGTGAAGCGTGGCCGAGCGGGGAAACAGAGGCTCCATGTGGCAGGAGATGCAGTCCAGGAGAAACAGAGCCAAGGACTATCGCAGCTCTAAGGGAGATCTAACTAATTGCTGAGCTAAGCCACAGAGTATGTGGAGCGACTTTGAGAGAGGGCAGTTTCACGGTGCATAGGAACTGTGTAACTGTGCCGTGTTTTGTAGGAGGCAGCTTGGGTGAAAAATAGCATGCAGAGCTGCAGTCTGGCATGTCCCTGTTTGTGTGGAATGAAGGGAGGGCAGGCTGGTTTGGAACGGGTCTGTCTGTGGCCATGGTCCGTTGCAGTGTTCAGGAGGCTTATGTACTTTGCAGAGCCACGTTTGCTTGTATGTCTCCCTCGGTGAAGAGCAGTCCCTGTGGAGCAGCTCTGAAGAATCAGCCTACCAGCAGGGAGAGTCAGAGGGACGTGTTGCAAAGGCAGGAGGGCCACGAGGTAAGTGGTCCCTTAAGGTTGCCAGGGCCTGTTTGGAGCACTTGGTGGTTATTGTAACTTTACTTTTTTTTTTCTTTGTTGCTGGAGCAGCTTACTGAGCCACGTAGTGTGGAAGCAGGATGTCTCTGTGTGCTCTGGGCTTACTAGTGGCTGTCAGCTATCAAGAGGAGTGAAGCTGCAGGCCTGAGGATTCGCTGGGTGCATGGCAATGAAGCGATCAGTGAGGGCTGATTTGTAAAATTATTTTTTTTTGTCTCTAGACACAATCCACACTGAGTCTGTGGCTGCAGCTGTGAGGGCTAGAGGGAGATTGCTTGGCAACCAGAGCAGTTTGAAAGGAGCCCTGCCCCGAGGTGGGAGCTGGGGGGGGGGTTGCAGTTTGAGCTCTGTCGTGCCCAGGGCCTGGATAGATTAATTGCTGGCTGTACAGTTACTTGGGAACAGCTTTAGCAGAGTCCCATAGAGGTAATTTCTATGAAAGTCCAGTACAGTAGGAGGGCTGCTAGTAAGGCAGGAGACAGTCATTTTTACTGCAGACAATGCTGTGGTGCAGGTGCTTTGAGATCCAGATCTTCAAGGTACTAACTTGGGGTAAAGATCTGGGTACCCAGTGACGCACTTAGCGGTAGGGGGTCTGGGCAGAAGAAGGGCCACATTCTCCACCATGTGTGCCATTTTGGTGTTGGTCTGCCACTGTGTCGGATACCTTGCTGAACTGTGCAAATAACTGACAGATGCATAAAATAATGTAGAAAATAAAGTTTATTCTTATGCCCCACAGACATCAGCATACCATGAGGTCCAGTCTTAGACTGACAGGATTTCTCAGACTGTCTCTAGAATTACAGGGCACTGCCAGGCAGCACAACAGTTTGCAAATTACAAGTTCGAAGTGTTCTTAAAGGGGCAGCTGCTAACATTAATCTCCCTGCTTAAAGTTCACAAAGTTAAAATAAATTCACAAAGTTGCCCTACTTCATGAAATTTGCACACCACTACTCTCTGACTAAGATATTGCATTTAGGCCAGTGGTTCTCAAATGGTGAGGCCAACTTCACAAAGGAGGCCCCAGACTGTTCCGGGAAAGGTCCAGTCAAGTCTGAGAATGTATAGTATTTAAATTTTAAGTTTTGGATTTTTTCTGTGAAGGGCTGATGCAAACTCAGTATGGCTAATGGCTGGTGAATGTCTTTACTTATGCACAAGTCGGTGACCAGGAAAGGCTCGTTGAGCCAAAGCTTGTTTCTGGGTGTGTATTTATATATAAACTGGTGGCTGGGAAAGGCACACTAAGCGTTGGTTTTCCGGTGAAATCTAGGGTAAGGGTAGAGGAAGTTGCTTAACAGGGTAACGAGGAGAAATGGAGTTGGTTAGGATGGTTGTTCCAGATAGAAGGGAATCAGAGTAATAAGGGTCCAAGAGTCAGAAAAGTGAAGTGACAAGGCTAACCTGGGGTGTGGGGTTGAAGGAGACCAATAAGTTGAATAGAAAGAAAATATACTCGGTCAGCTTTAGTAGTCTCACTTTATGCCTGGTGTACTGGACAAAGTATGATATTTTTTTTCTGTGGGGAAGCCTGAGATTTGTTCTAAATTTGAACGAGGCTTGAAATCTTTTCCATTGCTTGGAGGAGGCTCACTATCACAAAGTGTGAGAAATAATGGTCTAGGCAGATTATGGCTGTCTGGCCATAGGTATAAGCAAGTTTGAAGAATTATTGGGGTGCTTCCTAAACTGACCGGAAGAATGAAAACGCACTACTAGTAGGAGAAAAAAATACAGCAAGCACTTGGCAGCCAGTCTGAAGCAAGAACTGAGCAGCCTACCACCCCCAGCTCCACCTGTTGTCATCCCCAACTCAAGCAGCACACCATTCTTACTACAAAACTTCACCAACCTTGGAACTGTACAATTCATTCATTACAATCCCAATAAATAGTGAAGAAATTCATTAAAAACTTGTCCAAAGGACTGTTTGGTTTCCAGGTGAAATAATATTCAAAAATGTTTCATATTGTTGGCCCTTAATTTAACACACACAAGGGTGTACATTATACAAGATTGCCCCACTTCCAAAGTGATTCATGGCACTCTGCCTGTGGCTGTATGTCTCACAGTGCACCTGGTGTAAGTCACGATCTAGCATAATACACACCCTGCTGTGTGTTACTTCTAATGTAAGTGGAATAATTTTGAAAAAGAAATTTGACTTTTGAGTCTAATTGTAAGCATGCTGATCTAGTTATATTCTCTGCTGTTTGGGGGTATGGCCCTTTCTGTTAATTACAGGCATAGTATATTGTCTCCACCAATGTGAGACCCTCTGCAGTCATGATTACACCTTTTGCAAAATTGGTATAGGAACCAAGAGAGTAGGTTCAAATCCCACCACAGACACTTACTTAACTGTAGGACCCTAATAAATTCAGTTAACCATTCACAGTGTTTCAGTTGAACCAGCTGTAAATATTTACAAAGGCAGGAATTCACATGAAAGGAAACAGACTACCTCAGCTGAGCTATCCTTTGTAACACAGAAAACAAATTACCACTTTGATATGCCTTAACACTGAAATGTAAGCTTTGTAAAATGTGTATATGTTGAAAGTATATGATGACAGTGATGATTTAAAGCTGTGCTGTTTCCATTAGGTTGCGAGAGAATGGTTTTTCAGGAAAATCCTGCAGCAGACTTGCCCAAGTTCTACAGAGAAACGAAAATCTGACCCACCTAAACCTAAGTGGGAATGTGCTGACAAATGAATGCGCTGATGATCTTCACCTTATCATCATGACATGTCCCAAACTCATTGAGATCAGGTGGGAAAATTTGTTTATTCCAAGCTTGACGTACAGTAACAAATCAAAACTCAGTAAGTACAAGCACAACCCAAGCACATCACATGAATACAAGAGTAATCCACAATCAAACATGATAGCAGACAAAAATACAGCAGCATATCACAAAAAAAGCAACACATTGAGATGTGTGTGGTCCTAGAAATCTGAAGTAATGGTAGCTGCCCATCCTTATAGGAGTATGTTTTTGCTGACCTTGGAATCCCATGTCTTTCTGTAGTTAGAGGCTGCTTTTACCATTGCCAGATTTTACCCCTTGTTTGAAGTTGAAGGTGAGGAAAAAGTGATGAATCCTACGTTATCTCAAGTAGTCTACAGCAGTCATCCAGGTCAGACATCTATTATTTATTTAATTTTTGTTGATTGGGTAGGTGCACTAGACAAAACAAATTGCCTATTTTCAGGCACGACAAGGAGGGCTGCAGCCAAAGTAAAACTCTATAATTTCATACAAACTATTATCCAGAATACAGTGGTTAGGAGACATCAAAACAAGTGAAGTAAGGAACTAAAACAATATGTAACATAAGAACAGTGCAGGGGTATAAGAGAGCAACCCAAATAAGTGCTTGAGTGAGCACAGAAATATATCAGAATTCAAGAACACAGAGCTTCAGGTGCAGGAGCATTTATCATTGGCTATAAGGAGTTTTCAAAGGTCATTCTTGAAGACCCGATCGCTTCAAATTGCTGTTGGAATGGAGTTCCAGTGCTTTGGTGCAAACACTGAGAAAGCATGTTCTCCTATCCTTGTGGCACATTTAGGGATGTCTATGAGTGACTCATCAGTTGACCTCAGGGAGTAAGATTGTATTGTGGGCTCAACATGCTTGCAATCGACTCGGGTATACCAGTTCTAATAATATTGTCTGTGGTACAGCCCGCAGTGAATAGCCGGTAAAAGGATGGGGAGAGCCAGACTAGGCACACATAGAGGACATAGTGATGGGTATGCCTGGGCACTGACGGTGCAAATCTACAGATGCTATTATAGCATGCATTCCATTTGCTTAACAGACCTTTTTCTTTGCCTTAAAGTAGGATAACTGCCCATAAGTGAGGTTGGGCCTCAGTATGCCTTGGGCAATGGCAAGCCTAGCAGCAGCAGTTAGACTGTGTCTTATCTTGTAGGCAAGGCCAAGTTTTATTTTTACAGATTTGCATATAGTAGACACACAGAGGTTAAAATCAAGGGAAGGGTCTTAAGTGATTCCAAGATACCTGAAAAGAGTCCACCACCTTAAACGGGGAGCCTTGGGGACCACTTATGGTTAGGGTGGAGGGACATGCTCTGAGTCTAGGTGCAGAGCCAGCAAGCATTGTCTTTTTTGAGTTCAGGAGAAGTTTGTTTTATGTGATCCAGGACTGGATAGTAGCAAAATCCTTATTCAGCTTTCTATTGACGTCATCTAGATCCGCTGCACTAGTGTATAACACCATGGCATCAGCATATAGTAGGGAGGCACAGGAGCAAGTCAATATGGGTAGTTTATTCAGAAACCATGAGAAAAGTAGGGGTCCACGAATGGATCCCTGAGGAACACCGACGCCAATAGGGGATAGACCAGATTGTATCTTCGTAATTTCAACAAATTGCAGCCTTCCAGTGAGCTGCCATTTGAACCTGGTTGAGGTAGCAGATGAAAAACCCAAGACTTTCAGTTTATCAAGCAACAGAGTGTGATCAACAAGGTCAAATACCTTGGTTAGATCTATGAAAATCACCCCAGTAAGCATTCCTTTGTCCATTGACATATTTATATCATTGGTAAGTTGTATAAGGGCGGTGGTAGTGCTGTGTCCATGTCTGAAACCATGCTGAGCCTGTGTTAGTAGGTTGTACTTTTGAAGGCGTTCTGAGACCTGAGAGGCCACTATTTTCTCAAGAAGTTTGTCAAGAACAAACAGAATGGCTATGGGTTGGTAGTTATCTAGGTACCTGGTATCCCCTTTTTAGTGTATGGGCATCACTCTGACAGTCTCTCAGGGCATAGGAACTTTCTCGGTGGTAAGAGACAGATTGAACAGCCTAGTGGCGGGCGCATCTAAGAGAGGAGCAGCGGTTTTCAGGAACCTTGGTAATAGCCTGTCTGAGCCTATGGATCCGCAATTTGGGATGGTCTCTTAGTAGTCGAAGCACCTCAAGTCTTTTGATAGGTCTTAGGTTAAAAGGGGGGGAACAGCGACTTGGGTTACAGGCTTAATATCCTGACCCAGCCCAGACATGTTGGTGTATTTGGATAGGTTTCAAAAGTGAGGGTTTAAGACATTAGCAGTAGTACCTAGGTTATTGCAGTTGATGCCACCAAATGTCATGAAAGTTATGACTATGTTAGTTACCTGTCTCATACAAGATTTGATGTGGCTCCAGAAACTACGAGAGTCATTTATAGGTGGCCATAGAAGCTGTTTGAAATAGGCACTTTTGGCTGAGCATATTGCTTTCTTGCACTCTTTTCTCAGATGCCAGTATTCAACTCATCTAGATAAGGGCATGCTAAACTGTGCAACCTTTATTGACCTCACCAAGGTCTTCAGCTTGGTAGACCACCAATTACTACTTGCAAAACTGAAATCCCTGTGCCTTGATAGCTTGACCGTACAGTGATTCACAGACTACCTTCAGGATAGGTCACAATTATTCAGATGGCAAGGGGCCTTATCTGACAAATGTCCGATCTGAGATGGTGTCCCTCAAGGGTCAATCTTGGGACCTTTATTATTTTCCCTGTTTGTAAATGAATGCCAAAATACTGTGGTGGGGCCAATTTGACCCTGTATGTGGATGACACGGTATTATATAGAACCTCCCAGGACAATGACCAGTTGAATGATACACTTGAGAAAGACCTACTTTTTGAGGGTTGGCTGGAAATCAAAAAACTTCTACTAAATAGCAGAAAGACAAAGGCCATACTATTTGGTACAAAAAGCCTGGGAACTAACACGTCTCCAAATCTGACACTCACTCTCACAAATGATTCTAGGGTTGAGGTGGTGGAGTCTTTTAAGTACTTAGGGGTTACTCTAGATCAAGACTGGACCTTTAAGGCATATATTGACCAGCTGACCTAGTCTCTGAACCAGAGGTTAGGTCTGCTATATTGACTAAGCCCATATCTTACACAGGACTCCTGGCTAAAGGTTGCAACTGGTACCCTATTACCCACCTTATTATATGGTTCCCCTGTACTCTACTCTGCTAAAAGTACAGAGATGCAGAAACTTAGAACCATGTATCACACGGCTTGCGCATGCCTCCATATGTGTGCGCACATCTGAGGTAGGGAGCGGGTTACAGGGAGAAACCGGAAAAATACCATAAACTACATATCGAGAAAAAAAAAAGGCATTCCATATATATATATCAAATTGGTTTCCTCCTTATTTGTTTTATAATATTCTTCTATGTTCTCCTTTATCATATTTCTGAAAATGTTATCGTTTAAAAGCGTGTTGTGAAATCTCCATGTTCTTGATAAGAGTCTGTTCTTGTCTTCTGTTTTTAATTCAGTATGCACTATAGCATGGTCAGAGATAAAAATAGTGTCTGTGGATGTTTTTGTTATGTTATTCATTGTTGATTTGTTTGTGAATACGTAATCAATTCTAGTGAATTGAGTATGCTTCTTGTCTTGATGAGTAAATTGTTTTACATTAGGATTACAATTTCTCCAAGTGCCTTTTAATTCATGTTTATCCAGAAAATGATTCATTATCTTGGCTAATGCTGTATTTGCCCTTGTCACCGATCCTGTCTTATCAATTGCTGGCCATAATAAAGCATTCGTGTCTCCTCCCAGAATTATTTTACCATTTCCCAACTTGATTAATCAGTTTGTGATAGATGCCAAAAACTTCTGATATTTATTAAAAGTAGCATATACCGAACCAATTATTATTTCTTCAGATGCAATTTTAATTTTTATTAGTAAAATTCACCCTTTTTGATCTTTAAAGGTGTCAGGTAATTGATAATTGTTATCTTTCCTTATTAAAATCACCACCCCATTTGTTTTTTTTTAGTTCCTTCAGAGAAAAAAAATATGGAGTAGCCATTTTCTTTTTAATTTTCTAATTTCCTTTTCTTGCAGATGAACTTCTTGTAGCAAAATTATACTAAACTTTCTTTTTTTATATATATATGATTATGTATACGCTCCTTATCCATTTGACATTCCAGGTAGCTATTTTAACCTTTATCTGATGCATTATTTATACTAAAGATTGAGACTCGTCCTTTTCTCTACCATAACGTTACTCATTTATATACCACAAAAAGATAACTGTTGATTGTATTGTTGTGCTACCATCACCTAATTACTCCTCTATACCTCCAATGTTTAGCATAACCTTTAGTCTAGTTTGACCCCAGTGGTAGGGAAAATTACGGAATCACTTCTGAAAGAAAGAATTGTTGAGTACCTAGAGGACAGTGGGGCACAGGACCCAGGGCAGAATGGATTCACAGCGGGAAGGTCATGTCAGACAAATCTAATAGATTTCTTTGACTGGGTGACCAAAGTAGTAGACCAGGGAGGGGATGTGAACATGGCCTACCTAGACTTTAGCAAGGCATTTGACACAGTCCCACACAAAAGATTAATAAGAAAATTAGCCAGCCTGGGAGTAGGTTCTAGCGTGGTAGCCTGGGTAAAAAATTGGCTGGACAACAGGACACAGAGGGTAATAGTAAACTGAGTCCACTCCGAAGAAAGGGGGTTTACTAGCAGGGTACCACAGGGTTCAGCACTGGGGCCGGTCCTTTTTAAAGTCTTTATAAGTGACATTGTGGTGGGATTGGAGGGGAAAAGTATGCCTCTTTGCAGATGACACAAAGATCTGCAACAGGGTTGATACACAAGAGGTAGAAAGGATGAGAAGCAATCTGGCAAGGTTGGAGGAATGATCGAACGTATAGCAGCTTAGATTTAATGCAAAAAAGTGCAAAGTAATGCATCTGGGAAACAAAAACCCAGGGTAAGAATACACAATGGAGGGGGCTACTAACGACAACAAAAATGGAAAGGGACTTGGGGGATAGTCATATCAGATGACCTAAAGGTAAGCAAGCAATGTGAGAAGGTAGTAAGAAGGCTGGAGGGATACTGAGATGCATAGGGAGAGGTTATCACCAGTAGAAAACAGAAAGTTGTTATCCCTCTGTACAGATAGTTGGTGAGACTCCATCTGGAATACTATGTGCAGTTCTGAAGAACCCATCTCCATGAGGCTATAGACAGGATGGAGGCAGTCCAGAGGAGGACAACTAAAATGGTGCAGGGTCTACACCAGAAGCCATACAAAGAGAGATTAAAGGCTCTTAATATGTATACCCTTGAAGAAAGGAGGGAGAGAGGGACATGATAGAGACTTTCAAGTACCTTAAAGGAATCAACAAAGTCCAAGAGTTTAGCATCTTTCAGAAAAAGAGATGTGGAAGAACAAGGGTGCACAATTTGAAGATAGAGGGGGGACGACTCAGAGGTAACGTGAAGAAGTATTTTTTCATGGAGAGTGTGGTAGACGCATGGAAAGGCCTTCCTGAGGAGGTCATGGGGTCAGGAACAGAGGAATTCTAGAAAGCATGGGACAGACATAAGGCAATTCTGGTGGGGGTGGTAAAAAGAAGTAGGTTGTTGGTTAACTAGGATATGCAGCGTATCCAATAGGTTGGGAAATAGGCAGACTGGGTGAGCCAAGTGGGCCTTATCTGCCGCCAAAGTCTGTTTCCATAGACTCCCTAATAAGGGAGTTGTTCAAAATACCCCTCTTTTTCTTTATTCTGATGAGACATCTAATTACTGCAGCTCTTTAAACCTGCTGCCCCCCATTAATGCCTGTCTTATCTAAAATAACACTAACATTACAGTGTTCCATCTTTGACGTTACATACTGTAGGTCTTCTTCTCCTGTGGGGAAGAGGAAAAAAATGTTCTCTTCTCTCGAAGAAGACTGCAAAAATTAAATTTGTTAATCATCTCCTTATTGCAGCTCTAATATATTGCTGTGTTCCCCCTCCCATGCTAATTTGCATATCTTATTTGGGTTAATAATATGAATACACTCTAGTATTAGCTAGTACATAGATCCTCTTTTATTGTGGGTGAGAGAAACAGGAGAAAAGAGAAAAAAACACAGCAGTCAATTATATTTTATGAACTATTATAGTCTCTTTTAAACCATTCGCAGGTATCCTTTTATTAAATCTGGCTTTTCTTTCTTCTTTTAGTCTTCAAAAATAAATAGTTACAAAATATCCATTTTCAGTATTTTTTTAAGCTCTGATTGGCTTCCTCAATCTCTTCATAAGTGTATCAGACACCTTCAAAAACGACCCTTAATTTAGCTGGATAAACCATGGTTGATTTAATGTTCCAGTTCCATAAGATTTTCCTTAACTGATCAGATTTCCTCCTCTCATTTATTATTTCATTGGGTAAGTCATTAAAAATCACAATCGTAGCACCTTGTATATTCAAATGCTTTTTTTATATACCGAGGACATTGATAGATCCTTATCTTCTGTTTGAAGAACTTAGCTACTGTGGGTCTCTGAGGACCCAGAATTCCAGCATCTGGTTGAAAGAACCTATGAGCTCTATCAAAATCCACCTGTAATTGATCCATAGGTATCTCCATAAACCCAGCCATTATTTCTTTTAATTTTTGCTTAATTGATTTCTCTTTGTCCCAGTTTTCTGGTACCCCAGTCACTCTAATATTCTTCCTTGTGGATTTTCAAAATCTGTCAACTTATTTTTAAAGTCTTTATTCATTGTTTCAGTTTCTTTTAAATGTCTCTGGCAAGGTACATTAGCTTCTTCTAACAGTAAGCCATGTTTCTGTACTTCATTTAACTTTGTCTTGAGTGATGGATTTTCTGTTATTAAAGAGTTAATTGTACTTTGGAATTTATTTATCGTATCAAAAAAATGTTGTAGGTGCCGTATTGGTCCTTTTAAGAACAGATCCAGAAACAAATGATTTGATACCTTTTATTGGACCAACATGGATGTTACAGAAAAGAACAAAGTGCTTTAGCTTTCGAACCAACCAGGTCCTTCTTCAGAAGCTTTGTGGCAGTTTTTTCAAATATCCCATACTGTTAACACCAGATTATATAGAAGAAGCAGAAATAATTCTCATTGGTTTAACATATAACGTTTAAAACATAATAGAAGATTACGTCAGAGAAGCTAATTAACACCAGTATGCCTTTAACTGAGGAGCCTCAGAAGGGCAAAGGTTATTAAGAATTCTCTACAGCCAGAGAGTTCTTGTCACATAAATTTTAAAATGTCTCAGTATGCCAAGAAACCATTATAGTGATAAAAAACAAAAAACTTAATAACCTCCACCCAACTATAAAGCTTTCCCTAGAATATTCTGCCACAAGTGTACATTTTCTGGATACCTCTGTCACTATTAAGGATGGTACCCTACATACCTGTCTTTACAGGAAACCAACAGACAGACAAACAGATACTTACACAAGAAAAGTAATCACCCGAGCCACACAAAGAAATCTGTTATATATAGTCAAGCACTTTGGTATCACCGCCTCTGTTCAAATGAGGAAGACAGAGACACACATCTGGCAATGTTAAAAACACCTTTATTGAGCAGGGACACTCGTCCAGAGAAATTGACAGAGCAGTGGAACGTGCAACACAGGTCCCGAGAGAACAGCTACTGCAATATAAGGAACGGATGACTGCCAACAGAATACCCTTAGTAGTCACATACTGTCCTGACCTTGAACTCCTACGTAAGATTATTAAAGATCTCCATCCAATACTTAGTGAGGATGAAACCCTTAACTGTATTTTTCAAGAACTCCCACTATTATCTTTTAAACAACCACCTAATTTAGCCAACTTGATTATTAGGAGTCAACTTGAACCAGAACAGAATACCATGACATCATATGGTACATGACCCTGTCACCAACGCACATGTAAGACATGTAACCTCATTTCCACTTCAGACTGTGTGGTTACATCACAAAACAGACTATTCAGGATACAGGGGAATTATCCATGTACATCAAGTAATGTGGTCTATTTTATCCAATGCAAGAAATGTCCTCGCATAGGTTATGTGAGGGAGACAAGCCAACAACTGCGCACTAGAATGAATTCACACAGACATTCTATTAATCACAAGATGATTGAGAAACCAGTATCCCAGCACTTCTCCCAGGATGACCACTCAATCTCAGATATGTCTGTGATGGTCTTAAAAGGATATTTCAACAGTACACAGCAGAGACGGGCTTCTGAAATTAGACTTATTTTTCTTCTCAGTATGGTGGTGGATGGATTGAACATTGATGTTGGTTACATGACACATTATTCCATTTAAACTTACACAGACCTTTACTTTAAAAGATGGACATAAACACTTTAGTTCTTCAGCGGGCCTTTGATTTTGTAAATTTATGGTTATCTACATTGTTGACTTCTCACCTTAACACTGTGGTGAGTGCGTTTGAGTGTGTGTGTGCGTATACTGATGTATGTACATATGTGTGTGTGTTGTGTTTTTGTATGTTGTGTGTGTGTGGAATGTGTTTGCTATATTTGTTGTGTGTTGTGGTTGTGTGGGGTGTGCAGGTGTGTGCGCGTATGTTGTGTGTGTATGTGTGTGTGTGGGGTGTGATGTGGTATATGTACACACATATGTGTGGGTGGAGCGTGGCATGGGGCAATTATTATGTGGCTAGGACACTCATTTTTCACATATAGTGTGCATTTATTTCCTTCTATTAGTTGTCAGTGGTTGGATTACACACTGTCACATTTTTAACTGCTCATATTAAGATGCATATCTCATTTACTTGGGGGTTCATAAAAGGTGTAATTCCTTTGGGTTTTCATTTAGATTGCTTAGACTGATTCTGTGCATTTTGTTATACACAGACTCTGTGTTGAAATCTGCACTTATCAGGCTCATGGTCTCATTTTCTTGGGGGTCCTTGACACGTATTTTTTTATTTGGCACTTACAATTACATTGGATACTTTCATGCATCATGTTTATATGTGTAGGTTAATTTGAGGCTTGTTTTCAACTTGCAGTTATACCTAATTTCAGGATTTTGTCTCTCATTATCTGTCCTTTCATATACCAGGACAATTGGAATGTAAGTTGTAAGCTTATCTTACATGTATTAGAGAGAATGCCACTCCAAGTTTTTTTTTTTTTATCACTAGAATGCTTTCTTGGCATAGTGAGACATTTTAAAATGTATGCAACAAAAACTCTCTGGCTGTAGAGAATTCTTGATAACCTTTGTCCTTCTGAGGCTCCTCAGTTAAAGGCATACTGGTGTTAATTAGCTTCTCTGTCATAGTCTTCTATTATGTTTTAAATGTATATGTTAAACCAGTGAGAATTATTTCTGCTTTTTCTATATAATCTGGTGTTAATAGTATGGGATATTTGAAAAAACTGCCACAAAGCTTCTGAAGAAGGACCTGGTTGGTTCGAAAGCTAAAGCACTTTGTTCTTTTCTGCAACATCCATGTTGGTCCAATAAAAGGTATCAAATCACTTGTTTCTGGATCTGTTTATTGTATGTCATTTCTTTATATGCGATCTCCATTTGCTCCGTAAGTTTGGTTAATTGTCTGATTATAGCCTGGGCCCAAATGGGAGGGATTTCTTCAAAAACATTTTCCTCATTTATAATGGACTCTTTGGTATCTGATGAGTTGTATTTATCTTGACTAGCTCTCCAATGTGCCGTATTCTTCCCTTTAATAATGCTGTGTTAGATGTAGCTTGAGAACTATTTTTTGTTTTTGTTTCCCAGTTTATTTCATTTGTACTATTAGTTCTCTCAAAAGCATAATTTTGGCCAGTCACTTTTTATCTTTACCCCCTTTTTCTTTTTTATTAGCCCACCGAGATATGATTATTGTAATCCATTTCAATTATCAACATTATTTTCATTTAGTGCTTGCATTTTTCCTGATGCAGAAGGTATCGCCACCAGCAGTTGTTCCACAGTAGAAAGCTGTGTCTGTGATCCTTTCTCCATAGTGTAATCTGGTGCATTCTCTGGCTCACCGCCAATGCTCTAAATGCTTGTCTGGTTGTTGGGTTGAATTCTTTCCTGACATAAAGATTCTTCCAGCTCCCCCAGGGCTCTTACCCAGCAAGCCAATACCTTCTTCTCTGAAGGCTGGTGTGGGTTGTACTAGTCCCTTGCTTTACATTCGGTTCTTTGCATACCTTTTCAGCAGGTATTTATTCATTTTGTAAGTCCCTTTTTTAGTGAAGATTGGAGCTGGAGTCGAGTTGCTGTTCCCGGAGCACCGAGTAAACAAACTGGACGGTTCTGCAGCTTTTTGAAGATTTACTGACTGTTGTACCTAAGGTACAAAACCGTGTCTGCATTTGGAGTAGTTTCTCAGTTTTGGAAAAGATTACCAGCCAGTTTATTTGTTCTATCTTTTCTAGGCATCATTTACTACACTCAAAATCCTTCAATTTATTACCCAGTTCAACATTTGTATTGCTTCAGGCTTTAGGAAGAATAAATAACAAAAGTGTTTACTATGACTAAGCATTTTTTAACTCACCTGTGCACCTGAGAGCTCATGTAGAATATGGGCTCAGCAGCCCTGTGACGTCACAAACATGCTCAGTCTCCTTATGATTTGAACCTCCCACAGCTTTGAACCTCCATCTTTCTTGTGTTCACGGTTTGGTCATGAGTGGCAAAATGCAGAATGCATGGCTGAGACAGAGGTGAGTCAACACGCCTCAGATCTCTCATCAGAGGGACAAAGGGGACAACCCTGATACAATGGTCAGCAATTCTGAGCTCAGCTTAGATGTCCTACAATATCTTGCCTCCCATTTAGGTTGGAAAGAAGCTGGTACAGTATGTAGGAAAACTATGTACTGAAGTCAAGTCTAAAAGTAAGAAGCATGACCAAAAGGGTGTAATGGCTGCTGCTTTGTAAGCTTTGTGCCAGACATTGGAATCTGAGGTTTCACTTCTGAGAAAGGAGCTAAAGTCTGGATCGATGCAGTGTGTAGGTTAAAGGAAGAGAATGAGAAAGTTAAGAATAAAATAGGGAAATTAGTAGGTGTCAGGAAGAGAATGTGAGTTTGCAGCAGGATAAGGTACAGATGTTACAGATAAATGGTATTCTTATGAGCATGAATGAGTCATTGAAGAGTGAGTTATGAGAAGCTTGAAGAAGAGTGTGAAAGATTCAGAGTTAGGAAAAGAAATGGAGAAAAACTGTGAAGTAAGCGCCGCATACAGGATAAAGTTAGTAAGGGTATGTTTCAAAGAAGTGTGGATCATATGGAATGTAGAGAGCAGGTTGCAAGATTGCGCCAGCAGTCTTCTGATGAGGATGACAATGATGATGATAATCCTTTGGATACCAGGGGATACAGGCACCGCCCAATGGATAAAAATGATATAGAGGGCCTTATCTCTAAAATTCTAGAGAAGAATGAATTGTCTGCAGCCAGGCAAAAGCCTTACAAAAGGTAGTGGCCAATGCTCTGAAAAAGGAAGTGGAAAGACAGACATTTATCAAGGGCATGACTACCGCTATGGCAGAGGCAGTCGCTAAAAGCATTGTTCCCCAGAGTCCCGAACTCCAGTTGAACCATGGTGCTCTACTGTCCACGCAGGCTATTCTGAGCATTGCTGACAAAACTGGCTGTACAGTCTCTGGTGACAACCTGAGTTGCCACTTGGAAAAGGTGCAGCAGCACTGCCAAATACTCAGCTTACTGGCAGAGCATCAGGCCCAGTTTCTCTAACTATGGAACCTACATTGTGGGCAAAACTATCGAAAGGGATCCAGAGTGATACCACAGCCTCTTTCGACAGAGTCGCCGCCCACCTAGTAACGTATTTTTTCTTATCTAAGAGTATAAGAATGACACCTAAGCTGCATTTTGCTGAGCTCAAATCCAATTTGGAGTGATATGATGTCTGGGGGTCTGTTCCTGACTGCCAGCAGATGTTTTGCTGTGTTTTGTATTTTCTGGAAATAAACATTTTGGCTCCTGCCTTATCTTTGGCTCTGTGTCGTGTTTCGCCATCAGGTCCAGAATGCTCCTGCTAACAGGAGCATGTGGTTCCATCCTCTGGCTTTATGGATTGCCATTATTCCCTGTGTTCAGGCTCGTCAGCATGATCACTGTCACAACCACGCGCAGCAGGTCAGCCCTCTACTCCCAAAGTGCCAGCCTCGGAGCGTACAGTTGTGAACAGTTAACAGAACAAGGTCACCCTCTTGTCTGTTTTGTGGGTACAAGTCACCTTAGTCTCAAGTTCTGGAGGGATTCAAACTGATAACCTCTTGTTAGCATACCCAATTGTCAGGCTTAGATAATTCTGTCTTCGGCGGGCCAGATATCTTTGCCTATGGACACCTAACCAGGTATTACAAAATGAACCCTTAGAACTCTATGCAAGACCTAGAGAACTCTTATCTGTTTCCCAGCTTGGTACCACAATAAGCTCATGCACAGTGTCAACTATAACCATCTAAGCTTCACTTATATAAAAAGAAGTTTCAAGGCACACCAGGCAGTTTCTGTTTTTAAAATATATCTTTACTTTAAAATAGGAAAACGGTAAATACAGAACAAGATATCCAACACATACATTCTTGAAAACAAAACAGGTTTAAAAGTGCATATTCCTACAATCCATATACTGACTGGTCTTAGCTAATTGTATTCTTACTTTCTTAATCCTTCAGTGCTTTGATGTTCCTCTCTCTCTCTCTCTCTCTCAGTCAGAAAATGATGTCTCTGTGTAAGGTCTGCTCAGTATATTTAAAAGCAGTCTTGAGCCGGCCTTCTCTCTGAGGTCACCTAACTCCACCTTGGTGTATTAAAATTGCTATTTTATAACACAGGGTGTTCTACGAAGATATTTAAAAAAATAATCGGTGACATAAATGAATCTCCTTTCTTCATGTGACTTGCCAAAACCAGTCTCTGATCTACTTCACACAGACATCAAAGTCACTTTGATGTAATTCTGGCTTCCTTAGATGACACCCCCCCAACACATGCATATTGGACTTCTTGAACCAGTCTGTGATCTGTTTCACACATGCATCAAAGTCTGTTTGATGTAATTACTGGCTATCTTGGGAGACACCCCAACACATGCATATTCTCCTTCCTTCATGACACTTAGTGCAAATCAAAGGATTTCCCTGAAGATTTCATGAATGGATATTTTATTTCCTGGGCTTCAAAGAAAACAAGGTTTTTGCATCTCAAATATCTGTAGTTTAACCTACGTCCTGTCCTTTGAACTTATCCCTGGGGGGTTTGATGTGTCAATTTCAGCAATATAGTATTTTCCCCTGACAGACACTCCCTTGCATATTTTATATTGCAGAAAAAGTACCATATTGAAATCAGAACCAGCTGTCCACATGCCACAATCCTCCCCACCTAGACTGAATTTGGGGGCGTCTATCCACTGCATGGGGTGAGCTTCGCAAATCAGTTCACTCATACACACGAGACAGCCCATCTGAGTTCTGATTGGTCGCTCCAGCCCTATGTAGAATGGTCATGACATATCCTTGCAAAGCAAGACTCCATCTTATCAATCGACCATTGTTTTCCCCCTTCTGCTTCAGCCAAACCAGGGGGTTGTGGTCAGTCTGCACCACAAAATGCTGCCCATACAAGTATGGCTCCAATTTCTTTAGGGCCCACACTATGGCAAGACACTCCTTTTCCACTGTGGAGTGGGATTGCTCCCTGGGAAGTAACTTTTTACTCAGGTAGGCTATTGGGTGATCCCTTCCTTGGCTGGATGTCTGACTCAGTACTGCCCCAGTCCCCACATCTGAGCGTCAGTCTGAACTA
This sequence comes from Neoceratodus forsteri, assembly GCA_016271365.2. Classification (NCBI taxonomy): domain Eukaryota; kingdom Metazoa; phylum Chordata; order Ceratodontiformes; family Ceratodontidae; genus Neoceratodus; species Neoceratodus forsteri. The sequence continues at coordinate 62,914,482 of CM028133.1, read as the reverse complement.
TAAAAGGTTTGCTATAGTCAGGACTTGTCAAAACAGGAGCACTGCACAGTGCCTCCTTTAGTTTGGAAAAGGCTTCCTCACAGGCTGGGCCCCAGGTAATTTTTTTGGGCATCCTTTTCTTTGTCAGGTCCAATAGGGATGCAGCCAGGGCACTGTAATTGGGTACAAATTTTCTATAGTACCCTGCTGTCCCTGAGAAAACTCCTGACCTACTTTTGAGTTTCTGGTCTGGGCCATGCCTGGATTACCTCTATTTTTATTTGGTAAGGATGGAGCTGTCCCTGGCCTAACACATGCCCAAGGTATGCCACTTCAGCCATGGCCACCTGGCACTTCTCAGCTTTGACCGTGAGCCCGGCCCTCTGTATCCTGCCCAGCACTTCCCTAAGGTGGGATAGATGTTCCTCCCAGCTGGTACTAAACATAGAAACATATAAACATAGAATTTGACAGCAGATAAGGACCGCTTGGCCCACCTAGTCTGCCCATTTTCCTAGCTAACAGATAAGCTGCAGATCCTAATTAAGCAACAGCTTACTTCCTCCTACCTCCCACTAGGACTGCCTTATGTCTGTCCCATGCATTCTTGAATTCCCTCACTGTTCTTGACTCCACGACCTCCTCAGGGAGGCTGTTCCATGCATCCACAACCCTCTCTGTGAAAAATACTTCCTCACATTACCTCTGAGCCTGTCTCCTCTGTCTTCAAATTGTGCCCACTTGTTCTTGCACATCTCTTTTCTGAAAGATGCCTCCTCTTGGACTTTGTTGATTCCTGGAGGTACTTGAAAGTTTCTATCATGTCCCCTCTCTCCCTCCTTTTCTCAAGGGTATACATATTAAGCTCCTTAAGGCTTTCTTCGTATGTCTTCTAGTGCAGACCGTGCACCATTTTGGTTGCCCTCCTCTGGACAGCCTCCACTCTGTCTATGTCTTTGCGGAGATGGGGTCTCCAGAACTGCACACAGTACTCCAGATGGGGTCTCACCAACTGTCTATACAGAGGGATAACAACTTCCTGTTTTCTACTATTGATGCCACTCCTTATGCATCCCAGTATCCCCCCAGCCTTCCTTACTGCCTTCTCACATTGCTTGCCCACCTTTAGGTCATCTGATATAATTACCCCCAGGTCCCTTTCCATTTTTACTGTTGTCAGTATCTCACCCCCCATTGTGTACTCTTGCCCTGGGTTTTTGTTTCCCAGGTGCATTACCTTGCACTTCTTTGCATTGAATCTGAGCTGCCATACTTTTGACTATTCCTCCAACCTTGCCAAGTCCCTTCTCATCCTTTCCACTCCATCTGGTGTATCAACCCTGTTGCAGATCTTTGTGTCATCTGCAGAGAGACATACTTTTCCTTCCAGTTCCTCTGCAATGTCACTTATAAAGACATTAAAAAGGACCGGTCCCAGTACTGAACCCTGTGGTACCCCGCTAGTAACACTCCTTTCTTCACTGTGGACTCCATTTACTACTACCCTTTGCATCCTGTTGTCTAGCCAATTTTTTATCCAGGCTACCACCTTGGGACCCACTCCAAGGCTGGCTAGCTTGTGTATTAATCTTTTGTGTGGGACTGTATCAAATGCCTTGCTAAAATCTAGGTAAGCCATGTTCACAGCCCCTCCCTGGTCTACTACTTTGGTCACCCAGTCAAACAAATCTATTAGATTCGTTTGACACAACCTTCCCATCGTGAATCCATGCTGCCTTGGGTCCTGTGCCCCACTGGCCTCTAGGTACTCAACAGTTCTTTCCTTCAGAAGTGATTCCATCATTTTACCTACCACTGAGGTCAAACTAACTGGTCTATAGTTTCCTACCTCTGTCCTGCTCCCGCTTTTGTTATGAGGAATCACATCCACCCTCCTCCAGTCCTCAGGTACCACCCCATCCTCCTACGATTTGTTAAAGAGAGTAGTCAGCGGTGTCATTAGTTCTACCCTTAATTCTTTTAGAATTCTTGGGTAAATCCCATCAGGCCCCATTGCTTTGTCCACCTTCAATTTTATTAGTTCTTTCAGAACCCTTTCTTCTGTAAATGGACTGGTATCGACCCCCGTCTTCAGAGTGTTAATCTTGTTTGGTTTAGGTACTTCCCCCTCCTCTTCCTTTGTGAATACTGAGCAGAAATATTCGTTCAGTATCCCTGCTTTTTCACTGTCACCCTCTACCCACATTCCCTCCCCTTTATTAAGCCTCAGTATCCCTCCTTTGGTCTTTCTTCGCTCCCTAATGTACCTATAAAAGGTCTTATCCTCCTTCTTAACAGAGTTGGCTGTCCTTTCCTCGGTTTGGGCCTTTGCTATTCTGACTGCTTTCCCAGCCTCTTTCTGCTTTAACTGATAAAGTTCTCTGTCCTTCTTCTGTGTTTCCTTATATTTCCTGAATGCTATCCTTTTCTCCTTAACCTTCCCTGACACCTCTTTTGAGAACCATAGTGGTTTTTTCCTTTGTTGTGTTTTGTTGATTTGCTTTACACAAAGGCTCGTTGCCTCTGTGATGGCTGTTTTGATTACTCCCCATTGTTCCTTCACCCCTCCTTCTTGCCTGTTTGCTAGTGCTTTTCTGAGGCGCACTCATTTCCCAAAGTCAGCCCTCCTAAAGTCCAATAATCTTGCTTTTGTATGGCTTGATTGTATGGCTGTGTTTATCGTGAACCATACTGTTTGGTGGTCGCTTGTTCCCAGATGGCTACCCACTTCTAAATCTGATATTCTTTCTCCATCCCCATTTGAGAGTACCAGGTCTAAGATTTCTCCCTCCCGAGTGGGTTCCAACACTAGCTGTCTGAGGCATGCCCCCTGTATGGCATCAAGAATGATCCTGCTCTTGGATGTGCCTGCAGCAAAGGTGCTCCAGTTAACATCTGGCATATTCAGATTTCCCATCAACAATATCTCCCCTTTTTCTGCCATTCTAAGGAAGCCTTCTATCATTTCCTTGTCCATTCCCTCCCCCTGAGATGGGGGTCTGTATACAACCCACATGCGGATTGTGGTGCCATTTCCTGTCTCCAGGGTAACCCAGAGAGTGTCTCATCTGCTCCCTGTTTACTCTTTAGTTCTGTTGCTTTGATCCCTTCCTTTACATAAAGAGCTACTCCTCCTCCTCTTTTACCCTCCCTGTCCCTCCTGTAGATTGTGTATCCTGGTATATTGACATCCCAGTCATGGTTCTCTGAGTACCATATTTCTGTGACTGCCACAATATCCAGGCAACCCTCTTTCATCAACGCCACTAGTTCAGGGAGCTTGTTACACAGACTATGGGCATTGGTACTCATCACCCTCCACTTTTTGATGGCCTTACCCCTTTTAGCCCCATTTCTTTCCTTACTGCCTTTGCCTTTTTATGTTTGCTTGCACGCATGTGCAAGAAACGTAGTGCCATCATCCGAGTTTTCGGAGGTATGTCACCCCCTCTTCCAATTCAGTCAGTGTGTTGGCAGGTGCGGCCGCAGTTCTCCAATACCTGCTGGAGCTGTCTATGACAGCTCCAAAATGCAGTGGAGTACAGTTGAAAGGGGGAGCTACGCTTCAGTGAGCATTGATCATATATCGCCTGCTCATGCTCGCTCCCCTACGCACACACCGCGCCATACTGCGTGCCCCCCACACACACTGTACAGCTGGGGTGCCCAATCCCATCGGCTGTGTGCCCCCAAGCCTTCCACATGCCGCTGGGTGCCCACCCAGTGTGGCAGAGTCATCGTATAGCCGACAGGGGTGCCCAATTCTCCGTCGGCTCCACTGTCCTCTTCCCCCGAGAGTACAGGGTGCCACGCTAGGAGCCCACCCCAGTGTGGCAACTGATGCTATGGCCGACGGGGGTGCCCAGTCCCCCATCAGCTACATGCCCCCCCCAACCAGCCATCCTTGTGCCATGCTGGGAGCCCACCTCAGCGTGGCAAACGTCCCGCGTCATCATTTTGGTAAAAAAACCCTGAAAATTAAAACTGTCCTCGGCTTCTCCCTGCCTTATCCCACAACCCACCCACCCTCACGCCCTGCCTCCACACCCCACCCCATAGCACCTCCTGACCTCGGCGCTATGATCTTTTCGGTGGACCAGGAACCGTCTGCACTCTTCAAAGCCGACCGCGAACTGAGGAAATGCCGGTAAGGTGTATAATGGGATAGATAGGGTTTTTCCAACTTTGTTGCATATCTCAGCCATTTTTTGGAATTTTTGCACCAAATTTTCAACATGGAGTTTTTGGGACCCCTTCTCATGAATGATGTCACTGTCATGGCATTATTCGGGCCCGAATGGTGATTTCTCAGTCACTGCGCGAAATCACCTTTCGGGCCTGATTAACGAAACGACACTGCCAGCATTCATAAGGTGAGCTCTCAAGAAGCCTATTTTGAAAATTTGGTGGAAAAATTCAAAAAAATTACTGTTTTATGAGCGTGCGTTGCGCAGTTCCTACGCAGGCTCGTAAGTTCACGAATTTTCAATATTTTCACTCCAGATATTCAATAATTGCCATTTTACCACACCTTCTTATGAGTAGTACAGCTGTCATTTTTTACATCTCACCCAAAACGTGTTTCCACCTATGTAGCGCACAATGGCGCAGTCAGTGTGCGAAATCAATGTACGGAACAAATTAAGAAGATCACAGTGACACTGTTCATGAGCAGAGGTCTTAAAATGGCTATGTTGACAATTTGGTGAATAAATTCCTAAAAATGACTGTTTTATGAGCGTGCGTTACGCAGTTCCTACGCACGCTTGTAAGTTTGCGAATTTCCAATATTTTCACTCCAGATTTTCAACATTGCCATTTTACCGACCTCCTTATGAGTAGTACAGCTGTCATTTTTCACATCTTGCCCAAAATGTGTTTCGGCCCATGTAGCGCACAATGGCGCATTCGATGTGCAAAATCAATGTATGGGACACATTAAGAAAATCACAGTGACACTGTTCATGAGGGAAATGCAAGGTACTCCACCTGGGGGCCAAGTGTACACCCTGGGGGGGAATGCTACAAGTCTCGATGGTTGAGAGGGACCTGGGGGTGGTGGTGGATGTCAAGATGAGCAACTCGGAGACTTGTAGGAGGGCAGCAGCCAAGGCCAACAGGATGCTGGGATGCATCACTAGGGGGATCACCTCCAGAAGGAGGAAGTGATACTCCTCTGTATAACTGCTTGGTGAGGCGCACCTCAAGTACTGCATGCAGTTTTGGAGGCCACACTTAAAGAGGGACATTAAACTCCTGGAGAGGGTCCAGAGGAGGGCAACCAAAATGATTTTGGGGCTTGGGGACAGGACCTATGAGGAGAGGCTCGAAGAGCTAAATATGTACACATTGGAAGACAGAAGGGACCAGGGGGACATGATAGAGGTCTTCAGGTACATGAAGAGGTAACTAGGGAGGAACAGTCAGGGTGCTTCAAGGAAGGAGGAAGGGGCCACTAGAAGTCATGGGTGGAAGCTGGAGGGGGAAGATTCAGGGAGAAAGGAGGAGGTGCTACTCACTGAGAGGGTGGTGGAGCCATGGAATACGCTGCCTAGGGGGCTGGTGGAGGCGGAGATGGTGGAGGGGTTCAAGAGGGGGTGGGACAGGTACAGGGGAAGGGTTCTGGAAGCAAAATCCAATGCAGCAAGAATATCCGGAACTGGGAAGGGAGAAGGCGAGGGGGGCAGCAAGGTCAGCAGCCAGGGTGGGGGCTGACCAAGCGAGCAGACATGAAAGACCGTTAGGCCTATTCTGCTGGCATTTTAGTATGTTAGTATGAGCAGACATCTTAAAATGGCTATGTTGAAAATTTGGTGAAAAAATCCCTAAATATGACTGTTTCTGACGGCGTGGGCTGCAGTTCCTCTTGCGCTTCGTAAGTTCTGCGAATTTTCAATATTTAATCCAGATTTTCAACATTGCCATTTTATTACACTTCCTTATGAGCAATGCAGCTGTCATTTGTCACATCTTGCCCAAAACATGTTTCCGCCTATGTAGAGCACAATGGCGAGAGTCGTGTGCGAAATCGATGTATGGGACACATTAAGAAAATCACAGTGACACTGTTCATGAGCAGAGGTCTTAAAATAGCTATGTTGAAAATTTGGTGAAAAATTCCTAAAATGACTGTTTTATGAATGTGTGTTTCGCGGTTCCTACGCATGCTCGTAAGTTTGTGAATTTTCAATATTTTCACTCCAGATTTTCAACATTGCCATTTTATAACACTTCCTTATGAACAGTACTGCTGCCATTTTCCACATGTCGCCCAAAATGTGTTTTCGCACATGTAGTGCACAATGGTGCAGTCAGTGTGCGAAAGCAATGTTTGGGACAGATTAAGAAAATCACAGTTACACTGTTCATGAACCGAGGTCTTAAAATGGCTATGTTGAAAATTTGGTAACAAAAGTCCATAAAAATGACTGTGTTACGAGTGAGCATTGCGCAGTTTCCACGCACCCTCGTAAGTTCATGACTTTGTAATATTTTCAGTCCAGATTTTCACCAGTGGCATTTTTCCATACTTCCTTATGAACAGTACAGCTGTCATTTTTCACAACATGGCCGAAATGTGTTTTCACACTTTCAGCACAGAGATGCGTGATCGCTGTGGGAAATCATTGTTCGGGACAGATAGAGAAAATCACAGTGACACTGTTCATGATCAGAGGCACCAAAATGCCTCTGTTGACAATCTGCTGTAAAAAATCCCCAAACTAATTACATTACAGGTGTGCGTTGCACAGTTTCTATGCACGCTCGTGACTGCACCAGTTTTTTTAATATTTTTACTACAGATTTGCAACATTGCCATTTTTTATACCTCCCCATGAACAGTACAGCTGTCATGTTTTACATCCTGTTTGGAATGTGTTTGCACCTGTGGTGCTAAATACCGTAGTCGCTGTGCATAAGCAGTTTTCAGCTAACAAACTGATATTGCCACTGTTCATGAGGTGGGGTCACAAAAAATATGTTGAAAATTTGGGTGAAAATACCAATGAATGCCTGAGGTATTCGATTTCCAACCATAACGCCCAACCCGTAGAGAATGACAGGCATCAGGGATGTGACTTGGGATTCTTGCCTGCAATGCTCATACCATTCCACACCCTGCAGCCAGTGAGAGGCATCGAGATATGCCTTGGACTCTTTGGCCCCAATGTTCACCCCATTTTCCTATACTGCACCCATCTCACCATATTTCCTGATGGAATGGGGTGCGCATAAAGGCCAAAGACCCCAAGGCACACCCTGCCACTTGTCAGTGTCTGCAGGGTGGGGTGTGGTGAAATGGCGTGGCCGTTACGCCTGACGACCCAATGCCTGTCACTCTCTGCAGGGTGGTGGTGGGGTTGGCTTCTGTTCAATACTTCACTGCCATTCCTATTACGCAGTTCTGTAACTTCTACACTACCACTGCCAATGCCAGCAAGCAAACATTCGGCATTGACATTTACATTTACTTCTGTCCTGCTCCCTAATGACTTTTCTACCTTGGTGTTTACCTCACTAATTACTGTTGTTTGTGGGGGAAGGCTGGGATTTCCCTGCTCCTTTTCAGTGCCTTCCCCCCTTGGCTAGTTTAAATGCTTGCCAATGAAGCATTTAACCTCTCACCTAGGATCCTGGTTCCCCTCTGGACAGATGCAGACCATCACACCAGTATAGGTCTGCATCCCACCAGGTGGCTGCCCAGTCCCCAATGAAGCCAAAACCCTGAGCTCCACAACAGTTTTTCAGCCATTCATTGAATTCCTTGGTGAGGAGTACCCTAGCATCACCCTTGCCGTAGACGGGCAGCACCTCCGAGAAGGTTACTGTATGCGCTACTTGTCTAAGGCCCCTCCCCAACTCTCCAAACTCCTCTTGCACTGCTCTGATCCCATTCCTAGCCAGGTCATCTGTGCCTAGGTGGACAATGACATCCAGCTTCCTCCCTCGTGCAGCTGCTCCCATGATCCTGAGGATTCGCTTCCTGTCCCTCCAAGCCGTGGCGCCAGGCAGGCACCTTACATCCCTCTTCCCTTCCTCCCCCATTTCTACCCCCTAATGTTTAAATCCCCCACCAGGAGTTGTTTCCTTCCCCTGTGGGGTCTCATGCCACCCTCCTGTGGGTCTCCTTTGTGAAGGTTCCCAGCATCCTCCTTGGTCTCCACTGCAGGTGCCTCCGTAGAGGAACCACTATCCACCAGAAGAGCGAATGAATTGTGGAGAGGTACAGCTGGAGGGATGCAACTCTGTTCCACCACCCTCTCCCTCCCTGAGCCCACCCTGGTCCAGCCTCTCCTCTTCTTGACAACCTCTGAGGTAGTGGCATTGGCCCTGGTGGTCCCTGGATGGGGGAGGAGGTTTCAGGACTCCTAGCAAGGCCAGCCTGGAGGCGGGCAACCTCCTCCCTCAGACCAGAGAGGTGCCTGCAAATAGGGCAGCATCGCAGCCTCCAGAATGTCTCCCGGAACACTGCTGCCCCACAGCCATTGCACTGCACCACTCCTACCATGCCTTATTTTATGTCCCCTCTCCTGTTTCTCTGTATGCTTACTCTCTCCTCTCCTTACACCTCTCACCCTTCCTGTTCTGGGATAGTAACTTCCTATATTCTTTAGTAGCCTCCTTCTTCCTTGCTCAGTGTCAGACCACCAGCAGCTGGGGGGAGTGAGCTACTTTTTTCCTTTAGGGTTGACAAAACCAGTGTTTCTCTATGATCCTTCCCTTCCTACTGCCAAACAGGAAGTTCTTGTTGACAGTCAAATCCAGTGGCTGTAAAAGTAGAACTGGCTTAGGGTGGGTGGGATGGAGGGCAATTAGTAAGAAAAAAGGCTAGCAACAGGAAGTTGTAATTTGAGTCACCTGCTTTTATAGTGTCTAAGCCACACCTCCAATTAAGCTCTCTTTCCTCCTACTGGTTTAGCAAAGTAAACTGATAAAGAACCCTTCCCAGCACAGAACACACACTGACTTTCTTTCTTTTTTTAAACCTTAAATAAGACCCCTTCTACTTCTAATAAAGTATCTGTTTGCTTAATCTCAACATGCACTGACTCTTGCTAAGATATAAGTGTTAAATTAATAAGAAAATGTAGCTTCTTTTAGTTAGCTGCTTTCTGTTCTACAAGCAAGGCTAGCAACAGGAAGTTGTAATTTGTCACCTGCTTTTATAGTGTCTAAGCCACACCCCTAAGTAAGCTCTTTCTCCTCCTACTGGTTTAGCAAAGTAAACTGATACAGAACCCTTCAGCACAGAAAACACACTGACTTTCTTTCTTTTCTTTCTTTTTTAAACCCTAAATAAGACCCCTTCTACTTCTAATAAAGTATCTGTTTGCTTAATCTCAACAGACACTGACTCCTGCTAAGATATGTGTTAAATTAATAAGAAAATGTAGCTTCTTTTAGTTAGCTGCTTTCTGCTCTACAAGCAAGGCTAGCAACAGGAAGTTGTAAATTTGAGTCACCTGCTTTTATAGTATCTAAGCCACACCCCCAATTAAGCTCTCTTTCCTCCTACTGGTTTAGCAAAGTAAACTGATACAGAACCCTTCCCAGCACAGAACACACTGACTTTCTTTCTTTTTTAAACCCTAAATAAGACCCCTTCTACTTCTAATAAAGTATCTGTTTGCTTAATCTCAACAGACACTGACTCCTGCTAAGATATAAGTGTTAAATTAATAAGAAAATGTAGCTTCTTTTAGTTAGTTGCTTTCTGCTCTACAAGCAAGGCTAGCAACAGGAAGTTGTAATTTGAGTCACCTGCTTTTATAGTGTCTAAGCCACACCCCCAATTAAGCTCTCTTTCCTCCTACTGGTTTAGCAAAGTAAACTGATACAGAACCCTTCCCAGCACAGAACACACACTGACTTTCTTTATTTTCTTTCTTTTTTAAACCCTAAATGAGACCCCTTCTACTTCTAATAAAGTATATGATTGCTTAATCTCAACAGACACTGACTCCTGCTAAGATATAAGTGTTAAATTAATAAGAAAATGTAGCTTCTTTTAGTTAGCTGCTTTCTGCTCTACAAGCAAGGCTAGCAACAGGAAGTTGTAATTTGAGTCACCTGCTTTTATAGTGTCTAAGCCACACGCCCAATTAAGCTCTCTTAAAGATGGCAGTGTCATCCAGGTACTCCATGGCGTTCTCCTCAGCACCATCTCATTCCGAAAGGCATTACTTTAAACTCAAATAAGCCTATCAGAGTGATGAAGGCAGACCTCTCCCTAGCTCTGTCCGTCAACTCTACCTGTCAATACCCTTTTGTCAGGTCAGTGGTCGTAAGGTAGGTCTCCCCTCCCAAGTTGTCCAGGAGTTTGTCCGTCTGGGGCATCCGGTGGGTGTCTGACCTCGTGACTACATTCAGTCCATAGTAGTCCACACAGAAATGAGTCAAGCCATCTGGCTTGGGTACAAGGACTATGGGTGAGGCCCAGGGACTGTGGGATCTCTGGATTACACCCCTAAATCCAGCATCTCCTCCACTTCCCTCCTAATGTCTTTTTGGACAGCCTCTGACACTTGATATGCTGTCTGCCGTATGGGCATCTGTGTCTCTGTCTCCACATCATGTGCCGCTAAGGGGGTTAGTCCAGACTTGGTGTTAAACAAGGGGGCAAACTCTGTTAAAACCTCCCTTTCTGGATCTGGCCTGGCGTCAGCTGGGGAGACAGTTTTACTGCCTCCACAGAGAACTCCCATTTACTCTCTTCTAGCAAGTCCAGAAGGGGGTCTCCTTCATCCGTCCTCTCCCCATGACTACACACTGCAAACACCATGTCAGCCCTATTGGTATATGGCTTCATCATGTTGACATGGTACATCCTTTCTGTCTGTCTTTGGTCAGGTAACTCCACAATGTAGTTCACGTCATGTACCTTCCTAACCACTTTGTGTGGTCCTGCCCACTCAGCCTGCAGCTTGTCTTTCTGGACCGGAAAAAGGACCTTGACTTCTAACCCACCATGTACGAGCGAGCTCTGGCTCTGCAGTCGTACCACACTTTTTTTGTTTCTGTTGGGCAGCTGCCAAGTTGCTCTGGGCTGTCCCCATAAGCTTCTTCAGCCTTTCCCTAAACCTAAGGACGTAATCCACAATGGGAGTTTCCTGGGTGGTGTGCTTGCCTTGTCAGTCATCCCGGATCAAGTCTAGGGGCCCACGTACACAGCGTCCATACAAGAGTTCAAAGGAGGAAAATCCTGTCGATTCTTGGGGCAACTCCTTTTATGCAAACAGGTGGGAAAGGTATTTCTCCTAGTCCCTCCCATGCTGTTCAGCAAACGCCTGGAGCATTAACTTTTAGGGTACCATTGAATCATTCCACAAGCCCATTGGCTTGTGGATGATACGGTGTTTTCATCTCTGCACCACCCCACACTTCTCCCATAAACATGTCATCAGGTCCCACATGAAGCAACCTCCTCGATCGTTGATTACCTCCTGTGGAAACCCAGCACGGGAGAAAATCCCAAGTAAGGCATATGCCACTTTGTCCTCAGAGAGGCTAGGGCGACTGCTTCTGGATACCGGGTGGCATAATCCACCACAGTCAGGATGAATCTCTTCCCTGAGGAGCAGGGAGTATTTAAAGGGCCCCACAATATCCATTCCCACCCTCTGGAATGGCTCTTCCACTATGGGCAATGGAATCAGGGCGGCTTAGGTTTTCTTGCCCACCTTCCCTATTTCTTGGCACCCGTGACAAGACCTGCATTACTCCTTCACCTGCTGGATGAAGTTAGGCCAGTAGAAATTCTGGGCCAACCACTGCGTAGTGCACGTGATTCCCAGATGACCAGACATGGGAATATCATGTGCAGGTTTGAGCAACTGCTTACGATACCCCTGGGGAATGACAAGCTGCCTGCCTAGCATCCCTCACTCTGTCTGTACTGCCTGAGTATACATAAGTCCATTTTGCCAATAAACCTTATGTCTGCCGTCACCTTCCTGTGTTCCGTCAGAGTCTGTCCAAGCCCTCGGCTTCTCTAAACTAAGGTCACTCCTCTGAGCAGCTGCAAACCCCTCACACAGTCCCAAGGCATGGGACAGGTCCCCTTCAGTCGCTAAACTAGGGTCCCTAGCACTAGTCCCAGGGCCCTCAGGATCACTGTCAGTCCCAACCCTCTGACAAGGGGTCACCCCTCCCTCTTTAGCATAGCCCTCTGTAGCTATGTGGTCACTTGCTGCTGGGGAAATTTCTACCCCCTTTTATCAGTCTCCCCATCTGGAGACACAGGCTAGGGACCCTCAGTGGTTTCCACACTGGTTTCTGTGGGGTACAAAGAGCTACAAATTTCCCTGGCCACTTGGCTATGGGTAACTGCACATACCATCCCCTGCTGGAGATTGTTACCCAGGATCACATCCACTGCTAATGTTTTGGCTACAACCACCTGTTGCACAGTTCCCCCTGTTTCACCCCAGTCTAGGAGAACACTAGCGAGGGGCAATGTTTTCTCCCCACCCGCAAAGTCCTGTACAGTGACGTATTTACTGGGTATAAGCTGACCAGGCTGTACCAGATCCCCCTTTACCAATGTCAGGGATGCCCCTGTGTCCCTTAACCCCTGCGTCTGTACACCATTCGCCATGACTGGGTGCATATGTTCCCTCATGTTCACTGGCATGCTTCCAGGGACACACAAACAATCCACCTCTTTTCTAGCACCCAGTTGTGTATTATGGCTCGCCTTTTTGGGACACTGCCTGGCAATATGTCCAGTTTCTTTACACAACCAGCATTAATTTCTTCTTTCGAGATAAATCTTTTCTCTGAAACCTGGGGCTGACTGGTTTCGGTGGAGGCAGTGAGGGTTTTAGCTGCCCTGAAGGTGCGCTTTTCCCTTTCTGTGCTGCTGCACCTGCCCCATTTACTCTCAGAGCAGGTCTGCTCTTGGCATAACGGTCCGAGAGTTCCGCAGCCTCTTGCACTGTTTTGGGATCTCGGTCCTCTGGCCAGGTTTTTAGCTCTGCTGGGCATGCCCAATAAAACTGTTCTAATAAAATCACATTTTCAATTTTATCAACAGAGTTTGCCTCAATTCCTTCCCACTGTTTTAAAAACTGACGTTTCATGGCTAGCTCCTCATAGCTCATCAGGCTTCTCCTGAGCTTACAGAATTTAGCTCTGTATGATTCAGCAGTTAATTCAAACTTTTTTAACAGTGCAGCTTTTAGTTTGCTGTAATTATTACTGTCCTCATTGTCCATGTGACCCAATGCATCCCGAGCTTTCCCAGTAAGTAGCGGGGATAGCTGGAAGCTCTAGGGCTCTCTAGGAATTTTAGCCTGATATAAACTTTTCCAAAAAAATTTAAAAGGCATCCATATCCTCTCCCTCTTTAAATTCGGCTATTAATTTGGAGTTCAATTTGTAACCCAGTCCTGCAGTCCCATTTAAACCCAAGCCACTTACCTGCTGTAGTGCTTGCTGGTTAGAGTTATAGCTTCTCCAGTTCGTGTTGCCTCTGGCGCTTCTCTCTCTTCTCCTCTGCAGCTCGCTGGCGCTTACGCTCCTCACGGTCTGCCTCCCTCTGTTCTCGCTCTGCCTCTCAGCGTTCTTGCTCTGCCTTCTCTTCTGAAGCTCGCTGGTGCTCATGGTTTGCCTCTCGTCTCTCTCGCTCCCTCTTCTCCTGGAACTCCAGCTCCACTATGCAGCTCAATTTGCAACCTGAGTACTTCCGGATTCAGAATACTGGTGACCATCCCCTGCTGCTGTGGCCCTTCACTAGCAGTGACCCTGCTGTCCTCCTCACTGGACCTGGACACAGCACTGGCCGCTAGCCCTGCCACACTCGAGGTTTGGTGCTTTTCAGTCACGGTCGGTGACTCGGTGGTCTGGGTGTCTGCTACCATCAGGGCTTCTTTGTGGGTCTGCTTTTTGGCTGTCACCTCGAACGGGACTCCTCTGTCCCCACACAACTGCTTTAAGTATTCTACAGTGTGCCTGCTGTAGTTGGAAGCCATCTTTCCTGACTACTGCTACTCTGGCACTTTAGAAAAAAAAATAAAACGAGTAGGAACTTGACTCTAAGCCAAGGGATATAGTTCTGTTTCCTTTTGAAATAAAACACTGCCTTTCTTTTTTCCAAGTGAGCTGAACAGTCTCAAGCTGACACACTTAACAATAAAGCTTATACCACCAAACTTTTTCACACCGTTGCCAACCAGTCTGTCACAACCCCACTCAGCAGGTCAGCCCTCTACTCCTAAAGTGCCAACCTCTGAGCGTAGAATTGTGAACAGTTAACAGAACAAGGTAACGCTCTTGTCTGTTTTGTGGGTTCGATTCACCTTAGTCCCAAGTTCTGGAGGGATTCAAACTGATAACCTCTTGTTAGCGTACCCAATTGTCAGGCTCAGATAATTCTGTCTTTGAGGGGCCAGATATCTTTGCCTGTGGGCACCTAACCAGGTATTACAAAATAAACCTTTTGAACTCTGTGCAAGACCTAGAGAACTCTTTATATGTTTCCCAGTTTGGTACCACAATACGCTCATGCACAGTGTCAACTATAACCATCTAAGCTTCACTTATATAAAAGAAGTTTCAAGGCACACTAGGCAGTTTCTGTTTTTAAAATATATCTTTACCTTAAAATGGGTAAAACTAGGAAAACAGTAAATACAGAACAAGATATTCTAACACATACAGTCTTAAAAACAAAACAGGTTTAAAAGTGCAAATTACTACAATCCATACACTCAGACTGGTCTTAGCTAATTATATTCTTACTTTCTTAATCTTTCAGTGCTTCGACGTTCCTCTCTCTGTGTCAGAAAATGATGTCTCTGTGTAAGGTCTGCTCAGTACATTTAAAAGCAGTCTTGAGCCGGCCTTCTCTCTGAGGTCACCTAACTCCGCCTTGGTGTATTAAAATTGCTATTTTATAACACAGGATGTCCTACGAAGATATTTAAAAAAATAATAGGTGACATAAATGAATCTCCTCTCTTCATGTGACTTGCGGAAACCGGTCTGTGATCTGCTTCACACAGACATCAAAGTCTCTTTGATGTAATTCTGGCTTCCTTAGACGACACCCCCCCAACACCTGCATATTGGACTTCTTGAACCAATCTGTGATCTGTTTCACACAGACATCAAAGTCTCTTTGATGTAATTACTGGCTATCTTGGGAGACGCCCCAACACATACATATTCTCCTTCCTTCATGACACCTAGTGCTAATCAAAGGATTTCCCTGAGGACGTCATGAATGGATATTTTATTTCCTGGGCTTCAAAGAAAACTTAACAAGGTAATTGTTGGCAGAGGAGCTGGAGGAGAGTCTGGTGGCAGATGTTGGGAGACACTGCAGACTGGGCAGGGGAAGGGTGGTGGTGTTGGGGGACTTAAATATGCCAGGAACAGACTGGGAGACTATGACATCCTCGGTGGCCAGGGAACAGAGGTTGTTGGATGTCTTTCAAGACGCATTCCTAACTCAGCAGGTGGGGGAACCGACCAGGGAGGCGCGGGTACTGGATGTGGTCCTGGCAGACAGTGACCAGATTGGGGGCCTGGAGGTAAGGGACCCATTGCCGGGGAGTGACGATGCCACGGTATGGTTCTGCCTGGACCTAGGAGGGGTAGAAGGCTGCACAAAGACGGAGGTAACTGACTTCAGGGGGGATTTAAGGAAATGGAAGGATCCTATGAGCATTTGATGGGATTGGGTCAGACATGGACGCTGATAGTTGGTGGAAAATCAACAGGAGAGGGGTGCAGGATGCTACCAGCACCTGTGCAAGAGTAAGACAAAAATGCGGTAGGGCCCGAAAACCCTGCTAGTGGACCAGGGAGGTCCAGGAGGTGGTGCGGGGAAAGAAGGCAGCCTATAGGCAATTCAAGTGCTCAAGGAGTGAAAGGGATCGAGGGGAGTACGAGCTGATGGCTGGAAGGGCCACTAGGGTGGTGAGGGCGGCTAAGGCAAGGAAGGAGCAGAACCTGGCCAGGGAAATTAGAAGAGGGAACAAGGGGTTCTTTAGATACATTAGGGAAAAATGAAGGGTGAAGGGGCAGATTAGCAGGATTAAAATGGGAGAGATGGGCACAAGACCCGGGGGGAGCAGGCTGAGGTACTAAATGAGTACTTCACCTCAGTTTTCACCAAGGAGAATGGGGGTGCTGCATCATACATGGGAGGAGACCGTGATACTGAGGAAAGGAGGACCCTTACCGATCGGCGGGTCTGGGGAGAGGGGGAGGCATCACTGGCAGGAAGGCTAAGCAAGGAGAAGAGGTAGCGGAAGTGGAAATCACGGCAGAGAGAGTGAGGGAAGCCCTCAGGTCCCTTAAGACGGAGAAAGCACCGGGGCCAAACAAATTACATCCCAGAGTGCTGAAGGAACTTGCGGATGTCCTGGCGAAACCCCTGGTGGAGCTTTTCACCATCTCTCTGAGGACAGGGTGGGTGCCCCTGGACTGGAAGGTGGCGCATATAGTGCTTATCCACAAGGGGGGATCTAGGGAGGTGGCAGGAAACTACAGGCCTATCAGCCTGACATTGGTGGTGGGCAAAGTGATGGAGGGCATTGTCAAGGAGAGGCTGGGGGGGACCTGGAAAAGTCAGGGTGGCTGGACGATAGACAGCATGGATTCATCCCTGGGAAATTGTGTCAGACAAACCTTATGGAGTTCTATGACTGGGTGACGAGTGCCTTGGACCTGGGTAGACCAGTGGACGTCCTCTTTCTAGACTTCAGCAAGGCGTTTTACTCTGTTCCTCACTGGGCCTGTTGGATAAGCTGGGAGAAATGGGGTTGGGGAACCAGATGATCAGATGAATAGGCAATTGGCTTCAGGACCGGACCCAGAGGGTCGTAGTTGGTGGAATAGTCTCATCCCCAAGGAGGGTCATTGGTGGGGTCCCACAGGATCAGCCTGGGCCCCTCCTGTTCAACGCCTATGTCTCTGACATAAGGACAGGTATCAGGAGTGAGATGAGTCTCTTCGGATGACTCAAAACTGGGGTGGTGGTAGATGGGGAGGGTGGCCCTACAGGGGACCTGGAGGCTCTGGAAAGATGGTCTAGAAAGTGGATGCTGAGGTTCAATGTAGGAAATGCAAGGTGCTGCACCTGGGGCCAGAAACCTGGGCCAAGTGTACACCCTGGGGGAAATGCTACAAGTCTCGATGGCTGAGATGGACCTGGAGGTGGTGGTGGATGTCAAGATGAACAACTCTGGAGACTTGTGGGAGGGCAGCAGCCAGGCCAACAGGATGCTGGAATGCATCGCTAGGGATCACCTCAGAAGGAGGAAGTGATACTCCTCTGTATAACTGCTTGGTGAGGCCGCACCTCGAGTACTGCGCAGGTTTGGAGGCCACACTAAAGAGGGACATTAAACTCCTGGAGAGGGTCCAGAGGAGGGCAACCAAAATGATTTGGGGCTTGGGGACAGGACCATGAGGAGAGGCTCAAAGAACTAAATATGTACACATTGGAAGAGAGAAGGGACCAGGGGGACATGATAGATGTCTTCAGGTACATGAAGGGGGTAAATAGGGGAGGGACAGTCAGGGTGCTTCAAAGGAAGGAGGGGGACACCAGAGGGCATGTGTGGAAGCTGGAGGGGGGAAGATTCAGGGGAGAAAGGAGGAGGTGCTACTTCACTGAGAGGGTGGTGGAGCCATGGAATGTGCTGCCTAGGGGGCTGGTGGAGGCAGAGACGGAGGGGTTCAAGAGGGGATGGGACAGGTACAGGGGAAGGGTTCTGGAAGCAAAATCCAATGCAGCGAGAATATCTGGAACTGGGAAGGGAGAAGTCAGAGAAGGCGAGGGGGGGCAGCAAGGTCAGCTCCCAGGATGGGGGCTGACCAAACAAGCAGACACGAAAGACCATTAGGCCTATTCTGCTGGCATTTTAGTATGTTAGTAATTGCACCTCAGATATCTGTAGTTTAACCTACGTCCTGTCCTTTGAACTTATCCTTGGGGGGTTTGATGTGTCAATTTCAGCAAGACAGTATTTTCTCCTGACAGATACTCCCTTACATATTTTATATTGCAGAAAAAATATATTGAAATCAGAACCAGCTGTCCATGTGCCACAATCACCTGCATCTCAGTGAGGGAAGCCCTACCCCCAGAATTATTTTTATGTGCTCTCTGGGGGTGCTGCTATGGGGGACCAGCTTGCTTCTTCCGGGCTTTCTCGCTGGCACAGACCTTTCACCTGAGAAATTGATCTACCTTCTGGGGAGTAGTGCAAGGCAGTCGTGTCCTGTCCTGTTGAATTTGCAGTGTGATGGGGTGTCTCGTGGAATATTGCACATTCATTTAGCAAGCTCCTTTTCAACTGAGCCAGAGGCATTGCAGCAGTCAGCATGGTCTTTAGTATTAAAGTCTTGTAAAATGTGCACCTGGTTCCCATTTTTGTTGAGAGTACCTTGTTCCTTGGCTAGTCTGAGGACCTGTTATTTTAAATGAAGTTGTAGAAAGTATGTAGGTATTGGCCTGGGATGCCTTCTTCCAGGTTTGGGGCCGAGGGCTCTGTGTGTCCTCTCAGTTTCCAGAGGGTAGTCCCAATAGAAGTTCTGCATTTTGGGTATAGCTTCTTGAAGAAATGTACACACATCATGCTATTATGTGCCCTCTGGGATGCCCACAATATGGACATTATTCTGCCAGACCTTGTTCTCCAGATTGTCAGTCATAGTCCAAAATTTATATTTTTTCTGTTCCAGGTACTGTGTTCTGTCTTCCTGTATGGAGAGTTTGGTGTTCATCCTATTTGTGAACAGTTCATGGTCAGTAACCCTTATTTCCATAGCCTCCATTCTTTCACCGAGGTCCTTGATATCTTTCCTGATGTGGAGGATGTCTTGAATTAAGATACACAGCAGCACTTCTATTTCCTTTAAATCTGTGCTGTCCATGGATGTGGGATGCCCAGCCATGGCTGCCTTTCTTGCCCAAGTGTATAAACCTGAGGGAGTCATTCGATTGATAACTTTCACTCTCAATGGTATTCCTACTCAAGATTGATATCTAACTGTGGGGCTCAACAAGCACTTCCAGGTGCATTATGCAGCATCACTTTTATTTCCTTTAGATCTGTACTGTCTGTGGTTGTGGGATACCTGGCCATGGCTGCCTTTCTTGCCCAAGTGTATAAACCAGAGGGAGTCATTCGGTTGATGATAACTTTAATTTTCCAACAGTATTTGTACTCAAGATTGGTACCAAACTGTAGGGCTCAACAAGCACTTTCGGGTGCATTAGATTTCTTTACCTGATTGCACAGTTAAGCAGGCGGACTCCTTCGGATTCATTTCAAAGGCTGGAGAGAAGAGATCTTGAGCAGCCATCTTTGTTGATTTTCGCACATGCATGCCAGTTGCTTTTACAAACTTACAAGGCCTTAAACAGACTGGACCACTTTACTTGAGCATGCTTCTGGCTCTCTACATGCCATCCAATGATTCTTAGATCCAAAGGTGGTGGATGCTGTAGATGCCAACATCGAGATTAAAGTTCACTGGAGAGTGGGCTTTTTTGATGGTAGCCCCTCCCTGTTGAATGCTCTACCTAAAGGAATTTTCACTGTCAGAACTGTTACATCTTTTAAGCATTGATTAAAAAGTTACCTTCTCTTTGTGGCCTCTGGTTAAACCTGGCAGGTTTCAGAATTGCTAGAGTGGCATTTATATGTATCAGGATATTTATGAATGTGCAATTTGTGATTAAAAGTTTCAGCATTTTTTTTATCATGGCTTGTGAGACTTGTTTCTGATAATGTACAGGTTTGCAGAGCCTTGTTGGAGCTCCTTATAGAAATGAATAAACTGAACAGTTGTACATACCCAGCACTGCCAGACAGGCCATTGTTTTGCACCTGTGCATATACAGTAAATGCTACTTGTGTCTGACCTGCTGAAACTTGCAGTCCCACCAGTTTCAAGAGTATTCCCCACACCACCATTTTATGGACAAGGAGTTAATCCCAGGACAATACCGAGTCCTTCATAAATAGGGTCCTTGATGTGTACAATGCAGTTGGAAACATTCAGATTCAGTTTTCTATGTTTAAAAAGTCAGTTTCCTGTTGCCTTATAAATTTTCTGTAAATGGACCATCTTTTCTCAGCTGGAGCCCTCTTTTCCTGATTTTTCAAGGTGATATTTTTGAGTTGTTCACTGCATGTCTACTTTGTAAACACTATGTAGATACATGCATGTTACTTACTCATAACCATAATACCTCTTGATAATATATATTCTTGTATGGTCAATGTCTTTCAGGCTAAGCAACACGGACATGACACCAGAAAAGGAGCGACAACTTAAATCGCTAAATGGCGACGTGCGGGTTTTTATATGAGAAGAAATGACTTCCCTTCTCCAATAGTGCATCTGATCAGAAGTATTTGTGTGGAACTGAACTACAAACAGCTCGCTCACAGATGTTGTTTCTAGCCCATATGAAATTGACGAATCCAGGACCAAAGTTGCCAATTCCATTTTGTTTAGATTTTTATTCTAAGGTTTGCAGCTACGATCTCGTAACTCTTGTACACACACACACACACACACACACGGACACTTCTGGAAACGAGCTGTTTACAGTTGATGTCTTTCCTGGTGAAAGATTTTCAAATAAATCCAACTATTTCAACAATGTTGAATTTTTTATCTTCTGTTTAACCAGACTGCATAATTAATTTATCATTTCATTTCATTTTTATTGGTTACACTGGAAAGGCATGTGAGCATTGCTTCCCGTTTACACAAGCATCCAGTTACATACAACAATCATCGAGACATGACATAGAATTAAACATTTAACAGCGAGGGTTAATAAAATCGTATATGAATTTAGGATAATGTAGACTAACGGTCAAACCATGAACTAGCCTTGGTGAATTAACAAATGTCAGGTGACAGTAAGCATTCAGTGAGAGTTTGACAATAATATAACAGTGGGAAACAAAAAAAATGTAAGTACAATCTAAAATCTAGCCTAGGTAGAGTAACAATACTACAAGTGCTAGAAAGAGAGGGTAAGTGCCTGATGTGGATAACTAGAGAATGAGGGGGAAAAGTGCAGGATGGGAGTCAGGTAAGGGCTGTGAGCAGGTGCAGGTTCATAGATTGATACAAGTTCAGAAGACACATGCCCATTTATGAACTCGCCACCAGCTAAATTAGCAGTGGAAGGAACATTTCTTGTCACCCATATATTTATCAAGGTTTCTCTTAAATTGTTCTATGTTTTCGCTGTTTATAATATTACTAGGCAATGTATTCCAGATTGGAGGAATTCTCTGTGTAAAAAATCTAGATCGTTTAGTGGTTTTACATAAGGATGATTTTAGTTTTTAATTGTGGGATCTAGTGGGATTACTTATTGAAGACTTTTCCAATCCTATTGTGTTTAACAAGTAATCGTTATTGTATGCATTGTAAGTATAGATTAAGTTGCCTCTTAGTATTCTGTACTTCAAAGAGTAAAGCTCTAAAGATTTTCATCTAGAACCATAATCAAATTTGGACATATTAACAATCCTTTTAGTTATTCTTCGTTGAACTCTTTCTGTCATGTTTAAATAGCCTATGGAAGTTGGAGCACAAAATGAAACACAATAGTCCAAATGTGGACGAACCAGGCTTGTGTATAGGGGCAAGATGACAGATGATTCCCTGCTTTTGATATGTCTCAATATACAACCTATAATCTTGTGACATTTTTTAACAGTTTTATTGGTATGGGTGTTAAATTTTAAGTTATCAGTTATAGTTATACCTAGATCTCTTCCCTCTGTTGTGATTGTTAATTTCACATTTTGAATAAAATATGGGTGTCTCTTATTATTGTTCCCCATATGCATTACCTTACACTTTGCTGGGTTAAATTTCATTTTGTTGTTTACTGCCCATGATGTCAATTTATTTAAATTATCTTGGAGGGTGTCTGCAGATGCAGTAGTGTTCACAATATAGCCCAATTTGCAATCTGCATATTTATTTATCCAAACTTCTTTTGTTGTTTGCATATTTGCTATCAATATATTAAAAAGTAAATGCCCAAGAACAGATACCTGCAGTTCTCCACTGGTGACAGAGCTCCAGTTGGGTTTTTGCCCTCGTACAACCACCCTTTGATGTCTGTTGTATAACCATGCTGATATCCACTTAAGTACATGTCCAAATTTATATTATTAAGTTGTTTGATCAAAATGTTATGGGAAACAGGGAAACAGTGTCAAATGCTTTTTCAAAATCCAAGAATATGATGTCCACTGGAAGGCCCTTATCTAGGGCGTCACTAATAGGTTCGAAAAAACGAATAAGGTTTGTTTAACATGACCTACCAGTAGTAAAGCCATGCTGGGAAATGTCAGTACATTTGGAAATTTTAAGAAGATTGGAAATGTTAACATGTATTAACCGTTCAAAAGTTTTACTGACAAGTAATGTAAGGCTGATAGGCCTATAATTAGATATTAAGTGTTTATTACTGCCCTTATGTATAGGGGTTATATTTGCTTCTCTCCAAGACTGAAGAACTTTCCCATTATTTACAGACATATTGAACAAATAGGTAAATGGTCCAGCAAGTTCCTTTGATACTTCTTTTAAGAACTTGGGGTGAATACTGTCAGGGCCTGGAGATGTATTGCATTTAATTTTGTTAATGGCCTCTGGCTCTAATGTGTCTTGTCCAAGGAAGAATAATTTAATATTTGATGATTGTAATGTATCTTGAAGAGTAAAATCCATTGGATTAAATATGCTTGTAAAATAATGATTACATTTAGTAGCCATTTCTTTTTCGTTAGTTATTAATTCATCATTTACATTTAGTGGTCCAATTCCTGTACATGTTTGATTTAATGAACCTATATAGTTATAAAACTGTTTTTTATCGTCTTTGATGTCTTTGGCTAAATTTATTTCCATTTTTTGTTTTGAGTTTTTAATTATTTGTTGTTTTTTCACAAGTATCATAAAATTGCCCCAATCAGAAGCCTTTTTAGTCTTATTGTATTTTTTATAGACACAATGTTTCTTTCTTATTATACGCTTTATATCTTTTGACCACCACATGGGAACTCTTTGTTTGCTATTATTATCATATTTTGTTCTCTCAGGTACCCAGGTATTTATACAGTAATCTATTTTGGTCTGTATTGTCTCCCACACATGTTCGAAGTGAAGATTACCTAGGTCTTTTAACCATTCCCATGAAGTCAGGTACTTTTTTATGTTTTTATGATCGGCTTTATGATAACTTTTAAACTTACTTATTCCTTTGTTATAATTTGTTTGTTTTAAGATGTCACATACAATCATGTTGTGATCACTGTCACCCAGAGGGGGTATGATAACAGGGGTGGAGAGAAGGTCAGCATTGTTTGTAAAAGAAGGTCAAGTATATTATTATTCCTAGTGGGTATAGTTACTAACTGATCCAGTCCATGTTTAAATGTAATTTCTAAAAACTGCCGTTCAATAGTACTGTGAGTATCCAGTGTTTTCCAGTTTATATTTGGGAAATTGAAATCACCCAAAATTATTAAGTCTTCTTTCACTTCGATATTGTCTAACTGCTTCAAGAAGATTAGGTTATCTTCCTGGTTTAAATTAGGTGATCTGTAACAAAGGCCTATAGTTAAGGTTTCATTGCCTAATTTGATTTTGGCCCAAAGTATCTCAGTTGGAGAGTCCTCATATATTATCTCATGACAGTTGTATTTATTAGATATGTATAACGCTAACCCCTCTCCTTTAACATTTTGTCTGTTTTTTAAGAATTTTGTAAAACCACTTATATCAGAATTCCGATCATTTTCAGTCAACCATGTTTCTGTAATACAACAAATGTCAATTCCCTTATTAGCAAGAATATATCTTAGTTCATCTGATTTATTTGTTAAGCTACGAGCATTAGTTAGTAGAATTCGTATTCCCTTAACTTTAACTTTGTTGTTATCAATTTCACTTTGTGTAGTATCTTCCTGACTTGGTGGATTTTTTGATTATTCAAACCAGGTTTTGATATCCTCTTTTTTTTTTTCTTAGTTCTGTTTTTTTATTGTTTTTGCAATCATTATTATTGTTCCACATATTACTTATAGAAGTATATTCTGCTGAATGTGTATTGTGTATAACAGTTGCACCCTCCCCCCCATTTAATAGTTTAAATTTGCATCTATTGTGTTGTTAAACTGGAGGCTGAGAAATTGTGACCCTACTTTATTTAAATGTAGTCCATCTTAACTGTACATGTCATAGTTTCCATTGTATTCTTCCCAATGTGCTATACATTTAAGATGTTGCCTCAGGCACCATTGTCTGAGCCAATTGTTTGTTTCTTTTAATATACAGTTTTGTTTGTATGTTGCTCTAGGAATTGGAAGTATTTCAGAAAATAAAATGTCACAGCCCAAATCTACCAAGTGGGAGAGAAATGTTTCCTGATATTGTGTTTGAAGGCATTTGTGGAGGGACAGAGTTTTAGTTCCGGAGGGAGAGAGTTGAAGAGCTTGGGTCCCATAAAAGAGTGTTTTCTGGCCTTGAGTGGTCCGGCAGAATAGAACAGTGAAAGAGAGAGTGGAGAACAGTCTAGCGGTCCTTATTAACACCTTACTGTTCCAAGAAGTTGAACAAATGGTATTTAACAGTAACCACCTGTACCATAAGTTTTGGACCAATTTGTTTACATTTACATACATATCTGCTTATATCAGAAGGTCAATAAATTATATATGGTTTTGGAGTAAAACTCTAGGAACAGTCAAGAGTCTTCTGTATTTTATTCATCCGCTATGTCCTGTGTACTGTCTATGTATTATATATTTATTTAACTGTTTTACCAGGAAGGGCTATAGAGTTTGGAAACAGAAACAGCCTGTTTCCAAGGGTGTTCTGAAGGGATGGTACAAGGGGAATAGAGTCAGCAAAGCCTAAAATAAAATCAAAAACACACAAGAAGCTAAAGGCATTCATTAAATTGCATAAAATACAATAAAACGGTGATCATATACAAAATACATAAAGAAAGCAGCAGCTCAGTAAGAGAATACGTGGGACAACATAATTGTCATAGCAGTGACTGGTAGAAGACTGCAAACAGCAGCAGCAGTAGTCCAGTACAAAATAATAAAAGGTTCAGAATAGCATACTGTGTATGTTAGCAACAAGAAGCTGACATGTCAGGGGGTCAGCTACAAGAGCAGACATGGGATATGGTGTGGAGAAGTGCTTTCAGGTAAAGGTAAGCAGACTGGAGATGGAGGATGGGGCGGCTAGACCCAAGAAGACGAACCCTGCATGAGAAGGCCAATTGATCTGCAGTGCTTTTGGCCTAGGGAACAGAGAAAAAGCTTGAGAAAATACAGAGCGAGTAGGAAGTAGGGTACAGCTAGATAGGAGGGTGCTGACATAGCATGGGAGTGAACTAAACAAGATATTTGACATAAGAGGGGCATTGTAAGCGAGGTAATGGCCTTGAAAAGAGGTGAAAGAGGGTGGAGTAGATGATGGAGTAGTGATGGGTGCAGGAAGGACAGTCAAGGGCAAAATGACATAAGTATTACTAATAGGGGAGCCGTCTGGTGAGATTTAATGATGAGGTGCTGTGATATGATTGAGGCTTCAAACCCCAGGATCCAGCTGAAGCTGAATCAGTTGTCTCTGGGTTAAATCCTACATTGCTGTAGATAAATCCATGAAGAAAATATGAATGAATGCCATGGCCAGTACAATGACAGAGCAGGATTTTCACTTACCCAACTGATACGTAGCCCAACAGCAATGTGAATTCATTTCTTAATGATGTCCTGTGATGTCCATTGCAACCCAAAAAAAACCTTAAAGCAAGGGGTCAGTGGCATTTATATAAAATTTGGTGGACTGAGGAGTCTTGCAACCACTATGATTCTTTTGAAATTACGCTACTGTCTATGGTGTAGATGTATAGTCAGGGTTAGTAGCTTGCAGTCAAGACAAAGGTTAAACAGATTTGAGAGTCTCTGATTCATTACTGTAGTACCTGCTGTTTACTGTAAGAAGGCCAAGAAGTTTGATATAGTCGTTGACAGGTAAGAAATTGCTTGATTTTACTTTGTTGCCATTCCATTTACTCATGGATGAAACCTGTGGATTACAGACTCTTACAATAAAAGTATGTCAGTGAATTTGGATACATTTTTGGCTTTCAGGAAACAGAGCAGTGCTGGAAATTTGTAACCAATTATTTAAATACCAGTTGCCCAATTATTAACAAGAAATGTGGGCATTGAGTGGTCCTACAGCTTAGTGTCTATGCCTTAGTGCCAGTCCTGCACTGTTTACAACTCTGCCAAGACATGTTCTGTGATGTCACAGATGTTTTCTTGGCATCTTTAAGCCCATTTTTTTTGTTTTGTTTATTATTTTTACCCCCTCTCTGTCTGGCGGCCCACATTCGGGAGGGTGCCCCAGCCCCGTCCCGCCAATGTCAGACTAAGGACGAGTCAGTGCTGCAATTGTATTTGAAGATTGTGCCATAATTTAGCACATTTACTTGCAGTTTGGCCCAGCTGAACCGTTGGGTCACTTTGTTGCCACTTCAACATTTGGTCAGTAAATTAAAAAATCCCTGCCTTTCGAAGTGGCCTGGGCTAGTCCGAGACCACCCATCAGACAGCTGCAATCATTCCCCACCCTCCATATTCCTCCACAGACATTTATTTAAAATAAAAACTATTTTCAACTGGTGCTGTTCCAGGTGCTGACTGATGCTTTTTGAAACTTCAATTGAAGGACCAGGAGAGGGTGGCAGAGGTTAGGAGTGAGTGCGATGTGTGAAAGGTGGTGGAAGGGTGCCTCTTACTGCTACTTGTAGCCCGCCAAACCCCGGGTGCCAAGGACCCAAAGTGTTTTGCCAAAGTACTGAAGCTACATTTAAGATAGGGGTTTCAAATCAAAGCTGACCTGGAGTTGACTTTCTACAGTATCTGACACTTATTTCAGACACCCAGGAAAAGTGTCATGGCTAGATTGCTAATGGGTTGTAGTGCCATACTCATAGCATTGTGACATTAGAAATCCAAGTCACTGGTTTGCCTAAGCCATTTAATTTACTTCATTAAAGCCCACTATAAGCAGGCAGTAACTACAAATTGCTGGCATGCTAGAAGACAAGGAGTAGGTTGGAATGAAAAGACTGGGGCAGCTGCTTTCCAGGGATGCTATGGGCTAGGAATTACTAAAGGTACTGATGGACCTTACATCAGTAACTGAGAGACATACATTATATTTGGAGACTTACTGTAGGTTGATGGGATCTGCTTCAGGCACAAAGAGTGACATCATCAGGTATTTGGTTCAAGAGATCAGCGTTGATTAAATCAGATGTTTTGGGTGACAGTCTGTGGAGAATGCAGATAACACGCGGAGAATCAAGAGCTGTATTGGGAGATTAAGGTATCACTGAACACCACTCATTGTGTCATACGGGACACGGAGGTGGAGAAGTTGCAGATGCAGTCAAGTAGTTGCAGCTACAATCCGTCATTTCAACAGGCACTGGATGTGTGCAGCAACATTACAGTGAACTTTGCCAGTGATCCCTCCCAGAGTTGTTGGCTGCTATCATTCTAACCTCTTGTACTGCAGTGTGCATTGTACAGCACTCACAAGGGAGACTCTGCTCCCTGCAGTGCAAATATCCATCTTGTGTAAACCCCAGTCAAGAGGCAGTGCTATTTAATAGGTATAATAGGCAACCCACAATCTTCCTCAAAATCTCCAGTAAATGCACTTATCTATATATTGGTTTAGGTATTGTTCCTCTCCATATTTTGCTGTCATATGCAATATTTGGCATCAGATTGTAATCTAAAATGTTTTGCAACTGATTACAATTGTGGCACTGTAAACTATATGGGAGTTGATAGGAGGTGGGAACTTAATGCACAGTGGGTGGGGGTGAACATTTTAGCTATTTGAGGCCTAAAATGGAGCACTTTGCATAGTTATTGCTGGCATAGGGCATACTTCATCTGGTTAAAACTATCTTGTACCATCTGTTTAACTACTGGTATTTCATGTAGAGCTGGGCAAGCTAGAGCAGGCTCGAGCTTAGTGCTTGGTTCAGCTCGACCTCTGTAAGCAACTGAAAACCAAGGTCAAGCTGAGCTAGTCATGTTCAAAGTATTTTTTTTTAATTTTATTTAAACATTTGGTAACCAGGAAAGGCATGCTGAGCCAAGGCTCATTTCCAGGTGCGATCTGAGGATAAGTGTAACAGGATTTTAAACACATGAGGTAGGTGCATGAAAATAATAGGATAACATATAAAAATGGATACATAAACCATTTTTGTGAGCCTGAGCAATTAGTATAGTGCCTAAAATATTCAACTTCAATGTAGAAAACGGCCTGCTTTAGCCAGGGCTCAGCTCATGTTTTGGCTCTTAGAGTCAAGCCTAGCTCAGCTGTTGCTTGGCTGTAGGCAAAAAAAAATCCTGGCTTGCCCACCTCTAATTTCATGTAATGTTGCTGTGCGAAGTTGGGCACTCTGCTGGGTAAAAACTACGTGAATACAGATGCTGGTGAAGCAAAGTTGGGCAAATTGTAAAGTTCTACCCAAAGTGAGTTTCCCTGACTTCGCCCACCCCTGGTTACTATGACCCAGAGGGTGGGGGTGACATTATTACTTTATTGAGGAAAACATAAAAAAAAATAATAAAACAATCCGCTGCTGAAGTTTGTGCAAGGTCAAGGATTTGGAGGAATGTAAAGTTCCCTAACTAACTTTGCTGCATCTTTAAATATGAGAGTACAGGTAGGTCTAGGGACTTCCTCAGTGTCCCACAATATGCAAGTTGTGGTTGTAGGTTTCAAACCCAGGGCTACTGAGTTTCTAAATTTTCTGCTTGGAAGTTTAACCCTCAGGCTTTGTTGCCTCCATGTCCCTTTTATACAGCCTAGCAGTCACTTTTCCCTACTCACTGCACACTGCTGAGGTAGTTTCATGTTAAGTAACATTTACTTCATAAATGTATTGACTTCTGGAATTTATTTACTGTGCCCCTCTCTTTATTTAAAATAGTGTATTGTCTTCTGTGATTAAATATTTGAGTGTTATTAATCCAGAACTCCTTTTACAGATATACAGTTCCCAACTCTGCAAAATGGCACATTATTTGGTACCTAGACCCTACTATTGTTGAAACTCTCATCCATGCATTTCTCTTCTCGTACCTTGACAACTGTAATTCTTGTGTTTTAGTCACTAAATGTGTCCTCCAAATCCTTCAATGTATGCAAAATGTTTCTGTCTCTCTATTGTCTATCCTAGCCAAGGAAATGTGAACCCATCACCCCTGTTCTAAAAAGCTAATAGTGGCTGCTAGTGCTGTGCAGAATGCAGAATTCCGCCAGCAGAATTGGTGTGGAATGACCATTCTGCCAGAAGAAATTCTGCTGGAATGTTGTTCGTTCTGTGGAATTCCACCCTCACAGAACATTTTTTCAATGGAAAATCATTCTGCAACCATTTCTATGGAAAATATTGCGATCTGTGGAAAACGTAGTCTGCATTTTTTTGCTGCAGAATTCTGCCATTCCGTTTCTGGCTAAATTCAGTGCAATTTTTGCAGAATTTTGAAAATTCCATGAAATTCCATTCTGTTGGAATTTGAGAATTCTGCACAATGCTACCCGTCTCCTTTATTCAATTAATGGCTATGCCTGAGGTTCAGGGGTGCAATGGGCAACACACATAGAAACTTATGGCAGATAAGGGCCACTTGGCATATCCCGTCTGCCCTTTTTCATTATGATTGTTTTCCACTGCAGATCCTTTTAGGTCTACAGCACTTTCCCACCCCAGAGGTCCTTTAGCATCAGTAATTATATGCAGCAGTGAGCTGACTAGGGTGAACTGCCTTGGAGCCATGAATATTCATATAATGAACTGGACAATCAGAAAAGAGCAGGAGGGTTTGCTGAGTGGAACCTGCCCAGAGGGCACCAGAATTTTTTCTCCAACTGAGAAACACTGCCTCTGGGGTGCTCTCTCTCACCTAGAGAAAAACACTTTTTAGCCCTAATTCCTCACTTTTGTGCTGAGTCTGTGAGTATTTTTGTCATTTATACTTTTTACAGGGGGTTTTAGTGGTTCCGGGAACTGCATTTTCCCATTCTTCCGTGGTTCCCTTTTAGCTTTTCTGAGGTAAAATTTTATTGCATTTATGTGTATTTGACGGTTCTCCAAGTCGTTTTAATAGTGATTCCCTTTACCGGGAACTGCTATTTTCTTTGTTTTTCTGCTTATTTTAATGTTTTTACTCCCTCTACCACCCAGGAGGGCTTCTAGCTCTAAAGGGAAAAAACACATCCTTAATCCCACGTCTGGGTACTTTCTGCAGACACTGGTCAAGTGCCTGGGAGAAAGGTATAGGTGCCCAAAGTGAATCCGTAGAAGTAAATCTGGTTACTCCAGATGGGGGGGGTCTCCCACCTCTTGTTCCCAAATCCATACCCGACCATTCATTTGGAGTCAACACCTTTCCTTGAACTCTCTGTTTGTATCTGCTGTCTCAAAATGTATATCACATTTAACAATCTACTTTCCATGTAACTGGTGTCCTGACTTGCAGCGTTCTTTAAGTGGCTATGTCCATCACTGTAGACACCCACTGGTTAGATGCCTTTCAAGTCATACACATATCAAAGTACTGTACTGGGCTGTCCTTTCCTGACCCCACTGAAGCAGATACTGTTACATAAGTCTTTTGGTGAAACATAAGCTCTATATCAGAGCAGACTCTCCATGGTTAGTAGGTGTCCCAGGGCTTCTCACACAGAAAACACTCTTCTGGTACCTCAGTACAAATTCTCTAGTCAGGCAGCTTTCCCTCTTCCAGCAGGGCCAGGGGATTGTCCCTGAAATGCTGATCTCCCCCCCATTCCTCCATGGATGGGGCACTGGAACAAACCAGAGAATGGTCTCAACCACTTCAACTGGTTTCTTCTGTGTCCTTCTCTAAGGCAAGAACACACACCCTCTTCCTTTTGTAACTCTATTACAGAGCTAGACTCTGAGGGGCTGCCAACTGCAGCACACCTCCTCCTTCCACTGAGTCTCCTGCCTTTGAAAACCCCAACATTCTAACCTAACTCCCTGCTGCAACATTCCACTGTGGCTTATGCTGCTGCAAGAATTCTAAGTGATGTCATCCCTCCAGCTCAGCTGAGACTGAGGACAGAGTGAGACAGTGTGAAACCCATTTAACTGGTGTCTTACAAGCTGCCTTTCCCTGCCTGCCACTAGATCTAAGTGGGATTCTAGTAACCCCAGGTAACAGTGGGGTTACATATAGAACATCTGGTTAGGCCAACAATATATTACCCAAGGTACACAAAAATTGACACCCCTCCTGGCAGACCAGTTGTGAGCAGTATCAATTCTATAACAGAACCCCCGTCGAAGTTTGCTGACTTCTTCTCGAGTCCCTTAGCAAAACTTGAAGAATCATATATAGCAGACACAAAAGCTATCCTAAATATCATCAGAGGTATACGAGTAACAGAGAATGCATTATTATGAGTGATATTGAAAGCCTTTACAATGACATCCCTCACCAGACTGGATTAGAAGCAATAACAAAAAGGTTAACACACCGACCTAATGATGTAGTGCCCCCCAGCAGTTTCATTGTGAAAATGGCAGATCTGGTCCTCACAAACAATAATTTCACTTTTGGACAACAATTTTCCAGCAGACCCATGGGACAGCCATGGGGACCACATTGCCCCCTCCCTAGCTAATATTTATGTGGGAGAATCAATTTATTTGGATTGTGACCAACAATAAGTGGCAACAGAGACTGGTAAAATGGGTAAGGTTTGTGGACGATATTTTTTATGGTGTGGGAAGGGGATGAAGTAGAACTTAAAACATTTCTGGAATATATTAATTCAAGAGACAATAATTTGAAATTAATTTCTACTATAAGCAATAATTAAGTAAATTTTTTGTACCTGACTGTTTATAAGAAAAATGGAAAACTGGGAACTAAACGCTACAAAAAAGGACACAGACAGAAATACAGTATTACATTACGAAAGCCAACACCCCAAACACACTAAAAATAACATCCCATATGGACAGTTATTACGAATCAAAAGAAACTAGTGAAGAAGTAGAAAGAAAAAAGAGAATCAGTTGAGATGTGTGAAAGGTTAATACACAGAGGATATAAACCAAGAGTCCTATTAGTGCCCTAGAGAAAGTGAATTCAGGAGAAAGAGTGGATTAATTGGAAACAATGGAAAAAGAGCGGATACAAGGATCCATTTTTGTACAGAATATAATGGAGCATATGGAAACATTCAAAATATAGTAAAAAAACACTGGCATGTTCTGGATTCAGATCCAAGTTTGAAAGGAATTGTAGAAAAAGGGCCACTATTTGCCTACAGAAGGAACTCAAACCTAAAAGATATGGTTGAAAAGATCCTTTTTATGGAAGAAAAGCACAATATTAGACCAGAGTGGATGCCTACAGCTCCTGAGGGAAATTATAAATGTGGGAATTGTGCACCATGCAGAAGCACTAGAAATATTAAAACCTTTAATCATCCAAGATCAGGAAAAAATATAAAATAAAGGGTTTTATTAATTGCAGCAGTGAAGGAGATAATATGCTCACCTGCCCCTGCAGATGGAGCTGCAGTATGTAGGACAAACAAAAGGGGCATTAAAACTGAGAATAGGGAAGCATAAGTCAGCAATAAGAGTAAACAACACCAAGTATGCCATGGCTAAACATTATCAAGGAGCTAAACAGGGGTCAGCATCATCCCTAATACATGTGGGTATAGAGAAAGTTCAAATACCTGCAAGATGAGGAAATCTTAAAGACCTTTTACTGCAAAGGGAAGTCTTTTGGATGGATGAACTGCAGACGTTAAGTCCAGAAGGCTTAAATGAAGACTCAGGCTTTAATAGCTATCTGTAATCAACTTTGCTGTTTTTGTAATTTAAAGTTATGCACAGGATTATATAGAATGAGAGTGAAAGAGGAGCAATAATGTAGATAGAAATGGTAGCACTGCTTGAAGTGATATGGAAAATGAAGTATAAATGTTTTAAATAAATAAATTGTAAATATGTATATGGGGATTGAAGTATTGATTACTGTAGTAATTTTTTTTTAAAAAAGCACATAATAAATATTGAAATATTTATGAATAGAGATATAGATAGATAAAAATGTATTTTGGAGACATTGCCATGGTAGTCCAATAGGAATTAAGGGATTACGCTATTAAATATGCCACGGATGGGACAAAATGTAGAAAATATTTAAAGATAGGGATTAGTTCATAGCAGAGCTATAAATTCCTGAGGAAATGTTAAAAACATATAAATATGCCTTCTGAAATGTGATTTTAAAGCTCAGGTAATTCTATGGGTTGCTGGGCAATGAAATGAATAAAAAGAAGAGCACCAAATAGCAACACAACTCTGAAGAAGGAGCGTCATAGCTCCAAAACGTCAGTATGCAGTGCATGGTGGAGCAGAGCTGAAGTGGAGAGCAGGAAGTAGTGCACCAAAAGAAGGAGACATGGAGCCAAGAAACCCACAGAAAAATTAATTGAATAGCATGGAAAATTAAATGCGGCAGTTCGAGGAGGAGTCATTTTCTCGGCAGGTCGGGAGTAATTAGCGCGTATACGCTGTTTGACGTCTTTTTCTCTTCTATGGCTTTGGGCACTAATGTGAAGTGGCATGCCACCATGGAGGAAAAGTTAAAATAGAAAGGCAGAAAGCACCATTGGGATTAGGCAATACAGCCAAGAAAAATGAAGGATAAGGACAAAGTTTCTGGAGGAAAAGAGCCTGGTACAGTAAATAACTGCTTTTAAACGTAACATACATAACGTAAAGTTGGACATAATATAGAAACTGCCATTTCCTTTATAGTTTTGGACTCTGGGAAAATTAAAATGTAACAATTGGTTCCTGGTGTTAGAATAAAAGGAATAAAAAGTTTGTTTTTTTCTTTCACTACAAAAGAGGCATAGAAAGTTTTATTATCCACAAGTAGCGAATACAGAGTGCAGCTGCACAAGTTGTTCCTTCAGGACAACTCCACTGATTGATATTTCCTGGCAGCAAGTACCTGAGTGACCACACCAGTCTAATAAATAGGAAATGAGCATGGCAAAAAATCTCTTTTTGACTATTTTCAAACATCACTGCAATGTTTTACATAAACAAGTAGGGCGTCACAAGGTCCACAGTGCTTTGTACAGAGGCAATGAAAGTTTGGTCTTCTGGCCTTCTCCCTCAACATCAGCCTTTCAGCCATACACCTCCCAGGCAAGGATAATACTCTGGCGGATGCCCTTAGTTGTATCAGCCAGGGACACAATGGACGGACTCCGAATAAGCAGGTCCTTACCACAGTCTTCAGAAGGTGGGGCACACCAGAAATAGATCTGTTTGCCTCTCACCTCAAACATCAACATCAGCGTCCTCTGTACTGCTGCAGGCCTCCAGCACTAGGTACACTTCCAACAGATGCCTTGTCCCTGGACTGGTCAGGGGAAGTTCCTTTATGCCTTCCCTCCATTTCTTCAGATTTGGTTCACAGAGTGCTGCTGAAGCGAAGGTCCCAGCCTGCAGCAATGATTCTAGTGGCACCAGATTGGCCATGGCAGTCATGGTATTCTCTCCTAGCCCTGCTTCCAGCAAACTGACCCAGCTTCCCCTCAGTCACCCTCTTCCGACTCTTCCTTAGACAGAAGTGACATCCCAATCTACAGTCTCTTCACCTCAAAGCCTGGCTCTTGAGGAGTTAGAGTACCCAGAGTCCCAGTATTTGGAACAGGTCTGTAGCATCCTGAAATGGCCAAGAAACCTAGTACCAAGAAAACATATGCAGCTAAGTGGAAAAGATTTTCTTTCTGGTGCAAGAGTAGGCACTTCAATCCACTCAAAGCATCAGCCTGCAATCTTCTAGACTATTTGGTGCACTTACAGGCCTCATCCTTAAAACTGCACTTAGCTGCAATTTCTGCATACCTGTCTATAGGCAAGGAGCAGACAATTATTTCATTACCTGTTTTCACAAAATTCTTTAAAGGCCTTCTCCATCTTCATCCCCCAATCAGGGAACCTGTTCTTCCTTGGGACCTTAACATGTGCATTGCAAGCTCACAGAGCCACTTTTTGAACCCATGGCTTTGACCCATCTCTGGGGTGTACATATTTAGTTCCTTTAGCCTTCCCTCATAGAGCTTTTGTTGCAGACTCTGTACCATCTTGGAAACCCTCTTCTGGACTGCCTCTAGTCTGTCTGTGTTTTTCCTGAGATGTGGTCTCTAAAAGTAGAACACTACTCCAAATGGGCTCTTACCAGTGATCTGTGCATTGCCCCCCTTGAATGATGCATAAACTATGTATGCCCAAGTATCCTTTGGAGGCATATTTGTTGCTGTCAGGGTGTCCAGCCTTGCTTCTGCCTATTTGCTCCAGTCCCCGGTCCTTCTTCCCTTCATAGCACCACTGCCTAGTTGCTCCTGTATCCCACCAACTCTATGGAGGTTAAGGCTCCATTGCCATACTAGTTTGCCATACTTCTCATCTTGCTTGCTGTGACTTTCCTGCAAGCCACCAACTTTCACACTCTTTGCATGGCTTTTCTTTTCACACTGCTTACTTTCCTCACTTAGACTTATCAACCCTGCTAGCCTTCCTTTCTTTATGTTTTTGTACTGCTCCCACAGTCACCTCAGTACTTGCAGCTTTCAGCTTCAGGATTCTGGGATGGGGAGTGTTCTCCTCACTCCTCAAGTCTGTACCCTCCCTTTTGCATTCTCTTCTACTGCTTCATGCTCTGCTGGCTGCTCTGTTTCTTGCTGCCTGCCTTGTCTTTCTCCCTGCCAGGCATTTCCCTGACTCTGTTGGGTCTACTTTCTGATGCCATTTTGTTGCTGCTTTCTTACCCCTCTAGCATCTCAATGTTTCTTGATTTCAGCAACCCCTTCTGACCTGGGGAAGGGGAATGAGAGACACTCAGTACAATACATGAAGCAAGTCAACAGCACATTTGGTAACTACATTGGTTCAAAAATGAGTGCAAAAAAAAGACAGTGCAGTCACAGCACAAAATGAGACACCAGATTCAAGTGTAAGGGAACACGATAGTCTGTGGTGTGCAGTTACTGACCAGAGACCAGAAAATATGCTTAAGTCTAACCCTATGCAGATGAAAGATTAGTGGTGACGAGGAAGTACAGTCAGTAGGCAGGTAGAGGAGACCTAGGCAGAGACCCAGCCAAGGATGGTTGAGGTAGGCTGGTGGGAATTAGGAGGAAGGATAATAGGAGCAGAGTGGGTGTCATTAGGGTTTCAGCTGGTGCCTGAGGGAGCCAAAGGACGATAGGCAGAGGGAGGAGGGAAGTTTGTTCCATAGTAAGTGCAATCAATAGAAGAGAGATTGCCTAGCAGAGGAGTTGGGTGAGGAATGGAAAAAGTGCAGTGATCCCAGGAGTGGAGGGAGAAGAAAGGAGGCAGGGAGTAGTTGAGAGAGAGGAGAAGTAGAAGGGAAGGGAACCAAACCAGTATTTGGATATGAAGGAGGTGCAGTGCTCCTGGTGACATAAAGGCAGAGGGAGGATGGAAAGGAAAGGGAGGAGTAGAGTGAGCAGTGGGGAGGGGGGTTGTACCAAAGCAGCAGAATGAGTTGCAGAGGGTGTTCAGTCTGGCAAAGGAAGTAGTGGGGCTGTGCCACAGGCTACATCCACATAATCGCAGACAAGGAGCGCCATTATAGTAATGAGGTCCTTACGGACCTGCAGAAGTAAAAAGTCTTTTTGTGGTGCAGAACACCAAGCTTGAGATGGAGTTTAGCATGAATCACATCACTGTGGGCAAAGAAGTCATGCTTACTGTTGAGCCACACACTGAGGTACTTGAAGGATTGAACTTCAAGGTGGGTGTCATCCAATGTGAAAACTGGGGGGGGGTGGCAGGAGTCTGGTCAGTATCTGACTGGTTCTGATGGCCTTGGTCACTTTTTTTTTTTTTTAGTGTTGATCTGGAGTTGGTTCTATTGGAACTGGCGCAGGTCGCTACTGAAGTTCTGTCAGAGTAGATCTTCAACAGCTGTAGCAGAGGGGCCAGAGGTGTAGTTGACTGTGTCATCAGCATACATGTGAATATGTGAGTTGGCACAGGGCAGAGGGGAGGTTATAGTTATTTATTTTATTATCTGCATTTTTAGGTGGTGAACAAAATCACAAATACTAAAGGCTTGCCAGTAAGAAAGGTTTTGGTTGGAGCCCTTATTGTTTTAGAAATTGACAGTCTGCACCATTAACTTTATTGGGATACACACCCCCATCCCCTTCCCCAGAGGCCCCCAGGCTCAGGGGGATGGAAAGTGGTGGGGCAAGAAGGGAGCGGACAGACAAGGAATCCAAACCGACCAGCAGAAATTTTGACTGCAAATTGCTTCGCAGCCTTGGAGAGGATACAAGACACAAGGGCAGAGGAAGCAGAATCTGAAGTGAGCACTACTGAGGTGGAGACTTGCCTGACCTACAGTCCCTAATGTGGACCACCATGTTTCTATGATACATCCTAAGGGATATTAGTATTTACTCATTCTTGCTATGATGTACTATTCCGTATAGTCATATTTGTGGTCTTAGCATGCCACCTACAGCTATTAGCCATAATTCTATGATCAGAATATTATATAAATCATTCTATTGTAACCCAAAAGTAGTTTTTAGTCAGCATAACACTTATCACTGTGTACGTGCAAAACCTAATGGCATTGGGTGCAAGCTGCCCACCATACCCAATAAAAATGCTTTGTTTAGCTTTTCTACTATGCAAATGAGCACATTACCAGGTAATGGGCCCTTTTATCTCTGACTATAAGAGTTTGTGTAATCCTGTTTTCCCACTGAGTTTTTCTATGATGACACTGGGTGTCTGGAGGTTCCAGACTCCCAGCAGGTATGCTCTCCTTTTTACATGTATTTGGGGAATAAAACTTTATTCTGTGACACCTGTCTTCTGTGTCATGTTTTGCCACCAGATTTAGAATCTGGCCAAAACCCAAAAAATGGTGACCATGGCACAGACCTGATTGGACAGAACTGAAACGGTACACAAAAAAGGTGTGCAGATAAATGGACAAGGGAATCACGAAGGTGCTCGAATCTGTGCCCACCTGTTCAACCCATACGGACGATCTTGCAGGCCCTCTGCACCACAAACGAGTATGGGAACCAGAAAGGTGTTCAAACTACACATTCACCTAGCGGCATTGGTCTGTGGCATTCCATATCTCAAATGTGTAACTGTCTAGCTGTAGAACACAAGGTGGATTGATACGCCTTGGACTCCTGGCTAGTGAGGGAAAAGGGGAACCTACTGAGATGGCCGTTAGCACAGAACTCAAACTAGACATGTGAGAGCTATGCCATATGCCCCACCTATCGATCCAATGTCATCAGAAGATGACAACAGCAATGACCGAGAAATTCAAGATGACAGTCCCTGGGACGCCAGAGGATTGAGGCCTCACCCACTGGTAGCCGACTTGAATAAGAAAAATAGGAAAGAAGTACAGGGCCTGATCCAAAAGGTGATCTCAAAAGCTGGGATCTCTGATAGGCCAGTGTGTTGAGAAAAGTAGTCTTCAACCTGTTTCAAAAGGAGATGGAACATCAGACTCTCCTTCAGGGCATGGCCACCACCATGGCCGTGGTGGTTGTCAAGACCATCACAGGGCAGCAACAGCCTCCCCTGAATGCCCTGCAGTCTACACAAGCCATCCAAAACATTGCAGGCAAAAATAGGTCATATGACCCCAGGTGACAACCTTAGTTGCCATTTGGAAAAAATGAGAAATCACTGTGAGATGCACAACCTTGCAGCCAAGCATAGGGTACAGGTTTTAAAACAGACCGTGTATCCTACATTGTGGGCCAAGTTGCTGGAAGATATACGTCATGATGTAAGAGCCTCATTCAAAGCCGTCACCACCCACCTTTTGGCAGCACACAATCCGAACATGGTTGGCATGGTACTGGCCCATCCAATCAAGCAGCATGCCAGTCCCCAACCCAGTACGCTTGTGGCTTGCGTACATAGCAGACAAAGGCTTGGCCGGTAAAAATTCCAACAGGGAATCAATCGAGTACAGATCCCTTTTTTTGAAAAAGCTACAACCTGCCCTCTGCAAGAAGGTAGAAACCGTGGTATTCACGAGATGGGATCTTGGAAAAAGTGGAACATGCATACTAAATTTACGCACGGGACCTGGGCTCAGGTTCTAAGGCCATGGTGACTGCAGTGCAGAACAGCATGGAGTCATCCACCCAGTACCTGGTGGAAGGGAAATCAAAGGATTCCCAACAGGACAAACCCTCCTACCAGTACCGAGGAGGGTTGAACAAGAACAAATGTCTGTATCTGCAGAAGTCTAACCAGCGGGATACAAAAGGGAATAACAGAAAAAAACAGAGTCCAGCCCTTCGTACAGGGATTTGTCTAAGAAAAACAACTGGCTTCGGGAGTTTAAGGCCAAAGTCCAGTCGCTTATGGCAGTCACCCCATCCAGAACGGTGGATGCCATCCCATCCGTTCCTCCATTGGATGAGTCTGATGAGGGTGGGCAGTCCAAGTCTCTATACTCTGAAGTGGTACAAATGCTTTGAGAGATAGACCCCTCATCTGATGACCCTATGCAGAAACAATGTGAAGCAGACTGATTATGTTAGGCCCCAGTTCGCATCATCACTACCCTGGTAACCAATGATTCTGGATGCCCGTGTGTAGAAGAGCTGGTTGGGGGGCCACCAGCATGAGTTACTTCTAGATACGGCGCTGCAGTTTCAGTGCTACACCAAGACGATCTGCAGCCATCTCGGTCAACGAGGAAAGCCACTTCCACCCAGACCTTCAAGGGGACCATGAATACAACATACTGGTCCAAACCCATACCAGTTGTCATTGGTACTTTGGAGGTGACACACTGTTTTGATCTCATGACATTGCATTCTCACCAGAGCATCCTGGGAATAGATTTTCTCTTATGCTACAGTTGTGTATTGGATTTAGCCAATAGGCTATTGCTTCCAATACCTGGTCAGTACCATATGCTCTTCATCTCTGACTCACATGTGGTAGCAGCAGTAAAGGCCAGTGATGCAGAGTATGACATCATCATGCTTCAGCACCACAAACTATACCTCCGAATATGAGAGTAATCAAATAAGCAATCCATTCATATGAAGTCAGGGCAGCTTGTAACAATAGATAAGACCCCTCAAAGTAAAATCCCAAACTGAAAATACCCCCCAACCCCCACCAAAAGAGATGGGGAAGGAGTATTATAACTTCGAAGAACAAAAGCAATACAAAACAGTGATAAACCTTCCTCAAGCCCCAATGTCAATCATACCCAATCTATTGACCCCATCTAGCTGACATAATTGAAGAAGAAGCAACCTAACTTTCTTGTAGTTCCAACTTTTTGATTGAGGTTTCTACCATAAAAAACAGATCATCAGGAATAAATTTCAGTAGTTGTATTTTCAGCTGACACCGAACAAACCATATATACAATTTAAAACAGACCAAAAACAGCCACATTGTGGTTTTATCGTGTTTCGTCCATAGATAGGGTAAAATGCCTAGACACAGGATCTCTAAATCCATACGGTAAAAGGGAGAAGTGAGCCATTTGAGCCTAATATTTTGCCAAAACCTTTGCACAAAAGGACAATCTAAAAACAAATGTGCCAGTGTTTCTACCATGACACAACAGGAGTCACGAGGACAATATCTCTCAGAAAGCTGCCTGTGCTTCAGATTGCCCCTGATGTTAAGTTTGCCATGGAGGGAAAGCCATGACACATGCCACATATAGTGCGGGATTCGGGGGGATACTAACATAACAACCAATGTGATCTTACCCTGGGGAGACAAAGTACCAAAATGAGCAGATTCCTGGAAAATCTTTTGAAGAATAAAAGCATATAATTCCTTCCTAGAAAACTAAATAAGATGGTCTTTTGTTATCACCCAAGCCTTAATTTTCCCAAAACAGACTTTAAAACAGTCAGAGAGGTGTTGTAAAGGTTGCTGCCTGGGTATATGCCTATGGGCTGGCCAGATGGAGAAAATGTGATCAGTAGAGTCCAGCACCCACTGTAACCAGACCTTATTACCAGAGCTTACTATGGGGCATAGACTGGAGTAAAGAAACATTGTGAAGAAGAACACAACAGGTTGAATCATCTTCAACCCTCCATGTTTATTTTCTCAGAATAAGAGATATTGTTTGATAGGGTTAAGCATATTTCCCCAAATACAGGAGAAGAAGCACCCATACATTTTTGTTTCCAATGAACTGGGGAGACTAAAAAACCATACTTAAATACAAAAAAGTAGAAAGCAAAAAAGTTTTCACCATATATACCCTCTTCAGTTTAGAGAGTCACCATTTATTCCATAAGGTAACAGTACCCAGAGCTACCTGTAATTTAGCTTCCCAGTTTATTAAGGCCAGATCCCCTGCCCCAGATTGCAGGCCTAATATAGTACAAGTCTCTTTAACTAGTGGAATCCCAATGATTTGTGTAGCTGCCACATCCTCTTGTCTCAAGGGAACACATTTACATTTAGTATAATTTATTTGGGCCCTTGTGTGCCTCAAAAACTCATGTAATACCTTCCCCAACTCCTGAGCAGAAGGCATATCACTAACTACAAAACATAAATCATCCACATAAGCTATACACTTAACCTCTGGGTCCTTACTTGAAAAGGAAACCCCTCTTATTACCTGGGTGCCACAAACATGACAAATTAATGGATCTAGCATAAACAAATATAAAAGCGGACTTAAAGGGCAACCCTGTCTCACCCCCTGTGTGACCCTACAGATAAGTCCCATCCGACCATTACAGTAAGATCAGGGCCGCAGTAATGGCGGGGAAAGTGGGGAAGTTGTCTGAGGCCACAAGCTCAGGAGGGGACCACCTGAGGAGCTGGCATTACCCCTGGCATTAGCTGGTTTGGATAACTGGGGCCCATTTCAAGTGACTTGTCCGGGGCCCCAAAATGCATAGCTGCAGCCCTGAGTAAGATTGTGCAGAAGCAGTAGTGTAACAGGTCCTAATCCACCCAATAAACTCACCTGTTATCCTATAACATGCCAAACAGTCCCAAAAATACTCATGGCAGACATTATCAAAGGCCTTAGCCTGGTCCAGGCTAAATAATAAGCCCATGAGTTCTCCTGTGCCCCCCCATGGAACAATTCCCATAACAAAATATGGCCATCAGAAATCCTCCTCACAGGGATAGAACATGTCTGTGCTGGATGTATTAGAAAAGTTGAGGAAGGCAGAAGTCCATTATTCAGGAGCTTGGTCAGCAAAATGTATTTATTGCAAACACCAGTTACCCTACCTTGTACTGCTGGCATGCTACCCTGAAGTGTTTCACACTATGTACCATCTGTCTTCTCACTATCTATTGTCATCCGATGATGTATCCTTTTATGTAATATCCTGCTTGTACTAAGTGTACACATGAATACTATTGTACTATCAAGTATTTTTATTTATGTAATGTTCTCCATCAGTATACGTGTCTCAGGACCTCCTTGTGAATGAGCTTGCTCAATGGAGTTTTCCTGCAATAAACTTGAACTTAAAAAAAAAAACTTGAACTTGTTAAAAATTTCTACACAAGGCTGAACCTGTTTTTCCTTTATTATATATATCTCCTTTCCTAACTACCCATTCATCAGAACAGGTAAATGTCCAGATTCAGGTCTTAAAATTACTTCTAAATCTATTATTTTATCACTTGCATCTATATTTCCCCATACCTGGTCAATTACCGAAAACCCTTTAGGACCTATAAATGTGTATTCACCTTGTTGGTCACTTTTTTCTTCCATTAAAGATTACATAATCTAGTTCAGCCATAATGCTAAACAAATATCCACCTTTTTTATTACTAATTTTATCCTTTGAAGACTGTTGCCAAAAAATGTTTTTATTTATTATACTAACTCCGTCTATCAATTCTGAGTTTATTGACCCCTTTTCCTTTGTTCTTGCATTAAAGTCGCCCAAAACAACTATTGTACTATATTCATTTTCTTCCGTTAATTGCTCCAATGTTGTTTTAAAGAACTTCCAGTAATTCTCTTGAGCATTACCCTTGTTTAGGGGATGTAAATATTACAAATTAACAAAGTGACCTCAATACCTTCCAGTTTTAATACCTGGCAATTCAATAGGTCAAACTCTTGCTGTGATATTTTGAAATCCAAACTAGTTTTAACATAACTTGCTACTCCAGCCTTAGGTCTACAATTCTTTTTGACTTTTACTGCTGGGAGCATAAATCCTGTATATCCTGGGATCAATGGTAGAGTCTCACCCAGGAACCACGTTTCCTGAAAGCAGATAATGTCCATATATTCAAAAAGTTCTGAAAATCATCGTCTACTAATCTGTTTTGTATCCCTTCTATATTCCAGGTAAGTATTTTCAGCTCCTTAGAATCAGTACCCTCATCATAGCTATTTATCTCATTAAAGTCTATTTGTCAGTTTGTACTTATATCTCTTAAAGGGGAAAATGGGTTTGTTGTTTTAATGGTGTTTGATTATCTCCAGTTTTTAATTTCCCTATGATTTAAAGTCTCAATATCTGCAAGATAGATGCCATGAATATCCAACACTTTAGAAGTATGTAAAACCAGAGCTGCCAGGTTACTAGACTGAAATATATTGATTTGAGATATCATTGAATCTGAATCGTGTGTGTATATATAATATTATGGTTGTCCTGCTAATATTCAAACCAAAGGCACAAGTAAGAAAAATTCCTATTTCTCTTTTTAAGGTTCCAATGGAGTAACCTTTTGGCACTTCCCAACCATTCTGTTTTTTTTTTTTTTTTTGAAAAATTATAGTTAGAAATAGTTCTGTTAACTTCAGTAAGCCACTGGGAATTTTCCAGGCTTTCTTCTCTTTAACTGGGGATTGGTCATTATATAAAATTGGTACAGCTTGTGGGGAAGTGTGAGTGTGAGTGTGTGTGTGTGTGTGTATATATATATATATATATATATATATATATATATATATACCTCTTTTAGATAAATAAGTTTGAGAGTTTCAAATTTTCAGAGCTGTCACTTCCTTAGCACAGTAAACAAGTACATAGTCCTTTTAATCTAGATTTGGTGGTCTCATTATAAAGATCTCTCCATCACTGGAGGAAGTTTGAAGTAATTTTAAAATCACTCAGTTAATATCTGTGAAGTCTCATTACTCAATTTGCCAATCCCATACATCTCTATCAGATATTCTTCTAAATTAGGATGTAAGGATTCGTTAGACTGACTCCCATGCTGTAACATATTAAATTGCTGGGGTCCTTTATTGTCTCCCTTGGTCTCCCCTCCGATACCTTGCAGCACTTTATTAGTAAAAGAATTTAATTCAGCGTTAAGTTATACATCAATTAGTGATTCCACTATCAAAACATGCTCTGTTGTTTTCAAAGTTGAATCTAATAAAGCATTTCTAATAGATTTGCTCTGAATAGTTTGACTGTTATTACCTGTCATTTCAACTATGGACATATTTAACTGATGTTTTTTTATTTCCCCTAAACTTTTTC
The DNA here is from genome assembly GCA_016271365.2 of Neoceratodus forsteri. Taxonomy (NCBI): domain Eukaryota; kingdom Metazoa; phylum Chordata; order Ceratodontiformes; family Ceratodontidae; genus Neoceratodus; species Neoceratodus forsteri. The sequence goes on along the minus strand of CM028133.1, from coordinate 62,869,812 downwards.
TTTCTCATCCTCTTTAAATGACTCTTTGATTGACTTTTATAATCCAATTGTACCATGTTTGTTAATTTTTCCCTTTAGAACAGCCTGTTTTTTGAAAATGAACCAGAGTTTTTTGGGTTACTAACTCAGGTATAACTTATCTACCCTTCTGAAATGATGGTGGTAAATTTACTTAAATTGCCTTATTACTCTGGGCAGTAGGAACTAGAATAGGATAATTCTGATTTTCTGTTAGGTGATCTGTACTGTTGTTAACTCTAGGTTCTAATATCCTGTCCAACATTGCTCTATTATAAGCAACATCACCTCTTAAATTATCTAATTCTTGTTTAACTGCCCAAATATTTTCCAATATAGGATGTTTGTATAATATTGGTTCTTAATCATTTTCAATATTTGTGGAGATAGTGGAGAATTAGACGTAAAATCTCTTCTATTAGCAAAATGTGCTTTATTATAATCAGTTTCCTCAGCTCAAGGATCCATTTTATTTTTATTGTTTTGATTAGCATCTAATAAAGAGGATGAAAAAGAAGGAAATATAAAAGAAGGAGAACCTAAGTTATAGTCACCTATGCTCCCTATGTTTATTTGATCCTGACTTGATTCTAACTGTTTAAACTTATGCAAATCCTTTAACATTTGGGGCAGCAGGCAATCCTTATGTTCACAACCCTTTGAGGACTTAGCTCCTTCATTATTTGACCTGACAGAAAGCAACTTCAAGGTGGGGTCAGTATTCAACAGCAAAGGTGAATTCTGGCCCACAAGATGATTTACAGTTAAGTCAGTCAGAGCCTCTTTCATCACTGAGGAAGAGCCTTTTTCATAAGAGACAAGAGGTGTAGTCTCCCAAGATGACACTGAATGTGGGTCTAGACCATCACCATTGGCTGCATTCTGACATGAAATATATCCAGACCTGGATCTAGATCTAGATAGTTCTGTCCAGCTACTAATAGTATAGTTATCCAGTGAGATAATGTCCTCAGTATTTAAATCAAATGAGTCGGTGCATTTGCCTTTAGAATTACACACCAGCCCACCTTTCCCAAAGCATTCTATAGGCCCCTTATTTTTTAACAGAAAAGGGAAACAAGGGGTCTCCTTCTCAAATTTTGGTGCTGAAGTATCAGGTTCAACATTTTTGAAAAATAATTATTTTGGGATGATCCTCAAATTTTGGCCTTTTATCCTGCATTACCTTATCCTTTGAAATGTCTAATTGGCATGTCAGTATTGATTTTTTCTTTCTCAGTTTCTTACTCTTTTGGACCATCTGAGGAATTCCAGATCTCCCACTCCTGGTAATAGCCATTATTTTCAGAGCTCTGATAAATTCACTTTCTTTACCGTAATTACCTTAAATGATACTCCTAATTATCTATTCACTTATATCAATTATATCAAATGTTTATTTACCACCTTACCAATTCAGTAAACTGATAATCCAATAACCAGGTGGTATACTATAAGAAATAACCTTAAATAGCTTTAATTTATAAAAACTCCTGGGTAAAACTCCTAGGTGAAAATAGGAATAGATTAATATGCCCCTATATCTTTATAATACTTTCAGATAAAAAAATCTCAATATCGACCTACAACATCAAAAAGCAAGCAAAAGGATAGGAAGAGGTCATACAGAATGTCCACAAATCCTATTAAAACAATCAATATAACCAGATTGCTAGTCCAACACTTCATGTAAGTCCAGGTACTTTATGGAAGGTTTTTGAAAATTTGTTACAATTGCCTTGTTTTACTTTGCTAACTTTGTTATTCCACAGCAGTGCCTTCAGTAGACACTTTAAAAATCTTTTCAGGTTTTCAAACAATTTCTGCAGTCCAGATATTCGGGAATCCAGTTCCAAACCCCTTTTAAAGGACCGCGAAGAACACCATCCAAATTCAGAATGTAATACTGAGGATGCCAAGATTTCCAAATACTTATCCCCGTACTGGGCCTTTACATCTTTAAGATCCTTTCCCACTACAGGAAAGAATAAAGGAGAACAGTTTGTAGTATCTTAATCAGCTAAAAGTACTTAATGCAACTGTAAAACCACTGAATGCCAGGCACTGTACAAATACTGCAAAAAAGCTAAATATTACAGGTTCAAGGTGCTCAGATGCTCAAAGTGCAATTAAAATAAAAACTGCTAAGCGCACTCCTACATACTACACAAGCTAAAGGTATTTGATTATTAAAACACCTCAAATCATAAAAATTTAAAACACCACTAGTATTAGGATTACAATTATATTATAGCTTACTTTTCCAGGGGTAGATTGTTAGTGCAGAAAGCGCTTCTTTCAAAAAAAAAAAAAACAAAGCTGCAAATCTTGCAAAAGGGAAAAGCTATTTTTCCATTTTTTTCCAAACCTGATACATCAGACTGTGGCCTGCTACTTTCAATTCTTGGTTTTGGAGCCTCACGCACCAGCTTTCACTGCACAAACAACTAGCTCGCTCTCCAGTTATGCCGCGATTACTCAAGTGAACTACTAAACTTAAAAGGAAAAATGTTCATTGGAGCACAGCAGCATGGACAATTAGGGAGACTATGAGCAAAAAGATTAAGTGCAAAGTTCCACTCCATTCTGCTCCAAACAGCTCCAGAGCCTGTAACAGTCTGGCTACAGGGAATTGCACATGCGCTTTAAAGTGATGAGCAGGTGATATGCATTTGTATTTGGCGCAAAAAACAAATACCCCAGAAAAGATTCCAGAAGTTTTTCTGACAAAAAAACATAAAAAAATATATAAAATATAAAAAGAATCCACAGCTAGAGTAACAATTGCCAAAACAGTAGAATACAGTGGGTTCACCAAATAATGAAAAATTAACATGAAATTATTCTAATAAAATTCCAAGTGCTCTAAGTAGCGAGTTGTCAATTTACAGAATCCAGGCTGAACTCCCCTGAATATGTATAGAGGACACTTCTTCTTCTTTCAGGCACAACTTTCTCCTCACTCTGAAGCCATTCCAAAGGTTCCCTTTCAACACACACAATCTGGCTTTGCAACAGGGGAACCCCCCTGGGCCACTGGCAAGGCCTTCACCTGTGAAGTGGAAGAAAGGAAGAGCAGGAGAGATGCACAACAGGGACCAACAATAAGATGGCCTGGTAAGGAGATACAGCTAGACAGGCAAAGGTGGCATACCTGTAAACATTTTTGAAGTTAAATCTCTCTGCTTCTCTACTCTCCTCCAAAGTAGAGAGCACGTAGTTAGCAGCTGTTCCAACAGTCTGGTAATCACTTTCTCAGCATCACTCTGCCCCCAGTCAACAGCTCCAGACCCAAAGGTAATAAGAAACCTAAAAGGATAGAGTAGATATCACCTCTGGGACAATAAGAAATTTAAAAGGAACTATGTATTTGCTGAGAACAGAACCAAGCATATCTGCCTGGTTTTCAAGCCATATATACCTTTCTGTGATCAATAGTAGAGTCTGTCAGTAAACATTCTATTTAGATAAAGACTGAATTGATCAGTACTACCAAATGATGCCGATCCTTGTGGAGAGAGAGAATTTCATAGTCTTTTACTCACTGACATATCCTCAATCCACAGTTGCTTCGTTTACATAATCCACATTTACTCAAAGGATTGGGGGCTGTTCCATCCTTCAGGTAGACCACATCTCTGTTCACATCAGCAGCCTTAAAAAACAACTCAGCAAGCTTTTGCATTACCAATGCGTGGCCCAGAATTTCTACAGCTTAAGTGATAAGTCAGACCCCTGAGAATATGAAAGGTCTTTGAACAATCTTTACTGCATCTTTTCAGACCTAGTTCCTTGCTTCTTCTTTCTGGAGCTAAAGCTGGAGGACTGCACCTCCTTAGATACCTTGGGGTTTGGCTCGACCAACACCTCAACTTTTCTGTACACACTGAGGCTATCCACAAGAAGCTACACCACAAACTGGGTGCCTTGTATCATAACTGTGGATGTATCCCCACTGCTGGCTTGCTGTGCTATTGTACAGAAAATGATTCTCCCAATTTTCGACTATGACGATGTAGCATACAGTGCCACTCCCAAAACTTCCCTTACCAGACTGGATACCCTGTTCTACTCATTCTGCCATTTCATTCTTGACTGTCCATTCAGCACTCATCATTGTGTCCTCTACCAAACCCTAGGCCTCCCCCTCTCTTCAGGATAGGAGACAGGCCCACTGCACTAGCCTCATGGCCAAGTACTGGTCCCAGTCCCTGCCCCATTACCTCTCCTCAGCCCTATCCTCACCTCCCCCTCGCACTCCCTCAGACATCATGACACTCGCTTCTTGGCTGCCCCATGCATGTCCACCACTGCAGGCCAGGTGACCTTTTCCTATTGCATGACTAGACTGTGGAATTTGCTCCCCTCAGCCATTCAGCATGCCCTCTCTGCTCACTGCCTTTACTCTCTACTCAAAGCACACTTCCGCTCTACCTGTGTTTGCACCTAATCCCTCCCAATTCCTGACTTAGGCCTGAGCACTTCAACCTGTCTGTGCATGGCAGCCTCTACTGCCTGTTGAATTCCCACTGTTCACCTTATGTCTCATGCCATCTCGCTGGTGGATCAGAGATATTATAATACTGTCCTTTATGTTTATTTTTGGGATACCATATAAGCGTTCTGCAAATCTTATTGCACCTCATATGTATGTATAGTAGTTATTGTATGCAATTGTACATAATGTGCTGTTCTTAAATTGTTGTATATTGTTGCGATGTCTTCTCTGACCCCCCTCCCAGACACATCTGGAATCGAGCAGCTGCTTGCTCAGTATGCCTTTCCTGGTAAAACTTTTAAATAAATAAATACATTTCCTTACTGCTCATGGATGCAATGCATTTGGATTTACTCCAGATTAGCCCCATTGTCCCTTTCAACAAGATGGCACTACCAGTCTTACTATAAATTAGAAATATAGAAGGATTTCCAGATAAACAGGGTTACTGTAAATAAATGTGTTCTGTTTCTATTTGTGGAGGGAATGGTGGCAAAAATGTACTCATTTGTTTATATACTAACGTACTAATTGCCAGCAGATTAGGCCTTACGATCTATCGAGTCTGCTCGAACCTCAGATCCCTAGTTGGGTGTCGAGGCCCTCCCCCCGGATATGTAAATATTCATGTTCTCAACTGTATTTATGTAATCTTTTTGTAAATATCCATGAGCCCCCTCATTTTTTTATAAAATCCTGCACCCCCATCCCTGGGTCACACCTAGAAACGAACCTTGGCTTAGTGTACCTTTCCCGGTTCTCACATGTTTAAATTTAAAAAAAAATGTAAGCAAAAATCATACTTTGGTTTCTGTAAGCTAAAGGAGTTATTAGCAAGCTACAGTTTCTTCACTTGTCTTCATTGCTGCCCTTTATGTAAGCGATAATGCCCGACAGGGTGGGCGGTATTGAGCAATACTGGACCATCCAGGGGTGTAATGAGGCCCAACGCCGCAGGCGGAGGGCCTTATAGCCCTTGGCCGGTCCGGTATTGCCCATACCGCCCACCCTGGAGGGCATTATTGCGCTTAGAAAATGGGCATTTGTGTCAAGTTTAATTAAAAAGTAAAATAACAGAGGAAAGTAGTTTAAAATTAATAGAAAAACTAGAAGAAAAAGTGTTGTTGGTGAAGTAGTCCCTCTGATTCCTTATGCTGTTGATTCATGTGTTGCTCCCCCCTCCGTGAGAGCCATTCTCTTGAAATGATCCCCCCCAACACATTGCAGAGGAACAGATGAACTCAGTATGGCATCATTTTTTGTTAATTTGTAATAGTTCTGGAAAGGGCCATTCTCTTGAGTGATCCCCGAGGACACATTGCAGAGGAACAGATGAACTCAGTATGGCATCGTTTTTGTTTATTTGTAATAGTTCTGGTGCCAGTTTGGTTGTCATAGTAACACCCCGCCACACAAGCACCAGCGTAGACACACATGGCTTCAAACAAGTAAGCTGGGTTAAAATAGAAGACACGCTGTTAGGTGCGTGACCTTGTGTTAGGCTGCACTTGTGAAAATAATCACTATCTTCCTTGTGTGGTAAGAGTCGGTGGAGGCCAGAGCAAGAGTCTTAAATGTGGCATACAGTTGCTGTGATTGTGGTCGTTTCAGTTACTTTTTGTAAAGTGGCGCGGTATCGTTCGCTTTTTTTTTTTTTCATCACTCAGCTGTACTATCTGAACTGAGGCATTATGGCTAAACCGGGAAAAGTAGAAAAATTACAGAGGTAACGATTTTGCATTAAATGACATTGACAGTGTTGCTGTTGAAAGTTCCGTTGCTATAGTGCTGGGTATACTGTGTCTGGGCTAAGGACTGATGGCTGGTGGGGGCTCTCTCGCTAAGCGAGGGAAGAAAATGGCATTTTTAAATTTTTAATTAGGTGTTGCAGCCAATTAGGAAGCAGGGTGAGCACCAGAAGACATCCTGGGTGAAGGGGCATCATAGACTGGTATTTTTGTTTCCTGGGCATCTATTGAAAGTTAATGTACCCCTCTGGCAAGGGTACTAGCCAATCAGATGCCAGGAAATAAAAAGCCCATTTTCTAAAGTCTAATAGGTCACAACTAAGAGAGTTACCTCTTTCTACAGACAGTTCAGTGTCACTGGTGACAATTTATTTGTCCGCAATCACGAATGTACTGGACAAAACAAAAAGGACTTCTTTGAATGCTAGTCACGCTATCTGAACAGGAAGCCATTTTGTATGAATAGCTGTACACCATGATAACTAATTTAAGCTTTTGAAAAAGACCCTGAATGATGTGTAAAAGTGGACAGACTGAGATTTTCTGAATAAACCTGAGCATGTCTATATGTATCTTGTCATGAAGATGTAGGGAAGGTATTGACTTGCTAGTACCTATAATAATATGGCTGCAAGCCCCACTGAGAGGGAAACTCAGTGACAGATGTACTAGTGATTACAAACTTAAAAAAAAAATGCTCTTCAAATACAACTTGGATGGCTCAGTTGGTAGAGCATCAGACTCTTAATCTCAGGGTCCAGGATTCAAGTCTTTGGGTTCAGGTTATCTTTGGAACTGATTGAATGTATTCAGTCAACACATTTTGTTTTTAATAAAAACATACTGAGTAAATTGTATTGGCATGCAAATGTTCATTTCATTACCGTCACCTTCAAAAGTAATGCCCATCACAAAAGTCTAGTTTGCCCTAGTTATAATAAAGGATATTAATTCGTATATGTTTCTCAGTACCATTGTAGTTATAGGTCAGAATGGACACCTGTAGTCATGTCCCACATCATAACAGGTTGAAGGCTGGCCTGGTGGTGCTGAGGCTCTGGATGCCTTACCTCACACTGCAACGGTGACCCATGTTCGGGAATGAGCATGGGCCGCCAGGGGGTTGGCAGGGGTCGAGAAGGATCAAGCATCTGACAGACTGCACTCCTTCTCGAGGAGGGGGGTCCTCACTAGTCGGTCCCCAGTCACCCCCTGGTGGAGGTTGGGGGACAGGGTGCTGGGTAGCGGCTTGGGGAGGAGTTTGGGACTGACATCTGGAGGAAGCACATGTGGATGTGTGCGCACTCCCCTCTGCCCGCATCATTGCATGCCCCAGGCTCCAGAGGACTGTAAAAAGTAGAAAACATTGATGCCACCTGTTCATGCATCTTGATGGCCGTCCATGTGTGTTCACCATGGCTGACGTTTCACCTGTACTGGATCCATGTTGGGTGGGGAGTTGAGGGTTCCCTGCCACCCTGTTGTGGAGGGTAAGCCACAGGAGTCTCAGGGTGTCAGTGGCCAGTTGCGGTAGAGGCGGACAGCAGCTGGATTCCCTCAGGGATGCGAGGACAGTGGAGAAGACCAGGTTGCCAGAGAGAGGAGGTAAAAAAAATAAATATCAGGTTGAATAACTATGCCATGCAAACATGTCCTTATTTAAAATTTCTATTCCTTTCCAAGGAAAGTACATTTTCTTTTTCAAGGTAAAATTGTGCCTCCTAAGAGAGTTGTGAAATCTGATATTGGTCAGTTTTAAGAATGTGTGGCCTATATATAAACATCTAAAATCAGTTCATGGTTTGCAAGATTTATATATTTTCAGAATTTAGAAAAAATGTCTTACTCTTTGTATTCAGTAGTGGGCAGAGAATGCATATCTTTCTCACAATGCATGTGCATAACCAACAGGCTTTAAACAGCAGCTGATGCCTTACAGAAAACTTTGAAAATCATAATAGTTGGACACAATCCATCTTCTATTTCATACATATTTTCTATGAATTTCTCCTCCCCCATTATTTATTACTGGAGACATTTCCACAAAAACAAGATCTTTATCCCTCAGAGTTCATCTGCCACTATAGCTTATTCCTTACGTGAAAGCATAATGCTCTGTTGTGACATCACAATCTGTTGCCACAGGAATAACTGTGCTGTCACAAGCACAGTATTATGACATCAGGTTGGGAAGATGCGATAGGAGCAGATTAACCATCAAGGAACAGCTATCCTGTTTTCATGCATATGACCTCAGTAATAAATAATGGGGATAAGAAATCCGAGCTAATGAGTCATACAAGTTGCTTTGTGTCCAAAAATACTGTTTCCAAAGTTCTTCTAGAGGTATCAGTGGTTATTTTATTGTCATGCTCTACACTTTCATAACATTAGCTGTAGCAAAAAAGACTTACCTAGCAAAACATTCTTATGAGGCCAAAAGCTGAACAATCGGACATTGGCTTCTGATACTGAATTCAGAGCATGGCTGCTCAGATGGGAGTGTAGCATACTAATACAAGAGTCTTGTCATTGCAGAGGGCTAGGGGTAGATATCACCTCTGAGACAATAAAGGATTAAGTTTTGGGCCTGTTATTATTTCTACTCTATGTAAATGACTTACCTAAGTTTTGCTCTCCATGAACTAACATATTCTTGTATGTAGATGACACGGTTATGTACTCTAGCCACAGTGATGCAAAACAGGCTGTCAGAGCATTACAGTGTGCTTTTGATACAGTTCAGGGTGCCTTGGTGGATCTAAGACTACTGCTGAATGAATGAAAAACAGAATGGATTTTATTCACATGAAAGCAACTCTCTCACAATGATTTGTATCTGAAATCTAAAAAATGTTTGGATACACAAAAGGCCGACACCCCAGTAGACACCAGTTATTTGGATGCATTTAATTTGGCAGGGTTGGAACAGTTTGTATTAAATAATAGCAGGGTTACCCATATTTTGGACTTGGTTCTGAGCAATCTAAATAACAATATTCAAAATTGCACTGTTTTGGCCCAGTTGGGTTCTAGTGACCATTCTATGGTCAGTTTCAACTATTTGGGTTCACTGGGTGATGATACTGGCAGTACAATAATTTATAAGTATGACAAAGTGAATTTTGACTCATTGAGAGGTGAAATAGCCAGTTGGAATTGGCAAATAGATTTTGAGAATCAAACAGTACAAAGTATGTGGGATAAGTTAAATAGTAAAATTAGCACTTTGGTCCAAAAGTATGTACCTACCATTAACAAATATAATGGGTCTAAGAAATCCCTCCCCCATGGATGACCTCATCAGTCAGGACATTAATTAAAAATAAGAATAAAGCATATAAAAAGGCCAAATTGAGTGGAGACAGATCATGCTGGGATCATTACAAAAATGCCTAAAGACTACCAAAAAAGAGTATAGCACTGGCCAAAAATCAATACGAGTATAAATTAGCAACCAAGGTACAAGACAATTATAAATCCTTTTACTCATATATTAACAGCAAAAAGGGAAATAACAGAACAACAGGCCCTTTAAAAGACCCTGATGGGAACCTCATGTCAGAAAACCAAGGGATGGTGGAACAGTGCAACAATTACTTTTTCTCTGTCTTCAATCAGGAGCCACAAACAACAAAAAATCTGCATAAAAATGAGTCACCTGTTCCTAGTCTCACACTGGATGCCACTATTGTGGCAAAAAGACTTAGCAGGATAGATCAGAATAAGGCACAGGGCCCTGATGGTATGCACCCAAGAGTGATTAAGGAGTTGGCAGAGTGTTTGGCAGGACCAGTCACATGTCTTTTCCAAACAGCACTGGATGTGTGTGAGGTTCCCGAGGAATGGAGACAGGCAGTGGTTGTTCCCATTCATAAAAAGGGTTCTAGGCAAGAGGTTGGGAATTATAGGCCTATCAGTTTGACTTCAGTCTTGGGGAAAATCCTTGCGGGTATTATTAAGGAATACATTGCAGACTTTCTAACTGTGTCAGGGGATATTGACATCACACAGCATGGGTTCACCAAGGGAAGGTCATGCCAAACAAACCTTTTAGAGTTTAATGGCAGGGTTAGTAAAGCTCTGGATATGGGTAACTCTGTTGATATTATCTTTTTGGACTTTGCCAAGGCTTTTGACAAGGTCCCACATGGTGAACTGGTGAATACCCTAATTGAACTAGGAGTAAAAATATCTCAGTGGATTGAGGCATGGTTGAAGGAAAGGAAGCAGAGGGTATGTATGAAGGGAGAATTCTCTGGGTGGGTAGATGTGACCAGTGGGGTCCCCCAGGGTTCAGTTTTGGGTCCCTGTCTCTTTAACCTATATATATTTTTTTCAATGAGCATCCAGTCAGGTGTGTGGCTTTCCAAATTTGTTGACGATACATGCCTTGGCTACTCAGTAAATAATTTAGTGGATGTGGACACCCTACAAGCAGCCCTGGTGGAACTGGAAACATGGGCTTTGGAAAAGAAATCAACATTTAATATTGAAAAATGTACAGTGATGCATTAAGGAAAACATAACCAGTTCAAATGCAGGTTGGGAGGTAGGGTACTTAGGGTGGTCAATGATGCAAGAGATCTTGGTATAAGAGTTAGTGATAATCTTAATTTTAGGATGCAGTGCAGCCAGGTTGTTAAAAAAAAGCAAGTAGTATTCAGTACTGCATTCATAAACAAATAAAGAGTAGAAATAAGGAGGTCTTGCCCCCCCCCCCATACCTCACTGGTACACCCCATATGGAGTATTGTGTGCAGTTCTGGGCACCTGGGATCAAAGGTGATATCAAAGCCTTGGAAAGGGTGCAGAGGAGGGCAACACGTAAAATAAAGGAAGTCCAGGGTCAGGATTATGAACAACGGCTACAAAATCTAGGAATGCATTCATTGGAGTTTCTTAGTCTGCAGGGGAGATATGTGCCTGATCTTTAGGGCCCTCACCGATGTACAAATGTGGCAGCAACTGGGCTTGGTACTGAAGGAACAGATATATAGTACCAGAGCCCACCCATTTCAGCTAAATGGCGATAAATTCAACACAAGTAAGAGAAAGCAGTGGTTTACTGTTAGGGTAACTAGGACCTGGAATGCTCTCCCAATTGAAGTAGTGGCCAGTAAGACAATTAATGAATTTAAATCAAAGCTTGCCACTTAATTAGTAAGGAGATTCTTGGGTATTCCTAAAACATAATTTAGTGAGCTAAATGGACATGTGTCTTTAAAGCTCAGTATTAACCTATGAAACCTATATAGTCAGAGTGACTACTTATAAATATCTCTGGCTAACTCTGGATGAGCAACTAAGTTTTGGTCCTCACGTTCAGATTTTGTCTAATAAACTAAAAAGGTTACTATCCTTTTTATAGGAACAGGAGACATTTTAGTTTTCCTATCAGAAAATCCTTAGTACACTCATGGTTTCTTACAATTCTTGACTATGGTGATTGTATCTACAGAAATACAAATATTAAAGTATTAAGTACACCAGACTCTTAGGTTTATTACTGTAATTCCATGGAATACACATCATTGTCATTTATATGTAACTGTGGGCTGGAATTCATTGTCTATTCGTAGGAATTTGCATTGATACTTATATGTTTATAAATGTGTTTGTGGGATCTTGCCTAAACTTCTCTTAAATTCACTGTGCTACAGAAAGTGTTTCACTTACAACCTTAGATCAACTAATCTGGTACATTTTTCCATTCCTAGACAATGAACAAAGTATAATGCTTTTATTATCTACTACTGTTGCTCGAACATGAGAACTGATTACTAAACATTGTAAGACGAATATGTTGATTTCCTTTTTCTGTTTCAAAGTGACCATGACAAGAGTATTTCACAGCTCCTGTGATTGTTTTGGATGACCCCATGCTCATATGTTCTTGCATTTTGAGATTTTTATAATGTAACCCTGGAACTGATTGTATTTTATGTTATTTTGTATTGTATTATTGTGTTTATTATTGTCATGAGTATTTGTTTGGACACAATTGAAAAAGAAAAGATTCCTCTCAATTTATCTTCCAATAAATGAAATGAAAAATAAGGAATTTGAAGGAACTGTGTATTGGCTGGGAATCGAACCAAGCAAGTCTGCCCGGGTTTCAAGCCCCATATACCATTCTGTAATCACTAGCAGAGTCTGTCAGTAAACATTGTTTTTGGATAATAGCTAAACTGACCAATATTACAAAAAGAGGCCAATGCTTGTGGAGAGATAGAATTTCTTCATTCCTAAGTCACTGATATATCCATGATCCACCCTTTCTTCAAACACGTAACCTACAAAGGATTGGAGACTGGGGCCTGTTTCATACTCCAGGTAGACTATATCTGTTCACATCAGGAGCCTGAGAAAACAACTCAGCAAGCTTTTGCTGTATCAGATAGTGGCCCAGCATTCCTGCAGCTAAAGTGATGACAACTTCCTCAGAATCTGAAATGCCTTTGAACAATGTTAAATGCATAATTTTATACCAAGTTCCTTACTAGAACTACTACTTATTTCTATATTACAAATGCATCCCATGCAAATGGATTTACCCCAGATAAGCCCTGTTGTTCCTTTTAACAAGATGTATTTACCAATCTACCAGTAAAATAAAAATATAGAAACATTTCCAGAGAAATAGGATTAGTGTAAATAAATGTCTTCTGTTTGTATTTGTTTATAAAATGGGTAGAGAGTTTTTTTCATCCTCATTGGCTACTAGCCATGTCCTTAGAGAACAACAGCCCTGCAGCTGGCACTTTTAATGCCAAGCAGGATGCAGCACTGCCCAAATATCCATGCCTCCCAGAAGCCTATGAGCCTCAGCTCCTCCTGCCAATTGCCACTCAGTCCAGTTTACAGCAGCTCCGTGGGATGCCCCTTCTTCTCTGTGCTGCTCATGTGTTACCCAACCTTCCTGCAATCCAGATTTTTTTTTGACATAGTATATTTTATTAAGCTTTGTACACATCAATGACAAGCAAGCTAACACTGAAACATATCTAGACATTCATGTTCTACAACAAGAATTACAGATTTATAGAGTAAATTTAGAGTAAGCTGGGTACCTGGTGTGTTTTAAACTGTTTGCCCCTGATAATGTGCCAGGTTCAGAGTCATCTGAGAGTGTGTTGGTCCTTCCTCCCCCGTGGTCCCACTCCCTAGCTGTTCTTGCATAGGTCGAAGGTGTGATGGGAGGGGAGTGGGAGGTGGCTGATTGGTAAGTGTGAAGAGTTTTGGGAGTATATAGATTCAGAGGACTAGCAGAATTGCCTCCAGTGAGCCCCATTGCCTACTGTACATCTCTGGGGTATTTCTGATGGATTGGATAATTTTTTCCATACAGAGAGCCTCCAGGATGGTAATGTTTTAGGATGACCTTCTTGGCCATAGCCTATCAGTGATAAGTATTGTGCTCTGTTTCTACCCAGTGTCTGTAGCTCCATCCCCAGAAGACAGGCCTGGGGAGAGAAGGTCCCCTCCTGCCCTAAGATCAGGTCTAATCTCTTTTGGATCTCTTCCCACAATGGGTGACTCCTGGGGCAGTCCTATAGAATGTGTTTGAGAGTTCCCACCGCATCGTTGCACCTGGCGCAGGTATTTGAGTCTAATGAGTCCATCTTGTGTAGTTTGTAGGGTGTGTAAAATGTGTTGTGTAGGATCTTGTATTGAGTTAAGCATAGTCCATCAAATTTCAGGTATTTGTATATGCCTTCCCACACTTCCCTCCAGCTATCTTCACCCTCCCATATGACAAAGTCTCTATTCCAGTAATTCCCTTCGGTACCATGGGTGGGGTCAAGAGTTCTGACAGGAGTTTCTATACTCCTGAGACCTGCTATCTCTGTTCTGCCCTGGACTGTAATTTGTACCAAATTTCAAAACTCATGTTACCACATGGTTTAAGGCCCAGTGTTTTGCCGAGCATATGCTGAAGTTGCAGGTATGAGTATGCCGGTTTGCCCGCGTTGGGGTGTACCTGGAGGAATTGTGTATAGGAGAAGATGTGACCATCTCTCACTAGATCCCCGAAGGTTAGATGACTAATGTTCTTTTTGCCATAGATTTTGGGATAGGATTCCCCTGAATTTTAAAGTTAGGGTTGAGAGTTATGGATTGGGCTGGGTTATAAAGGGGTGTTGTATCAAGCTTCTTATGAAGAAGTCTGCTTGTTAGGATAGGGTGCTGATTGGGGTGTGTTTTAGGGCTTGTGGCAATTTCCAGAAGGGGGTGGCGAGAAGGGCTGAGGTGTCTATCCTGTTTATCTGGCACAGATCTAGTGCTATAAGTTTCCACTGGCAGAAGTAGCCTTTTACCGTCCCCACTGATGTTCCTGCTCTCCACCACAGAAAGTGGCTAGCATAGATAGATAGGTGATATCTGCTGAAATCGGGTAGCTGTGGGCCGCCTCCGCGCTTGGGATATGTGAGCACCCTCTGTGCTATTCTGTTTTTTTTTCCCTGCCCATATAAATGACATGACCGTTGCTTGGAGTTTATAGAACCAGCTTCGCGGTATGCACGCCCCGTCATGCCCATGGGGTAAATTATCCTGAGCAGGATGTTCATTTTAATTACATTAATTCTTACCCATAGAGTCAATGGTAAGGCAGACCATCTGTTTAGGTCTTGCCTTACTTGTTGTAGTAGAGGGTCCAGGTTCCGGGTGGTAGTAGGTGTTTGCTCCTGTGGATGTTGATACCGAGGTACCTCAGTTCGTCTGTTACCCACATTCCCCACCCCTCCCATTTTAGGGCCATAGATTTGTATGTGGCATTGTTTAGTGGCATTATGTTAGTTTTAGAGAGGCTTAGTTTATATCCTGACATCTCCCCAAATTGTCTTATTAAGGATATGGCTGCCTGCACTAAGGTTTTTGGATCCTCCAGGTGTAGGAGGATAATTGTCTTCGTATGTGGAGACCGTGTACCTGGTATTACCCACCTGGACTCCTTTTATTTCTTGTTGCCAAAGGAGGTGTCTGGTAAGTGGCTCCAGGTATAGACTGAAGAGGTATGATGGCAGGAGGCACCCTTGGCGAGTTCCTCTTCGGAGTGGGAAGTGGGCTGACAGGATTCCATTGCAGGAGATTCTGGCTGAGGGATTGGAGTAGAGCAGGTGTATCCAGGTGGTGAATTCAAGTGTGAGCCTGAACTCCTTTAGGGTTGTGTGTAGGTATGGACATGAGACACGAGACCCTATCAAAAGGCTTTTCATTGTCTAGTGACATCAACACTGCCGGTTGGCCCATATCCCTGGCAGTTGCCAGGATGTGTCTGAGCATCCTCACTTGGTCTATGACCAGCCTACCTTGGAAAAAACCCACCTGTTCTGGACCTATGAAGGAATGCCAGACCTTCACAATTCTGTTAGCCAGGACTTTAGCCAATATTTTGATGTTTGTGTTGAGTCAGGAGATCAGTCTGTAGCTGCCCATCTGTTCGGGATCCTTTTCTGGTTTGGGCAGGAGTGTGATTATTGCTTCCAGCAGCTTGTGGTCTAGGTATCCATCCCTCTTTGAGCTGCTGAACAGCGAGGTCAGTTGGGGGGTTGTGAGATCTATTGTGGCTTTGTAGAAATTTGCCGAGAAGCCATCTGGCCTTGGGACTTTGTCTGAGGACAGGCTTTTTATTGCCTCTTGTACCTCTGCCTCCGATGTGTTTCGGGCTATGCTCTGAGATCACTCCAGGCTTAAGTGTGGTAACCTAGCTGCAGTGAGGAATTCTTGTACTACTCCTCTGCCACCCAGGAGTCTTCCCTGTAAAGGGTTTCAAGACTGGAAGGCCTTGGCTATGTTTGGTGGGTCTGTTATAGGTGGGTGTCCGGGGGATGGCCTGAGCAGCTGGATTGCTTTTTTGTTTTCTTGCTGTCTGATTCGGATTGCCAGAAGTTTGCTTGCTTTTTTCCCTTGACCTACATACCTTGTTTTTGTTCTTAGGATGTTGAATTCTACCTGTTCCCTGAGTAACTCAGCATATTTAGCCCTCCTAACATTTAGGCGAAGCCAGTCTTCTTGGGGCACCCACTGAAGAGATGGGTCTCCATAGACCTAATCTCTGCTAGAAGGGCTTTGCCCTCTTGTGTTTTCTTCCATTTTTTAGTTGCCACCAGCCATATTAGTTCCTCCCTCATTGTGCACTTGAAGGCATTCCACAGGGCACCTATGGCTGAGACCATATCTGTGTTATCTTTGAAGTAGTTTTCGGCTGCCTTAGTTATTACTGTAAGAGTCTGTGCTTCTTTCAAGAGGGAGTTATTTATTCTCCATACTCTTTCTTTAGGGACAGAGCTAGGACGTGTAAAGGTTAGGGACACAGGTGCCTGGTCAGAGATCACCTTGGCTGTTATCTTGATCTGTGAGATGGATCCCAGGAGGCTCTGACTCACCATGAAGTAGTCTAGTTTGGAGGAGGAATTGTGTGGTGCTGACCAGAAGGTGTAATCTCAGACTTGGTGGTGGAGAATTCTCCAGACCTCACAGAGGCCCAGGATGTATTGGAGTTCCTTGGCCCCTCTCTGATTGGAGGAGAGGCCTTTTCATGCTGTTCCTGACCTGTTCATTTCGTTATCTGAGACTACATTCCAGTCTCCCCCATTATTGTCGGTTGGTTGCCTAGTGTCATGATCTGGCCAAGTAAGCTAGTGAAGAAGTGAAGATCACGTGAGTTGGGGCCATATATGGACACCAGGATGATCTCCTTTTGGGCCAGCACTCCCTTAGCAATTATGTATCTACCCTCGGGGTCTCCTATTACCACTGTGGTAGAGAACTGGAGGCTTTGTCTCACCAGAATTGCTACTCCTGCCCTTCAAGGGTTAGAACCTGCTGCTAGAACTTGTCCCACTCACTGCCTTCTCCACAGGTCAGCCTGTCTGTTGTTGTAGTATGAGTCTCTTGTAGGAAAGCGATATCCGTGACGAGGGACTGGAGGTATCTATGTACCTGTCTTCTCTTCTATGCTGTTTGTCCCCCTTTGATGTTCCATGAGTGGAGCCTGATGGGTGTGTTAGTCATGTTGGGGGTGGGTGTTGTTGCCATGAAGTATATTTGAGGGGTCAGGTCTGGATGATCCTGATCTGCTGTGGAACTGGCCAAGGATGTGACCGGCCCACAGATGGAGGAAGGCAGCATTTTGTCTGAACCTTTAAAAATCATACTAAAAACAAATAAGCAAACCCTGGATCTTTAATAAAAAAGACACAAAAACAATAACATATATCACTACTATATACAAAACTAGCTAGTACTGGTCAAATCCTTGTGGTTTTAGGCCTTGCTTTAGTTTTGGACCTGAGCAGGGCATCAACCCTGGCTCCCATGTGGGGGAAGCCAATGGGTCTGTGCTATGCAGCTCCATAAGCCAGGTCCATTAGTGGTCTGATCGAGTGGCTACCCACTGCCCTGCCACTCCTGATTGTCTGTTGTATTTCTTCCAGCTGAAGATTGACTGGAGGGGACCACTATGGCCCATCTGGATTCCTGTAGCATTTCCCCATCCCATAGTGCACTGTCTGTGAGGTTTGCATTGTTGGATATTTGGGTGCTTTCAGTCTCCTGGGAGTTTTGTCCCATGTTTCATTCCACCCTCCTTGATTTATCACCTAAAGCTGTGTGGTGTTGCCATTGCAGTGCCCTTTCCATATCTCTGCATGTCTTGGGTCCCCCTTTGTTGAGAGGACCCTGTTTATAGCCCTTGGTTTTTGGGTGTCATGTTGAGGTCCTTGACATGGGTGGGGTGAGGTGTCCCCCCCCCCATGGGTGTTAGTCTGGTCCCTCTCCCCCCACCCAGTTCCTCAGTTATTCGATTGCTGTCTTGTGTTCCTCTCACCCCCCTCCCCTGTCCTCAACCTTCCTTTGGTTTGTTGACTAGGTGAGCATGTTGGGGATGGGAGGAGGTATCAGATCAGGTATCAGAATGCCTCCCATCTGCTCCTGCTGCAGCCTGTTACCCTGGCTTTCTGCATGTCATCAGTAAGTGAAGTCCTCAGTTGTCCCCCTACCCCTTGTCTGTCCAGAGATAATGGCAATATTTTTTTTTGTCCACATTCTGTCTGGTGACCAGCCCTGTCAGCCATTGGGGTATGTACCTTAGACACCCACAAGTCAGGTGCACAGCCGGGATCTGTCAGTGACCCAAATCCCACAAGCATTATGAGCCTGTTGCTAGTGACCCATCCATTTCATATGTGTCGGTCCCTTTAATTTTTTTCCAAGTTCTGCCCTTTCATAACAATTGTCCCATCTGAGTGCCCTCTCTGCTGCCGTCATCCACCAAACCAATTGTAGGGTTCTGTGATTGCCAGTTTGGTGGTTGGTTTCGGTACCCCCCTGAGTGAAACGGCTCCCAGCCCACCCATTCCTCTGCACCCCCCATGCCAGCCACTAGGTTGTTATGTTCTGATCAGTGTAGAGTGGTTCCCAGGCCCCAGTGGATATCAGTTGGGGAGTGGTACTTATTGATCTTAGCTAACCACTGCTTGCAGAGTCCAGGGCCCAGGCAGTCCTGACATCTACTGTGTATAGAAATCCAGCCACAGCCCAGCTCAGGATTGTGCTCAGTCACCGCAGGTGAGGTTTCTTCCATTTAATACACTAGAGGTCTGCTGGTCTTCTAGTTATTAAAAGCATGGGTTTGTACTGTTCTTATGTTGGGTTGCGGCGCTCCAAGTCTGCATTACTTGCTTTTTCTGCTCATATTGGGCTAGCCTCTGAATTCCATACCCTTTCACTCTGGCCCAAGGTCCCCATTTTTTCTGGCCACCCAGTGTACTAGGCAAGTGGCTCTGGGGCCTCCCGGTCTGGGATTTTGGTTGTCTTCAGCCCCCTCATCCATATGTCTCATCATGTAATCTGTGTTAGCTGCTGTGGCCCTGAAGTAGTCACAGATTCCCTCTGCCACTGTGCCCTCAGAAGGCTCCTTTCATTGCACCTGGACCCCATGTTGTGGTGTTGGGGGTCTGAGGGGCACTCTGTGCACATCATCCTACTCTTGATGATCATAGGCACCTTGGTGCCTGGCAATGCAGCAAAGTAAATTAATTGGCTTCCATAACAGAGTAAAAAAACACCGCTGAATCTACCATTCCCTCCGAGTTGCTTCTCATCCACCCCTCTCCCCCTCCCTGTACCCCCGAGCACTTCCGTGTGAGTCTTTCCAGTTGGCGGTAGGTCAATTAATCCATCAGCCATAGCTGTGCATCCTCTTGGGCATCTATTGAAACATTTTCCTTCCTCGCCAAAGTTTTCTTACTGCAAGGAGTCCACTGGGGTGTCCAGAGTGTCCGCTCTGGCAGGAGAGGTTGTCGGGGTCCATCATGAGGATCAAAACAGAGACATTCCTGCAGTATCCAAAGTCCTTGGGCCACCTGATGTTGTTCTCTGTGGTCCTGCATGTGGGTGTGGTGGGGGGGCAGACATTACTGCTCAGTGATCATCTTTCCACTGCCAGCGGGAAAGGAATACCTTGCTGGACAAAGGGTAATAATAAAAATAGGGCTTCGGTGTAGTCCAGTGTCAGTGGCCATACTAGGTCAATGTAAAAACCAGCTAGTGAATAAGGAAAAGTTGATCCCTAGTATTCTGTGGGGTGCAGCAAGCAATCTTCCTGGTGCACCCTTCATGGGCAAGATACAGGAAAAGTCTGACATTGCTGTGCTGAGGCCATCGAAATGTTCAGCTTTTGTGCCCATCAGTCCCTTGATATGTAGAGGTTTCAGGTGGGGTCTCTTTCTGTTACTTGCCGGTGTCTTAATCCAACTTCATCTGGAGTATCAGTTTTGGTAGTTCTTTTTTGGCCATTTCTGCTGAGCCAAATTCCTTTGGCCCCTGATGAGTATGCACTATTGGTCATGCTGGGTATAGCATTCTGTATTTAACCTCTGCTTTCTGTAAGGTTTTTTGATGGGTTTAAATTCTAGCTGTTCATCCCACACCTTTGGAGTTACATCTGTGAAAATAAAAAACAATGTGACCTTGCCAGCGTAGTTCTCCCTTGAGCCACCCCTGTTCCTGGATATGTCTTTTCTCTCTAAAACTGAGGGAGTGGACTATTATAGTCTGTAGGCTGTTGAGTGATCTGAAGGATCAATTGGCACTTTCTATGAAGTAGATTGTGCCTGTTTCTGGAGGGTCCACCACTTTTTGCAGAAACTTCTCAGCGAAGAGGAGTAGGTTCCTGCCTTCTGATTTCTCTGATATTCCCACTAGGACCAGGTTGTTTTTCCATAGCCTTGCCTCCTATTCATCAGCTTTGTCTTCTAGTTTTTCTACTTTTTTCTGTAACTCCTTGATTTGTTTTCTCTCTTTTTGTTGTGCATCCTCTACCGAGCTGATGCACGCCTCTGCGTCCCCGACCCTCATATTCAGTGCTTCCAAAGTTGGCTTAATGGCTTTGATTTCATTTGCTGTCTCTAGTACTGAGAGTTTAATTGTGGCCAGATCCGTGAGTAATGCCTCTAGTCTGTCCAGGAGCAGCTTGGTGATACTGTGTTCTGCCAGTGATTGTGAATCAGGTCCTGGCTTTGGCCATTTGCTCACTGGTGCTTTGTAGTCCTCTGCTGCCACTGTCACTACTTCCACTGCTGCTGGGCTATCCATTGATTGATTTCCTTCTTGTAACCCCCATTGGTGAGCTAGTAGTTTTATGTACTGTATGTAACATGATAAACCCTCTAATTACATTGTATAATATTTGTGATATAAATAAATGTGTATGTGAATGTCTGCTTAGGGAACAGCAGCCAGCAAGTGTAAGAAGGCCTGACCTTTGACCTCAACACAACACTACAGTAGCGGATGGCTGTTTTCCTGCTTTGTTTTAACACATACGGCTTCCTTCCAAATGCCAGATGATAACACATCGTAAACTATTCCTACTTTGATCTGCTAGGTACAAGGTATGCATTTTATAACCCTTGAGGAAAGGGGACATTTTAACAGATTCCTGTTAGCTTTCTCACCTAGAAGAGAGCTGTTGTCAGGATGTGTGTTCTGAGCCACTAAAGGAAATTTTCTGTTCAAAGAGACTGTCATATTCTGATATTGCTAACTTTGTGGATTTACAGCCAGCAGTAAAATGACACCCTTGGATATACTTGGTCAGGTTACAAAATGTATTACCAGACTAACAGTGACCTCATGTGCTGTGACATCACAAGGAGGTGGAGCGATTGACTTTCAGTTTTGCCAAGCATCTGAGGGGATGGGCAGATTTCATCTTGGCACTCAAAAAGAGACTTCATTTCTGGACTCAAATCAAGGTACTTCTGTTAAACATAAGTAATACTCAACTGGAACTTAGCTAGAGTAGACATTTTAAAATATCAGGCATTTTGTTTCTGTAAATTCCAATTTATTTTTGGATGGTAAGCACTGTTATATGTTCTACGGTCCTTGTGTATTTTACTATTTTTTTTATTTGTAGTAAACCTTTTGGTTCCCTTAATCCTACTTGAGTCTTTTCTTTTGCATGTGTAGGCTGAAACAGTATTGGGATTCTGAGAACTGTTAAGGGCTTAAAAGGGTGTGTTACTATCTTACTAAAGGTAAGCATATACCTAGGTCTCAAACTGAGTCATAAGGGTACACTTGTGAACCTGGCTGAGTGCCCACTGAGTGAAGGATTGTACTGCATCCCCCAAAGAGGGTACATATCTGATCCTGTTAACTGGGTGTGCTAGCGAAAATATTCATATTTGACCCCCAGGACTCAAGGCTAGTAGGTGATTCGGACCCAAAACAGACAGGAGGGTTACCCTGTTTGTCTCCTGTTCACACATTGCACTTCAAGGTTTGGCACTGTGGGAGCAGAGGGCCTGACCTTCGGCGTATGTTTGCGATGATTTTATAGGTATGTTTTTCCTGGTGCACATCTTTATTTTTGGCTGAAATAACTGTTTTTCTGTCCTTGAGTAGCGGAGCTGTGGAGAAGGCGACCTAGCTCATCAGACCCATCACGGAACCTGCAGTCCAGCTTTATGCTCCAGACTGGAAAACTGAATACTTGCTCGCTACCCAGCCAACTGAAGTTCATGGTTGCACAGGCAGTGCAGTTTCCCCTCTCCTGACCTCGTTTTCCACACAGGCATCCTGTCCAGCGTTCTTTCTCTTTTTTTTTTTTTTTTTTAAAGCGCCTGTCAAATGTGCCGATTGCAAGTCATGACTGGGCAAACTGAAACTACAGCATCTAAATATGAAAGCTTTTGCTTTCACTAATACTACTCTTAGTCATGGCTTTTGACCACACTGTCACCACTGAGAAACTGCACAATTTGGAGGCGAACTAAAAGAAAGAAAAGGAAAATAATTATTTTAAGCTCACTGTCATGGCTTTCACCAATACTGTTACCACTGAGAAACAGTACAGTTTTTTTGGGGCGCAGACCTAAAAGAAGAAATGGGAATTTTCCAGTTCTGGGGGTGGCGAGATTGTACATTAGGTAAACACCCTCTACTGACTGCCCACTTGTTTCAGAAATATATAAACTGAACCTATTTGTACTGCATAGAATGAGAACTACTTTCTCTCAAGCTGGAACAAAATAGTATAATTAGGCACTCCAGGGTTCTGGGTTGTTGTATGATAAGAGCACTTCCCAGGTGCTGAAGGCTGATTAAAAGTAGTCCCTCAAGCAAAATTACTTTAAAACAAGTATTTGTCAATGCTGAATGTTGTCTTGCTGGCGTTGGCATTGGTACTGCAGGAGTTAGAGAGATGCATAATAGGAATGGCAGTGAAGTGTGGAACTGACGTCAACCCCACTCCACCCTGCAGAGACTGACTGGCACTGAGGTGTGCCTTTGGGTCATCAGCCATAACGGTCATGTCATTTCTTCACACTACCCTGCAGACACCAAGTGTTGAGGTGTGCCTTGGGGTTTTTGGGCTTTACACTCACCTCATTCCATAAGGAAGAACACTGAAATGGGTGCAGTATAGGAGAATGGGGTGAATTTTGGGGCAAAGAGTCCAAAGCACACCTTGATGCCTGTCACTGGCTGCAGGGTGGGGGTGAGGGTGGAATGGCGTGAGCATTACTGTCGACAATCCCAAGTCACACTCGTGATGCCTGTCAGTCCCTATAGGGTAGGGCATTATGGTTAGAAACCCTAACGCCCTTAGCGTTTCTTGATATTTTCACTCCAAGTTTTCAACATGGGCTTTTTGTGACCCCATTGCATGAACAGTGACAGTATCAGTTTGTTAGCCAAAAGGTGACTTTGCACAGCGACTGTGCCATTTGGCGCCACAGGTGCGAAAACACATTTTGAGCAAGATGTGAAAAATGACAACTGTACTGTTCATGAAGAGGTGTAAAAAAGATAATGTTGAAAATCTGGAGTGAAAAATATAACAGTATTGGTGAAGTCACAAGCATGCATAGAAACTGCGCAATGCACACCCATAATGCAATTATTTGGGGAATTTTTTACACCATTGTGTGCCACAGGTGTAAAAACATGTTTTGGGCAGGATGTGAAAAATGACAGCTGTATTGTTCATGAGGCAATGTGCAAAAATGACAATGTTAAAAATCTGGAGTAAAAATATTAAAAATTAGCCAAGTTATGAGCGCGTGTAGAAACTGTGCAACGCACGCTGGTAACGCAGTCACTTTGAGGAATTTATTCACCAAATTTACAACATGGGCTTTTTGGGACCTCTCTTTATGAACACTGTCACTGTGATTTTCTTGCTCTGTCCCAAAGGTTGATTTTGCACAGCGACCGTGCCATTGTGCACCTGATGTATGAAAACACATTTCAGGCCAGATATGAAAAGTGACAGCTGTACTGATCATAAGGAGGTGTGAAAAAATGGCAATGTTGAAAATCTGGAGTGAAAATATTAAACATTATCGATGTTTGGGCTGGCCCGTCAGCGCAGGGGTTGGATTTCCGCTTGCAGTGCTGGCGATCCGGGTTCGGGAATGGACCTGGGTCATTGGAGGGCCAGCCGGGGAGATGGATGGAGCATCCCATGGATGGCTCTCCTACTCCGGGGGAGGGTGGGGTAGTGTCTGGTGCAAGGAGGACCCCTGGCGGAGGCCAGGAGTCACTCATGCTACCTGCGCTCAATACACAGGGAGGCAGGGCAGATGCTGGCATCATTGCACGTCCCTGCTTCCAAGAACAATGGAAAAAAGGAACAGGAGGGGTGGGCCCTCTGTCTCTGTGAAGCCCTTGTGGGGGCTCAAATTAGCCTGCCATCACTGCACTCCCTGACCAGATACTGTCCTGTGGCTCGGATATGGGGATCCGGTGCCATGGCCTGGCCCTCCGGGGGGCAAGCTGGGGGTAACTGGGGAGATAGCAATGGATGGTGGGTGGAAGTCCCAGGGGCTGTGACCAGGGCTGAAACCTGACAGAGGACTCACCAGGATAAAGAGTGGAAAATATAAAAAAAAAAAAAAAAATTCTCGACGTTATGAGCATGAGTGGGAACTACACAATGCATGCTCATAACACAGTCATTTTATGGCATTTGTTCATCAGATTTGCAACATAGTTTTTTTGGGAGCCCGCCTCATGAATTGTGACACTGTCGTTTCATTAATTGGTCCTGAAAGGTGATTCCGCGCAGTGCCCACAAAATCACATTTCGGGACCGAATAATGAAATGATAGTGACTGAGTTCATGAGGTGGGGTCCCAAGAACCCCATGTTGAAAATGTGGGACCAAAACTCCCAAAAATGGCCAAGATATCTCCTTAAATTGCCCCCCCCCCATTTATGCCAATATACAGCCTACCGGCATTTATTGAGTTTGCAGTCAGCTTTGAAGAGTGCAGATGTGTTTCTGGTCTATCAAAGATCATCACGCTGGACTCTGGAAGTAAGTATGGGGTAAGGGGGTGCAGGGATGAGTGGTGCGCAGAGGGTGGGTGCAGGTTGGGGAAGGGGGCACCAGAGACAGCGAGGGACCGTTTTCTGTTTTTACAGGGAAAAAAATGACAATGCGGGATGCTTTTGGCACACTGGGATGGGCTCCCAATGTGCCACCTGGGTGTTTGTTGGCAGAGAGGCTGGAGCCAACAGGATTGGGCACCCCATCGGCCCACACATGTGTGCCTAGGGGCGTGGCTGAGGTGGGCACCCCCTCGGCACACACAAATAAGAGGGGTACATTATGCCAATGGGGATTGGGCTACCTTGCCGGCAACAAACTGGGGATGGAGCATGCCAACAGGGCATGGGCACCCTTGATATCAGCTTTTATGGAGACTGTGAGAGGTGGATGGCGACAGCTGCCGCCGTGCTTACTGAAATGTTACACCAGGCAAGGCATGCCCTGCAGTGACAGGTGGCTCCCTCATTGCAGCAGCAAATTCATTTCAAGTTGGTGGCATGCTTTTGAACTGCTGTCACAGTTAGGTCATGCTACAGAGCCCAGTCGGAAAAGCAGTGGTGCCACTGGCCAGAACATGACCACACCTCCAAAATCTGCTATTCCAAGCTACCACAATATGTTGCTCGCACATGCGCAAGACAACATAAAAAACATCCTGAGTAAATAATAAGGGCAAACACATGTTCATTGCTCTACACAACTTCAAAAACAATGTCCATCACAAAAGTCTAGTTTGCCGTATTTATAACAAAGGTGTATTAATTCATATATATTTTTCAGTAACGTAACTACAGGTCAGAAACATAGAAAAGTGTTGGCAGAAAAGGACTCCATTGGGCTATCTAGTCTGTCCCTATCCCTTCCCCATTTGTGTTTCAGTTCCTTTCACCCTATTTCCCACCCCAGGGCCCACCCCACAAGTAGCTACCTCTCCCCTTCCCCTCCATGTACTTGTCCCTCCTTTTACTGCTTAATCCCATGCCGTCTTGAACTTCCCCACTGATTTTGCATCCATTACTTCCTCCAGTAGTTTTTTCCATGGGCCCCCACCATCTCTGTAAAGAAGTGTCCCGTCTATTTCAGAATTAACACTTATAGCTGTTCCCCACTTCATGACAGGGTCAACAACTATGGTGTGCAAATATGTCCGCATTTATAGAAAAACTAAGTTGAACTGGCAATCCAATGTACTTTTATCTTCTTTTTATTTAGAAGCCATAATGGCAGTGGCTAATATGGATATAGTGGCTATTATCTAGTCATGGTGCACTGAAAACCATGACTGGGACATGGCCATACCAGGCTACACTCTGTTCAGGAAGGACAGGGTGGGGAAGAAAGGAGGGGGCATGGTGCTTTACATGAAAGAAAACGTAAAGGTAACAGATACAGGGCTACAGGGGGAGGCTGAGGTACTGGGGGTCACCCTGGAAAAGATGAACAGAGACCTTGTTCACATTGCTGTGATCTAAAGACCTCCATCATTGGGTGAGTAGTTAGATAAGGTACTGGTAGAAACCAATGGCAGGATGGCAGAAAAGGGGGAAGTGCTGCAGATGGGGGGATTGTAATCTCCCAGATGTTGACTGGAGCATCCCAGACGTGGCTTCAAATAGAAGTAGAGACATCCTGGACTCACCACAAGGGGCATTTTTCAGGCAGCTAATCAGTGAACAAACAGGTAATGGGACAATTCTGGACCTAGTACTCAGTAACAGGGACAGTGTTGTGGACTTCAAAGTGGGAGACCACCTAGGGACCAGTGATCATTGCACTGTGTGGTTCACTATAAGGATGGCTGCAGAATCAAATCACACAAGGGAGAGAGTCATGGATCTCAGGAAAGCAGATTTTATAAAGATCGGTGAATGCCTCAAGAATGAACTGGCATGTGGGGAGAAACAGGTGGGGTGGAAGAGCAGTGGGTGAAGATGAAAGGGGCATAATAAAGACAACAAACTCATGCATCAAACAAGCCAGTAAGAGGGAAAGGAGACCACTTTGTTTCTCAAAAGAGGTAGCAAAAAGTGGCATTCAGAAAATACAAGGAAACTCAGAGGAAGGAAGATAAAGTGTGTCAGGAGAAACAGAAGGAAGCAGGGATGGGCAGTTAGAGCAAAGCCACAAACAGAAAAGAAAATAACCCATGAAGTAACGAAAGGGGACAAAATATTTTTTTAGGTATATAAGTGAAACAGTGAAGATCAGAGGCGTGATTGTAAGGTTAAGAAAGGATGAGGGGAATCTTGCTGAGGAGGATGAGAAAAAGGCAGACATCCTGTACAAATATTTTTGTTCAGTGTTCACAGTGGAGGAAGAAAGTTATGGGCCACAAAAAAGTAAAAGGAACTCTGTAGAAAGAGAGGTAGACACAAATTCTGTCTCAATAGAGAGGGTCCTAAGGGGCCTTGCTAATCTGAAGGTGGAGAAAGCAATGGGACCAGATAGAGTGCATTCTAGGCTATTGAGAGGGAGCTCAGGGAGGTACTGGCTACACCTTTGGCAGTACATTTCAACTGCTCACTCAAAACAGGTGTGGTCACCCAGGAGGTGGTAGAGTAGTGGTATCCATTCATCCTCCCTCTCCGAGGTGGCAAGCATCGTAGCGGACACTCTGCTCATCTTCCCCCAGTGATCCCTCTGGCAACCTGGGCTCATTCTCAAACCTGGGTCACCAGCATCACAGGCAGTAGCCTCCACCGGCTTTAGGCTGTGCCCACTAGTGGTAATTTTCCCAAGGCTGAAGAGGCTCTTAGTGCCCACCCTCTTTATACCCTTCAGGTACTCTAAGGTCTCAATAATGCCCTCCCTCTCCCTAATTTCCATCTCAATCCCTGGTTTCACTCTCACCGGGCAAGATCACTCTAAAAAAGTCGGTACCATTACTATCTACCTCTCCTCCTCTATTTAGTCCTCCACTGTGCTTTCAGTGTCTTCTCCTGCAGCCTATGAATTCATTGTACTGAAACTCATCCTCCCTTACTCTCTCCCAATCTGTGTGGCTGGCGTCTGCTGTTGCCCTGGTTTATCTCCTCTTATCACTGAACGCCTGTCTACTATTACTGCACTTGTCCTGTGTGACATTAATATTAACTACCTCTCCCCACCCAGCTCAAAATTCTGTCTAAACATACAGTCCATGCATCTTACCCAATTTCTCTCAACCCCGACCCGGCTAAACCTGAAATCCCACACCCACTCCCTCTTGGACTGGGTCCTCCCCGACCATCACACTGAAGCACTGATGTTGGCACTCTTCCCAATGCACTCAGTGACTACCATATGGTTTACTGTGTGCGCAAAATTCACTACCCTAAATCTCCCACTAAAACTATCCAAATCTGATCTTTCAGGTCTCTTGACCGATCCTCCCTTCATGTTGACCTACAGTCCACTGACTGGTCCCCAATGGCAATGCCATTGAATATTTCCACACCAAATTTATTCAGATATGGGATCAGCATGCCCCACTACACAAAACCAGGGTCAGAGGCTTACACCTCCCCTGGGTCTTAGCTGAACTCCTGGCCTGCCAGCCATGACCTGACTTGGAAATCATTTAAATTATCATGTTCCCCTGCAGAACTGCAGAGGTACTGCTTCTTGAGAAATTCCTTCACCAGGGTCACAAAGTTGGCCAAAGCTGAGTTTTTCACGTCTGTTTTCCAAAGAAATTTAAGTCATCCCTCAAAATTCTGGAAAGTCATCCAAGGCCTAATATCCTCCTCTCCTCAGTCCCCCCACTCTAAATTTAGGACCCTCCTCAACCTCAGACCCATCATCTGTGTCTGCTGCCTTAAACTCTTATTTCATCACCTGTGTGTCTGCCTTCCTATCCTCCATCAACTTCCCTCCCCCTTTTCCTTCCCCTCCTCCTTGTCTCCTTTCTTCTTCTCACCTGTATCTCCTTCCTCCACTCTGAAGCCCTCCTAGCCCTCAACCCTTGCTATATCAGTATCCCTGATGGGCTTGACCCCAAGCTTCTGTATCTCTCCTGCCCCATCAATTGCTGTTCCTCTTGCCAACTTACTAAACCTCTTCTTCTCTCTGGCCTCAGTTCCTTCATCCTGGAAGCACGCTACCATCATTCCACTTTACAAAGGTGGTGACTCCACCTCTTCTGGAAACATCTGCCCCCCCACCCTCTCCAGACTCCAAGAACACATAGTTCTATCACAACTCTCTCCTTTCCTTGACTCCTCATCCAGTCTTTACCCCTTTCCAGCTTGGTCTTCGAAAACACCACTCCACCACCTCATCCCTCTTTCAGCTTACAGAGTTAATACACTCGGCCATGGACAAGGGCCTTCTCACTGCCTCCGTTTTTGTCAGTCTTGCTAAAGCATCTGACATGGTCTCTCATTCTCTCCTTGTCACAAACTCGGTTCAGCTGACTTTCTGTCCCACCATCCAATTATTCAGCTCCTTCCTCACAGGTGGAACCCAATCTGTGAGGCTTATGTCTCATATCCCCCTCCTCCCAATTACCACTGGCATCCCTAAGGCTCCGTACTTGGGCCACTCTTATTTTCCATTTTTCTTAACAACCTCCCCTCTGCCTGCTCATCTGCATCCATACACATGAACACAGATGACATCGCCCTTTTTGTCTCTGGCTCTTCATCAGCTGAGCTTATGGTGAAGCTTCAGACCAATTTTGGCTCTGTCCAACTATGGTTCCAGTCTAATCAACTATCACTTGATGCCAAAATAGATGGTTTCTATGTGCTTTGGCACTAGACTTAGGCTATCCAAATTCTTGTTCCTCCCTTCCTTGCTGGAGTCCCTATAGGAGATGTGCCTACTTTCAAATAGTTGGGTGTCTGTGTTGACCATCCCCTCCAGTTCTACCAGCACATACATGCAATTCATAAAAAGCTCCATTCTAAGCAAGGTGCCTTTTATAGGCATTAAAGCTGCATCCTCCCTGTCCACCGTGCCATTCTTACTAAGATGATTCTCCCCATCTTTGATTATGGAGATCTTGTCTATGGCGCTGCCACTAAATCCTCCCTGGCCAGACTGGACCCTCTTTTCCACTCCTTCTGCTGATTCACTTTCAACAGCTCTTCCTGTACCCACCACTGTACCCTCTACTCTTCTCTTTCCCTCCCTCCCTTTTCTTGAGGATTGCTGTCTGTCCCACATTGCCGCATTTACCTCAAAATTCTGGCTATTCTCTCTACCACCTATCTTGACTATAGGAGGCAGTATAACATAGTGGTTAAGAGCACTGAGCTACAAACCTGGAAACCTGGGTTTGAATCCCATCATCTCCTACTTGCGTACTGTGTGACCCTGAGCAAGTCACTTAATTTCCATGTACTCCCAGGTCACATGTAGAAAAAATCTCCAGCTTAGTGTGCCTTTCCTGGTTAAACAATTTCCTCTTTCCCATGACTCCCTGCCACCCCTTCCTTTTATTCTCTTTGTAACACTGGGTTTCATTCACTCAATCTCCCCCCACCACCAAAAAAACTCTCACTGGCCAATCTGCATTCTATTTCCGCTTTAATAAATTCTGGAATTCCCTCCCCTTAAACATTTGCTCTGCTCCCTCTAAATCCTCCCTCATTTATCTTCTCCATGCTCGCACCTACCCCTTCTGCCATTATCATTAATGTGCCAGGCCATTGCTTCTCTTTGCTGCAGAATGCAATTGTGCTATAACAGCTGTCATTGTTATCCTGCTCTTATTCATAGTGTCACTAACTGCAGACAGTGTATATTGCACTTGTATTTATGTTGTTATTATGATATGGCTACTTTGATGCAACTGTATTCACACATAATGTATTTAACTGTTTTTCTCTGTAATATTGTATGTTATATTTCAAAATGTACTCTCTGCATGCTTCATTGTTTGTGCCATCCTTTATTTATATTGTACCCACTTCCCCTTCCCCCAGGACACATCTGGAAATGAGCTATTTAAGCTCAGTATGTTTTTTTTTCCCCTGGTGAGATGCTTTTAATAAATAACTGAATAATTTCCACGAGAGTACATGTTGAGCCCCCTGAGCCTCTCCTCATAGGTACTGACCTGCTGACCCTGGATCATCTTAGTTGCCCTTCTGTGGACCGTTTTCAGTAAGTTGATGTCCTTCTTAAGATATGGGCACCAATACTGCAACTGTACTTTGAGTGCAGTTTTACTAGTGACTGTACAGTGGCAGAATGACCTCTGCCTTTCTGCTGATAATTCCCATTGCTATGCAGCCCAACATCCAATTTGCTTTGGCTGTTGCTCTCCTGTAGTGTGCCGAATGTTTCAGGTCACTCATGATAATTACTACCAGGTCCTTTTCTTCCTCTGACCTGGTTACCCGCACATCACCCAGACAGTACTTGGTCCCTTTATTCCGTGCTCCCAAGTTCATATCATTACACTTTTTAGTGTAACCCCAGTTTCCAAATGCCAGACCACTGTTCTAGCCTAGCCAGGTTCTCCCAGAGTTCCTGTCTCTCCTCCTCCATATCCACCCTCCTACAGAGGTTGGTATTGTTTGAGAACAGAAGAATGTTACACTTAATCCCACCTGCAGTGTCACTTATGAAGATGTTAAACAACACCAGACCAAGCACTGGGCCCTGTGTGACCATACTGGTCACAGGCCTAGCTTCTGACAATTCACGCTCGACTACCACCTTTAGGCTTCTATCCTGCAACCAGCTTCTGATCCATCCCACTAGCGTAGCCACATATTCTCAGGTCTTCCAGCTTGCTGAATGGTCTGCCACGAGACACCAAGTGGATGGCCTTGCTGAAGTTCAGATATAGGATATTAACCACTTGGCTCTTGTCCACAGTCCTACTGACCCAGTTAAGTAAGTCAGTTAGGTTGGCAGGACCTCCCTGACACAAACACATGCTATCTCATGTCCTGGAGACCATCTTCCTCCAGAAATCTCACCAGTCTCTCTTTCAGGATGATTTCCATCAGTTTGCCCACTACTGAGGTCAGGTTGACTGACCTGTAGTTCCCTGGTTCATTGCTCAACCCACTTTTATGGAGAGGCACTACACACCCAGTTCTCCAGTCCTGGGGCATGATCCCAACTCCAGAGAAGTGTTAAACAGGTCTGCCAGGGGACCCACCAGAATCAACAATAGTTCTCTTAGGACTCTTGTATCACCGAAGTGTGAATAGTACTTTTGGCTGCTGTCTCTAGGGTGACCCACAGCACCTCCAACTCCTCCTTCCCCACCTGGTTCCCTTGCATTTCCATTGTTTTGATGCCCTTTTTCACATACAGCACAACTCTTCCACCCTTCCTCCCTTCCCTATCTTTCCAGAACTGAACGTAGCCTGGTAGGGCCGTGTCCCAGTCATGGCTTCATGTGTAGCGTTACCCAGTAATGGCCACAATATTCAGTTCTGCATCTACCATGATAGCCTCCATGTCTGGAATTTTATTTCCAAAACTTCTTGCATTTGCATACATAGTCTTCCACATCTTGTTTCAGCTCTGCCTTCAACCCCCCCCTACTTGTGCCTCACCTCATTTTCCCCCTCCTTATATTAAGTACAGTTACATAAGATCTTACCATAACAGTAGCTCTTTGAGAGAGATTCCTTCAGTAGGTCATCACATATAGGACTAGTGCCATCTGGTGTCTGGGCCGCACGGGAGACTATTCCAGCAATACCTGATGGGGGACCTCCCACCCGATGTCATGTGACTGACGTCAGCATGACCCTATGTAGTGGGGGGTCCCCACACCTGCCCTTCAGCTCTTCCACCTGGAAGAGGCCTGACAGCAGGAGGAAACAGAGTCTGGAGTCCCTAAATAAAAAAGGGGGAAGGAGGAAGGGGAAAATATGACCTACTGAAGGAACCTCTCTTGAAGATCTACTGTTACAGTAAGTTCTTAAATAACTGTACTACCTTACTTCGAGAGGGTTCCTTCAGTTCCATCACATACAGGACTGAATCCCAAGCAGTCCCTCCTAGGAAAGACCAAGAGAAATATGGGAGGAGGAAAAACTCCAACAACAAAAGAAAATACAGAGAGGAACCAGCCTAGGACAAAAGGCCATGCAGCACAGCTAGGCTGAAACCTGCCTCTGCCTAGAAGCAATGTCCAGACTGTAATGCTTGATAAAGGTATGGACAGAACTCCAAGTGGCAGCTGCACAAATATCTGCCACAGACATGTTACGCAAAAAGGCTGCAGAAGCAGCCATGCCCCTGGTAGAATGACCTTTGACAGCCCCTGGCAGATGCTTATCATACTTCTGGTAGCAGAAGCAGATGCAATTGTTCAACCATTTGGATAGGCCCTGTTTAGAAACAACCTTGCCCAAGGATTTGAGAGTGAAGGAAAGAAAGAGTTGGTCATCCTTACAAAATTATTTGGTATGGTGAGTATAACAGTGGAGGATACAATGCGTATACATAATGTGCAGAAGTGCCTCACCTTGATTCACAGGGGATGGAAAGAAAACTGGGAGTTCCACTGATTGGTTGTGTGTGACCTCAGACACCACCTTGGGTAGGAACTTAGGATTTGTCCTTAGGACCATTCAGTCCCTATGGAAAATTAAATAAGGCTCTTTACACACTAGAGCCTGAAGCTCTGAAATCCTTCGAGCAGAAGTAACTGCAACTAAAAATAACGCTTTCCAAGACAGGAGGAGTAAATCACAGCTCATCGCTGGTTTAAAAGGCAGGAGAGTGAGCTTCTCCAAAACAAAATTTAAATCCCAAGGTGGGTAGGGCTGCGGATGGGGGTGTTTCAGATGGTGAATCCCTTTCAGAAAGGTTTTGGAGACTTCCAACTGAACCAGAGGTTTACCATTCACCAGCTCATGGTATGCCGAGATAGCGGAGAGGTGAACCTTCAAAGACAAATAAGAAAGGCTCGAATCTGAATAATGGAGGAGGTATTCCATGACGTGGGGCAGAGCAGGAAAAGGGGTTCCAATCTTTGGAAGCCACCCAAATGGAAAAACTCTTCCACT
This sequence comes from Neoceratodus forsteri, assembly GCA_016271365.2. Classification (NCBI taxonomy): domain Eukaryota; kingdom Metazoa; phylum Chordata; order Ceratodontiformes; family Ceratodontidae; genus Neoceratodus; species Neoceratodus forsteri. The sequence goes on along the minus strand of CM028133.1, from coordinate 62,835,729 downwards.
TCATAGCATAAGTGGAGCAGGTAGAAGGCTTCCTATCCTCAACAAGAACTTGAGCGACTTGAGTGGAAACCCTGGAGCGAAGATCACTATACCTGCAGGAGCCATACATGCATGTGCAGGGTCCGGAGTCCCAGATGCATGAGCTGACCCTGATTCTGTATCAAAAGGTCATGTGTCAACGGAAGTGGAACCGGTGGTTCCTCTGCTAACTGCTGCAGGAGCAGGAACAAAACCTGTCTCGGCCCGAGGGGGATGATGAGAATCATTCATGCCTTCTCTGCCTGGAGCTTGAGTATAACCCTCTGGAGAATGGGAAATGGAGGAAAGGTGTACAAAAATGTCCCTGTCCAAGAGAGACAGTATGTTGTGCCAGAAAGTACCATGCCCTGGAACGAGCGAGCAAAAACTGTGAAGTTTTGCGTTGTAGTCTGAAGTGAATAGGTCTAGTTCCGGATGCCCCCACCTTAGGAAGAGAGACTCTGACACTTCCTGACTTAGTTCCCATTCATGACTGAGGGTCTGAGATCTGCTGAGACTGTCTGCCAGGAAGTTTTGAACTCCCAGAATGTGCTGGACTGCCCAGTTCCACACTCTCATTGCCTCCCTCCAAAGGGGGTATGAATGAGTTCCTCCTTGTTTGTTGATGTACCAGACTACTGACATATTGTCCATCTGGACAAGCAGCGATCCCCAGGGAAGAAGAGTCTGGAACACTTGTAAAGCATACAAGACCACTCTAATTTCCAAGATGTTGATGTGCAATGACAGCTTGGTGTTCTCCTAAATGTGCACCCCATCCCAAATTCGAGGCATCTGTTGTCAGAGATATCAACGGGGCTGGCCTCCTGAAGGGGAGACCCAAGGAAAGATTGCAGGGATCCATCCACCAGTTTAGGTCTCTCTGAACCACAGACACCACAACAGGATGATCCTGGTCATCCAGGAGTTGATCCCATTGCACCAGCAAGGACCACTGAGAGATTCTCATGTGAAGCCTTACCAGAGGAATGGTTGGGATGGAGGCCTCCATCAGGCCAAGCAATTGGAGGATCTCCTGGGCTGGGATGTTCCTGGCCGAAGCCACTAAGGAAACCTGATGGATAAGCGTCTCCATCCTGTCTGGGGTAAGGAAGGCTCTGCTCTGGATAGTGTCCAGGACCACCCCAATGAACTGTAGTCTCTAGACTGGGACAAGGGTTGACTTGAGGATATTGACAGAAATCCCCAGTCTGGTAAACAAGTCCAGAATAGAAGTCAGAACCTCTGTGAGAGCTTCCCCGGATGAGGCTAAAATCAGCCAATCATTCAGTTAAGGGATAACCGCTATGCCCAGGCGCTGAAGGAGAGCCACCACCACCACAAGGCACTTGATAAAAACCCAAGGTGCTGAAGAAAGGCCAAAGGGGAGGGCCTGAAACTGGAAGTGCTCCCCCTGGAAACAAAACTGCAGGAACCTGTGGTGGTTGGGGAAGATCGGAATTTGCAGGTTATATCCTGCATATCCAGGGCACAAAGCCACTGGTTCTCTAGGAGGAGAGGGAGTAGGCTTTGAAGAGTCAGCATATGGAACTTTTTGTACTTGATGAACAGATTGAGACTGTTCAAGTCAAAAATGTGTCACAGGTCGCCAGTCTTTTTTGGAACCAAGAAAAAGTGGAAGTAGAACCCCCTTCCTCTTTGCTGGAGGAGCACACTCTCTATGGCTTCTTTGAGCAAGAGAGTTTGAATTTCTTCTCTGACGAGAAGAGCCTGGTCTTGAGAATAGGCCAACCTTTCTGGAGGAGACTCTGGAGGGATCTCCAGAAACTCTATGGTGTGACCTAAGGACACCAGTTGCAGGACCCATGCATCAGAGGTAATGCTCTGCCACTCTTGTTCATGGCATGCAAACCTCCCCCCACCAGCCCCTCACACTGAGGCTGAGGAGGGGGTGGGGCAAGGGAGTCAGGAGGTGGCAGGACTGGCAGGGGGAGGACTCCCTGAATGTCTCTGGTTCTTGGAGGTGGGAGGAGTGGTAGCATCCGTGGACTTATGCTTGCCCTGGCACTGTGCCAGGGCTTGCTTCCTCTGCCTCCAGGTCCTTTTCCAAAAGGGCTGCTGTTGCTGGGTGCCCAATCAGTAATGGACCTCACTGACCTCAGGGCCTGACCTCGGTCCTGTAGGTTGATGATGATATTTTTGGTGTCTCCACCAAAAAGCACCAAGCCCTGAAAGGAGGCATCCTGATTCGCAGTCTGGACCTCGTTGGTGAGGTCAGAGATGTGAAGCCAGGCCTGTCGTCAAAGTGAGACAGCAGTCGCTGAGGCATGGGCTACAGAATCGATGGAGTCATATGTAGCCCGCAACGCATGACTGCAAGAGATCCAGGATGGGTGGAGATCCTTGGTGAGCTCCTCCTCCTTAAGGTCATAAGGGTCCATAGCTTGGACTCTGGCCTCGAGCCTGGCCAAGGTAGCTTTCTGGTGAGTCACCATATGGGCCATATAATTAAGGGACCACAGCACACATGTGTCTGATGAGAAGACCTTCTTCCTGAACTGGTCCATCTGCCTCGACTCCTTGTCAGGAGTAGAGGTGCTCATGTGCTTAAGTGCAGAGGAGCCATCATGAGCAGCTGAAATCATGATGGAGTCTGCCTTCGGATGCAGATTAAGGAAAGAGGCATCCTTAGGCACCCGGTAGATCCTGTCCACTCTTAGGGACAGCAGGGATTAAGTGAGGCATCTGCCAGACTGTGGTGGTGAGGTCTTGGTGAGGTCAGAACCATGGAGGAACAGGGATCAGAGACAGAGATTCAAGGTCCAGATGTTTGGCGAGTTTCAGGTGCATTGGATCCTGTTCCTCTGACTCCCAGTCAAAGTGGCTTTCGATGGACCTCAAGAGGTCTGAAAAGGAAGGATTCTCCAGAGGGGATTTGGGAGAAACATTGCCCTTAGGGACCTGAGATTCGTGATCCGAGGTCTCCTCCGATGACTCATCATCCTCATCATCTCCCACATCCAGATGGTCTCCAAGATCCGGGAGGATGATGTCCTTTAGTGTGGTCCCCATGATGTGAAGGGTAGAACAGGATGAACTACCTGGGGACGGGGACCTAGGAGAGTGGGGAAGGAGTCTGCTCTTTAGGTCCATCACCAACTCTTTGCTCACCTCCTGCCACCAAAACTGAATGAAAGCCTCGAAGTCCAGTTGGGTCGGAGTGGGTAGAGGAGGACGGGGAGGAGGATGAGGAGGGATAACTGGGGGAGGAGGGTAATGATACCCCTGGTATCCAGGATAGCCATAACCCAGGTATGGAGTGTATCCAGGAAAATATTGTCCTGCCTTGCTCCAATCCTGAGGAGGACCAGCTGGCGGATGGTCCGCAGGATACCCCAAGGGGAAATGTGGGACTGTCCAGGGCCAAGAATAAAGACCCAACGTCAGGTCTGATGGTGGAGGTACCCATGTAGGGCCTGCCGTCATGTAAATCACTGGCAGGTCCGGCATAGGGGTAGCCATCATCGGGACTGCCATTGTCAGAGCCGGCACCACTCGATCTGGCACCGGAAAAGGGTCCAATGTCAGAAGAGCCAGCATTGGGACCTGATGGAAGGGCTTTATGTGGCATAGGAGCCAGCGGAGGAGGCAGATGAATGGGGCCTGGCTCAGAGACCGTCGTTGAAGGGTCTGGCATAGGCGATGGTCGCACAGGATCTGACAGAGGGATGGTGTCCGAAACAGGCACCGGAGCTGGAACATTCCTGCCAGAAGGGATAGGAGGGGCCTCTGGAGTAAGGCCAGATGGCTGAGGAGGGATCTCCATCCCGGTGACCCCATCAGGGGAGTGAGAGATGGACCCAGAAGTGTGTACACAGTCTAGGGGCCCCGCACTGTCATCACCTGGGATAGTGGTGGAAGAAGATGAGGCTACCAGTGATGGAGAGGGTCAGTCTCCCCTGGGCTCATCCAGATGTCAAGTGTGCTGCCGTTAGGCCCTGATGGGAGAGCCACATCTGAGCCCCCACTGGAGGTGGTCGACTGACCAGATGGAGCTGGGTGAGACGGGGAGGAACCCCCACCCAACTTAATGGCTAAGGCAGGGTGGGTCCCCGAAGGCTGGGGAGCCAACTTACCAGTGGCTGGGCAGTCCCCAGAGGAGCTGGGGTCTGACTTACTCATGGTGGAGGCTTTGCCAGGCTTACCTGGTCTCCTGCTGCCAATTTCTCCTTTGACGGGGCTGGGAAGAGGCCTTGCTAGTAGAGGGTCTAGAGGCTTTGGCCTGGGAACTCTCCATGGAGCAGTCCCACTCCCTGTGCTTCTCTTTCCAATGTTTTGAAGGGGAAGACCAAGAAGAATCACAAATATGCTCCATTTGTTTCTCTAGAGATGCCAGTTGGGTCTTCAAGAGATGGGCCTCCAGAGCCTGCTGCCTCCTTTTGCGCATGGCTTGGTTAAAAGGCTGGCAGTCTGGGCAGGATGAAGTAGGATGCTCCAGGCCCAAACAAATCATGCAGTTCCCGTGTTCATCTTTATGTGGGATTTGAGTGCCACACGACTGACACTTCTTCTTCAGAGAAAACATAGAATGTCAGATCAAAAATACAAGGAATTATTTGGTATACCAAAGGAAAAAACTTTCTGCAACGATCGCTGAGTGAGTCTACCAATGCAACTGACATAAGGTGATGGCAGGAAAGAACTGGAGGGTGGGCATGGGGACTGCCCACTACATAGGGTCACGCTGATGTCAGTCACGTGATGTCAGGTGGGCAGTCCTCCATCAGGTATTGCTGGAAAGTCTGCGGTGTGGACCAGACGCCAGATGGCACTAGTCCTATATGTGATGACCTACTGAAGAAATCCTCTCAAACTAAGATCTTTTGTTCCCATCCCTTTGGTCCTCTACTACTCTGCTGCTTCCTTTAACCTGCACCCTGGAGGAGTTTCCTTCTTTTTGTTCCTACTCTTCAGTCGGGGGGGGGAATTTATGCCTTCCTTTGTCTTTCTGCCTCCCCTCTCAGCTACTTTTAATGTTCAAAGTATCCTTTAAACTGTTCACCGAGGCCTGAGGCTCCCCTCCCAGATGGATGCAGGCCATCATCCCTGTATAGACTCGTATCCCTCCAGGTTCATCTCTAGTACCCAATGATGCTGGATCCCTCCTCTCTGCTCCATTCCTTCTACCATTAGTTGAAGCTCCTGGTGCAGAGTACCCTATCCTCCCCTTGGCCGTAGATGTTTAGCACCTTGAGGAATGCCACTGTGCTTGCTGCTTGATTAAGGCCCCTCCCATTCCCTGAACTCAGCCTGCACAATGCCAACCCCATCCCCTGCTAGGTCATTCATCCCCAGGTGGACAGTGACATCCAGCTCCTCCATGCTGCCCTAGCGATCCTTAGAATCCTCTGTGCAACCTTCAAGTTGTGGCACCAGGTAGGCACCTAACCTCCCTGTCTCCCCCTTCCTGTGTCAAAATTTACCTCCCTAACAATCGAGTCCCCCATCAAAAGCTGCTTCCTCCTCTGTTAGGGTCCTTTCCTTTCCACCGTGGGTCCTCATCTTTGGAGGACCCCCATGTCCTCCTTTGCCACTGCTTAGGGTGGCTCCTCTCTGCAGTCCCATCCTGGTGGAACTGTGAAGGAACTCTGTGGTGGCACAGGCTGAGGATTGTGCCCCTGATCTGCCACCTTCACCCTTCTGGAGTCTATTATGGTCAAGCCAGCCCACCTTTTCCTAGACAACCTCTTGAGCAATGGCAGTAGACTCCACTGCCAGGGGTGGGGCAAGAAGACCTCTGGATCCTAACCAGCTCTGTCTGTGAACCAGCAACCTCCTCCCTCAACCCAGAGAGGTGCGTGCAGATAGGGCAGCACTTCAGTCTTTAGAATGTTTCCCAGAATACAGCAGTTCTGTATCCACTGCACTGCACACCTCCCATAATTGACTTTATGCATCACTATCTACTGCTTTCAAATGTACCTTGCCCCTGTTGTTCCTTCTTCTTTTCCTTTCCCACCTCCATCCTCTATCAGTATTATTTTATCACCCAACCCTAGAAAGGATGTTACTTGGGTACTAGGTCAATATGCTGTTTGAAATATGGTGAAAACAAAACCAAGCAACAGATAGCACACAGGGGAATAGAGCTACAGGGTACAAAATATCACAAGGATGAAATGGTGCAGGTGCAGTTTTGTACCCTGCAGCTAATGGCAGGGAGGTAGTGATACGGAGGGTAAGTGCTTTGCTGTGGGGGTGGTCCACTGAGCAGCTGCCATGGCTTACAAGGATCAGTTGACGGCAGTGGAGGGAAGTGGTGCATCTGTGTGCAGGGGCTCAGATCCTGGTCCCAGACAAGTAGTGTGCTTTTTGTATTTTATTTTTTGGTTGGTGTTTACACAGTTTATTTAAGGTAGAAGAATGCCATATGACCCATCGAGTCTCACCCCCCCCCACACACACACCTTGTGGGACATTCACAGTTTTCCTATTTCTGCAAATATTTATCCAAATTGTTTTTAAATTGTTCAGAAGTGACTGAGTTAACCAAGGCTTGTGGCAATTTATTCCATTGTTCAGTTGATCTTATGGAAAATAAATATTTTCATTTATTCTTTAGTGCTCTTGGTAGGAAGAGCTGGAGTTTATTGCATTGAAGTTTAGTTGGTTTGGTAGCATATTTTATTCCACATTCCTGCATTAGATGGCCATCTTGAAGTATCTTATAAAGAAGCAACGAGTCTTCTCTCATATGCCTAACCTCCAATGAGTACAGGTTCAGCTCTTTACATCTGGCCTCGTAATGTAAGTTTTTCAGTCTTGGAATTATTTTTGTTGTTTTTCTCTGAATGCCCTCTAACAGTTTCTTATCCTTAGTCATATATGGTGCCCAAAATGCTGCTCCATAATATAAATGAGGTCTTATACATGAATTATATAGTGCAAGGACACATGGTTCCTGTCTACTGATAAATGATTTTTTGATGGAATTCAGGATGTAATTTGCCCTAATAACAATTTGTCTACCATGGTTACCTGGAAGTAATTGGTTGTTAATCAAGAAACCTAGATTTTTTTCTGATGTAACTTCATTTAGCAGTTTATTATTGAGATAATAATCAGCATTTAAATTTTGTTGACCTAAATGCATTACTACACCTTTATCCTCATTAAAGGACATATTATTATTGTTTTGCCCACTTCTCCAGTATTACAATGTCCATTTGTAAAGATAGGATCTTGTTACTACAGTATTATCCACTTCTCCACTGATTTTAGTATCATCGGCAAATTTGCTGTTATTGCAAGTGGTTCCCTTGTTTAGGTCAGCTATGTATATACCAAAAAGAACTGGACCCAGAACAGATCCCTATGGCACTCCGCTTAACACTTGGGTAGGATTAGATAGAACATTATGTATTCTAACAACCTGTTTTCTTTTGGTTAACCAATCAGCTATCCAACCCATGAAATATGGATCCAATTTGATTTCAACCAGTTTTTTAATCAAGTTATAATGTGAGACCTTATCAAAGGCCTTTTTAAAGGGTAGATATACTATGTTGACTGGTGCTGCCCAATCCAATGAACTACTGATGGATTCATTGAAAGTGATCAGGTTAGTAGTACATGACATTCCCTTAACAAATCCATGCTGTTTATGATCTCTGATTCAATGTTTCTCCATCTGGATGTCAATTCTATTTTTGAGAATCCTTTTTATTGCTTTACACACCACCGATGTAAAACTAATTGGTCTATACAGTAGTTCTCAGTTTCATTTCTATTTCCCTTCTTTTTATAGATTGGGACAACTATTGCTTGTTTCCAGTCTAAGGGTATACTACCTTGGGTTAATGAGTTGTTAAATAGTAGTTTAAGTAGTAAAACAATGGAAGTTATTGTGTTTTTTATTAATTTAGGATTCATACCATTGGGCTCTATTGCAGAATCTGCCCTCATAGCCTTAATTGTTCTGATTATTCCTTCTGTAGTAATTAGTTCAGGTAAAGAATTTCCTGTATTTAAGAAATCAACCTTTGGATCTGTATTGAACACTGATCCAAAAAATATATTTATTTTATTACTTATATCCAGTGGGTCAGTCAATTCTTTCTCCTTATCAATCAAAGTGATGGCATCAAAGCTTTGTTGTTTGTTATTATTTATATATGAAAAAAATGCTTTTGGGTTTTTGTTACTGCCAGTTTAAATTCAACATTTTTTCTTTCCCTTCTGATTATATTTTTTGGTTTTTTTAAATTCAAATTTATATTTGGAGACATATAGTGAAGTCTGGTTTTGTTTCAGTCTTATGAATGCTTTCTCTTTTTTGGATATTTGAGTTTTGACAGCCTTTGTTAACCATGGTGGGATTTTTCCCTTATGATTATGTGTTTTTTTTTTTTAATAGGAACATACAAATGTTCTAGTTCTGTAATGATGGATTTGAATAAAGTCCAACATTGTTCAATACACAGGTCTTTAAACAAAGTTTCCCAATTATACCCCATGATTGCTTTATTGATTTTAGTGTAGTCAGCTGTACTGTAATTGTAACTGTAAGATGTTCTATCTAAACCTTGTTTCTGCTTAATAATGTTAAATTTTTTAGTGTCGTGATCACTGTTACCAATAGGACTGGTAACAAGTGGACTCGATAACTCTGATACCAGCTTTGTTAACACCAGGTCTAAGATATCGGATCCCCTAGTAGGTTCTTGAACCATTTGTTACAGCCCTGAATTTATGAATGAGTCCAGAAATAAACCTTCAAGAGTTGAATTAGTTGTAAGTTTCTCCCAGTTTATTCCAAGTAGATTAAAGCCCCAACAACTATTACATTTGATTCTGAGTGTTGTGCATGTCATTTTTCCCCTGCCCATATTTCTCCCCATCCCAGTGCTGGCTACCCCCGGAGTTGATTATATTAATGGGGAGGTTTGTAGGGAGCAGCCCCCCATAACGGGTGGGGCAGGGGGCACAGCCCTCCAAATAAATAAAGGAATTTTGTGTATTTCAGCTGTTGTTTGATTTTGCTGTTATGTGCCAGCACTTGCAATGTATCCATGGTATTGACAGCATGGTACATTGCTGCGCTGTCTTTGTTTATAACATGATGACCCCATGCCTATTACTTGCTCTCCCCTTTTCTTGCTTGCAATCTATGGAGTCAAATGTACCTTCCCTATTTGCCCTCTTCCTGTGTTTGTTCCTATCACCTAAACCCTCTATCAGTACTCACTTTGTCACCCTACCCATGACTGGGTGTTGTTTGCTTTCCCATTTAATGAATGGACAGGAATAAGGAGGTGCTGGAAACCAGTTAGTGTCTGTGGAGGCAGACTATGCAGGGACCATCTGGGAAGACTGGGTGGGCCAAGCGGTCCTTATCTGATGACAAATTCTGTTTCTATGAGTTATTATCTCAGAAAGGATCTCAGATGTAGAAGTGGGTAGCCATCTGGGAACAAGCGACCACCAAACAGTGTGGTTAACAATAAACACAGCTGTGGAGTCAAGCCATACAAAAGTGAGGATATTGGACTTTAGGAGGGCTGATTTTGGCAAAATGGGAGAACTGCTCAGAAAAGTGCTAGCAAATGGGCAAGAAGGAGAGATGGCGGAACAATGGGGAAAAATCAAAACTGCCATCACAAAGGCAACAAGCCTTTGTGTGAAGCAAATGAACATAACAAAAGAAAAAAACACTATGGTTCTCAAAACAGGTGGCAGGGAAGGTTAGGGAGAAAAAGATAGCATTCAGGAAGTATAAGGAAACACAGAAGGAGCAGGACAGAGAACTGTACCAGTTAAAGCAGAAGGAGGTGGGGAAGGCAGTCAGAATAGCAAAGCCCCAAACTGAGGAAAAGATAGCCAACTCAAGTTTAGAAGGGGGCTAAAACCTTTTACAGGTACATTAGGGAGCAAAGAAAGAGCAAGGGAGGGATATACAGAAAAAGATTAGTTGCCGTATTGATCCTTGTAACAACAGATCCAGAAGCAAGTGGTTTAATACCTTTTATTGAACCAACATAGATGTTACAAAAAGAAAACAATGTCTAAGCTTTTGGACCAACCAGGTCCTTCCTCAGAGATATCTTCAGATAAGTTTAATTCTGTATGAATGTTCTAAACAGTTGTTCATACAAGGTACATTTTTCTTATTCCCCTCTTATTTCCATACATACATTTCTGTTGTACAGTTTTTTTTTTGTCATACAGTACTATCAAGTTTTAACATGGACATTTGTGGTATTAAATCTAAAGGTCTTACTTTTAATTTTGAATTTGAATGTATTTCCATAACACACACATTCATAAATAATTTCAGTTACAGGCTTTGCCTGCTTGAGTGTTCAGCTAATCTAATTGATGTCATTTGACCTTGAAAATATTCTCAGTAATAGCAAGCTAATGGGATGCTATTCATTCCATCTAAATTTGTGATTTTGGAAAAAGGTACTTTTAACCAATGAGAATTTTTTTCTATTTGTTTTTTTTTTTTTTTATGTACGATCTGGGTGTTAATAAAATGTGACTCTCTGAACAATTGTCATAAATCTCTGAAGAAGGACTTGGTTGGTCCGGAAGCTTAAACATTATTTTCTTTTTGTAACATTAAGGGAGGGATAGTGAGGCTTAATAAAGGGGGAGGGGGTGGGCAGAGGGTGACAGTGAAAAAGCAAGGATACTGAATGAATACTTCTGCTCAGTATTCACTTAGGAAGAGGAGGGGGAGGCACCTAAACCTACCAATAGATGCACCCTGGATAGGGGGGTTGGTACCAGTCCATTCACAGAAGAAAGGGTCCTGAATGAACTTCTATAACAACTGAAGGTGGAAAAAGCAATGGGGCCTGACAGGGTTCACCCCAGAATTCTAAAAGAACTAAAGGGAGAACTAGTGACACCATTGACTAACACTCCTTGGAGAACTTATAAAGCAATACTTTATTATTTAAAATAGGCCGGTATGAGCACAACAGCAGTTGTGTGGCACCTTACTGGTTTTGCACTTCCTTGTGTCGTCAGAACCTCCTGACGCTGCACAAGGAAGTGCAAAACTGGTAGAGGTGCCACACGACTGCTGTTGTGCTCATGGTGGCCTAGTTTTAATAATAAAGTATTGCTTTATAAGTTCTCTGAGGAGTGCTGGTAATTGTTTTGGACTCCACTATTGTTTTTTACCGTGCACCCTCTATCGCGGGTAATGAGCTGTTTTGTTTCTTCAGACCACTGACTACCCTTTTTAACAAATCAAGGGAGGATAGTGTGGTACCTGAGGACAGAAGGAGGGCAGATGTGATTCTCCTTCACAAAAGTGGGAGCTAGGCAGAGGCAGGAAACTACAGATCTGTTAGTTTGACCTTGGTGGTAGGGAAAATGATGGCATGTCTTCTGAAAGAAAGAATTGTTGAGTACCTAGAGGCAAGCAGGGTATAAGACCCAAGGCAGCATGGATTCACAACAGGAAGGTAATAGATGAATCTAATCAATTTCTTTGACAGGGTAACCAAAGTAGTAGACCAGGGAGGGGCTGTGGACATGGCCTACCTAGACTTTAGCAAGGCATTTGACACAGTCCCACACAAAAGATTAATAAACAAGTTAGCCTGGGAGAGGGTCCCAGGGTGGTAACCTGGGTAAAAAATTGGCTGGACAACAGGACACAGAGGCTAAAGTAAATGGAGTCCACTTAGAAGAAAGTGGGGTTACTAGTGGGGTACCGCAGGGTTCAGTACTGGGACTAGTCCACTTTAATAAATATCTTTATAAGTGACATTGTGGAGGGACTGGAAAGATTAGTATGCCTCTTTGCAGATGACACAAAGATCTGCAACAGGGTTGATACACAAGGGGGGGTAGAAAGGATAAGAAGGGACTTGGCAAGGTTGGAAGAACAGTGAAATGTATAGTAGCTTAGATTCAATGCAAAGTAATGCACCTGGGAAACAAAAATCCAGGGTAAGAGTACACAATGGAGGGGGGTACTTCTATTATTGACAAACCATCTATCTTCAATGAATTCAATAAACATTTTGCTACTGCAGGACTCACATTTGAGTCCTCTCATGCTGCTACTCTATGCTACTCTTTCACCCAAGGCTCTCAGAGTGCTAAGCCCTTTATACAGGATACTTTTTCCTTCAAGCCAATATCCTATATGCAAGTCGAGGATCAGGTACTGAAACTGGATGTTAATAAGAGTGCTGGGGCAGATGGCATCGATCCCTTCTTTCTGAAACTTCAATATAAATTTCTGACTGCCCCATCACTCATCTGTTCCACATGTCCCTGACAGAAGGTTTAGTGCCACAAGTATGGAAGACAACCCGCATATTGCCCCTTTTTAAATCAGGTGACCCTAGCTACTTAAGTAGCTATCGTCTTATCTCTATTCTGCTGGTACTATCCAAGCTTCTTGATAAATTGATTGACATTCAGATTAGGGATTTCTTGGACAAACACCAGTTGGTCAGTCCATTGCAGTCTGGGTTTAGAAGTCACCACAGTACCACATCCACCCTAGCTAAAGTATCTAATGACTGGTTGGTAGCCATGGATCACAAGCAAGTCACGAGTGCTGTGTTCTTAGACCTAAGTAAGGCCTTTGACACAGTCGATCATGGTCTTCTGGAGAAATTAAAAGATTATGGCCTTGGGACTTCTGTGTCAAATTGGTTGGTCAGTTACCCAGTGGGTAGAAAGCAGCAGATTAAGGCCAATGAGACTTTATCCTCCTTACTTCCCTTAGTGAGAGGGGTCCCTCAAGGCTCAGTGCTGGCTCCCCTGCTCCTTCTAATATATGTCAACAATCTAGGTAAACTTAAACTAAGGCTGGGTTTTTTCTACAGAAATAAATAAATATTTTTTATTATTATTCATTATTATTTACAAAACTCCTGATTAAGACAGGTCCAGGCCACCTTCCTCCATCTCCTGGACTGTGCAGATATCATTTACAAACATTTTGCAGCCACCCATTTGCAAAAACTTGATACCCTTTTTCACAGAGCCATCCATTTTGCCATTAATGCTGCTGCAAGAACACACTATTGCACACTATATGCAGCAGTGGGGTGGACCTCTCTGACTACCAAGAGATTCTTACATGCTTATCTATGGGCATATAAATCTCTCTTGAACAAACTCCCGGCCTATATCACTAGTCTTATGTCTCACCCCTAAACTCCTTATGCTCTTAGAACTACTTCTTACATCTCCTTAGATGTGCCCAAAGTCTGTACCCGCTTTGGTCAACTGGCCATTAGTTACACCCTCCCTACCACTTGGAACAAGCTTCAATTGTCCCTTAAATTGAGCACCCTCATTCTTCTAAGGGCATTCAAAACTCAAATAACCAATCTAATTAATGATGCTTGCCACTGCAATTTAATCCAGTAGAGCTCACCTCTAAATTTAGCTTACCCCTAAACCATCGCTCTGTGAGACCTTTAATACTGTACCTCCCAAATTGTATTTAAAGAAGTTGTTATTTCCAAAATGCATAACAGAGCATTTATCTATATTAAATACAGATTGTTTTTGGGAGGCCCAAATTTCCAGTTCATTTAGGGCAGATTGCAAAATATTGTATTCTGCTATACTGTTTACTGAACCCCCTAGCCTGGTGTCATCAGCAAATTTTGACAACCAAACCCCTTGGTCAACCTGCATTGTTGATATATAAAGATTGAAAAGGCAGGGTCCCAACACAGATCCCTAAGGGACACCGCTAGTCAAATGGGATTGGCAAGAGAATTCACCCCTCACACATACCTTCTGGTTTCGATTTGCCAGCCATGCCCTAATCCATAGTGCAGTCCAATTTAGAAGTTCCAGCTGTAAAGTAACTTTAACAAGCTCCTCATGAGGGACCTTATTAAAGGGCTTTGCAAAGTCCAAATAGATTACATCAACTGGGATACCCCTATCAATAGACTTACTGACCTTATTGTAGAATTCCAGTAAATTTGTCTGGCATGATCTCCCTTTTCTAGACCCATGCTGCGATCTATCTTCCTTATCGGAATTTTCAAGGAAGTCTGTTATAAAATCCTTTATTATACATTCCAATATTTTTCCCAACATTGATGTATTGATGATATGTTTCCCACCATTGGCTGTTCACTGCTGCCTTGTATAGTTCATATTGTACATTTTGTTTAATAGTGTCTGATAACTAATTTTATATCTCTGTATCGACTGTGTGTATGGTTTGTTATTGTTAAAAATAGGATTCTCCTGGAAAATGAGCTTGCTCAATTGATTTATCCCTTCACAATAAACTTGAACTTGAAAGTGACTATCACCCTTCTCCCACTAGTCCCTCTTGAACTTGCATAGATTAATACTTACTTGCTCATGTTGCACCACAATGTCTTCCAGCCAGAGCCTCACAAAACAGTCTCCTTTTGCAATAGTTGCCAGCTTCCCTAGCCTGAAGGTTCTGAAGATTGCCAGGACTGCAGGAATGCAACACTGGATAACTTTCTTTCATAGCTGCTATTTCTACAGCTACCTTTGAACACAGCCAGTAAGGTTAGCCCCCATAGCAAGATGGGTCTTCACTCGTCACCTTCAGTACAACCATCCATTAATTTTTTTATTATAAAATGTTGGGTCTCGTCCCCTTGTTCCTGTCAGTTTGTTAATGAACACTGTCTCCATGAGCTATGACCAAGTCATTGATTGTGCTACATCTTTCTTCATCACTGACATCAAGAAGCCCAGCAAATTACCTACTGACACCACCCATGGAAGGGTCCTTGGAAAACTGTATAAAAAGTTAACCAAAAATATGGTGATCTTTTTTGAAAAAATTGTGGGGAAATTGCAGGGGCTGACTATGCCCACCATATTCAACAATGAATCTTTTATTTTTTGTACTTCTTCACATTGCAGCTAATTCTGCCTCTCTCAGCTTCATTTCCTGTTCCTTTGTTAGTGAGCATCTTTTTTTTTCTGAAAAACTACTCCACTCTTGTACCTTATTTACTTATGTGAGGTAATCAAAGGTGTCTGTCATGCCCTCCTCCCTAGGGTACATATATTGAGGTCCCTTAGCTTTTCCTCATAAGACTTCCAGTAGAGATCCTGCATCATTTTAGTTGCTCTTATCTGGACAGCCTCCACCCTGTCTATGTCCTTCCAAATATGTGGTCTGATGAATGGAACACAAAACTCTAGGTGGGGTCTTACCTGCAGCCTATACAGAGGCAACAGCATCTCCCTTTTTCTGCTGGTGAAACCCCTCCCTATGCACCCCAGCATCCCACGAGCCCTCCCAACTGTCTTGTCACACTGTCTGGCCTCCTTTAGGTCATCAGATATGATTACTCCCAAAGTTATTGCCTGCTTGATGGTCATCAATACTATTCCACCTATTTTGCACTCTGTTGCTGTGTTTCTGTGCTCTAGTGCTTTATTTTGCACATTTTGTATATTGAAACCCAGCTTCTAAACCCTTGATCACAAGTTTTCTCAAGTCTCTGCTCATTCTTTCCACTGCCAAAGAGTGTCCACCCTATTGCAGATTTTAGTCTTATCCACAAATGGGTAGACCTTCCCTTCCAGCTACTCTGCAATGTCACTTATAAAGGCATTAAAGAGGACCAGTCCCTGAGGTACCCGGCTGGTCACCCTTCCTTCTCAGGAGTGACCTCTGTTTTCCACCACCTTCGGTTGCCCATCTACTACCTAATTTCTTACCCAGTGTACCACCTTTGGACCCACACTTAAGCTGTCCAGTTTCCTTACTAGTTTCCTATATGGAATAGCATCATAGAAACATAGACTTTGATGGCAGATAAGGACCGCTTGGCCCACCTATTCTGCCCATTTCTCTACCTACTGGATAAGCTGCAGATCCTAGTTAACCAACAGCCTATTTCTTCCTACCCCCCACAAGAATTGCCTTATGTCTATACCATGCATTCTTGAATTCTCCCACAGTTTTAGACCTCACAGCCTCCTCAGAAAGGTGGTTCCATGCATCTACCACCCTTTCTGTGAAAAAATTCTTCCTTACATTGCCCCTGAGCTGTTCTCCCTCTATCTTCAAATTGTGTCCCCTTGTTCTTGCACATCTCTTTTTCTGAAAGATGCTACCCTCTTGGACTTTGTTGATTCCACTGAGGTACTTAGACGTTCCAATCATGTCCCCCCCCTCTCCTCAAGGGTATACATATTAAGCTCCTTTAGTCTCTCCTCATATGGCTTCTCTTGTAGACCTACATCATTTTAGTTGCCCTCCTCTGGACTGCCTCAATCCTGTCTATGTCCTTGCAGAGAAGGGGTCTCCAGAACTGGATGCAGTACTCCAGATGGGGTCTCACCAACTGTCTGTACAGAGGGATAACAACGTTCTGTTTTCTGCTGGCGATGCCTCTCCCTATACATCCCAGTATCCCCCAGCCCTCCCTACTGCCTTCTCACATTGCTTGTGACAGTGTAACACCCCCTGTTACCCAGGGTTACAAGAATCCCAATTAGACATTGTGGTAGGCAGGGAAGGCAGCTTGTGAAACTCCAGTTAAATGGATTTTACACTGTCTCACTCTGTTCTCAGTCTCAGCTGAGACTGAGGGATGACATCATTTTAGAACTGTCGCAGCTGCATAAGCCACACTGGAATGTTGCAGTTGGAGGTTAGAGTAGAATGTTGGGGAATTTGAAGTCAGTCTGTAGTAGAGGAAGGAGGTGCTCTGCTGTAAGCAAGCCCTCAGAGTCCAAAGCTCTGTCAAAGAGCTATTTTTTTTGTAGAGGTGGTTGTTCTCACCTGGAGAAGAACACAAGAAGAGACAAGTGAAGTGGTAGAGACTGCTTTCAGTGGTTCAGGGCCCCATCCCTGTTGGGATGGTGGGAAGGAATCAGCCTGCTTCCAGGGGCAACTCCTGTGGTCCAGCTAGGGAAAAAGAAGCTGCCTGAGTTAAGTTCGTGCTGAGGCACCAGAAGTTCTGTATGAGATTTCTTTGAAGAGAAAATGCCTGTGGAGCACCTGCTACCAAGGGGTGAGTTCGCTTTGCTAAAGGGCCAATGTGTTTTCACCTGAAACAAGATGAAACTAAAGTGACTGTTACAGTGGGGTCAGGAAAAGACAGCCAAGTGCAGTTTGGAAGATGTGGGGATTGGACTGCCTAACTCTGTGGGGGGGGGTCTAGAGTAATGGACACAGCCGCTTATTAAGTATGTTCAAGTTCAGCACAAATGGGATGTAAAGACAGTAGATTGAATGTGAATAAATTTTAAAGAGAATCTACACAGCAAAGTGATTTCAAGGATGAGGTGTTACAGTCCAGAGAAATGGCCGGTATGAATTATGGGAGCGAGAGGTGGGAGATCACCCATCAGTTGTAACCAAATTCACCTTGACAGGTTTGCTTTGGGACACCTGTTGCTTTCCCTCAGGTACTTTACCAGTGCCTGAGGAAAGTACCCAGACATGGGATTGATGAGGAAGTGTCCCTGATGGAGCCAGAAGTGCTCATAGATGATCTAGGGAGCCACCAGTAAATGTTTCCATGGTATATGGAAAGTGTCCAAAGGGCTGGCATGATAGCTGAGCCATGGAAGGAAGGTAGTCCAAGTGGCTGGCAAGGGAGCCGAGCCAAGGAAACCCAGAGCAGAGTACAAGTTCGGGTTGTGTGCCCAGTGTGTTTCAAAGTCTGAGGGCTAAAGTGAAAGTGAATGTGTTCTGATCTCCATAAATCTGCATTACCAGGAGTGTAGCCCCGTGGGAGTCCATCTATGCTTTGTTATTCTGTTGGATGTGAATAAAAGCCACACTTTAGAATCCCAACTTCTGGTATTGGACATTACAGTTATTGCTTCCTGTGTCCGGAGTTTCTTGGGTGCCCCTGTTGCAGAGTAGCCAAACCTAGCCAATGTGCCGAGTGACATATTTCTCCCCGAACCCAGCCCACCAGGTAGTGCTGTCAAGATGGAAATGGCATACCTGGACAGGGGTTACAAAAATGGAGGTACCGCTGAGGATTTGGGTTTGGAATTTAAAGAGGAATGTAAGAAAGGTCGCTCGGACAATGGCTAGCATTTTGGCTATCTGGCAGTAGGTAGCCCAAAAAAGCTGAAGCAATGTAAACTAAATGTGCCGCTGTCTATGTACTGTTGTGATATTGCCAAATGTTTACCAAGGGGCAGTAAAGCCTGAGAGTGTATGCCCTTGTCCTGTACCAAATGACAGCATTTGCCAGCTTTTAAAAGTGTCTGTGACAAAGAAAAGTGTGGAAAACTGTGGGTAGCAAAAGGAAAATTGTGCCCTAGATATTGGAAATGCTTTCTGTGTGGACTGAGAGACTTGTTGTGCTTAATGGCCATGAAAAATGGTTGAAATGTGCTCCTGCTGAGGAGCTACAGTTGGAAAAAAAAAAAGTGGTTTGCAGTTTACATTTTGCCTGCTAGACGATCGCTGTGAGGAGAAGAGCATTCGAGAGGAAAGAGGCTCATTTGCATGGCGTCAAGTGATTGGTGAGACTGCAATCAATCCCGCCCCCAAGCCAGCTCTAGAGCGACTGCACAGCATTCGAGAGGGAGAGTGAGTGGAGTGTGCGAACTGGCTTGCCAGGAGGAGTGTCGCAGTGACTGAAAGCACTGTAAAAGTTTAAAAAATTGTCTTTTCTGTTTAAATTCGGGCTCAACCCGCATCTCGATCAACTGGACTGTGAGTGTGGTGGTCAGAGGGACAATCAGCAGGACTGCCAACCCGCTTCCTTCCAGAGGCCTCCAAGACTGGCTGCAGGCCATTTTCTATCGCAGCAAACAGTTACTGATAACAGTGAGTACCAACAGAAATAATTGCTCAAACTGCAATTTCACCACAAGCCAGCTGAATCTGTGTGTAGCTGTGTAATTGCTTGCAAAGAAGGACTGTGCTAAGTTTTACCAGCAAAAGCAAGAATTCTAAGCAATCGTGAGCATAATTATAGGTTCAGCGTCAGTATAATTTTCAAAGCCATGTGAGAGACTATGAGTTGTAACAGATATGCAGCAAGAAATACAGGCAATCCTGTGCTATGAAATACTGAGGCTTTAAGGGACTGTAAGCTAGAGCAATGTCTTCAGTGAGTAAAAAGTCTGTGCTAAATCATATAAATGGGCTAGGAAAAAGAACAGTGCAAGTTTGTGCAGTTTGAGCAAAGTTTTCAGTAGAGTGTGTAAATTGGATGCACAGTGGCGCGACCCAATTACAGAATACTGATGCATAGGAGTGCTGCCGCCGCCATTACAGGGTGGGGTAATAATGTAAACACAGCAGCAGAGGAGTCATTTTGAAAGAGAAATACAGTTTTCAGTGATGTGAGACTTGAAATAACAGTGAGTGTTTGTTTTTCTCTGCAGTCATGGCTTCAGGACCAGCCTGTTACCCGGATCATCCCCAGGCTGTGATGGCAGTAGAAGTTAACAAGTTAAGGGACATTGAGAGATGTTACTATGGAGGACGTCTGCCTCCTCGTGTGGTGATTCCTGGTTATCCAGTGCGAGTATGTGTGATGTGCTTAAATGCTGGAAGGGACGTCTTCATGGTACCTCACTGTTCGGGGCGCCTAGAGAAATATGGTTTGTTTAAAGTGCCCAGGATTTGACTGGCTCCCACATGGACAAAAGTTCAAGAATCTGCAGTTGGCAGCACACAGCACCAGGCGGAGCATGTTAGAGAAGGCTCCTCAGAGTGTGGCACAAAGCAAGAGGGTGCAGATTTACACACAGAACAATGTGCTGATGTTTCAGAGAGTCAGTTCAGGAAGAGCATCAGTAGATCCTTGGAGACTTCAGATCCAGAGAGGACACCAGCCCAGCTGGATCCTGATTCATCGCCTGGGTATCAGATGACTCCAGACCAGCTGTTTTCCTTTTTGTTCCTGTTTCAAGGTTCCATCTCCAGAGATTACATCAGCCCAGCAGTTTCCAGATGTGCCCTCCTGTCCTTTCCCGGAAGATGTCCGCCCAGCTGCATTGGAAGAATGCTGCCAGGAAGAGTCTTTGGTCACGGACCAGGTGTGGTATCGTGTTGTTCTACAAAGGGACTGGTAAGTCCAGACTTCTCTATTCTTATGACATTGCAGTACACACCCTACATTAGCAGACTCCAGATGTTTGAACTGTCCTCAAAGACTCTCTCCTTCTGGACTTTGGCCTGCTAGAACTGTGCTTCACTGGGCTCCAGCCCAGGAGAGACTCTTTAATGGACTTGCCTTCGGGCACTGTGGTCACTAGATGGGACTTTTAGGGCACTCCATCCCCTAAATATTGTGTATTGTAAATAATGTTATTGTTTTCTACTGTTTTCTAATGTTTATACTGTCTTTTCTACTTTTCTAAAAAAATATTTTTGGGATTCTCTAGTGTTTTTATGGTAGGGGTTTAGATAGACTGTGTATGCAGATTAGGAGTGTGTTGTCTTTCTTTTTCTTGCAGGTGTTCCTGAAGAAGATAGAAGAGAAGACAAGAAGAGGAGGAGGGACTCATCGGAGTTCCTCAGTAGTACTTTAGAGTGTAGTGTTTAAAGTACTGTTGTTGTTGTTGTTGTTACTGTGAGTAACTTTTTCTTCCACAGGTATGGTTGTGGGGGAGTGTGGGAGTAATGCATAGTGTATGGTATTAGCTCCTAGTGTGTGGTTGCCTGGTGCCCCGGTTGGGGGGAGGTCCCCTGTTTGTTTTGTTTTGGGAATTGTGAGTTAGAGTCAGACAGGTTTTCCCTAGAGGGCTGGGGGGATAGACAGGCTGTGGTTCTGAACAGCTGTAGAGGCCACAGTACTGATCTATTAGGGCTATGCTCTGGACAATTCCACCAGAGCAACTAGGTACCCATAGTCAACGGGTAGAGTAGAGGCTGATATGTCAGTCGAAGGCCTCTAGGCCCTTAGTGTTGTCTGCCTGTGCTAGCACATGGTAGAGGAGAAGGTAGCGCTACCTGTCAACACATGGGGTGAGATGGCCTAAGCCAGGTGGCTAATGACTGTGGACAGTCATTTTCCTGGCCCAGGGTAAGTGTAACCCTCCTATTACCCGGGGTTACAAGAATCCCAGTTAGACCTAGTGGTAGGCAGGGAAGGCAGCTTGTGAAACTCCAGTTAAATGGATTTCACACTGTCTCACTCTGTTCTCAGTCTCAGCTGAGACTGAGGGATGACATCATTTTAGAACTGTCGCACCTGCATAAGCCACACTGGAATGTTGCAGTTGGAGGGTAGAGTAGAATGTTGGGGAATTTGAAGTCAGTCTGTAGGATTCTGTTGCAGTCTGTAGTAGAGGAAGGAGGTGCTCTGCTGTAAGTAGGCCCTCAGAGTCCTAAGCTCTGTCAAAGAGCTATTTTGTTTTTGTTGAGGTGGTGTGTTCTCACCTGGAGAAGAACACAAGAAGAGACAAGTGAAGTGGAGAGACCGCTTTCAGTGGTTCAGGGCCCCATCCCTCTGGGGATGGGGGGAAGGAATCAGCCTGCTTCCAGGGGCAACTTCCCTGGTCTGGCTAGGGAAAAAGAAGCTGCCTGAGTTAAGTTCATGCTGAGGCAGCAGAAGTTCTGTATGAGATTTCTTTGAAGAGAAAACGGCTGTGGGGCACCTGAAACCAAGGGGTGAGTTTGCTCTGCTAAAGGGACAAAGTCTTTTCACCTGAAACAAGATTAAACTAAAGTGACTGTTACTGTGGGGTCAGGAAAAGACAGCCAAGTGCAGTTTGGAAGATGTGGGGATTGGACTGCTTAACTCTATGGGGGGGGGGTCTAGAGTAATGGACACAGCCACTTATTAAGTATGTTCAAGTTCAGCACAAATGGGATGTAAAGACAGTAGACTGAATCTGAATACATTTAAAGAGAATCTACACAGCAAAGTGATTTCAAGGATGAGGTGTTAGAGTCCAGAGAAATGGTTGGGTATGAATTATGGGAGCAAGAGGTGGGTGACCCCCCCATCAGTTGTAACCAAATTCACCTTGACGGGTTTGCTTTGGGACACCTGTTGCTTTCCCGCAGGTACTTGACCAGTGCCTGAGGAAAGTACCCAGACGTGGGATTGATGAAGATTCCCTGATGGAGCCAGAAGTGCTCATAGGTGGTTTAGGGAGCCACCAGTAAATGTTTCCATGCTATATGGAAAGTGTCCAAAGGGCTGGCATGATAGCCGAGCCATGGAAGGAAGGTAGTCCAAGTGGCTGGCAAGGGAGCCGAGCCAAGGAAACCCAGAGCAGAGTACAAGTTCGGGCTGTGTGCCCAATGTGTTTCAAAGCCTGAGGGCTAAAGTGAAAGTGAATGTGTTCTGATCTCCATAAATCTGCATTACCAGGAGTGTAGCCCCATGGGGGTCCATCTATGCTTTGTTATTCTGTTGGATGTGAATAAAAGCCACACTTTAGAATCCCAACTTCTGGTATTGGACATTACAGTTATTGCTTCCTGTGTCCGGAGTTACTTGGGTGCCCCTGTTGCAGAGTAGCCAAACCTAGCCAATGTGCCGAGTGACATATTTCTCCCCGAACCCAGCCCACCAGGTAGTGCTGTCAAGATGGAAATGGCATACCTAGGTGGGGGTTACACTTCCTAACCTTAAGGTCATCTGATATGATTACCCCCAGGTCCCTTTCCATTTTTGTTGTTGTTACTACCTCCTCCCCCACTGTATACTGTTCCCCTGGGTTTCTGTTTCCTAGGTGCCTTATTTTGCACTTCTTTACATTGAATACAAGCTGCCATACTTCTGATCATTCATTCATCCTTGCCAAGTCCCTTCTCATCCTTTCCACCCCCCCTTATGTATCAACCCTGTTGCAGATCGTTGTGTCATTTGCAAAGAGGCATACTTTTCCTTCCAGTCCCTCTGCAATGTCATTTATAAAGACATTAAAAAGGACTGGACCCAGTACTGAACCCTGCAGTACCCCACTAGTAACCCCCCCCTTTCTTCAGAGTGGACTCCATTTATTATTACCTTATGTGTCCTGTTGTCCAGCCAATGTTTTATGCAGGCTACCACCCTGGGACCCACTCCCAGGCTGGTTAATTTGTTTATTAATCTTTTATGTGGGATTGTGTCAAATGTCTTGCTAAAGTCTAGGTAGACCATGTCCACAGCCCCTCCTTGGTCTACTACTTTGGTCACCCAGTCAAAGAAATCAATTAGATTCATCTGACATGACCTTCCTGCTGTGAATCCATGCTGCCTTGGGTCCTGTGCCCCACTGGCCTCTAGGTACTCAACAATTCTTTCCTTCAGAAGTGCTTCCATCATTTTCCCTACCAAAGAGGTCAAACTGACAGGTCTAATTTCCTGCCTCTGTCTTTCTCCCACTTTTGTGAAGGGGAATCACATCCGCCCTCCTCCAGTCCTCAGGTACTACACCATCCTCCCATGATTTGTTAAAAAGGGTAGTCAGTGGTGTCACTAGTTCTCCCCTTAATTCTTTTAGAATTCTGGGGTGAATCCCATCAGGCCCCATTGCTTTGCCCACCTTCAGTTTTAGGAGTTCTTTCAGAACCTTTTCTTCTGTGAAAAGACTGGGATTGACCCCCCCATCCAGAGTGCTTCTGTTAACTGAATTAGGCACCTCCCCCTCCTCTTCTTTTGTGAATACTGATCAGAAGTATTCATTCAGTATCCCTGCTTTTTCATTGTCCCTCTCTGCCACCCACCGTCCATTCTATTCAGCCTCACTATCCCTCCCTTGCTTTTTCTTTGCTCCCTAATGTACCTGTAAAAGGTTTTATCCCCCTTTTTAACTGAGTTGGCTATCTTTTCCTCAGTTTGGGCCTTTGCTATTCTGACTGCCTTCCCTGCTTCCTTCTGCCTTAACTGGTACAGTTCTCTGTCCTGCTCCTTCTGTGTTTCCTTATACTTCCTAAATACTATCTTTTTCTACCTAACTTTCCCCGCCACCTCTTTTGAGAACCATAGTGGCTTTTTCTTTCATTTTGATTTGTTTATTTGCTTCACACAAAGTCTCTGATGGCAGTTTTGATGTTTCCTCATTGTTTCTTCACCCCTCCTTCCTGCCTGTTTGCTAGTGCTTTTCTAAGGCACTCCCCCATTTTGACAAAGTCAGCCCTCCTGAAATCCAGTACCTTCACTTTTTTATGGCTTGACTCTGCAGCTGAGTTTATCATGAACCACACTGTTTGGTGGTCACTTGTTCCATGATGGCTACCCACTTCTAGATCTGAGATCCTCTCACTGTCCCCATTTGAGAGTATGAGGTCTAAGATTGTTACATAAATCTGCTTGTAACTGTAATTTGTATTTTTTTGGTACTGTATTGCTGTTGATTGTATTTGTGTACTTTTTGTATGTTTTTTTGTCCAGGTCGGGCCTGATAAGGGACCTCTGGTCCAATGCCTTTACCTGGTTACCAAAGAATTTATGAAACGAAAATGAAAAATTGCTCCCTCTCAAGTGGGTTCCAACACTAGCTGTCTGAGGCTTGCCTCCTGTAGGGCATTGAGAATGGCCCTGCTCTTGGATGTGGCTACAGCAAAGGTGCTCCAGTTAATGTCTGGCATATTCAGGTCCCCCATCAACAATATCTCCCCTTTCTCTGCCATCCTAAGGATGCCTTCTATCATATCCTTGTCCATTCCCTCCCCCTGACATGGGGGTCTGTATACAACCCCTGTACAGATTGTGGTGCCATTTCCAGTCTCTAGGTTGACCCACAGTGGCTCCTCTCCTCCCTGTTTACTCTTTTGTTCCATTGCTTCTATCACTTCCCATACATAGAGAGCTACTCCTCCTCCCCCTTCTACCTTCCCTGTCTCTCCTGTAGGTTGTGTACCCTGGTATGTTAACATCCCAGTCATGGTTCTCTGTGTACCAAGTTTCTATGACTGCCATGATATCCAGGCATCTCTCTTCTATCAAGGCCACCAGTTCAGGGAGTTTGTTGCCCAGATTATGGGCACTGGTACTCATTACCCTCCATTTCTTGATGGCCTTACCCTTTTTTCCCCATCCCTGTCCTTACTGCCTTTGTTGTTTTCTCCATTTACCCCTGCCCTTCTCCCTGTCGACATCGTTATCTTGGTGTTTGCCTCACTAACTACCCTGATTTATAAGGAAGGGCTAGGATTTCCCTGCTCCTTCCCAGTGCCTCCCCCCTTGGCTAGTTTAAATACTTGCCAATGAAGCATTAAAACCTATCACCTAGGATCCTGGTTCCCCTTCTGGACAGATGCAGACTATCACGGCAGTATAGGCCTACATCACTCCAGGTGGACCCCCAGTCCCCAATAAAGCCAAACCCCTGAGCTTTGCACCAGTTTTTCAACCACTAATTAAATCCCATGGTGTGGAGCACCCTAGCCTCACCCATGCCATAGACAGGCAGCACCTCTGAGAAGGTTACTGTGTGTGCTACTTGTCTAAGGCCCCTCCCCAACTTCACAAACTCCTCCTTCACTGTTCTGATCTCTTTCCCAGCCAGGTCATTTGTCCCTAGGTGGACAATGACATTCAGCTCTCTCCCCTGTGCAGCTGCTCTTGTGATCCTGAGGATCCTCTCCCTGTCCCCCTGCAAGCCATGGTGCCTGGCAGCCACCATACCTCCCTCTCCCCTCCCCCAGTTCTACCCTCCTAACAATGGAGTCCCCCACCAGGAGTTGTTTCGTTCCCCTGTGGGGTCCCATGCCACCCTCCTGTGGGTCTCGTTTGTGGAGATTCCCAACATCCTCCTTGGTCTCCACTGTGGGTGCCTCTATAGAGGAACCACACTCTGCCAGAGTGGCATATGAATTGTGGAGAGGTACAACTGGAGAGATGTGCCTCTGTTCCACCACCCTCACCCTCCCTGAGCCCACTGTGGTCCAACCGCTCCTCTTTCTTGGCAACCTCTGAGGTAGTGGCAGTGGCCCTTGTGGTCCCTGGGTGGGAAAGGAGGTCCCCCAAATCCTGGCCAACTCAGCCTGGAGATGAGCAACCTCCTCCCTCAGCATCGAAAGCTTTTCTAAAAAACTATGTCAGGCATAATGGGAAGGAATAAAACTGCCCAGAAGAACACATTTTTTGATAAATGGACAACAGACACCATTGAGTTATGAGGTGGGTGGCTAGCACGTTTAATTATTATTTTATAGAGTCAGGTAACCTAGGACTAGATTCCACTGAATCAACAGCCAGGGAACATAGGGAGGAAATAAATTAGCAACATTTAGGCCAAACCAAAAAATCTGAATTCCACAATACTTTGGTGTCAGAAGTTAGAAATGAATTAATAATAAGATAAGAAACCAACAAATCTACTAAAATATGCTGCCCCATGTATTGCCTACCCCCTATCATATATCTTTAACTTTTCCCTACAAACTGAAGAGTATCCAACAGAATGGAAGACTGCTAAAATAATACCAATATTTAAGGCGGGATTGAAAGTAGACATGAGAAATTATAGACCTACTATTTTGTTGCCTCTAGTTTCTAAAATCTTTGAAAAATGAATCTCAATTCAGCTTAAAGAACATTTGGAGAAAGGAAATAGATTAAACAATTTCCAATCTGGATTCCATTCAAAACATAGCTCCCAGACTGCACTGATAATGGTAGTGAATGGCCTGGACAGGTGGATGACATTCGGGCAGTATTTGTAGACCTGTACTCCTGTCCAGGTTCAGGGAAATGGGTCTAATGGGAATGGCTTTAAAATGGTTTACATCTTACCTACAGGACAGGAAACAGCTTGTCAATTTAGGTCTCTATAAGTCTTTACCAGTTGGTATAAAATCAGGTGTTCCCCTAGGGCTCCATTTTGGGGCCCTTACTTTTTAATATCTATGTAAATGATTTGTGTTTCACTGACATGAACATTAAATTCCATTTATACGCTGACGATATGGTGATTTATGCTGAGAGGCCTTCTGTTGAATTTATTCAGGACAGGTTACAGATGGCATTTACACAGCTTGAGAGGTATTTTGAGGCCCATTTATTGAAACTGAATGCTAAAAAAACACAGATTGTATTACTTAATAGAAAGTTGAACATTGGGGGGTAGAGATTTTATTTATTTATTTTTATTTTAGTCTTTGGCAACCAAGTAGGGCCCACTAGGCACAAGTGCCTGTTTTCAAGGGCAACCTGGGAGCACTGGGCAGTTAAGTGACTTGCTCAGAGTCACACAATATGCAAGTGGGGGTTGTGAGAATCAAACTCAGGTCTGGTTCTGGATGTATCAAGCTGGTTCACACCCTGGTCCTCTAACCTCTAGGCTATACTGCCAGCCCAGATACCGTCCATGTTCAAACTAAGGATTGAGTGGACATTCAGCAGGTCATGCAATACAGGTATTTAGGTTTGTGGCTAGACAGTTCATTGAAATGGGGGGACCATATAGATATGGCTCCTAAAAATATTAATACGAATAATACGAAAATTGGAGTGTTATATCAGATAAGGAATTATATGACATTGGGAACAAGACTAAGAATAGTCAACACAAGGATTGTCCCTGTTCTAGACTATGGGGATACCCTGTACACAGGAGCAGTACAATCACTCCTGGATAGGATTGACATAGTATTTAATAAACTAGCTGGAATTGTTTTGGGTGTCCCATACAACACTCACCTTTGTGACCTATTTTGTATGCTGAACTGGGCCAGACCACAGTCTAGAAGGGATTTGCACATGTCTCAATTTGTGTTAATGGTCTATAAGAAACAAGTACCAACATATATTTTAGATGTACTGTTTATTGTACAATACCTTGTGTTCCAAATGTTGCACAATCTTACAATGTTGTATTGTTTGTACTACCCACATACTATTATAACTGATCATCCTTCACAGTCCTATGTAACCCCTTCCCCCCAGGTTGCACCAAGAGACAAGCAACTTGTTATTCAGTGTGCCCTCCTGGTGAACCATTTCAATAAATAAATAAAATAAATTTATGTCAGATCAGGCCTATTAAATCTTGTTTATGATCAGCACAGGGCATTGAGTATCAGGTTATTAATTGTGATCTTGAAGTAGGGAGATCAACAGCCCTCTATAGGGGAGCAACTACATGGAACTCACTGCAGATAGAACTATGAAGTGTTAATTCTAGGATTAATAAAGATAAATTAAAAAGATGGTTCATAGAAGAGGGATAGAGATCATTACTATGCTGCTCAAAGGGAAACACCCAGGATTACTGTCTACGTCAAAGTATGCTTATGGGTTTATATACTATGTATATGTCATATTTGTATTTTTACTTCATCTGTATTGTATTGTGTTTAACTGTGTATGGTGTATGTATGAATGCCTCCTGGGACCTCTTTGTAAATGAGCATTGCTCAACCAAGTTATTTCCTTTCATTGATTATAACTAAAAGTATACTACTACTACTACTAGGCAGGCAGTGTACAGCGCTCCACCCTGATGTAATTCTCTCATCTTCCAGTCAAAAAAATTGATCAGATTGATTTCACACGAGCTTCCCCCTCCCCCCCAAGAATTCATGTGCCTTGGTCTTGTAATCCATTGGATTCAAGATATTCTGCAATCCCTTCATTCATCAGTACCAACATCAGGCTGACTGGCCTATAATTGCCAGCCTGCTCCCTGCTACCACTTTTCTGAAGTCGGTCTACATCACCCCTCATCCAGTTTTCCAGAACCACTCCTGTTTCCAGTGATTTGTTAAATAGGACTGTCAGAGATACAGTCAGTACCTCTGTGAACTTCCTTAGTACCCTTGGATGCTCCCTGTCTGGTCCCATTTCCTTGTCTACTTTCAGATTTGTGAGCACTTTCAGGAGTTTCTTCTCCAAAAAAGGAATTTTGTGCACCTCCCTCTCTCAAAAGCTCATGTTACTTTCTGTGATCTCTCCCCTTCTCCTTCATCTGTGAACACAGAAATATAGAATTTGATGGCAGATAAGGACTGAGAAGCCTTTCTAATCTGTCATTTCCCTACCTACAAGAAGTGCGGCATATCCTCTTTTATCTCTGACTACACTTCTTTCTTTGAATTGCTAGGGTTCCCCTATGCCTATCTTAAGCAGTTTTGAACTCTCCTACTATCTTAACCCCCATCACCACTGCTGGGAGGCTGGTTCATGCCTCCACTACCCTTTCTATGAAGAAGTACTTTCTCACGTTGCCCCTTAGTCTACCCCCTTCCAGTCTCATGTCATGCTGTCTTGTTCTAGAGCATCTTTTTTTCTGAAAGACACTGCCCTCCTGTACCTTATTTATTCCCCTTAGGTACTTGAAGGTCTCTATCATGTTCCCCTCTCTCTTATCTCCTCCAGTGTATACATATTGAGTTCTTCCAATCTCTCCTCGTATGACCTTAGGTGTAGGCCCTGCACCAGTTTTCTTGGCCTTCTTTGAACTGCCTGTTCCTTGTTTATGTCCTTTCAGCGATGTAGCCTCCAGAACTGGATGCAGTACTCCAAATGAGGTCTCATCAGTGACTTGTACAGTGGCATCACCACCTCTTTTCTTCTGCTGGTGTTGCCCCTCCCTATGCACCCCAACATCCCACTGGCGCTCTCCCCACTGCCTTGGCACATTATTTGGCTGACTTTAGCTAATCAGATATGATCACCCCTAAATCTCTTTCCTGTTTCGTGGCCACTAATAAATCTCCCCATCATGTCATCCTCCCCTGGGTTCCTGCATCCCAAGTGCATGATTTTGTACTTCTTTGCATTGCATCTTAGCTGCCACACTCTTGACCATTCCTCCAGTTTAGTTTGGTCCCTGCTCATTTTCTCCACCCCTCCCAGACTGTCTCTCCTCTTGCAGATCTTAGTGTCATCTGCAAAGAGGCATACCTTCCCCTCCACAATATCACTGATATAGATATTAAACAATTCTGGCCCAAGAACTGATCCCGGTGGCACACCACTGGTTACCCTTCCTACCTCTGATTTAGCTCTATTTAACACCACCCTCTAAGTTCCATCCCTCAACCAATTTCTAACCCAGTTCACCGCCTTGAGTCCCATTCCCATACTGCCTAGCTTGTCCACAAGTCTCCTATATAGAACGGTATCAAATGCCTTGCTGAAGTCAAGGTAGGCCACATCCACTGCTCTCCCCGATCCGCCTCCCTGGTCACCCAGTCAAAGAAATCTATCAGATTTGTTTGACATGACTTTCCTGACGTGAATCCATGCTGCCTTGGATCTTATGCTCTGCTGGATTCAAGGTGCTCCACTATCCTTTCTTTTAGCGGCTATTCCATAATTTTCCCCACCACTTAGGTCAGGCTAACAAGTCTATAATTTCCAGCCTCCTCCTTGCTCCCACTTTTGTGAAGGGGGGCTACATTGGCCATTCTCCATTCCTCTGGAACTACTCCCATATCCAGTGACTTGTTGAACAGGGATGCCAATGGTGCCAATAGTACCTGCCTTAATTCTTTTGACATTCAAGGGTGTATTCCATCTGGTGCCAGTGTCTTATCTACCTTAAGTTTCAGGAGTTCTTTTAGGACCATCTGCACTGTAAATGGACTATTGTCCACCTCCCTTCCAATCTTGATTTTTAGTTGTGGTCCCTCTCCTTTCCCTTCCCTTCCTCTGTAAAAACTGAACAGAGGCCCATGATATCCTGTGCCAAGACACAAAGCAAGAGGGCTAGGGCCAAGGAAACCAAGTTGGCTTACCGGGGAGGTGTTGAAAAAGGTGAGGGAAGAAAGGGCAGCTTTCAGGAGAGTCAAGAGATCCAGGCAGGGGGAGGATAGAGAGGAGTACCTGAAGAAATCAAGGGAGGTGGCCAGAGCAGTAAGGGGAACAGAGGCTAGCAGAAGGCATCAAGAATGGAGAAAAAGACTTCTTTCAGGTACATAAGGGAGAGGAGGATCTGCAAGGATCAAATAGTAAGGATCAGAAGGAGGGTGGGCAGAGAAAGGGGTGGAACAGGCAGAAGTGCTAAATGAATACTTCTGCTCTGCATTTACTAAGGAGAAGGATGGGTCACTGCCTTGGGGTTAGGGATGGTAGGCATGGGGGGAGGAGGTGACAGATGGGAAAATCACAGCAGGCAGGGTACTTGAGGGTTTAAATGCACTGAGGGTGGACAAGGCACCAGGACCAGATGGTGTACACCCCCAGGTTCTGAAGGAATTGGCGGAGGTCCTGGCAGAGTCATTGGCAGACTTGTTCAGCACCTCTCTGGAAACAGGGTTCATACCCCAGGACTGGAAGATGACTCATGTAGTACCCCTCCACAACAGTGGACCCAAGGATGACCCGGCCAACTATAGACGAGTGAGCCTCACATCCATTGTGGGAAAGTTAATAGAGAGGATCCTTAAAGAGAGAGGTTGGTAACCTTTCCAGAAAGTAATGGTCTCCAGGATGGTAAGCAACATGGGTTTGTCTCGGGCAGATCACGTCAGACCAACCTAGTTGACTACTATGACTGGGTGACTAGGGAACTTGACAAGGGCCATTCGGTGAATGTCCTGAACCTGGACTTCAGAAAGGCATTTGACTCAGTGCCACATGGGAAGCTGATTAGCAAGGTGGGATACCAGGGAGCAGGGGTGAAGACTGTAAAATGGATCAAGAACTGGCTGCAAGGGAGACAACAGAGGGTAGTGGTGGGAGGGGGAACTCTCAGCTACAAGGGCTGTAACAAGCGGGGTACCACAGGGATTGGTACTGGGCCCACTGCTGTTTGGTATCTTCATCAATGACATCTTGCATGGCATTAAGAACAAGATAAGTCTCTTTGCGGATGACACTAAGATTTGGGCAGTGGTGGGTTTTGCAGCAGGGTGGCAGGGACTACAGGATGATCTGGCTAAACATGAGGAATGGTTGGACACTTGGCAGCTGGGGTTCAATGCCAAGAAGTGCAAAGTCATGCACTTTGGGGCAAGGAACCCACGGAGGTCTTATCAGTTGGGAGGGGTGCAGATAGCCACTACAGAGGAGGAAAAGGATCTTTGGGTTGTTATAATCAATGCCCCCAGAATTCTGCAGCAGCAGAATTTTGCATAGAACTTTGCAACCTACCACAGAATATTGCAATGCTGCAGAATTCGCTGTTCTTGGTGATTCTTTATTAATATTTCCAGTTTATGCATAGCACCTGGTTCCCTTTCCCTCCTTTTATATCCCAAACCCATCTATGCTCAGCATGTGATGTTATCAGTGCTATCACATCATACATTAGCTAATGACAGAGCTGCATTCTGCCACAGAAATGAATATACAGATTTAGTCTTTGCTGTATTGGTCCTTGTAAGAACAGATCCAGAAGCAAATGATTTGATACCTTTTATTGGACCAACACAAATGTAACAAAAAGAACAAAGTGCTTTAGCTTTCGGATCAACCCAGTCCTTCCTAGGAAGCGTAAACAGAAATGAATAGTCACTTATCTACCACAGTGACTCTTAGAGGAAGTGGCATAGCACATCAGGTACTATGATAACCTGTACTACAGCCTAATAAAATGTTCAGTCTTAAGTTATTACACTAGGGCCAACTTAAACAAATACTTGACAATAGCACAGACCTGTTAACTGCATACCTTACTTTGTACAAATTTATTTGTGTCTTTAAGATATAGGGATGCCAACTGAAATCAATAACTGGTAAAATTAATTAACCTGTTGTTTTTAAGAAAAATATAGTAATTATGCACAGAAAGGTCAAATGTAATAAATATAGACCTGCTGAAAGAACACATCTACTAAATGAATAATTGCGCTGGACAAATTTTTGACAGGGTTATGGATTACATGTTATCATGGGCTGATAGAATTATAGGAACATAGAAACATAGGAAAGTAATGGCAGAAGGGGACCGCCAGGCCCATCTAGTCTGCCCATTTGTCCAGCAACCTCTAGGTTTGCTGTGGTATCCCCCTTCCCCCCTCCCTTCAACAACCCTCTATGCCTGTTCCAAGCCCTCTTGAATCCCACCACTGTGTTCTTGCCCACCACTTCTCTTGGCAGCCCATTTCAAGCATCCACCACCCTCTCAAGAAAGAAGTATTTCCTGATGCTTCCCCTAAACTCCCCACCCCAGCTGGTGATCATGGCCCCTCTTTCTGGGGCACTCCTTCAGTTTGAATAGATTCTAAGTAGGTACTTTGATAATCCCTTTTAGGTACTTAAAGGTCTCCATCATGTCTCCCCTCTCCCTCCTCTGCTCCAGAGAGTACATGTCAAGGGCTGCCAGTCTCTCCTCATACTGCAAGTGGTCTAGCCCCACACCATTTTAGTTGCCCTCCTCTGAACCTGCTCCACCCTTACCACATCCTTTTTTAAGGGTGGCCTCCAGAACTGGACTCCGTATTCCAGATGCAGCCTGTCCAGCTGGGTGTACAAGGGCATCAGGACCTCCTTCCTCCTGCTGGTGATCCCCCTCCCAATACAACCCAACAGTCTGCTGGTTGTTGCCACTGCCCAGCCACCTTCAAATCCTGTAAGATGTTGATGCCCAGGTCCCTCTCATCCTTGGTCACTGCCAGTGGCTTTGCCCCCAGACTGTATTCCACTCTCGCGTTTTGCCTAGGTGCATGATTTTGCATTTGTGTGCAGGGCCAATGGGTAGCATGTTGTGTTCCCATGCCGGTGACTCAGGTTCAGGGATGAGCTCTGGGAGCTGGCTGGGCAGCACAAGGATGGGGGGAGACCAACCCTGTCATACACCACTGCTCTGAGTCTGGGAAGGTATGGTGCTGTGTTCTGTCACAAGGGTGACACCTGTGACAGGCTGGGGAGCCCTCTACACAAGGGGTTCACATACATGTAATGGCCTGATGGGGTTATGTAGTGTGTCAGGAGAAGTGGGTTGGTATGAAATGAGTCTTGCAATATCTACTCTGTTCTGTTTATTCCACTTCCAAAGAGACCTGTATGAATGAGGATACCATTTCATGGTCACAAAAAGGTAAATTTATTTAAAAAAAAAAAACTATGTTACAGATAGCATATAAATATGTAAGTAATACACAGTGTGTCCAGTTTTGGGGACCACATCTTAGAAAGGACAACAATAAGCTGAAGATGGTCCAGAGAAGGTCCAGAAAGATGATATCAGGACTACACAACCTGGAAAGCGCATGATGCTATAGCGATGGCAGACGACTGAATAAGCGATCTCGGTCTGAAAACATAATTTTATATATTTAAATTTCTTTGCGGCAAAACTGACTGAGGTAAAAGGCATACACATCTGTTGGAAACTTCAGGGGGACATTCTTGCCATAAATCCAGAACTGACATTAAGTTTTAATACGTGTATTCATTAGCAATAGCCCTCAGAATGTCAAATGGGGCTAACACTGAAAAACTACCAGGAGCAGGGAAAACACATGCGGAGGCCAAAAAAAATGGCAGATGGGTCAAACAGCAGTAATAATAATACTCATGCAAGTAAAGAAGATATTAGACAACTAAAAAGGATGATGACCGAATTAAAAACCAGCATGGATGAAATTAAAACTTGCACCTCTACTCTCAGGTCAGACACAGACAATATGACAGATAGGTTAACAAAAAATGACAAGAAGTTATTTACATTACAAAATGAGGTGGCTCTACTTAAGGATTTAGCTGGGACTCAGGCTAAACAGATTGACTTCCTGACAAAATTGATGACATTGAGAGCAGAGGTTGGAGAAATAACTTGAAGATTTTAGGTGTTCCCAAAGGCTGGAAGGGAGACAATATGCCCAGTCCTTCAAAGATTTATCCCAGAATTGTTTCAATATCATTGGACATATCCTTTAGAAATAGAAAGGTCTCACAGATCACTGGGTCCTAAGCCACAAACAGAAGCCAAACCTCAACCAATATTAGCTTATTTTTTAAGATTTTCAGTCAAGGAACAAGTACTGAAGTTAGCCCAAGAAAGGAAGACTTTGTTTTTCAATGGGGAGAAAATATTTTTTCAGGATTACTCAGGGGCTCTAATGGAAAAGAGATGTGAATTTTATGAAGTAAAGCAGGAACTACTAAAAGCTGGCGTGCAATAGCATTTTAAATATCTGTGCTACATTAGTAATAAGGGAACATAATGGCAGTACTATTTCTTGTTCAGCAGCAACTGATGTTTGGGAATATTTGCAGTTAGAACCAGAGAACCATAAGGATCAGTTAAAACCTATCTCCAAACCCCAGCACAAGCAGTTCATTTCAGAATCACCACGTGATGTTTTGAATGGAGATCATGCTAGCTATCTGGCGGGAGACACAGTAGTCCAAAAAAAAAAAAACAGCACTTTGTTTATCTAAAGCAGAGCTTTGGGAATCAATCTTTCAAGTACACAGGTGGCCCATCTGCTAACCTGAGCCCTTCAACCTCTAAACAAAGGAACGATTGGCAGGGTAATTGGTCTCCAGGGGTCCAGAGGAGATTAAGACCATTCCAAAGGTATGCACAGAGTTACTCCAAGTTCAACATTACTAATAGGAACTTTAAAAAGCGTAGTCACAGCAGAGAGAGCCCCATTCATACTAATACCAATGCTTCCTCCCCATGCAGCTCGGAGGAGCAGGAAGTGACTGAGATGGTTACTGAATTATGTGCCTCAATTACAACAGCCTCTGATTAGTTTGTGGAAGAGGAACCAAAGAACAAAGCAGCAGTTCAGAGCTCACTTCCTGTAGAGTTGCACTCTTTGGATCAAAGAACCTCACTGGGAACTTGATTGGTCATCTCCTAACAATACTGCAAGGCACTGGATGTGCAGCACCTATTCTTTCAGCGTTTTGCTTAGGGAAAGCTTAAATAAGTAAGCTGAACATGGAAACTCATCTGAACAGTTATTCCTCTGTCACTTATTATGCATTTGGTTCAGGGGAATTTTTTCTGCTTATAAAGAAATAATACAGTTTTTGGACACATATATATCATGCTGGGCTTTGCTAACTGTGAGGATTTGCAGCTGATAATATATCCCTCTTAATTACAGGCTAGAGAACAGGCTATATCTCATACAGAATTGTTGGTTCTCAAGGCTAAATGGTATTGTGGCTAGGCCAAACTTAAACTGTATATCAAATATTGTCAGAAATGGTATATGGTATGAAAGGTTTTTCCAAAAGTTTCAATGGTTTCCTTCTGGTTGGCTGTTAACTTTCTTCTCCCTCTTACAATGTGTTAGTGACTGGCAATTTTCCTCTTGAGCTGGGGAGTGCTTTCAGATGTCTGCCTATTTGATATTTTATTTATTGATCTTGCCTCCCCCTTTTCTTTTGACTTGGTCTTCCTGAACACATGATTGGTGATAGGTCACTTTTGAGTGCCGGGGGGAGGGTCCGCTACATACTGTTATCTGGATACATGCTGAATGGGGCAGTGATTTTTAGACTGCTAAATGGAATCTTGACTAGACCACTGAAGAAGGTGTTAGGGAAGTATCTTGGAGCAAGGGAAACCTGGCTTGCACAGATAGATCCCAAAAGACACTGTTCAAGGAAGAAGTTTCATGTGCATTTATGGGTAAGGGGACAAGGTGATCTGGGGAGCCAGGTGTACCCTTCATCAATCCTCAGATTAGACCACTTTCTAACTACTTTCATATTTCAATATGGGAAGAGTAATAACCCGACCTGGGTAGCCAGGCTTAGTTGGTAGCTCCCAACATAACCAGCATCATGATTGTGTGTTCAGCTTATGTTCATGTAAACTGACAACTGCCTTAGCATATTTGCTACAATCCTGAGTGGACATAGGCTCCTGGCGTTTATTAGTACTGGTCACCGATGGTCAAGGGAGACTGAGACAGATGGAAGGAGGCTTAACAGATTCATAACGGGGCTGAACTATGTTAAATCTGGCAGTATCTGGGAGTTTCTGCAGGCTCAAAGGGATACAGTCTACTACCTATTACGGGTCAATAAGTTGCCAATAATGGTTATCCGTTATTGTTATTAATTAGGTTGTTGTCGTGAAGTGGTTTACGTAATATGGTTTCAGACAGGGATGCCCTTCCCTCCTTCTCTTTTGTTTGGTTGTTTGGTCTCAGTGTTCCGCAGGTTAACTTGTCACCTTGGATTATTGATCCGGTGAACTAAGAGTACCAAAGTAGATTTCCACTCTACTGTTTACCCCCTCCTCCTAAATTTCTTTTTTCCTTTTAGGGGTTCTTATAATTATTACTAATTTTCTGAGTTTAAATATTTTTTACATTACCTACTGAATTCATATTTTCTAGCTATAACTGTTTGAGTGCTTTAGTGTTGGATATTTCTTCCCCCTTTTTTATATATAACTTAGTTGAGTGAATTTTACTGTCAGATTAGATACAGGATATTAACTGATTGGATACAGGTTATTTGATATTATATACATTAACTGACAAAGTTACCGCCTTTCTTTTCATTTATACTTCCGATAGTTGCTTATAAGGGGTAATTGCTTAGCAGACTAAGTGCTACAAATTTTAAAATACACACTGCTATAATTACCTAAATATACTACTAAATCGTAAAAGGTTTATTTTGCATTGGTTCTTGTTAATTTTTTGAAATTGCTCTCCCTTTGTGTTCACTGCTGGTTTGGTAGTTAGTGTTAAGAGTTTAAGATGATTGTGTGTAGCTGTATTAACTCTATAGTACTGTATACATATCTTAGTAAGCAATTACACCATGTCGTCTAATAACATTTGTATTGCCTCATGGAATGTCAAAGGATTAGGATCACCTATTAAAAGAAAGAAAATTCTGAGTTAGCATCAGAAAGACAGAGTGGATATAGCCCTCCTTCAGGAGACTCATCTTCTACCGGAAGAGGCAACAAAACTAGTCAGGGCGTGGGTGGGGCAAACCGAATACAGCTGTTTTTCTTCAGAAAAAAGGGGCACTTCCATATTAATTAGAAAAGGGATCTCCATTTTTAAGAGTACTCATATAGTGGATCCAGAAGGGTGCTTTCAGTTTCTGGAGGGTACTTTAAACAGGAAAAAAAGTGGTCATTTGTAATGTGTATGCTCCCAATAGAGACCAGAGCAGTTTTTTCAGTGAGACTGCTCTTCAGTTAAGTTCGTACAATGATTTCAAGATCATTTGTGGGGGGATTTTAATGAAGTGCTCGACCTATTCCTTGATAGATCCAATACTAGGATACAGTAGTTGATGCCAAGTCCCAGAAGGGCCCTGGTGAATTTAAAAGAAGACCTGGAGTTGATAAATACTTGGAGGACACTTCACCCAGATGGGAGGGACTACTATTTCTACTTGTATAGGCACTTCTCATATAGTAGAATTGATTACTTGTTGGTGTCCAAGGGGTTGAATATGCCTTTGTTCTCAGCAGATATCAAAAGTGGTGTGATCTCAGATCACAGCATGGTGACAGCACAACTTATTGTGGACAGAGATTTTTAACTCAGTTAGACGTTGGAGGTTCAACACATCTCTTTTGCAGGATAAAGCTTTTAGGGAATTTCTTGAGGGATCCGTGTCTGAATATTTCGAGAGCAACAATGATGGACACATATCTTATGTTATTCTATGGGATGCCTTTAAAGCATATTTCAGGGGGAGAATCATATAATTTGCATCTCACAAAAGAAAAAGAATGCACTTAAGGATTTGGAAACAAAGGAGAAGAAACTTAGAGAGTTAGAAAAGGAGTTTAAACAAGGAAGGAATAGGACACAAACCAGGCTCCATGACATTATGGTGCTTAAGTTTGAAGTTAATGTAACCCCTAGGTGGCGCTATCCCAAAGGCTACTACTCCTGCCTGCTTGGCTAGCAGCAGGTTAAGAGGTCTGGGTAATGAAATGGGTGCCTCCACCTGGAGGTCAGGGTTGTTAGTGGTCAAGCTAACCTGGGCACAACCATCTGGGACACTGTAATCCCCCTCTTTCCCTTCTAGTGGCATGAACAATATATAATAATTACTTTCACAATGACCCTTATTCACCAGGCAATTACCCACACTGTTTGCACTTACCACCAGGGCTGGTTCCTCTAGCTTGACCCTGGGGACCTCCTGTAAAACAAGGTTAAGCACAGCAAATAGCAACAGTACAATACTCTTGGCACAAACTGGAACCACAGTCAGGTTAAATGCAAACAAAGTTAAATCTGATTTATTCAGTGGACTTGAACAAGGGAGGGGCGTAATCAGGTTGATTTGCTCAAAAGTTATATTAATCAGACAGTTATGCATACAGTTCAGAGTCCCTACCCAGTCACACATCTGGGTACCCAAGTAGGAAATGGTGGGCTAGCCAGGAACTTTGCAGCTGGTTGGAGCCCTTTGATGGAAGAAAGCAACATGCACAACACACACTATTTGTAATCTGGAGCCGGAGGGCTCAGTTCATGAAAGAAAAGGCAACAAGACAATGAGATGACAACACTTTTAGATTTAGCTGTTGTTGCAGGGAGCTAGCTTGATGTTTACTCACGATACCCAATACTGGACACAGGCAGGACGAAATTGAGACTGCAGGCTGTTGAGCTGGAGTGCCCGGAGAAGCAGGGCCCACACAAATCACAGAGGCATCATTCCTGTTCAAGGCATTGAGCAAGGGGCTGATCCCCAGGCCAGTCTCTCATCAATGACTTTCTCTGCACAGCTGGTATTCTGGCTGGGCCAGTGTAGTAGGGCCCAGACAAATGGAAATGGATACAGATTCAGTCCGTGGAGCTGGACACAGCCTACAGCAAGTAAAACACAGTTCAGACACACAGTGGGGAACCAAATCATGACCCACTATAAGCACACAGCACATTCACATGTAAGGAAATTCCACTTCACCAGGCAAATGGCTCTTGGTCGCAATTACAGAGTCTCTGCACAATCCGGGAGTTCAGAGGTAGCTGGAAGTCCTGACAGGCTGATCACATTCAGCAAATCTTCAGTCTTCTTCAGGTTAAAGCCTGGTCACAATTCAGTGGCTTAATTTGCTCTCCAAATTTGGATTTAGTCCAAAAAAAAGCAGAAGTTCCCTCTCAGGACGAGCAAGCAGGCATGGAGGCCAAACTCAGGCCTTTCCACAGTTCTCCCACGCAAATTCACTATGTATTGCTGCTCTAACTATCTTGAGCTGTTACTTCTTGACGTCCCAACTCAGATCTAACTGAAACTGCAAGCAGTATGGGACTTTTCCCCGAGATCAAAAAGGTTCCGTTGGCTGATCTGTCTGTCAGTCACAACAAGGGCTCCCCCTTCAGGTTATTTTAGGCACCAAAAGCCCAACACTACAGTTCCTACAAGTTTTGGCCCCACCAAGCCCCTGTAGGCAGGCTCCAATTTAGAGTCCCAAATGTACTGATTGGCCCATTTTGCAGTCCAGCACCAAGATGATGGAATCAAACAGAACTGTCCATGCTGCAAAGAAGGCAGGTTAGAACAAACAGCAATATTATTACTACTCTAACAAATGATCAGCAAATAAGTGCATCTTCTAACAGAGCTCCCTCTCAGATTAATTATGACTGCAATCCAGGCAGCTCTTAAAAAGACAGTACACAGAGGCTATACAGGCACCCTCTGGCAATACATTTAAACTGCTAAAATGCAGAACACCAGCCTGGCAGTGAGCATTTAAGCAAGCTCAAGGAAGATTTTTCGGGAACCCCCAGTTGTAGTGGGGTAACAGTAACAAGATGTTTTCTGCAAGGGCTGGATTTGCCCTGACAATTACTAAACAGAAATTTGGGGAGTCGGGTGAGAAGTCAGGCAAACTACTTGCTTACAGACTTAAAAAGAGTTCTAACCAGAATCTGATTGCAGGGATAAGAGATAAGCAAGGCAGTATTAAAGTGGCAAATCAAGACATTAATAAAATATTTGCTGAGTTTTATAAAGAATTATACACTAGTTCTGCCCACAGCAGAGAGTGATCTGATTTCTTGGGTGCCACATATTTAACTCCCATAGAAGATGTAGATAGAGAAGCTTTAGACAGGCAAATTTCAGTTGAAGAAATTTCCCAGATTATTAAAGATTTACCTAATAATAAGGTCCCATGACCTGACGGACTACCAGGGGAACTTTACAAAGCAATGGGCCCCCTGATTCCTAAATATTTATGTAAAGTGTTTGCTGAAGCATTCAAAGGAGAAAAAGTACCTGAATCTCTCACCAGAGCTTTTATCACCCTGATTCCTAAAAAAGAGAAGGACCCCTTGACTTGTGAAAGTTACAGACCAATATCATTGTTGAAAGGAGACTACAAGATCTTGGCGAAGGCCCAGTCCCTTAGAATCTGCAACCTGATAACTAAAATGGTAGTTGGGGAGCAGGTGGGTTTTGTCCCAGGCAGGTCAGGCAGGAGAATGTTAGATGATCCTCAGTGTGATATTTTCAGCTAAGAAAGCCAAAAAACCCTTAACTGTTCTATCTTCGACACCGTCAATCATCGCCTCCTACTTTTCCAGCTTCAGAACATTGGGCTGTCAACCGACACCATTGGCTGGTTTAAGAGCTACCTTAAAGAACGGTCCCAAACAGTAAGAATTGCTGATACACTCTCGGACCCTAGACCGGTCTGCTCGGGAGTCCTCCAGGGCTCCATTCTGGGACCCCTCCTCTTCAGCCTATTCTTAAACTCACTACCGGATAGCTGCCCAGAACAAATAATTGTCTACGCCAACGATGCTGTGATCCTCACCTCAGACCCTGATCCAAACCAATTACAAAATAAACTTCAGCGGGCCTTCTCCTCCATCGAATCCTGGTTCCTAAATCATAAATTGCTTCTCAATCAGAAAAAAAACAAGTCTATGGTCTTTTGCAGCCCCCACAACAAAAAAAAAACAACTCCACCTCTCCATTGCAACCGATCAAGGAGCCATCCTAGAGCAAACACAATCGTTCAAGTACCTTGGCATCACCCTTGATCCCCACCTCTCATACGCTGTCCATATTAGCAATGTAGCAAAGTCTGCCAATGCGAGGTTAGGCATATTATTCCAGCACAGGAAACACCTAACCCCAGAAGCACTGTCAGTGGCCGTCCAAAGCTCCATTGTCAGCATCACCGACTATGGTCTTATCATATATGGGTCTAACTACCACTGCTCTCTAAGCGATCGCTACCTCCCTGAATAAGGCCTGTCATCTCATCACTGGCTCACATCGCCATACCCACACTTGGACCTTTATTCCCAATCTGGATGGCTTCAACTGGACAAACGCATAAAATACCAAACCTGCATCACGGCCAAGAAAATCCTAATGAGACTTGCCCCACCTGGTGTCTGTGCCCTCCTTAAGCCTAGACATAGGAATGTCACTACAAGGAGATCCAATTCCCATCTACTACATATCCCACAATGTCGCACGACCCAAGGACAAATATCATTTGCCTGTCGGGCATCCAACTGGCTCAACTCTCTTGGGAGCGACATCGTGACCGCTCCAACACTTGGCCTTACTTAGGATAGTAGGGATAGTTGGGACAAGGAGACGCCCTGGGACGAAATGGAGTCAGGAGAGGGGTCCTCCTTGCCTGATTTCCATACCCAAGGGCTCCACAGACTGTGGGCAGGTACTGCGATCCTCTCCGAAAACTCATCCAACTCGAACGGTGTTATGTAATGCCAGGTTGATTAGG
Source organism: Neoceratodus forsteri (assembly GCA_016271365.2). Classification (NCBI taxonomy): domain Eukaryota; kingdom Metazoa; phylum Chordata; order Ceratodontiformes; family Ceratodontidae; genus Neoceratodus; species Neoceratodus forsteri. The sequence goes on along the minus strand of CM028133.1, from coordinate 62,793,267 downwards.
AACAAGACTGCTATTATTGCAGATCTTGTTGCAACATCTGACCTGGCATGTATTACCGAGACCTGGCTGGATGAAAATGCAGGTCCTATCTTAGACTCTGCCGCTCCAGCTGGGTTCTCGGTAATGCACCGTCCGAGATTGGATCGTAGGGGCGGGGGAGTGGCCATCTTCTTTAGATCAGAGCTGAGTCTTGTGGAGGTGCCAGTGCGTAACACCAGATCCTTTGAGTGTATCTTGGCAGCAGGTGCAGAGCTCAGGATTCTCCTCATTTACCATCCACCCGGTGATGGTGGTGAATTCCTGAAGGAGTTCGCCGGACTTCATCGTTGACATGGCACTGGAGTAGCCTAGATGGCTAATTCTGGGTGACTTCAATGCCTGGTCAGACGATGAACTCTCCGTACTTGGAAAGAACTCCTCCAACTTATGTCTATGTTGGGCCTGTCACAGGTGTTACCTCTGCTACCCATATAGGTGGACACTCATTGGACCTGGTGTTCCTACTGGATTTGGATGTTTCACATTTGGAGGTGGATCCAAATGCGTGGACAGACCATCACACCATAAGATTCAGTTTTGGGCACCCCTAATAGGCCTGTCCCTACGGAGATGGTCCAGTATAAGCCCCTTAAGGGAAGTAAATCCAGGAGCCTAATGGCGGTACTGGACCTATCGGGTGTTTCGGATGAGAGCATGGGTCCAGGGACATGGTTATTACCTATAACAAGGCGGTGACCGGGCCCTGGATGGTGCTCCTATTCGTGTTCGCCCTCACTCAGCCAAAGACTCCCTGGTTTGATGAGTCTTTGAAGGAGCTGAGGAGAGGGGCTAGGCTAGAGAGAGCATGTATGGAAATCTTGCCTGGATGCCGCACAAACTTAGATTGATGGATCATTATGTTATCTATCAATCGGCAATATCCCGTAAGAAGTCAGAATTCCTGTCCAGGGAGATTGCTGCTGCGGAAACCGACCGGCTCAACTCTTCCGGACTGTTGACAGATTGTGCAATCCACTCTGTCTACAGTCTGGAAGAGATTTTTCACAAATAAAGTGTGATGAGCTTGCTCGATTTTTCGCTGATAAGATTGCCGGCGATGAGGCGGATCTAAATGCTCACTCTACAAGGCTTGCAGTCGGTGAGGGAAGCAAACACCTGTGTCACCTGGTCTGACTTTGGTAGGCCGGAATTCATGGACATTATGAGGATTGTCCAGATTGTAGCGTCCAACCAGTTGTAGTTTGGATCCGGCCCTCGCCACTTTATTGGGCTAGATATTATCTGTCCGACCATTGCTGAAATCGCCTGGAAATCTTTGGAGCAGGGATCTTTCCTGAACCCTTAAGGAGGCGGTCGCTCGACCACTCCTAAAAACCTTCATTGAATCCGGACTGTCCAGCTAACTACAGACCTATCTCTAACCTGCCCTTCTTGGGTAAGGTTATTGAAAAGGTGGTTGCACTGCAACTGGACGACCATCTTACAAATCATAATGTCTATGATACTCTTCAATCGGGATTTAGGAAAAGACATAGTATTGAGACTGCTCTTGTCCGGTTCTAAATGATCTCCTGATAGCGAGGGATCAAAAGGCTTGTACTATTCTAGTCCTTCTTGATCTCTGCAGCTTTTGACACTGTGGACCATGGTGTGCTTCTGGAATGCTCATGGGTTCCATTGTGGACTGTCTGGTACGGTTCTACAATGGTTTCAATCTTTCTCACAGGGCGGAGACATAGGGTTATCACTGGAATTTATTCCTCTGATGCCGTCTCTTTGCCTTGTGGGGTTCCGAGGTTCCATTTTGGCACCCATGTTGTTCGCTGTCTACGCTGCCATTGGGAGACATTATTAGGCAATATGGCTTGGGTTTCACTGCTATGCAGATGACACCCAGCTATATTTGTCCTTTAGCCCCGGGCAAGAAGATGCAGTCTCTAAACTTAACAACTGTCTATCCGAGATCAGTGATTGGATGAGTGCCAGCTGGCTAAGGTTAAACCCGGATAAGACTGAGGTGGTGGTGGACCCAGGTCGTCGTGAGGCGGATTGTAGGGCTGGTCTTCCTTCGGGCATATGGATCGATGGAGCCCAGGTCTCTACCTCAGACCGGGTGCGTAACCTGGGCGTTATTATTGACGACAGTTTGACACTGAAATTCCAGGTGTCATCTGCCGTCAAATCCTCTTTTTACCATCTGAGGAATATTGCTTGGGTGAAACACCTTGTTCCTCCGGCTGACCTCCTGACATTAGTCCATGCCTTTGTTACTTCTCGCCTTGACTACTGCAATGCCCTGTACCTAGGGCTGCCAGGGGTTGATATCAGCCGCTTGCAGCTGGTGCAGAACGCTGCAGCCAGGCTTTTGATGGGGACATCTATAAGAATCATATTACGCCTGCTGGCGCGAACTGCACTGGCTGCCGGTTCAGTGGCGGATCACCTTTAAGGTCGGTTTACTGACCTATAAAGCCCTACACAACAGGGACCGCGATATCTTCAAGATCTGCTTGTTCCCTCGTCCTCCGCTCACTCCGCTCCACCGACAAGGGATTGCTAGAGGTTCCCAGGGTTTGTTTAAAACATCCGAAGGCTAGCGTTTCTTATGCTGCCTATGCTGTGGAACTTCACCTCGGCTGGATACGAAGCTGCCTGACCGTTGAAAGCTTTAAGTCAGAACTGAAAACCTATTTATTTCAAAAGGCGTATGGGGAGTAGTTATTGCACTGTATTGAAATGATATTTTATTGTTGTTTGTTATGCTGTATGTATGTTTTATATGTATTTAACTGTTTTATTGTACAGCGCTTTGATCTCGAAAAGTGCTTAAAAATAAACTTTTACTTACTTACTTTCAAGTCCAAGCTGCGCCTCTCACTGCTTATGTCCTGCGATTGCCCATCTTAACATTTCCACCATTCCAGCTGCACATGCCCCAGCACCCAGCACTTACAATCAGTCTTTGCACCCCTAACACCTTACCAGGCATATTCCCTCGACAAGGCCCCCTGGCTGCACTGTCTCCCCTCACCCACCTCCCCGTATCTCCACCCTGCCCCTGCCCCACCCACCTGCATCTCCTTACCCCTGCACCTCCTACCCCCCGATCTCCTACCCTCACATCTCCCCCATCGACCCCCCTCCTCCCCTTGTCTTGCTCATAGCTCAAGTCTTTGTACTGGTTATTACATGTCTGTAAGTCATTGACGTTATGTTTGTAACTAAAAATGATGACTGTTGCACATGCTGACGTGGAACCTTTGTAAAAGAGCCTCGGCTCAAAGGTATTGTAATCCTAGGTTGAAATAAATTAAAAATAAATAAATCTATAGATTTTTTTAAAGCTTTTGACAGCCTTGTGTGGGACTATTTATTTAGGGTGTTAGAGATATATAATGTGGGGAAGGGTTTCACTCAGTGGATTAAGACTCTATACAATACTCCCACGGCAGAAGTAATAACAAATGGGAAAATCTCATCCTCATTTAGTCTACATAGAGGAATGTGACACGGATGCCCACTTTCTCCGTATTTGTTTATTCTGGCATTAGAGCCACTTTTTAAACTTAGCCAATCAAATCCAAATATTCAGGGGTTCAAAACAGGTCAGTCTGCCGGCTTCTCTGGACTTTCAGTTAATTGGAAAAAACACAGGTGTTACAGGTTTGTGATGAAGGTAGACTAGACAGGAGAGATAATATTCTAGAGAAAGAATGTTGGAAGACAAATTCTCTCAAGTACTTAGGACTGAGAATCCCGAATAATATTAACCTAGATCCTTTATGGAAGGAAATAAAGGATGACCTGGGGAAATGGGCCAAGTTATCCTTGTCCTGGGGTGGGGGAATTAATTCTGTCAAAATGATGTTGGCCCCCAAACCTTTTTATCTATTCCAGAATATCCCATTAGAATTTCGTGCCTCTAAATTTAAGAAAATTACATCTATGGTTAGGAATTTTCTGTGGTGCTCCACAGCACCCAGATTATCCCTTTCAAAACTCAGGTCCCATTGGTCACAAGGTGGCTTCAGACTTCCTAGGTGGGAAACATATCAGCTAACCTTTCTTTTTAAACAAGATATATTTTATCTTTGGCCCCCATCTACTGATTTCCCTCTTTGGTTTGAGGTGGAAAGTCAGCTGCAAACCAGGGGAACCAGCTGCTCTTTCATTCAAAACAAGTCCAAGTTTTTATACTTCTAACCCTTGTATTCTCAGCTCGGTAAAAACAATCAAGCTGCTCCAGGCCAAATTATCACTAGACAGATTACCTTCACATCTAGAAGGTTTGTGGTTCTGTTGCCACTGTTTAGGATTCTGGTTAGGCCCCTATTGGATTATTTTTCAACTGTATGGAGTACCTACTTAGTGAAGGATGTTAAAATGGTGGAAAGGCCACAACGGTCTTATACAAGGTTGATTTCAGGGTGTGAGGGTTTAAATGATGAGGGTAGACTGAAGAGGTTGGATTTGTGGAGATTGAGAGATAGGAGAGTTGGGGGGGATTTGATGTTTCTATTTTAAATTTTAAAAGATGAGAATATGAGGATGGAGATGGGAATGGAATTTAAGGATCAAATATATCAGCTGAGAGGACATAATAGGCAGTTAAGAGAAACAGTGTGTAGGACGGATATAAGAAATAATGAACTTAAAAGTAGAGTAATCAGAATGTGGAATAGATTGCCACATGAAGTTATGGATGCAGAGAATGTTGAGGTTTTGCAAGATCAGAGTAGATAAGTATCTTAATGAAGCTGGTGACATGTGTTACCACCACTGAATTGTGGGGAAAGCTTACAAGGGCTCTGCCTTCTTGACTTTCCTATTCTCCAGTATGAAATCCAGTATAGTCTAATCCTAATATACAGATGGGGGGCAAAATATTGCAAAATACTGATTGGTTCAGACAGGGCTTTTCCAGGGTAGATGACTTAATTGAGCAAAGTTCTGGGGTACTAAAGTCATTCCAGGAGCTTAGTCAGGAGTTTAATCTCCCTAAGTTTCATTTTGTGACTTATTTACAGGTTAGGGAAAACCCTGTCAGATAACATTCTATGCCCCAAATTTGTGCTACCTAATGGGGGGCAGGACTGGTCTCCGATTTGTGGAGCAGCTAGCTCTAAGGGTGGGGCATCAAAGCTTTAAGGGTTAGTATGTAGTAGCCCTGACAGTTCTATTCACAATGAAAATGCAAAATCTAAATGGGAATCCACTCTTGGTCTGAATATCTAACATACAAACATACTAAAATGCCAACAGAGTAGGCCTAATGGTCTTTCATGTCTGCTCATTTGGTCAGCCCCCATCCTGGGAGCTGACCTTGCTGCCCCCCTCACCTTCTCCCTTCCCAGTTCTGGATATTCTCGCTGCATTGGATTTTGCTTCCAGAACCCTTCCCCTGTACCTGTCCCACCCCCTCTTGAACCCCTTCACCGTCTCTGCCTCCATCAGCCCCCTGGGCAACGCATTCCATGGCTCCACCACCCTCTCAGTGAAGTAGCACCTCCTCCTTTCTCCCCTGAATTTTCCCCCCTCCAGCCTCCACCCATGTCCTCTAGTTGCCCCTTCTCCTTCCTTCAAAGCACCCTGACTGCTCCTCCCCTATTTACCCCCTTCATGTACCTGAAGACCTCTATCATGTCCCCCAGTCCCTTCTCTCTTCCAATGTGTACATATTTAGCTCTTCATGCCTCTCCCCATAGGTCCTGTCCCCCAAGCCCCAAATCATTTTGGTTGCCCTCCTCTGGACCCTCTCCAGGAGTTTAATGTCCCTCTTTAAGTGTGGCCTCCAAAACTGCACGCAGTACTCGAGGTGCAGCCTCACCAAGCAGTTATGCAGTGGGACTATCACTTCCCTCCTCCTGGAGGTGATCCCCCTAATGATGTATCCCAGCATCCTGTTGGCCTTGGCTGCTGCCCTCCTACAAGTCTCTGAGTTGTTCATCCTGACATCCACTACCACCCCCAGGTCCCTCTCAGCCATCGAGACTTGTAGCATTCCCCCACCAGGGTGTACATTTGGCCAGGGTTTCTGGCCCCCAGGTGCAGTACATTGCATTTCCCTGCATTGAACCTCAGCTTCCACTTTCTAGACCATCTTTCCAGAGCCTCCAGGTCCCCCTGTAGGGCCACCCTCACCTCCTCCCCATCCACCACCACCCCCAGTTTTGAGCCATCCTCAAAGAGACTCATCTCACTCCTGATACCTGTCCTTATGTCAGAGATGTAGGCGTTGAACAGGAGGAGCCCAAGGACTGATCCCTGTGGGACTCCACTAATGACCCTCCTTGGGGATGAGACTATCCCGCCAACTACGACCCTCTGGGTCCGGTCCTGGAGCCAATTGCCTATCCATCTGATCATCTGGTTCCCCACCCCCATTTCTCCCAGCTTATCCAACAGGACCCCGTGAGGAACAGAGTCAAATGCCTTGCTGAAGACATCCACTGGCCTACCCAGGTCCAAGGCACTCGTCACCCAGTCACAGAACTCCACAAGGTTTGTCTGACACAATTTCCCCAGGATGAATCCATGCTGTCTATTGTCCAGGCACCCTGACTTTTCCAGGCCCCCCCCAGCCTCTCCTTGACAATGCCCTCCATCACCTTACCCACCACAGATGTCAGGCTGACAGGCCTGTAGTTCCCTGCCACCTCCCTTGATACCCCCTTGTGGATAGGCACTATATGTGCCACCTTCCAGTCCTGGGGCACCCACCCTGTCCTCAGAGAGATGGCAAAAGCTCCACCAGGGGTTTCACCAGGACATCCGCAAGTTCCTTCAGCACTCTGGGATTTAATTTATCCGGCCCCAGTGCTTTCTCCATCTTAAGGGACCTGAGGGCTTCCCTCACTCTCTCTGCTGTGATTTCCATCTCCGTTACCTCTTCCCCCTGCTTAGCCTTCCCCCTTCCTGCCAGTGATGCCTCCCCCTCTCCCCAGACCCGCAAACGGTAAAGGTCCCCCCTCCTCAGTATCACTGTCTCCTCCCATGTATGATGCAGCACCCCCATTTTCCTCGGTGAAAACTGAGGTGAAGTACTCATTTAGTACCTCAGCCTGCTCCCCCGGGTCTTGTGCCCATCTCTCCAATTTTAATCCTGCTAATCTGCCCCTTCACCCTTTGTTTTTCCCCAATGTATCTAAATAACCCCTTGTTCCCTCTCCTAATTTCCCTGGCCAGGTTCTGCTCCTTCCTTGCCTTAGCTGCCCTCACCACACTAGTGGCCCTTCTAGCCATCAGCTCATACTCCCCTCGATCCCTTTCACTCCTTGAGCACTTGAATTGCCTATAGGCTGCCTTCTTTCCCCGCACCACCTCCTGGACCTCCCTGGTCCACCAGCAGGGTTTTTGGGCCCTACTGCATTTTTGTCTTACTCTTGCACAGGTGCTGGTAGCATCCTGCACCCCCCTCCTGATGATTTCCCACCTACTATCAGTGTCCATGTCTGACCCAATCACATCCAAATGCTCCTTAAGGATCCTTCCCATTTCCTTAAAATCCACCCCTGAAGTCAGTTACCTCCGTCTTTGTGCAGCCTTCACCCTGAAAAATAAAACCATCCCGATGTTCCCCCTTTTTTTTTACCCTGTCAAAAGAAAACAGTGCTCTCATGGTCTCCCTGAAGACTCCCATAACCCGTGCCCACCCTGCTTCCTGCCCCCTCACCCATACTTGCCTTCGGAGACTGGATACGCTGATCTTCTGGACCGGAACACGCCTGGTAATTCTTCAAAGCCGATCACGAACTGAAGAAATGCCGGTAAGTTGTATAATGGCATAAATAGGGTTTTTTCAACTTTACTGCATATCTCTGGCATTTTTAGGAATTTTGACACCAAAGTTTCAACATGGGGTTATTGGCACCCCTCCTCATGAATTCAGTCACTGTCATGGTGTTATTCGGTCCCAAAAGGTGATTTCACAGTCACTGCATGGAATCACCTTTCAGGACCGATTAACAAAATGGCGGTGCAACTGTTCATGAGGGGGGCTCAAAAGTCTATGTTGCAAATTCGTGGAAAAATCCCAAAAATGGTTGTTTAATCTAGTATATGTTATGTAGTTTCCATTAACACTGTAACTTCGTGAATTTGTAATATTTTCACCCAGATTTTCAAAATTGCCATTTTTCCACACCTCCTCATGAACAGTACAGCTGTCATTTTACATATCCTAGCCTAAATGTGTTTTCGCATGCCCGGCGCAAAATAGCGCAGTCGCTGTGTGAAATCAGTTTTAGGAAATGACGGTGACACTGTTCATGAGCAGAGGTCCTAAAATGCCTATGTTGAAAATCTGGTGATGAAATTCCATAAAATGACTGTGTTACAAGTGTGCATTGCTCAGTTTCCATGCACCCTTGTAACTTCGCAAATTTGCAATATTTTCATGCCAGATTTTCAGCACTGGCATTTTGTCACACCTACTTATGAACAGTGTAGCTGTCATTTTTCACATCCTGCCCTAAATGTGTTTTCACACCTGTGGCGCACAATGTCGTGGTCACTGTGGGAAATCAAGGTTTGGGACAAATTAACAAAATCACAGTGTCCCTGTTCATGAGGAGAGATCCCAAAATGCTTATGTTAAAAATGTGGTTAAAAAAATCCCCAAAATAATTGGGTTAAAGACGTGTGTTGCACAGTTTTTATGCATGCTCATGACTTCACCAATTTTTCATATTTTCACTCCAGATTTTCAAAGTTGCCATTTTTTTAAATCTCCTCATGAACAATACAGTTGTCATTTTCCACATACTGCCCAAAATGTGTTTTCATCCCTGTGTCGCAAATGGACAGCCGCTGTACAAAACCACCTTTCAGCTAACAAACTGATAGTGCTGCTCTTCATGAGGTGGGATCACAAAAGCTCATGTTGAAAATTTGGGTGAAAATACCAGCACACGCCTCGGTGTTAGGATTTCCAACTGTAGCACCCCACCCTGTAGAGACTGACAGGTGTCGGGGTGTGACTTGGGATCATTGGCTGTAATTCTCATGCCATTCCACCCCCACCCCACCCTGCAGCCAGTGACAGGCACCATGGTGTGCCTTGCAGTGTTCAGCCACAAAGTTCACCCCATTCTCATATACTGCACCCACCTCAGCATATTTCGTTATGGAATGGGGTAAGTGTAATGCCCAAAGATCCCAGAAGCACCCATGACACTTGCAGTGTCTACAGGACAGGGTGAGGTAAAATGGCATGAGGCTGCATAGGCTGACTCACCCAAAGGCACACCCCAATGCCTGTTGGTCTCTGCAGGGTGGGGATGGGGTTGGCGTCACTTCAATACTTCACTGCCATTCCTATTATGCATCTCTAACTCCTGCACTACCAATGCCAATGCCAGCGAGACAACATTCGGCATTGACAAATGCTTGTTTTTTTTTCTCTCATGACTTACTAAATAGCTGTCCAATTTATGTAGTGTTAGTTAGCTGGTAAGAGTATTCACACCCAGTCACAGTCTGTTTCTGTTTCCCCAGAGTAAATTTGATAGTAGATGATTATCAGAAGATTAAACCATAATCAGTTGCTACTGCCAGCCATTGCACTTAGGGAGTTAGGCATCAGCGCTGGACGGCTTCGATGCTGATGATGTTTTTCTTCAGTCTAGCTGTTCTCACACACACCTGTGCATCCTGCACAGCTCTCAACTGTCCCAGAATACATGGGACATCTCTATTCCTGGCCCTACAAATGGCTCTGTGCCTCATCCGTCCATCATGAAAATAGAGCAGTGCACACAGAGAATCTGAATCTGATTTAAAGTTTCAATCTGTATTGCACATACAATTCTAAATCAAAATGCGTCTGTGCATGGAAGCACAATGCTTTTCACAGTGCTCTGTGCTGGTATCTGCTTGTGAGAGGAAATGTCCATAAATATCGTGGACAGGGCCCCTAATTTTCATTGTTAGTGTCCTTTATGTATGCGACAAACAGTAGAGAGGTATGTTGTACTGCATCAACACTGTATACACAATAATACAACTACTGTGGACCCATGTGTTGCGTTGGTCACAACATTTTCCTCCACATCAACTGGTTAATGAGTAATATTTTGGAACACAGAGTAGCAAAGGCAATTCCGTTTATATTTTTATTATGCTAGCACACATTACAGATAGGGGTTCAGGTCAAACTTGCAACAGAAACTGTAGGTAAAAAACATGTAATAACAAAAACTGATTACCCTTATAGCTAACACACCGTCAGTATCTGTACAATTTTTTACTATCCTACTTCACTGCTCTGAGGATCAGTGGTGGAATAAATTGCGTATCAACTTTGCTATGGCACTTTACATGCAGCCCCCCTAAAAAAAAAACACTACAGCACAATATGAAACATTGTGCATCTGATTGAATAGTTCATTAGCAAGGTAATGTATATGATCGCAAGAAGTGAAGCAATACTTTGCCTTCACACCATAACAGTGCAACTGTGACATGTCTCAGATTATAACAATATACATGAGGCTAACAAACGGTACACCCTTTCAGGAAACAGCACCAATTTAAGAATTACGTCTAATGCTGCAGCACTATGAAATGGATGATTGCATTACCATACCTTACTACAGCATGTTTTTTTTTTTTTTTAAATTTTGGGTGGTTTTCTGTTTTGGTTTTTTTTACTGAGTGTGCACTGACATGTATTGGAGTAAAAGAATTGTACTGTGCAAGCAAAACTCAGAGATGACTGGTCAGTGTTTTCCTGGATGGCTTCACTGTGGCATCGTGATGGTCTCTCCAGTCGGAGCCTTTGTATAACAAAGAGTGACTTTGACTACCACGGAATCTCCACTAACTGCCATGCAATATGATTACTATGTATGCGTGAAACTGGTACTTTGGCAACTTGGGTATGGCTTTATTTTGTATTAGCATTCTATCAGTATGGCAGGTAGCATTTTTCCCATCTGTATGACTGTTACTTTTCATGCCATAAAACCAACAGGGCACTTCGCTTGTATGGCGCACATACACGGAACTTAGTACAAGTCTCTAAATAATTGCAAGGGCTACAGCTGTATGAGTCAAACAGGAACCAGGCACAGTAGTGTGGTACCAGTTTTGGAACTGCAGTTTTTGAATTTTATGCAAACTCGAATAATTTATGACTGCCCAGCTATACAGAGCGCAATTAGGGGGTGCACCCCAAAGTGCTCAGTCACTGATGCTCACTGCTTTTGATGCATGAGCAAATCAGTCCTTCCTGGACTTTGCAGCCACAGTTTCAGGTGTGCTCTGTCTGTTTACTTTTTCAGTGCGGCGCTTCCGGCTCAAGCCACGTTGCATGGTGAGCAACAATGAGGGAGGCCACGGATACAGAGACAAATTTTTATGAAATGCAAAAGTAGAAAAAAATAAGCCAGTGAAGACAGGGGGCAGAAACAGGACAAGGCAAACGGCCACTGAAAGATGCAGTTTGCATGTGTTCCCCTTTAAAGAAAGATGTTAGACCACTGAAGGGGGTCCAGCACAGAGCAATAAAGATGATCCTGGGAATGGAAGACAAGCCCTATGAGGTGAGACTGAGGGAACTTAACAAGTACTTCCTGGAGGAGAGGAGAGGAGAGATAGGGGAGATATGATTGAGACCTTTAAATTCATGAAGGGTATAAACAGGACTGGTACTAAGGGGTTGTTTAAGTTGAAGGGAGGGAGAGACATAAGGGGGCATGATCTGAGGTTGGAAGGTGGAAGATTCAGAAGAGAAATGAGGAGGCACTTTTTCACGGAAAAGGTGGTGTCTATTTGGAACACATTGCCTGAAGGAGTGGTGGCCTGCAAGTCAGTGGGCAGTTTTATAAGGGGATGGGACAAAGCGAGGGGGAGGGTCACCATGGGGGAGGGAGGGAGGGGCAGCTGCAGAATAAGGGTTTCCTAGCTGCACACTCGAGCAGACTTGATGGACACATGGCCTGTATCTGCTGGCAGTTTTGTATGTTCATATTTGTTCAGGATTGATGCTTTATCCTGGTCCCGTTCAACTCCTACTTCCCCCCATAGTCTTATTACCTCCCCAGACTTTCTCCTTTCACTAATGTACCTATAGAAAGTCTTCTCCCCATTCTTAACTTCATTTGCTATTTTATCCTCTGTCTTCACCTTGGTGCTCCTGACTGCTTTCCCTACCTCCCTTAGCTTTTCTAGATACACTGCCCTGTCCTCTTCCATCTGTGTCTCCTTATATTTCCTAAATGCTAACATTTTTGTCCTTACTTTCCCTGCCACTTCCTGTGAGAATAATAATAGTTTTCTTTTCCTCTTGGCTTTGTCTATTTGCCGGATGCAAAGGTTTGTTGCCTCCACTATGGCTCCTTTTAGATTGGCCTGTAGTTCCTCAACTCCACCCCCCCGTCTCTCCTTCTGCTAGGGTTTCCCTGAGACACACCCCCATCCTTGTGAAGTCTGCCTTATTGAACCACACTGTGCGATGGTCACTGGACCCCATTTGTCCACCCAACCTGATCTCTAAAATTCTGTCTCCGTTGGTTAGAACCAGATTCAAGATGGCTCCCTCCCAGGTTGGCTCAAGCACTAGCTGCTTGAGGCAAGCCTCTTGCAGGGATTCCATGATGTCTGTGCTCCTGGCTTTTGCAGCCGCTGGGATGCTCCAATCAACTTTTGGCAGATTGGAGTTGTCTACCAGCAACACTGCCCCTTTAGCTGCCATCATATGGAGGGCTTCCAGTTGGTCTCTATTCATTTCCTCCCTTTGGGCTGGGGATCTGTAGATCATGCCTATACAAATGGCTGTACCATTGCCTGTCTCCAAGGTAATCCACAGTGCCTCTGCCTCCCCCTGTGTCCCTTGTGCCCTCACCACCTTTATACCCTTCGTGACAGAAAGAGACACCCCTCCTCCTTTTTTACCCTCTCTGTCTGTCTTGAACAAAGTATACCCTGGTATAGCTATGTCCCACTCATTATTCCCATTGTGCCACATCTCTGTAATTGCTACAATATCCAGGTCAGTCTCTGCTATCATGGCTGCCAGATCAGGGATTTTGTTCCCCAGGCTGTGGGCATTTGCATACATGGCCCTCAATGTTCTGGAAACACCTCTTCTAACCTTTCCCCGATTCCCCTTGTTCAGTTTCAGTTTATTATACTGGAAAGGCATGCGAGCAAAAGTTGCCCATTTTCACAAGCGTCCAGATTTGGACAAACAAAACATGAAGGAATACAATGTTCCATAAATACTATACAGGTGGACAATAACCCAGATTACATAAATTTCAAAATTACCTTCATTTCAAAATCAAGAAAAACAACAGAAATAAAGCAAGTGCAGGGATTGGAATAAAGTGCTAAACTGACTTGCAATATACAGAAATGTGCAAGACATGAGGATGTGGGGTAAACCTGCCCAAAAAGGGGGAAGGAGGGAGACATTATGATGTAATTTTAGTAGAAGACCAGGATGAGTAGCCAGAGTGGGACACTCAGGGCCAAGGGCAGTTACAAGTAAAGTAAAGGGAAAGGTGTTTCCTGAGGTTGTGCTTAAAGGAAGCAGTAGAGGTACACTGGATTAGAGCTTGGCGAGATTGTTAAAAAGTTTGGTACCCTTGTAGGAGAGGGTGTTCTGGCCTTAAGTGGTGCGACAGAAAGGGAGAGGGAAGGAAAGGGTGGAGGACCGTCTAGTGGTCCAGGAACAGGCTTTTTTCCCTCTCCTTTTCTGCTGAGTTCAGTGCTTTCTGGTGATTTTATGACATTTTTTTTTCCTTCTTGCTGACTACATTTTCCTGTGAGGGTGGACAGTTAGATTTACCCTGCTTCCTTCCTCTACCCCCCCTTCACTAGTTTAAATGCTCACCAGTGAAGCATTTAAACCATTCATTAAAGACAATGGTTCCCTTCCGGAAGGATGCAGGCCATCACCCCTGTACAGGTTGGCATCCACCCAGGTGGGTCCCCAATCCCAAATGAAGCCAAACCCTGCTCTCTGCACCAGCTCTCCAACCAAGCATTGAAGTCCTTGGTGTAGATATCCCTATCCTACCCCTTGCCATGGATAGACAGCATCTCTAAAAGGGTCACAGAGTTTGCTACCTTCTACAGGCCCCTCTCCAGTTTTCTGAAATCCTTCTGCACTACTGCAATATCTGCCTTGTCCCCAGCTAGGTCATTTGTCCCCAGATGGACAATGACATCCATTTTCCCCACTTTGGCTACTGCTCCAGCAATCCTCTGAATTTGCTTTCCAGTGTCAGTGGCTCAGCAGATAGCACACTTGCCTCTGAGGCCAGGAGATCAGAAGGCTGTGGGTTCTATCCCCACACCTGGCACTTGGGTTAATATCCCAGTACTAACACTGTAGTACAGCATAAGGGGGGTGCTGCACTCCTGAGGTGCCACCTTTCAGACGAGACGTTAAACCGGGGTCCCATCTGCCTGTTCTGGTGGTAGTTCAGATGGATGTTAAGGATCCCATGGCACTTCTCGAAAAGAGTAGGGAACATTTTTATTAAGATTCAAAAACAAAATACATGAAATATCAACACTGAAATTATGATACAGATGCAGTTGAACAAAAATGACCCACCACACAATTCTATCTTCAGCACCAAAAATACACCTGTTGTAGTGCACATACAACAGCAATCCCACACTAAAAAAGAACCTGTGGCATTTTTTTTTACGAATAGAAATTCCCATCACCAAACTCCATAACCAAATTCCCTTCAACATAGACATCCCACTTCCAATGTTCTAGTATTAAGAAAAAGGAGTCAAAATTACACTAGTTACTAACTCACCCACCCATTTTCCCATAATTTTAAACCAACAGCATGTCCTAAAGTACGAAATTTGTATTCATATACCTTATCGTGTTCTCCCCGAATGTTAAACAATACTTCCTGCTGCTGGATCACTTTATCTTGTAGGGGTGTTTGGTATCTTGCCTACCATAATAACCATTTTAAGCAAGCCAAAATCACATTAACTGAGCTCTTTTGCCATTTCTTCCATTGTGTGGGAATCTGTCCTAAAATCAAAATATCATAAGACATATGTCTAAACAAATCGTCCCTCACCATCCTGCCAATTCTTCCCTAAACCCCTGAACATGCACACAATTGAAAAACATGTTGCATAGTTTCTATTTGACCTTGGCAAAGTAGCTCCCCACAGCCCCGATCTTTCTACTTATGCTTCTGATTTACTTTCACATTTAGTTTTTGGTGACCACATAACTAAACCAAATCTTGCATTTTAAGAGGTATCCATGGTTCCGCCATACTTTCCAACATCATCTCTGTATTTATTGTAGTAGAGGATACCTGGAACAAGGGTTCCTCAAAATACCATTTTTCCATAATCACCTTATAAAAAAATTCTTCTCGTGACTTAAAAACCAACTAAGCTATATTTTCCAAGTTCTAATATACTTTGGTGTAGTCTGCAAATACACAGGAAGGGATTTCTCTGAAGGATGCCATTTTCCCCTACCCCATACTTGCAGAAAAGGGGTCCCCCACAACTGCATACATGACAGACCCATACCTACTGATTCTAAAACTAGGGGTTGTATCGAGCTAAAAAAGAAGTTCCCAAAGAAATACACCAGGGGCTGTATCATATTCAAACCCCCTGCCTTCCAAGTCTTATAAGTATGCACCCTCTTCACAGGGTTCAATCTACTACCCCATAAGAAAGAAAGAAAAAAGAGACCCATCACTTTTGTATGCATAGCAAAAGGCAAAGGAAATATGTGAGAAACATATAAAAAAATAGGAGCTATATATACTCTTAGTAAATAATCCCTTTTTTTCCTAGTCATTTTCTAGGAATGCCATGAGGTAAATTTCTGATGAGCCACATCATATACATTTTTCCAATTCAACCCTTCTGCTTCTCTTGTCCATAATATAACCCCACAATCTTAACATTCTCCTTCGTCACAGATATTGGAAAATCCTCTTATTTCCTGTGCAGCACCAAGACCTTACTCTTCCCTATATTAACCTTAATCCCTCTAGTGTTATGTACATTTTCTATAACTCGTAAAATATTTTTACCAGACTCCAAATCAGCAACAGTAAAAACACAATCATCTGCATAAGCAGTAACCTTCTGAAGGACAACCCTTTCCTTATTTCTTGTAGGTCGAATATCCTCAGCAACTTCTGTAACCCTTAGTATGGGATCTAGCCCGAACACACAGAGCAAAGGACTGATTGGACATCCCTGCCAAACACCATTTTTCAGATAAACAGGAATACCCAAATGTCCATTCACCAATGGAGTGACCTGTACTTCAGTATATAAGGTCTGCAACAATACTAAGAACTGCTCTGGGACACCATAATGCTGCAGCATTGTTCAAATATGCTCTTACCTTACTGCATCAAACACAGTCTCTTGATCAATAGTTAACAGATAACCATCTAAATTCATATTCAAACCTTGTTCCACCACTTCTCTAATAAAAATCTAATTTTGAATAATGTTCCTACCTGGAATTGCACAGGTCTGTACAGAACTAATCAACTGCTGAGCAATCTTAGCCAACCTGACTAAGATTTTTGTTAGAATTTTATAATCCGAAGTTAGGAGACTCAAAGGCCTCCAATTCCTAACCTCTTGAGGATCCCCCTTTTTATATAAGAAAATCATAACTCCCTCTTTCATACTAGGTACCAGTCTGTTTTCCACCCAAATAGCCTCATAAATGACTTGCAACCAAGGTGCCAAGATATCAATAAAACATTTGTAAAAATCATTAGGTATGCCATCTGTGCCAGGGGTTGTACGCTGTGTAAGCTTAGTAATAGCATCTCTAATTTCCACCTCTGATATGGGAGCTACCAACCTCCACTCATCCTCTTCTCCCAACTGAGGCATTTCTATCTGCTGGAAAAATAATTTTTGCTGCCCTACCCTTTCTTTCTGAAATGTGGTCTTGACATGATTTTGAATTACCTGCAGAAGTCCACTATAATCATCTACTAAACACCCCATATCATCCTTGAATGCAGTTACCACCAGTCTTTTTGCCCCATGCAACCCTAAATCATAAGTATTCACTTGCACTTTTGTTCATTAGTCTGATATTTCTGTTGTGTAGCCAGCCTATCCTCTGTTTCCTTCAAATACCCATACATTTTATCCTTTATTACTTGCAACTGTAGCTGCACATCATTCCTCTTATCAGTTGCCTGAGTTAACAACTGCATATACTTAGCTGTGAACCCCAAATACTTAATGTATTTACATTTAGCTCTGTCACTAGTAATGCGTATAAACAACTCCTTCAAATCTCTCTTGGTGTCCTCCCACCACTCCATGGGGCTACCATACAAGAAACATATCAGCTCTCAAAGCCAAATATTCCTTCATAGAATGTTGTATAAAAGCCTCCTGTAGGACAGAAATGTTCATCTTCCAGTATCCCCTCCCCATAGGAACCTTCTGCAATAGTCCTATCTGAATTTTAACTGCCACATGATCTGACGTTTCCAAAGGCACTACCAATACTTCCTGACACGTAATTCTATCTGATAGAAACCAAAAGTCTATCCTTGTGGACAATCTCCCTTTAAAGAAAGTATGAGTTGGCTCAAGTTTCATAATGTCATGTACATCTCTCAAGTTATTCAGTTTCAAGATGCGTAGCAATGTATTAGTATCGATATATACCTTCTGTGTTGCACTCCCCCAGTCTCTACATGACAGGCCACAATTACCCCCCCCCCCCATAACACTAACTTTGAAGTATGCAGGTAGGGCTCTAATCTCTTAAAAAGAGAAGTTCTTTCTGATTTCACTTGAGGGGCATAAACGTTCACAATCCTGTACGCAATATCATATAAAACCACATCCATTATCATAGGCCTCCCTGGTTGAATATCAAAAATTTGTAAGACTGTCACATCAAGCCCAGAAAATTAAAAAACCTAATCCTGAGCATGATTCTTCTCCTAATGACCAAAAGGAGACACCCCATCTCCAATCTCTCTGTGCCTCCCTAACCTTTGTCAAAGAATGCAACCTGGTATCCTGCAATAAAAGTACTTGCCCACACCTCCCTGAGACTAGCAAATGTAACCCATCTCTTCTCTAAAGCCTTAATGCTATTCACATTAATTGTGAGAAGGGAAATGCCTGCATCCATAAGAAGAGAGGTAACAAAAACACTAATGCCAAAAACATTCTAAGGTAGTCACTTTCTCTTTTTATGTTTCTTAGGCTTTGGCTTATCACCAGTCCCAACATCAGTGACTACTTCAGCCTGTGAAGAGGTAACCGAAGAAATGTCCGAGTCAAGACCTCCTTCTTCCCCTTCCTGTTCAAACAATGAGGCATAGGAGTTTTGTAAAGGAAGGCCATCTGATTCCCTAGGCACTGATTCAGCATCTACCAAGCATTTCCCAGCCTTTGATCTTGTAACTCTCTGAAAGACAAGCTCCTGCTGAGTACCTGGAGGGGGCATACAACTCACTTCCACCGAATGCTCCGTACCCTGCTCAGATTCTATTAAGTCATCATGTTCATGCTGCTCTAGTACAGGTTGAGATGAGGGGTCACACAGGCTTTCCTCATCCATGACTTCTGAATCATGCCTGATTTCTATCACTGCAGCTTCCACTCCTTGTACAGCAGATTATTGTTCAGGGACTATCTCCTGTCCCTGTCTTACCTCCTCTGCAGAGACCTCCTTTCATGGCCTAGTCACTTTTTGAGGTTTAGGATCCACAGTATGCACAGTCATTAATAAGTCATGCATTTACATTTTCTCTTTTTGGGCTGTAGCTACATAAGCATCTTGTTCAGCCCGTATGGCCTGGTCTCGACCATTGTGGGACGCCCAGGAACAGCTACGGAATGTGTGCCCTTGCTCTTCACACAGATTGCACCTCATGGGCTGGTGACACTGTGCTCCAAAATGACCCCACTTCCCCACATAGGCAACATTTTTGCTTATCGCAAACATTGCTTAAGTGACCTACATCTCTATATTTGGAACAAGCCCTGGGCTGCCCCAAACAGAAAATCACTCCATGGCCCCCAAAAAAAACAGGCAAGTGTTTAGTCAAGCCCTGCTCCAAATTCAGTATGATCTGATATTTCCAACTGCCAGTCCACAGATGCTCATCATCTAGTATAGGCTCCGAATATCCCTTAACAGTGCAATGTTGCTGCAACCAATAGGTAATATCCACAACATTCACCCCCTCATTTCGAAACAGAACAGTTATTTTTTTTGTCAGGGGTTTCGTCAAGGGGATAGCCAGAAATGGCTTCCATAAAGGAGTATGTTTCAACATCTGATACTGTTTCCAAAATCTCTCAAGGCCTATAGGGTGTTTAAAGCTTACATCAAACACAGAACCCCAGGCACATGTATCAAGGCATACACCTCATATACATAATACTTCATACTTCCTTTCAATAATGCTCATCCTACAAAATGCCTATCTGGAACATCAGAGATATTTCCCCGAAATTTCAAGCGCACAGCATTTCTTCTCATAGCAAGTTCAGATAAAAGCCTTGAGTCAGTTGGAAAAAGCTGATCCCAAACTGTATTATGCCATATATTAACAGGGGCCTGCAAGGTTTCTTCAGGTACTGCTTGTGGTATGTTAATAGCAACCTGCCTCAAAGGGACCCTATCTGCTAAATCCTCCAAAGGAGTTAACAAGGGTGAGGGGGAAGGGGGATCTGGCAGTCCAGGTAAGGAAACTTCACCTTCTAACTCTTTAATTGCAGACATTAAGGAAACACCATCATTATTCGGTGTGACCAGGTCCCTTAATAAAGGGAATTTTTGCCCTGGTGTCAACAAGGGAATAGGCTCATCACCTAATGCAGAGGACTGAGCACTATCCTTTGAGGGAGTTTTAGGGATAGAACAGCCTTCCTGAGAATCTGGAAGGTTATCTCACGCTGTGCCAGTAAAATTTGTTATCCACCCAGCAGCCTCCAATGGAGACGTAACCCAGCCTGCAGGAGTAGTGGAAGGCCCAGCCGGAGGCATGACAACAGAACTCTGGTCTAGAGGAAGGGGTCTGGTGCTAATGTCAGGGACCTGGTAACGGGTTTCCTTTTCCAGTACCATCTTTCCCTAAATTTTTCTTCTCCCCCCACCCCCTGACGAGACGTCAATAGAGAATGTAATCTGAGTTATAAGTCCGATTCCTCCACCTTCTAACTGCCCAGAAGGTTCACCTGGCACATCTTTCTGCAGCTCCAAATTCCCTTCATGCTGAGAATCCAATTCATTACTCACTGTCTGCTCTACTCTCCCATTGTTTCCATCTGATGTAGATACCACCATAACTTCAGTTACCTGCATAGTCAGAGAGCCAGGGACAGTGATCTCAGATCTCAAAAACAGCAGTCCAGCATCTGTCAAATGCTCCTGATGCGGTCCAGTTCCAGTATCTCCTCGTGCATTATCCAGTTCCTGTGTCACCGACTGCTCTTTCTGCAGCTGCCTCCTCCAGTCTGGTCCGGGTCTCCAAGAATTGTAATTCAGCCAACTCTAGCCATTTCTGAATATCAGCAGCCTTGTCTTCTGAGACTACCTTCTGTACGGCTTCCTGAGCCCTGATTCCTGACTCAACCCTTGGACGTAAGTCATTTTCTTTCACCTAACATCTAACATCTCCTCTGGTACAAGATCCACATCCATGTTAGCCTCTGTAGAAGGGAAGGCCGAGGATGAGAACAGCTCCTCAGCCGCCCACACATCCTGCATCTCCGACAACACCAACACCCTGCTCACTCTCTCACAGCAACGCAGTGCCTCTGAGTGAAAGAGTAGAGATTTCCTAGTGCCCGGCCAAACCCCATCTTAAAAATACCACTAACAGCTTAATCTGGTTCAAAGTCAGTTGGCATTGATCTATATCCCCTTCCCCTGGGTCGTGCCTGAAAATAGGCAGAATTTGTCTAGCGCACTTACCCGGCCAACAAAAACTAAAATTGAAAAAAAAAAAATCCTTCCAAGCTATGCCTCCTGGTAGGCACTTTACCTCCCTCCAGGAGTAGCTTCCTCTTCTTTTGGGGTTCTCTGCCACTCACCCTTGGAGCTCCACTGTGGAGGTGTCGCTCATCCTCCCTGGGTGCAACTTTGGGTGACCCTGTGGGGCCTTCCCATTCCTCCAACACAATGTAGGAGTTCTTCAGTTGCATCAGCAGGGGGATGTGCCTCTGACCCACTTCCCTCTACCTGAGCCCACCTTCCTAGTCCAACCACTCCACATGCCTAGCAGCCTTTGAGGCAGTGGGTGCGTTAGTGGCTCCTGGGTGGGGGAGTAGGCCCCCTGAATCTTAGCCAACTTGACCCAGAGACTGGCAACCGCTACCCTTAGCCCAGAGAGGTACCTGCAGCTTTGGCAGCATTCAGAAGGTTTTCCTGAAGACTGCCATCCCACAGCCTCTGCACAGTACAACTCCCAACATCTTCCCCCTTTGTTTGCTGCCTTTTGCTACACTAACTGTTCTAAGGATACCCCTCTTCTGCCACTACTGTTCCCACTAACCTTAGTACCTCCTGATGTATTATTCACTTTCTAGCCTCTACACCTAATCTTATTCTAGACTCCAACAAATCGACTATTAATTTGTTTTTATGCTTCCTCTCTTACATATTTCCTTCTTGAATGAATGCTTTGCACAGTTTAAGGGCCCCAATCACAAGATTATCCAGTTTGCTTTGCTGTGATGTTAGGGTGTTACTGCCTTTACCTGTGTTCAAACAAGAAGTAGCCTAATGCTGACTGGGTGCATCCCTATAAAGGGGACAAACCCAGGGTGGGTCCTCCCTTACATCTGCAGGCTGCACAAAAAACAATCAGAAAAACTATCTACACAGGGTATGGATTAGTTCCCAATTTGCAGTGTGTCCTGTAACAAAAAAACAAAAAAAAATCTGGTCAGAAGCTGCCCATTTCTCTATCTGCTGTCCTTACACCCACAGTGCAGACTTTCCTCAGTCCGGAAAAGGAAAGACCTTGTGTCCTGAAAAAAAAAAGATCAAAGAAATTAAATGATAAAGCTGCCCACAGTTAGTTCAACAGCTAGTAGAAAGCTAAATCATAAAACAGCCCACAGATTAGAACAAGCAGAGCCTCCTCTTTAACTCCACCCTACCAGCTTGCACCAGAAGTTGCTCGGCCGAGGCTGCTAACAGTCCTGGTGTTTTAATAGCTCCCAGCTGAAGGATTCAAAATGTGGCACCCTCAGATCTCTCCCTGCCGATTGGCATCCTTTTTGTCCTCTGGCTTCGAGTGGCTGGCTACCAGCCTACTCCCTCATGTCTGCAGGCTGCACAAAAAACAATCAGAAAAACTATCCTCACAGAGTATGACTTAGTTCCCCTTTTACAGCATGTCCTGTAACAAAGAAAAAATCTGGTCAGAAGCTGTCTGTTTCTCTATCTGCCATCCTGACATCCGCCACTTGGACTTTTCTCGGTCGCTGTTCCCTCAGTCTCTAAAAGGAAAGACCTTATGTCCTGAAAATAAAACAGATCGAAGAAATTAAATAAAGCCATCCACAGTTAATCCAACAGATAGTAAAAAGTTAAATCATAAAACAGCCCACAGAATAGAACAAGCTTACTCCACCCTACTGACTTGTACCAGAAGGCACTCTGCTGTAGCTAACAGTCCTGGTGCTTTAATAGTTTCCAGTTGAAGGATACAAAACTTGTTCAGAATATCTGCCCTATTCAGGTCCTCATCTACACACGGGCCCCCTCCTTCCCTTCTTTATCTTAGAATCCCTCCCCTGGTTTTCCTCTTTTTACTTACCTAAAAAATGTATTGTCCCCTTTCATTACAACCTGAACTATTCTCTCCTGCTTGTGCCTTCATGCTCCTTATTGCTTTTCTTGCTTCCCTCTGTTTCCTGTGATACAACTCCCTATCTGTCTCCCTCTGTGTCTCCTTATACCATCTGAATGCTACCGTTTTAGACTTTACCTTTTTAGCCACTTCTTTCAAGAACATTAGTGGTCTCTCTTTCCTCTTGCTTTTGCTCACTTGCTTGGTAGAGAGATTTGTTGCCTTCACTAAGAGCAACTTTAGTTTCATCCCGTTCCTTGATCCCACTCAGGTCATCCCTGAGGCATTCACCCATCATTTTAACATCTGGCCTCCTGAAGTCCAGGACCCTCGCCCTTGTGTGGTTTGAGCTAAAGCTGCAGCTGGGAGGCTCCAATCTACATCCAGCAGACCGAAGTCCCCAACCAGCAGCATATTCCCCTTTTCTGCCATCTTGTTAGTGGATTCCACCAGTACCATGTCTAAATCCACCTCCTGTGCTGGGGGTCTGTAGATCATGCCAGTGCAAATCATAGCTCTGTTTTCTGTCTCCAGTCTAAAACATAGAAACACAGAAGTTAATGGAAGATAAGGACCAAATGTCCCACCTACAGTAGTTTACCCATTATTCCATATCTACAGTATTACCACAGGCCTACAGTACCTCCACCCCCCAAATTCCCTGCATCTCTATCACTTTTATGCCCTCCCTCACATAAAGCACCACACCTATTCCTTTTTCCTCACCCTGTCCTTCCTGAACAGAGTATAGCCTGGTATGGCCATGTGCCAATCATGGTTTTCAGTGCACCATGACTTGGCAGTGGCTACAATACCCATGCCAGTTTCTGCCATGATGGCCTCTAGGTCCAGAATTTTATTTCTTAGACATCTAGCATTAACACATGTGGTCTTCCAGATTTTGTTACCACTCTGCTTGCTAACCCCCCTTTTTTCCCTCCCTCCTTCCGTTGACATTTTTAATGGTCTCATTCCCATCTACCTTCATTTCTACCACCATGCCTCTTTTATTAATTTGCACCACTGGGGATTCATCTCCCTTTAGGTCCTTCCAACTCTCTATTGCAGTCTGGAGAGGGGCAGTTTATACCTCCCAGATTACTTTCTCAGCCCCCTCAGCTAGTTTAAATGTTCTTTAATGTAACATTTAAACCATATCCCCGAGGACTGTGGTTCTCCTCCCGGACAGACACAGGACATCACACTTGTCTAGGCCCTTATCCCTTGAGGTAGATCCCCAGTCCCCAATGCAGCTGAATCTCTCCTCTCTACACCATTCTTTCAACCATGAGTTGAAGCTCAAGGTGTGAAGAACCCTTTCATCCCCATCATGGACAGGCAGCACCTCAGCAAAAGCCATGGAGTGTGTTACTTAAGACCCCTCCCCAGATCCCCATGCACTATCCCAGACCCATCCCTAGCCAGGACAGTAGTCTCCAGTTGGACACTGACATCTGCCTCCAGGCTCTCCCTCCTGCCCTGCCATCCTAGCAATCCTCATGATCTGCTTCCCATCTCTCTGGGCCACAAAGCTGTGTAGTCATCTTACCTCCCTCTCCCCAAATCTATCCCACTCACAATTGAGTACCCCTCCAGAAGTTGCTTCTTCCTCCTCCTCTTCCTTTGGGCCCTCTACCACCCTTCTTGGGGCCTCCATTACAGAGGACCCCACATCCTCCCTGCCTACTACCATGGGTACCTCCCCCTGGCAGTCTTGCCCTGGCAGAGTGGTGTAGGAATTGTGCAGTGGTACCAGTTGAGGAATGTGCCCCTGACCAACCCCCTTCTAGAACCCACCATAATCCAGCCACTCCTCCTCCCTGGCATTCTCTGAAGTAACTGTAGCATACTTGGTGGCCCCTTGGTGGGGGACAAGGTCCCCTGAATGCTAGCCAACTTGACCTGGAACCGAGAAACCTCCTCTCTTAGTCTAGAGAGGTGTGTGCAGATGGAACAACACTGCAGTCTCCAGAAGCTCTCTGTAAAAACTGCCACCCCACAACCACTGTACTGTATCACTTGCCGCATTCTCAATTCCTACTCTCCCTGTGCCACCTGGAAATACTTTTGTACCCTTACCTCAGATAGGGTGTTTCTAGTTTCACCTTTATTTGCTTGCTTCACTTCTTTATACCCTTACCCTAGGAAGGGTTTCCCCTTCTACTCCACTCAACAAGCAGTCCCCTCTTGTATAAAGTATTTTCCTCCTTCATTTATCCCTTTACCTTTCTCTGCTTTTTCCTGCTGAGGCAGCAGCACTCTCACCTTCACCTAACCCTTTGCTCTTGCCCCTTGACAGACTGCTATTAGTGTTTCCCTAAACCGTCCTTAAATCCTTTATAATCCTATTCCCAGTTGTGGTCTACCATTTGCCTCCACCTTTCCCTGCAGTTAGTTTTACAATGGGAGTGACCAGGAGCCTTACCTCAGCTGACTGGCAGAGCTCTGCTTTTGTTCTTCCTCCTGGGACAATTTGCACCTTTTCTCCCACCTACTGTTTCAGTGTTTATGGCAACAAAAACGTCTTCTGATATTCTGCTTTAACACATATGTTATAGAGCAGCTCTCTACTATAACGTAAAGCTTAAAAACATTAGACTTACAACAGTTATGCTTTAACATTATTATTTTCTAGTTAAGTGTTTGTTTTGTTACTTTTCCTATGTTGGTCTTCTAAATAATATAGATAATGCAGTACTTCTTTCATTGAATCTTTCAAAATGTATTTGTTTCTCCCCTGTTCACCACATAAGCGCCATTTATGACATCAAAGTCTGTTGTTATGGTGAGCAATATGATGCCATCAACAAAGGCACTGTGAGGTTAACTGGAGAGAGCAAAATGTTTTTTATACATACTTTTTAGAGAGACTACGATGTGCTGCAAACCTCGGAAAAGAACACTGAAAATAAAAACACAAGTATTCTCAAATAAATTGTAATAACTGAAACATCTTATTCATGAAAGTACATGCTAAACTGCAGAGTTGCTCTTTAAGGGACAGATATGCAAAGGTTAGTGCCCCATGCTAACATGGTTAAGGTGGGCACTAACCTGGGTTTGCACAAGCACTCCTGGTGGGGCCATATTCAGAGGCCTTGGGAGCACCCTCCAAAATTGGCAGCACCTAGATGCTAAAATACCACTGCACCTATGCAAATGAGGGGGATCCCCTCATGAATGCCATGATATTGAAAGATTTGCAGCAGTAGTAAACAGCCCCCCAAGTGATGCTGCTTATAGCTGAGGAAAACCACCTCTTAAATTAGTGCTAGGCCCATGCACACCCATAGGCTAGGTGACTGCACTGCAGTTGCCCACCCCAGTATCCTGGTTCCACTATATTAAATAGTCCCTAGTGGCCCAGTGGTTTCACCACAATCACCCACTCTCTACTGTTGTATTAATCTCTGGTGGTCCAGTTGCCCCCTGACCACCCATTTGTAATGCTGTATTAACCCCTGGTGGGCCAGTGGTTCCCCCATTGCCCATTTTCTAATGAGCACTAATCCCTGTTGGTGTGGTTGTCCTCCCATTGACTATTCTCTATGTTGTATTAATCTCTGGTAGTACAGTGGTACCCCTACCCCTGATAACCCAGTATGCCTTATGACAGCACTTTCTGGTGGTCAACTGGCCACACCCTCATACAGCCCCCCCACCTGACCTGCCTGCTGACATCCCACCTCCCAGCTCCCTGCACTCCCCTTACCCTGTTTACTGTTGCTCCTAATGGCTACATACAGTGATCTGCATGGCCCTCATCTAATTTTCATGGCCAGACACCATCAGTGAATGTGTATGTTGTAGAAACAGCTGTTTCTACAGTATGCATGCTCACTGGCAGCTATAATCCATGCTCAGCTGGTAGCATCAGGAGATGAGATATCTCAGCTGTGGCACTGGCTCAGCTGAGGTCTACCCTCCCAAGCCTTACACCCATTGGCCCAAGGGGGCTGAAGGGTGGCAGGAATAGTCACAAAGGGTTCAATCAGTCTCACACCATACAGACAGTAACTCTCTTTCCATCCCTGGAGGAGGATTATGTACCCGACTCTGTCTAGGGACTCTAAATCAGTAGGGAGAAATGGGGAAGATGACTTGGTATTGTGATGATAGCAGTCTGCTTGTTATTATTTGTATTATATTTTTGATATAAATATATGTCTTAGACTTCCATTTAGAAAACAGGCCAAACAAAAGCATAATGGAACATGGGATTTGAACAGAAAAAAGGAGTCTGTCCTTTTCCCTGACCTAGTGGATAAACTAATTAAGAGCTTCCTTCTAAAACCTGTCAGAAACCTGTAGCAGCAGCTATACACCAGGTTGTAAAACTACTTCATTGAACCTAAGAAACTGGCCATAACAGACTGCATTTTATAACCTATCAGGAGGAAAGCAAACTCTTACAGCTAACTCTGAAAATCTTCACATGGCTAAGAGAAGTGTCTTTCAGGATGTTCTTCTAAAGATTAAAGGGGTAATTCTAACCTGTCATAATTCATGCTCTGTGGCTCATTAATTAAAAAAAAAATACATATTTTTTAAGTGGAATGTGTAGCAGTGTGCAGATGCATATGACTAATTCAGTATGCAGGAATGAGAATGACCTCACAGCCAGCATCACCACAGAGCTGTGACCTCACAAGCTGGGTAGGACCCTTTTCCCCTCATGATATTGTCAAGGCTGAGGGAACACTGTACTCTTTTACTTTTGGACTCCTGAGAGAACACTCTCTTGTTCCAATTTTGCAAGACTTGGCATATTTGTGTTTGGACTTTCAAGAGACACTTGTGTTCTGGACTCTTAAGAAGCACTGCTACCAAAATTAGATAATTTTAGTACCACTATTTACTAACTGAAACTGGGGTAGGATCAGTTACTCAGTAAAAAGACGTTTGGTTTTGCAATTTCCATTTCTTTTTTATGACTGTACCATTAATGTTATATGTTCTGTGTTTTGTATTTTAGTTACTATTTTTAATTCTAGTAAACTCTGATTTCCTTGAAATCCTGCCTGAGCCTTTTTCTCATTTTGAGTGTGAATGCTGGAACAGTGTTGATAATTCTGACACAACTGTTAAGTGCTTATAGTGTGTTACCATATGTACCAAGGTAAGGAAATACCTAGGTCTCAGTTGAGTCAGAAGGGGGATTGTGAACCAGGTTCTATGCCCGCTGGGTTAAGTATTACACTGCATTCCCCAAAGAGGGTGTGATATTTGGACCTGTTACCTGGGCATGCTAGCAAAAAAAAAGGCTCATATTTGACCCCAGGACTTGAGACTGGTAGTTGATCGGACTCAAAACAGACAGGAGTGTGTCCCTGTTTGTCTCTTGTTCACATATTGCACTTCAAGGTTGGGCACCATGGGAGCAGAGGACCTGACCCATGGAGTGCGTTTGTGACAGATCTGGTTGGCAGTGGTACAATCTAAAAGATTTGGTTTGCAGGGCTGCAATTAAACAGATTTATTTGCATACTGTGAAATTATTTGGTGACACAAGCATTAACAGTCCAGTGTGTCAGATTGATAAACTGTAACACTTCTCACACAAAACAAGGCAGTGATTTAAAAAAGAAACATATCATTGTGGTTACAGTCTAAGTTCCCTACCGGTTTTATGTTTTTTTTGGGTACAAGCTAGTTTAGCCATAGATTAGGGAAGAAGATGACTTCCACCTACAGTGAGTACACTGCAGAATACCTAAGGCAGTTGTGCATGGAGAGAGGAGTCCGTTGCAAGGGGTGAAACAACACCACATGGAGGCTCTTGTGGCAGCTGATGCACGAGCGACTGCGTAAGACTTCGAGTCATAGTCGGTAAGTGAAAGGGACTAGACCTTTGGTGTGGAGGGGCCAGGGTCCACCGCAGTGTCCAGTCCCAAGGAGGAGGACAGCGGGACCAGTGTGAACAGAGAGCCACGGCACCAGGAGAGGGTCACCAACATACTGGAGCCAGAAGGGATCAGGCTGCAGATAGAGTTGAGGAGAATGGAGATGGAATTCGAGCAGAGGAAGTTCTAGATGGATATGGAGAGAGAGGAGAAGTGAGAACAGTGAGAGGCAGAGCAAAAAAGAGTGGCAGCTTCAGAGAGAGGCTGACGGAGAAGAGAGAGAGAGAGCGTCAGAGGAAATTTGAACTGGAGAAGCTACAACTCTAAAGACCAGCGCCAGAGCAAGTAAATGGCATGGGTGAACCTGGAACTCCAGGACTGGGTTACAAATTAACTTCTAAATTGGTAGCTGAATTTAAAGACGGGCAGGATATGAATGCATTTTTAAATTCATTTGGAAAGGTATGCATTGAGGCAAAAATTCCCAGAGAGTCCTGAGCTTTCCAGCTATCCCCACTGCTTACCAGGAAAGCTTGTGATGCATTGGGTCAAATGGACAATCAGTACAGTAATGATTATGGCAAACTTAAAGCTGCATTGTTAAAAAAGTATGACTTGACAGCTGAAGAGTACAGAGTTAAGATCCGTAAGCTCAGGAGAAGCCCAGACATGAGCTATGAGGAACTAGACACAAAACGCCAGTTTTTGAAACATTGGTGGGAGGGGATAAAAATAGACCCTGTAGAGAAAACTGAGCATGTTGTACTTTTGGAGTAGTTCTTTTGGGCTTGCCCAGCACAGCTGAAAACCTGGCTAGAGGACCGAGATCCAAAAACAGCGCAGGAGGCTGCCGAGTTCTCAGACCACTATGCCAGGAGTAGACCTGCTCTGAGAGGGAGTGGGGTGGGCATGGCAGCTAAAACCCTCACTGCCTCCCCAAAGAGCGGGCAACCCCAGGTTACAAAGAAAAGATCTGCCTGATAAAAGAAATGATTGTTGGTTTTGCAAACAACCTGGGCATATTGCAAGACAGTGTCCTAAAAAGGCAGAGAGTGCACAAAGTGCTGCTGGGAAAGAGGTGTTTTTTGTATATCACTGAAAGCATGCCAGTAAACATGAGAGAGCACATACACCCAGTTACTGTGAACAGGGTGCAAACCCATGGGTTAAGGGATTTGGTTGAGCCTGAACAGCTTATACCCAATCAGTCTGTTACAGTACGGAGAGTCACTTGGGAGAAGAAAACTCTGCCACTTAGTGTTCTTCTGGACTGGGGTGAGACATGAGAGACTGTGCAAAAAGTTGCAGTGGCAGAAAATCTGGCCCTGGATGCGATTATAGGGAACAATCTCCAAAAGGGGGTGGTGTGTGCAGTTACCCGCAGTCAGGCGGGAAAGGCAGATTGTAGTTCCCTGGACCCCATAGAAGCCCCAGTGGAAAATAGTGGGAGGCTGGTTCCCCAGCTTGTGTCTCCTGATATGGAGAACAGTGAAAGGGGGGTTGAAATTCCCCAGGTAGCAGTTAACAGAGCAGCTACAGAAGGTTACTCTGAGGAGGGAAACATAGAATTTGATGGCGGATAAGGACCGCTTGGCCCACCTAGTCTGCCCATTGGGAGCGGCAGCCAATTGTCAGAGAGCTAGGGACCTTAGTTTAGGAACTGAAGGGGACATGTCCCATATTTTGGGAATGTGTAAAGATTTTGCAGCTGCTCAGAAAAATGACCCTAGTTTAGAGAGGTTGAGGGCTTGGACAGAATCTGGCAGGACACAGGGAGGTGATGGGAGACATAGAGTGCATTGGGAGAATGGACTGCTGTATACGCAGGATGTAAGAACAGAGGGAGGGGTGATGGGCAGGCAGCTTGTCATCCCCCAGGGGTACTGTGAGCAGTTGCTCAAGATTGCTTATGATATCTCCATGTCTGCACCCCTGAAAATCACATGCACTACACAGCAACTGGCCCAGAATTTCTATTGGCCCAACTTCACCAAGCAAGTGAAGGAATACTGCAGATCTTGTCACCGGTGCCAAGAAATAAGGAAGGTGGGTAGTAAAACCCAAGCCACCCTAATTCTCTTGCCCATAGTGGAGGAGCCATTCCAGAGGGTAGGAATGGATATTGTGGGGCCTTTGAATAACCCCAGCTCTTCCGGGAAGAGATTTATCCTAACGGAGGCAGTCACCCTATTCTCATTGAGGACAGACAAAATGGCAGATGCCTTGCTAGGGATTTCCTCCCGTGTTGGGTTCCTGCAGGAGGTTATCATCAATTGAGGGGGTTCCTTCTTGTCAGACCTGATGAAGTGTTGGTGGGAGAAGTGTGGGATGGTGCAGAGACACATAACACCTTATCATCCACAAGCAAATGGGCTTATGGAAAGGTTTAATGGTACCCTAAAAATGATGCTCCAAGCATTTGCTGAATAACATGGGAGGGACAGGGAGAAATACCTTCCCCACCTGTTGTTCACATATAGGGAGGTGCTCCAAGAGTCAACAGGGTTCCCCCCTTCGAGCTCTTATATGGATGCAGGGTGCATGGGCCCCTACACTTGATCTGAGAGGACTGGGAAGGCAAGCATGCCACCCAGGGAACTCCCATAGTGGACTACGTCCTTAAGTTTAGGGAAAAGCCGAAGGAGCTTATGGGAACAGCCCAGAGCAACCCGACAGCTGCCCAACAAAAGGTATGGTATGTCCGCAGAGCCAGAGCTCAGCTGTACACTGTGGGTCAGGAGGTCATGGTCCTAATCCCAGTCTGGAAAGATAAGCTGCAGGCTGAGTGGGCAGGACCGTAGAAAGTAGTCAGACAGGTGAATGATGTAAATTACATTGTAGAACTGCCTGACAGGAGACATACCCAAAGGATGTACCACGTAAACATGATGAAGCCATATGCAAATAGGGCTGACATGGTCCTTGCAATGTGTAGTCCTGGGGAGGGGACGGCTGAGAAAGATCCCCTTCTGGACTTGCTGGAAGAAAGCAGGTGGGAGTCCTCTGTGGAGGCAATCAAAATGTCACCCCAGTTGACCCCAGACCATATCCAGGAAGTAAGAGAGTTTTTAGCAGACTTTGCCCCATTGTTTAACGCCAAGCCAGGACTAATTCCCATAGCGACGCATGATGTAGATACGGGGATGCAAGCACCCCTATGGCGGACAGCATATCGGGTGTCAGAGGCTGTTCAAAAGGACATTAGGAGGGAGGTGGAGGAAATGCTGGATTTAGGAGTAATCCAGAAATCTCACAGCCCTTGGGCCTCACCCATGGTCCTCGTTCCCAAACCAGATGGCTCTACTCATTTTTGTGTGGATTATCGTGGACTCAATGCAGTCACAAATTGAGATGCCCACACAATGCCATGGACGGACGAACTACTGGACAAGTTGGGAGGGGCGACATACCTTACCACTACTGACCTGACAAAAGGGTATTGGCAGGTGGAGTTAACTGCCAGAGCAAGGGAGAGGTCGGCCTTCATCACTCCGATAGGGTTATCTGAGTTTAAGGTAATGCCTTTTGGAATGAAGAACAGCCCTGCCACCTTCCAAAGGTTGGTGAACCAGGTGTTACATGGTACTGAGGAGTACGCTGTGGTGTACCTGGACGATATTGCCATCTTCAGTGCCAGCTGGAAGGAACACCTGTCCCACCTTAGGGAAGTGTCACAACCCCACTCAGTAGGTCAGTCCCTCTGCTTCTATAGTGCCAACCTCCGAGCGCAGTATTGTGAACAGGAAAAGAAACAGGATAACCCTCCTGTCTGTTTTGTGAGTTCGAATCACCTTTGGTCTCAAGTTCTGGAGGGATTCAAACTGTGAATCTCTTGCTAGTGTACCCAATGTACAGGCTCAGATAATTCTGCTCTTTGGGGGAAATGCCAGATATCTTTCACCTATGGGCACCTAACCAGGTGTACAAAATGAACCCTAAAAATACTCTATTAAAGACCGCAGATAAACTCTTACCTTTTCCCAGTTTGGTAAACCAGTAAGCTTTGCACAGTGTCAACTTTAACCATATATGCTTCACCTGTCAAAGAAAGAATTTTGAAGGCACACCAAATGAGATGTTTACTTAAAAACAGTTAAAAAATGTAAAACACAGAACAATATATCGCAAAACATACACTCACTTAAAAGAATAAGGTTTAAAAGTGCAAATTCCTGCCAACCATAAACTTAGACTTGTCTATCTAATGTATTCTTATCTCCTTACAGTGCTGATAGATGTTGTAGCTTCAGAGTCCAAACATGAATAGCTCTAAAGGTCAGTCACAGCATAATTAAAAAACTGTCTTGAACCTGCCATCTCCATGATGTCACCCAGCTCCTCCTCTGTTTATTAAAAATCATACAACCAGGATGTCTCATCAATCAGGATGTAAATTAATTAAGGTGACCTCAGCAAAACAAAAACTAATTTCCCCATAACCCTTTTGATCTAGTGTGTCTTCCTGCCCTTCACAGACATCAAAAGAGCATTTATGACTTAGCACTAAAGTGACATAACCTGTTTTCTTCCTCTAAACATCATAATATTTACTATTTCTATCCTAGCAGCTGGCAGCTACAATTAAGCCAGATAAACAGGACAGCCTTAATATATGTCTCTTCTAGTCTTTAATTATCTTGTAGCTGAAACCTGGGGGGTGGGGGGGTCATCCCACAGGCTGTCTCAGCATGTCTCATGAGAGACATTCAATAACACATTTTTATATTACAAAAAGCAAAGAGTAAGAACCAGCTGTCCAAGTGTCACAATCCTCCCCACCTAGACTGAATTTGGGGGCTCTATCCCCTGCATGGGATGAGCTTTCCAAATCAGTTCACTCCTCATAGACACGAGACAACCCATCTGAGTTCTGATTTTTCACTCCAGCCCTATGTAGAATTGTCATGTCATACCCTTGCAAAGCAAGACTCCATCTTAGCAATCTACTATTGTTTTTTCCCATCTGCGTCAGCCAAACCAGGGGGTTGTGGTCAGTCTGTACCACAGAATGTTGCCCATATAAGTATGGCTCTAACTTCGTTAGGGCCCACACTATGGCAAGACACTCCTTTTCCACAGTGAAGTAAGCTGGCTCCTTGGGAAGTAACTTTTTACTCAGATACGCTACCATGTGATCTTTCCCTTGGCTGGATGTCTGACTCAGTACTGCCCCAACACCCATGTCTGAGGTGTCAGTCTGAACTATAAAGGGTTTGCAATAGTTAGGACTTGTCAAAACAGGAGCACTGCACAGTGCCTCCTTCAGTCTGGTAAAGGCTTTCTCGCAGGCTGGGTCCCAGGTAATTTTCCTTGCATCCTTTTCTTTATCAGGTCAGATGGGGAGCAGCCAGGGCACTGTAATTGGGTACAAATGTTCTATAGTACCCTGCTATCCCTAGAAAACTCCTGACCTGCCTTTGCGTTTCTGGTCTGGGCCACGCCTGGATCACCTCTAGTTTTAGTTGGTTAGGACGGAGCTGTCCCCGGCCTACCACATGCCCGAGGTATGCCACTTCTCCCATGGCCACCTAGCACTTCCCGGCTTTGACAGTGAGCCTGGCCCTCTGTATCCTGCCCAGCACTTCCCTAAGGTGGGACAGGTGTTCCTCCCAGCTGGCACTAAAGATGGCAATGTCATCCAGGTATGCCACGGCGTACTTCTCAGCACCATTTAACACCTGGTTCACCAACCTTTGTAAAGTGGCCGTGGTGTTCTTCATTCTGAAAGGCATTACTTTAAATTCAAATAAGCATATCGGAGTGATGAAGACCAACCTTTCCCTAGCTCTGTCTGTTAACTCTACTTGCCAATACCCCTTGGTCAGGTCAATAGTCGTAAGGTAAGTCATCCCTCCCAACTTGTCCAGGAGTTCATCCGTCTGGGGCATTGGGTGGGCGTCTGATTTCGTGACTGCATTCAGTCCATGATAGTCCACACAAAAATGAGTAGAGCCATCTGGCTTGGGCACAAGGACTATGGGTGAGGTCCAGGGGCTGTGGGATCTGTGGCGTACCCCTAAATCCAGCATCTCCTCCACTTCCCTCCTAATGTCCTTTTGGACAGCCTCCGACACCCGATATGCTGTCCACTGTATGGGCGTCTGTGTCCCTGTTTCCACATCATGCATTGCTAAGGAAGTTAGTCCAGGCTTGGTGTTAAACAATGGGGCAAAGTCTGCTAAAACCTCCCTTACTTCCTGGATCTAGTCCAGGGCCAACTGGGGTGACAATTTAATCATCTCCACAGAGAACTCATGCTTGCTTTCTTCCAGCAAGTCCAGAAGGGGGTCTCCTTCATCCTTCCCTTCCCCAGGACTACACACTGCAAACACCATGTCAGCCCTATTAGCATATGGCTTCATCATGTTGACATGGTACTTCCTTTCTGTCTGTCTTCTGTCAGGTAACTCTATAATATAGTTCACGTCATTTACCTTCCTAACTGCTGTGTACGGTCCTGCCCACTCAGCCTGCAGCTTGTCTTTCTGGACCGGAATAAGGACCATGACTTCCTGACCCACTATGTATGTGCGAGCTCTGGCTCTGTGGTCATACCACACCTTTTGTTTCTGTTGGGCAGCTGCCAGGTTGCTCTGGGCTGTCCCCATAAGCTCCTTCAGCCTTTCCCTAAACCTAAGGACATAATCCACTATGGGAGTTCCCTGGGTGGCATGCTTGCCTTCCCAGTCCTCCCGGATCAGGTCTAGGGGCCCACGTACCCGGCGTCCATATAAGAGTTCGAAGGGGAAAATCCTGTCGACTCTTGGGGCACCTCCCTGTATGCAAACAACAGGTGGGGAAGGTATTTCTCCCAGTCCTTCCCATGCTGTTCAGCAAATGCCCAGGACATATACTTTAGGGTACCATTAAATCTTTCCACAAGTCACTGGCTTGTGGGTGATACGATGTCGTGCATCTCTGCACCACTCCACACTTCTCCCATAAACATTTCATCAGGTCTGACAAGAAAGAACCCCCTCGATCGGTGATTACCTCCTGTGGAAACCCAACACAGGAGAAAATCCCAAGTAAGGCATCTGCCACTTTGTCTGTCCTTAGTGAGGATAGGGTGACTGCCTCTGGGTACCGGGTGGCATAATCCACCAGTCAGGATGACTCTCTTCCCTGAGGAGCTGGGGGTATTTAAATGCCCCACAATATCCATTCCCACCCTGTGGAATGGCTCCTCCACTATGGGCAATGGAATCAGGGTGGCTTGGGTTTTCTTGCCCGCCTTCCCTATTTCTTGGTACTGGTGACAAGACCTACAATAATCCTTCACCTGCTGGGTGAAGTTAGGCCAATAGAAATTCTGGGCCAACCGCTGTGTAGTGCATGCGATTCCCAGATGACCAGACAAGGGAATATCATGTGCAATCTTGAGCAACTGCTCACGATACCCCTGAGGAACGACAAGCTGCCTGCCTAGCACCTCCCCTCTGCACAGCATGAGTATACATCAGTCCATTTCCCCAATAAACCTTATGTCTGCCATCACCTCCCTGTGCTCCATCAGAGTTTGCCCAAGCCCTAAGCTTCTCTAGACTAGGGTCACTTCTCTGAGCAGCTGCAAACTCCTCACACATTCCCAAGGCATGGGACAGGTCCCCTTCTGTCTCTAAACTACGGTCCCTAGCACTAGCATCAGGGCACTCAGGATCACTGTCGTTCCTAACCCTCTGACAATGGGTCACCCTTCCCTCCTCAGAGCAACCCTCATTAGCTGTGTGGTTAACTGCTACTGGGGAAATTTCTACCCCCTTTTCATTAGTCTCCATATCAGGAAACACAGGCTGGGGAGCCAGCCTCCCAATGGTTTCCAGAATGGCTTCTGTGGGGTTCAGGGAACTGCAATTTTCCCTTGCTGCTTGGCTACGGGAAACTGCACATACCATCCCCTGTTGCAGACTGTTGCCAAGGATGACATCCACTGCTAACGTTTTGGCTACAGCCACCTGTTGCACAGTCCCTGCTGTTTCACCCCAGTCTAGGAGAACACTAGCGAGGGGCAATGTTTTCTCCCCACCAGTAAAGTCTTGTACAGTGACATATTTATTGGGTATGATCTGACCAGGCTCTACTAGATTCCTTTTTACCAATGTCAAGGATGCTCCTGTGTCCCATAACCCTTGCGCCTGTACACCATTCACCATGACTGGGTGCATGTATTCCCTCATGTTCATAGACATGCTTCCAGGAACACACAAACAACCCACGTCCTTCCTAGCACCAGGTTGTGTACTGCTTGCCCTTGTGGGACACTGTCTGGCATTATGCCCAGTTTCTTTACACAACCAACATTCACTTCTTTTCTCAGAGAAATCTTTTCTCTGAAACCTGGGGCTAACTGGGTTTGGTGGAGGCAGTGAGGGTTTCAGCTGCCCTGAAGGTGCACTTTTCCCTTTCTGCGCTGCCACACCTGCCCCATTCGCTTTCAGAGCAGGTCTGCTCTTGGGATAGCGGTTCGAGAGTTCAGCAGCCTCTTGCACTGTTTTGGGATCTTGGTCCTCCAGCCAGGTTTTCAGCTCTGTTGGGCATGCCCAGAAAAACTGTTCTAACAAAATTACATCTTCAATTTTATCAACAGAGTTTGCTTTAATTCCTTCCCACCAACGTTTTAAAAACTGACGTTGTTTCATGGCTAGCTCCTCGTAGCTCATATCGGGGCTTCTCCTGAGCTTACGGAATTTAGCTCTGTATGATTCACCACTTAATTCAAACTTTTTTAACAGTGCAGCTTTAAGTTTGCTGTAATCATTACTGTCCTCATTGTCCATTTGACCCAATGCATCCTGAGCTTTCCCGGTAAGTAGCGGGTATAGATGGAAGCTCCAGGACTCTCTCGGAATTTTAGCCTGAATACAAACTTTTTCAAAAGTATTTAAAAAGGCATCCATATCCTCCCCCTCTTTAAATTCGGCTATCAATTTGGAATTCAATTTGTAACCCAGACCTGTAGTCCCAGTTAAACCCAAGACACTTACCTGCTCTGGTGCTGCTGGTTGGAGTCGTAGCTTCTCCAGTTCATGTTGCCTGTGGTGCTCTTGCTCCTCTCACTGTTCATGCTTCTCTTCTCTCTGGAACTCCAGCTCCATTCTGCGCAATTCAATCTGCAGCTTGAGTACTTCTGGATCCATAATGCTGGTGACCTTCCCCTGCTGCTGTGGCCCTTCACTGGCACTGGCCCCGCTGCCATCCTCATCGGATCTGGACACTGCAATGGCTGCTATCCCTTCCACACTCAAGGTCTGGTGCTTTACAGTCACTGCCTGTGACTCGATGCTCCTGGGTATCTGCTACCATCAGGGTATCCATGAGGTTCTGCTTGGTGGCTTTCACCATGAACAGGAGTCTTCTGTCCCTGCACAACTACTTTAAGTAGTCTACAGTGTGCCCACTGTAGTTGGAAGCCATCTTTTTCCCTAACTACGGCTACTCTAGTTGCACTTAGAAAAGAAAAATAAAATAGGTAGGAACTTGACTGTAAGCCAAGTGATATAGTTCTGTTTCCTTTTTTAAAAATAAATCACTGCCTTTTCTTTTTTTGCAAGTGAGCTGACAGTATCAAGCTGATGCACTGAACAATAAAAGCTTGCAATACCAAACTTATGCACACTGCTGCCAACCAATCTGTCACAACCCAACTCAGCAGGTCAGGCTCTCTGCTCCCACAATACCAACCTCTGAGTGCAGTATTGGAACAGGAACAGAAACAGGGTAACCCTCCCTGTCTGTTTTTGGGTTTGAATCACCTTTGGTCTCAAGTTCTGGAGGGATTCAAACTGTGAACCTCTTGCTAGCGTACCAAATGTGCAGGATCAGATAATTCTGCTCTTCGGGGAAATGCCAGATATATTTTGCCTACGGGCACCTAACCAGGTGTACAAAATGAACCCTAAAAAAAAACTCTATGAAAGACCTCAGATAAACTCTTACCTTTTTCCCAGTTTGGTAAACCAGTAAGCTTTGCACAGTGTCAACTTTAACCATATATGCTTCACCTGTCAAAGAAAGAATTTTGAAGGCACACCAAATGAGATGTTTACTTAAAAACAGTTAAAAATGTAAAATGTAAAACCCAGAACAATATATCGCAAAACATACACTCACTAAAAAGAATAAGGTTTAAAAGTGCAAATCCCTGCCAACCATAAACTTAGACTTGTCTATCTAATGTATTCTTATCTCCTTACAGTGCTGATAGATGTTGTAGCTTCAGAGTCCAAACATGAATATCTCTAAAGGTCAGTCACAGCATAATTAAAAAAACTGTCTTGAACCTGCCTTCTCCATGATGTCACCCAGCTCCTCCTCTGTTTATTAAAATCATACAATCAGGATGTCCCATCAATCAGGATGTAAATTAATTAAGGTGACCTGTAAAAAACACAAAAACTTGTTTCCCATAACCTTTTGATCTAGTGTCTTCCTGCCCTTCACAGACATCAAAGAGCATTAATGACTTAGCACCAAAGTGACATAACCTGTTTCTTCTCTAAATGTCATAAAAGTTTATGATTTCTATCCTAGCAGCTGGCAGCTACATTTAGCCAGATAAACAGGAGAGCCTTAATTTATGTCTCTTCTAGTCTTTAATTATCGTGGTAGCTGAAACCTGTGTGTGTGTGTGTGGGGGGGTGTCATCCCACAGGCTGTCTCAGCATGTCTCATGAGACACTCAATACTACATTTTATATTACAAAAGCGTACAGTAATCAGAACCAGCTGTCCAAGTGTCACAGGCAGGATACAGAGGGCTGGGCTTACTGTGACTGCTGAAAAGTGCCAAATGGCCATGGTGGAGGTGGCATACCTAGGGCATGTACAGTAGTAGGGTGGGACAGCTCCATCCTAATCAAGCAAAGATTGAGGCAATCAAGGCATGGCCCAGACCTGAAACACAGAAGCAGGTTCAGAGTTTTCTAGGGACTGCAGGGTATGACAGAAAATTTGTATCCAACTACAGTACCCTGGTAGTTCCCCAATCTGGCCTGCTAAAGAAAAGAATGCCTAAAAAGGTAACATGGGAACCAGCCTGTGAACGAGCCTTTACACGGCTAAGGAGGTACTGTGCGGTGCTCCTATATTAGCTAGTCCAGACTGCAGTAAACCATTTGTAGTCCAGACAGATGCCTCAGATGTGGATATTGGGGCAGTACTTAGCCAGACTTCTAACCAAGGGCAAGATCACCCAATAGTGTACCTCAGTGGGAAATTACTTCTCAGGGAGCAGGCTTATTCTACAGTGGAGAAAGAATACCTTACTGTGCTGTCAGCACTAAAGAAAGGAGCCATACCTATACAGAGGCGGGACTTTGAGGTACAAACAGATCATAACCCTAGTTTGGCTGGCACTGATGGGTAAAACAAACAGTAAGTTTTAAGATGGAGCCTTGCCTTGCAGGGTTATGACCATGACTGTCACTCAGAGCAGGGGCAGCAAATGCAAGCCAGCGGTCTATCATGTCAGAGCAGTGAACTGAATTTGGAAACTCATCCCATACCTAGGAATAGATTCCCCCAAATTCAGTCTAGGAGGGAGGATTGTGAGGATAGCCATCTGCTTGTTATTATTTGTATTATAGTTTTGATATAAATATATGTTTTAGACTTCTGCTTAGAAAACAGGCCAAGCAGAAAAGCATCATGGAATATGGGATTTGGAACAGAAAAAAAGGGGTCTGTCCTTTTCCCTGACCCAGTGGATAAACTAATTAAGAGTTTCCTTCTGACACCTACCTGTCCAAAGGCTATAGTAGCAGCTATGCACCAGGTTGTAAAATGACTACTGCTTTGAACCTAGGAAACTGGCCATAACATACTGCATTTTATGACCTATCAGAGGAAAGCACATTCTGACAGTCACCTGTGAACATTTTCACATAGCTAAGAGGAGTGTCTTTCAGGATGTTTTTCTGAAGATCAAAGGGGTAATTCTGACCTGTCATAGTTCGTGCTCTGTGGCTCACTAATTTAAAAAGAATGTATATTTTTTTTAAGTGGAATGTGTAGCAGTGTACAGATGCATGTGACTAATTCAGCATGCAGGAATGAGAGTGACCTCACAGCCAGCATCACCACAGAGCTGTGACCTCACAAGCTGGGTGGGACCCTTTTCCCCTCATGATATTATCAACGCTGAGGGAACATTGGATTCTTTTATTTTTGGACTCCTGAGAGAGCACACTCTTGTTCCAACTTTGCAAGACTTTGCATACTTTGTTTGGACTTTCAAGAGACACTTGTGTTCTGGATTCTTAAGAAACACTTCTACAAAATTAGGTAATTTCAGCACCACTATTTACTACTTGAAATTGGGGTAGAATCAGTTACTCAGTAAAAGACATTGGGTTTTGTAATTTCCATTTCTTTTTATGACTGTACCATTAATGTTATATGTTCTGTGTTTTGTATTTTATTTACTATTTTTAATTCTAGTAAACTCTTTTCCTTGAAATCCTGCCTGCGCCTTTTCTCATTTTGAGTGTGAATGCTGGGACAGTGTTGATAATTCTGACAGAACTGTTAAGTATTTATAGTATGTTACCATATGCACCAAGGTAAGGAAATACCTAGGTCTCAATTAAGTCAGTAGGGGGATTGTGAACCAGGTTGTGCACCCGATGGGTTAAGTATTGCACTGCATTCCCTGAAGACGGTGTGATATTTGGACTTGTTACCTGGGCGTGCTATCAAAAGAGGGTTAATATTTGACCCCAAGACTCGAGACTGGTAGTTGATTGGACCCAAAACAGACAGGTGGGTGTCCCTGTTTGTCTCCTGTTCACATATTGCACTTCAAGGTTGGGCACTGAGGGAGCAGAGGGCCTGACCCCCACAGTGTGTTTGTGACAGGTATCACCTGAAAAGGTGAGCAGGAGGAAGTCAGCAAAGACAGTCTTAGTAATTGATAATTTAATGATAATGGGAATAGAGACGGTGGTGGGTGGGGAAGGGTAGTGAACTGGTCAGATGCCTTCCTGGTGCATTACCCATCCACATATAGATAGATTAGGGAGGAAGGCAGAGAACAAAGAGGGGAACCTGGGGTGCTGGTAAACTTGGATATCACTATCTGGTCAACCAGCCTGTGGAGACAGTGACGAAACTAGAGCTTGAGGGACAGACTGAAGGTGCACTCAGCTTTCCAGGCTTTTATGAGGTCCCACCTGTGTGAAATAGGAAGTGAGAGTGATGGCATAAGAAAGGAAGAGACTGAGGAGTTTAAAGGGTGATTGAAGGGATGGTGTCAGGAGGAGAGATAGCATTATGTGGGGACTGGGGGAGCTTCTTGGACAGGAGGTTCTTAAATGGTGATTGCCTTCACCTGGTGAGAGAGGAGGGTCAGTGCTCTTGGGCAACAGCTTGATGTCTGCATTGGGCAGTTAAACTGACTGGAGGGAGATGGAGGCTAGAGGGAACCATTGAGAAGAGACGGCAGGAGGGGACCCTATCTAAAACTATCCCTCAACAGGGAACCAGTAGCAGCAAGGTGGGTAACATTTAGGTTGAAGTTCAAATTAGGTTAGGGGAAGAGGCCAATGAGACAGAGCTGAGAAATCCTACATTCAGAATAAAAATAAAAAAAAATTAAAGAGACTAAAAAATTATAATGGAGAAGGAATAACAAGAAGCAGGAGGAGAGCAGGAGAAAGATGTAGAGGGGTCTGCCTTAATGCCAGGAGTCTGTGAAATAAAATTAGTGAGATCCAGACAATAGTGACAGACACTGCAATGGACCTAGCAGCCACAGAGAATAATGATTGGGACCTGACAGTATCACATTACACCATGTTTAGACATGACAGAGGAACAAGAAAAGCAGGAAGTGTAGCCCTATATGTCAGGGAAGGCACAGAGGCAGTGGATGATGGAAACATTACGGGCAGTGCTGGGGAAACAGAATCACTGTGGGTTTAGCTCCCAGTATCCTCAGAAAATAAACCATGGATAGGGTAATCTGTAAACCTCTAGTACAGGGGGAAAGAGAGAGAGAGAGAAGGAGCTAGGAGTAGACCTAATAAGGGGGGTGGTGGTGGGAGATCTATATCTGCCTGATATTGATTGGGTCATTCCAGCAGCCTGAAGGTTCAGAAGTCAGGCCCTCCTGGATAAATTGCAAGACTGCCTGCTGTTGCAGCTGGGTAAGAAACCCACTAGGAAGGCTGCCAGTTTGATATTTAAAACATTAAGGTTTTCACATGTTATTAAAGGGAATTGTTCATCAGGAGTTACTTTTATGTGAAACACTGAGTTCTGTAATTCATAATTACATTAATACAAGCTTTCATTTGCCAGCATCTGAAATGGAACATGTACAGTAAGTGTCATCTTGAAAACTGCTATAGTAGTCTCACACCATGTTTAAGCAGTTCTTAGAATGCTGACA
The DNA here is from genome assembly GCA_016271365.2 of Neoceratodus forsteri. Taxonomy (NCBI): domain Eukaryota; kingdom Metazoa; phylum Chordata; order Ceratodontiformes; family Ceratodontidae; genus Neoceratodus; species Neoceratodus forsteri. The sequence goes on along the minus strand of CM028133.1, from coordinate 62,750,215 downwards.
TGACTGACAATCCATCTGTCTTGGTAATGTCATTGTGGATCAATGTAGCATGGGCAGACACTGCAATTTTAAACCCTTTAAAGTTGTCAGATAATTATCCTTATACATTAAAAATGTGCTTGATGTTTCTTTTTTTAATTATTATAATTTCTGTTATTTGATGTAGTGTGAATTCTATCTGTTTTACATGACTGAGCTGCTGGAAACAGTGTACACAGATGACGATCCTGCCTAAATGACAGGCTCTTCTATGTATGCTTAACAGAGTGTTTAAAATGTTTAATTTAAAAAAGACCCTGTCGTAATTGTGATCTTAATGCCATGAAAACTGTTATCTACTTTGAGGGACTAGTGGTATGAGGTTGAGGCGAGCAGTGGTGTAAAAATAGGATCAGAGGTAATGTAAACATGCCTGATTAAACGCTTGTCTTCCCATCTCAGCCTCCCATATAGTAATCTTAACAGTTTGGTTCAGTGAATATCAGTTTTAATTACTACATTTGCAATGATATCAACTATCTATTCATCATAGTTTTTTTTTTCCTGCAACAGTTTCTCCAGGTCCCCACAAGGCAGATTAGTGTGGTATCTCCATGATTGGAGGGTGGAGGAATCCGGGAGCTAACATGGTGTACATACTACACATTATCTAAAGGCCTTCTTTATTCTGGATGGAGAGGAGGGGGGCAGTAGGCCAAGGGCTACACAAGGCAGTTTATTCCCCCACCCCGGTACTGGCAGTCCTGTGATACATCTCTAGGCCAGCATGGTTTACATGCTCCTCTGTGGTTGGTGTCCAGCCAGGAGCTGAGCCACTCAGCTCAACAAGTACATCTCCCAGGATCCTGGTAATAGGAACAGTACCTGCTCCTAGCAGGGTTGGACTTCCTCAGGTTTCAGCGGATGTGATGACACTGGATGGCCACCCTAGGTGATGCAAACCCCACAACAGTTGCTCAAAGTCCAGTATACCAATAGCAGAGATACAGTGACATCCCTACCACCTCAACTGTGGCTACATCTTGGGCTCACCAATCCTCCACAGAACACAGATCAGCTGGACACTCACAAACCAAGCCCAACACACCTCTGCTCCATACAGCCACCTAGGTGGGCCATTCTCAGCAGTTCATCTGCTGTATATGCCAACAACAAGACCACTCTCAGTCCTCATTTCCCAAGTGCATGGTCCACAGCAATGGGCCAGGATAACTACCTAGTGCCACCATGCCCCTGAAACCACAGATTAGCAGGACAGGGATGATTACAACTATCACCCACAAAGAACCTAAACAACATACGCAAGATACCTGCATCAATCAGGCAACAGGCAGAGAGCAAAAGGGAGTGCTCATCCCTCACATAAATTCGAGGTGGGAGGCAGGAAATTGTGGCCAAAGAATGACATAACCAGGCCTGCGATAAGGTGGTAAGGTCCCTACTCACACCACCCCTCAGACACGGGTGACTGAGGAACACAGGGGACAGCAATCAGACACAACAATCGCTGAACAGTTGATCCATATACACTCACCTTAGCACTGGCCATGCCCTCATATTTTTGAAGCAGACTGGGTAACATGCTCCCCTGAGGACTTCAGCATATGCATGAGATATCTGAGAGGGTCCAGGATAAAGGATGGGACAAAATGCACTAAACAGGGCAGCCAACCCAGATAGGTGGGAACACATGAAACACCCACAACTTACATATACTACCCCCAAGGGCATTGATCCTATGCCCATTCCATCCCAGTTGCTATATAGGAATGGAGCACACAGTGATGACCTAATCTCTATGTTAGCTGGTTCCCCCAGCCAAACACAAGGCAGATACTGAACACATCCCCTGGGTCCAACATACCAACCTAAACAAAAAGCAGCTGCAAGATGACTACAGGCATCTGATTCAGAGCGGTGTGGCATGGCAACTGGTTACAGTTCAAATGCGCGCAGGGCTATTGCCTGGGCAGATACTGGGAGGTGCTCCTCACCTGACTTGCCCACTGATACCCTAAGAAATGGAATTTTACTCTACTTTTCAGAAAGAAATTCAGATAGTTTAATAAGCTGTGAGTCCTGGCTCTAGCAAATAATAAGGAAACTTGAGCCCCATAGTATTTAATGAAAATGGAAGACCCTGTCATGTAAGTTTGGTCTGTAATTCCAAGAAAATTGTGATTTATGGTGAGGGATTAGTGGTAAGGGATTGGGGGTGACTGACAGCGATAGTGTGAAATATAGGATCAGAGGTAATGTAAAACACCTGGTGAAATGCTTGTCTTCTCACATCTCAGCCTCCCATATAGTAATCCTAACAGTTTGGGTCAGTGAGTATTGTAATTTTAATCATTAACTGTGCAATGATAGCAACTATCTGTTTAGCATAGTTTGTTTGTTTCCTCTTTGTGACAGTCTCCCTCCAGGTCCCACACCAGAAAGATTAGTACGGTATATCCGTGATTGATTCTGACAGTATATAGGGCTGTGACCCCCCCCACCCCTCTTAGAAATGGCACAACTTCTCACTCTCTTTAGTTTTGATTTTTGCACTTTCTGCATAAGTCTCCCACATTCATTTGATTAAAAGAAAATCAATGCTGAAATGCTGAATCAGTGTTTTTGCCATTCTAAAATTAACAAGCAAAGCTCAAAATGAAGAATGCTCAAAATGAAATGTGGAGCTAGATTTCGTTTGCTTGCAATAAAAACTAACAGAATGTGTTATATTATACAGTATGTGTATAAAAAATGATTTATTTCTACTCCTGGGAGGGTGGTGGGGGTAAGCAAATAGAGAGAAAGAGAGTATTGTTTTAATCAAAAGAATGTGGGGGACATAAGCAGACAGTGCAAAAATCAAAACTAAAGAGAGTAAGAAGTTGTGCCATTTTTAAGAGGGTCAGGGTCACTGTTATGCAGCAGCGCTATGCACTGTCAGAATCAATCATGTAGATACCACACTAATCTGTTTCATGTGGGACCTGGAGAAACTGTCACAGAAAGAAAATAAAACTATGTGAAACAGATCACTGACATCATTGTGAATGTAATGATTAAAATTAGGATATTCACTGAACCAAACTGTTAAGATTACTAAAATGGAGTCTGAGATGTGAGAAGACAAGCATTTAACCAGGTGTTTTACATTACCTTTGATCCTATTTTCACACTGTTGCTCTCTAGCCACCCCGATCCCTTACCACTAGTCCCTCACCAGAGATCACAATTTTCATGAAAATACAGACCAAAATTATATGAGAGTCTTTAAATGAAATATTTTAAACACTCTGCCAAGCAAGCATACATAGAGTTTGTCATTTAGTGTGACTGTCATCTATTTACACTGTTCCCAGCAGTTCAGTCATGTAAAACAGATAGAATTCACACTACATCAAATAACAGAAATTATAATAATAAAAAAAAAACATCATGCACATTTTTAATGTACAAGGATGATTACTAGACAACTTGGCAGGTTTAATATTGTAGTGACTGTCACAACGACTGCAGGTCAGGCCCCTCTGCTCCCACAGTGCCAACCTCAGAGCGTATTAGTGTGAACAGATAACAGACAGGGTAACCTGCCTGCCTGCTTTGGGTACAAATCACCGTTAGCCTCAAATTCTGAAGGGATTCAAACTGTGAACCTTATGCTAGCATACCCAAATGTACAGGCTCAGATATGTACCCTCTTCCGGACTGCAGTACAATCTTTCGCCAAGGGCACCCAGCCAGGTCTCCAAAATGAACCTTTAAAACTCTATAAGATCTTTAGGTATATTCTTACCTTGTTATACAAGCTCAGTACACAACCAAGCTTTTCAACAGCTGTCAGACTTAAATACAGGCACTTCACATACAAAAAGGAACTGAAAGACACCCAGGCAGTATTTCAAAGAAAATGTTGTTTACTAAAAATATGATAAAAAAAAACCCCAAAAACTCCAGGTACAATAAAATACAGAACAAATAGCATGCGCTCACAGTCACAAAAGAAAATGGGAAAATTACAGAAACAAACTCCTACCACAGTACTTAAAAGAGCCCCCGACACCATTGTGACAACTTTGAGAAAATGTAATGTTTAGCATAAGTGAGCTTATATTTTAATATTATTTCTGTATTTCTCATACTTCTTTATTACCAATGATACTTGCATGTAAACAGGATCACTGCCCTGTCTGTTCTGGCTGCTTGCCTACATATGACATCACAGCCTGTTGCTGTGGGGATTATGATGCCATAAACGGAGGGTAATTTATTTTTTTATTTAAAAGTTGGTAACTGGGAAAAGCACCATGACCAGAAGCTCATTTCCAGCTGCAACCCGGATTATGATGTCGTATGTAGGATAACAGAAAGAGTAGATAAAGTCTAAGGGACAGTAAGTCTCTTTCATATAGCTGTCCTCGTAATAAAGAAAAAAGGTAAATATTTATAGAAAATACATAAAATATAAACTGAACTGTGTAAATCTCACACTTTTTCTAAGTTTTTCTAATGGTGTCAGGGGCTCTTTAAGAGCTTTACTATCTAAGTATTACCTTTTTAAGTGTATTTAAGTTAGAGAGAACTTTCTGTCTCAGAGCCCAAGATGATATGACACATTCCCCAGATACAATATTTCATTTCAGGGGGTATCTCCCATCCTCTTCTGTGACGTCAGTTAGACCCTTGCTTGGAGTTAAATCATAACAAAATTATCTACAATGATGTATTTTGAATAATGTGAACATCAGCAAAAAACATTTCCCACATATGACATCCTTTGATCAAGCACCTCTCTTTGATGTCCCTCTGCTGATTTCCTGTTGCTAGTGTGATGTCAGGTTTTATGACTCATGACAAAGTTCTTTGACCAAATTGGCCTTTTCCTGCAGGAACCATAAACGTTTACAAGGCTTATATCCTGGCAGCTGGTCCGAAAGTTCTAATTAAGACAAAAATAGGAAACCTTTAATCAGGTTTCTCTGGTCTGTTTAATGACATCCTCACTGACACTTTGAAAGTTAAAGGCCAAGACTCACACACTGCTGACTAGGGGGTTGGGGGACAATTTCATACACAGACCATTTATTTATTTACAGATAATGTACAGTAATTATAAGCAAGGGGGCAGAGCATCACCCCTCCCCCTAGACTGAATTTGGGGGCTCTATCCCTGCATGGGATGAGCTCCTTAAGATCAATTCATTCCTCAAACAGGCAGCGACAAGCCATCTGCGTTCTGATTGGTTGCTTCAGCCCTATGTGAGATCGTCATGTCATACCCTTGCAAGGCAAGACTCCATCTTAATAATCTACCATTCATCTTACCCATTTGTGTCAGCCAAACCAGGGGGTGGTGGTCAGTTTGTACCTCAAAATGCTGCCCGTATAAATATGGCTTTAACTTCTTTAGGGCCCACACCATGGCAAGACACTCTTTTTCCACAGTAGAGAATGCCTGCTACCCGGGAAGTAACTTTTTACCTAGGTACATGATGGGGTGATCCTTTCCTTGGTTGGATGTCTGACTCAGCATTGCCCCAATACCCACATCTGAGGTGTCAGTCTGGACTATAAAGGGTCTGCTATAGTCAGGACTTGTCAACACAGGAGCACTGCACAGCGCCTCCTTCAGTCTGGTAAAGGCGGCTTCACAGGCTGGTTTCCAGGTAACTTTCATAGGCATCCTTTTCTTTACCAGGGCAGATAGGGGAGCAGCCAGGGCACTGTAATTGTGTACAAATGTCCTATAGTACCCAGCTGCTCCTAGAAAACTCCTGACCTGCTTCTGTGTTTTGGGTCTGTGCCATGCCTTGATCGCCACTATTTTCACTTGGTTAGGACGGAGCTGTCCCCAGCCTACAACATGCTCGAGGTATGCCACTTCAGCCATGGCCACCTGACACTTCTCAGCTTTGACAGTGAGCCCAGCCCTCTGTATCCTGCCCAGCACTTCCCTAAAGTGGGACAGGTGTTCCTTCCAGCTGGCAATGTCATCCAGGTACGCCACAGTGTACTCCTCAGCACCATTTAACACCTGGTTCACCAAACTTTGGAAAGTGGTCGGGGCGTTCCTCATTCCAAAAGGTATTACTTTGAATTCAAATAACCCTATCAGAGTGATGAAGGCTGGCCTCTCCCTGGCTCTGGCAGTTAACTCTACCTGCCAATACCCTTTGTCAGGTCAATAGTTGTGATGTCATCCCTCCAAACTTGTCCAGGAGTTCATCTGTCTATGGCATCAGGTGGGCGCCTGACTTCGTGACTGCATTCAGGTCATGATAGTTCACACAAAATGAGTAGAGCCATCTGGCTTGGAACAATGACTCGGGTGAGGCCCAGAGGCTGTGGGATTTCTGGATTACCCCAAATCCAGCATTTCCTCCACCTCCCTCCTAATGTCCTTTTGGACAGCCTCTGACACCCGATATGCTGTCCATCATATGGTGTCTGTGTCCCTGTCTCCACATCATCGTCGCTAAGGGGTTAGTCCAGGCTTGGCACTAAACAGTGGGACAAAGTCTGCTAAAACCTCCTTTACTTCCTGGATCTGGTCCAGGGCCAGCTGGGGTGACAATTTAATTGTCTCCACTGAGGACTCACACTTGCTTTCTTCCAGCAAGTCCAGAAGGGGGTCTCCTTAGTCTGTCCCCTCCCCAGGACTACATACAGCAAACACCATGTCAGCCCTATTAGCATATGGCTTCATCATGTTGACATGGTACATTCTTTGTGTCTGTCATCTGTCAGGTAATTCTACAATATAGTTTACATCATTTACCTTTCTGACTACTTTGTACGGTCCTGCCCACTCAGCCTGCAGCTTGTCCTTCTGGTCTGGAATGAGGACCATGACTTCCTGACCCACTGTGTATGAGTGGAGCTCTGGCCTGTGATTGTACCACACTTTTGTTTCTGTTGGGCAGCTGCCAGTTTGCTCTGGGCTGTCCCCATAAGCTCCTTCAGCCTTTCCTAAACCTAAGGGCATAATCTACTATGGGAGTTCCTTGGGTGGCATACTTGCCTTCCCAGTCCTCCGGATCAAGTCTAGGGGCCCATGACCCGGCATCCACAATAACAGCTCTAAGGGGACAACCCGATTGACTCTTGGGGTACCTCCTGTATGCAAACAACAAGTGGGGAAGGTATTTCTCCCAGTCCCTCCCATGCTGTTCGGCAAATGCTTGGAGCATTGACTTAGGGTACCATTAATCTTTCCACAAGCCGTTGCTGGTGGGTGATAAGGTGTTGTGCATCTCTGCACCACCCCACACTTCTCCCAAAAACATTTCATCAGGTCCGACATGAAGGAACCCCCTCAATCGGTGACAACCTCCTGTGGAAACCCAACACGGGAGAAAATCCTTATTAAGTAATCAACCTCAGTGAGGATAGAGCGACTCCTCTGGATACCAGGTGGCATAATCCATCACAGTCAGGATGAACCTCTTCCTGGAGGAGCTGGGGGTATTAAAAGGCCCCACAATATCCATTCCCACCCTCTGGAATGGCTCCTCCACTATGGGCAAAGGAATTAGGGTGGCTTGGGTTTTCTTACCCGCCTTCCCTATTTCTTGGCACCAGTGACAAGATCTGCAATACTCCTTCACCTGCTGGGTGATGTTGGACCAATAGAAAATCTGGTCCAACTGCTGCATAGTACGTGATTCCCAGATGACCAGACAAGGGAATATCATGTAATCTTGAGCAACTGCTCACGGTACCCCTGGGGAACGACAAGCTGCTTGCCTATCACCCCTCCCTCTGTCTTAGCATCCTGCTTATACAGCAGTCCGTTGTCCCAATAAACATTATGTTTCCCGTCACCTCCTTGTACTCCATCAGAGTCTACCCAAGCCCTCAGCTTCTCTAGACTAGGGTCACTTTTCTGAGCAGCTGCTAAATCCTTACACATTCCCAAGGCATGGGACAGGTCCCCTTCAGTCTCTAAACTAGGATCCCTAGCTCTAGTGTCATGGCACTCAGGATCACTACCATCCCTAACTCTCTGACAATGGGTCACCCCTCCTCCTTTGAAGTAACAGTCCATAGCTGTTTGGTTAACTGCTGCCAGGGAAATTTCTACACCCCTTTCATTAGTCGCCATATCAGGAGACCCAGGCTGGGGAACCAGCCTCCCAGTGGTTTCCACAGGGGCTTCTATGGGGTCCAGGGAAAGTACAGTTATGTAAGAACTTACCGTAACAGTAGATCTTGAGAGAGGCTCTTGCAGTAGGTAATTACATATAGGACTGAAGCTGGCCGGCGTTAGGACCCCATGGAAAAATTTCTAGCTAGCAGTCTCTGGTGGGGGACCGCCCCCACGTCAGGTGACCGGCATTAGGTGACGTGTGTATAAAGGAGCGGTCCCCCACACCCACCTTCCAGTTCTTTCCCGCCAAAGGCCAAAAAGGTGAGATGAGAGAGAAGCGGATATTTCCCTTCCTGGAAAAGGAGCTGAAAAAACTAAGGGGGATGGAGGCGGAAGGTGTACACTTACTGCAAGAGCTTCTCTCGAAGATCTACTGTTACTGTAAGTTCTTACGTAACTGTACTATCTTACTTTGAGAGGGCTCTTGCAGTAGGTAATTACATATAGGACTGAGTCCCAACCAGTCTGGAACAAAGAGAAGCACACGGGAGGAGGAAACTACTCATACAGAGATCCTCAGGCTGAAGAGGACTTAAGAAAGAAGCCCTTGCAGAACAGCCAACCCGAAGCCGGCTCTACGGTGAGAGGCAATGTCCAAACTGTAGTGTTTCATAAAGGTATGGATAGAAGTCCAAGTTGCAGCTGTGCAAATGTCGGCCACTGACACATTCTTGAAACAAGCAGGAGAGACCATGACACTCCTGGTGGAGTGACTCCTGACCTGACCTGGCAAGGTCTTGTGATACTTGTCGTAGCAGAAAGTGATACAATGAGCCAACCATTTGGACAAACATTGTTTGGAAACAGCGTTGCCCTCTCTTTTGCTGGCAAAAGAAACAAATAGTTGGTCAGTCTTTCTGAGATCCTTTGTCCTGTTGGTGGTGTATCTCACAATCCGATGAACGTCCAGAGTATGTAAAAGATACTCCCCGTGATGGGAGTGCTGTGTGAAAAACGCAGGCAGTTCAATGGACTGGTTCAATGTAGATTCCGCTACCACCTTAGGGAGAAACTTAGGATTGGTGTGCAGAGCCACACGTTCCTTATGGAAAATCAAATATGAAATTTTGCACATCAAGGCCTGAAGCTCGGAAATTCTTCGAGCGGAAGTAATGGCCACTAGGAAGAGTCTTCCATGAAAGGATCTTAAGGTCTGCTGAGGCTGCCGGCTCAAAGGGAGGCAGCGTAAGCTTCTTGAGAATGAAATTCAAATCCCAAGGGGAAGCAGGAACCCGAATGGGGGGTCTCAGATGGGGAACCCCTCGCAGGAAGGTCTTCGCGACCTCCAGAGTTCTGTCCCCAAAGGGAATATGATAAGCAGCCAGAGCCGCTATGTGAACTTTCAAAGAGGAATGACTGAGACCCAGGTAGAAGAGATAACGATGTAGTCCAGTAGTTGCCCGACAGGATAGGAGAATGGCTCCAGATCTTTGGACAAAGCCCAAATGGAGAACCGTTTCCATTTCATGGCATAAGTGGAGCGAGTGGGCTGGCTTCCGGCTTCCATCAAAATCTCTGCCACTTGTGGGGAACCCCAAAGCGGGCTTGTGCTATGTTTGTAGGAGCCAAGCATGCAGCTGAAGGACTTGAGGCTGGGATGGACCAGGGATCCCCGATCCTGGGTCAACAGTAGTCGTGAAAGTGGAAGAGGAATTGGAGGTACCTCTGAGTACTTTTGCAGAAGAGAGAGAATCAAACTTGCCTAGGCCAGAAAGGAGCGATGATAATCATATGGGCCCCCTCTGAGCTGAGCTTGTGCAGGATCCTCGGAATCAACAGAACTGGGGGAAAAGCATAGGCGAATCTGCCCTTCCAGTCTAGAGAAAGATCATCTCTCCAGAGCTGCCCGTGCCCAGGAACGAGCGAGCAAAAGGTGGACAGTTTTGAGTTTAGAGGGGACGCGAACAGGTCGACCTGAGGGGTTCCCCAACATAGGAAGATGTCGTCTGCTATTTTCTGATCCAATTCCCACTCGTGAGGTTGTGCTGAGGATCGGCTCAAGTGATCTTCCAACAAATTCTCTACCCCCGGGATGTGGACTGCTGTGAGGTGAAGGTTGTGGAGGATCGCACATTCCCAGACCTGCACTGCTTCCTGACAAAGAAGGTAGGAATGGGTCTTCCCCTGTTTGTTGAGGTACCAGACTATGCTCATGTTGTCGGTCTGGACGCCCAGATGATTGGGAAGCATAAAAAGGGTGCAGTGCTTGAAGAGCGTACAACACCGCTCTGAGCTTGAGTACGTTGATGTGAAGCATCTGCTCGAGTCTGGACCAAGAGCCCTAGATCTGCTGGGATCCCAAATGGGTTCCCCAACCTTCGCCCGAGGTGTCCGTTGTCAGTGTTTGGGAGGGAGGAAGAAGATATAGGGGAACTCCCAGACAAAGATTCTCCTGAACCAACCACCAGTGCAAATCCCGAAGCATCGGGGTCGAGACTAGCACCTCTTGGTCCAGTTCATCGACCAATTGATCCCACTGAGACCGAAGAGTCCACTGAGAGATTCTCATATGGAGCTGCACGCTCGGAATTGTCGGAATTGCAGTCACCATGAGCCCCAGGAGGCAAAGGACTGACCTGGCGGTAACCTGCCTTTGAGAGGACAAGTTGCTTACCTGAGCCTGGAGGGTGGCCATCCTGTCTGGGGGCAGAAAGACCATACCAGTGGTCGTGTCCAGAATTGCCCCAATAAACTGGAGGTGTTGTGATGGGATCAAATGCGATTTTGCATGGTTGATGGTAATACCTAGGCTGGTAAAAACCTGCCTGGTAAGACAAAGGGAACACAGGAGTTCCTCCCTGGACGGGGCCGCCAGGAGCCAATCATCCAGGTACGGGAAAACCTGAACTCCCTGAGTACGCAGGTGGGCTGCCACCACAGACAGGCATTTGGTGAATACTGGGGGCTGAGGAAAGACCAAATGGGAGGGCCTTGAACTGGTAGTGGTCCTCCTGGAAAGCAAACCGGAGGTATTTGCAGTGGGAAGGGTGGATAAGGATATGTAGGTACGCGTCCTGCATGTCCAGAGCACACAGCCACTGTCCCAGCTGAAGGAGGGGCAGGAGACTCTGCAGGGAGAGCATCCTGAACCTTTTGTACTCCATGAACTGATTCAAGGAGCTGAGGTCTAGAATGGGCCTTATGTCTCCTGTCTTTTTGGGGACCAGGAAGAAATGGGAGTAGAAACCTGTCCCCAGAGGAGGGGAGGGACGGGTTCTATTGCCTCCTTCAACAGAAGGAAGGAGAGTTCTTCCTGAACCCTGAGAAGGTGTTCTGGGGAGTAAGACGACCTGGGGGGGGTTCTGGGAGGTTTCTGAAGAAACTCTATGGTGTGGCCCTCTGCTATGAGCTGGAGGACCCAAGAGTCGAGTGATCCTCTCCTACCCGGTAGATGTAGGGAGAATCTCCTGCCACCGGTTCCTCTGGATCGACCAGAGGCTGTGGGAGGGAGGGAGGGAGTCAGGAGGTGTGAGGCAGTGCACGGCTGGAGGTCCCACAGCCTGTTTGGGTGTGGGGGGTCTCGTAGCCGGAGGGGCCTGGCATTTGTTGACCTGCTTTCCTTGTGGTTTCGCCTTAGGCCGTGCACGATGGCAAAAGAAATGGTGCTGCACTTGAGGGGCTCTGTGCATGGAGTCAACCTCCTTGAGAGCAGTGCCCTTCTCTCTCAGTCTGGTAATGATGTCCTTGACATCAACACCGAACCTTGGAAGGGGGCGTCCTGGATGGCGGATTGTACTTCCGAGGCTAAACCTGACACCCAAAGCCAGGCATGTCACCGCAGGCTCACGGCGAAAGCTGAGCTTCATCCAGAAGCATCCACTGCATCGTAAGTAGTGCGCAGCATGTGCCTACTGGCCGAACATGTGGAGCGGACCAGGTCTGCCACTTCCTGTTTAGTCTGTGACTGAGGAAGGGAGTCCAACTTGGCTTCCACCTCGCTAAGGATAGCCTTCTGGTAATCCCCCATGTGAGCCACATAGTTCAAGGCTCTAATGCCCAGAGTGGAAGAATAGACCTTCTTGCCATACTGGTCCAAAAGGTGGGATTCCTTATCAGGTGGGGACGAGCTCAGGTGTTTCGGGTTAGCCGAATGGCCGTGGGCGGTGCTGATCATGACCGAATCAGCCTTGTGGTGTGACGTGAGAAAGTCAACCCCCTCGGGAGCCTGACACAGCCTGTCTGCCTTCCGAGGAAGGGGGACTAAAGCTGACAGTTGTTTCCAGATAGTGGAAACAAGGTCGGTGTGAGGCTTGATCCAGGGTGGAACTAACGTGGAGCGACCTCGGCAAATCCAAATAAGCAGCTAGCTTCTGCCTCTGTGATCTGGCTCCAGAGATTTCCATTGATGAAGAGCCTGGATTTTGCTTAGCAACTCCGTAAATGAGGATCCTCTGGAGGGGACTTTGAGGAGTCATGAGCCTGGACTTGTCAGGAGTGCGAGGCCTGCCTGGATTGAGCTGTCATGGAGTCCTCCGATGAGTCCTAAGAAGAAGAAGATGAAGAACCTTCCCCACTGGGAGGAAACATGGCCCTAGGGGTAAGGTGCCACCCTAGCCTTAGACACCATGGCGGTGTCTCTGGGGTGGGGGGGTCTCTCGCCCGGCGACGGGGTCCGGATCGGGTCCATCATCGGGAGGTGGCTCTCCACCTCCCTGGTGAGCTGAGCCTGGCCTCAGCTCCACCAAGAAGCCAGAGTCTCCCCAGATCCACTGGCGGCTAAGGGGTGGTGGAGAGGGGAATGGATACTGGGGTATCCATAGGGTGAGTATCCATAGCCCGACGGTGGAAGTCTGGCATCGGGTACTGGGGCAACAGGTACCGCGCATCAGATACCGCGGTGCCGGATACTGCGGAGCTGGATAAGAGGGCGTCGGATAAGACGGCGTAAGATGCGGCACCAGGGGCATCTGACCGGCGGGATCTGGGCGGGTGTTGGAGGAGCCGACGTCCGACTGATCGGACCCAGCACTTTCCGAAGAAGACCTTGGCGCAGGTGGGCGAGATTGATCAAGCTGACTTGACGGCTGTGCGCCCGGGCGAGGGTCGATGGCTTAGCGCCTGCCTGGGCGGATGTCGGAGGAGCCAACGCCTGACTTCACCGAGAGGCTCGAACCAGAAGGCCGCGCAGGGGCGGCCTTTCTGGGAGCCGATGCCTCCTTTGTCCTGGAGGCTCCCGACTGGCCTGAGCTCGAACCAGCTGGGGGGACTGACGCCATCTCAAACATCACCAAGACAGCCGTTGGGGAACGGTCCCCCAGAGGGGACATTACCTGAAGTGCGGCAACCCCAGCCGAAGTCACTGCAGCTGCAGATGAGGAGTCCCGGTCCTGGTGCTTCTCTTTCTTCTTCTTCTTCTTAAGGCACTCGGGGGAGGTGGAAGCCTGTTGGAGCTTTTTCAGCTCCTTTTCCATGGGGGACATCTTCTTCTTTAGTATGTGGGCCTCCAGTGACTGCTGCCTTCTTCTGCGGGTAGCCGCGTTGAACTTCAGGCAGTGCTGACAGGAATCCATGGGGTGGTCTGGGCCTAGGCAGATAAGACACCAAGAATGGCCATCCTTGTGTGGGAGTTGGGCGCTGCACGAGTCGCACTTGTTTTTGTGCTCAGATGTGGTAGGGGACGACATACACAGCAGGTAAAAGAATCCTGATGAATATCTTAGAAATAAATAAAAAAAACATCGGTATAACTACCAGCGATGGACTGATGAGCACTGGAACTTAACAGCGAAGCGCTGTCGAAAGCAAATGAGAAAGAACTGGAAGGTGGGCATGGGGGACCGTCCCTTTATACCGACGTCACCTGACGCCGGGCACCTGACTTGGGGGCAGTCCCCCGCCAGAGACTGCTAGCTAGAAATTTTTCTGTGGGGTCCTGACGCCTGCCGGCTTCAGTCCTATATGTAATTACCTACTGCAAGAGCCCTCTCGAAGTAAGATCTAGTTTTCCCCAGCTGCTTGGTACAGGTAACTGCACACACCATTCCCTGTTTGAGATTGTTGCAGAGAATGACATCAACTGCTAAAATTTCAGCTACAGCCACCTGTTGCACAGTTACCCCCATTTCACCCCAGCCTAGGAGAACACTAGCGAGTGGCAATGTTTTCTCCTCCCCAGTGAACCTTTGTACAGTTACAAATTTATTGGGTATAAGCTGACTAGACTATACTATACTATACCAGATCCGTTTTACCAAAGTCAGGGATGCCCCGTGTTTCTTAACCCTTGTGTTCGCACACCATTCACAGTGACTGGGTGCATGTGTTCCTCATGTTTACTGGCATGCTTTCAGGGACACACAAGCAACCTACTTCTTTTCTAGCACTACTTTGTGCACTATTGGTCCTTTTGGGACACTGCCTGGCAATATGACCAGTTTCCTTGCAAACCCAGCACTCATTTCTTTTCTCAGTTAAGTCTTTTTTTGGTAACCTGGGGCTACCTGGTTTTGGTGGAGGCAGGGAGGGTTTCAGCTGCCCTGAAGGTGCTCTTTTCCCTTTCTGTGCTGCCATGCCAGCCCCATTCTCTCTCTCTCTCTCTCAGAGCAGGTCTGCTCCTGGCATAGTGGTCCGAGAGTTCAGCAGCCTCTTGCACTGTTTTTGGATCTTGGTCCTCCAGCCAGGTTTTCAGCTCTGCTGGGCATGCCCAGAAATAGTACAGCATTTTCAATTTTTTCAACAGAGTCTGCTTCAATTCCTTCCCACCAACATTTTAAAAACTGATGTTATTTTGTGGCTAGCTCCTCATGGCTCATGTCAGAGCTTCTCCTGAGCTTACAGAATTTAGCTCTGCATGCGTCTGCAGTTCATTCATACTTTTTAAAAGTGCAGCTTTAAGTTTGCTGTAATCATTGCTATCCACATTGTCCATTTGACCCAATGCATTCCTGAGCTTTCCGGTAAGTAGTGGAGACAGCTGGAAGCTCCAGGATCCTCTAGGAATATTTGCCTGAATGCAAACTTTTTCAAAGGAATTTAAAAGGCATCCATATCTTCCCCCTCTTTAAATTCGGCTATCAATTTAGAATTTAATTTGTAACCTAGTTCTGGAGTTCCAGTTAAACCCAGGCCACTTACCTACTCTGGTGCTGGGGTTTGGAGTCGTAGCTTCTCCATTTCATGTTGCCTCTGGCCCTCATGCTCGTCACACTCAGCTTCTCACTGTTCTCGCTCCGGTTCTTGCTGAAGTTGCTCCCTCTTCTCCTCTGCTGCTTGCTTCTCCCGCTCCTCTTCTCGCCGTTCTCGTTCAGCTTCTCTCTGGAACTCCAGCTCCATTCTGCGCAACTTAATCTGTAGCCCGATTGCTTCTGGCTCCAGAATGCTGGTGACCTTCCCCTGCTGCTGTGGCCCTTGGCTTGCACTGGCCCTGCTGTCCTTCTCACTGGATCTGGACACTGCACTGGCCCTTCCACACCCAAGGTTTGGTCCTTTTCAGTCACAGTGACTCAAGCTCTGGGCATCTGCTGCCATCAAAGCTTCCATGAGGTTCTGCTTGTTGGCTCTCCCTCGTGCAGGACTCCTCTTCTTGCACAACTGCCTCAGGTAGTCTACAGTGTGCTCGTTGTAGTTGGAAGTCATCTTCTTCCCTAACTATGGCTACTCTAACTTTGCACCTGAAAAAAATAAAACAGTTAGGAACTTTGACTGTAAACAAAATTATATAGTTCTGTTTCTTTTTTAAAAATCACTGCCTTATTTTGCAAGTGAGCTGTACAGTATTAAGCTGACACACTGAACTGTTAAAGCTTGTGATACCAATACTTTAAATCATACCGCTGCCAACCAAATCTGTCACTAACGCACTACACAGGTCAAGCTCTCTGCTCCCACAGTGCCAACCTCAGAGCACAATAGTGTGAATAGGTAACAGACAGGGTAACCCTCCTGTCTGCTTTGGGTCCAAATCACCTTTAGCCTCAAGTTCTGGAGGGATTCAAACTGTGAACTTTATGCTAGCATACCCAAATGTACAGGCTCAGATATGTACCTTCTTCGGGACGGCAGTACAATCTTTCGCCAAGGGCACCCAGCCAGGTCTCCAAATGAACCCTTAAACTCTATAAGAGACCGTAGGCATATTCTTACCTTATTATACAAGCTCAGTACACAATCAAGCTTTTCAACAGCTGTCAGACTTAAATACAGGCACTTCACATGCAAAAGGAACTGAAAGACACCCAGGCAGAATTTCAAAGATAATGTTGTTTACTAAAAATATGGTAAAAACAACAACAAAAAAATAGGTAAAATAAAATACAGAACAAATAGCATGAGCTCACAGACACAAAAGAAAATGGGGAAATTATAGAACAAAACTCATACCACAGTACTTAAGATCTTTCTTTGATGTCTTTCTGCTGATTTCCTGTTGCTAGTGTGATCTCAGGTCTTATGACTTATGACAATGTTCTGTGACTAAATTGGCCTTTTCATGCAGGAAACATAAAAGTTTACGAGGCTATATCCTGGCAGCTGGTCTGAAAATTCTAATTAAGACAAAAACAGGAAACCTTTAATCAGGAATCTCTGGTCTGTTTAATGACATCCTCACTGACATTTTGAAAGTTAAAGGCCAAGTCTCACACACTGCTGACTGGGGACAATTCATACACAGACCATTTATTTATTTTACAGCTATCATACAGTAATCATAAGCAAGGGGCAGAGCATCACAGTGACTGACAATGCCACACCTATCCACAAGGACATTGCAGAGGCAGACTGACAGGCACGCTGAAGGCTCTGACACAGCCATGCACGAGAGCAGTAACATGGAGATCATAGGTGAAAACACAACAGACATTGTTTTTAGTATTTATTTATTTTCTATCCACAGTTTGAGGCTTCACTGTTTGATATGCCAATGTACATATTAGTTTAACTGAAGCATGTGAACAAATCCCTTTAACTTCATGCCTTTGAGAAGATTAGGGATTGGTTTTAGCCCACCTTTTGGGCAGGCCTATATTTGCACCTTCTCTAAAAAGTCTTTTTAGTTGTCTTGGTATTGCATATTTTCTAGTTAATGGTTATTCTCAGAGGTTCAACATAAAGATGGTGTACAAAAACAAATATTTAGTACAACTTCTACACAGATGATTGTATCCATGCTTATGTTGACAGTTAATTTATCTTGTACATTTATTGCGGTAATGATAATTACAAATGTGATGGCACCAAACACCAGCATGACAGAATACACAGGGCTCTCGGATCCTGCACCAAGCAAACAGTCCCTCTGGCTGTGGGTGAGTAGGCCCTCTGGGACCTGCACCACGGTAACAGTTGATATGGACCCATGGGCTGTGTGCTCACATGCATGTGTGGCTATATTGGGGGATGTACTGTATGTACACAGCCAACAACAGCTGCTTCTGCATCATCTTGACTCTTAAGGTTCTTTTTTTTCTATTAGTATGATGCAAGTCTGTAATTTTAATATCACAATAACATAACACACAAATTAAAACCCAACCCACACTTTAATTCTACATCTCATCAGGTAATGTGTTCTGTCAAAAAGTTTGCCGATGCATTAAGGATGTATTTCGAATCT
This sequence comes from Neoceratodus forsteri, assembly GCA_016271365.2. Taxonomy (NCBI): domain Eukaryota; kingdom Metazoa; phylum Chordata; order Ceratodontiformes; family Ceratodontidae; genus Neoceratodus; species Neoceratodus forsteri. The sequence continues at coordinate 62,732,519 of CM028133.1, read as the reverse complement.
CAATTTAATTGTAACTGTTTTTTATGAATTTTTTTTATGAATTTTATACGTAACAAAGACATTTTTGTCTGCAATTTGCTGCATTGTATATGTATGTTTGATTATGTATTGTCTGTATGCAATATATGTGGGTCGCACCTGTAAAAGGAACTTGTTTCCAGTGTGCTTACCCTGCTTAATAAACAAACAAACAAACAAACAATGCATTAGCAGCCATTTTGTGTCTGGCTAGATCCGATTTTCTATGCAGTTGGTGAATCACATTATGCGTAGTCCTCCTTCTTGGGCTGCCAGTAGCAACCTTCCTCTCGTGGCTTGGATTCTACTTTTGCAACCATTAATGTGGCAGTTCTTGGTCAACATGGGGTTGCTGAAACAGATCCATATATTTTCCATTGTAGCTATGGTCTATCCATATATTTTCCTCATTGTTGTTTTTTCTTTTAAAGGTTTCTTCTGTTCTTTTGCAGATTCTCTCCCTATGTAAAACACTGATGCCTTATGATGTCACTGTGTGCTGGAAAACTCTTGTCACATTCAGCACACTTACATGATCTTGTCCTGATGTGACCCCTAATATATTACTGTATCAGTTAATTTATCTGGACAAAAGTCATGCTCCATGCAGTACATTTATATGGTCTCCCCCTTGGTTAATGTCTCCAAATGTTCAGGGATTTTTAATACTGTGATGAAAATGGACCCCATTCTTAAGCCAGGGCATATTCAAAAATCAGGAACTCAGTACTGTATTAGTCTTTGATTTTTTGTGGAGTGCTCTTAACAGCACACGCAGTGTCCCCAGGACAGCTTCCTTTTGCAGTTCATAAGGTGTCACAAATACTGGTAGCATATTTAGATGTGCCTGAAAGTTCTTTTTGATTAGCCCCATTGCTCTGAGCACTACTGGAATGATTTGTGTGTCCTTATTCCATATCAGTTTAGTTTCTGTTTGCATATCTTGGTATTTCATTATTTTGTGTCCTCTGTATGCAGGACACTATAATCACTAGGGGTGGCTATTTGATCAGCAATGCTACCTTTTTTTTTTGTATTACAATATCTGGTTTACTTGATTCCACTTTCTTAGCAGTTGGTAGCGGGTGATTCCATGTGATCATTACTTTTCATTCTCTGTGATTCTTTGTGGTTAATGTTTCCAGTGTTTCTCTGCTACCTGTATAATATAGTGTTTGCATAGGTTCCAGTGGATCAGTCTTGCTATGTTGTTGTGTCTTGCAGTATACAGGCCTTCTGCCATGAGTATTTCACATCCAGCTACAAGATGTGCAACTGTTTTTAATTCTGTACTGCAGAACATGCACCTGTCTGTTTTTCCTGATTTTTTCTACGGGTTTCGTAAACCATCTTGTGCATAGTCCACTGTCTTGGGTTGTCATTATCAGTCTCTCATCTTGTGGCTTAAATTCACCTCTTTTTAACCACTCGTGGGTCAGATCTTGATTGACCTGTGGTTGTTCCAGCAGATCCATGCATTTTCTGCTGTAGTTATGGGTTTTCCAGTTGTCCTTTCTTCTCTTTTGATCTTTGTGCTTATATTCTTTTTTATGCTTCTTTGCACTTTCTGTTGCTAGTTGTTCCTTGTCTACTGGTGGCTTAACATCCATCTCTGTTATTCTCCTGAAAGCTCCTCCTGATTTGATGATGGAAGTCATCTTACGGTTATTTTCTTCATGATGTAGGACCTTGACTATGTTTGGATCCAAGGATGTCTGTATGCAACCCCACTATTGTGGACCTGTATGTATACTCAATCTTAGGAGGCTCATGCCTCTCTTTACAGTGTCTCCCTGTAAAAAATTGCTGATATCTCATGAGGCTACTCTGTAAGGTAGAACTCTTGTAACACTCAGCACAGTCATATGAACTCTCTGCCATGTGAACCTACTAATTTATTATCAGGTAATTCTTCTGGGCAAAACTCATGTTACACATGGCACATTTATATGGTCTTTCTCTTGTGTGAATTCATTTATGTTTGATGAGGCTACTCTGTGATGAAAAACTCTTATTTTGTTTGTAAGCAATAACCCACAACAACATGGATTTTTAGAGAATCAATCCATGCCTTGGCTGAATTGATGATACAAGGCCAATAGTCAAGTGACTTTCATTGTACCTGGGAAGTGCATTCATTCTCAAGAAACTCATGCATTAAAGTGGGTTATTATACTTATAAAATATTTTTTTTTGCAATGAAAAATGGTTTTGTGTTCCATGTTACTAGGTAGAATATGTGAGTTTGGTAACAAAGGCAGTGTGACACTGAATGAACCAACTGCATTAATTATAAAGAAACCTATGCCCTGGTGTGGGTTTTTGTGATTAAAACGGAAAATGTATTTTAATGGAAAAAGGATTTATTTTTATTTAGCTAGGTAGTTGCTAGGTAGATTAGAGCAAGTGGATTATGAATGGTGAAGTTTGTAGGTAAGCATTCAGTGGTTAGGTGCTGTATTTTAACCAATGAAATAGTTCAATTTGGGGTTTTTTTGTACATGTTATAAAGCATATGTATATGATGATGTCTACCCTGTTGTGTGTTCACTGATGTATCAGTTCACACTTCTAGACAACGATTTTGTCACATTGACCATATCTACATGGCCCCCATATGAACTCGCTGATGTTTTATAAGGTTACCTTTCAGTCCAAAGTTCTTGTTATATTCAGCACATTTATATGGTCTCTCCCATATGAATCTGCAGATGGGTTATAAGGTTACTGTGTGATTTGGAAAGTCTTGTTGCAAGCAGCACACTTGTGTGTTATGAGGCTACTACGCTGTGTAAACCTTTATTAAATTCTAATGTGTTTACATGGGTTCTACCCCTGTGAATCTGTTGATGTGTTATGAGGCTAATCTGTGATTTTAAAATCGTGTTACATTCAGCACCATTATATGAGTTCTCCCTGTGTGAAATTGCAGATGTTTAACAGATCAATCTTCCAGGCAAACCTCTTGTTACATTCAACACATTTATACAGTCTTGTGTAAACCAGTTCATGTCTTGTGAGGCTGTACTTTGATATAAGACTCTTACTACCTCATGCACATTTATATCGTTTCTCCCTCGTATGAGTTCGCTGGTGTGCGATGAGGCCACTCTGTGCAGTAAAACTCTTGTTACATTCTGAACATTTATATGGTTTTTCCCCCGTGTGCACCCACTGATGTTTTATTAGGTGCTGTTTCTGGGCAAACTTCTTGTTACATTCAGCACATTTATATGGTCTCTCCCCTGTGTGAATTCGTTGATGTGTTATGAGGTTACTCTGTGATGTAAAACTCTTGTTACATTCAGCACATTTATATGGTCGTTCCCCTGTGTGAATTCGTTGATGTGTTATGAGGTTACTCTGTAATGTAAAACCCTTGCTACATTCACCACATTTATATAATCTTTCGCCCATATGAACCAGCTGATGCCTTGTGAGGCTACTTTGTGATATAAAACTAGCATTACATTCAGCACATTTGTATGGTCTCTCCCCCGTATGAGTTCGTTGATGTATTATTACTTCACTCTTCTGTGCAAAGCGTTTATTACATTCAATGCATTTATATGGTTTCTCCCCAGTGTGAACCCACTGATGATTTATTAGGTTCTGTTTCTGAGCAAACTTCTTGCTACATTCAGCACATTCATATGGTTTCTCCCCTGTGTGAATTCGCTGATGTATTTTGAGGGTTTTCTGTGCTGTGAAACTCTTACCACATTCAGAACATTTATATTTCCTTTCTCCTTCATGAATCTGTTGTGCAGAAATTAGATGATGGTCATGGAAACTCTTCCCACATTGAGGATACTGATGCAGTTTCTTAATTGTGCCACACACCTGGCTTTTTCCAAGCGAGGATTGCTGGCTCAGACTCTCACTGAAGTCAATGCCCTGCTGACTAAAAATAAGTATTTTATTATTATTTTCTACAACGCTGTAACAAATGTGTAATTTTTTCATTTAACCTTTCTTTGAGTTACAGCAACTGTGTCTAGGTTTAACCACAGCGATGTGGATTTTAAAACATTCCCATTCAAAAATACTTTGGATTAAATGATCAATCTCTATAACATGTAAATTTATTGATACTATTTGTAGAATGGGTATAACCAGCTCTGGCTCCTCATTTGTCAGAACCTGGTCATAGGAGTATTTCAATGATCAGAAAAACATGGCAGGAAAGTAATTCTAATCAAAAGAAGTAACCAAACAGGACAAAAGATTATTATAAATCAAACAGAACCCATGACAAATCCTCCTCCCCATGAGAAAATGCAGTCAATATTTTGAAATTCTGGCAGTAGCCAGAGCAAGACAGAGTGAACTACAACTGCAGCTACCTCCCGAGTAAAAAACAAGTTTCAATTTTTAAGATGTAGATACTAGCTGGCCATAGAGTTTAATACAAATGCTGAGTCCCTCCCTCCAAGTGAAAAAGACATTTATACTTTTAAAATGCAGGGTAGGCAGACAGAGAGTAAAATACAACTACAGCTGAACCCCTCCATGTTCACCTTTCTAAAAAGCAGGCAGAAGCTGGCAGAGTAAAATATAACTGGAGTTATCGCTGCTCTGAGTAAAAGCAGAACCCATGACCTCGCTTGGTACACTTCAAAGCCACATGTGACCCCACTGACTTGCAAAACTACTGTACCCTCTGAAATAGCTGTACCAAGCGTATTCAGCAGGCAAAATCTGACTATTTCAAAACTCGACTGCATATCTCTAACAACTCCTCATCCTCCTTCTGGAACGATCTCTGTTCACGCCTTCAACCTTCCTCTGAACCCCCCCCACCCACTCTTTGCATGGCAGATTCCCTAGTCTTGGCTCATACTGCTGTTGCAGATACCCTAAATATGTTCTTTATGACCTGTGCCCTCCCGCATGACCTCCTTCCTTCCTCTCCTGCCCCTCCTCCACATGGCCCCCTGACTTTCAACTGCCTCTGGTATAGAAACATAGAAACATAGAAGTTGATGGCAGATAAGGACCGCAAGGCCCGTCCAGTCTGCCCATTTCTTTTTCTACCTTATAAATGTGCCATCTGCCTTTGCTCTGTCAGTGGCCTATCTATTCATAGTCATTTGTATTGCTCCCTTATGCCTATCCCATGCCTGTTTGAAGCCCTGCACTGTATTCATAGCCACCACTTCTTGTGGTAAGCCATTCCATGCATCCACCACCCTTTCTGTGAAAAGAATTTCCTCACATTCCCTTAATCGCCCCCTGTAATCTCATGCTGGTCCTCTTGTCCTGCTATTTTTCTTATATTTAAACATGTTAGACTCTTTCACCTTGTTAATGCCCTTAAGGTGTTTGAATGCCTCGATCATATCACCACCTCTCCTCCTTTGCTCAAGGGTATACATATTGACCTCTGTTAATCTGTCCTCATATGTCTTCTGATGCAGTCCCTGCACCATTTGGTTGCCCTTCTCTGGACTGCCTCAATTTGGTTAATGTCCTTGTGAAGATGTGGCCTCCAATACTGCATGCAGTACTCCAGATGGGGCCTAACCAGTGTCTTGTAAAGAAGGATTATTACCTCCCTCTTACAACTTGTAGATACCTCTACCACACACCCTAACACCCCTAGCCTTACCTACTGCTTTAGAGGTCTGTTTGATGATTTCAGGTCATCAGTGATGATGATGCCCAAGTCTCTTTCTTCCTTGTGACTGCTAGCAACTCCCTATCAGCCTATAGGTGGCTTCAGGTTTCTCTTCCTGTGTGCATGATTTTCCACTTCTTATTAAATCACAGTTGCCACTCTTCTGACCATTTTGCTAGTTTATCCAGATCTCTTCTCATTCTGCCCACCCCATCTGGATCATCTACTCTGTTGCAGATCTTGGTGTCATCTGCAAACAGACAAGTCTTACCCTCTAGTCCATCTGCAAGGTCACTACTGAAGATGTTGAAGAGGACTGGCCCCAGGACTGATCCCTGAGGTATCCCACTTGTGACTTGCATCTCTTCTGACTGTATACCATTTACCACCACTCTCTGTTTTCTGCCCGTCAACCAGTTTGCCACCCAGCTGACCAACTTCTGACCCACCCTGAGCCTACCCAGCTTATTTATCAATCTTCTATGTGGAACAGTGTCAAAAGCTTTGCTGAAGTCAAGGTAGGCGACATCAACTGCTCCCCCTTGGTCCACCACTCTGGTTACCCAAGAAATCTATGAGATTAGTTTGACAGGACCTTCCTTTGTAAACCCATGCTGTCTTGGATCCTGTGCCCTATGGATTCCAGGTGTTGCACTATCCTTTCCTTAAGGAGTGCCTCCATAATCTTGCCCACTACTGAGGTAAGACCGACAGGTCTGTAGTTCCCCGCCTCCTCCCTGCTACCATTCTTGTGGAGCGGGATCACATGAGCCCTTCTCCAGTCTTCTGGGACCTCTCCTGTGCTTAGAGACTCACTAAACAGTTCTGCTAATGGCTCTGCTAGTCCCACCTTTAGCTCCTTAAGTATTCCCAGCAGAAGTCCTTAGAGCTTTAGACTCCCTGAATTCCACTAAATCCAGCCCTGACAGCCTACACCCTAGACTTCTCAAAATCTATGCTCTCAGTATTTTGACCCCTCTAACATACTTCCTCAATCTGCCTCTCTCTTCCTCAACAGTGCCTTCAGTCTGGAAGTCAGCTACGGTCATATCCCTTCATAAAAAGGGTGATCCCGGATCACGTGATGCGCTTGGCGGGCTAGCAGCAAGTCCTCTGAGCTCCTGCTCCACCTCCGTTAATTTTAATTATTTTAATGGTATTCAGCCTACAACCCGCCATATACACCTACCTAGTGCTATTGTTAGCCAATTAGGGTACTGCCTGAGAAGGATCGATACGGCTATCGGTAAGCAGAAGGCCAAAAAAATGGACTCGGAGATGAAGGCATCCCTACCCAAACATACTCCGCCAGTCTCGCCGGACAAGCAGGCTAAGAAGGCCAAACAACACCAGCAGACACCGCCGACCAAACAATTGAATGCCCTTTCCACGCCAACCCCTCTGTCAGAGGAGCTTCTTAGAAGAAATGCATCCTTTTAAGGAATCTCTTGGAACTAACACTTGAATTAAAGAGTCTCCGTGGCGAGATGACCACTGTAAAGCAACAAGTGATAGATAATGAGCGTATCTCACTCAATGGAGTTCTGGCGCGAAAACTGAACCAGAGCTGATTAAACTGAGACAGCAAGTCGCCAAATTGCAGCAGAAAACAGAAGATTTAGAAGGCCGCTGCAGGCGAAAACAACATTTTGGTCCATGGCCTCCCAGAAGGAATGGAAGGTTCTTCCTCATCACCTTCATTCAATTGCTTGCTAAGATTGTAGGCCCCTCACCGCATAATCCTACCTATGTAGTCGAAAGGGCTCACAGATCATCTGACCAAGACCTGAGGCATCAGCCCTCCCAGACCCATAATCATCAGAATGCTGAATTACTTGGAACGGCAACATATACTCCTGAAAGCTAAGGATTTGCAATCCATTACCTGGGAGGGAAAAATTGCGCATAACCCAAGACCTGCCACTGGAAACCCGCCAACGAAGGCCACCTTTCATCCTGTGGTTACTAAACTAATAGCTGCGGGCATTAAATTTAAAATGTCCTATCCCGCTCTTCAGGTCCTATTAGAAGGAAATGGCATTCATATGAGGCAGTCTCCCATGCCCAGGAAGACTTAGCCCAATGCTACCTTCTTTATTTAAGGCTTCCTGAGACAACGATAATTAAGTGCTGAAGGAGAATATAGGTTGGAGATCCATAAAGAACCTCGACCAGCAATGTCTAAGGTGCTGCTATGCTATATTACATCTTGTTTCACCGTCTTCTGTGAAGTTCAACATCTCTTACCTGAGCCTTTTTGAAGGGAAGAAGATAATTCCACGTCGCTGCTTTAATCGCCTGAATGGACTTGACACCAGGAGACTTGTTGTCTAACAGCTCGCTTAGTCTGGCAAGTCCCAGTGGAGCTAAGAAATAGGAACCCATAATTAAGGCTACATATCTCTGGGGACCTGATATTATGTCGCGCTACCATGTAGCCTGTCCTTCGCGATTCCAGTCCCCAGGGAAACACCATCTCCAACTGAAATGGCTATCTGTTGCACCTTAATACAATTATATGACTTCAAGCCTGGATAATTTGATGTAACAGCCTTCCAGAACTGAGGCTCGTCTCTGGCAAACTGATCACTACTTAATCTGCGAACTAAATAAAGTTGGAATAAATTCTGGATGGGGGGGAGCGGAGGGAAAGATGGTGGGCAAAAGAGAAATAAAAAGAATTTATGTGAACCTTCCCCGCCCCCCTTTTTTTCTCTCCTCAATGTTTAGTGATGGGTATTATGGTGGGTTCGGGGGTGGAGGGTGGGGAGAGGATGGAATGGGGCTGACCATGTCCAACCACACGTACTGGAGCATGGGGGGTTCTCCTAGCTTACCTCATAGGAGCAAGTCTTTTCCTTTGCACAATGAAAGTAGAAGTTCAACCTATCAAATTACATTATGGGACAAATGCCCTGATGTGGCAGTATTTAACTAACTTTAGTTTAGATACTGGTCACCGATTGCTTCTAACTATGGGGAGAAAGCATGTTAGGATATTAATAGTAGGAGTAAGATATTAATAGTAGGAGTAAGTACAATAAGACTTTGGCTATAGGGGATTAAGAACTATATATTTACTGTACATAGTTATCAGTGGGTAGAATTGGGGGGGGGAAGAAAATTTTCTAGAGCTATTCCTAGAGGTATTATAAATTTGGTCATAGGGGATTTTTGGGTATGAGGTATACTTACTGTTTTGTATGTTTGTTAGCCAATTATAAGGCATGAATATATATTAATATCACTTTATGGAGTGGGCATAATTATGGGAAGGGCGCTGTGGTGCATACTTTGGGGCTGATCAGATTGGATGCTATGCAAGCTAAGTTAGGATGAGATGGCATGTAACCTCGTTAAATTTTTTATGTGGAATGTGAGAGGAGCCCACACACCCATTAAGAAAATGCAAGTACTGAAACACCTAGACCTGTTACAAGCTAAAGTTTCTTTTATTCAAGAGACCCACCTTCTACCAAACGAAGCCATTAGCTTACGCAAGAGAGGGATTGGGCAAGTTTTTGCTTCGGTCGGGTCGTCTAATGCAGGGGGAACAGCTATTCTTATACACCGTTCAGTAGCTTTCCAAGCCAAAAATATTATTACAGCTCCAGCAGGAAGATATACGATAGTAAATGGTATCCTAGATCATTCTGAGATAGTACTGGGGAGCATTTATGGTCCTATTGAAGGGAACCCAGACTTCTTTATAACGCTACTAGATAAGTTACGAACTTTTATGTCCATACCGATGATACTTGGAGGGGATTGGAACCTGCCTCCCACGCAGGATCTGGACAAATCTAATCCCTTACTTAAACCTCTTTCTACTGCCCAAAAGGCGCTCTCAGATTTTATGGACTCACTTGGATTATGCGACCCATGGAGATTGCAAAATCCAGTAGCCCGTTGTTTTACTTTTCAATCTGTGGTACATTCTACATGGTCCAGGCTGGATTATATTTTATTCAGCAACTCTCTTTTACAGGGTATGTGCGACTCCGGTATAGAATCTATAGTGATATCGGACCATGCAGCAGTCTGGGTGGCCACGATCCTTGATAAGGATTTTAATAGAGATTTAATCTGGCGGCTAAATAACCAACTTTTAAAGGATGATTATATAGTCTCTAGAATATCAGATTTGATTCAATCCTTCGTTACCTTTAATCAGGGGTCAGTTGCTCGGTTGATCATAGAATGTAGCGTTAAAGTGTTACTTGAGAGGAGAATTCATCCGCTTGGCCTCCACTGTAAGAAGAAGAATGAAGCTAAAGCCACCGCACTCCTGGCTCAAATTAAAACACTAGAACACCTTTCTTCCTCTTCACCAGACACCCTCGAAACCCTTTTGTCTTAAAGGAACCAATACTCTCTTCTGCTTCAAGAAAGAACCGAGTTTGCTATTCTGAGAACTCGGTAAAGTATATTGAGTAAGCGAAAAGCTAGTCACCTTTAGCTTTGAGGCTAAGGAAATTGAGATCTCTAGAATAATAAATTCAATAGAAGACTCCACTGGGAAATTAGAACCCGTCCTAGAGAAGTAGTATCGGTGCTCAAGCACTATTTCTCTTCGTTATATAATAAGGTCACTCCGCCCCTCCTCAAATGAGATGCTGAACTATTTAGCATCAGCTCCTTTGCCTTCATTACTCCCGAGCAACAGTTATTGCTGACCTCTCCTATCTCCATCCATGAGGTACTGGCAGCGATTAAAGATCTGGCCCCAGATAAAGCCCCTGGCCCTGACGGCCTATCTCCAAATTTTTATAAACAGTTCGCCAAGGATTTAGCACCAAGCCTGCTTCGCCTGTACCAATACTTACTTTCAGGGAACGCACAAGACCCAACACTTTCAGAGGCCCTAATTACCCTTTCTTGAACCAGGCAAACCAGCGCATCTTCCTTCTAGTTACCGTCCCATTTCCCTATTAAATTGCGATATTAAGATTCTCGCCAAAATGCTGGCTAAGAGGGTGGAGCGGGTCTGGACTCCCTTACTTAGCTTGGAACAAATAGGCTTTGTCGCCAATAGAACCCCAGTAGACCACCATCGAAAACTACAATATATCATTAGTGCAGCCAAGTCATCCTTCATGCCAATGGCCCTAGTCTCCCTGGACGCGGAAAAAGCGTTCGACTGGGTTTTTCTTTGGGCAATGTTGCAAACCATGGGCTTCCCCTCTTTATTTATAAAATGGGTACAAGCGTTGTATTCCTCACCCAGAGCTAGAGTGTATTGTAATGGGATTCTATCTGATTTTTTCCCCCTCACTTCAGGTACGCGACAGGGTTGTCCACTCTCTCCCTTTCTATTTAATTTATATCTTGAACCCTTTCTTAGGCATTTAAATCTATCCCCATTAATTACAGGTATTCCATAGTTAATAACATACTAAAATCTCAGTGTTTGCTGATGATCTCCTTCATCTTTCAAACCCAGTTCCTCCCTAAAGAGGTCTTGAAATAATTGAAGACTTTAGTAAGTATTCGAACTATAAACTCAATATTAGCAAGACAGAGATCTTTCTCTCAATCATTTTACTCATAGTTCAGACTTTACTCACTTTGGGATGAAATGGGCTCCGCGCTCCATCAAGTACTTAAGGATTCGTTACTAACCCATCTTTACTCATGGAGGCTGAATCTGGAAGATTTATGGCGTGATATCCAGCAAGATTTAGCAAGATGGTTGAAACTACCGTTATCGCTCTGGGGCAGAATCAACACTATTAAAATGAACATGTTACCCAGAATTTTCTATCCCCTGAACATGTTGGACGTATGGTTACCAATATCCTACTTCCAGCGTATTCATTCAGGAATAAATTTATTTATTTGGAACAATAAATCTGCTAGAAAATCCTATCATAAGTTATCTCTACCTAGAGATTTTGGGGGGCTTCGTCTCCCTAATTTCTTATTATACTATTGGGCTTCGCATTTGAATAAATGTGGAAAATGGATATCTTCATCTGACCCCCTTGTTCATCAAGGATATAGCCCAGTATGGTTACAGGCCGAACTAGACCTTCTGAAAATTCACAACATTACCCCATGTCCCTCTTCTATATATCAAAAAAAAATATCCCTACAATGCTCCAATCTTTACCGCTTGGGGTTTCTTCCAGGGTTGTCTCTCAAATGTTTAAGTACTTCAAGGTCTCCTCAACTTCGGACTTTTCTCAACCCATCTGCGCAAATCCAAACCTATGGATAGGTAATTCTATGATAGCCAGAGGATGGCTACCATCTCTCTCGGAATGCAAGGTGGGAGATTTTACTCTGATCGTATTCTAACTATAGAAGAAATCTTAGCAAAATTTAGGTGGCCGACAGTGGCAGTCTTTAAAATCATCCAGCTGAGGCACCTTTTAACTAGAAGATTTGGGTGTAATGCTAAAGTTTCTCATCTCTGATTTTCTCTACCAAATCTCCATAATAGTTAATAAACCGCATGGTGTCTCTAAGTTGTATAATTTACTTCACACATTCCCAGAAGCCCCGTCAGTCGCTGGCTCTAAAATCTGGCAAAGTTTATATCCAGATAGAGATATTGATTGGCGCAGTATATGGAGAGACCCTTATATTTATCATACCCAAGATAGATACAGGATTACGCAATACTGTATTTTGAATAATCTTTATTATACCCCAGTTAAGTTAGTGCAAATGAAACGTATATCTTCGTCAACATGCTCTAGATGTAACAAAGAGGAGGGCTCTCTGCTACATATTTTGTGGTCGTGTGAATTAGTATCCCCTTTATGGAAACAAATAGAATCAAGTCTTGATCCAATGTTAGGGTTACATGGATTATTTTCCCCTAAAACTTGTATTTTTGGTGATTACTCAGAAATTCAAGTGAAAGAAAAGAGATCATCTGGCTTTAGTATCAATGGCGGTTAAAAAGCTAGTACTTAGACACTGGAAAGACCAAATTATATTAAAGTATACAGACTGGTTACATGAGCTCTCTTTACGCGCCTTATTTGAGAATCTGATAGCACAAGTAAATCGTATCTATCTTCCTTTATTAAAAATGGGGTAAGTTGTATGCCCTCTACTTTAATTGAGGTCTAGGTGTAAAATGGGCTGTGGACTCCTCCATGATGTTATGCTTCTATGTTTCTATGTTTCTTTTCTCCTCAACTATCTCTTTTCCATTAGTTTAAGAAGGAGAGAACTTCACTGTTAATCTGCAGATGATCCAAAATGCTTTTCCTTTCTTTGCCACAATGATCTGCATAGCTATATGTATAGGAATTAACATGCACCACAGCTTAGGGAGGGGGGAAGTTATGGGAGGGGGGAAGGGGAAAAAATGGTTAAATTCAACTTCAGGTTTGTTTAATTGTGTAGTTTGTAAAGTCTTTATTTCTCTCCCTCAATTCTCTGGTATGATATACATTCTCTTATAACTGTGTTATTTCATTGTCTTCTCTTTTCTCTGATGATATTATGGTTCTAGTACGTAATAAAATACATTAAATAAAAAAAAGGGTGATCCACTGTATCTGGCAACTACATTATATCACTTCTCCTCTCATTGCCAAGGTCCAAGAATCATTTGTCCTCTGAAGGTTAAATGTCTTCCTCTCTGCTTCCAATACTCTCTTCCCGGTCCAATCAGGCTTTTAGGAAACCACACTGAACCACCTCCCTTCTTCATGTTACAGATGCCATCCACTCTTCAATGGATCAAGGGCAGATCGCCTGGCTATTTTCATTGACCTTGCAAAGCCTTTGACTCTGTCTCTCCTTCTTCTAAAGAAGCTAAGTTCCACCGCCTTTCTCAGCATTTTTCCTGGTTTAGCTGCTACTTAACTGGCCATTCCCAGTCAGTACAAAACAGCAATGTCCACTATCCTCCCTCCCTCCCCATCCTTGCAGGTGTCTCCCAGGGCTTGATTCTCAGTCCCGTTCTCTTTTCCCTGTTTACTAATGACCTCCTTCAGTTTGCACCCATACCAAGATCCATATATAGGCAGATGACACCTTCCTATTCCTATCTGGGCCCTCTGCCCCAGCCATCCAAACTCCCCTCCAAAATGACTTTACCACAATATCTAACTGGTTCAATGATAACTGCCACAAAATGAACACCAAAAAGACCATAGCCATGACTTTTGGCTCCAAACAGAAACTTGAGGCTCCGCTCCTCCCTACCCTATCTACCCCAGCAACACCCTCTTGATGATGTCCCTGCCTACAAATACCTAGGAGTATTGCTTGATCCCTCACTTGACTTCTCCTCCCACTTTAATTCCCTTCATTCCAAACTAAATCCCAAACTGGGTCTACTCTACTGACACAAGGGTAGTCTTTCCCTCCTGGTTAGACATGACTTGCTGGTCAAATGGCTACTCCTGCTTTTGACTACACTTACGTTATCTTCAGCACAGCTCCAGCCACCTCTCTCGCTAAACTAGACATCCTTTTTAATGCCTTCTGTCACCTCGCCTCAAATCCCCTCTGACTCATCACTGTGACCTGTATGCTTCCCTATCTGTCCAATCCCCATTTCAGAGACGCATGTTCCATTGCTCCACTTTCATCTCCAAATATTGGTTTGATACTCTTCCTTCCTACCTCTCCTCTCTCCTAAATCTTGCTACTCCCTCCCTCCCTCTACAATTCACGTATGAACTGCCTCTGCTTCTTCGCCCTGCCATGAGCACGCACCTTGGCCGGGAAACTAGCTTCTTCTATAGACTCCATTACCTCTGGAATAAACTCTCTCCGCAAACTGCCTCACTAGATCCTTTCCCACACTCAAGTGTCTACTCAGGCCATCCCCTGTTACATCTTGTAGATGTCCACTGCCCTAATCCCAACCATACACTATCCTCCTCCTCTCTTCCAATTCCTGTTTCACTTAATGTTCATGTTTCTTCTTTGCTCTTTGTTGCCTCACCCTGTTTATCAATTTCCTGTACAATACTCCATATGCAGTCCTATACTGAAATATTATCTGCTCATTGTATTATAATGTAATGATGTATTCTTGTATTATACTGTATCTGAATTTTGTTTATCTTTTGGTGTATTTGTACCACCTGTCCCTGGGTTGCACCTGGAAACATGCTTCTGCTCAGTGTGCCTTTCCCAGCTACCAAATTTTAAATAAATAAATAGATAAGTTTACCTTTTTAAATGCAGGCAGTATACATACAGTATATAGAGTAAAAGAAAGATCCCCAAGAAATGCTGCTTACTCATGCAAAGCCATGTGGTCAGACCAGCACCTCAGACCTGCACTTAACCTTGCTCCTTATGTTTAAAGAGCAGCTGACACCTTCAAGAGAACTTTAACAAAACATAACATTTAGACATAGTTCAGCTTGTTTTTCACATTGGTTTTGTATTCATCCTCCCTGTTATTTATTACTGAGGTCATTTGCATGAAAACAGGATCTTTGCTCCTGAAGAGTTCATCTATTTCTGTTGCTTTCTCCCTACCAGAGGTCAGAATGCACTGCTTGTGACATCACAGTTACTCTCATGGCAACAGACTGTGATGTCACAACAGACGATGACTGTAACTTGAAATAGGGAGTAAGCTACAGAGGCATATCAACTCTAAGAGAACTCTAAGGGATGAAGATTATGTATTCATGCAGATTTACTCAGTAATAAATAATGAGGAAGATAAATCTATACAATACACACAGGATGCAAGCTGAATTGTACCCAATTGTTATCTTTTCAAAGTTTTCTTTGGCGCCAGTAGCTTTTAAAGAAATAGTACTTTTACAGCATTTGTAGCTGATAGTTTCTTCTTTCTTACTACGTTAGTGCCGCTCCTCTATGATTTTGTCTGTACTTTCTGTGATTAGAAAGAGCATCAGTGATATTGTTAGCATGACTCTTCACTGTGCCATGCTATCATTCTGGGACAAAAAGCCCTGCTGGAGGGGCAGTGGAAATGGGGCCTCCACTACCAGTTTTCACAGAAGTGGAGACCAGATATGCCTCAGCCACCAGATGCCACTAGGATCATACCTGCTGGTTATTACATGAGTATGTGATCACTTTCTGTGACTGCCAGATGGTGACTGACAAAGGAGGTGAGAGGAGGGCTGTGCCTGCCACCAATTTAACAGAGAATTGCTATTGGGCTGAGGGAGGGGGCAGAGGTCCTTGATGGGTAGAGGGGGTTGGTGAACCATGGGGGGGTGAGTACACCACCAGTGATTGATACATGAAAGAAGGATGGGTGAACAGGAGATGGGGACCACTGAACCATCAGGGATTGATGTGTGAGAGAAGAATGGGTGATTGGGGTGAGGGTACCACTAAACCACTAGGACAGAGGATGGGCGTTTGGGGGCTGGTGGGACTACTACACCACAGAGGACTGACATATTGGATGGAGGATGAGTGATCAGGGGTGGGGGACTGCTTGACACAGGGGCGGTCAGAAGCAGTACAGCTGTCCTGCCTTTTGGAGGGAGGCATGGGCTTAGCCTCCAGAAAAGATGTGGTGTCTGGTACTGATAAACAGCACCACTCTGAAGACTGTTTACTACCATCACAAACTTTTAAATATATTGCTGCTTTGGTATGCCACAGAGACCTATCATTTTTAGAGGCACAGTGGTATGGTTAGTGCCTTAGCACTGGCAGGTTTGACCATCACTGTGGGGGCCTCTGATAATGGCCAAGGCTGAAGCGCCAGAGCTAACTACATTTGCACCAATGCTAACCTCTGAATATGGGGGTTATTGCGTAAACTGCATTTTGTATGTTATCAAGCATGCTACACTGATGTTAGACCATGCTATATGACTATGTAAGGATCTACTTGGAATGTCTTTCTGTACAGTTTTTAATGTATGCTATAAAATGGGCTCAAGATTTTGAGTAATTTCATTAGTTGTTAGTCGTGCGTTAGAATTGTCTAACGCCAGCTAAAACTAGTGTTGGCCAAAAGGATGCAGATCTTAAAAATAATAATGAGCTAGCAGAATTTCAAAAGTATCTGATGCCATTTTTTCCCATCTCTTACTGACCTAAAATACAAGCACACACATACCTTCCCAACCCCACCCCATCCCTACTCAACAACTTGGATCCTAGCAAGTAACATTATTTGTCAACCCCTTTTTTGTTTGTTTTTTAAATAGTCACCACAAACCAACCACTCAGCAGAGCTCAACCGCTCACTCAGTTCCTCCAGCAATTCCCATCTTACGCTCACTCCTCCTCATAAGAGTCACGCACGCGTTTAAAAGAAAAAAACATGCTGCCCAACAGGTTTTTTTTCCATTTACATAGAAACATAGACTTTGATGGCAGATAAGGACCGCTTGGTCCACCTAGTCTGCCCATTTTCCTACCTAGAGGATAAGCTTCAGATCCTATTTAACCAACAGCCTATTTCTTCCTACCCCCCCACAAGAATTGCCTTATGTCTGTCCCATGCATTCTTGAATTCTCCCACAGTTTTAGACCCCACAACCTCCTCAGGAAGGCTGTTCCATGTGTCCACCACCCTTCCATGAAAAAATACTTCCTCACATTGCCCCGAGCCATCCCCCTATCTTCAGATTGTGTCCCCTTGTTCTTGCACATCTCTTTTTCTGAAAGATACTACCCTCTTGGACTTTGTTGATTCCACTGAGGTACTTAAATATTTCTATCATGTCCCCCCTCTCCTCCCTCCTTTCCTCAAGGATATACATATTAAGCTCCCTTAGTTTCTCCTCGTATGGCTTCTCTTGCAGACCCTGCACCATTTTAGTTGTCCTCCTCTGAACTGCCTCCATCCTGTCTATGTCCTTGCGGAGCTGGGGTCTCCAGAACTGGACGCAGTACTCCAGATGGGGTCTCACCAACTATCTGTACAGGGGGATAATAACTTCCTGATTTCTGCTGGTGATACCTCTCCCTATACATCCCAGTATCCCCCCCAGCCCTCCCTACTGTCTTCTCACATTGCTTGCCAACCTTAAGGTCATCTGTTATGATTAACCCCAGGTCCCTTTCCAATTTTGTCGTTGTTACTACCTCCCCCATTGTGTAATTTTCCTCTGGGTTTTTGTTTCCCAGGTGCATTACTTTGCACTTCTTTGCATTGAATCCAAGCTGCCATACTTCTGACCATTCCTCCAACCTTGCCAAGTCCCTTCTCATCCTTTCCACGCCTCCCTGTGTATCAGCCCTGTTGCAGATCTTTGTGTCATCTGCAAAGAGGCATACTTTTCTTCCACTCCTTCTGCAATGTCACTTATAAAGACATTAAAAAGGACAGGACCCAGTACTGAACCCTGCGGTACCCCACTAGTAACCCCTTTCTTCAGAGTGGACTCCATTTACAATTACCTTCTGTGTCCTGTTGTTCAGCCAATGTTTTACCCTGGCTACCACCCTGGGACCCACTCCCAGGTTGGTTAATTTGACTACTAATCTTTTGTGTGGGACTGTGTCAAATGCCTTGCTAAAGTCTAGGTAGGCCATGTCCACAGCCCCTCCTGGTCTACTACTTTGGTCACCCAGTCAAAGAAATCAATTAGACTCTGTCCTTAAATAATTTGACATTTCTCACTGCAGCGCTGTGCTCTCCTGTGCTGTCCTTTACGAGACTGCGCATATGCAACTACTACTCCATACCAGCTCCTCAATGGACCGGACCTTACAGCAAAACTAACAAAACAAAATAATATATATATATTCACTGTAAAAGAAAAACTCTGTTAATGCATCAGTTAGGGTTGAAGCAACAAAAGTAAGGAAAGGAGGCATTAGGGTTTCCAACCCTAACACCTCCCCACCGACACCTAACCTGACCACCCCTAACCCACCCTTCATAGATCAACAGGCATTGGGGTGTGCCTTGGGGTCATTGGCTCTAACTCTCACCCCATTCCAATTGTAATGAAGCTGAGATGGTACACTATAGAAGAATGGTGGTTAGGCCCGATGACCCCAAGGCACACGATGCCTGTTGGCCTGTGGATGGTGGGGGTGAGTTGGGGTGGTCGGGTAGGGTGTCATGGGAGGAGGTGTTAGGGCTGGAAACCCTAACACCTCATTTCCTTACCTTTGTTGCTTCAACCCTAAATGATGCATTAATTACGTTTTTTGCAATGCACTTCCTTACTTTTTGAGAAAGTGTAATGCTACCCTTATATGTTTGTGCTGTGCACCCATCAGTCTATACTGTGTTGTGGTTGCACTCTCTCTGGGAGCCATCAAGATTCCATCACCTGTATTGGTATTCATTTGTGGAGAGCAGGGCCCCATGTATCCATAGCTGTAGAGACAATGTATTGAACTTTCATCTCCCACTATGGCATAATGAAGGCCCCTGCAGCATCATAACTGCACAATAATATACATATGTGTGGGCACAGGGCCCTCTGTGCCCTACACTCCCATTTACCAACAAATATAGAGAGCGCAGGCCTACAGACATTCCAAGTAAACCTTGTGATGCAAATGGCGCAATATCTCAGTACCCATAGGAATATTGGAAAACAATTTACCAGAGTTGTAATCATGCCTGGCAACCTACATGTCAGCTTAGTACACCTAAACATGTACAACGCCACGCTTAGCAAAAAATCTGCATCTCGAACTGTTTTGAGACACACAGGCACCAAAAGATACTGCGCCTTGCCACAATGTTATCCTAAGGAAATTTCAAAATTCAAAATCTTATAACTATAGAAGCAATGTCAATTTTATCACCAAACCAGCAAAAGTCGCATCTTTGGGGCAAGCCCCTGCTACCCTGAAAATTTCAGCAAGAAATTCCAAATAGTTTCTTAGCAGTGACCTTTTAAAATCCTTTTTCACAAGGTGTCAAAATCCCTTTTCATGAGCTGATCCCTTTTCATGAAGTAAGGTCATGCGATCCTCCTCTCAGGAAAAGGGATTTTGACAGCTCACGAAAAGGGATCGGCAGCGAGTCATGAAAAGGGATTTTTAAATTTTTAAAGTATCATTTTTGAGGAAAACTAAATTAAACCAAAGGCATAGGTTTGTAGAGGATGTCCCCCTGAGCAAAACCCATACTTGGATGTCTACAGAATACATCCCTGGAGCAAGTTATAATGTTTTGTTTGTGCCAAAAAATTAAAAACAAGATGGAGCCTCACGAAAAGGAATTTTTTTTCTCAAGAAGAGGGATTTAAAAATGTTTTTTCACCAGGCCTTCAAAATGCACTTCCCTGACCCAGTCCCTATATACCCTGAAAATTTCAGACCAGACAGAGAAACTGTTTGGGCTGTAGAGGCGAGCAAAGAATTTCAAAAAGTTGAGGATTTGTCACACTTTCCACACTTCGCAGCTCCACAACTGCATATTTGACCAGAACGAAACTTTTTATATACAAAGATCTATGGTACCAGCCTGAGCATGGAAAAGTTTAGATAAAGCAGATAAATAGTTGCAAAGTTATTAAAGTGCAAAATTTTGGGTTTAACATAGAAGTGGCCATGCAACCCGCAGGGCCAGTATAGTATAGTATAATATAATATAAATATAACTTTGTGCAGACTAAGTTTCACTTTATGAGAAAGATATGCCAGCAATAATGTGTCATCATACTGTGCTGGCAGTGAAGAGTAGATCACACCGTATTTGTTTTTCATTACATAGTGTTATGTGAAAGGAGTACAGTGTTGTGATTATTGTGCTTACAGATGTGACTGACTGGTATAGTGTCTTACAATCTTGCATGTGTCTTGTATGTGTGGGTGTGTGTGGGGGGAGAATGGAGAGTTAGGGATTTGAGGACAGGGACGTGGGGGTGGGGTGGTAACTCTAACACCACATTTCCACACTTTTGTCACTGTGGAAACAACCGTAACTGAGCATTAATGGAGTTTTTTGCAATGAATTTCCCTTCTTTTTGAGAAAGTGTAATATGAATAGTAAATGGTATGTGTTAGTGGGAGCGCAGGGCCCAAAGAAGCTGCCCATTTTTCCATAATGATATGTGTTTGTGGGAGTGTGACCCTGCGCTCCCACTTACACATAAATACAGAGCCATACAGCAGCCCTATAGGCCAAGGAAGCCTTGTAACACAAATTTGCCAATATCTCATGAACTGTAGCAGGTAGAAAAAAAATTAAGATGTCGTAATCATGAGAATTAGTAGTTATCGCAATATAAGCAATTGGAATCCATATCTTGCATCATTTCCAAGATACGGGTAGTGAAAGGCACTGTGAGTGCTAACTCTGAGGGCATAATACTGACCTACAGACATGAAAATGAGCAATTGGAACAGTAAACTTAACTGGCTGGGTCCACAGCACAGCATCCTTGAATCTCTAATACAGAAGCACAATCTACACCAAACTATCACAGGCTTTACCAGAACTACTACTCCGCACTCAGGGTCCCTACTTGATTGGATCCTCACCACCAGACCTGATCATGTACTAGATGCCACAGTGCTTGCTGACTCAATCACTGATCATTCCCCCACACTTTTTCGATGGCGATCCTGTCCACCTCCTCCTCCTCCACCACGTCTGATTAGGTTTTCAAACTATGCTGCCCTGGACAAACAAGCCTTCCTATTTGACCTCTCTTGTGTTGACTGGTCTAACATTTATACAGCAACCAATGTTGATACTGCCCTCAATTCATTTCTGACTGAATTTGGCAACATCCAAAAGAAGCACCTCCCTACAGTCAAAAGGAGGGTAAGGGGCCAGCATTCGAGGTGGCTGAAAAAAGACCTGCTTCAAAAGTTAAAAGTTAGAGACAATCAATGGAAAAAGTACAAACAAACTGGACTGCAGTCAGATCTCATTCTGTATAAACAATACAGAAATGACTGTAAAAGATGCATCAGGCAGGCCAAAAGTAAATACTGCCAAAACCTGCTGATTAATTCTTCCAATGACCCTCACAAGTTTTGGGGTCACATTAAGTCCTTCTTAGGTTCTGCTAAAGATGTCACCCTCAGATATGGTCCTACATGGTGTACACTGTAATGATTCTACTACCATTGCAAATGCTTTTAACCAACAATTTTCTGACTTATCTGCCTACACAGCTTCCCTCCCATCACAATCCTCTGCTTCACAGTTTAACCCCACAGCATCTGAAGGACCCCCAAACTTAACCAACCCTTCTATTTCAGGGAAGTGTCTAGGCATCAGGTCCTAAAGTTGCTCAGGTCACTCTCTGAAAACACCAGTACTGGCTCAGATGGCCTAGAACCAAGACTACTAAAAATGGCTTCTTACTACATCTCTGGCCCCCTGGCACACATCTTCACCCTATCTCTCTCCAATGGCATTGTCCCTGAAGTCTGGAAGGCAGCCAGAGTCACTCCTAGTATTTAGGAAAGGCAGTAAAAATGACATATCAAATTACCGCCTATTGCTATTTTGTCTGTTCTGAATAAAATCCTGGAAAAGTAGTATCCATGCAAATCACTGAATACCTTGAGAAATTCAATTTACTAAGCTCAGCACAACATGGTTTTAGAGCATCACAGCACCATGACAGCACTTGCAAAATTCACTTCAGATATAGTTACCAATATGGATAGGAGGAAAGTTAACAGGGCAGTCTTCATTGACTTAACCAAAGCTTTCGATCTGGTTGACCATTCTCTGCTACTATCCACCCTCAGTACCTTGGGCTTCTCTCCCCAGTCACTACCTGGTTCAAAAGCTACCTCTCAACAGAACACAAGCTGTTAAGTTTAATTCATCCATGTCAGACAGTGCTGTTATCAACACTGGGGTCCCTCAGGGTCTATACTTGGCCCTCTTCTATTCTCATTATTCGTCAATAAACTTCCTGAGCTGGTCACCACAGGTCACTCACTTCTTCATGCGGATGACCTGGTAATTTATTATCACTCTGATAAGGTCCTGGATCTAAATGCTGCCCTCACTGCAGATTTTCATGCTGTACAACACTGGTTGAACTCTCAACGCCTGGTTTTAAATACAAATAAAACAAAAGTTATGATGTTTGGCTCCAATCACAAGCTTAGATCCTGTCCTCTGACCATCTCTGTCTCTGATATCGATGGGGACCCTATAGAAACTGCCACTTCCTTTCGTTACCTTGGCATCCACCTGGATCAAACCTTGGACCTGAAAGCACATATACAGAAACCTGCAAGTCAATTAACTGCAAATTTGGGGCTGCCTACAGAACCAAATACCTGCTCACCCTGCTGCTAAATTGGCGATAGCCAGAGGCATTCTATTGCCAACCTCTTCATATGGGTGTCCCATCCTGTCCTTGGCCACCAAATCTTCACTGCAACTATGGGATACTACCTTCAATAATGTGTGCAGGTATGCAACCAAAGCACCTCGGCCAGCATCATTGTCTCTTATATCAGGACCTTGGTTGGCTCTCTCCTTCCTCTACCAGGCAGTACTACTTGTACAATTTAGTTGATTCCATCCTAAGGACGCCCAAGCCTGCTATCCTGTCTGATCTCCCCAGGCCGCCATTCCCACAAGGAATCTTAGATCGACTGATCAGACCTTACTATCCATCCCTTTGTCGGACTAAAAAGGAATGGGCTCTCCATCATGCTGCCCCACCTATGGAACCTACTACCTCAGGATCTAAGAGATGTCTCCACTCATGTGACTTTTAAGAGCAAACTCAGGACTTTCCTCACTACTATGGACAAATGTGTTTGTTGAGCCCTACCTGATCCGCTGCATTTGTACTGTTTCTCATTGCTAGCACTTTTGCCTGTCCAAATGGGTGTTCTATATCAGCCTTGTAATTAATGTTTTATTTTGTGCCTTGTAATTAATGTTGCCTTAACCTGTTTCTTTATAAGCCTAATGTTAGCTGTTGACAATTGTAAGTCACTATTCTACTCCATGACATTCTTATCTTCACTTCACAGCCTCTCCTCACTTAACCCTACTGCTGCTCTCTCCCCCTTCTTCTGTTATATCCTCTTCCCCCTTTATGTCACTCCCCACCAAACTCACCTTTACCTGTTCCTACCTCATCCATGCCCCTCCTTAGTCCCCACCCTCCTGGCTGTGCTTAGTCACCTCTCTCCACCTACTACCGCCTACTCCCACCGTCTACCGACCCCCCTTCCCTGCCCTGCTGTCTCTTGGTTCCACTGGCTCGCTTGACTTTGACACTTTTGCCGCTATTGTCGTAACCTCCGCCTCATCCCTCTCACCGGCATCCTCACTCTCGCCCTGCCGGCTCATCGGTTCCACCAGCCCGGCTGTATTTTCCTACCTCCTACCGCTGTTGCCGTACTGCCGCCTCCCCTACCACCCTCTCTTTGCCTGCCATCTTCGCTCCATAGGCCCGGCCGCAGGTTGGTACCTCACCCCGCTGTTGCCGTATCTGACGGCACCTCCTTCCACTTAATCTCTCCCTCCCATCCTTTTGCCAGTTTTCCTTCCTTGTGTCTTTTCTACTGATGCCTATCCTCTTTATTTTCTGCCTTCTACTATTCACATTTTGAGTATGTTCCATGATCAAGTGCTAAAGTATATTTTGTTTACTAATGTATGTTACATTGCCATATGTATTTCTCTCTGCATTTTTGTCTTTCGTTGTCTTAATAATCTGGCTGTACTCTTTGTGTGTTGTAATTGTACTCCGGGTCGTGCCTGAAAACAGTCACTTGCTAACTTAGCACTTACCCGGTTAACAAAAACTAAATAAATAAATAAATCCCAAATATTTCAGGAACCGTACAAGGTAGAAAAAAAATTCAAATTTCTTGTTATTTACTTCTGCACTTAAGAATTTTTTGATGGAAAGTCCTGATCTCAAACCATTTTTGAGATACGGGCCTCAACACTGCAATGCTATCCTACAGGAAAATGTCTGCACTTTGAATGCTTGTAACTTTGGGCCCCTCATGTTTTGGCACCAAACCACCAAAAGGCACATCTGTGGGACCACTGCCACCCTGAAAATTTCAGCCCAAAAGACCAAACCGTTTTGTCGCAGGAGGATGGCAGAGATTTGCAGTTATTTTGAGAATACTTTCGTAAAATACTTTCGCAAATCACGAAAGGTTCGCAAAAAAACAAATCTCGAAACTTTCGCATTTGCGAAAGCATTTTGTGAAAGTGTTTTTTTCCCAAAGTTGAAAAATGCATTTCTAAGGGGTTTAAGCCCCCAAAATGATATGGCTAGCATCCTTAGCACCTTCCTAGGTAAACACAACAATTAGTATTTACCTATAGGGTCACAATTTTAAATGCCAGGCATTTTTCTGTGCCACTAACTGAAAACAAGATGGCTGAATGATGAAAGTAAAAGAGCAGGCCATTTGTGAAAGTAAAAACAGACATTTGCAAAAGTTTCATGATTTTTGCTAACTTTTCCCATTGACTATAATCGGAAATCTGTTTTTTGAATAACATTTGAACGGTTTAATATTTTTTCACCAAATCAATCAATCAACCAACCAACCAACCAACCAACCAATCAATTTATTGGAGAGCAAAACTGAGAGAAAATATCTCATTTACAATTGCATCCATTAGTACAAAACATAAACAACCACACATACATAAAGACAAATACAAAGACATATTCAGTTACATAGATTCACAGAATTACGGTGTTATGAGTCACTTAAAAGCATCTACATTCATGTCATAAATCTAACTACAATCATTTAAAGTGCTAAATGTAATAATAATTGTCAATATTAATTTTCTTTGGATAGATAACCAGGTCATTGGGGCTGTAACTGCAACCTATAGCTACCAAATCTAGTTTTAAATCTTAGTAAGAAATATTGAGGATAATTAACTGATCTAAGAGAATATCTATAATGTTCTTTAACAATAACTGATCCCAGCAAATATGGGGGTAATTTACTCAAAACAGATTTATATACATAAAGCATACAATGAATTTGTCTCCATACTGATAAAGGCTGACAACCTGATTCAAAGTAAAGATTACAGTGATGGGTACACCAAGGAAAACCAGTGATGAATCTTAATGCACCACGATAAAGAGGATCCAGTACTTTTAAGACTGCATCAGTTGTTCTCATATAGATAAAGTCACCATAATCTATTTGTGATATGAATAAAGAATTAACCAATTGTTTACAAATTTTAAAGCTAAAGCAGGATTTATTCCTATAGAAAAAAAGACAATAGTTTAAGTTTATTAGAAAGCATATGAATATGTAATTCAAATTTCATCGACTCATCTAACATAATACCTAAATATTTATATGAAGAAGTTCTAGACAAATTAGTCCCCTCCAGAGTTTTAATATTTAAAGTTTAAGTTGTTTATCTACCTTAGATTTCCCAGAAAATTGGGTCCATTGAGTTTTATTTACATTTAGCAATAAACGTGAATTAATTAAAGTTTTCTGAATAATATCAAAATCTTTCTGCAGAGTGCAAATGGCATCTGGGGGATCCCTGCTCTGACAAAACAAAATGGTGTCATCAGCATAAAAAAGTATATTAATGTCGACTGATACACCCTCAACCAAATCATTTATATAAATGAGAAACAACAGCGGTCCAAGTACTGATCCTTGGGGTACCCCCTTGTCAATCATATTTAAGTCAGAGCAGCAATCCCCCACCTTAACACATTGCAACCGTGAAGATAAATAAGCAGAAAACCAAAATAAAGTACCATACCTGAAATCTTTAACTTATCCAGTAACAGATTGTGATCAAACGCCTTTTACAAATCCCACAAAGTAGCAGGAACTAATCAACCCTTATCAAAGGCAGTATATATATCATCCACTACCTCTGATACTGCATAAATAGTATTATGACCTTTATGAAAACCGGTTTGATTATTTATCAATATTCCATTTTTGTCTAAACATTTAACAAGCTGCCCATGTATACTAACTTTTCCAGGACTTTAGTAATAGGTGTCAAAATAGATATAGATCTATAACAACCTGGATCAGACTCATCACCCCCTTTAAAAAATGGAAGTACACAAGCTGTTTTCCAATCATCAGGGATTTCATTAGTACTTAAGGATACATTAAACATATAAGCTATATACTTAGCTATAAAGAGGCGCCAGTCTTATAGAATTTAGGATCAATAGTATCTAATCCTGCTCCTTTTTTTACATTTAACCTATTTAATTCAGTAATAATATCCTGCTCACTAATCAAACCAAAGGAAAATAAAGGACCTTTTACCTGAGTGCCAAAGTTACTATCTAATTCAACATTAGATTGATTAGGACATTTCTTATCAAAAGTACATCCTGCCTCAAGGAAATATTCATTAAAAGCCCTAACTTGTGCCATAGGTTCACATATAAGAACATCTTTATAATGCAATATTTTTGGAAGCTTTGTAGCCTGTGATTTACCTTGAAGAACCTTTATCCCATCCCATATTTTCTTTTTCTTGCCAGATGCATTTGTAAATTGTTGACTATAATAATCACTTTTTCACATCGTACCTCCCCAACACACATTTCTTATAGTTTTAAAATTCTGTATATCTGCATCCTGTCTTGTACTTCTAGCCTTTTTCCAGAGTTGATCCTTTACCATTATTACTTTTTTTAAGTAACTATTAAACCATGGTGCCAGCTGTGACCTAATTCTTCTTTTAGTCATAGGAGCAAATTTATTAATTACTTCCAAAAAAGAATATTTAAAATAAGACCATGCAGCATGAATATTAGGACAACAATAAATTAGCTCCCAGTCAACTCCTGACAAAAGGCTTGTTCACAAAATTTAAAATAGTTCTTAGTAATCATAACACAAGGCATTTTAACAGATTTAGCTTGGTGTCTAATACATGATATATAACAATGATCACATATCAGCATCAAATACAGAAGAAACATATCTATGTGGAGTAGTATTCATTATCAAATCAAGAAGAGTATCTCTTTCTGAAAAAGCTTATTAGGTCATGTAGGAACATCAATAATTTTTATAAGATTAAGGGCTGCCAATTGATTAGTTAATTGATCAGAAGGTCTCAATAAATCCTAATTCAGGTCACCCATCACCAACATTTCTTGATCTAAATAAGGAGCTAGCATAGTTACAAATGTTTGTAAAGTGTCAGAGGGAGCAGAAGGAGGTAGCTGCTGAAGTACTGTGTGATATACTATTTGCCTATGAAACTGATTTAAAACTGTTTACACTGTATTATACTGTATGTTGTTCTGAGAGGGGTGCCTTCTTGCTTAAAGGCAAACTCTCTACCAGTGTGCTGTTGCATTTTGGGACATTGGAGGACTCTGTCCTACCATTACTTCCTGGTCCTGTGTTTTGGCACCTTCACAGGCTATTTACTTGCAAACCAGCCTCTTTGCAGGCTAAAACACTGCAATACAATAATCAAAAGCCTTCTTAAAGGCTGTTTTAAACCATTTGGGACACAAGTATAACATCGCGAAACCGGAAGTAGCGCTGCGACGCACTTCCGGTTTCTAACATTTATAAACGTCAGACTAGCGAAGGCCGGGCAAGCGCATGAGGGGTCAAGGCTGAGAGACATAAAAGGCCAGCAAGGTCTTCCATGTCTCCGGGCAAACTGGCAAAGGGACTAAGACACTAGGACTGACCCAGGTAATACCACTTATTTCATTGCTAACCATTTTTCTTCCCCAGTGTGTTGTCCTAGGACAAACATTAGTTTAAACACCACAATGAAGAAAGCTAAGAAAATGTGTTCATCCTGTCTCATGTACACCTCAGGAAACAGACACCTAGATTTGTCTCGATAGATGTTTACTAGTAGAAAACTTCAGGATGAAATTAACGCTTGCTACCTAAAGATAATTTGCAACCAAATTAAAGCACTTGAGGAATACATTGACCAAATGTCTCTTTAGTTGAAAATAACGCATCTACCATGCAAATCCCTGAAGACCTACCACACCCTGACAAATCACTAAACAAATACACTTTTACTAACCTAGCAGAGTCACCAGTCATTTCTCTACTCCTCAAATTGCAAACCTGACGAAAACTGGTTTAAAGTTCCTACATAAAGCATACAACAAAAGCAAACACCTATGTAAAGTCAACCAGGAGTTGGCCCTGCATAACTCATTTGAAATTTTAAACTCTGAAACAACTGACAGATATAGATTAGACAATATAAATACTCCTCAGACACATCAATTCCCTCCTCACCTCAATATGACAAACAAAACTTTCACTCAAATCAACAATCAAAAAACAAACTATTTGCCAAAACCAGAGTAGTAACAAAAGAAACATCTCCCCCAGGTAAAATAGAAACTAAACAAAAGCAGGTTATTGTACTTGGAGATTATATCATAAAATAGTTTTGACCGACCAATATGTAACCCAGATAAACATCAGAAAATGTGTTCAAGCTTCAGGGGGGCTAAGATAGCAGACATAACAAAAATGGCAAAACCAATATTAACCAAGGCAGGCAAAAATCCCTTAGTGATAATTCACGCAGATACTAATGACATCAAAGATTCAAACCTTATACAAATCAAACAGGATTGTGTAGCACTAAATAACATACTAAGTGAATATGGTTGCTCAGTCTGCATCTCAGAGGTGCTACCTATCCCTAGAGCCACTGGATATATCACCACAAAAATTAAAGCTTTAAAATGAGTGGCTGTGAAAATGGTGCTATAAACAAGACATCAAATGCCTAACACACTGGGAAGAATTTGAGAACAGGCCATCTCTATACTGCTGGGACGGGTTACACCTCAGAAGAAGAGGGAGTACTATACTAGGGCAAAAAATGAATGCTTACATAAACACTCATTTAAACTAATAAACAGGGGGGAGTCTGGGATCTTATCCCATCCTCTAGCTAATAATGTAAATTCACCACCAAATTTCAACTTTAATATCCTTACTTTCAATGCTAGATCTATGACTATTTCCAAATATGCTGAACTAGAAATACTATCGCACACTCTAGAACTAGCAATTATTGCTATAACTGAAACCTGGGGAAACACAGACAAAATCTGGACAACAGAAATACCTGGCTATAAACATTTTTACAAACATAGAAACAATACAAAAAGAGGAGGAGGGGTTAGTTTATATATAAGAAATGACATAAAATCTTACAAAAAAGACTCTGATCCCTGTTTAGAAAATGTTTGGGCATACATGCAAGTTACTTGCTCATATAAAATTCTGATTGGAGCCTGTTATAGACCACCAGCCTCAGATTTACAGTGTCAGTGGCTCAGTAGGTAGCACACTCGCCTCTGAGGCCGGGAGATCAGAGGGCTGTGGGTTCAGTTCCCACATCTGGCACTTGGGTTAATATCCCAGTACTGACACTGTAGTGCAGCATGAGAGGGGTGCTGCACTTCTGAGGTGCCGTCTTTCGGATGAGATGTTAAACCGAGGTCCCATCTGCCTGGATTGGTGGTAGCTCAGGTGGATGTTAAAGATCCCATGGCACTTATCGAAAAGAGTAGGGGAATTTCCCCGGTGTCCTGGCCAAATTTCCCTCATTCACTATAAATACCACCAACAGCTTAATCTGGTTCAAAGTCAGTTGGCATTCATCTGTATCCCCCTACCCCGGGTCGTGCCTGAAAATAGGCAGGATTTGTCTAGTGCACTTACCCGGTCAACAAAAAGCTAAATAAATAAATAAATAAAAATTTAAACACCACTAGGTTGTTAGCTGAAGAAATACAGCAATTTGCTAATAAAACAATGTATTGATATTAGAGACTTCAACTTACCAACAATTTACTGGAATTTACTATCTGAACAAACCAGTATGACAAACAATTTCTATCTGCTATAATTGACCAAAGCTTAAAACAGATGGTAAGGGAGCCAACTAGGGAAAATGATATACTGGACCTTGTTATTACCAACTTAGAAACCCCAACATCTGACATTACGATTTACCTAATAGGAAACAGCAATCATAAGTCTATACTTTTTCAATCCAGCTACCTCACAACCCAAAACAAGCAACATCAGAATTAAACAATATCATAAAGCAAACTTTGATCTCATTAAACAAGATTTGAGGAAAACTAACTGGGAACAGATTCTCCCCTAAAAACGAATGAAGCATGGGAAACAATAAAACAAAAAATATTACAACTTGACAAACAACATATCCCTGAGAGACTTAAATACAACAATAAAGGAAAAATCCCACAATGGTTCAATAAACACATTAAAACTTTAATAACTCGTAAGAAGAAACTTTTCTCTAAACTTAAAAAAACACCAGTATCACAAATAAATAAAACATTAACATCCTATAGACAAACAGTTAAAAAATTAAAAAAAGCATATAACAATAGCCAAACGTAACCTGGAATTTAAGATGGTACACACAAAGGACTCCATAAAGCTTTATACTCTATTTAAATGAAAAAGAACTGTAATAATCAAATTGGACCACTAGTTATAAATACACATACCATCACCTCAGATACTGAAACTGCTACTGAACTAAATAACTATTTCAACTGTTCACACATAAATCGACCTCACTCCTATTACTGTACCTCTAATACTGACATAAATATAGACAGAATTTCAGAAAAGATGTCGAAAATGCACTAAATGCCCTAAAAACATACAAGTCCAGGACCAGATGAAATTAGCTCCAGATTCTTAATAGAAACAAAAGATGCCATTATCCAACCACTAAAAATATTATTTAATAAATCTTTGAATGAATCATCGGTGCCAAATGAATGGCGTACCGCAATAGTTACACCTATTTTTAAAAAAGGCTCTCACTCAAAAACTGAAAATTACAGACCCATAAGTCTTAATCCATTCCATGTAAACTTATGGAAAAGATTATCAAACTCAAAATAGAAGATGAACTAACAACATTAAATATAATTGATACATTCCAGCATGGCTTTAAACAGGGTTTCTCATGTGTAACAAACTCATCTCTTCTATGAATGTATCAGCTATCACTTGATAATAACACACCTATGGACGCCATACTACTTGATTATAGCATGCTTGATAAGGTTTCTCATTCCTTATTAATTAAAACTTATCAAAATAGTATTGTCATCTACACTAACCTCCTGGATTAATCAGTGGCTGAACAAGAGAACACAGAGAGTCATGGTCAACAACGAATGTCCAAGGAGAGGGAGGAACAGCGGGTCCCCAGGTTCTGTGCTTGGCCGGTTCTTTTAACCTGTTCATTGAGATATGCATATCAACAAATAATAAAATGGTTAAATTCGTTGATGACACTAAAATTGGGGAAAGCTTATCAATCAAATCAAAAATTCTGGTTTACAAACAGAACTATTACTAATTGAGCAATGGGCATGTATGAATGAGATGCACTTTAATGTCACTAAATGTGCAACTCTTCACCTGGGAAGAAATAATCCACTACAAACATATTATTTAAACAACATGGCTATTAAAACTTCAACTGTAGAAAAAGATCTAGGGATCTTGGTCAATAATAAATTGTCTTCCACCTCTCACTGCACCAAAATAGCTAATCATGCAAACGCATTCTCAGGAAGATTAGCAAAAGATTCAGAACAAAACTGAACAATGTC
Source organism: Neoceratodus forsteri (assembly GCA_016271365.2). Classification (NCBI taxonomy): domain Eukaryota; kingdom Metazoa; phylum Chordata; order Ceratodontiformes; family Ceratodontidae; genus Neoceratodus; species Neoceratodus forsteri. The sequence goes on along the minus strand of CM028133.1, from coordinate 62,700,386 downwards.
TCCTGCCACTCTACAGATCTCATGTTAGACCATTCTGTGGATTACTGTTTCCTTCTGGAGCCCTTATTTAATTTCTGATATTAATAAGATTGAAAACATTCAACATAAAGCAACAAAGCTCATACCCCACCTTTCCAAACTTAACTACACCACCAGATTAGAAAACACAGGTTTACTCACACTAGCCCAAAGAAGACTTGGGGAGATTTGTTACTATTATTCAAAATTACAGCAAATCGAGATCAGATGCAAATTTGTGGTCTCAAATACTTTACCAGAAAAACAGCAGCAAGACTGCATAACAGACAACTGGAGATTATGAGGGCAAAAACAAATAAAAGAATTAACTATTTTACTATAAGAACACCCAGAATCTGGAACAAACTATCAGAGGAAATAGTGATTCTCCTAACATTTTGTCTTTCAAAACAAACTTGACAAATGGTTGGTCAATCAGGGACCCACTAAATGATCCACAAATGTGGAGGACAATCGTGATGGGCTAACTGCCTCTTTTGTCTAATAACACCAAAGTATCAAAGGTCTATAACAGGTCACTAAATTAAAATTAAAATTTTGTGACACTCCAACTTTTAAAACAATCATATCTAATTTCTTAGAAATTGATTCCGACAGATGTACCGTCCCCAGTAAACCATGTTTTAAATAAATGGCTACTCAAAACCTTTAGTTAATCGATCCTGCCTATACAGGCTATACCCATCAATACATATTTCAGTATCTTTTGTCTTGTTAGTTAACCAGGTTTCAGACAAAACAAAGCATCCGGTCAGAATTATGTATCCATGTTCAGAATTATCAACCTTGCTAGCAAACTTTTACACTGAAATGAAGTATTCAATACAGTTCATTCATTAAGTTCCTGAAGACTGAAGTGATTATCCAAAATAGGGCCTGGATTATTATGTACATTTTCAGAGGAAAGCAACAGCATTAATATAAGACATCTTAAAAACGGAAAACATTGTTATCTATTTCTATTACTAACTAATGGTCCCCAGTTTAGTTTCTTGAACTTATAACCCCATGATGCCACATTATTATGCAACACTTTAGAGGATACACCCTTTTCATTAACCCCCACATTAGCTAACAAACTAACATAAGCATCTGGTAGAAACAAACCACAATCTATATCAAATACACACACATTGGCAACAGTACTGTCAGCACATTCTGTTAAAGACATACTACACACAGTGATACTACTCTTTAAAATAAGGACTACTATAGCCCCCCATAGATCATTAAATTAAACATATTTACTATACAAATTACTGATGAGCAATATTCAATCCTGCTTCCCTCAATAAAAGAAACAAGTGCTCCTTTATATTCCAAAACGATCACACTAATATAAATATCACTATCAAGACCTGTGGAAATAAACTTACTAATGAGATTAAATTAACTTTTCTCTGCCAAGTGGCACTCTAGCCACTCACTCCTCATGCCTGCTATTTCTGCAAGCAGCTCTGACTTAAGTAGCAGTCTGTGGAGCTTCAGCTACTAGCCCTTCCCAGTCAGCATTAGTAAATTACACAGACAAGGCAGTTCAACTGAAGCAGTTTCTACAGTTATTATGCAGCCAGCACAGTGTTCTTACTCTACACTCGGCAGTACCACAGTCTCTTCCAGCGTGATGTTTCACCAGAAGGTTCGCAGCTGTTCTTTGAAAGGCACATTGGTGACAAAGGCTGCATCTTCCTGAAGTTTTGGACTGAACGAATAAACCGTACGGGCTGTGGGTGCGAGCAAAGAAACACGCAAAAAGCAATTTGTTTTGTGTTTTGGTGTTCTTCAGCTCCACAACCGTACAGCCGACCACAACGCAACTTGCCACATCCAGATATCTATGGTACCAAACCACGCATGCACAATTTCAGGCAAATCTGTCATACAGTGGAAAAGTTATTAAGGTACTAAATTTAAGGTTTAACATTAAGGTGCTCACCAAGTCTAACTATAGTGGCACTATTGTAAAGAGATTCATGGCAATAATGAATGTTGAGTTCATTATAGAGAAAAAGCAGAAGCCTGGTGTTGTTGAAAGTCTCTTCACTTCAGCTCGCCTTCACAACCGGGCATTAGGATGCATTGGGGTAATCAGCCCCAACTTCACCCAATCAAGTGTAAACAAACTGAGGTATAGGAGAATGGGGTGAGAGTTAGGACCGACGACCCCAAAGCACACCCCGATGCCGGTTGGTGGGCAGGCTGGGGGGGTGCAAGGGGGGGGCTTTCAACCCTAACACCAAATTTCCTCACTTTTGTCACTGTGGAACAACCCTAACTGATGCATTAAACAGAGTTTTTTTGCCATGAATTTCCCTTCTTTTTGAGAATGAGGACTACAAATATTGAATGGAATATGGTGGTGGAAGGGTGGGCCCTTCGGGCCCTACGCTCCCACCATGTGATTTTTTGTGACATAGTAACGGTAACTGTAATGCAAATGCAACACTAATGGTTACGCATACGGTGACGCAAACATAAATGGTAAAGCAAACGCTAATAGAAACGCAAGTGAACAGTGACGCAAACGGAGATGCACGCATACGGAAATGCAACTGGTAATGCGATGGTCATGGTACCTTTATTGCAAATGGTAACTGTAACAGCAAATAATAACGCCAAAGGATATAGAATGGAAACGCAAACGCAAAGCGTAATGCACACGGTCACGGTACCGCTATTGTAAATGCAAATGGTAATGGTAACAGCAAAAATAACGGCAAAGGAAACAGAAACGCAGACACAAGCATGTGTGGAAAAGCAAACTGTAATGCGCACAGGCGCGGGAACGCAATAGTTAACGCAAATGGTAATGGTAACAACAATGATGATGCACAACAAAAGACAAATGCAAACGAAAGGGTGGCCGCAAACGCAAGTGGTAATGAGCACGATGACGTAAAGCGAAACACAAACACAAACAGTAGTGGAGACACAAATGGTAACAGTAATGCAAATGCAAGCACAAAATGGAAATGCAAGGGTAACACACAATGACGACACGAAAACGCTTAATGCAAACGGGTACAGAAAAGCAAGTAGAAACGCTTCATGTAACAGTAACTGGAGCGCACACCCTGGTTTTTCCCCAACAGCTGCATAGAGAAACACAGTGACTACAAAGAATGTATGCATAATAATGGGCCTCGGACCAGAAAATACGGTCTTGGAATACTAAATTGCTTATATCTCAGGAACCATATGAAGTAGAAAAAAAATTTAAATTTCACATGATTCATGACTTTCCTGGCTAGGTTTGCACTCCTAGGGGGCTAAGCATTTTTCAGACAAAAAAAATCAAATTATCTCGCTTTTGCGTTTCGAATACAGGCACCGAAAGATGCGACAGCGCCGCAATGTTAGTCTATGGGAAAAAGCATCAACTTCGAGTACCATAACTTTGCATCCCTGCAATATTTTTCACCACCAAAAGGCACATGTATGGGATGTTAGCTTTCTTCCTCCAATTTTAGCCCAAAAGACCAAACGGTTCTTTTGCAGCAGGGTGACAAACAATTCCTGTCATTTTGACCATAGTGTTGAAAAGTCAGTGATTTGCAACACTTTCAAAAAAAAAATCACTTAAGTATTGCAGGTGCGATCATTTATGCGACACTACCTCCCCAGAAATTTCAAAAACATATTTCTGGGATGTTTAACCCCAAAATAAAGACATGCCTACCATCCTCAGGGCTAGACTAGGTAAACATAAAAAGAATTGTGTCCCTAGAAGGTCTCCATTTTAAATGCAAAGCATTTATGTGATCAGTAACTGAAAAAAATGGCTGACTCACGACACTAGAGGGGTCATTTGTGGCACTAAAAACTGCATTTGCGACACTGTTGAACTTTTTGTTAACTTTTCCATTGACTATAATGGGAAATTTGTTTTTTGAATAACCTTTGAACCGTTCAATATTTTTTCACGAAATCTTCAAAATGCACACCTGGGACCCTGGCCACACGTTCCCTGAAGTGTTTGGACTGGTTGTGCAAACTGTGTGACCTGTAGGTGTGAGCAAAGAAAGCACAAAAAAAGCATAAAATGCACCCCAAAATGTCACTTAATAACTCCACAGCCATATATCCGACGGGTACGAAAGTTGGCAGATCCCAAGATCTATGATCTAGATGCCCTGTGTCTGCCAAATTTCAGGCAAATCCGTTGAATGGTGGCAAAGTTATTAAGGTGCAACATTTCACCATTTAACCTTAAATGGGATTCAATCCCTAACTATGGTAGCATAATTACTATATATATATATATATATATATATATATATATATATATATACACACACACACACACTGTATATTACATTTTCATGGCAAAAAATCCATTTAATGTATCAGTTAGGGTTGTTCCACAATGACAAAAGTGAGGAAATTCGGGTCCGTGGCGCATTAGCTAATGGCAGCCTAAATCTCAGCTCCGTGCCTCGGTGCGTATATAAAATCAATCTCCATCCATCAGTGACAAATGCTCTGTTGAGGATGCACCTAACCTCTGTTGGCAATTGTGAAATGGGCAGAACTAAAAAGAAGCTCATGAGAGAGATCGAACCTGCTCAAGAAGTCAGATGGAGCTGAGGCCTGTAAGCTCATCTGGGTCCTGCTCATCCTTGATTACAGCCTCGGGAAGACTCTGATGGTTCAGGCTCAAAGATACGCCAACCTTTACAAAAGCTGACAGGCACAGAATGTTAAAATATTACAATCAGACGATGCCAGGATATTGGGAATTCAAGATCTCAAGAAATTAGAAACACTTATGTCTACAGTGGAAACTCAAGCTGAAACCATACAATCTGATCATATGGCTGGAGGTCTCTGGCTTACCTTCACAAGAGAGAGAGAGGAGCTGACTATGAGAGCAGAAGATACAGTGTTACAGCTCGCCAGAATAACATTTGTATATTTGGCATCTCGGAGGGGTGGATCCCTCAAGTATGGAGGACTTTATAGATTCCTGGCTTAACACAGAATTGAATCTAGAGGAGAGCTTTACACAGAGATCGAAACAGCTCACTGCTCTATTGCCCCTAAGTCAAGGAAGGTGCACCACCCAGATCTGTGATTGTAAAATTTCTCCGTACACAGCGAAGGAGAAAATTATGATGTTAGCGTGGGCAAAGAAAAATCTTAACTTGGACGGACAAAGGCTGTATATAGATCAGGACTTTTCTCCTGTAATGTTGGCTCAGCGTAAAAAGGTGCTGCAAGTGGTAAAATCGCTGAGAGACAAGGGATTGAAGGCCTATCTTAGATACCCTGAAAAACTCTGGGTACAGAATGGTGATGGTGTTAAAATATTTGATACCCTCTCGACTGCTGTTCCTTTCCTAATGTCACAAGAGGTTCCCATTTTGGTTATAAAGGATGAGTTGGCGGAGAAGGAAATTGAAGATCTATTATGGTCTAATGTTCCGGGTTCAGGAAGGCATGCAAGGAGACGAGAAGAGGCCCTACTCCCATTACATGCTGATGTGGCAAAGTGGCTACAAACCAGGAAAACCTGAGGAAGACACGAAAGGAGAGTGCATGGTGAGTTGTTCGACAGAAATGCCTCGGGATGAGTGGCTATTCCCTTGGGACTGATAAGTTAAGACTTTTAAACTAATAGGGGACATTGTGCACCATTTTGTTTGATATGGATGAACAAGATACGTTTACCTTTTTTCTTGTTTCAGATATTCTTTACATATTCTGCACCGATTAGGGGCTTTTCGGGAATTCTCCTTGTTATTATTTTCTGGTACCCCTTAAAGTGCTTCAAAGGAACTTTGTTGTGTTGGTTCAGGGTTTCAAGGGAGGGTTTATGGAGTGACAGTTAGTTGGTGCAACGTTGATGCAGTCCCTGGGGGTTGAAAGGCCGCACTTGGAGAGTGGCGTATGGGATGTCTAATGCAGGTTTTACCCTATTTCTTTTCATTTTCTTGTATAAGGAGGTGGGTGCTGCCATGAACCTACTTGATGGTCGGATAGTTATGGGGAATAAACAGAGTAGATAACAGTTTACTAAGAAGGGATGGGGGATGTTCTGGAGTGGGAGTGCATTGGTTTGGGGGGCTGGGGCATAGCAGATGGTAATGGAGCTATATTTTTTACTTCTATCTCTTTATGAAATCTTTGTATTATTTGTGAAGCAACAAATAGCTTCCTTAAGTACATTATAGTTGCTAGGTTAAAGAAGTGTTTTATTTGTGTTTAATTAATTATCTTGTCAATATTTTAACCTATCACAGTGTGGTTTTAATTAAAGTTTATTGGTTATAGGTTATATGTGTGTATTTATGGACTTTTTCACTATTGGTGTTTTACCTTGAGAAAGGATGTAATTTTCATCCTAAATGCATCAGGTCTTTTGGCATGTGTTAATAAAAGTTTAACTTATATTTAGACTGGTGCCCTTGTCATAAGAGGTGTGTGCTCTACTTTTTGTGTTTTGGATATTCAAATTGGGTATTGTAGCACCATGCTCTGTGCTTACTCCAAGTCTGTTTTTGGATGTATCATGTTTTGGGAGTATTACACAGGTTGCGGTAGGAGAATTAGATATCTCCAAGCGTAAAACCTCATTTTAGAAGCACTAATTGGTCTATTTGTAATTTTAGCTATGTCGCTGGAAAATTCTCCAAATTTGATTTTTCTGAAAACCCAAGTCCAATGGGATATATGAGAGAATTGTTGGAGACAGCAGTGATAAATAATCCGTTTTGGTGGAGAATAGTAACAATGCCAATTCAAATCCAGGTGGAAATTCTCTTTTTAGCCTTTCGTGAACTGGAGAAAATCACTTTCCAATGGAGAAAAACATTTTGGAATACAATTAATATGGAAGCCTATTTAGCAGTGCAACGATACCAAGAGGATTAAGGTTAATCAGAACCCAGCTTGTGGAACTGAAAGTGAGGAATTTTGAAAGCTTGGGAAAGTATCCTAACGGAGGCAAGTTTTAAATTGGTTACGTTGATTGTAAAATATAGTAAAGAACGTGAGGAGCAACTAAAGGAAGATATAAAAAGAAGGAGATAGAAGTTTTACTATACAAAGATAATGTGGAGTTTGAGGGTTTGAACAATAAACTGAAAGAATCAATAAATAAATTAGATATGAACTGAAAGCAGCAAACAGATTAAATTTATCAGAGACAAAAATGATTATGCTAATGACAGAGTTTTTAATTGGAGGAATAACCCACGGGGAATTCTAAAAAACAAAAGGCATGTGTCATTTGATTTCAGTAGTGCCAGTGAATCGGAAACGGAGGAAGAAGTGAATCAACACCATTTTCAGCGAGAGAGGCAGGAGTCAGCACCTCCATATGTACCACGGAGAAGTCCGAGATTTCAAGCCGGAAGAGAAGGGGGTTATGGCGATCAACAAGAAAGGTACGGCGAACGCGGAGAGGAAAGAGGATGAGGAGGACGCTGAGGACAGCGTTATGTACGGAACAGATACAGCAGGAACAGACGCTGGTAGCAGGGATGGACACACAGGTAATCAATCTCTCAGAGTATGTGTTAACAGACTTAGAGAAGAAAGTTTTGAATAAGGTTTTGATGGTACCAACGGCACAAATAAGTAAGTTCCATTTAATGGTGGATTTGAACATCATGCAGTAGGAACCTGAATTTGAAGTCTTATTTCTTCTCTAATAACATTTCAATTGCAAATACGGCTCCTAAAGATTATCAAGGTTTTAGACCTCCATCTACATTTAATCTGTCGACCTGCCCGGCTGTTAGAGTGTTCAAACAGCTAGTGGAAGATGATTTGGAAAGTTTTAAAAATCCTCCAGGTGGTCAATATAATAACTTAAGTAGAGGTGAAAGAGAAGCTATATTAAC